>CM068582.1:54935789-56380789 GCA_035048485.1 Pteria penguin | reverse complement strand
ATCGACATATCATACTTGATGTAATGGTGCCGGCCCATTTATTGCTACATGTATTAGTTTGGGAAAGTTGCATGCGTTTCTGCGGTACAGTAAAGCCCTCCCCCCAGGATTTTACGCCAATGATAAAATTAGTTTTATATTCACTGCGGAGAGAGCATGTGTCACCTCGCTAGATAGATTTATGTAATCGTAGTATCTTCGAGACTTTCGCCGATTTATGTTACAGTTGAGGAGTATTTTAAAAAATTGTTTAATTTATTTCGGAGGGGGGGGGGGGGTTACTTTACAATTCTAGAATATTTGACGCGCTATATTCTACAATTGTTTTGGGGGGGGGGGGGGGGGGCAAGACGATAAAACCTTAATTATTGATTATGATTTAAAAAGTGAGAATAAAAAGATTGCCAAGCAGCACGTCCACACCAGTACCAAAAGTTTAACCAGTAAAGGGTTGGTTACCCCAGCAAACAGCCAGTTGTTTATAGATTGGTTATGTTTTGTTGCTACATGTATAGATAAATAGTAGATTGAATGATTAATCATTGTTTCACATCACTCCACGATTATTTCACGTATATGGTGACGGTATCTACCTAATACATAGCATAAAAATTTCTACCTTTGTAACGGACCCTCCCGAAGAAGTGGGGAATCTTTTACCTGACACACCTACCGTGACACGGGAACTCGATTTCTACTGTCTCATCTGAAAGACAGGACACCGATGTGCCCACTGCGGGAATCGAACCCGGGACGTGTCAGACACCTCATCCACTGAGCCCACCGGCTTAAAACAAATAGTAAACGATATGGCTAGTAATTTTAAAAGTACATTGCCATATCAAATGCAGGATAATCTGTACGTCTAATAAACTCGCTATTGCTTTAAGTGCTGAATGGGTCTAAATGATCCCAAATATATACTATTTGCTGAAATATCAACAGAAGTGATATTGGAGATTTATACGTCTGTGGTCGATCATCATGGTCTTTATATGTCTCCTAATTAACAGTCACTTGGCTGTACAATACAAATTTTAAAACGTTATTCTGTTTAAAAAATTCTTTGCAGTTTTATCAAACATCCCATTCCGGCCCACACTTTGGTGCTTGCACCAAACTGTGTTTTGTATTATCGGTAACAAGCATAGGTTTAAAATGTATATGGGAAACAGTATCTTTTATCACAAAGTTCAGCCTATATCTGGAAACAAAGGATAAATTGAATCTGTATTTTCTATTTTATGGAAAATAATTATCATCAGTGTTACCCCAGCTCCTTTGTATGTAACATAAAGGAATGTTAAATAAGTATGTATACCAAATAGGCAATATAGTAAATTTTCTCTTAAGTTCCTATAAAGTGTGTAAGTATTGTAGATGTGCACATATTTTAAATTTATTTCGAAATGGGAAGAGTTCAGAGTTCATGTATTTGCCTGCACATTACTTATTTAATCCATTACAGACTGAATTCTATAAATCTACTGAAAGAACAACTATTGCTTTTAATTATGTATCAAAATGCATTTCACGTTTTTGCGTATATTTTTATGGACGAAATATGGTAAATTAGATAGTATATCATGAGAACAGACTGCCCCATTTATTGTATGTTACCACATTTCCATAAATCATTGGTCTTATTAATTTATTCTTTGGCAATCAATCAGTCAACAATTCAACAGTTTATTATTCCTTTCCTTTACAGTCTCTGTATATTTGTTTAGCTGGATGTAAAATGAAGATAAGTACAAAAATATGCCTGAAACTAATGTATAAAGAGCATGGACACCACGGATGAATGTATGTATCCAGGAGAAGTTAGCGTCTCCCATTAGGCTTGTGATACCTATTATAAAATTCCAAAATATACACAAAGATAAGTTTACATATATACGAGATGAATATAGATTAACATTGTATAGAGAGTATCACTGCTTAATAATATAAAAAAACTGGAAAATAAAAATATTGAAATCAAATCTGCCGAGGACTTTCACACCAACAGGGAAAGTTGATACCAAGTAGTCGATACCAAGCACTGTGGGACTGACAACATTCCATAATAATTCGTGGACTCTTGAAAACCAAGAGGTGAGACCAAGATTCAGATTCCGGGAAATGTAGGTATCTCATTTCGACCAGCAACATCTGACATGCCAAGAATAATCAGAACACACAACATAGGGCAACACTACCTGTACGCTAGATAAATCTGGACACTATACTAAGAGTGCCACAGACATAGAAATGGCATGCTGAGAGTGTCACAGACATAGAAATGGCAAGCTGAGAGTGTCACAGACATAGAAATGGCATGCTGAAAGTGTCCAGGACATAGAAATGGCATGCTGAGAGTGTCACAGACATAGAAATGGCATGCTAAGAGTGTCACAGACATAGAAATGGCATGCTGAGAGTGTCACAGACATAGAAATGGCATACTGAGAGTGTCACAGACATAGAAATGGCATGCTAAGAGTGTCACAGACATAGAAATGGCATGCTGAGAGTGTCACAGACATAGAAATGGCATGCTAAGAGTGTCACAGACATAGATATGGCATGCTGAGAGTGTCACAGACATAGAAATGACATGCTGAGAGTGTCACAGACATAGAAATTGCATGCTAAGAGTGTCACAAACATAGAAATGGCATGCTGAGAGTGTCACAGACATAGAAATGGCATGCTGAGAGTGTCACAGACATAGAAATGGCATGCTGAGAGTGTCACAGACATAGAAATGGCATGCTAAGAGTGTCACAGACATATAAATGGCATGCTAAGAGTGTCACAGACATAGAAATGGCATGCTGAAAGTGTCCAGGACATAGAAATGGCATGCTAAGAGTGTCACAGACAGAGAAATGGCATGCTGAGAGTGTCACAGACATAGAAATGGCATGCTGAGAGTGTCACAGACATAGAAATGGCATGCTGAGAGTGTCACAGACATGTAATGGACATGCTAAGAGTGTCACAGACACCTAAAGGACATGCTAAGAGTGTTACGGACATGTAAAGGACATGCTAAGAGTGTTGCGGACATGTAAAGGACATGCTGAGAGTGTCACAGACATGTAAAGGACATGCTAAGAGTGTCATAGTCACATGAAGCACACGCTAAGGGTGTCACAGACATGTAAAAGACATGCTAAGAGTGTTGCGGACATGTAAAGGACATGCTGAGAGTGTCACAGACATGTAAAGGACATGCTAAGAGTGTCACATTCACATGAAGCACACGCTAAGGGTGTCACAGACATGTAAAGGTCACGCTAAGGGTGTCACAGACATGTAAAAGACATGCTAAGAGTGTCATAGACATATGAAAGACATACGAAGAGTGTCACAGGCATATGCAAGGCATTCAAAAAATAAGGAATGTTGATAGTTATTAACCTTGATTAATTAATCCCCCCCCCCCCAGTTTGTTCAAGTCTTTAATAGTCTAAACATTATCTAAATCTTCAGCACATTATGACTCCGTTTTTCAATAAAACTTTAAACGTCAATTTTACCTTTATGAATTGATGTAGGGCAGTGACGAAAGCAATGGCTGCTAAAAAGGACAAAAAGGAGCAAAAGCTGTAATGTGAAATAAGGAAGTTGTTGGATAAACTCATTAATTATAATTCATAAGATCCATATACTAGCATATCTACCTATTAAAAGAGATATTCGGCAGACATTTCGCAGACGATCTTCGAAGTGATTCTCTTAAGCTTACATCATCAATCACCTAATCCCTAATTAACACCATATAAAAAATTGTTAAAATGACCCTCAATATACTGCTTATGATTTTTACATTTGTATGTTTTCCTTTATTGCTAATTTTGTATGCCCTTCTGTTTAATGAATTTTATTCACCATTTTATTACAGTGGCGGATCCAGCATTTCCGAAAGCGGTAGGGCACATCTGTATTATCCAAACTACTCAGCCATTTAGGTGCCAAATATGGATTTTAGTAATAAATATGTGGCGGAAAACCCCGCCCCTCTAAATCCGCCACCGTATTATACAAACTTCCATATCTCTATAACAAAATTTAACACACATTTTCATCTACGAAACCATATTTATATAGCATGTCAATTTATCTGTTAAGTAGGTGATAACATGTTTGTTTTATCAAATTTCCGGCATGTACTCGGCGATGTACAGGTCGCAAATTGAGGCTTTGGACCACAGGTCAGCAGAGTCCAAAACAGAATATTTGCGACCTGTAAATCACCTTTTACATGCCAGAATTTTGAAATTTCAAGTATATCTTCCCCACTTTAATGCATTTTAGAACTCAACAGATATGTATATGTCCCTGTCAATCAGCTGATTGTGCGATTTACTCTTAAATATTGGGCACGCCCATTACCGACTACTTCGCACCGTATTACATATGTCCATTTGTTGAGACAGACCTATGTCACGGGAAATGTCGGTACATGCAAGATGTTACTGATTCTATGAGTCCGAAAATCCTGTAAAATCCATCATACAGAATCCCTCATCATAGAAATGATATCATCTTAACCTGAAGTAAAATAGGAATAAGCAAGCAAACAAAACAAAGAATATTATGTCATATATTTAATTAATATAGATTATTCTTTCCTCTGTGTATTTTAGCCTGTAAAAAGGATCTCAGACTGGATAAAGTTTCTTGTTTCTACGTAAACTTTGCTAAATATGCAGAATTTTCATTTTGTATTGTAGAGACTTTGTACAAATGAAATTTGTATTAAGGTATTTTGCATTTTATATATATACGTTCACGTATATAGTAAATCGATCTTATGAGAGATAGAATAGTTCTAATGTGCCATTGAAAAGACGCAAGTATTAACCGGATAATCACTCAAACTGTGTGGGTATTTTCCTTTCAACTGATTGGTCTATTTTGTTCTTGGTTTGTTGATGATTTATGCCACTCCAAGATTACTGCACATATAATAGAGAAGTGGCATCTCCCTGGTGCTTCGTAATATGTCATATACCCTGGATCCACCAGAAATAAGGGTTCTTGTATGTACAAACGTATACCGTAACACGGGGCTTCGGTTTATGTTTTAACACGGGGCCTCGATTTATACTGTGACATGAAACATGTTTATACTGTCACATGAAGCCTCGGCTTATACTGTGACACGGGGCCTCGGCTTATACTGTGACACTGGGCCTTGACTTATACTGTGACGTGAAACCTCGAGTTTACACCGTGACACGGGGCCTAGGTTCATACAGTGACACGAGACCTCAATTTATACTGTGGCCTTTGTTTAAATTGCGATATGGAACTCGGTTTATACTGTGACACGGGGTCTCGGTTAATACTCTGACTCAAGGGCTTATACTGTGACATGGAGTCTCGGTTTTTACTCTGACTCAAGGTCTTATACTGTGACCTGGGGTCTCGGTTTATACTCTGACTTAAGGCCTTATACTGTGACATGGAGTCTCGGTTTATACTCTGACTCAAGGCCTTATACTGTGACATGGAGTCTCGGTTTATACTCTGACTCAAGGCCTTATACTGTGACATGGAGTCTCGGTTTATACTCTGACTCAAGGCCTTATACTGTGACATGGAGTCTCGGTTTTCACTCTGACTCAAGACTTTATACTGTGACATGGAGTCTCGGTTTATACTCTGACTCAGAGCCTTATACTGTGACATGGACTCTCGGTTTATACTCTGACTCAAGGCATTATACTGTGACATGGAGTCTCGGTTTTCACTCTGACTCAAGGACTTATACTGTGACATGGAGTCTCGGTTTATACTCTGACTCAAGGCCTTATACTGTGACATGGGGGCTCGGTTTATACTCTGACTCAAGGACTTATACTGTGACATGGAGTCTCGGTTTATACTCTGACTCAAGGCCTTATACTGTGACATGGAGTCTCGGTTTTTACTCTGACTCAAGGCCTTATACTGTGACATGGACTCTCTGTGACATGGGGTCTCGGTTTTTACTCTGACTCAAGGCCTTATACTGTGACATGTAGTCTCGGTTTATACTCTGACTCAAGGCCTTATACTGTGACATGGAGTCTCGGTTTTTACTCTGACTCAAGGCCTTATACTGTGACATGGACTCTCGGTTTATACTCTGACTCAAGGCCTTATACTGTGACATGGAGTCTCGGTTTTTACTCTGACTCCAGGCCTTATACTGTGACATGGACTCTCGGTTTATACTCTGACTCAAGGCCTTATACTGTGACATGGACTCTCGGTTTTTACTCTGACTCAAGGCCTTATACTGTGACATGGACTCTCGGTTTATACTCTGACTCAAGGCCTTATACTGTGACATGGAGTCTCGGTTTATACTATATCTGTTTGCTCTACAAATCCGTGGAGAATCCTTTACTTTCATTCACACTATGAACGAAATACCCAATAATAAATGTAGGCGACATTATTTTAATATTGACAAAGACCTTGTACTTTCTTAATTGACTTTAGATACATGTATTTCCCTTTCAACGTTAGATGAATCACAGCATGGTTTTCGTTCCATCTCAAATATCGTATAGCGGGTAATTTTGGGTAATTTTAGAATAAATTTTCGCCGTTTATAGGTAAAAAATATGTGAAATAATTTTGTCGGTTTTATTTTCGCAATTTTAAATGAACTGACCTTTGAAAAAGTGATGACTCAAAACGAGTATGACAAACAACGATAATCAGATTGCTGTTTTCAGTCCTTATGTAAAGAATAACAGAAGGGTAAACACTTTATTCGGTATCTCATAATATTAAGATTTGCTTTTATAATATCATACGAAGTTGAATTGAATAGACAAACATGCTTTGCTGTATAGTTAGTATAGCATCTATTCACAACAAAATCATGCTGTTTATTAAAATTCTTCTATTTGCATACATGTACATCTGCATAAACATTCCTTACCTTACTACATTCAGAGATATTAAACATGTATGGTGTATCACAGCATAAACACAAACTATCTAAATCAATCACCATCAAACTCAGGCACATTAGATCATTTGTTAATGTTAGAATTTTGTTGAGTGGTCTAACTGTGGTATACGGTTTTTAACCACACCGATTAAGTCATTATTTTTGCTTCAATTGACGAGTTAAACAAGAATTTCTGTGCTGTTTCATACATTCTTATTTTACGTTTTGCTAAACACATATGTCATCAATAGGGGGAGGGGTCAACTTCCTATATAAAGGTACTGTCCTATGACATATTTGTAATTTGGGAAATTACATTTATGCACGTTTTAATTTCCCAAATTACAAATATATCATAGGACTGTATATATAGACGTGCTACTGGAATGGGGTATACTTTTAACTAAAAGGTCGCCAATATATTAATAGGTATCATTTTCCCTTCAAATATCTTTCTAGTCACAAAATGTATGAATAGTCGGAAAGAGTATGCTTTTCACTATATTCAGTATATGAATGGGTATATTTTTTGCTCAATATGAATGGGTAGGGTGCTAGCGACTCCAGCCACACGTCTGTACCCAAAATTCTCCCACCCCCCTCCGGTTTTTGTCATACTGCGGAGCCCAATTAATTTACCTTCCTTTCACTAATATCTGACAAATGAAAAAAAAAAAAGATTATCAATTTATTTGAAAACAGTTTTTCATATATGGTATATATTAAAACACTATCACCAATAAAAATCTGTTTGTGTGTTTCTACATTATTTTTTCTTCTGTATTGTTTTGGGGGGTTTTGTGTGTGTGTGTGTGTGTGTGTGTGTGTGTGTGTGTGTGTGTGTGTGTGTGTGTGTGTGTGTGTTGTGTGTGTGTGTGTGAGGGGGGGGGGGGTCCTTTTGTTATTTGTTTGTTTGTTTTAATGTAATATCAGTTCACTCCGAAACTTTGAAACCCATTTACCAATATTCAGTATATTCAATGTAAATCAGTAGCCTTTAGGATTTTCTGCTAGACCAGTTTCCTCTGACGTATTTTATTGATTTAGGTTTCAGACAGTTCTTAGAACCTTGAGCTAAATTAAGCACTGAAATATAGGACAATTATATGCTGAGGATAGCGGGAATGAACTTTCTTTCTTAGAAAGGATTATGCACTATTTTACAATTGTATATTGCTGTGCTTACTTACAGTGTTAATTCTTTAAAATGTAATGACCGTTCATTGAAATGAAGAGTATACAGAATAGAGAATCTAGAACAATTTATTTCACATTCATACATAGTTTTATTTTTATATATGTTGGACCTCTTCTGACACAACATAAGTAAAATAAGGTCAGCATGAAATAAATAAACAAATATCTATGACGCAATGTTCATCCTTTTTAATTCTTCGGGAACTTGGCTGTCCACGAATTTCACTTTTTAATTTTTGAATCATGGTTTAGATATACGTTCAAGCTATTCAGTAATTAAACAATGTATTATCTATTAAGTTTAGAATGTAAAACTAGATTTTGATCTGTGTTAAAGCAATTGAAATGAAGTGCTGTCCTAGTAGAGTTAATATTAGTCCGGGTGAAGGCTGTCAGACTAAGGTGGAATGACTTGTTTCCAAGAACTGGCTGTGGAATCGGAATTGGAAATACAATTAACACTTACAGCCAATCGCTTTTATATCGTGGTTACCTTGGATAAGAACAATATTAATGTATCAAATAGAAAAACACCATGATATTCGCGTACATGTACTTATATAGAACTATAACAGCAGTATGTAAATTTGTTTAAAAATCTGAATGCAAGGAGAATGTATTAAAAAGTAAAGTGGATGATGACATATAATAACTCATGTTGCTTGAAAACATAAATAGTAGCCTAAGGTTGACGTACAAATCTGTGGTCATGATAAAGTCCATCGGAAGATATCAAGGAAGGAAAGAAGACATCGAACTCAGCTCTATGACAATGGCCGACACCGACTCTTTGTTATTATGACATTTTCCTTTTTATAGATGAGCACTACAAGACCGTCCCATTCAACTCTTCAGCGCAAGTCGAACACAATTCCGGCACAATAATATTCAGTATTGCATCATGTTAAATCTTGTCATTACTGTAATTTATCCCTCAACAACTGGACACGTCAAAATAGAAACGAGTTGGGGCGAGGTACAGTACAGTAATTAGTGCGGTACCGATTTAGTACGGTCAATTGAAGTATCTCGTAACTCAGTTGGTGTGACTTATCTGTTTACAGGCCCACCATCCCACTCACCACAAATACAGTACAAAGACTATATGCATTTCAAGAACTTATAGATAAATAATCCAACTTTATTTGTTACACTAAAATTAAGATGTTTGCAGCAAACCCAGCAATTAGGGACATTTTACCAGCCTAAGATTACCATTCTTTATAGATCCCTCAAGCCGCTGTGGCCTATTGGATATGGTGCTCGGCTCGTGACCAAAACGTCCCCAGTTCGACTTCCGCCCCGGTGTTATGTCTTTCGGATGAGACAGTAAAAAAGGAGGTCCTGTGTCGCGGTGGGCGTGGCACGTAAAAGATCCCTCACTGTCTCGTGGTACGTTGCAAAAGTCTAAAATGCATGCATTGCATCAGACAGATGCCGTCACCATATACGTGAAATAATCATGGAGTGACGTAAAAAATATTCAAACAATCTATCATATAAATGCGCGCCTCACCTAGAAGACAGAAGACCGACAAATCGATGTTAGTACTCTAAGACATGCACAATTATACCGTTTAAACTACACGTCTACTACGCGTCGTCTGGCCTTTGACAGGACATATTCCTCCCAAGTGCATGGTCTGACCACTAACTGGACATACTCTTCCCAGACACGTGGTCTGGCTTTTGACAGAATATACTCCTCCCAAGCACGTGGTTTCCACTGACAGGGGATACTCCTTTCAGGTGCGTGGTCTGACCAGTAACAGGACATACTCCTCCCAGGCTCGTCGTCTAGCCTTTGACAGGACATACTCTTCCCAGGCGCGTCTTCTGGCCTTTGACAGGACATACTCATCCCAGGAGCGTCGTCTTGCCTTTGACAGGACATACTCCTCCCAGGCGCGTCGTCTAGCCTCTGACATGACAAACTCCTCCCAGGTGCGTCGTCTGGCTTTGACAGGACATACTCCTCCCAGACGCGTCGTCTGGTCTTTGACAGGACCTACTCCTCCCAGGCACGTGGTATGTGCTTTGACAGGACCTTCTCCTCTAAGGCACTTCGTCTGGCCTTTGACAGGACATACTCCTCCCAAGCACGTGGTTTGACCACTGACAGGATATCTTCCTCCCAGGCGCGTCGTCTGGCCTTTGACAGGACGTACTCCTCCCAGGCACGTGGTATGTGCTTTGACAGGACCTTCTCCTCTAAGGTACTTCGTCTGGCCTTTTACAGGACATACTCCTCCAAGGCACATGGTTTGACCACTGACAGGATATACTCCTCCCAGTGGCACAGTCTGGCCTTTGACAGGACGTACTCCACCCAGGCGCATAGTCTGGCCTTTTACAGAACATACTCCTCCCACGTGGTCTGTCCTCTTACAGGACACACGCCTTCGCGACACTTGCTTTGGCCTCTTACGGGACAAACTCCTCTCAGACATCGGATTTAGCCTCTGCCAGGGCACACTCCTTCCGGGCACCTGCTCTGGCCTCTGAAAGGACACACTCCTCCCAGGCACCTACACTGGCCTCTGATAGAAGATACTCCCCCCAGGTACCTGGTCACATATTTAAATAAAATATTGCACTGAATTTATCTCACTTACCAAAGGGACATTACCCATTAAATAGTTTTTGTGTTTACTTTCCAAACTCTTTTCAGACAGAGATAATGATAGAATGATTGCTATATATATATACATGTACCCACAAAATTGTGTTTGTTGGAGCTGTAATAAATTATCATTATCGTAATACTCACTAGGTTTAAAGTCAGATTCTGTATCATCATCTGTGCTATGTCAAGAATTGAGATGTCTCAATGATGCTTGATATTATAAATTTAGTCTGCATATAAATAGAAAAAATTGCTACATTCAATCAAAATCCTATGGGGAAAGTTATTGTTACAATTCAAAACACACAGTATTATATTCCTTCAAAACAATATAACAATTTGCACATAATTAAAGAACTCAAGTTTGACATGAGCAAGCTTACAAGGGAGTTTAACCATGCAGACTGGACCCTGATTTTCAAAAACTGAATTTGAAATTTTCTAGTTGTTGTCAGTAGTATTTCTATATTTAATTACTATGCAAATAACAAACATGGAGTACTAGATATCTTACCTATTTGTATAGAAGGATTTCCCATACATGTGTATATTGCATATGTTACTACCATGTATTATCTCTAATATGACATGTCTGAAGGACAGTAAAATGAAATTTTCAGTAGTCGATCCATAATATATGACTCAAATGTCAACCTTTTGGACTCAATATAAACATGTTACATTATATATATACATGTATGTACCCTGAATAGTTTTTTCCATATCATATAATTTATAACTAAGACATGTATATCAAAAAGGCATTTATAATGTAAAATGTAATAAAATACAAATGTAATTATTTTTGAAAGCAAATTGTTTAAATTACCTGAACATGCAATGCATGATGCTTTTGATTCCTTTTAACAAGCAATGAATTGTAGAGATGGCTGCCTGAATCAATGGCTCATCTTCTTTTGGATTTTAATATTGATGGTGTTATTAATTCATATAGTGCCCTGAAATAACAAATACGTGGTCCCTTTATACAATTCGCCATCAAGTTAGTTTCATTTACCTAACAGATTGAACATTGTATATTATAAATATTAAACTGTATATAGCAGATATATTCAATCCCACGTAGCCAAGGGACCTAAGTTTGAATCCAAGAATGTCTATTACATTTAATCTTGCCTATTAACATTAACTGAAGTTCAACTATCTCTCATCAGTAAACAATCTTTGTTTTGAGGTGGATTCCAGTATGAGAAATTTTCAACTGTTGGCATGGGAGCTAGGAATACATGTCAATACAAATATTATCTATCTAACATCGTTCATTGTTGCAGTTCAAATTCCCACATAGTCATTAATTTTCACCATAAATCATTATCAAATTTAAGTATATGATGACAGAAACATGCATGCAACAGTGTACCTACATCATGATCTATACTGTATAGATCTACATGTACAAACCTGACAGGCCCTGTTATGTGTGTAAAATTTATTTTAAAGATCATGGAATAAAAGAATAGGTTCCAAGATTAATGTTTTAAGAATGTTCAACTGTTGAACTTGAAGGCTGAAAGTACATATATGAAATATACATACTTTTGATTCAAGATAATATCTATAAATACAATATTAATTATTTTGATTTTTGCATGATTTTCTCAAAGACTGGCTCTTAAACAAAGATTATAGAACGACATCTTTCAAGGTTATTCTGTCATTTTTCATTATTAAAAGATATATAAAATGAACAAAATACATTCTATAAAATAGGTACACAGTCCCTTTTTTGGAGCCCCAACTTACATTTTTCCTATATACAGCTTACAAGATGCATTTATTTTCTTTTATGTCGTCCGCTTTGTACATTATCATGAACAATTAGCTATCACAGACTACCTTATCTGATGGCAGTAAATATTGAACCGTTTTCATAATACGATGGTTGGTTGATTGGTGTTTTACGTCGCTTTCAACAATATTTCAATTATATCGCGACATGGAAGCGGGAGGTTACTTACCTCTTAAGCATAGTGGCGCAACCTGGGAATCGAACCTGGATCGTCGGCGCCGCAAGCCAAGCGCTTAACCACTACACCAAGTCTGTCCCTTTCATAATAGAACGTAAGTATTCAATACAAGCATTTCCACGTGGTGTGGAAAAATGTAAACACTCACCATGTATTCTCTGCAGCTCTGCAATTTGACAACTCTCACAGCTTCCCATCGCTCCAATGTAACTCCTATGTTATCCTTGTTCTAAACAATATTTAGTCTCAGTATTTTTCATCCCTAATGCCCTCGAATTCTGTCTTTAATGGGGACCGTCTTATCTTCGATACCTCTGTGTACGTCACCATTGTAGTTATTATTGAAAGTATCCTGATCTCGCGTTAGTTGGCTAGGTCATTGATACACTGGGAATGCCAAGTGAAGGAAAAATTACCGACTTTGTGCGGGTAGGTTGTAAGTATTTAATTGCATTTTAATTATTTTTTCCAATACTTATCGAACTAATAAAACAATGTAATTTCGTATGAAGGCTTAACTTCATGAGAGAGTCCAGGATTAGAAATTACAGCGTTTGGTTTTAATACGGAAAACGACAGCTAGTGCAACATTAAACTAACCTGGTCACACCTCAGACATTACACACTCCTACCAGTTATATGTACCTGGTCACACCTCAGACATTACACACTCCTACCAGGTATATGTACCTGGTCACACCTCAGACATTACACACTCCTACCAGTTATATGTACCTGGTCACACCTCAGACATTACACACTCCTACCAGGTATATGTACCTGGTCACACCTCAGACATTACACACTCCTACCAGGTATATGTACCTGGTCACACCTCAGACATTACACACTCCTACCAGGTATATGTACCTGGTCACACCTCAGATATTACATCCTCCTTCCAGTTATATGTACATGGTTATACCTCAGACATTACACACTCCTACCAGTTATTTGTACCTGGTCACACCTCAGACATTACACACTCCTACCAGGTATATGTACCTGGTCACACCTCAGACATTACACACTCCTACCAGGTATATGTACCTGGTCACACCTCAGACATTACACACTCCTACCAGGTATATGTACATGGTCACACCTCAGACATTACACACTCCTACCAGGTATATGTAGCTGGTCACACCTCAGACATTACACACTCCTACCAGGTATATGTACCTGGTCACACCTCAGACATTACACACTCCTACCAGGTATATGTAACCTGGTCACACCTCAGACATTACACACTCCTACCAGGTATATGTACCTGGTAAAACCACAGGCATTACACACTCCTTCCAACCACTCTCCTGCAAGGCACCCTGTCTGGCCTTTTCACAGGACACTCTCCTCCCGGGGACCTGGTCTCGCCTCTGGTTTTTTAAGGAGTCCAATGCCTACCATAGTGCGTTGTTTTAGTACGAAAGGGACACTACTGGACTTAAGGACTTACTTGCATCAGTAATTTAATGTTTCCAAAGACTATATATATATATATATATATATATATATATATATATATATATATATATATATATATATATATATATATATATATATATATATATATATATACATACATATATATATATATATATATATATATATATATATATATATATATATATATATATATATATATATATATATATATATATATATATATATATATATATATATAAGCAATTGCATATGGTGCATAGATACATATAGTACAAAACACTAATACAATCAACAATGATTGATGTATACAAGGTCAGGACGACTATTGTTTTTCGTATAATATGTGGATTTATGCACTCCTCATCGATGATGTTTTTATTTCGTTGAGCCGTTTAATGAATCATGCACTTATACACGACAAGGACGTGAGCATTTCTAGCGCATAGTAAACAACTGCTTTACATATCCTTGAACCTATCTACAATACATGAAGGTTACGTTCTGTGAATCAATACGAATCAAATATAATAACAATGTACGTATACATGTATACCTTGTGTTTATTAATTTACCCTCAGTGTAATCGTTAGTTCCAGGGTTTTCAGGGATCACGGGGGAAAAGTTCACTACATAATGGCTAATCTTAGTGTATGATTTGTAAAGGCAAAAATGTAAGTGTATAAAACAGATTTAGAAATTGTGAGTTAGATAGTTTTACCCATTCAGTACCCTTGATTGTATCGTATTTATAAAAAAGGGGGGATTAAAATGTGACATTCTTAATATTATGCTATTAATGACTGATAAGCTTAAAAGGTCTCTGTAATTCATAGACTATTTCAGAATCTTTGATTTCAGTTTTAAATTCTTGAATATTCTTTAAAAACATCTGACTACGAACAGTGATCATTACAAATCGAAGCGTAAATCTGAGTAAATGGGTTCGAGTAGATACAAGTGTTTTCACAATGGCTTCTGTTTACATTATTCTGGAAGTATTTCTTTCATATAACGAGCCTTTGGACAAACACTTCCACATCAATCTAAGAATTTATAATAAAAGATATATCCTATTTAGCCTGTATCACTGGCGGGCAATATGGAAGGGTCTACTAGTGTGTAGAGGTCGATGCTTTGTCCGCTACTATGTACATAGAAGGCGATATGAGTCCTTGAATGGTAATAAAACAATGGAGAAGCAACTGAATGCCACGAGTTTTATGAGGGTTATAAGGTCAGAGATATTTTAACTTTATTATTTTTAGAACATAACAGATTGTTTGTTACACACAATTGCTCTTCCTGTGTGAGTTCCATTCCTGATAATTTCTGTCCTTGTTTAATGTTTTGTATGAACATTGAGCCTCATTGTGCTCAAAATATCATAACATTTTAACTGTATATATTTATACAAATTAACGTTAGTTCATGTAATGGTCATACCATATTACATTTTACATCTTTGGGATTACATCTACAACGTTTTGTTGTTCATAATATACACAAGAGAGAAAACAGAAGACATCTGACAAAGCTGTATGACACAAATCACCAAGGAAAGGCACAAAACCAAAAGAATTCTCGAATGTATTAATTGCAGAAACTAAAACGTTACTGAACATTTAACAGTGTTATATGTCTCCTTTTTTTGTTTTAAGTTTTTATTTTGTTTTACTTGCATGCATGCCTCATCCCCATCACACACTTAGTTATTTTGCATGTTGATTGAACAAAACAAAAAAGAATATAGAATTGTATAAAGACGAAAAGTGAATGTAATGATGCTAAATTAGGACTGAATCATGACACATGAGTATGTATTAAGCGATCAGTTATAAAAAATATATATAATGATACATGTAAATTAGAAAGATGGCAATGAGAATACTCTCATGTTACTATTCACCAATCCCGAACACTTACCCATCCCGGACACTCAGTATCCCCGAACACTTACCCATCCCGGACACTCAATATTCCCGAACACTTACCCATCCCGAACATTTACCCATTCCAAATATTTACCCATCCATCCCAAACATTTACCAATTCCAAATACTTAACCATCCCGAACATTTACCCATCCCGATCATTTACCCATCCCGAACATTCCGAACACTTACCCATCCCGAACATTTACCCATTTCGAACAGTTACCCATCCCGAAAATTTATCCATTCCGAACACTTACCCATTCTGAACATATCCATTGCGAACACTTATCGGTTACTTCCATCTATACAACGTAACAACGGAGTGATGTAAGACAACAGTAATTCATTGTACTGAAAGTATAGTGTACTGTTATACATGACAAAGATCCTGAACAATATATATAGTTTGCTCAATATCATAATTTTAAAGTTATTTCATCATTTCGAGTTTATTGAAAGGAAGTCTAAAGAACAAAGTGCGGCGCCATAAACTGATAAAATATCTAAGTCATCATTTCAAATTCTTCTGTTCAACAATTAATTAATAACTAGAATTTTGATTTTATTGAGTTTTATTCTATACATAGAATTAAATAGAATTAAACTATTCTGCAAGACAATTTATTTGAACGTTTGAAAATCGAATAAATTAAAATGAAATAATTGTCTAAGTATTTTCTCAGTTTATGGTGCCGGACTCAGAATCAGTAATCTGGATGTGAAGAGTTCTGTGTCCAGGCCTGGTTTACAAAGACGACGATCCGGTGTTGCAGCATAGACTTTCTCCCGCATAGGCTCCCCCCACCCCGCGGATAAACCGACCCAGTATAGAACCCCCCCCCCCCCCCCCCCCCGGAAAAATCGACCGAGTATACATTTTCCCCTACAGAAAAACCTACCCAGCATAGATTATCCCCCACGGATAAAACGACCCAGTATAGTTTATCACCCCTGAGATCAGTACGCTTTTCCCCCTTTAGAGATAAAATCCGGTTTGGTTCGAATATTACAACAAGTGAATGAAACTAAATAATGCATAATGCATTACCATGTTTATTTGACGAAATCTCATCGGATATCGGCACATTGCCAATTAGAAATTGAAATTTTGAAAAATTTGATTTCACCGCATGTGGGCAAGTGGTTTATTTTGCAAATTAAAGATATCTCTTTACTCTGGTCCTAAACGAGAATCAAATTATGAATTGATTCCCCATTAGGACGCATCATCACCTACATGTCGAGCAAATGCAGATAAAAAAAAACATAATTTTGATAAAATTACATTTTAGAAACGCTGAAAATTACATTTTTAATTTCCTTTGTGAAAATTATATGAAGTGACATTTAAACTTCGTTAAAGAATTTTTGGTTCTAGAGAGTGGACGTGACATGCAAAAGGAACCAAAAGATCCCTACAAATTTTGCAAGAAGTATCACTGACGAAAAGATGTTTTTATCTGGGAAACTCTTTTCAGTCTTTGCATAAGGATCACACGATGCTGCAAACCTACATATATATTTACATACAAGCCTCTCTAACATACATGTAGCCGTCGGTATTATGCATCCGTAATCGAAGATTTTCGATATGTAGCTTTTGTCTTGTCCTTTAGTTTATCTGTCTGTTTGTCCGCAAAACTTAAACCTTACCCATAACTTTTGAATGGTATGTGATAGAGCTTCCATCTTTCACACGAAGGAACTTTGTGATAAGACCTTTCCACTTGGTATATTTGAACATCGTCTTCTTTTGAAAATTTTACATCTTGTTCATAACTATTGATTTGTAAGTGATAGGGTGTTCATCATGTATATTCCTTGTAGCAAGACCATACCACTGATATCAACAATTTTTACTTTGTGACTCTGACTATGGCATATCTGACATACTTTTTAAAAACTTATTTGACACGTGTATTCTTTGTGTCAGTACCTTTTACTGGAATCAACATTTGACCTCGTGACCTTAACCTTTGCGTTTGACCTAATTCTACAAAACTTTAATCTTGGCCATAACTTTTGAGTAGTAAATGAAAGAACTTTCATATTTCATATTCTTAATCGCAAGCGCTTATAATTGGTTCCATGACTTTTGACCTACTTTAGACTAACAGCTTGTATTTGATAAACGGAGCAATTCGTGCTTCACAAACATATCTTGTTTACTTTGATGTTATGTTTTTGTTCTATATCGTAAAAATGTTGTAGACATATTTGCAAATCATTTCTGATAGATCTGTGGCGAAATGTTCTTTGATCAAGGCGAACTAATATGGCCCGTTCTTTGAGGGTTTTGTTTTGTTTTGTTTTTATTTTTGTTTTTGTTTTTGTTTGTTTGTTTGTTTTTTTTTTTTTGCGTCTTTGTGCCATAAGATTTTGAACACCAAAGCCATGAAAGCAACCACTCTATACCAATACCAAATCTTTTCTATTCTAATACAAATGAGATCTAAAATATGAAATAGCATCTTGACGCAATGATAATGAAATTAGCCCAATGATTCTGCTCATTAATCATATATCTGATTTTCACTTTTTGCAGTGTATTTGATATAGAATTATGTCATTAAGAATGATGAAAGGGAACTTTGCTTTGTATGCATTCTTGTTTATTTTGGGGGGCGGCTGATAAGTATTTCAATTTCAAAGGACGAAAAATCAAGACTAAATTACGGTTTGAATTTTCCGAAACAATAGGGGGGAGGGGGGCGGGAGGATGAACCAAGGTCTATGCTGATAATCAGAAGGGCGGAAACCATATGGATAGAATTTCCCTTTACATGGGAAAGATCTATACTGGGTCGGTTTTTCCGGGGTTGGGGTGTCTATGCGGGGGAAAAAATTTTATGCTACAACACCGGTGTTAACCCCCCCCCCCCCCCCCCCCCCCCCAGAATCAGTAATCTGGATGTGAAGAGTTCCATGTCCAAGCCTGGTTTATAAAGACAACGATTCAGGTGATAAAGAGGACCGATGTACCAGCATATCCCTCACAAACATTGCACCATAATTTCCGAGTATATATTTACTCTGTTTTGATGTACTTTAACTATATTTGCATATTATCTACACTATGAATTACTACATTCTTCCACTTTGTCAGTCTAGTTGACCGAGTTTCTACATTTATCACTGAGCTTACACCTACGGTCCTGGCTTAGTCATATCCATCTCCGTAAGATATTCCAAGCAATGTCCAAGGTCCAAGAATTAACAAGATTTCTAATAACTCTGACAATGAAACTAACAAAAAGCTTAAAAGGTGAACATAACTCATTTTAATAACTTCTTATATATTTCACAATATGAATTAGCATTTGATATGTATATTCATTAATCTGTGTAATCATTCATACAATATTTATATGAATTTTGAAATTGAAATCAGCTATAAATTATTATTGTATTTACCTTAAGTACGGAATTCGAATAAATTTTCTGTTTGAGAATGATAACAGTTATTGTAGACAGAGATGACGTATTTCACCGAGTTTCGGTAAGATATAACCACAAGCTGAGAGTGTCAGTAGGTACACCATTCACATCCAGGTACATCGTGCACAACACTGTACTTTTAAACATGCTATCAATGTTATTGATATTAGTACTACTGTCCTATGACATATCACGATTTATAAAATAATTGGAATATTCATAATGACATTTTCAGTAGTCCTCATAAATATTTTAATTTCACTTTCATTAATTATGATTTGTTATTGGACAATACTTCAAACTCTGTTTCAGGGGCAGGCGTGGTGTAGTGGTTAAGCGTTTGGCTTGTGACGCCAACGATCCGGGTTCGATTCCCGGGTTGCGACACTATGTTTAAGAGGTTGGTAACCTCCTGCTTCCATTTCGCGATATAACTGAAATATTGTTTAAAGCGACGTAAAACACCAATCAACCAACCAACCATCAAACTCTCTTTCAAATGTTGTAGCAAAAGTGAACACAAAATACAATATCCAATAATATCAAAACACAAGGAAAATGCGACAAACACTTCCCCTTGTTTATCTTTAGAAAACCAAAATTTTTCAGAGGAAAATGTTAATCACAGGAGAGACAAAGAAAAAAAAAAAAAACGTCAGAAAAATAGAAAAATAAGAGTCGAGTGAGGACAGTAAACAACAGTCGAGGGAGGACAGCAGATAACAGTCGAGGTAGGACAGTAAGGGAGGACAATCAACAAGAGTCGACGGAGGACAGCAGATAAGAGTAGAGGGAGGACAGTAGGTAAGAGTCGAAGGAGGACAGTAGGTAAGAGTCGAGGGAGGACAGTAAGGGAGGACAATAAACAAGAGTCGAGAGAGGACAGTAAGGGAGGACAATAAACAAGAGTCGAAAGAGGACAGTAAATAACGGTCGAGGGAGGACAGTAAGGGAGGACAGTAGGTAAGAGTCGAGGGAGGACAGTAAGGAAGGACAATAAACAAGAGTCGAGAGAGGACAGTCAGGGAGGACAATAAACAAGAGTCGAGAGAGGACAGTGAATAACGGTCGAGGTAGGACAGTAAGGGAGGACAGTAGGTAAGAGTCGAGGGAGGACAGTAGGTAAGAGTCGAGAGAGGACAGTAAAGAAGGACAATAAACAAGAGTCGAGAGAGGACAGTAAGGAAGGACAATAAACAAGAGTCGAGAGAGGACAGTAAATAACGGTCGAGGGAGGACAGCAAGAGTCGATGGAGGACAGTAAGTAAGAGTCGAGAAGGGACAGTAAGGGAGGACAGTAAATAAAAGCCGAGGGAGGACAGTATATAAAGTGCTTCACACGCCCTTGTTGATAAACATGAAATCAGTAGTAGCTTTTAGATTCTATACGGTATAAGTAATATAAAATATGAGTACACACACACACACACACACACACACACACACACACACACACCACATACAATTATATATATATATATATATATATATATATATATATATATATATATATATATATATATATATATATATATATATATATATATATATATATATATAGTGTGGCAAGTAAACAATCATTCCTGACCTGTCCTTGTACTCGATTATAAGAATAGCTGTGTTATTATAAGGCCAGTAGTTATAAAGAGATTGGATTAAGGCCGAGACCTTGAACTACTGGTCATACACTGACCGTTCAAACGTAAATATTACTTGGCTTCAGATTTGATATTTAAAACCTGTGACCATTCCAAGGCGATAAGTAGAACTATGACCTAGTAGATATTGTGAAGCAACACGTTTACTCGCCTGGCAGTCAACACAGAGAAGACATGTTATTATCGTAACTAATAAGATCACTTTTCAGACCTATTTGTTATAAAAAAATACAAGAGATGCGTAAATGTATGACAGCAGAGATAAGACGGAAACCTTGGTATAGATGTAATGTGTAAGCTTTCTTTATTCTGTATGGAGTAGTATGACAAAATGGAAAAAGGCTAACTCTCACTTTGTATTGTAATTTTAAAGTTATGCGATGGCAGGTTGTTTAAAATAAGTGCAAGATTTAAATTTAAATAAAATGATTATGTACTTTGCCTCAAGTTCTACCACTAAAAATCTAAAGACGTCAGTTTAGCGTGCATATACTATTTAGTTCAAGGATCAGTTGTTCGACATTTTAACCACTAGTTAAACTAACTGCACTGTAGTGGTAAAAATTCCAGAGGCAATTAATTCAAATAGTAAGATTTCTATATTAATATCTTAATTACATTACATTGCTGGTTTCATTTGCTACAAATCAGTACACTGACTATGAATTTAAGTTTTCTCTGTTCAAAGATACATGTAGATGAAATTTAACGGTTGGTTAGCTTAACGAGTGGTCAAAGTTTCGAACAAAAGGCCCCAGTACGTTAATTAACATGAACTCTACAGAATGACTACTTACATTTACTATTTCATTCAGTGATTTTCATAAATGTAACTAGTACTAAAATTAAAATGAGTTCTAACCTAATGTATTTAATCTGCGTCTGAATGTAACAAGCGTGAAATTATTGCCCCCCTTTTTTGTGTCGTCTGTAAATTTTGTGTCTTCGAGATCTGTATGTGTTGTGTCGTCTGTATGTTTCGTGTCGTCTGTATGTTTTGTATCGTCTGTGTTTTGTGTCGTTTTTATGTTTTGTGTCGTCTGTCTGTATGTTTTCTGTCGTCTGTTTGTTTTGTGTCTTCGAGATCTACATGTATATGTTTTGTGTCGTCTGTATGTGTTGTGTCGTCTGTATGTGTTGTCGTCTGTATGTGTTGTGTCGTCGAAATCTGTATGTTATGTGTGGGGCGTCATTGCCGTGTTCTGTACTAACTGTGCGGGTGGCCGTGTTCTGTACTTATTATGCGGGGTGTCATTGCCGTGTTTTGCACTAAATGTCCGAGGTGTTATTGTCATTACCGTATTCTGTATTAACTGTCCGGGGTGCCATTGCCATTTTCTATACTTATTGCACAGGGTGTCATTGTCGTGTTCTGTACTAACATGTACGGGGTGTCATTACCGTGTTCTGTCCTAACATGTACGGGGTGTTATTGCCGTGTTCTATACTAACATGTGTACGGGATGTTATTGCCGTGTTCCATACTAACATGTACGGGATGTTATTGCCGTGTTCTGTACTAACATGTACCGGGTCTCATAGCCGTGTTCTGTACTAACACATACGGGGTGTCATTACCGTGTTCTGTACTAACTGTCCAGGGTGTCACTGCCGTGTTCTGTACTAACTGTCGGGGGTGCCATTGCCGTGTTCTGTACTAACTGTCCGGGGTGTCATTGCTGTGCTCTGTAACATGTACGGGGTGTCATTGCCGTGTTCTGTACTAACTGTGTGGGTGTCATTGCCGTCTTCTGTACTAAATGTACGGAGCGTCATTGCCGTGTTCCGTACTAACTGTGCGGGGTGCCATTGCTGTGTTCTGTACTAACTGTGCAGGATGTCATTGCCGTGTTCCGTACTAACTGTGCGGGGTGTCATTGCCGTGTTCTGTACTAACTGTGTGGGTGTCATTGCCGTGTTCTGTACTAACTGTCCGGGGTGTCATTGCCGTGTTCTGTACTAACTGTGTGGGTGTCAGTGCCGTGTTCTGTACTAACTGTGCGGGGTGTCATTGCCGTGTTCTGTACTAACTGTGTGGCTGTCATTGACGTGTTCTGTACTAACTGTGCGGGGTGTCATTGCCGTGTTCTGTACTAACTGTGTGGGTGTCATTGCCGTGTTCTGTACTAACTGTGAGGGGTGTCATTGCCTTGTTCTGTACTAACTGTGTGGGTGTCATTGCCGTGTTCTGTACTAACTGTGCAGGGTGTCATTGCCGTGTTCCGTACTAACTGTGCGGGGTGTCATTGCCGTGTTCTGTACTAACTGTGTGGGTGTCATTGCCGTGTTCTGTACTAACTGTGCAGGGTGTCATTGCCGTGTTCCGTACTAACTGTGTGGGTGTCATTGCCGTGTCTGTACTAACTGTGCGGGGTGTCATTGCCGTCTTCTGTACTAAATGTACGGAACGTCATTGCCGTGTTCCGTACTAACTGTGCGGGGTGCCATTGCCGTGTTCTGTACTAACTGTGCAGGGTGTCATTGCCGTGTTCCGTACTGACTGTGCGGGGTGTCATTGCCGTGTTCTGTACTAACTGTGCAGGGTGTCATTGCCGTGTTCTGTACTAACTGTGCGGGGTGTCATTGCCGTGTTCTGTACTAACTGTGCGGGTTGTCATTGCCGTGTTCTGTACTAACTGTGTGGGTGTCATTGCCGTGTTCTGTACTAACTGTGAGGGGTGTCATTGCCGTGTTCCGTACTAACTGTGTGGGTGTCATTGCCGTGTTCTGTACTAACTGTGCGGGGTGTCATTGCCGTGTTCTGTACTAACTGTGTGGGTGTCATTGCCGTGTTCTGTACTAACTGTGCAGGGTGTCATTGCCGTGTTCCGTACTAACTGTGTGGGTGTCATTGCCGTGTTCTGTACTAACTGTGAGGGGTGTCATTGCCGTGTTCCGTACTAACTGTGCGGGGTGTCATTGCCGTGTTCTGTACTAACTGTGCGGGGTGTCATTGCCGTGTTCCGTACTAACTGTGTGGGTGTCATTGTCGTGTTCTGTACTAACTGTGCGGGGTGTCATTGCCGTGTTCCGTACCAACTGTGCGGGGTGTCATTGCCGTGTTCTGTACTAACTGTGCAGGGTGTCATTGTCGTGTTCCGTACTAACTGTGCGGGGTGTCATTGCCGTGTTCTGTACTAACTGTCGGGGGTGTTATAGTCATGTTCTGTGATACCTGTCCGGGATATTGTTACCGTGTTCTGTACTAAATGTACGGAGCGTCATTGCCGTGTTCTGTATTAGCTGTGCTAGGTGATATTGCCGTGTTCTGTACAAACTGTCCAGGGTGTCACTGCCGTGTTCTGTACTAACTGTCGGGGGTGCCATTGCCGTGTTCTGTACTAACTGTCCGGGGTGTCATTGCTGTGCTCTGTACTAACTGTGTGGGTGTCATTGCCGTCTTCTGTACTAAATGTACGGAGCGTCATTGCCGTGTTCCGTACTAACTGTGCGGGGTGTCATTGCCGTGTTCTGTACTAACTGTGCGGGGTTTTATTGCCGTGTTCCGTACTAACTGTGCGGGGTGTCATTGCCGTGTTCTGTACTAACTGTGCGGGGTGTCATTGTCGTGTTCTGTACTAACTGTGCGGGGTGTCATTACCGTGTTCTGTACTAAATGTGCGGGGTGACATTGCCGTGTTCTGTACTAAATGTACGGGGTGTCATTGCCGTGTTCTGTATTAGCTGTGCTAGGTGATATTGCCGTGTTCTGTACTAACTGTGCGGGGTGTCATTGTCGTGTTCTGTACTAACTGTGCGGGGTGTCATTGCCGTGTTCTGTACTAACTGTGTGGGTGTCATTGCCGTGTTCTGTATTAGCTGTGCGTGTATCATTGTCGTGTTCTGTACCAACTGTGTGGGTGTTACTAGTATTGCTGTGTTCATTGATAACTGTCCGGGTTGTTATTGCCGTGTTCTGTACTTACTGTCCAGGTGTCATTGTCGTGTTCTATACTAACTGTCCGGGTGTTACTGCTGTGTTCTGTGATAAGTGTCCGAGGTGTTATTGCCGTATTGTGTACTTACTGTGCAGGGTGTCATTGTTGTGTTCTGTACTATCTGTCCGGGGTGTCAATGCCATGCTCTGTATTAACTATGCGGGTGGCATTGCCGTGATCTCTACTAACTGTGCAAGGTGTCATTGCCGTGTTCTGTACTAACTATCCGGGGTGTCACTGCCGTGCTCTGTACTAAATGTTCGGGGTTGTAATTGCCGTGTTCTCTACTAACTGTGCAGGGTGTCATTGCCTTGCTCTGTACTAACTATCCGAGGTGTCACTGCCGTGTTCTGTACTAACTGTCCGGGGTTGTAATTGCCGTGTTCTCTACTAACTGTGCGGGATGCCATTGCCGTGTTCTGTACTAACTGTCCGGGGTTTCACTGCCGTATTCTGTACTAACCGTGCGGGATGATATTACAATATTCTGTACTAACAGTCCAGTGTGTTACCGTGTTCTGCACTAACTGGTGTTGTTGCCATGTTCTATACTTACTGCCCGGGGTGTCATTGCCGTGTTCTGTACTAAAATGTGCGGGGTGTCATTGCCTTGTTCAATACTAACTGTCCAGATATTATTGCCGTGTTCTGTACTAACCGTGTGGGTGTTACTGCCGTGTTTTGTATTTGATGTCGTGGATGGCATTGCCATATTCTGTACAAACTGTACGGGGTGCCATTGTCGTGTTGTGTATTAACTGTGCGTGTGTTATTGCCTTGTTCTATATTTACTGTGCAGGGTGTCATTCTCGTTTTCTGAACAAATTGTCAGGGGGTGCTATTGACGTGTTCTTCATTATATGTAACTGTGCGGCATTATTTCACAGTCATGCAGCGAAGAATAATTTTGCTGACTGTTTTTTGTGGTACTCATTGCAAATTCCATTGGTAGGTAGGAGATGGGTACCTTTCTCGGACATCGTATCTCTATCCATGTCACCGTACTCACCACTGTTTTCAGGTTTGCTTTAAGTTGTTGAGTGCCATAGCGATACACATACAACTGGATCTCCACTGGGGTCTTTACATTGGGCTTCTATTTACGTATTATGCCTTCAATAGGAGATTTACATTGATCATCTATTAAACCTAAGACTTTCACACTTCACTAGTGCTTTTAATTTTAGGAGACATATCACTATATATTATTAAACCATATACAAATTTCAATCATACCATCTATTTAACGGAGTCGATGTGACCTGCTCGGCTAGTGACCTAGGTTTCCTGGGCAAGAATGGCACGGAAAAATATCCCTCACTACTTCGGATGGGTCTGTTGTAAAGATATAATTTCGATGCAATTCACCAGGCAGATGCTGTGACCATCTGCGGAGCGACGGAAAACTTGACGAACAGAAATAGCGCTTAGATACTCGAAATAAAAGAAATAGCGCTTATATATAGTTACTTGAAATAACAGAAATAGCGCTTAGATACTCGAAATAACAGAAATAGCGCTTAGATACTCGAAATAAAAGAAATAGCGCTTAGATACTCGAAATAACAGAAAGGAAAGATTCCGATTCTTTATTTCTCATAAACCAGTCAATACAATGGTATTGAAACAAACATATATACAAATATATTCAATATCATTTATATAAAGTGTTCAAACATATGAATACATGAAAACACACACAATTACACATAATCATATACATATGTACATACACATATACACACGCACATACATATACGTATATAAGTTTCAGGTAGAATTACAGTAAACGCATCAGGTTGGTGGAGCTACGCTCTGGAAAAACAAAAAGACATCCGACTTGTTGTATGTGAAAAGTCACCATGGACTTGCAGATGATACAAAATAAAAAATAAAAATGATGATGATTATCATAATAACAACAACAAATACAACAACAACAACAGCAATAATAGAAATACAGACATCATACATGTACAGATATTCAGTTGTAATGCAATTATGGCACCGACTTAGGATGGTCAATTAAAAAAACGTCTATTTGTGTAGTTAACCCAGTTTATGGTTTATATGATATTCTTCCAATCAATCAGTAAAATTAAATTAATAACTTATTATTATAATTCCCCGGACGTCGGTGTAAAGAGATCACTTATATATAAGAATTAATCAACTTGATGTTTTATCACAATTCAAAAAACAAGTATGTTTTTAATTAAACTCATGTATTCTAATCACAATAATTGTCATTCAAGTTCTGTTTAACGTACCACACAGCGCTGATGTACATGTACTTCTTTGTGAATATTATGCAGATAAGGTGCATATTGGCAAACTCTGACTTTACCTAACGTGTACCAAGTGGTAACGGTCTACATGATATCAAGACATCAACTTTTTAATAGGTTTAATTACACAAACACAGATACTTCTTTGGCGGTAAGTTCCTGATTAAAGGCGAAGATCTAACATATATTGCGCATGTGTCCTTATGGTAGTTAGTTCCTGATTAAAGGCGAAGATCTAACATATATTGCGCATGTGTCCTTATGGTAGTTAGTTCCTGATTAAAGGCGAAGATCTAACATATATTGCGCATGTGTCCTTATGGTAGTTAGTTCCTGATTAAAGGCGAAGATCTAACATATATTGCGCATGTGTCCTTATGGTAGTTAGTTCCTGATTAAAGGCGAAGATCTAACATATATTGCGCATGTGTCCTTATGGTAGTTAGTTCCTGATTAAAGGCGAAGATCTAACATATATTGCGCATGTGTCCTTATGGTAGTTAGTTCCTGATTAAAGGCGAAGATCTAACATATATTGCGCATGTGTCCTTATGGTAGTTAGTTCCTGATTAAAGGCGAAGATCTAACATATATTGCGCATGTGTCCTTATGTTAGTTAGTTCCTGATTAAAGGCGAAGATCTAACATATATTGCGCATGTGTCCTTATGGTAGTTAGTGACACTTGACTGAAAGCGTTTGGTTATATTTGAATTTGGTTCACAAGCAACGATGAACGTTTAATTTGTTACCAGAAACAATATGTATAGTCTGAGTTGTCAGATCTATCTTGGTTTTAATGTGCACAAATAGAAACAGTGAAACACCCAGGAGTGCAATGGACCTTGGATCTCCGAAGAAATATACCTGTAGAAATAAAGACAAATTAGACAAACATATAAAGCACAAAGACACTACAGCTAACAAGGCACCCTATATTTTACTTATATTCGTTCCGCGACGGGCACTCGAACCCACGGCCTATGGTACCGAATCACCTAGCTGTCATGCATCCGACCGTGTAACCGACTGAGCTACTCGAGCTTTAATAGTCAGTCATTAGCTAACCTTATGCATGACAACACGGGCGCGGAAAGTGAAGGGATTTACCCGACGTAAACGCAGGCGGATCCTCTGAAAGAATACAATCATTGAAAGAGAAATAAACACAATTTAGACAAATATATAAAGCACAAAGACATTACAGCTAACAAGGCACCCTATATTTCACTTATATTCGTTCCCCGTCTGGGACTCGAACCCACGACCTATGGTACCGAATCACCTAGCTGGCATGCATCCGACTAAGCTACCCGGGCTCCACAGAAATAGAGCTTTAATAGCTGACGGTCAGTTGAGTACATTCAATTCATTTCTTTATTACTTTATACTATATGGTATATCAGTGTACATACATGAATATACAATACATATATACAATATATACAAAATACAATTAACTATTATAATATATTAATGAGTGAGTCATGTAACACAGAGAGTAAATTAGATATATGCGGTTCTTAGTTTGCTGGCAGAATAAAGGAAGTAGTGGAAAAGTACCCTTTTGGCTCAGATACTTTAACATGGGAGCCTCAGTGTTAGCCTCACCGGCATGAGGCTAACGATGACGTCATAATTGACCCCGTTGTATGACCCTGCGACCTTAGGGATGACCCTTGACCTCTCCCCCGACCCCTTTGACCCCTGTCTTGACCCACTTTATAACCCTTAAAGAGGTCTTTTTTTAAGAAATGGAAATTCCCTAATCTATATTTATAGGAATTCCCCAGAGTTCTATGTTTAGAACTTATATTTAGAATAGGATAATCTATATAAAGAATTCCATAAGGATTTCAACGATGTAAATACCTCGACATCCACAGAGGAAATGAGTCAGAAGTTATTTGACTTCTATGACGTATTGCTGCCATATGTACCCCCTATTGTTCGGTGAATATGACGTATGGGTATTGCTACTATACGGATCCAAAATGCCAGGAATTCCATCGTTATTGTTCGATTACAAAATGGGGTCGCGACGTGTTTAAACGGCATCATCAGTTTTAGGTTATTAATGTAAAATACCAAGGTAATCGATGTCATATTACTATGAACTACAGCTGGTAAAATATGAATATAATTTGTATCTCAAAAGAACGACAACACAGATGAAAGTGCAACATTTTATTGATACACATATCACTTCATTTAAAAGTACAATATTGATACAATACATATTTACATTTGTACATCAGTGGCTCGAATCCAAGAATTAAACTTGGAAGGCCAATGTAACCATTTCACATCATATTGTTTATCAGGTCCAGTGCCTTTAGTCTTTAGAATCGTTTCCACTTTAAATACATCATCCACTCGAACGTCCACTTTTTGCAGTTCCGAAGGATAAAAGTTTCATCGTTATAGTCTTTGAGTTTATACACGGGTAATCCTCCACGCAAGCGTCTATCTGCCGACCACTTTTGATCATATTCACGAGAAAAGACATTTCTTAGATGACTGATCCGTACCCGGCCCGTTTAGTTTTGGGTATCTTCTTTGGCCAGTACATTCTCCACCAGAGATTCGTTTCTTTGGATTTGGTTACTTTCACGGGGGCCATTCCAATCATCCGATGGTAAGCGTTGTTGTAATTTGTAACACATTCTTGTAGGCGATCGACGTAGTGATTTGTTTGTTTATAAGTCAAATAGCGATAGATTTTCGATTTTATCGTTTTGATGACCCGCTCTGCATAATTAGCTTTCACTTCCGTGTTTTGGGAGTATAAATGATCGATGCCAGGATCTTTTAACAAGGCGTTGAATGTCCTCGATTGAAATTCCTGTCCTTTATCCGTACGCACTCTCGTAGGCTTTCTTCCTTCTTCCAGTACGTCTGTAAATGCTTGAAAACACTTTCGCCTTTCTTATCTTTTCACGGACGCATCCACAGGTATTTCGAAAATATATCGATGACGACCAAATCATATACATATCCGTCGTTGTCTTTAGAGAATTTAGTCATGTCCATGAGATCTGCATCCTACTGATCGTCGATACCGAGAGTAATCACCCTGTTACTCTTTCAATTCCTCTTTAAAGGTCTTTGTAAGCTATAAACGTCTTGTCTCTGTAGCCATTTTCGAATCTTGTGTTTGCTGATGACGTATCTTCCCGCTTTTTTGACGTATCGATATAGTTTATCCGGCCCGCTAAAACTCCCAGCATTGATGGGGTTATAGTAAATGTCTTTCAAATAATCTTCCCACGTCATTCTTCACCGACTGACTGATGTGAAATGAATGAAAATGGCAAATGCGTTGTTTTAATAACTTATTCAGATTCATCAGTTTCCATGTCTTCTTCCTCGTCGTCAGTTTCCCCATCTTCGCCATCATCAGTTTACATTTCTTCTTCCCCATCATCAGTTTCCGTTTCTTCGTCTGTATCTCCTTCTCACATCTATTCTAGTATGTCTTTATGTTTCTTTACGTATGATCAGTATGTATTGAAATATTATACATAATATCAATATACATAAAGAAAAATTAGGATTTAGCATCAAGATATTTTAAACTCCCTGCTGTACAGAATCTATGATTATTAGTATATCCATGAACAGTGAAACGTGTCCTCAAATTACTCAAGCGTATCCTCCTCTTTTTCCTCCTCCTCCTCCATGATTCTCTCCTCTTCCTCCTCAATACTCCTCCTCCTCTTCAATGATTCACTCTTTCTCCTCAATGATTCTCTCCTCCTCAATGATTCCCTCCTCCTCTTTCTCCTCAATGATTCATTCCTCCTCCTCCTCAATGATTTTCTCCTCAATGATTTTCTCCTCCTCCTCCTCAATGATTCACTCCTCCTCCTCCTCCTCAATGATTCCCCTCCTCCTTCTCCTCAATGATTCTCTCCTCCTCCTCCTCCTCCATGATTCACTCCTCCTCCTTCTCAATGATTCCCCTCCTCCTCCTCCTCAATGACTCCCACCTCCTACTCAATTATTCTCTCTTCTTCCTCCTCAATGATTCACTCCTCCTCCTCAATGATTCCCCTCCTCCTCCTCCTCAATGACTCCCTCCTCCTACTCAATGATTCTCTCCTCCTCCTCCTCCTCCTCAATGATTTTCTCCTCCTCTTCAATGATTCTCCTCCTCCTCAATGATTTACTCCTTCTCCTCTTCCACAGTGATTTCCTCCTCCTCATTAGGGATTTTCTTCTGTATTCTCTTTGAAGGAGGACGATCAGAACGCATAAAAAGGATAGACATTGATTCAAAGGCTCATTTTCCATCGAGGCGTCATGCTGTCATATCGTGTCCCGTGTGCTCCACGATTTTTTCTCGATCAGACAACCTGAGGAGACATAGAAGGATCGCTCATGGAAGTAGTCAACCATATCCACCACCACCACCACCAACACCACCACCACATAATCCACCACCACATAACCCACCACCACATAACCCACCACCACCACCACCACATTATCCACCACCATCGGAGAACATTTTTAAGTTTCAATACCCGTTCACCATGATAGTGGCCGGACCGACGATGAGCGGAAAGAGTACATGGGTTACAGACCTGTTGACGCTAAATGGACTTGTGATTGAGCCTCCTCCAACAAGGATTATATGGATATACAAGAGATGGCAACCGATGTATGACGTCATCAGAACAACTGTACGTTTAACTGATGACCTACTCAAGGATGATTTTATAAACCCCAAAGAAAACAATTTACTCGTCATGGACGATATTCAAAGGGATGCGTCTGGAAGTCCAGAGGTCTGTGCACTTTTCACAGAAGGAGCACATCATCGCAATCTTAGCGTGGTGTGCTTGATGCAAAATATATCTAATAAAGGAAAGGAAAAGAGGACGATGAGTTTGAACAGCCAATACCTCGTTCTATTCAAGAATCCAAGAGACCAACTACAAATCAGCACCCTTGCCAGACAAATGTACCCGGGAAACACAGAGACATTCATGGATGCGTATCGACAAGTGATAGGCAGGCCATTTGGTTATTTACTCGTAGATTTAAACAATTCACCCGGGAATCCAAAAGACTACAAACGGACGTCTTCCGTACCTATAAAAGACCTGATTTACCAGAAGATTGTTATTTCTCGTCTGACGGCGAAGGTGTACAGACGTTTCATTCTCGATCGGAGAACATAGTACAGTCCGCTGGTCAATTACACCCAGACATGTCGGAAAGACGCGCCCCATTTTACATGGTTAATCACCGATTTAAATATGGAAACCCAGAATCAGATAAAGCTCTATATAAGGTATGACAGGTCCCATTTTACATGGCAAATAATCTAAAGTAATATATATATATATATATATATATATAATATATATATATATATATATATATATATATATATATATATATATATAATATATATATATATATATATATATGTATGTATAGCGTAAGTTATTATAAAATGGACATTTCAAAATAAAATGAAACTCGTCTTCAATTTCATTACAATTACAGAGCAGACACGTTCTATTGTTTCTTGAGATACATGTATTTCTATGTTTGTCTATGTCATTATTCATATTATGAGCTGGAAAACGTGTTATTAGTTTCTTATAACGTGGTTCAATTATTATGTAAATAGCATTATAAGAGAAATCGTCTATTAAATGTTGATATATTACTCCTTTTGGAGAATTCACAAGTTTGACAAGCATATTCTGTATACAGGCATCGTATAGTCTCTGTTCAAATATTTTATAAGCTGCAGATGTTGGAATATCGTTGTCCCATAAAATAAAATAAACCAAAATTTCGAAATTTGTCTTGAATACTTATTATCCATGTGTCATTAATAAAACAACGTTCATTTTAGCATGCCTTCAGAATACAGTTATCATTTACTTTAAGTTTTTGCCAGTACTTTAAATTTTCTTTTAACAATTAAAGGCAGTCTACCCAGCTCACAAAATACAAGGTCATTACAAGTTTGCAGATTTACGTACACCTAATGTGTATTTGCAAAATTTTGTATGTACATTTTCTATATCTGGTGCCTTATGAAAGCCCCAGATCTCTAACGCATATGATAATATACTATGCACGTAAGAATCGAAGACATCACATTGTGTTTCTATGTTATAGCAATAGGTTTTAAGCATTGATGATAAAGCAAAGGTAGCTTTGCTCGCCTGTTCAACAATATGTTTTTGTGTTTTAAGAAATTTACCATTCTAATTGAAAAGCATTCCCAAATATTTAAATTCATCAACAATATCCAATTTTATACCATTATAATCTCAAAATTCATTTCGTTTAATTTTACCGCCATTTGTTAAAATAGCTACCTTTGTTTTATCTACATTAACTTTTAAACTCCAGTCGTTGGAATAATCACTCAAAGATTGTAACATTGATTGTAAACCTTCCGGCGTTTTGGATAACAACACCATATCATCAGCATACATAAGTAAAACAAAAATTGAGTAATTGCAGTTCAACATATGGACAATTGTTCTCAATAAAATATATCTCAAAATAATTGACGTACAGTAAAATATAAATGGAGACAATACCTCCCCTTTCATGAGACCAAAAAAAAAAAAAAAAAAAAAAAAAAAAAACTCATTAAACACATCTTGATAATTTACGCACGCTTTACGTTGTCTTATAATGACGTAATAATTTTAAGTAGTTTACCACCGATACCAATATTAATTAGCTTTTGCCACAACTTACAGCTATTAACAAAATCAAAAGCTTTTTGAAAATCTATAAAAGAAAAACAGAAGACATCTGACAAAGCTGTATGACACAAATCACCAAGAACCTGCACACACACGAAAAAAAAAAAAAAAAAAAAAAAGAAAGGACATGAAAGTCCTCAAGGTCGGAATTGCATGGTCAAGTATATCAAAGGTAATAAAGTCATGATCCACCACGAGATCACACACCAAGCGTGTAATGTTTAGGATCAGTATTGACAAAAACACGGTTTGCGTTGAACAGAACAAACAAAAACAATGAAGGACTTGATGCATCGCCTTCGGGCTTTCGCCCATTCACACATAAAGAATTAAGGTACAATTACACCAAATTTCATTTAAAAACTCCAAGCACTTCCCGAGATATACGAGGTCAAATCCGTATGGCCGTGGACCAAGCAAATCTTGCGATCTTATGGGTTCATTTTGGAAATTCAACAGACGAATGAACTATACATGTCATGTTTAAAGCATATTTGACTTGAATTCTTTGCCTGAAATCGCAAATCAAAGTCATTCGCCTTTTCATTTGCGGATTTTGTCAAACAACTCCGGTATCATTCTTTCTTATCACTTTTGACCTTGACAGTAGTATGAAATTAGCAATCTGGACAAAGTCACCCGCTGTACATGTACATTTAGGGAAAACGATGTCTACACATGTAGATCTATAAATAACTGGCTGTGTTTAGTAGCATTACACATCAACAACTACCAAGACGTATGTTTATCGTTGTGACGAGAAGATTGTAGAGTACTACGAATTCCACTGCTATAAAAAGAAGCGATATTCTCAAGTTTTATTAATTATAATACAACGGATACTAGTACGGACTAGTAGTGTACTTCTTATTACGGCACAGCTACACAATAATGTCAATCGTGCTTTTTCGGGACTTTCCATCGAGTATTCGGAAAGACTGCATGTCCTCCAGCGCATGAATATAACTCGTCTAAATCGATGGAATAACGGCACATCTATTTTCTCATCTGATCAAATTTATCTTGCATTGACTCGTACAATATGAATTATAAGTACTAAAAGTAAATCTAATTACGCTTTTTTGAAATATCGACGCTCTATTTATACACGAGGAGGTATTTACTGCGTTCCACGCGTTCCCCATAGCTTATTTTAACGACTAGGGTCTGGAATTTGCTAGGCAATTCCGACCAAAAACAACAACAACAATACAATATCTTTCCTTCTCTTAAAGTTCTATTGATAAGTGTTTGTAAGACAAAAATTGCATTAGTTGTTGATAATCCAAATTGAGCATCTGTTTAAATACTAAATTCCTTCTCCCAGTGTAGAATTCTGTTATTTAACACACTAGTAAATAGTTTACCAAAACAGCTAACAAGAGAAATACCTCTGTAATTATTTGTGTCATTGATATCACCTTTTTTAAAAACAGGTACTATACAAACTCTAGACCATACTTCCGGAAAAAAAACCAGATCTAAAAATAGAATTAAAAAGTTTATGTAAAAATGGAAGCAAAATTGTTTTACCTTTGATGAAGATTTCATTTATTTCATCATCACTGCAACTATTATTCGATTTCAAGTTGTTAATAGCTTTTAAAATTTCATCAGAGCTAATTGCGTAGTCCAACTGTTTATTTAACTGTTTATTTAACATTTCGACATCTCTCCCCCTAAAATAAAGACATCACACATAATAGATTTGAAATGGGTAAAAATTTCCTCATTGGTAAGTGTACTTGTGACGTGAGATGTTTTCTTTTTAAATACCTTTTCGAAATCCCGGGGATTTGATTTCTTAAGATAATTCAGCACACCCCCTTCTTGTGTTTTATATTTTCTTATCTGACATTCAGTGCGTTTGTATTTACGTTTAGCCTGAATCAGTGCTTCATAGCACACATCAGATTAATCAATAATAAAAGTATGTAACGCTGATTTGCAATTTTTAAAAAGCCTTTTACAAACATCAGAAACCATGTTTTGTTAGACTTCTTCCTAATACTTGTTGTAGCATGTGGTTTCGACTTAGTAATATCACAGAAATTTACATGCCGACATCTAGGCAACCCTGTATTGCATTTATGTTTTTACTTATATATTCAAGAATAATATCAGTATTGTCATCATTCCATATAATACTTTTAAATGTGGTTCGATTATCAGAATCCGAGGGGTTATACATGTACTAGCATACTGCTGAATTACCTTGGCCTTGACATTACCGATGTGAAAATACACAGGTGAGTGATAAAAAAAAATGATTGAACTGTCCCGAAGAAAAAAACTCCTTTATACTCTCAATGTGAAAGTTATGAACTAAAATGTAGTCTATAAGACTTACCAAGTTTTTGTAGAAAGTAATATTGCCCCCACCCCCTGGTCACTTTGCGTCGCCCATTTATGATTCGTATACTGGAGGTTTTATATTATTCTAAAATTATGCGACCAAATGAATTGACTTTACTATCAAAACTTTGACGTGGATTGCATTCAGGTTCTGAAATATCCTCTACTACAGGTGTAGTTAAATGTGTTAATCAATTAGCTATAGGGAGTAAATAATTTTCAATATAATCTACTCTTTCACCTGTTCTTGCGATGAAATCACCGGCCAAACATATAATTCCTTTCACTTTATAGCGAGCAATGGACTCTTCCAAACACGAGAAAAGATCTGCATCATTTTATTATAAAATACATATCTTCAGGGGGTTATATATCAAAACGCAAATATTATAATCTTGCACCCCTTCTATTAATCTATCAAATTTTATCCATACAATACTGTCACCAATACTCTCTAAAATGTGTATTCTGTTAAGGAATTCTTCTTTATAGAATATCACAATACCTCCGTTTTTACTACTAAAGCTTGTAAAAGTAAATTTACAATCATCATCTAAATAAAAAACATTATCTTTGTCTATCCAAAATTCATATAAACAAATAAGGTCGTAACTATTTATAATTGAGATAAACTCACATTCCTGGAGTTTGTCAATTAGACCTCTGCAAATGTTCCAAAAAATCTTCCCCATCCTGTCTGTTAGCGGATTTTGACAATACGGAGAAACGGTTTTCACTACAGAATGGTGACGGCGCTGGGTGATTGACACTAGGTGGCAGTAGCTGAGCATTACTGGAATCTCTAGGTTATAAAGTACTGGCTCTTGGAGCACTAATCGGCCCGCATGAGCACTCTTTCTCAGTGATGGCATTATCGTTAGCTTGGCACTGGCGGGTAATACAGGCTGAGCTGTTGGAGTAATCTGGTGACAGGATTATGGAGGAACACGACTATGCGTGGCACTGTAGGTGGCTGGTAGACAGTGACTCTTTTTTTTTTTGCAGACTGATCGGTTGGCACCGCATTGAATCCGGTGTACGCATCAATGCGAGGTGCAAGATTGTATTTTTGTCATAAGTGAAACAATGTCATTGACTTACCTCGTAATAAAGTCGGTCTTTGAAAAGTTTCGCGTGCTCTCCATCGTTACGAAGTTTCCTCATTAATGGGTATAAATCCTTCCTTTTATCCTCAATGGCGGATGGAAAGTGCTCACGGATACCGAAATGGCTTCTTTTTAATTCATAGGCACTATTTTGCACAAGCTGCAGATTAGATTGAATTAAAATCTTGCCACTATCAGGTTAGGGGCAACCTAAAGTAACTATTTTTCTTTGCAGTAATCAATTTCAAGTACTAAAAATGAAATTTTGGAATTGTGATTTGAAATTCAAAAGGGCACATTAACAGTATGTTTACTGTTGGTATTCTGATTCCAAAAATAAATACATTGAATCAGCTGTCATCCAGATGTTGAACTTTCTTATCGATAACAGTTTTGTTGTGTTTGGCGGAAAGGTTTTTCAACAAATTGTCAGTATTCCAATGGGCACTAACTGTGCTCCGCTTCTGGCTGACATATTCCTTCACTCATACGAAGCTGAACTCTTGCAGTCTTTGCTTTCGCAAGGAAAAACAATTGGCTCTTGGCTTCAATTTCACTTACAGATATAGAGATAACTTGCTTTCAATTAATAATCCTTCATTCGTGGATTACATTAGCATCATCTATCCACGTGAACTGGAGGTCAAAGAAACCACAGAAAGTAGTAATTCTACTTCGTATTTAGATATTATGTTGTCTTTCGACATTAATTGTCAATTGAACACCTCACTCTATGACAAATATTCCTTTCATAAGTAGCAACATTCCATCATCGCCCGCACACGGCGTATTCATATCTCAGTTAATACGTTATTCCAGAGAATGTTTAAATTGCAATGACTTTGTTCTGAGGACTAGGCGACTTTCAGTTAAGCTGCTCAACCAGGGTTATATATGTGCTAGACTAGCAACGTCACTGAGGAATTTCTACGGTCGTTACGAGACTCATTACTCCATATGATATCTCGTTATCCAGACTTTTAAATGATATTCTGGTCTGAGACCGATTCCGATCATTTTACACAGATTTGTCACCTTCTGTAATACCTACTTTGACTTCTCCATATATAAATACATATGGAATTTACACGATTTGACTCTTTCTACTGGGTATATGTGACGGGTCTTGCTAGCAAGCAGGAAATACTCACTCTCCCCGGGCACCTGATCTCACTCCATCACAGGGGTTCACATATGCTCTTCAAGTAGACATATTTTGATATTTTCCACTTGTTTTTCATTTTCACTGATTTTGTATGTCCTCTGCTTTCATGATTTTAGACTGACGGTTTGGATTTATCCATCATCTTTACATTACAATATACTGCATATAGTTTACAAAAAAGAAACATTTTAACTTACTGTTTGGAGTTCATAGCTGCACAAATTTTGCAGCTATAAACTCCAAAATGTTCCTTGAAAAGTTTCGAGTGCTTTCCATCGTTACGAAGTTTCCTCATTAATGGGTATAAATCCTTCCTTTTATCCTCAATGACGGATTGAAAGTGCTCACGGATACCGAAATGGCTTCTTTTTAATTCATAGGCACTATTTTGCACAAGCTGCAGATCAGATTGAATAAAAATGTTGCCACTATCAGGTTTAGGACCAGGTCGAAATCTACTCACACACTTGCTGTCAACTGTTAGTTAATTATACAGCAATAATAGTTGGAACAAATTAACTATTTTACACAAACAAAAAGTTTGGTTTGATTTAAAAAAAAACGCGATTACCATAGGAATGTAAAGATGATGAATAAATCCAAACCACAAGTCCAAAAATCATGAAACCAGAGGACATACAAAATCAGTGAAAATGAAAAACAACTGGAAAATAACAAAATAAGTCTACTTGAAGAGCATATATGAACCCCTGTGATGGAGTGAGATCAGGTGCCCGGGGAGAGTGAGCATCTCCTGCTTGCTAGCAACACGCGTTGAATTTATGATGAGGCACTCATTTGCACATCAAAAAAGCAACATAAAGTTTGCTGTGTAATCTTACCATATATATCATGATCGAATGATAGATGTATAAATAACATTTATTATATCAATGAAGATTATTAGTATACATCCTTCTGAAGCCAGGCTAAAAGTTATAGTTAAAAGGAGTCGCAACGTACAATCAGGAATGATTTCTTTGATTATGCCTTAATTAATTTAAAAAATATAAAACGTATTAGTGATAGAAAATTCTGTGCACATCGATGAATTAAAGTATCTTCAATGTATATAAATTTATTTGTACACATGACTTTGATTTGTTTTTCATACTTCTATAAATGTCCACCCTAGCGCATTCTGGTTTCGATTTGGCTGTAGTTAGTTATAAAGTTGAGTAAGATATTTTCCCTTTTGTATGAAAAAAGTGCTTTATTTTATATTTATTTAATAAAATTGTGTGTTATATTTTATATTAGAACATCATAGTAATTGATGTGTTATATCTTATATTAGAACATCATAGTAATTGATGTGTTATATTTCATATTAGGGCATCATAGTTATTGTGTGTTATATTTTATATTAGGGCACTATAGTAATTGTGTGTCATATTTTATATTAGGGCATCATAATAATTGTTGTGTTATGTTTTATTTTAGGGCATCATAGTAATTGTGTTATATTTTGTATTAGGGCATCATAGTAATTGTATGTTATACTTTATTTTAGGGCATCATAGTAATTGTGTTATATTTTATATTAGGGCATCATATTTATTGTGCGTTATATTCTATATAAGGGCATTGTAGTAATTAATGTGTTATATTTTCTATTGGGGCATCATATTAATTGTGCCATATTTTATATTAGGGTATCATAGTAATTGTGTGTTATATTTTATATTAGGGCATTATAGTAATTGTTGTGTTCTATACTATTTTAGGGCATCATAATAATGGTTTTGTTATATTTTACAGTTGGGCATCATAGTAATTATTGTGTTATATTCTATATTAGGGCATCATAGTAATTGTGTGTTATATTTTATATTAGGGCATTATAGTAATTGTGTTCTATTCTATTTCAGGGCATCATAGTAATTGTTTTGTTTTATTTTATAGTTGGGCATCATAGTAATTATTGTGTTATATTCTATATCAGGGTATCATAGTAATTATTGTGTTATATTCTATATTGGGGCATCATAGTAATTATTGTGTTATATTTCTAAATGGGGCATCAAAGTAATTATTATGATATAATTTATATTTGGGCATCGTAGTAATTGTTGTGTTATATTTTGTATTTGAGCATCATAATTATTGTTGTGTTGTAAATATCTTACTCGTTTTGTGTGTTGTTAAAGCTTACCTTAACCGAACGAATCAAACTGATAGAGTAGGATGTCTAAACTAGTGTTAATGTTTTTTGCTTTTTGGATGTAGATTTCTTTGTAACGCAATGCAAAAATAGATTTTACACTTTAGATTTGTGTCTGAGTAATATAAAGGGGAGGTATTGCATTGTTCGATGCTAGATTAATTTCTACAGGTTCGACAACTAATTGAAAAATGTTGATGCAATTCTTCAGGGCCAAGCAGAATACAATCCAAATGTTGTTGGTATTCGCATTCTTCAGGGTTATGCAGAATACAATCCAAATGTTGTTGTTATTCGCATTCTTCAGGGATATGCAGAATACAATCCAAAGTTGTTGTTATTCGCATTCTTCAGGGATATGCAGAATACAATACAAATGTTGTTGGTATTGGTATTCTTCAGGGATATCCAGAATACAATAGAAATGTTGTTGGTATTTGCATTCTTCAGGGTTATGCAGAATAGAATACAAAGGTTGTTGGTATTTGCATTCTTCAGGGTTTTGCAGAATACAATACAAATGTTGTTGGTATTCGCATTCTTCAAGGCTATGCAGAATAGAATAGAAATGTTGTTGGTATTCGAATTCTTCAGAGTTATGCAGAATACAATCCATATGTTGTTGGTATTCGCATTCTTCAGGGCTATGCAAAATACATTCCAAATGTTGTTGGTATTTGCATTCTTCAGGGCTATGCAGAATAGAATACAAATGTTGTTGGTATTCGCATTCTTCAGGGATATCCAGAATACAATAGAAATGTTGTTGGTATTTGCATTCTTCAGGGTTATGCAGAATAGAATCCAAATGTTGTTGGTATTCGCATTCTTCAGGGTTATGCAGAATACAATACAAATGTTGTTGGTATTCGCATTCTTCAGGGTTATGCAGAATACAATACAAATGTTGTTGGTATTCGAATTCTTCAAGGCTATGCAGAATACAATCCAAATGTTGTTGGTATTGGCATTCTTCAAGGCTATGCAGAATAGAATACAAATATTGTTGGTATTCACATTCTGCAGGGCTATGTAGAATACCATCCAAATGTTGTTGGTATTCGCATTCTTCAGGGTTATGCAGAATACAATACAAATGTTGTTGGTATTCGCATTCCTCAGGGCTATGCAGAATTCAATACAAATGTTGTGGGTATTCGCATTCTTCAGGGCTATGCAGAATACAATACAAATGTTGTTGGAATTCGCATTCTTCACGGCTAAGCAGAATGCAATACCAATGTTGTTAGTATTCGCATTCTTCAGGGTTATGCAGAACAGAATACAAATGTTGTTGGTATTTTCATTCTTCAGTGCTAAGCAGAATACAATACAAATGTTGTTGGCATTCGCATTATTCAGGGATATCCCGAATACAATACAAATGTTGTTGGTATTCGCATTCTTAAGGGTTATGCAGAATAGAATACAAATGTTTTTGGTATTCGCATCCTGCAGGGCTATGCAGAATACAATCCAAATGTTGTTGGTATTCTCATTCTTCAGCGTTATGCAGAATACAATAGAAATGTTGTTAGTATTCGCATTCTGCAGAACTAAGCAGAATACAATACAAATGTTGTTGGTATTCGCATTCTGCAAGGCTAAGCAGAATACAACCGAAATGTTGTTGGTATTCGCATTCGGCAAGGCTAAGCAGAATACAACGCTAATGTTGTTGGTATTCGCATTCTGCAAGGATAAGCAGAATACAACCCAAATGCTGTTGGTATTCGCATTCTTCAGGGATATGCAGAATATAATCCAAATGTTGTTAGTATTCGCATTCTTCAGAGCTATGCAGAATACAATACAAATGTCGTTGGTATTCGCATTCTTCAGGGTTATGCAAAATACAATCCAAATGTTGTTGGTATTCGCATTCTTCAGGGCTATGCAGAATACAATACAAATGTTGTTGGTATTCGCATTCTTCAGGGCTAAGCAGAATACAATCCAAATGTTGTTGGTATTAGCATTCTTCAAGGTTATGCAGAATACAATCCAAATGTTGTTGGTATTCGCATTCTTCAGGGTTATGCAGAATACAATCCAAATGTTGTTGGTAATCGCATTCTTCAGGGATATGCAGAATAGAATACAAATGTTGTTGGTATTCGTATTCTTCAGGGTTATGCAGAACAGAATACAAATGTTGTTGGTATTCGCATTCTTCAGGGTTATGCAGAATACAATACAAATGTTGTTGGTATTCGCATTCTGCAAGGCTAAGCAGAATACAACCCAAATGTTGTTCGTATTCGCATTCTGCAAGGTTAGGCAGAATACAGCGCAAATGTTGTTGGTATTCGCATTCTGCAAGGCTAAGCAGAATACAACCCAAATGTTGTTGGTATTCGCATTCTTCGGGGTTATGCAGAATACATTACAGAAGTTGTTGGTATTCGTATTCTTCAGGGTTACGCAGAATACAATACAAATGTTGTTGGTATTCGTATTCGTCAGGGCTATGCAGAATACCATAGAAATGTTGCTGTAATTTGCATTCCTCATGGCTATGTAGAATAGAATATAAATGTTGTTGGTATTCGCATTCTTCACGGATATCCAGAATACAATACAAATGTTGTTGGTATTCGTATTCGTCAGGGCTATGCAGAATACCATAGAAATGTTGCTGTAATTTGCATTCCTCATGGCTATGTAGAATAGAATACAAATGTTGTTGGTATTCGCATTCTTCAGGGATATGCAGAATACAATACAAATGTTGTTGATATTCGCATTCTTCAGGGCTATGCAGAATACAATCCAAATGTTGTTGGTATTCGCATTCTTCGTGGCTAAGCAGAATACATCACAAATGTTGTTGGTATTGGCATTCCTCAGGGTTATGCAGAATAGAATACAAATGTTGTTGGTATTCGCATTCTTCAGGGCTAAGCAGAATAGAATACAAATGTTGTTGGTATTCGCATTCTTCAGGGTTATGCAGAATACAATACAAATGTTGTTGGTATTTGCATTCTTCAGGGTTATGCAGAATACAATACAAATGTTGTTGGTATTCGAATTCTTCAAGGCTATGCAGAATACAATCCAAATGTTGTTGGTATTGGCATTCTTCAAGGCTATGCAGAATAGAATACAAATATTGTTGGTATTCACATTCTGCAGGGCTATGTAGAATACCATCCAAATGTTGTTGGTATTCGCATTCTTCAGGGTTATGCAGAATACAATACAAATGTTGTTGGTATTCGCATTCCTCAGGGCTATGTAGAATACAATACAAATGTTGTTGGAATTCGCATTCTTCACGGCTAAGCAGAATGCAATACCAATGTTGTTAGTATTCGCATTCTTCAGGGTTATGCAGAACAGAATACAAATGTTGTTGGTATTTTCATTCTTCAGTGCTAAGCAGAATACAATACAAATGTTGTTGGCATTCGCATTATTCAGGGATATCCCGAATACAATACAAATGTTGTTGGTATTCGCATTCTTAAGGGTTATGCAGAATAGAATACAAATGTTTTTGGTATTCGCATCCTGCAGGGCTATGCAGAATACAATCCAAATGCTGTTGGTATTCTCATTCTTCAGCGTTATGCAGAATACAATAGAAATGTTGTTAGTATTCGCATTCTGCAGAACTAAGCAGAATACAATACAAATGTTGTTGGTATTCGCATTCTGCAAGGCTAAGCAGAATACAACCGAAATGTTGTTGGTATTCGCATTCGGCAAGGCTAAGCAGAATACAACGCTAATGTTGTTGGTATTCGCATTCTGCAAGGATAAGCAGAATACAACCCAAATGCTGTTGGTATTCGCATTCTTCAGGGATATGCAGAATATAATCCAAATGTTGTTAGTATTCGCATTCTTCAGAGCTATGCAGAATACAATACAAATGTCGTTGGTATTCGCATTCTTCAGGGCTAAGCAGAATACAATCCAAATGTTGTTGGTATTAGCATTCTTCAAGGTTATGCAAAATACAATCCAAATGTTGTTGGTATTCGCATTCTTCAGGGTTATGCAGAATACAATCCAAATGTTGTTGGTAATCGCATTCTTCAGGGATATTCAGAATAGAATACAAATGTTGTTGGTATTCGTATTCTTCAGGGTTATGCAGAACAGAATACAAATGTTGTTGGTATTCGCATTCTGCAGAACTAAGCAGAATACAATAGAAATGTTGTTGGTATTCGCATTCTGCAAGGCTAAGCAGAATACAACCCAAATGTTGTTCGTATTCGCATTCTGCAAGGTTAGGCAGAATACAGCGCAAATGTTGTTGGTATTCGCATTCTGCAAGGCTAAGCAGAATACAACCCAAATGTTGTTGGTATTCGCATTCTTCGGGGTTATGCAGAATACATTACAGAAGTTGTTGGTATTCGTATTCTTCAGGGTTACGCAGAATACAATACAAATGTTGTTGGTATTCGTATTCGTCAGGGCTATGCAGAATACCATAGAAATGTTGCTGTAATTTGCATTCCTCATGGCTATGTAGAATAGAATATAAATGTTGTTGGTATTCGCATTCTTCACGGATATCCAGAATACAATACAAATGTTGTTGGTATTCGTATTCGTCAGGGCTATGCAGAATACCATAGAAATGTTGCTGTAATTTGCATTCCTCATGGCTATGTAGAATAGAATACAAATGTTGTTGGTATTCGCATTCTTCAGGGATATGCAGAATACAATACAAATGTTGTTGATATTCGCATTCTTCAGGGCTATGCAGAATACAATCCAAATGTTGTTGGTATTCGCATTCTTCGTGGCTAAGCAGAATACATCACAAATGTTGTTGGTATTGGCATTCCTCAGGGTTATGCAGAATAGAATACAAATGTTGTTGGTATTCGCATTCTTCAGGGCTAAGCAGAATACAATGCAAATGTTGTTGGTATTCGCATTCTTCAGGGTTATGCAGAATAGAATCCAAATGTTGTTGGTATTTGCATTCTTCAGTGCTAAGCAGAATACAATACAAATATTGTTGTAATTTGCATTCTTCAGGGTTATGCAGAACAGAATCCAAATGTTGTTGGTATTCGTATTTTTCAGGGTTATGCAGAATAGAATAGAAATGTTGTTGGTATTCGCATTCTTAAGGGTTATGCAGAAAACAATACAAATGTTGTTGGTATTCGCATTCTTAAGGGTTATGCAGAAAACAATACAAATGTTGTTGGTATTCGCATCCTGCAAGGTTATGCAGAACATAATCCAAATGTTGTTGGTATTCGTATTCTTCAGGGTTATGCAGAATAGAATACAAATGTTGTTGGTATTCGCATTCCTCAGGGATATCCAGAATACAATACAATGTTGTTAGTATTCGCATTCTTCAGAGCTAAGCAGAATACAATACAAATGTTGTTGTAATTAGCATTCTTCAGGGATATGCAGAATACAATCCAAATGTTGTTAGTATTCGCATTCTTCAGGGCTATGCAGAATACAATACAAATGTTGTTGGTATTCGCATTCTGCAGGGATATCCAGAATAGAATACAAATGTTGTTGGTATTCGCATTCTTCAGGGATATCCAGAATACAATACAATGTTGTTGGTATTTGCATTCTTCAGGGTTATGCAGAATAGAATACAAATGTCGTTGGTATTCGCATTCTGCAGGGCTAAACAGAAGACAATCCAAATGTTGTTGGTATTCGCATTCTTCAGGTTTATGCAGAATACAATACAAATGTTGTTGGTATTTGTATTCTTCAGTACTAAGTAGAATACAATACAAATGTTGTTGTAATTCGCATTCTTCAGGGTTATGCAGAACAGAATACAAATGTTGTTGGTATTTGCATTCCTCAGAGTTATGCAGAATACAATACAAATGTTGTTGGTATTCGCATTCTTCAGGGCTATGCAGAATACAATACAAATGTTGTTGGTATTCGCATTCTTCAGGGCTATGCAGAATACAATACAAATGTTGTTGGTATTCGCATTCTTCAGGGCTAAGCAGAATACAATACAAATGTTGTTAGTATTCGCATTCTTCAGGGCTATGCAGAACAGAATACAAACGTTGTTGGTATTCGCATTCTTCAGGGTTATGCAGAATACAATACAAATGTTGTTGGTATTCGCATTCTGCAAGGCTAAGCAGAATACAATACAAATGTTGTTGGTATTCGCATTCTTCAGGGCTATGTAGAATACATTTCAAATGTTTTTGGTATGGGCATTCTTCAGGGCTAAGCAGAATACAATACAAATGTTGTTGGTATTCGCATTCTTCAGGGCTATGCAGAATACATTTCAAATGTTTTTGGTATTTGCATTCTTCAGGGCTAAGCAGAATACAATACAAATGTTGTTGGTATTCGCATTCTTTTGGCAGTTATTCCTCAAAAGAGGAGAGTAGTTGCAAAGGGGTGTCTCTCATTACATTTTCAAGTCTGAAATAAAATTTCAGTGAAACGTTGCTATTAATTTTAAACTATTTCAAATACCAAAATGACTGATATCGTTCAATGTAGACCGACGTTTTAAGCACATCTTTTGTCTCTATTGGCAAACCTTACTTTTCGGCTATATGTATCCAGCGGAATCTCTTGTCTCAATAGCTACAGTTTTTAATCAAAATCAGAACATGCATGCATGTATACATTTAAGGCAGCATATGTCGTTTTTCACAACTTATGTGTTATACCTGATACCTAAAGGTGAAACCGTGTAAATCTAAAGTGTGAATAAACTGACCTAAGAAAAAGAGCTAAAACAACTATAAGGACAGAGCTTGCAGGGCAGTGAAACGGCTTCATTTTCAAATATTTTACAAATATTTTTCAAAGTGAAATGGTAGTATACATTTGCAGTCTATACAGAAATACGGAAACCTCGATTTCTGATTACCTTCGGGAACTATCAATCCTTAAGGTGCTTTTCTTTGAGAGTTGGACTCCGACTAATATACACGTATGGCTGTGGGCACTCTATTACGGAGCTGGTCTAAACATTTTCAAAGGGGATAAGGTCCTGAACATCGTTCCGTCTGATTGTTAGTTGAGACAGAGGCATTCTTATTCGGTATCGCAACTGCCTTACAAAAGAATATTTTATGGAGTCTTTTTATATGCTAAATTTTCTTTGCTCTGCATTTCCATGTAGACTTTTGTCATACGGCTAAGACGATATTATCTTTCTTCTCTACAAGTGTAATGAAAAGCTTTCCATTTGCTTGATTTGCTTTGGTATATTAACTTGTCAACAATATTCAGTCACGAGATGCGAAAGCTTAAGATTGTAAACTTAATGACTATCAAGTTTTGTACAGGGATAAAAATATCTGTATATGTTGTATATGTACATCTACTTTGTAGCGGTTCATAAATGAAACTTACCGATAATAATTTATAACAGTATTACTATTAGGAATTAGTATATTAAGAATATATGTCCTGCGGAAATGCATTGTCAATAACAAAAGACATAAATACTAATATTTTATTTTCGACAATATAGTGCTAACGTTTGTAAATGTCGTATATGATTTGATAGATTGATAGATTTTTGTTTAACGTCACACCACGAATATTTCACGTATATTTGCAACGGACTCATCCGAAGCAGTAAGGTATCTTTAAAGTGTCATGCATACAACGACTCATTTTTTACTGTCCCATCCGAAAGACACGACACCGACATGAACAGAGCTGGACTCGAACCCCGGCCTCCCGATCAGGAGGCGAGCTCGATACCACTAGGCAACGCCGGCTTTGATTTGATAGAAAAGTTTAATAAATTCATGTATATGAATAACTTAAAAAATTCCACTACTTCAGTTTTTATGCAGCTTTATTCTCCTAGAACTGATAATATTAATAGTTCCCAGTCATTTCGAGAGATCACATAAAATGCGTTATATGTAATGCAGAGGTTGGTAACCTCGTTATGCTACTGAGAAAATTTTCGAATGCGACGTAAAACACATATCAACCAGCCAATGAAAGGGCATTGCTCTTTAATGCAAACCATAAGATGTAGATGATTGACAGTAAAATATATAGCACTATATAATTTCAAGCTTAAGGGAAACTTTAAAATAAACAAATGAGTATAGACATGATAAACATACACAACAGAGAATGACGTCAATAAGAATACGAGTACATTATTTAAATGTAGTTTTAATGTCTTCTGTGACGAATGTTAAGCCGCTTTCGTGAAATTTAATAAAACATATACATCAAAATCATACCAATAACATAGATTTCGCATGGAATTCTTATCGTTGTTAAGTAACACACCCTTTACAGTTATATTGTCGTACATCTAACATTTATGCAACGAGATAAAGTTATGCATAAGATCCGAGGACATTGCACTGCAGTGTTTTCCCTTCTCGGTTATCGACCTGCAGTACATACCATGTTCTATATAACGGCCTAAGATGTACAGTAGTAGTGACGTACCGGCAATGCTATCTCACAACAATCTTTACAATATAAATATCCAATACATTCAACGCCATTCTCTGTGTTAATACGCTGTATCATATAAAACAGAGATATGTATCTTCATTCACAATATAGACTGGATTATCCCAAAGATGGTGATAGAAAAGAAAAAAGAGGACTTACTGGCTCAGTTATGTGGCAGATGTCACCATAGAGCTATACAATACATGAATAATGAAAAAAAAAGGGGGGGGGGGGTAAGATGTACAAACCCAGGGGAAAGCTCCCACACAACCAAGTCAGTAACTATAGGGTGAATAATAACACTTGAAACACCCAGACACGGGGAACTTTTTTACAGGCTCCACACTGCATCTGAGAATAAGTGTAGATATGAAAGAAAAAAGAGGAGTTACTGGCTCAGTTATGTGGCAGAAGTCACCATAGAGCTATACAATACATGGATAAAAATGCAACATGGTTTATGTTTAAAATAAATAGATGACTAGATTAATAGAATATAATAATGAAAAAGTTGCTTGAAGTTGTTCTATTCAGACTATTGTTGATTTTAATGTGGAGCGAGATTAACTACTGAAAGATAAGTTTTGATACCGTAACTGAACTCTGATGCTAATACAACTCCGTAATATAACAGATATAAACATAAACGGACCAATATCAAACGGACAACTGACCAGAACTACACCTTCTTAGCTTTTAGGTGATGGAAATATAAATGCAGTAAGTGGTGACACGGATCATCAAACAATGATATGATAACCATCTCCAGTTGACTAGCTCTGCTAATACAAGTCCATACAAAAATGGGATACCATTCAAAAGAGATATCAATTCTGTAAAATTCCGGTTATTGACATATATCACAAAATTTTGCAAACCAGTAATACATTTAGCTATGAAGAAATAAAATTCGAAGATCTAGGAATTTTAAAATCAAAAGTAAAAGATCTGACTCAAAGAAGTGATATTCTCCACCCGAGACAAGACAAGATGAAAATTCATGGTTACGCAGCAAACCGCTGAGTGGCTAATAGTAAACTTGTAAAAGTTTCATGAAACCCTTTAGGTACTGGTTATAATTGCAAGTATAAATGGCAATGAGTATCATGATCTGAAGATATGAAATATTACCAAAATAAAGGAAATGATAACTAGAGATACTTTTGCAGGTTTGAGTTTTGTTTTACGTCACTCCACGGTTATTTCATGTATATGTTGACGGTATCTGTTTGATGCTATTCATAGACATTTGTACCTTTGCAACAGACTCATCCGAAGCAGTGAGGGATCTTTTATGTGCCACGCCTACCGTGACACGGGACCTCGGTTTTCACAATCTCATCGGAGAGACAGAATACCGGTGTGTCCACGGCGGGAGTCGAACCCGGTACCTCTCGGTCACAAGCCCAGCACATCATCCACTGAGCAAAACCGGCTTATTTTGCAGGAAATTTGGTCATTATATGATGCAAACTTACAGTAATACCAGACAATATATTCACTAAAAAGTATATTATAAATTGCACATTGAAGTTTATCTAACGTGGTAATTAATGGATCAGTAAATTCCATTTGGGACTCTAATATTGATGCCAGTTGCATACTGTGCAACTGATTTACCGATTACTTTTCACGCCATTAAATTACATGAAATAATATACAAAACTATTACGAAGAACATGTAAATGTAGCATTTACAAAAAAAAAAAAAACGTACCTCACGGTACCCTCGAAATAAGAGTTCGGATCAGGTGCCCGAGTGAGGACATCCTGATCAACTTACCAGTCTTGGATGCTAATAAATTTCCAGACTATACAAAACATTTGAATTTTTCGTTTACAAAATAAATATGAATATATACTATATAGTGTTTGTTATTGCCATATAACATCAGAATTGAGGTAAAATAATAAAGATATTTCATTTCAAATGTCAACAGCAGGAGATAACTCAGCAATGTCAACAGCAGGAGATAACTCAGCAATGTCAACAGCAGGAGATAACTCAGCAATGTCACATGTACATTCAATTTCTCAGCCGCTCTCAGTTCTCTCTCAATTTGCCTACCTGAGTAGAAATGAATATTCTAAAATTACAAATATATTATGCTTAAGGGAAAATGATATGGTCTGACTCTTTTAGCCAGTACGTGTATTTCCTTGTCTCGAACAGTAATTTCCTGTTTCTTGACATTTTGTTCTACATATATAACATATTTGTCATGCATTATTTAATTTCATTTATTAGAAAGTTATATGTGTGCAGTTAGCCGAGAACTAGCACTTTTACTTTCTGAGGTAATACGTGGGCGGGAAAACGTAGGGCATATTCGATAAAAGTACGCAACATATGCAAAGTACAGGTTATCGGCCATTGTACCTTTTGTATATATCAATAACACACACTCTCCCCATTGTTCCAAATTGTGGCATTGGTGGTAGATTATAAAATATCAGTAAATGAGAGAACCACTTTAAGAGATCATTCTTATGTGACAAGCCATTGATTCGTAAATAGGTGTATATATGTCATCGGCGATATGGAACGATTTTACCCTAGATGCTGCCGTTTTGTTCGCACTAAAATAGTTGACATTCCCTCTAACATGATCATCGCTCTTACCTTGAAACTCCTTTGACCTACTGACACCTTTGGCATTGTAATATCGGTTAAATGTCAAGATACGTGTTGTAGAATGGAGACATAAATAGTTTATACTTAAATATCAGACGAGCGGATATGCCCTTACGTCAATACATGAATAAAAATAAATGTTGCTCGATATAGAACTAGACTTTAAAGGTAACATTAACATGCAAATCAGCTATTTCTGGTTATCGATTTATTTACAGTACAGTTTGTGAGGAGGTCTTTTGGTATGTCAATTCACTTGAATGAAATAATCATAAAAACCCCTAACAAACCAACCTCCTTTCCCCGCCATAAATGGGTTTTAACTCCTAAAGCTTCTCTTATCTGTTTGAATTTAACCTAGTTGTATATTAATGATACTAGATACACAACCACAATACCTACACTGTATTTATTTCATTTTTATGGGTGAAAGTGGAAGACTTCTTACTGTCGACAGTTCTAATAAGGTAAACTGTAGATCCCATAATAATTTTCAACGCTTCTTATAGCTTCTACGGTTAGATTCATATTCAGCAAATCAAATTCATATAAATTCACTATGTACCTAAAGAAAAAATTAAAAATGGAGAGGCGGACACACCACCGGGTCTAATTAGATCCGACGTATATCTGTGTGACATTGTATAACTAAGGGTAGGCAGTTTCTACTCAAACGATCAGGCTTGCTTTGCAGTGAATGCGACGTGTAAACAACCAAGCCCTCTGGTGTATTATGCGTATATTTGTGGTTTATATAAGCGTAAGTATGTATGGAATTTGTTTTTGTCAATATGACTTAGATGATTTAGAGGATACACAACTGAACTTCTTTTTTCTATTCTGTTCTAATTCTCCGTCTAAAATGTATGAAGTTCGATTTTAACATCACTGAAACTGAAATAAAAAGGTTATATCCATTTTACAAACCCCATGCGCTCTTCTCGCATTATGTAGATATGCCATATCATGGCCTTATATTCATGCATGATACAACTAATTATGTACAATTAACAATTCACCTTGTCCAAACCTTTTCAGAGAGGAAAAGTTTGTGCCTCGTCCCCTCTTACTGTTAGTCGAGACTCCCACAGATCTAGGATCTGAAATTGCTTACTGACTTGCAGAACATGGTTGACTTATGTTGATGTCGCAGAGCATTTTTTATACTAGCAGGTTATTCAATATAATGTTTAACGTTATAATTTTTATATTTACATTATTGCTTGATTCCACATGTTAAATGCCGGTTACCCTACCCTACTTGACCGAATTACAACAGAAAACGTGCATAAATATTTTAAGGGTGGAGCTTGGCTATATATCCTCTAAATAGGTCGTCTACAATTTATTTATAGAAAACGCTCCAAATTCAAACAAAACTCAAATTAAGAACCAATTCACGGGAAAGAGAATCAATAGCAATACCTATCGCAGTTTCTCTTTGGTTTCATGTCACCATCAAAGTTTGAAAATTTGCGCTTTCTATTTGTTTTAAATATGTGAGACGACAAATGTACTCTGCAGACAACACAGTCACAGGCAACTTATTCCGTTTCATACGTTACATTTTGAATTTCTTTGTAACTTACTTATTCATTATGATTAAAAAGGAATATTCTATGGGTAAGTGAATCAACAGAATTACCTTTTGCAATTTCTTTCCAGTTTTGATTTTATAGCACAATCAAATTTTGTACATCTTGTACTGCAGTACGTGGGCATGTAGTACTGTAGACAACACAGGTTGCATCCCTTACATACGTTACATCTTGTACTGCAGTACGTGGGCATGTACTACTGTAGACAACACAGGTTGCATCCCTTACATACGTTACATCTTGTAATGCAGTACGTGGGCATGTACTACTGTAGACAACACAGGTTGCATCCCTTACATACGTTACATCTTGTAATGCAGTACGTTGGCATGTACTACTGTAGACAACACAGGATGCATCCCTTACATACGTGACATCTTGTAATGCAGTACGTGGGCATGTACTACTGTAGACAACACAGGTTGCATCCCTTACATACGTTACATCTTGTACTGCAGTACGTGGGCATGTAGTACTGTAGACAACACAGGTTGCATCCCTTACATACGTTACATCTTGTACTGCAGTACGTGGGCATGTAGTACTGTAGACAACACAGGTTGCATCCCTTACATACGTGACATCTTGTACTGCAGTACGTGGGCATGTACTACTGTAGACAACACAGGTTGCATCCCTTACATACGTTACATCTTGTACTGCAGTACGTGGGCATGTACTACTGTAGACAACACAGGTTGCATCCCTTACATACGTTACATCTTGTACTGCAGTACGTGGGCATGTAGTACTGTAGACAACACAGGTTGCATCCCTTACATACGTTACATCTTGTAATGCAGTACGTGGACATGTAGTACTGTAGACAACACAGGTTGCATCCCTTACATACGTGACATCTTGTACTGCAGTACGTGGGCATGTAGTACTGTAGACAACACAGGTTGCATCCCTTACATACGTTACATCTTGTAATGCAGTACGTGGGCATGTAGTACTGTAGACAACACAGGTTGCATCCCTTACATACGTTACATCTTGTAATGCAGTACGTGGGCATGTAGTACTGTAGACAACACAGGTTGCATCCCTTACATACGTTACATCTTGTACTGCAGTACGTGGGCATGTAGTACTGTAGACAACACAGGTTGCATCATTTACATATGTTACATGTATCATTTCTTTGTAATATGATAAAATATTCTAGTATTTTGTTATCGCCTCTATTTGAGTTTTTAATAAAAATAAGTATTTTCAGAAAGTAGATATGATTTTTCTGAAGTTTCATGTTTCAAAAGCAACTTAAATTACTTAAATTGACTTGACTTTACATTCTTGAAAATTTTGTTTGTTGCTTTATGTATACAATTGCATCGCACAAGCAGCTCAAAAACAAAAGGTTCCTCTTGGAAGGAGTTGCGGGGGGGGGGGGGGGGTGAAGGAGTTGGGGTGGGGGTTTAAATTTGAGTAACTTTATACACGTAGTGTATATCGTAACACTTTCGATGCAAAAAACGGGAATTCATCTCACATGTTCAGGGTCCGGCGCCATAAACTGAGAATATACTTAAGTCAAAAATTCATATTCTTCTGTTCATCAATGAATTAATAACTGGGATATGGATTTTATTTAGTTTTATTCTACTGATAAATAGAATTAAACCATTCTGCATTAAAATTTATTTGAACGTTTGATAATGGAATAAATTAAAATGAAATTTTAGACTTAAGTATATTCTCAGTTTATGGCGCCGGACCCAGGTCTGATATATTTTGGGACATGAATACACGTTAAATCCAATTAGCAAATCAGATATTTTCTGTTCCTTAAGCAACATCTTATTTTGGCGTTATTTGGGTTTGAGTTAGACAGATTTCATTCATAAGAAAATACTCATCATACTTTCGACGACAGTTAACTGCATTTAACCTATGATTCAATAAAGTTATCTATTTATCTAAGATAATGTAATAATTGCCTAACATAATATCAAAAACATCGACGAGCAGTCATTTAGCCAATTTCTGTCTTTTTGTTTTAATCTGAACGAATTCTAATTATGAGAGTTATCTCTCTTTTTGATGACACACTGTCATGACTTAGAGCTATGAGTTACTACCCGAATTATAACTCGCCTAAATAATTCTACAAGTTGTTCACACAATGTTTGACAAGGGGACATACACTCAGCCTCTGCACAAGTATTGTTGGTTTCACTTCCACTCGGGTACGCCAGCAGTACGATAATGTTCTGTGTAATCAGTTGGATCAACGTCAGTATGATTTGTACACGTTCTCAGCAAATTGGTCACAATTCGTGGACCAAACCCGTGACTGACAGTGTAACAGGAACTTTATAAATCAAATTAAATCATTAAGCTTTCTGAAATTTTGAAAATGTCAGAAGTGAGAAATATATTACTGAATGTTGATGAGATGTACGGCAACGTAGAAAGGTCATGAAAAATTTTTAAGTCGTACAAACGAGATACTAAGTCGTACTAACGAGATACTAAGTCGTATAAACGACTTACTAAGTCGTACAAACGAGATACTAAGTCGTACAAACGAGCTACTAAGTCGTACAAACGACTTACTAAGTCGTACAAACGAGATACTAGACGTACAAACGAGATACTAAGTCGGACAAACGAGATACTAAGTCGAACAAACGAGTTGCTAAGTAGTGCAAACGATAAACTAAGTCGTACAAACAACTTACTAAGTCGTACAAACGAGATACTAAGTCGTACAAACGACTTACTAAGTCGTACAAACGAGATACTAAGTCGTACAAACGAGATACTAAGTCGTACAAACGACTTACTAAGTCGTACAAACGAGATACTAAGTCGTACAAACGAGATACTAAGCCGTATAAACGACTTACTAAGTCGTACAAACGAGATACTAAGTCGTACAAACGAGCTACTAAGTCGTACAAACGACTTACTAAGTCGTACAAACGAGATACTAGACGTACAAACGAGATACTAAGTCGGACAAACGAGATACTAAGTCGAACAAACGAGTTGCTAAGTAGTGCAAACGATAAACTAAGTCGTACAAACAACTTACTAAGTCGTACAAACGAGATACTAAGTCGTACAAACGACTTACTAAGTCGTACAAACGAGATACTAAGTCGTACAAACGAGATACTAAGTCGTACAAACGACTTACTAAGTCGTACAAACGAGATACTAAGTCGTACAAACGAGATACTAAGCCGTACAAACGACTTATTAAGTCGTACAAACGAGATACTAAGTCATACAAACGAGATACTAATCATAATTCGCATAACGTTTGCACGACTTAGTATCTCGTTTGTACGACTTAGTATCTCGTTTGTACGACTTAGTAAGTCGTTTGTACGACTTAGTATCTCGTTTGTACGACTTAGTATCTCGTTTGTACGACTTAATATCTCGTTTGTACGACTTAGTGTCTCGTTTGTACGACTTAGTTAGTCGTTTGTACGACTTAGTATCTCGTTTGTACGACTTAGTGACTCGTTTGTACGACTTAGTAAGTCGTTAGTACGACTTCGTAAGTCGTTTGTACGACTTGGTAAGTTGTTTGTACGACTTAGTATATCGTTTGTACGACTTAGTATCTCGTTTGTACGACTTAGTATCTTGTTTGTACGACTTAGTATCTCGTTTGTACGACTTAGTAAGTCGTTTGTACGACTTAGTATCTCGTATGTACGACTTAGTGAGTCGTTTGTACGATTTTCTTCATGACCTTTCTACGTTGCCGTAGAGATGCAATATATTGACAATGTTTTATTTAGTACAGCTTAATAAATTTCAACATTTGTTACACCTGTGCGTGCAAGTTTATGACAATAAAATAATATTAGAATCATAAATAGTTCATCTGAATGGAGACATTCATGTTTCATGTACATTTTATCAAATTTCTTTCCTTTTAGATAAATCACAAACATTTTCTTCAATTTTCGACAAGACAGCAATTCAAATTTCATCAGGTATTTTTATGTATATACTGCTGGTTTCTACATAGGTAATTCCGTCGAATTTTCAAATATACGGGTTGTTCAAGGAAGCATGGTCAGTCAGTCCTGTCAAAAACGAAATTCATAAAGGGTGGGGAGGACTACGGCATTTGAAAAAATGACGAGCAAAAACAAAAGAAAAAAAATCAAACAATCAAACAAAATAAAGCAAAAAAGAAAAAATAAAATAAACCAAAAAACAAAGAAAAAAACCAAAACAAAACAAACAAACAAACAAAAAAAAAATAAATAAATAAAATAAAAAACCACACCTCCAAAAATTAAAACAAGCAGATGCCCTTTGGCCGAAATCTTGTTTTTGCAACATATCCTAATATATCGTACATGCTTTTGTTAGTACTGACAGTAGGGTACAGTGTGTTGCTACACAAGAAATTGAATTTGGTAATACTAAAACTGAAATCGTCAACTGAAAGGTAATTATTCAGGTCAAGTGATTATTATATATCTGGATAGAGGACAAAATGATCCTCAAAAATCTGTTTTCGTATCTTTATACAATACTGACTAGCATTGATTTCTTCTGTATGTAAAGACATTCATGGCAGGTGTGGCTAGCCATTCAGGAGACGCTTACATTTCTCGGGCATTTGGGTCCGGTGCCATAAACTGAGAATATACTTAAGTCAATTTTTTCATTTTAATTTATTCCCTTATCAAATGTTCAAATAAATTTCATGCAGAATGGTTTAATTCTATTTATTGATAGAATAAAATTCAATAAAATTCAAGTCCCAGTAATTAATTTATTGTTGAACAGAATAATTTGAAATTTTGACTTAAGTATTTTCTCAGTTTATGGCGCCGAACCCTGGTCTCACCTCTGAATTTTAGGGGTCCGTGACACTTGACACTAGTTACTGTTGTATTGTATGTACTGCATTGGCTCTCCTTGGCAAGTCACGTCTTGTAAAATATCGAAGTGGTGGACACACATCAGCATTAAATGAATCATACACAATCAGATACTGTGGCCTTGAGGTACGTTTCACTCGTTTCATGACCGAGGAAGACCTTTTACTATGATCATTTATTGCAGGCATGGTAAAAAGACTCTTTGCAGCCTTCGGACATTGCAACTGTTCTAGAGTAGTCAATTTCCCGTGGAAAATGAATTAAATCATGGACAGAAAATCTATCGATTTCAGAATTCAGATCTCAACGCTTGGTTGTGGTGGTAGTTACACCTCAAGCCTAAAATAATCTTACTAATTCTCATAGATTGATGCAACCTCATTCACCTTTTCTGGAAAGATGTTTCATTTCCTTAAGGAACGTTTTCTATAAACGCGTACTTTTGAAATTGTTCTTTCGTTCTACTAAATATTGAAATCTTGAATGTAAATTTGTCGATACAGATCTTTTGGAGTAGAAACGAAGTGGTGGGATTCTGAAATGCCATCTTTTAGTCTTCTGGGAAGATTTCTCCACTAGGTAGTTTTGGATCTTCTACGTTTAACTCCTTTTTGATCTCATAAAACACTGTACCGGAAAAGAGCAAAAGAAGCATAATTTTGATCTTTTAGTAATGAATTAATGACATTTTGTGCAATATCATTACCTCGGCAGCTCACATTTTAAAGTCTTGCAAAGTTCTACTGAGGTTATCAGTTTGCCGCAAGAAAAAAATTCCAAAAGAAAAGCCAAAAATAAAATGGTAAGTTGGTGTATATTTTGCCTTCATGTCAGTGCAGCGAAGCATTTCGAGAGACCAATCCCATACACGCGAAAGTTCGTCATATTTCTCTAAGGTACTCTCTTTGCACAGTCCACTTTGTTGGGCAAAATGAAGGGCTATCTTGTGGATTATTTTTCTATTTCTTCTTTATGTCATCAAGTACATATTTCTTTTCGGGGATTTATTCACAAGCTTGAATATTTCATAAATAATTTCAAGTACATCCACTGACCTGAAACGAGTTGCAAACAGTGCCCATATGCCCATAGCAATGGGTATAAACACACTTACTGTTCATTGTTTATTTTGGGTTGTAACGCCATTCATTTGCCCTGTCATTGCTGCAGCATTTGTGTCTCTGAAGTGATGCTGAACACCCTAACCTGTAAAATGTAAATATTGACATTAAAGTAAGAAAACCAATATGAGGAGCAAGTACTGTATGATGGAGACATTCTTTAATTTTAGAATTATCTACGACTTTCTGTCACAGTGAATTGGAAGTATTTATAAAATAAAATTCTGTTATAGTTAATTTCAAGTATTTATACATAAATAAATATAGATATGCTATTTATAAATTACATAAGTCCTGGACCCATTAAGAATATGTAAATCTTGATCCGATCTCTATAGTAGCAATTAGTCAAACAACTTGTGCTCATCATTCAGTAATTACTCTTTTTAGGTTTAAAATTGTCAAATTTCAATAAAAATAAAAGCTCTTGTATAATTTTGTTCACATTATTTAGGGGATAAACGTACTGTATTTGATTGTTTCCGACAGGTATACCGTGGTTATATCGTTGGAAACAGAGTTTTCCTGGCGACGCCAATTCATTATAACAAAAAAATCATATTTTTCTCTGAGACTCTTTGACATTGTCCCCGAATTCCTTGTTGCTAGGGACGGATAGCGCCATGTTTAAAATTCTTCCGAGAAACGAATTGATATATAGTGCACTGACATAAGAAGTTTCTTCATTTCATATTCCTAAAATTTTATGATTAAATTATTAATCACAAAATGATTCATACATGAGTGACTTGACCTCGCATCATGAACAGCTTAACAGGCAGTTTTGCGAGAGGTGCGGCGAGATGAAAGGAAAAGTAAAGATGATGGATAAATCCAAACCATAAGTCTAAAAATCATGAAACCAGCGGACATACAAAATCAGTGAAAATGAAAAACAAGTTGAAAATAACTTGAAGTGTCTACTTGAAGAGCATATGTTAACTCCTGTGATGGAGTGAGATCAGGTGCCCGGGGAGAGTGAGCAGCTCCTGCTTGCTAGCAACAAACGTCACAAATACCCAGTAGAAAGAGTCAAATCCTGTAAATTCCATATGTATTTATATATGGAGAAGTCAAAGTAGGTAACCTTCTAGTAAAGAAGGTGACAAATCTGTGTAAAATGATGGGAATCGGTCTCAGTCCAGAATATCATTTAAAAGTCTGGATAACGAGATATCATATGGAGTAATAAGAGTCTCGTAACGACCGTAGAACTTCCTCAGTGACGTTGCTAGTCTAGCACATATATAACCCTGGTTGAGCAGCTTAACTGAAAGTCGCCTAGCCCTCAGAACAAAGTCATTGTAATTTGAACATTCTCTGGAATAACGTATTAACTGAGATATGAATACGCCGTAAGCGGGCGATGATGGTATGTTGCTACTTATGAAAGGAAAGTTTGTGATAGCGAAATTGAAATCGTCACGTTTGTCATAGAGTGATGTGTTCATTTTACCATTAATGTCGAAAGACAACATAATATCTAAATACGAAGTAGAATTACTACTTTCTGTGGTTTCTTTGACCTCCAGTTCACTTGGATAGATGATGTTAAGGTCATCCGCGAATGAAGGATTATTAATTGAAAGCTAGTCATCTATATATCTGTAAGTGAAAATGAAGCCAAGAGCCAATTGTTTTTTCCTTGCAAAAGCAAAGACTGAATGAATTCAGCTTCGTATGAGTAAAGGAATATGTCAGCCAGAAGCGGAGCACAGTTAGTGCCCATTGGAATGCCGACAATTTGTTGAAAACCTTTCCTCCAAACACCACAAAAATGTTATCGATAAGAAAGTTCAACATCTGAATGACAGCTGTTTCAGTGTATTTATTTTTGGAATCAGAATTTTCCCTAACAAAGGAAGTTTTATCATGGCCTATAACTATATATTTGAATTTGCAGCTTCCGTTTTTACTACTAAATGCATTCTGAATAATTTCCGCTAATCTGTCTTTTAATTTCTGATGAGGAATCGTTGTGTAAAGAGTCGAAATGTCAAAAGGACATACTCGTGATGCTGGAAAGCATGTTACATGGTGGTACGTCATGTACGTTGTCAGTTTTGTTGGTTCGACTTGTTTGTAATAAATGTGCACGTGAATGGTAGAACTTGCAAATCATCCTTGATACGAGACTAAAGATGGACGTTAAGAACACTGCACTAAGTTGTTACAGACAGTATTTTTGATGGTTGGAGTCAGAGGCAATGTGGACAAAGAGTGCGTACAATGTAGTAATACATTTGAAGACGATATATCGTGGTTATACATGTCTGGCGATCCCTCAATTGTCAGAACAAAACAAATGAATTAGAATGTTGTTTATGAACCTTGTTTACACAATGTTCCGATAGGAGTTCAAGTAAATTCACACAATGTCAATCACAACCACATAAATTATAAATTGCAATTCGTTCAACTGGGTAATTAGTCATATCAAGTCATTTTATCGTTCTGGATGTGAGTGGAAGGAAAAACTGTGAAATATATTGCTCAAATTGGCTGAAAGCGATATGCTGACAGTATTTTATAGTAAATGATCATGAATTAGATATTTGCTACACCTGTTAGTGTGCATTTATAATAGTTATAAAATAAAAGAATCATTAATAGTTCATATCATGAATTCTTATTTATCTTTAATGCAGTGCCTAACCTTTAAATTTTCATCACACATCATTTTAATATTTTCGATATTCCGCAAAATCGAGACAATAATTACAGTATTTACGTCAAAAACTGAATACTAATTGTCAGGATGATATTTGTATTATTGTCACTCCGCTGATTTTATAGGTCAAGGATTCATCTGATACTCTCTAAGGATATACTTTTTTACTTTAATGCAATATACTGAATGTTGTCAAATTTGGTAGAACTGAAAAATTTGACGATTCATAGGAAATCTCCGAACGTTGACTTAACACGTTAGTGTAAGGAAGACTTTGACATATTAAGGAAATTGGCTCTTTGTGTACATAGTGCTTTATAAAAATTAATATGAAAGCATGAAATCAGTGTGTAAAAAAGTGTATAAAACTAAAACAGCATTCACATGTTCACACTGATGAATAGGGAAATCACTTGCATACTTTTAAAACGTGCCAAATGGACGTGTACGTTACTAATCTAAATATTATGGTCACATGTATACTGGAGTCCAACGACAACAAAGTCCGTGCCTACCACTACCCTGATACGAAACGGGGCACACCAAAATGTCAACAAAGATATCGCTAATTATAGGTCAAGGTAAAATTGCTCCATATCATTCAGAAAATTTATCCCGTCCGACCGAATTATGAAACAAACGAAAAGCGGCCATGTGTTACAAGTATGTAAGATACTCGTACGCGGTACAATAATATATCGCATAGAATGCTTGACCTTGTCTTTCTTTACGACTTAGCAACTCATTGTATATATACATATATATATATATATATATATATATATATATATATATATATATATATATATATATATATATATATATATATATATATATATATATATATATAAAGCACAAATAGAATCAGTGAAACACCTGGAAGTACTATGGACCTTGGATCTCCGAAGAAATACCTGTAGAAAATAAAGACAAATTAGACAAACATATAAAGCACAAAGACACTACAGCTAACAAAGCACCCTATCTTTCGTGGTCATGGGTTGGAGTCCCAGACGTGGAACGAATATAAGTGAAAGATAGGGTGCCTTGTTAGCTGTAGTGTCTTTGTGCTTTATAAAGATATATAAATAAATATATATATTTATAAAGCACAAAGACATATATATATATATATATATATATATATATATATATATATATATATATATATATATATATATATATATATATATATATATATATATATATATATATAAGCACAGGTAAGCGAAAACGATACTAAAACAATTAAAAAATTGCCAAATTTTCGAAGCAATCTGCTTCTTCCTCAGGACACACATAAACAAACACTTACATAAATATAAAGACACGAAAAGAAAGATAGAAAATATATACAAAGCACTAGTCTAATAAAAACTGGTTTCTTCAATTGGCTACATATTGAGCGTTTCTCTATGCGCTAATTTTTTTTGTGCTTTTATATATATATATATATATATATATATATATATATATATATATATATATATATATATATATATATATATATATATATATATATATATATATATATATGTATGTATGTATATGTATGTTTGTATGTATGTATGTATGTATCACTTATAAAATGATATCACATGAGGATCGAGATAAACATAATGGGCAGAGGTAAAGTCATACATATCGCGGGGACAATTCTGTCTGGGTGAGAGAAGAGCCAGTGACAATTACTTTACATACATATGGCGACATAAACTGACCTGTTCTATTGCATTATGTTTAAAGTAATTACACATTTGACTATGAACATGACTACGATGTCCATGGAATATGATATCGTTGAACCGTCACCCAGGCCATCTCTGTTGTTATCGTGTTATTTCGTCATAATGACAGTGGTGTATTTTTTGGCAACACACTGAATCAATAACAATGAGAATGAGAGTTTCCACTGATTATGCATATTCATATTATATAAAATCCGCACTAGAAAACTCCCACATACATCAGTATATCTGTATCTTTTCGGTTATTATCGTATCTAACATATAAAGAAAGATCATAGATCTGACTGAACTGCATACCGATATCCGCCTTTGACATGCCAAGCAAAAAAAAAAAAAAAAAGGAAAAATAAAAAACTACAAACAAACAAACAACCCCCCCCCCCCCAAAAGGAAACTGGAAACAAAAATACTAATTCTCTAAGTGAAATGCGTATCTACTGGTTAAAGCAGCCCAGGACAAAATAAACAAGGAATTACATAAAAATTAATAATACAACAAGCGTAGCTTTTTAAAAAGCTTAGGTTGCAATCGGAATAGCATTAAATCTTCAAGCTGTTGGCCACAAAGCCAAATAGCTTTATGTAAACAGGAATTACACATAGTTGCTTTCGAAACCATCTATTTATGCGTAGTTGTGAATTTTCCCGCTAAAATTTTTGAAGCCACGTCTCATTTTTCCTTATTAGGAAAGTAGCCGCGCCTTTTTCCTTTTTAGGAAAGTCTCTCGGATGTTATCGTAAATATTCGGAAATAAGTTGGTTTTTTAGTGAGCAAATCTTTTCTTTCAAAAAAATTGTGAATATTTCATAAGATTTATTTCTAGAAATCTCAATATTTACAGTAGAATTATGTGCTATAAAGATTGTTCCTTAGTACTAGATTATTACCCAACATGCCACGCTAATAGAGATTGCACATGCGCTCTCAAAGCGAATTTACTTTCTTAATATACAATCGGCCGAGGCCGATTGCAATAGACTTTGCCCATGTGATGTCACACTACTAGCATTAGCGGCCATGTTGGAGTACAACTCTCGGACTTTTTCCATCTCTTCCATATAAACTTCATTTAATTTCTGAGAAAATAACTATTTATCAGGGTAGATTTCGTGACTTCACTCTTAATTAATCAGTAAATATAATCAATCAGTTGAAAATTTTCTGTAAAACATTTAGATATACAGTACAATTATTTCATAAAATTAAGTTAAATCCAGCAGTTTTATATGAACATTGATGGATAAAGTCCGAGAGTTGTACTCCAATGAGGGAAATAACTCATGCTAATTTCGGGAAAACATGCTTGTATGGGAACACTCTATAATGCTTAAATGACGTCGTGTGGTGGAGCCTTGTGATGGAGTGAGATCAGGTGCCCGAGGAGAGTGAACATCTCCTGCCTGCTAGTAACACCCGTCACATATATCCAATAGAAAGAGTCAAATCGTGTAAATTCCATATGTATTTATATATGGAGAAGTCAAAGTAGGTGCCTTTCTAGTATAGAAGGTGACAAATCTGTGTAAAATGATCGGAATCGGTCTCAGTCCAGAATATCATTTAAAAGTCTGGATAACGAGATATCATATGGAATAATAAGAGTCTCGTAACGACCGTAGAACTCCCTCAGTGACGTTGCTAGTCTAGCACATATATAACCCTGGTTGAGCAGCTTAACTGAAAGTCGCCTAACCCTCAGAACAAAGTCATTGTAATTTGAACATGCTCTGGAATAACGTATTAACTGAGATATGAATACGCCGTAAGCGGGCGATGATGGAATGTTGCTACTTGTGAAAAGAAATTGAGATAGCGAAATTGAAATCGTCACGTTTGTCATAGAATGAGGTGTTTAATTGACCATTAATGTCGAAAGACAACATAATATCTAAATACGATGTAGAATTACTACTTTCTGTGGTTTCTTTTATCTCCAGTTCACTTGGATAGATGATGTTAAGGTCATCCGCGAATGAAGGATTATTAATTGAAAGCTAGTCATCTATATATCTATAAGTAAACGTGAAGCAAGGAGCCAATTGTTTTTTCGTTGCAAAAGCAAAGACTGAATGAATTCAGCTTTGTATGAGTAAAGGAATATGTCAGCCAGAAGTGGAGCACAGTTAGTGCCCATTGGAATGCCGACAATTTGTTGAAAAACCTTTCCTCCAAACACCACAAAATGTTATCGATAAGAAAGTTCAACATCTGAATGATAGCTGTTTCAGTGTATTTATTTTTGGAATCAGAATTTTCCCTAACAAAGGAAGTTTTATCATGGCCTATAACTATATATTTGAATTTGCGGCGTCCGTTTTTACTAGTAAATGCATTTTGAATAATTTCCGCTAATCCTTCTTTTAATTTCAGATGAGGGATCGTTGTGTAAATAGTCGAAAAGTCAAAAGACTTGATGGAGTGAATTTTAGTAAAACTTTTTGATTTTAGATGTACTAACAACTCTTTTGAATTTTTAAGGATCCACATTTGATTAATTCCACTTCTGGAATATACTGTTTCGCAATATCTATGAAGGCCAGATTTATATATTTGTTTTAACATAACATCCATTCGGTACGCTGGTGTTAAGTGTGCGGATTCATTGTTATTCTTTTATTCTGAAATGTTTACTTTCACCGCATGTTCTAGCAAGAAAAGCAATGGCAAATTTCTTCTTGAAGTGGTCCGCGAAATGTCGCATTATATGTTTATTCCTCTGAAAATTAATGTCACATATTTGTTCCGTAAATCTTTCTTGCAATATTTCTTCCCTTTCTCATACTTTGATCATATTTACAGCAAAGCTAAATTCCTGTGACTGCATCTTCCATCTCCTACAACTCTTTCATTTATCTCTCCACCGGTGTCCGAAAGTGTCTTTAACAATAATGCCGCATGTCTTACATTTGGCATACCACTTTCTTTATGAAGTTTATGCTTGTCTTATGACGTAACAATAGAATGACGCAAATGTCTATGGCAAACCATCACGTGTCGGGTATATAATGCGAGAGAAGTTTGACGTGGAGACGGTATAATTGGTACATGTAATTAGTTCTGGAAGTAATACAGAACACATTTTCATATATTTAATGACAATAATAATTGAAAAATTGAGTGGAACAGTATGCGCATCGTACTTAAAGTTTTCACTCATGAAATTTTGTAAATCACTGTAAAACTAAGGAGTATCTCCTTCATGCATAGCTCTGTCCTTAGATTCATTCTTCGGTCATACTTTTTTCAACCACTTTCGTTTTAACTCTGCTCTTCAAATACTTATATATTATTAGAATTCCACTTAATCAGTCATGCGCATCACTGAAGAGACATTACATCTTGTGCACAAAATTATGACGAATATATGTACTAATATTTATTGTAACCACTAGGCCGGTGTTACTGTTGGTGGACTGGTTGTCATCGAGGGCATCATTGAGTCTAGTTTTCAGAGCTTTTGTACTGACGTGAAAAATAAACTTAAACTTTTCGGTCTTGAAATTTGGTAAATCACTCTAAACTTAAGGGGCATCTCCCTCATGCATAGCTGTGTCCTTAAATAACTTTTTAGTAGAATTCCAATCATTCGGTCATGAGCATCACTGAAGAGACATAAGTTAGGCCTTAAAATAAATTTTTATACATGTATGTTTAATGATCACGTATAATGCCAGAAAGCTTGAGAGAGAGCTCGTGAGAATAAAGATGCATGTGTATAGTGAAATCTGAAGACACTTAGTACCGTTATGTACTGTTTGAATTGCGCATATGAAAAGCCGTTTTTGTATTGTTTTAATAATGAAATATAACGATTTCACACAATGATCAGTTTATGAACGCGTTGTTCGTAAATTTTATAATTAAATATATGTTTATGGTCTGTATACCTCCTCAAAATTGCAACTATGCTATTAATCATCAAAAGATAACCAACTCAATAATTTCAGAGCATAAGACATTGAACTTATACCTTGTCACAAATGAAAAGACCGGCGTAATGTGATGTAAATACCCTTTCTCGACAGCTATAAAAGAACAGCTGAGACTTCTGTTACCGTGACACACTGACACATTTACAACGTCTGGTTATGTAATGGTATGCAGATAATCAATGTCGAAGTGAACAGACAAATAGTCGATATAACTTCAGGCAATGCATTCTTTATATAATAACATAAAGTATAATTTCTATAATATTAATGTCAAACTTTTACTTTTTATGTAAATATTAGAACATATACATGTATACGTGTTATAATTTTGTGCACCAGATGCGCATTTCGACAACGTATGTCTCTTCAGTGATGCTCATCGCTGAATGATTGGAATTCTAATAATATGTAAATATTTGAAGCTCAGGGTGAAAGCCAAAATGACAGGAAAAGTGAGCCAAAGACTCAATCTGTATTATTGCATTACAATAAATTTACTTAGTTTAGAAAGTATTTCTATTTGAAGTAATTATGTCCTACAGTTAACTAACCCAATATAATCATTTTCAACTTTATATAATCTCAAACGTATTACATGGCAGTGAAAGGATGCGAATCGGACACATACGGTTTCGTTATAAATTTTGCTGAAAATGGTTTACGTAATAACGTACATGTAATTGGTTGGTTTCTAAAAAGAATCAATATTTGTCTTCTTCAAATGTCATTTTCATGATTAATTTACTCGTAAAAAGACGAAAACCAAAAATTAAATCACAAGCAAATCCAAGACTCGTACAAAATACAAATATTGTTCACAAAAAAGTCTCCTAAACACCTCACTTCATGTTATCATACGACATTGATGGTCACCTGAACACCTCACTTCATGTTATCATACGACATTGATGGTCACTTGAACACCTCACTTCATGTTATCATACAACATTGATGCTCACCTGAACACCTCACTTCATGTTATCATACGACATTGATGGTCACCTGAACATCTCACTTTATATTATCATACAATACTGATGGTCACTTGAACACCTCACTTCATGTTATCATACAACACTGATGGTCACCTGAACACCTCACTTCATGTTATCATACAACACTGATGGTCACCTTAACACCTCACTTCATGTTATCATACGACATTGATGGTCACCTTAACACCTCACTTCGATTAGCAACCCTGTATTTAAGGATCACCTCAACATCATATATCCAAAGGAACTAGAGACAAAAGATACAACATAGAGCGCATCTTCTGTTTCATACCTCGATATACTTCTATCAATTAGTGAGGATGGTTCATTGCTAACCTCTCTCTCTATGACAAACGTGACGATTTCAATTTCCTTATTACCAACTTCCCTTTTCTGAGTAGCAACATACCTTCCTCTCCTGCATATGGCGTCTTCATTTCACAACTTATACGCTATGCCAGGACATGCTCGCAATACGAAAATTTCGTTACGTAGCGTGACTTCTTGCCCCGAATTACTATCACAAGGATATATTGAGGAACGTTTGAAATTGTCACTGAGGAAGTTCTATGGTCGATATAGGGATCTAGTGCAATTTTAGATTCCTCTTTCAAGAATGTTAACCGATATTTTGGGATCTGACTATACAAAATATCTATCTGAACTTTTTGACTATATTTGATTTGACATAATATATATATAAATATATATATATATATATATATATATATATATATATATATATATATATATATATATATATATATATATATATATATATATATATATATATATATATATATATATAGACATCCCGACACCGGAATTTCAGTCAGGCAGCATTTCTTGCCTTGAATGGGAAAATTTGACTTCGTGTTCTTCTCTCATTCGCGTGTTCGTGCGTGTATATTTATGTATTTAGCTCCTCGACTTGAAAAATTGTTGCAGGACTTTTGCGACGGGTGTTGCAACCAGGGAACGATTACTCCTCCCGGGCACCTGGTCTCACCTCGATTTTATTGGGGTTCGCATTTGTCTGAATATAACACTAAACACGATATTGTCCTTTTATTCCATGGATTATGAGATATGGTTTACCCGTCGGTACTTCTTCGTTTTTTACTTCATGTTATCATACGACATTGATATTTCCTGAACACCTCGATTGACATTTCAATTTCATCATCACAAACATATGCATATCTCAGTTAATTTATGTAGCCCAAGTCGTTCAAATTACAATTATTACATTACTTTCTTCTGAGGACAGATAAAACTGCTCAACCAAAATGAATGATATGTAAGTGGTAGACTGCAAACGTTACTGAAATATATCTATCGTCGATACGAGGGTATCAATACATCATCTAGAAATCATCGTCATACGTCATCTAGAAATCCAGAAATTTGAATTATCTGCTATGGAAAGACCTATTCCGATCATTTTGAACGTAAAATTTTATAATAATGTGATATGCATGACTTGTAAAACTTGCATATGTCTGTTAAATACTAATGACTGATAAAACTTTCTTCTCTTATCTTCGATATAAACATTATGGCATGGCCAACATTTACAGATTCGAAATAATTCTAGTTTTAAAACATTACAATCAATCGTCTTCGAACCTGATAGCATTAAGGCTTGTCAAACATGGCAACTAATATGGATGTACGTGTATGCATTTAGTAGTATTCACAGGTTATGCATATTCTGTTGTATTTATAAATTTATAAACTATACAATAGCTTTGCATGTATATCATCTACAGAAAGGAGATAATAGATTGGACAGAATCCACCTTTGTTGCATAAGAAGCAAATTAATTGAGGCGGACAAATTTCAATATTCACGATATAAGATTTTTCTCGGGGCGTATTCTGTCTGACAGAATAATTCAAATGAATAAAAATTAAAATGAATAACAATAGAAAATTAAAGATAAAAACAATAGTTGGTAAGAGAAGCAAACCCAAATTTTTTCATTGTTTAATCTAGAACGTAAGGATTCCATTCACTGAGTAAGTCATTTTAAAGTTGTTTTAATATCATTTGATTTCATATATTTAAAAAAAAAACACACCCACCCACCCACCCCCAAAATACACCCCTAAACAGAAAAACAGGCAAAGGGCGGGGTGGAGGTGGCCCAACATTTTCTACGCTTATGCCTTCCCATAAATATCATATAGATACATTTAATGATTTGAATGGTGATAGGGATGATTGGCTCATGACCGACAGATTCTGGGTTCAAATACCGCTAGTAATTCTTCGTTGTTCTGTCTTTCAGATGAGACCGTAAACCCGAGGTCCCGTGTCACGGTAGACGTGGCACGTAACAATCTCTCACTGCTTCGGGTGGATGCTAGATCCCGCATCACTTGAAAGATCCCTCACTGCTTCGGATGGGTCCGAGATCCCGCGTCACGTGAAAGATACCTCACTGCTTCGGATGGGTCCGAGATCCCGCGTCACGTGAAAGATACCTCGCTGCTTCGGATGGGTCCGAGATCCCGCGTCACGTGAAAGATACCTCACTGCTTCGGGTGGGTCCGAGATCCCGCGTCACGTGAAAGATACCTCACTGCTTGGGTGGGTCCGAGATCCCGCGTCACGTGAAAGATACCTCGCTGCTTCGGATGGGTCCGAGATCCCGCGTCACGAGAAAGATACCTCGCTGCTTCGGATGGGTCCGAGATCCCGCGTCACGTGAAAGATACCTCACTGCTTCGGGTGGGTCCGTGATCCCGCGTCACGTGAAAGATACCTCGCTGCTTCGGATGGGTCAGAGATCCCGCGTCACGAGAAAGATACCTCACTGCTTCGGGTGGGTCCGTGATCCCGCGTCACGTGAAAGATACCTCACTGCTTCGGATGGGTCCGTGATCCCGCGTCACGTGAAAGGTACCTCACTGCTTCGGGTGGGTCCGAGATCCCGCGTCACGTGAAAGATACCTCGCTGCTTCGGATGGGTCCGAGATCCCGCGTCACGTGAAAGATACCTCGCTGCTTCGGATGGGTCCGAGATCCCGCGTCACGAGAAAGATACCTCACTGCTTCGGGTGGGTCCGTGATCCCGCGTCACGAGAAAGATACCTCACTGCTTCGGGTGGGTCCGAGATCCCGCGTCACGTGAAAGATACCTCGCTGCTTCGGATGGGTCCGAGATCCCGCGTCACGAGAAAGATACCTCACTGCTTCGGGTGGGTCCGAGATCCCGCGTCACGTGAAAGATACCTCACTGCTTCGGGTGGGTCCGTGATCCCGCGTCACGTGAAAGATACCTCGCTGCTTCGGATGGGTCCGAGATCCCGCGTCACGAGAAAGATACCTCACTGCTTCGGGTGGGTCCGTGATCCCGCGTCACGTGAAAGGTACCTCACTGCTTCGGGTGGGTCCGAGATCCCGCGTCATGTGAAAAATCTCTCGTTGCTTCAGGTGGATCTGCTGCACAGGATTACAATTCTGTGCATCAGCCAGATGCCGTTACCACGTGAGTGTTATATCCTGGAGTGAGTAAAATAAGACTCAAACACAGAGACTTTTACTGATTTTGAGTGTTAAAAATCATTATTACTACAGACTACTGATCAAATCTGATTATGGCATCACAGAGATGCTCACTCTTTCGTTTAACTCTGATTAACATTAGTTTCGTCTATGGTGTAGACTAGCTACCTCTTAGCCAAATTTTGTATTGTACCTTTTGACAATTTTATTACTAACTGTATAGTATCTAAGCATGTCACGTTCATGTATTTTGTTTCTTATACATATAAGGCAAAAGAAGAAAATGAAACAATATTTCAATGATGCACACTTGTACTATAAAACAGCATTCAGTAAACGATAAGACAACGGGCACGTCCCATGAATAGATCATACTGAGAAAGGGCACAAAGCGGTCAAGGTCCTATATGAACTGTTGGAAAATCAACTTGGCTAAATTTCTTTAAGAATTATGTTATAAAACAAGCGCAAGAGAGAAAAAAGTGGGGGAATAGGGATATCAGTAATATGGTCATGGGTCCAAAACAGAAATGCTCTATCTAAGAAAATCCACATAAATTCGAATAATTTACTCCTCCTTTTACGCTCGAAAAACTGTTAAATCAGATGACGTCACAATACTTTACACCTCGCTCATACCTCGGACAAATATTGAAAATATATTGTGACGTCACGCATCTCGACAAATTTTCCGCAAAATAGAAGGGTCAATTGAAAACTATTTTGGATTCATAAATGTATGATGGTCTGACTTAATATGACATTTCTATGACATTTCTTGTCAGGAAAGACATAAATCAACCAATGGTTTAACTAGATCTATATGTCTCTTCCGAGTGCACTCCTAGGTCCGTAAGTGAAAGTAGTCGACAGTCAGTAATAAGAATTTGAATATAACGATCATTATTCACAATAACGTACGTACAACTTGTATTAATTTGATAGACTGCTCACCATTAATTACAGAAACACATCGGCACGTATACATTGAAACCACATTACCATGTAAAGGCGTGTTGTGCACAAAATTTATATTGGTATACATAAAGTTTATATTGGCGATAGTTATATTTATTAATGATTGCCTCTTCGGAATACAGGGGTTCTTACCACTGTTAACTGTCAGTGCGTTTCATGTAAGCACATTTAGCGCGGATATTAACTTGTACTTCAGTATCAGATAGTATATCTGCATATTAATATATAACGTTTAAATTACATTTGTAAAATTCAAGTAAGAGTTGCATCACTTTGACTTTCATAGTTAGCATGACATGAATTCAAATTTTGTTTGACCCTGATACGTAAAGTTTGAGCCCTTGCCAATTACAGGTCTGGTAGAGGTAGCAAATCATAAACTGGAATGTGTAATATTTGTTTGATTCAGTCCATATTTTGGTCAAAGGACTTTTTGAATATTTAAAAATCAGAACATGTGTATTTGATATTGGTTATTATCATTGTTATTATTTGTTTTGTTTAATTTGTTAGTTTTTGAATTGTTACATACATACATACATACATACATACATACATACATACATACATACATACATACATACATACATACATACATACATACATACATACATACATACATACATACATACATACATACATACATACATACATACATACATACATACATACATACATACATACATACATACATACATACATACATACATACATACATACATACATACATACATACATACATACATACATACATACATACATACATACATACATACATACATACATACATACATACATACATACATACATACATACATACATACATACATACATACATACATACATACATACATACATACATACATACATACATACATACATACATACATACATACATACATACATACATACATACATACATACATACATAAAAACATACATACATACATACATACATACATACATACATACATACATACATACATACATACATACATACATACATACATAAATACATACATACATACATACATACATACATACATACATACATACATACATACATACATACATACATACATACATACATACATACATACATACATACATACATACATACATACATACATACATACATACATACATACATACATACATACATACATACATACATACATACATACATACATACATACATACATACATACATACATACATACATACATACATACATACATACATACATACATACATACATACATACATACATACATACATACATACATACATACATACATACATACATACATACATACATACATACATACATACATACATACATACATACATACATACATACATACATACATACATACATACATACATACATACATACATACATACATACATACATACATACATACATACATACATACATACATACATACATACATACATACATACATACATACATACATACATACATACATACATACATACATACATACATACATACATACATACATACATACATACATACATACATACATACATACATACATACATACATACATACATACATACATACATACATACATACATACATACATACATACATACATACATACATACATACATACATACATACATACATACATACATACATACATACATACATACATACATACATACATACATACATACATACATACATACATACATACATACATACATACATACATACATACATACATACATACATACATACATACATACATACATACATACATACATACATACATACATACATACATACATACATACATACATACATACATACATACATACATACATACATACATACATACATACATACATACATACATACATACATACATACATACATACATACATACATACATACATACATACATACATACATACATACATACATACATACATACATACATACATATACATACATACATACATACATACATACATACATACATACATACATACATACATACATACATACATACATACATACATACATACATACATACATACATACATACATACATACATACATACATACATACATACATACATACATACATACATACATACATACATACATACATACATACATACATACATACATACATACATACATACATACATACATACATACATACATACATACATACATACATACATACATACATACATACATACATACATACATACATACATACATACATACATACATACATACATACATACATACATACATACATACATACATACATACATACATACATACATACATACATACATACATACATACATACATACATACATACATACATACATACATACATACATACATACATACATACATACATACATACATACATACATACATACATACATACATACATACATACATACATACATACATACATACATACATACATACATACATACATACATACATACATACATACATACATACATACATACATACATACATACATACATACATACATACATACATACATACATACATACATACATACATACATACATACATACATACATACATACATACATACATACATACATACATACATACATACATACATACATACATTCATACAGTCATAAATACAGACATACATACATACATACATACATACATACATACATACATACATACATACATACATACATACATACATACATACATACATACATACATACATACATACTGTATGGAATATAGAACAGAGCTACATGTAGAATCCTCTTAGGTGTCAAGAGAAGACAAATTGACCTGAATGGGAAGCAGCTACTACATCACAGTAACATGACAACATCAATAATTCTATTGTCAGATTAATGTTTTAACGACTTAAGTACAACATTATGTTATCATTTGTAGATCTTTCTTGTTAAGATTTTACCATGTTTTTAGGGGGGGGGGGTGTATTTAATAAAACAAAATATCGGCTTGCATCGAACTTTTTCTGATCATAAATGATGATACGCGAATGGAGTATTAGAAAATTATTTTGGTGTTTATCACTCCTTCAAAACTGAATTTTTTTGCGTGAGGTGGGAGGCAACATTTGTTTGTTTGTTTGGGTTTTTTTCAATCAAATGGTTACATGTAAGACGATACTCGTTTCACATGGCAATCAAGTCATATTGTCAGAGTTGACCTCTCTAGTCACATATAGTACGAGTTACTGTGTACTTTACATTGAGTGTAATTTAGTCTGCACCGGCGACATAATCTTTATCCAACCTAGTTGAACGTCCTTGATACATTCATTTCGATGTATTCTAATCTAGATATGTCAGATTGTGTTGTGTATGCTTATCATCTAATCTACTTTCAGTTTAGTCATCAGTAAAAACTCGGAGCAGTTGCATACAAAGCAGTTTTATTTCCAACACACTAGTGGCCAATCCCTTATTCTCGTTTCAGATATCAAATCTCCTAGCTAATCTTTTAATTTGCACACATGCATGAAAATATCACCAAAAATATTAATTTAGAGTATTACAATAAAAGACGCATGTATTCTTTGTGATAAAAATACCAAAACAATGCATGTAACTTCTCTTTTTACATGTTCTTAGCGAATAGTATGTTCGTTCAAGATACGAAACAAATATTTTAAACAATATCAACGTTTGCGTGATTATTATTGTCATTGATAGACTAATGTAACTTTAAATATCTTGTGTAAAATTGATTTAAAGACTGAACTGGAAAGAACATAAGCGATTTGGCACTTCTAACAGATAAAACGAGGCCATGGTAACTCTGACCTACTGGTCTACTTATGAGATCAACCGCTTCTAGTGAGCACGTATAACACTTTAGTGTTTAGAAACAACTGCAGTTTTTTCAAGATAAGGCCATTTCACCCCTATGTTACCCCCACCACGACAAGGCACGACTGATCGACCTTTTCCTGGGCAGGCTTAGTGTAGTGGGTAAGCGCTTGCATGGCTTGCGACGCCATTCGGGTTCGATTCCCGGGTTGCGCCACTATGTTTAAGAGGTTGGTAACCTCCTGCTTCCATGTAGCGATATAACTGAAATATTGTTGAAAGCGACGTAAAACGCCAATCAACCAACCAAACATCGACATTTTCCTGCGTAAAAAACACTCTTTTTACCTGGGTACGAGTAAAGGGCGAGGTTATTCCGAATACACGACTGATGTCACAATTATTATCAATCTCACTCCTTTGATAACCTCATGATCAATATTTCATTATCATTGGGGTGCAGTTAGCGTTAACTGAGGTGTCGTTTAATAGTTAAGTTACATGTTGTACGATGCCACCTCTATCCGAGGCTATTGTCCTATGACATAGTCATTCATGCATGTTTTAATTTCCCAAATTACAAATATATCATTGGACGCTATTATCTGTTTATCTTTTCTCAAATACTTCCTATTTTCTCTAAGAGTTCTAAGATCGTATTTTTATTATGGCTGTAGGAAATTGCAAATGTTTTTGTTGTACAACTCGAGGACAGAACCTGACCTACATTAAAACTTTTATACTGTCCTACGACATATTTGTAATTTGGGAAATTAAAACATGCATGAATGACTATTATTTGTAATTTGGGAATTTAAAACATGCATAAATGACTATTAGTCATTCATGCATGTTTTAATTACAAATATGTCATAGGACAATACTGATGTCTTTGTTTCACATTTTTCCGAGGGAATTGATTGATAAATGTTTTACTTTACTCCACGATTATTTCATGTATATGCTAACGGCATTTGCCTGATGCATCATACGGGGTGGGGGTAGGGGGTCAAGGGTTGGCACATGCCCCCCCCCCCTTTCTGACCGATGATAATTGTTTCATAGGGTGTTATCTAATTAATTTACTAAATTGTTTTCATAAAATTATTCTTATTAAGCAATTGATTTGCAATCTGGTAAGTTGTATTGCAGCAATATTTATAAAATTTGTGCTTTTCTTCCTGAACGCTAATACTATTAAATGTAACCCCTTTTTGTAGGAAAATTGTACCCCAAAAAGGTTGTTTTCGGCCATTTTCAAGGCTGCAACCCCGTCCCCCCCAATTCCAGATTGAATAGTGGAAAATAGTTGTCATAGCAGGCTGCACATCCCCCTTTCTAAACTTTCTAGATCCGCCAATGTTGTTTTGAGTTTGCCCCCGCCCCCCCCCCCCCCCCCTTTCCTCACTTTTGAATTGCTTCCTACGGGCCTGCATCACATAGAAATTTTTACCTTTGTAAAGGACCTTCCGAAAGCAGTGAGGGATCTTGTACATGCCACGCCTACTGCGACACTGCGACACGAGACCTCGGTTTTTACGGTCTTATTCGAAAAACTGGACACCGATGCACCCCATGGCAGGAGTCAAACCCAGGTCTCCTAGTTGCAAGCCGAGCTTCTCATCCACTGGGCTACATCGGCTTTATTCCAAAGGAAAGATCTGTATTTTCTTGATGATAATCAAATGACCCCAACAGCAGTTGAAGACCGGGATTTACATTCATGTTTACTATATAATAGGATGATGGATAAAGTCAACTCAGTAGTCGAAAAATCATGAAAGCTAACCGCATAAAAAATCGCTAACAAACCAAACAGCATTGAGTCAAGGAACTTGTATAACCTCCCAAATGGAATAAAGAACACGTACCATGAAGTAAACATCACCTTCTTGCTAGCAATAACCGTTACTCTCACAAAACAGCGTTAGTTTCTCTGTTTATGCTTGCAGAAATTTTGTTGTGCTATTGAGAATTCATGGTTCAAAATGTAAATGTTTAACTGCACATTGATCAACAACCCCCCCCCCCACCCCACCCCACACACACACACAAAACAAAAACATAAAATAAAAAAGAACCCCAAAACAAAAAAAAAACAAAACAAAACAAAACAAAACAAAACAAACAAAACAATACAAGAATTTGGTTTTTCAAAATTTTATATATTTGAAAACTTGACATTTCTCATATCGCTATGTTTTACAAATATCGGTATTTTGTAAGATTTACCGTCGATGGTGACAAGTCTTATCTGAAACACAATTTCTATTAACATCTACATGTAAATCTCTACATATAAATTTAAGATTTAAATAGTATAAGGATGTATTTGCAAAACACATAGTATGTTGAAATCAACTCCAGGTGCACGAATGTTTTATACTTTGAAGATACTAAAATGCCCTCTTCGGTGATGTTTAAAGTGGACACTGCCATTTCTTTGCGCCAGGATGTTGCCATCTTAAGTGACCTGAAATAATCTTGATTTGAGGTAAAGCAATAAATGCACTGAATCTGCTGCTGATGGACTGTTACTTCTCAGTGCTTCTTTTTCAAAAGTACTTTTATTAAATATTGCCTATTATCTCGCTTATGTAGAGTTCTGTCCTTGGCTGTAAATAGTAAAATTTTCCTTTCCAACAATTTCCCCTGTAACATGGCGACCTATTCGATACATAGTGTAAATTGTGAACTATTAGGATCTTTAATAAGGAGGAGCGACCCTTGACACGTTTCCGACATAACCCGTACATAATCAGACCAATCTGATGAATACCATATCTTTATTCCACTTCTCTGTCCGCAATGGGACAAATAGAGAAGCGGAATCAAGATATTGGTTTTAATCAGATTGATAATCGGACAAGCACTGGATACGGTCATTAATCCATCAACATTTGAAAGTTTAAGAATATTAACTATTATTATTCCTTGTTGTTTTAGAATTCATAATTAAATTTCCTCAAGAAGAAAGGCTTTTCACCTACATGGTTATACAATTTTCGTTTCACAATCTCGATAGGGGTATATTTAGTATGGTGAGTAAGTTCTGCGGAATTAAGATTTGCGTTAAAGACGATCCGGGTGGATTCGTAGATTGTGCAACGATATTCTAAAGGTTCATTTCTTTCGGCTTCCATGTCGCAATATAATGAAAAAAAAATTGCTGAAAGCGACGTAAAACGCCAATCAAACAACCACAAATTAGATAAAATATTCGACGCATGACGAAGTTTTAACTTTTTATTGACACAATAAATTAGAAATCCTTACAATAAATAAATAAGTTGCAAATAAACATGACATTGCGATTTCAACTCGCTGTCCACGACGACTAGCGTCGGGAATCTCAGCGGTCATTCACACAGTTCAACACGTTCTGTATACACTAACTACATATGGACAAAACCACCCATCCAATACAATTGTACAAATGTTCTTCATTGTAGATTAGGGAGTGATATAAAGTGTCTCCTATAAAGAGATAAGGGTAATGATTCTATTTATAAGACAAATATCGAGTCTACATGCTTTCGAAAATTCATTCCAAGATCTTGAAAAAGAAACAACCAATGAAAAAGAGTCTTTTTATGTTTTCTGATATATATTTTTCATCAAAGATTTTTCTTTTTACAAAGATGCTTACTCAGATAATGAGGGGAATTCTCTCAGTATCATTATCATTTGTACTCCACCATGTCCAAGCAATCAAGTAACAAAATGAAAATGAAATGAAGCGCACAGCGCAATAACGGAAGCGAGGTCATGTATATATGGAATCCATTTTGGTCTACAAGTTCTGCAGCATCTCTTTTAATAGCATGTCAATGTCCATATTGCCGTTGATGTGTTTGCAGAAGAGATTTTCAATCATTTTGCAATTGATGCCATATAGTGCAGGCAGGCATAGTAAAAGACGCGAGTAGTGCATCACGTCATTTGGACGGGATGTCTGTACATGTTCCTTTAACAGCTGCTGTATCAAGGAATTCAGTTGGTCTACTTGTTCTGGCCGGTCTAACCCGTTGTATCCTGTAATTATAAATAAATGCGATGTCTATAAATATTGTATTTATTATATCTAAAACTGTTGTACAATTCTATGTATGTACTTTCATCACATTTACATACTAGATATAGAGGCAGACGGATTTCCCAGTGACATTGACGTCACAAGTGGGATAGATCCGGCTCCTATATCGCAAACACCAGCTTAGTACATTGAGTACATACATGAGTCATATCTCAGTCATAAAATCATTCCTCGTTCACTGGTATACAAACTACGTCACGTGTATTGTTTACTATATAGCATGGTCAAGAGTCGGGTAAAGGGCGAGTCCGGACAGGTAATCACACGGTCCGATATTAACATGTATAGGAGATAAGTTAAACTGCACTTTAAAACCTCCCGTTCATGTGAATATTCACCCATAGAAACTATTGATATCGCGGGCCTCTCAAGGCTACAGATCTCGGTCAATATAAACAATTTCCCCGTGATATTGAACTCGACGCAAGGGCACTTATTGACGTAATTTGTGGTTGCAAAACTTACCGCGCATTACAATCCCGGATTCTTGAACCATTGGCACAAGCTGGTACCTTTGTTTAAAACACCTTGAGATATTTTAAGCTTATATTTCTTCGATCTTCATCCTAATGACGGATCTGTTTGTTTATAGCTTGTATTATAATCCATAAAAACTACGCCTTTTAAATATGAATTGCGGTTATTCAGTTATTTCGTAAACAATTTCATTAATTTGGCAATTTTTCAAAACACAAAAATCTCATTCACATTGAATGTCAACCCGGCAAGGTTGAATCAATTAAGAATTCGTTTTCAAGCGCGACGAAGGACGAAGTTAAATGGTAATAATAAATTGCAGATGAAAGGCGACATGATAGGAAGAAAGATATTTATACTCCCAAGGGCACAAAGAAGATCAAGACATTTAAAACAGCAAAAGATCGCTTAATATTGAATTACCCGTACTACGTTGAATGTATTCTTTGGATAAGAGAGTAAATATATATACAACTTTATTCCGAAGTAAAATTTCTGTGCTTTTTAAGTCTTTCCCATTAATGAGATCGGAATTCGTCTAGGTCAGTGACTTGTATAGTTATGGTTGATTCGAGGTCAAATGCATCAGAAGGGCTTCATTGGCCACCTGCCAGTGAGTTACACAGTCAATGGCCTTGGTCCTTTGTGATCACCACCATTTCCTTTAAGGTCATAGCTATGACATTGATCTGGATCAGAATATCCAGCGTCTATTGTCGCACAGGTCAGTCCAAGCACGAGGCGTCCTCATATGGTCAGTGAATAGGTCAGCCGATTTAAGCTAATCTATTATTCTCACTGCCACCTAAATTGCTTCGACCAAGTTCAATCGGTCAAGAAGTTGCATACACCATTAAAATGAATAGTTCACAAAGGGTCAATCAGACATACAAATTACCCCGTATGTTAAATATAATTTCTATATTTTCATAACTTGGATTTGTCGGTATAAAAATTTATAAACAAGAACAATTAATCTTATTTTTATCTCAGTTTGATTTAAGTATTATAATGATGAGATCCAATGACTTTATGTTTGCATGGATTCTCCAATGTTCTTGTAAATATCACTCAAATAAAATATCGACGAATCAACATTGCTACTTGATGACAGTTTGAGGACTTATGTAAAAAGAATATCAAACGTGATAAATTAATCTGACGAGTAAGGTCGAATTGAATGTACATGGATGACAATGGAAACAATATGACGGTCCTGGTAATTTTTGGTGTCCAAGTTGGCATTGAAGTTTTCATTGCCATTGTAACACACTTTGGTATATTAAAGCATCATTCCATTTTTTCGTTTTGTAAAGCGTTTCAATAATAACATCCGTTAGCCGAATAAACTGAATCTTGTTTATTTTGTTTTCTTGCCATAACTAAGTCTTTACCTGATTTTATTATTGGTGATCAAATAAAGTCATAACCGAGACGAACTTACCAGTATTGAACAAAACGGCCATTCTGAGGAATGCAAATTCTTTCTGGTCAAGATCCATATTTTGGCATTTTCGAATGAAACTCTGAATAGTTTCCACTGATTTCATTGTTGGCTCATCTGGTGAAGGAGGGGCGCCATCCGACGATGTTGCATCAGTTTGTAATGGCGTTACAACAAACTGAAAATTACTCTCAGCCATGTACAAAAGTAATAACCTTGTCCACGAATTCAGAATAAGAGACACTTTATCATTGTGAGACATATTAACGAATTCTGGAATAGATTTTGAAAACTGAATAATTTTCACTAACCAGTCCGACACTCGGCTACCAACGGGGTACATGTTTTTCTTGGCCAATGTCACACGAGTAGTACCGCTAACATTTCGTATTGGAGATACATGTTCAATATCCATAGAGTCATGAAGGTCTCTAAAATTTCCGAATTGTCCCTCATGTTCTCGTTTACCTCTGCACAGCAAATTTCGTAGCAAAGAAGAGCTAGTGTCGCAACTTGCGGCACTGTCTGTCGACTCTGAACGAACCGGCACCGGAGATGACGATTTAAAGGACAGATCTATTGGTTCATCTTGGCAAGAGATAGAGGAGCAAGAGGAGGCAGGCGATGACGAGATATGGGTAAACTGAGGTGATGATGAGTACGTTGATTGCGAGTATCTTTGGAAAGAGACGTGTTTAGGAGACGAGGTCTCTTGTGACCGCATGCTGAGATTGGAGATCGAATGCGGGGAATTTCCTTGCGAGAACCAACTTGGGGAATTCTCGCGTGGAAGAGAAAAGTCAGATGAAGAACTAAATGATGGCGATGGTAGGCTATGTTTACCATGCGTGGCGAAATTGTGTGGCCTTGCCGGAATGTCGATATTAAGAGAATGTTGCGCATTTGGCGATGAGAACGTATGACTTTGATGATGTCTACCCTGAGAGTATGGTGACCGTCTGTGTGATGTCAGGTGCGAGTATGCAGCAGGTATCTTCCCCATCAAAACATTTTCCAGTGTATGAGAACGCGTGGTTCCGCATAGTTCTTCTTGCGATGAACCAACTTGTGACATTATATTGTGGTCACTGAGTTTACTGTGGTTATAGAGCAGACTCCGTGGAGGCATCATATCGTGAATATTACTCGTTCTATAATTTACTGGCGGGCACGCACAAACTGAACCTTCTTGAAGAAAACGGTCCATCACTTTAAATGCATTTCTGAAAATTAAAAACAGAAGTCTTATATCTATATCATGAAAATCACTTTAAATAAAGCGCTTTCGAAAAAAAAAAATGCACAAGTTTGTTGATATAAAACATTAAAGAAAAAAAAACCCCCCAAACACTATCATAAACACAATTTTTAAACACTCCCATTTCAAAAACTATGAATCATCAATGATAAAAACAGCCACTCACAAGAAAAGCTTTGAGTCTTCTAACCTTCAATTTCTCTATGCCCTTGAAACGGTTGTCATACACCTACTCGGTTTTTTTCAAGTAAGTAGTCAAGTCCTTAAATATCATTCGTTTTCACATATTCTAGTTCAGTACAAATCGGTGACCCACTGACCTAAATATCCGCGAGCTTAGGTCAACCAGACTAATGACTTAAATGCTAATTCCGTAAAAACCATGCGACGGGCACATACAAAGGTTTATGAATTGGCCAACAGTCCCGTATCGCTAATATCTTGACTGATTTGCACTTTGTTATACTAACCGAGAGAACAAAGAGGCTGCGAGACAAGAATAACTCTCCGAATCGATTTATCGCGCGGAGACGTCAGACGTGTAAAAGTGCAGCGTTCGCAAGGCAAGTGTAATAAAGTGCAAGTTAACCAATCCCAAATCTCGTCTTACAATTCATTTAACTATGTTTTCTAAATCAAGAAACAAGAGCTATTTTGATCGTTAGTACATCATTTCCAAACATTCTACGCTTATGATCTGTGTAATATTATAGTTTATTCGGTCAAACTCCGGATGTTATTATATATCAATATAAATATATTACCACTTGACTAGACAATGCCCTTAAACTTCAAGGTAGATAAAATGTCTAAAACAACCAAGCTCGTATGTAAAAACAGGAGACATTAATCATTGAATTATATAAAACCCCATTTTCTTACGCAGCATAAGTATTTCCTCGTAGATGTAAATATAAAACAATAGTTAACTTTTGCAAAATGAATAAATAATTATCAAGTCCAGTTCAGTAAACAATATTCATCAAACTAAATACCCCTTAATCATATCAATGACTAAAATTCAAAAATGAATATTTTTAAAGTACACAGACATATAACATCTATGTTAGTAGTATAAAAATCTTTCTACAATAAAATATTAAAGCACTTTGATATTAAAATACAGAAGAAAAAACAAACGAATTCTTATAATAGAAAGTTAATTTAATTTTAAACATACCGTATGACTCTTAAATAATTCCTCTTTTTAATTTTGCTTTTTATCTTAAAAATAAATTTTAAGAAACACTATTTCACTTTCACTTTAGTTATCTGTAATGGGCGTAGTACGTCTTGCACAGGTAACGATCTCGTAGTATATGAGATCGTGAATCAAAACCCGAGACTATAACTTGTAGTGCAATTGCCCTACTGAATGTGCCCTAGATTGACCTTGGAAACGAGTACTTCCTTGAATAGCATAGCGCGAGAGAATGAACATACTCTCTAACGCTCATGAATATTCATGATTAAGAAAGATTGTCATTTTTCTCATTAAAAGATATCACCTATTTTCTTATATTGTTAATATGTTGTTTAATGTGAAATGTTTAATCAAGATGGAGCGTAAATCAAAGAGATACTTATTTATTTCACTGTATTTATATTCAGTTTTACTTTTGTTAGAGGCTATAAAGAACTATGACGCAGGAACCTTGAAATTCTAAACACAGATACGTGCGAATAACTGACCTACATACGTAAATAAACTATCTTTATAGTAGAAGGTCAACTCGATAGAAATTCGATAAAGTGCTTGAATTTAAAGGTCATATATGTAAAGGGAACTGATGATATAGGCAGGTATGATCGGGAACTTAGGAATGACCGTTTATTGTCGAGTTCATGCACAGGCTTGGCTAATGCCATTGTTTACGCCTCGTGTCTGTGTATTAAAGGGACCTTCCCAGTCTACTTTGTTTACTCCTGAACCTGCGTCAACAAAAAGTCGGTCAGCTGACCTTGTTCAATTTATAGCAACAGACGAGCATTATATCGTAAAGTGATCATGCTCTACGGTGATAGTGGGCGTGACGAACAGTTTGGAAGTACCTGATCCCGGCGGAATAGAAGGGATTGATCTTAATTCATTCCAGTTTCAAGGCTGATAGTTCTTTGTGGGTAGTAGTGTGTGGCTGGGATTGTTTGGTATACTTTTGTCGAGTTAGGGGACGCGAACGTAGATTAATGGGGTCCCCCTCATTTTGTATTACATAACATTTAAGAAAAACACTTGCCCCTTTTCATCTCTTTTTCTTGAGCTCCTTCTTTTTTCGTCGAAAATAACGGTTCCTTCCTTATTCATTTTCTGGGCGAAAAGGATCTTCTCAAATTGTTAATACGAATTTGTATGTCGTCGAATTTTCAAGTTTCGATAGTCGGCTTTACGCTCCCTTATCCCTTATACATCAGTATACAACGGTCGCTTGGGGAGGGTGTTACCTTCCAATATAAAGGTATATACAGACGTGTCGCTGGAATGGGTATACTTTTAAGGCCACCAGTATATTAATGGGTATCATTTTCCTTCAAATAAATATCAATGGGTATCTTTCTAAGGCACCGTCCATTTGATATTTTATATTCAGGGGGGGGGGGGGGGGGGTTGAAAAAAAAACCCTTCTTGTCTTGATTTTGACTTGAAAATAATCTTGATCAGTCACAGTGAAAAAATCTGTCTCCAATAGACTGGCGTAATCTAAAATCATACTCTGGAAAAAAAAATAGGTGGTAAATCTCAGTTTTTCCTGGCGAGCTTCGCTTGCCAGAATGATACATAACATAACAGTTTATGTTTTTATGATTTTTTGTTCTTCATCAATTTAATCATGGACAAACCTACCATATTTGTTACTGGAATTTAATGGAAAGATATATTAGCAGATAGTTGAGATTTCTATGGGCACTAACTGTGCCCCTCTTATAGCAGATTTGTGTGTGTGTGTGTGTGTGTGTGGGGGGGGGGGGGTTCATGTATTCTATTCAAAAATCTAAACGATTCGACCTTATTAAGCTGTTGGATGATACCTCTAGTTACATGTACATGCACATGTATCTTGACGACATCTTAGTTATTGGGTAACCCTGAGTTTCAAAGACAGTATTTGTGATACAGAAACACTTTTTTGGACCTATACATTAAGACAATTAACAATAAAATCCATACCAATATTTATGATAAACATGACGATTTTAGATTTCCTGATGTGAATTTCCCTTAGTTGGATAGTTACAGATGCTCCTAGACTAGACTCCCATTATATGGTATTCATAAAATTCAGTTGGTTTGATTTACCAGCGCCTGCACTATCGTTTCAAATTTTCATACAAAAAAAAAAAAATTACAACAACGCTTGAACTTTCAACTCAGGGTTACAAGTATCATAACTTAGAAAAGCCTTCGGAAATTGTTTTAGGTCTATTTAGAACTTTTATCAAAATTCGTAAATATTACTTTGTATTCGATGGGATTTCGCATCCAAATTTCTACAGTGATCTTGTGTGCAAACTTAACAGGGTCTAAGGTTCCAATAAGTTTATCTCGACGGGTTCCAAAAATAGTGAAAGGACTTCGTGAACTACAATAATATGACCCGGAGATCATCAAAAGGACCGTAATTCTTGCATTGCCCCTTCTACACTCTTATTTAGAGATTTTTACTTGAACCTGTACGCTGACTAATAGGCAGATGGGAACCATATGGTGCGCCTTGTTGAAACCTTTTTCAAAGGAGAAATGGTCCTGAACCTCATTCCCTCTTACTGTTAATTGGGACTCTTACAGATCAAGGGTCTGAGCTTGCTTCTACATCGACAGAGCACAGTTTACTGCTGTTGATGTCGATTTATACATTTTTTTATATCTTGGTCTTACTCAGCATTACTATACATGTTTATATTTTTATGACCTCTCAATTTGATAAAGTTGTTAATCCTTGCTTTCTATATGGGGGATTATTCATTGATTTTTTAATGTACATATTCTTTGATTATACAGCTTTTGTGGAAAGTGGAGAGGAGGCCTTGTAAACCGGTTAATCACTCCAATTGATTGACTACTGTCATATCAATTTACCGTCCTAAGTCGGTATCCCAACTGCACCTTAATCGAAAGTTTTTGGGATCTTCTTGTGACAAGTTGTGTCTGTTTTTTTTCTCGAGATGTTTGTACTCGATATAAACCAAAAACGGTTCATGAGGGGTGGACAGAGGGAAGTATCAACCCCAGGTGAATTTTGCAGTGTATTCATATCTTTATGTGCTTAAGGTATTTGGATAGAACTCATAGAGAAAAATTCACCAAAAACGGTTCATGAGGGGTGGACAGAGGGAAGTATCAACCCCAGGTGAATTTTGCAGTGTATTCATATCTTTATGTGCTTAAAGTATTTGGATAGAACTCATAGAGAAAAATTCAAAACAGATTGCCTTTTGCGGATATCTCTATTCTATCAAAAGTTATGGCAGTTTGAAGGGGCTAATTTTTGACATTTTTATAGCATTTTTTCTTTATATACATGTAATTCATGATTGATTTGGCGACTAAGACGGAACAGACATTTCTCACATTTTCATGATTTTTGTCATTTCTCTGTCAGTTTTTTTTTACCCAGAGTAACCCTCTTTCCTTCACACCCCTTCCTCATCCTCCTGCTTCTATTCTCACCCTCATTGCAGTATATGGCAGCATTATGATGGACTAAAAGCGTAGAACACAGCTAAGATCGGGTTGAGCCGAATTTTGTCAAAAATAACAGTATTTGTCATCAACCCGGGTAGAAAAAACCCAGCCCCCTCCCCCAAGATTATTAAATGGACGGTGCCTAATCACAAAATATATGAATAGTCGGAATGGGTATGCTTTTCACTTAAGTCAGTATATGAATGGATACATTTTTAAACTTTGCTCAATATATGAAAGGGTAGGGTGCCAGCGAATCCATTCTCACGTCAGTACCCAAAATCATTGCAAACTTTTAACCCCCGTCCAATATACTTGTGCGTTGTTATGAAGTCTCTAAAGCAAAACAAAAACATGTGGATTTAGATTGATTTCATTTTGTGTAGTTTATAGTACAATAAGTGGAAAATGTTACTGATAATTGCGTTCTAGTAGAAATTAATGAGCTACGTATGAATGTTCACAAAGACCGACATGTCACACCCAAACAAACACTGAAACATTCCAGACAAATTAGAATCTGCATCTTTATATTTTTATACGTTTATACGTTTGTATAAGTCACCATTTACTAGCTGTACTTACATTCAACACCAGTTACTAGCTACATGTACAATAAGTTGCAAGTCACCCGTTACTAGCTACAATAATGTAAAGACACCCGTTACCAGCTACAATGATGTAAAGACACCCGTTACCAGCTACAATGATGTAAAGACACCCGTTACCAGCTATAGTAATGTAAAGACATCCGTTACTAGCTATAGTAATATAAAGACACCCGTTACCAGCTATAGTAATGTAAAGACACCCGTTACTAGCTATAGTAATGTAAAGACACCCGTTACCAGCTATAGTAATGTAAAGACATCCGTTACTAGCTATAGTAATGTAAAGACACCCGTTACTAGCTATGATAATGTAAAGTCATCCGTTACTAGCTATGATAATGTAAAGACACCCGTTACCAGCTATAGTAATGTAAAGACATCCGTTACTAGCTATAGTAATGTAAAGACACCCGTTACCAGCTATAGTAATGTAAAGACACCCGTTACTAGCTATAGTAATGTAAAGACGCCCGTTACTGGCTACAATGATGTAAAGACATGTTGCTAGCTACAATAATATATACACATGTTGCTAGCTACAATAATGTAAAGATACCCGTTACTAGTTACAATGATGTAGACACATGCTACTAGTTACAATAATGTAAAGACACCCGTAACTGGCTACAGTGATGCTGGCTACAATAATGTAAAGGCACGCTTACTGGCTACACTGATACTGGCTACAATAATGTAAAGACATCCGTTACTAGTTACAGTAATGTAAAGACACCCTTTATAAGCTACAATAAGGTAAAGACACTTGTTACTAGCTACAATAACGTAAAGACATCCGTTACTAGCTAAATAATGTAGACACATGTTGCTAGTTACAATAATGTAAAGACACCCGTTACTGGCTAAAAGGATGTAAAGACGCCCGTTACTAGTTACAATAATGTAAAGACACCCGTTACTAGCTACAATAATGTAAAGGAACCCGTTACTAGTTACATTAATGTAAAGACACCCGTTACTAGCTACAATAATGTAAAGACATACGTTACTAGCTAAATAATGTAGACACACGTTACTAGTTACAATAATGTAAAGACACCCGTTACTAGCTACAATGGAGCAGGCTTGGTGTAGTGGTGAAGCGCTTGCCTTGCGGCTCCCGGATTGCACCACTATGTTTAAGAGGATGGTTACCTCCTGCCTCCGCTATATAACTGAGAAATTGTTGAAAGCGCCGTAAAACGTCAATCAACCAACAAACCAACTAGTTACAATAATGTAAAGACAGCCATTACTAGCTACTAGAATGTAAAAACAGCCGTTACTAGGTACAATAATGTAAAGACAACCGTTACTAGCTACAGTAATGTAGACATATGTCACTAGTTACAATGCGGTAAAGACACCCGTTACCAGTTACAGTAATATAGAAGACACTCTTTACTAGCTACAATAATGGGGAGGGGGCTGAGATGAGAGCGCTGCGTGTTGTATACACAAAACTGGAGGGGAGGGGCTGAGGTGAGCGCGCTGCGTGCTGTATACACAATACAGGAGGGGAGGGGCTGAAATGAGCCCGCTACGTGCTGTATACACAATATAGGAGGGGAGGGGCTGAGATGAGAGTGCTGTGTGTTGTATACACAATACAGGAGGGGAGGGGGTTGAGATGAGTGCACTGCTTGCTCTATTCACAATACAGAAGGGGAGGGGCTGAGATGAGCGCGCTGCGTACTGTATACACAATGCAGGAGGGGAGGGGCTGAGATGAGCGCGATGCATGATGTATACACAATACAAGGGGGGGGGGGGGCTGAGATGAGAGGGCTGCGTGCTGTATACACAATACAGGAGGGGACGGGCTGAGATGAGCGCCCTGCGTGCTGTATACACAATACAGGAGGGGAGGGGCTGAGATTAGCGCGCTGCGTGGTGTACACACAATATATGAGGGGAGGGGCTGAGATGAGCGCGCTGCGTGCTGTATACACAATACAGGAGGGGAGGGGCTGAAATGAGCGAGCTTCGTGCTGTATACACAATATAGGAGGGGAGGGGCTGAGATGAGAGTGCTGCGTGCTGTATACACAATACAGGAGGGGAGGGGGTTGAGATGAGCGCGCTGCGTGCTGTATACACAATACAGAAGGCGAGGGGCTGAGATGAGCGCGCTGCGTGCAGTATACAGAATACAGGAGGGGAGGGGCTGAGATGAGCGCGATGCATGTTGTATACATAATACAGGAGGGGAAGGGACTGAGATGAGCGCGCTGCGTGCTGTATACACAATACAGGAGGGGAAAGGGCTGATATGAGCGCGCTGCATGCTAAATACACAATACAGGAGGGGAGGGGCTGGAATTTAAGCGCTGCATGCTGTATACACAATACAGGAGGGGGGGGGGCTGAGATGAGCGCGTTGTGTGCTGTATACACAATACAGGAGGGGAGGGGACTGAGATGAGGGCGCTGCGTGCTGTATACACAATACAGGAGGGGAGGGGCTGAGATGAGGGCGCTGCGTGCTGTATACACAATACAGGAGGGGAGGGGCTGAGATGAGCGCGATGCATGTTGTATACAAAATACAGAAGGAGAAGGGCTGAGATTAGCGCGCAGAATGCTGTATACACAATACAGGAGGGGAGGGGCTGAGATGAGCGCGCTGCGTGCTGTATACACAATACAGGAGGGGAGGGGCTGAGATGAGAGCGCTGCGTGCTGTATACACAATACAGGAGGGGAGGGGGTTGAGATGAGCGCGCTGCGTGCTGTATACACAATCCAGGAGGGGAGGGGCTGAGATGAGCGTGATGCATGCTGTATACACAATACAGGAGTGGAGGGGCTGAGATGAGAGCGCTGCGTGCTGTATATACAATACAGGAGGGGAGGGGACTGAGATGAGCGCGCTGCGTTCTTTATACACAATACAGGAGGGGAGGGGGCTTGAGATGAGCGCGCTGCGTGCTGTTTACACAAAACAGGAAGGGAGAGGGCTGAGATGACGGCGCTGCTGCTTGCTGTATACACAATACAGGAGGGGAGGGGCTGAGATGAGAGCGCTGCATGTTGTATACACAATACAGGAGGGGAGGGGCTGAGATGAGCCGCGCTGCGTGCTGTATACACAATGCAGGAGGTAAGGGGACTGAGATGAGGGCGCTGCGTGCTGTATACACAATACAGGAGGGGAGCTGCTGAGATGAGAGCGCTGCATGCTGTATACACAATACAGGAGGGGAAAGGGCTGAGATGAGCGTGCTGCGTGCTGTATACATAATACAGGAGGGGAGGAGACTGAGATGAGGGCGCTGCGTGCTGTACACACAATACAGGAGGGGAGGGCTGGAATGAGGGCGCTGCGTGCTGTATACACAATACAGGAGGGGAGGGACTGAGATGAGAGCGCTGCGTTCTGTATACACAATACAGGAGGGGAGGGGGTTGAGATGAGCGCGCTGCCTGCTGTATACACAATGCAGGAGGGGAGGGGCTGAGATGAGCGTGATGCATGCTGTATACACAATACAGGAGTGGAGGGGCTGAGATGAGAGCGCTGCGTGCTGTATACACAATACAGGAGGGGAGGGGACTGAGATGAGCGCGCTGCGTTCTTTATACACAATACAGGAGGGGAGGGGGCTGAGATGAGCGCGCTGCGTGCTGTTTACACAAAACAGGAAGGGAGAGGGCTGAGATGACGGCGCTGCGTGCTGTATACACAATACAGGAGGGGAGGGGCTGAGATGAGAGCGCTGCATGTTGTATACACAATACAGGAGGGGAGGGGCTGAGATGAGCGCGCTGCGTGCTGTATACACAATGCAGGAGGTAAGGGGACTGAGATGAGGGCGCTGCGTGCTGTATACACAATACAGGAGGGGAGCTGCTGAGATGAGAGCGCTGCATGCTGTATACACAATACAGGAGGGGAAAGGGCTGAGATGAGCGTGCTGCGTGCTGTATACATAATACAGGAGGGGAGGAGACTGAGATGAGGGCGCTGCGTGCTGTACACACAATACAGGAGGGGAGGGCTGGAATGAGGGCGCTGCGTGCTGTATACACAATACAGGAGGGGAGGGACTGAGATGAGAGCGCTGCGTTCTGTATACACAATACAGGTGGGGAGGGGTTGAGATGAGCGCGCTGCGTGCTGTATATACAATACAGGAGGGGAGGGGGCTGAAATGAGCGCGCTGCGTGCTGTATACACAATACAGGAGGGGAGGGGCTGAGATGAGGGCGCTGCGTGCTGTATACACAATACAGGAGGGGAGGGGGCTGAGATGAGCGTGCTGCGTTCTTTATACGCAATACAGGAGGGGAGGGGCTGAGATGAGCGCGCTGGGTCCTGTATACACAATACAGGAGGGGAGGGGCTGAGATGAGCGCGATGCATGTTGTATACAAAATACAGAAGGAGAAGGGCTGAGATTAGCGCGCAGAATGCTGTATACACAATACAGGAGGGGAGGGGCTGAGATGAGCGCGCTGCGTGCTGTATACACAATACAGGAGGGGAGGGGCTGAGATGAGAGCGCTGCGTGCTGTATACACAATACAGGAGGGGAGGGGGTTGAGATGAGCGCGCTGCCTGCTGTATACACAATGCAGGAGGGGAGGGGCTGAGATGAGCGTGATGCATGCTGTATACACAATACAGGAGTGGAGGGGCTGAGATGAGAGCGCTGCGTGCTGTATACACAATACAGGAGGGGAGGGGACTGAGATGAGCGCGCTGCGTTCTTTATACACAATACAGGAGGGGAGGGGGCTGAGATGAGCGCGCTGCGTGCTGTTTACACAAAACAGGAAGGGAGAGGGCTGAGATGACGGCGCTGCGTGCTGTATACACAATACAGGAGGGGAGGGGCTGAGATGAGAGCGCTGCATGTTGTATACACAATACAGGAGGGGAGGGGCTGAGATGAGCGCGCTGCGTGCTGTATACACAATGCAGGAGGTAAGGGGACTGAGATGAGGGCGCTGCGTGCTGTATACACAATACAGGAGGGGAGCTGCTGAGATGAGAGCGCTGCATGCTGTATACACAATACAGGAGGGGAAAGGGCTGAGATGAGCGTGCTGCGTGCTGTATACATAATACAGGAGGGGAGGAGACTGAGATGAGGGCGCTGCGTGCTGTACACACAATACAGGAGGGGAGGGCTGGAATGAGGGCGCTGCGTGCTGTATACACAATACAGGAGGGGAGGGACTGAGATGAGAGCGCTGCGTTCTGTATACACAATACAGGTGGGGAGGGGTTGAGATGAGCGCGCTGCGTGCTGTATATACAATACAGGAGGGGAGGGGGCTGAAATGAGCGCGCTGCGTGCTGTATACACAATACAGGAGGGGAGGGGCTGAGATGAGGGCGCTGCGTGCTGTATACACAATACAGGAGGGGAGGGGGCTGAGATGAGCGTGCTGCGTTCTTTATACGCAATACAGGAGGGGAGGGGCTGAGATGAGCGCGCTGGGTCCTGTATACACAATACAGGAGGGGAGGGGCTGAGATGAGGGCGCTGCGTGCTGTATACACAATACAGGAGGGGAGGGGCTGAGATGAGGGCGCTGCGTGCTGTATACACAATACAGGAGGGGAGGGGCTGAGATGAGGGCGCTGCGTGCTGTATACACAATACAGGAGGGGAGGGGGCTGAGATGAGCGCGCTGCGTTCTTTATACGCAATACAGGAGGGGAGGGGCTGAGATGAGAGCGTTGTGTGCTGTATACACAATACAAGAGTGGAGGGGCTGAGATGAGAGCGCTGTGTGCTGTATATACAATACAGGTTGATAGGTTATGACTTTGATTTTATCCTAGACCATAAGGGAGCAACCATTTCATTTTAATGTTGGGGGGGGGGGGACTTTGCAAAAAAAAAGTCCAGCTCAAATTTTGGGGATAAAAATAATCCGACCCGAAGGGCCAACAACAAAAAAAAATACAATAGATAAATAAAATAATAATCCGGCTCTACAATTTGGCAAAAAAAAAATTATTCAGGCCGGTGAAAGTCTTCTCTTCCCCACCCCCCCCCCCCACCCCCCCTTTCCATAAAAAATAAAATGGTTGCTCCCTAATGCAACTTTTCAGTAAATTTTTACAAATACTATTATAAATATTTTGAAATCCACATTTGAATTCATTGAAGAAGCATAGATGATATATATTTAATTTTATTTTTCATTTTAGATAATAATCATGTGTCATTTGATAATTAAAATATAAGATTTTACTTAGAATTCGAAGATAATCCCGACTGGTATAACTCATAACGTTTGTGAAACAGTCTCACTATCTATATGCATACATATAGGATTTAGCAAGGTTCACGTAAAAGTATAACAGCATTATTCCCCTTTCAATTTTGATACTGCATTATGCAAAATCTATCAATTTAATGGACCATTGCATCAGTAGTGGAACAAACCTGGGTGTATAAATTTCTCATTGTGAAAGATCTGAGCTTGGTTGAAAGATATGAATTAATTCAGTATAGATGTAAACGTCCCATGTTGCAATGGGTATACATTTAGTATGTATCTTCCTTTCATGTGTGTTATGTCAAATGTTTTGAAATATCTGACTGTGGCCGTAAGCCAAGGTTTCGTTTCGAAATCTTGTCTTGGATGCCATGATAGTGCCGACATTGCGTTGTTGTTCTATATTTCAATTCGTTTTCTGGAGTGTTAATTTAACATAAATACATATATATTGGTGTGATATTTACACGTCATTCTTAAAGATGTAAATCCTTGTTTTTATTTAAAAAAAAAAAAACCAAAATGAGGTCATCATTCTTCATCATTAATAATGATAAAATACAGAGGACGGAGGTCATCCTTTCCTGTCATTAATAATGATAAAATACAAAGGACTAAAAATACAAAAAAATGAGGTCAAAATTTTTCGTCATTAATAATGATAAAATACTGAGGATTGAGTTAATTATATAACATAATTAATAATGATGAAAATATTGCTTCAACGTGTGTTTTTTTTTCCACTCGTACCTCCTCTGTAATAAAACTATATTAAGACTGGACCATTCTTAACGGCTTTGGAATAAAATCAAGGACGGGTTGTACAATTTGTATTCATTAAACTTCGCCCACTTGTAAAGTGTAGCCAGGAGGTCGTGACTAATAACTTAAGTCTGAGAAGAAATCTGAGTTAAATACCTACGATTAACAAACATTTATATACGTCACATGTACTTGAAAGACGTCAGTCTTTTGTAATGTAGAATTAAGGTCAAGGTGAACATAAATATGTGCCAGGTTACATATTTCAGTTTTCACCTAGGTCCGGCGCCATAAACTGAGAATATACTTAAGTCAAAAATTTCATTTTAATTTATTACATTATCAAACGTTCAAATCAATTTTAATGCAGAATGGTTTAATTCTATTTACCAGTATATATATATATGTGTGTGTGTGTTTATAAAGCACAAACAAAATCAGTGAAACTACTATGATCTCTGAAGAAATACCTGTAGAAAATAAAGACAAATTAGACAAACATATAAAGCACAAAGACACTACAGCTAACAAGGCAACCTATGTTTCACTTATATTCGTTCCCCGTCTGGAACTCGAACCCACGACCTATTGTACCGAATCACCTAGCTGTCATGCATCCGACCCTCCAAACGACTGAGCTACCCGAGCTCCACAAAAATGGAGCTTTAATAGCCAATCATTAGCTAATCGCATGCATGACAACACGGCCGCGAAAGTGAAGGGATTTACCCGACGTAAACGCAGGCGGATCCCCTGAAAGAATACAATCACTGAAAGAGACACAAATAGAATCAGTGAAACACCTGGGAGTACTATGGACCTTGGATCTCCGAAGAAATACCTGTTGAAAATAAAGACAAATTAGACAAACATATAAAGCACAAAGACGCTACAGCTAACAAGGTACCCTATATTTCACTTATATTCGTTCCCCGATATATATATATATATATATATATATATATATTCTAGAAAGGAGGTTCTTTCCAACACATACATGTTCATATATGATGATAATATATATTTTATACACGACATATATATTTCATCCAATCACAGCTCCTGATACATTGAAATAGTAGTCCCTCTCTCCCTACACCACATCAGCCAATCACGGCTCTCGTTAATTACCTTTCTTTGACCTCTGGTTTAAAGCATAGTAATTCCATATAGATATATACGGACTAATTTTTTTCTTTCAAATAGACCAAATAATTCTAGTTGTTAAAATAATGAAATGTACATGTATCAATAAAAAACCAGAAGGCACCAAGGTACATTGCTCAGGGAACTATGGTATATAACAATCTATTAGCATTCATCAAGTATTATAAATATACATGTATATAGTATTTTTGCAGTATATTATGTTTGATTACTGCATAATTAGTTCCCCCTCGTGCCTAATGTTGAAGCCAAATTTATAGTACAAGATGTATCAACATATTTAAGACCAGCGATGCAAACAATATATATATATATATATATATATATATATATATATATATTATATATATATATATATATATATATATATATATATATATATATATATATATATATATATATATATATATATATATATATATATTACATTTACTGTATGGTAAGTATGGCATTGCTGAAGGCCTCTCTTGTTCCAAACATATAGTGAGGATGACAAGGTTAATATTACTTGCACAAGCAAACGCATGTAGCATTTTTTTTTTAAATTTTGTTGTCTCGTGAAACCTAAAGGAAAAGCTTATATGCGAGGCTATCTATTCAAAGAACAATAACTCTTATTACATGTGTTGTTTTTATTTCAGGAACTATAACTCTGTTCAAAATCTTTTTAAGGCCTCTCACCATAAAAGTCTGCGATGTTTCGAATTTTTTTTTACCGAAGAGAGGTCGACTAGCTCGACTTCGCTCCCTTAAAAAGGTTTCGAAACGCCTCGGCTTTTTAAGGTGAGCTTTAGGGTAGTGTCTCTTTTAATATAAATGATATTAAATATACTGTATTTGAACTTTAGTAGCATAAATCTAATTCAAAATATTTATGATAATAAATTTACAATTAAATGAATTATTCCAGCTTTAAGATTCTTTAATGAGATAACATTGAATTTACTTAGATTATTCATAGATATTCTCCGTATTTAGGAGCAAAATAATGCAACAGTATAGGAATACCTTCAATCTGATTACAACAGTATAGGAATACCTTCAATCTGTATACAACAGTATAGGAATACCTTCAATCTGATTACAACAGTATAGGAATACCTTCAATCTGATTACAACAGTATAGGAATACCTTCAATCTGTATACAACAGTATAGGAATACCTTCAATCTGTATACAACAGTATAGGAATACCTTCAATCTGTATACAACAGTATAGGAATACCTTCAATCTGATTACAACAGTATAGGAATACCTTCAATCTGATTACAACAGTATAGGAATACCTTCAATCTGATTACAACAGTATAGGAATACCTTCAATCTGAATACAACAGTATAGGAATACCTTCAATCTGAATACAACAGTATAGGAATACCTTCAATCTGTATACAACAGTATAGGAATACCTTCAATCTGTATACAACAGTATAGGAATACCTTCAATCTGAATACAACAGTATAGGAATACCTTCAATCTGAATACAACAGTATAGGAATACCTTCAATCTGAATACAACAGTATAGGAATACCTTCAATCTGATCACAACAGTATAGGAATACCTTCAATCTGATTACAACAGTATAGGAATACCTTCAATCTGAAAACAACAGTATAGGAATACCTTCAATCTGTATACAACAGTATAGGAATACCTTCAATCTGTATACAACAGTATAGGAATACCTTCAATCTGAATACAACAGTATAGGAATACCTTCAATCTGAATACAACAGTATAGGAATACCTTCAATCTGATTACAACAGTATAAGAATACCTTCAATCTGATTACAACAGTATAGGAATACCTTCAATCTGTATACAACAGTATAGGAATACCTTCAATCTGAATACAACAGTATAGGAATACCTTCAATCTGTATACAACAGTATAGGAATACCTTCAATCTGTATACAACAGTATAGGAATACCTTCAATCTGAATACAACAGTATAGGAATACCTTCAATCTGAATACAACAGTATAGGAATACCTTCAATCTGATTACAACAGTATAGGAATACCTTCAATCTGATTACAACAGTATAGGAATACCTTCAATCTGAATACAACAGTATAGGAATACCTTCAATCTGTATACAACAGTATAGGAATACCTTCAATCTGTATACAACAGTATAGGAATACCTTCAATCTGAATACAACAGTATAGGAATACCTTCAATCTGAATACAACAGTATAGGAATACCTTCAATCTGATTACAACAGTATAAGAATACCTTCAATCTGATTACAACAGTATAGGAATACCTTCAATCTGTATACAACAGTATAGGAATACCTTCAATCTGAATACAACAGTATAGGAATACCTTCAATCTGTATACAACAGTATAGGAATACCTTCAATCTGTATACAACAGTATAGGAATACCTTCAATCTGAATACAACAGTATAGGAATACCTTCAATCTGATTACAACAGTATAGGAATACCTTCAATCTGATTACAACAGTATAGGAATACCTTCAATCTGATTACAACAGTATAGGAATACCTTCAATCTGATTACAACAGTATAGGAATACCTTCAATCTGTATACAACAGTATAGGAATACCTTCAATCTGAATACAACAGTATAGGAATACCTTCAATCTGATTACAACAGTATAGGAATACCTTCAATCTGATTACAACAGTATAGGAATACCTTCAATCTGAATACAACAGTATAGGAATACCTTCAATCTGTATACAACAGTATAGGAATACCTTCAATCTGAATACAACAGTATAGGAATACCTTCAATCTGTATACAACAGTATAGGAATACCTTCAATCTGTATACAATAGTATAGGAATACCTTCAATCTGTATACAACAGTAATGGAATACCTTCAATCTGTATACAACAGTATAGGAATACCTTCAATCTGTATACAACAGTATAGGAATACCTTCAATCTGAATACAACAGTATAGGAATACCTTCAATCTGAATACAACAGTATAGGAATACCTTCCATCTGAATACAACAGTATAGGAATACCTTCAATCTGAATACAACAGTATAGGAATACCTTCAATCTGTATACAACAGTATAGGAATACCTTCAATCTGAATACAACAGTATAGGAATACCTTCAATCTGAATACAACAGTATAGGAATACCTTCAATCTGAATACAACAGTATAGGAATACCTTCAATCTGTATACAACAGTATAGGAATACCTTCAATCTGAATACAACAGTATAGGAATACCTTCAATCTGTATACAACAGTATAGGAATACCTTCAATCTGTATACAACAGTATAGGAATACCTTCAATCTGTATACAACAGTATAGGAATACCTTCAATCTGAATACAACAGTATAGGAATACCTTCAATCTGAATACAACAGTATAGGAATACCTTCAATCTGTATACAACAGTATAGGAATACCTTCAATCTGAATACAACAGTATAGGAATACCTTCAATCTGAATACAACAGTATAGGAATACCTTCAATCTGTATAGAACAGTATAGGAATACCTTCAATCTGATTACTAGAGTAGAAATTTCATAATGGAACAACTATATCAGAGGACTGAGGTCAATCTGATGTGGCACAACTTACCACACTGAATATTAAATAAGAAGTCACCAGAAATTTAGGGGGATCTAAGTCGCACTTTATTACTCTGACATAGTTATTTCCTTAAGAGAAAACTTGTAAATATGTTGATGCTGTATGTAATCAGTTTTCATTCTCGTGATAAAAAATAAATCGTCAAAAGTTCATACTTATTATTCATCTCAAAATACGAAAGATGATGAAATGATATAGCAGTGCAGCCCACAAAAAAAAATTGACACTAATAAATAAGACTAAAACTACTACAAAATGCCTTAATAACATTATTTGGGCAAAAAGATCCAAAATATTCCCATTTAGCCTTAGCAGTCATTTCCCCGTAGCCTTAATGAATTTCATGACGGGACTTTGACGAAATGGTAACTTATAAAACACGACATTCACTATAGTTATAATATAATTGTCTTTATTATATAAGTTAATCAATCGAAAATAACGGTTCTCTTCTTATATTAGAGAGTACGGTGCATATCCGTGAGAACTGTGAAATATGGAATTGTTAACATATACCAACTCCTGCTAGTACGTTGTCTATCTCCGGTTCTCTTCAATAGTTCTTCAATCGATCGTCCATTGCTCTATTAAAACTTTCACACTGATCATTTCCTTCAGGATGGTGTTCCTCTTAATTTCGATATGATATCTGATTGTGCAATTCCTTTACAAGTGAACTATCAAAGTTTCTACCCAGGATACTGAGGAGTCTTCTTGGAATACCGCATCCTACGCACCATTTCTTCACTAGAACTTTGGCTACAGTGAGTGCTTTCTGATCTTCTGTCGAAATTGTTGGGGTACATTTGGTAAATATTTCTGTCATTACTAATACATGTACGTTTCCTCTCTATCTGCAGAATTTTCTAAACTGGTAAAATCAATGGCTAAGATATCTAACGGTTTATCGGCTGTCGAAGTTCCTATAACTGGTTTGATTTTAGATGTTGGTGATTATCTGATTAAACATTTCTCAAAAGCTTTGCACTATTTTTGTACATTTTGTAACATTCCTATCCTACTAACAACGTTTCCGAAAGCAAGAAAGAGCTTGCTCAATCCCTGATGTCCTAATATTTTTTCCTTCAATTCTTCTGCAATATATTCTACTACTTTTATCAAATTTCCCGCTGTCAAGTGGACGTTACTATGGAAGTAGTTGCTTGTGTAAAAAAAAGCACATGAGCAGAGTTTATGCACTAAAACTCAAAATATTCTCGGTTTGCTGTTTTGATGAACATAATATATGGATGTGCTGGGAAATTTGAAGACTAGATGTATTCTTTTCTTTGGTAAAAAGCAACAAACAAAGATAGACAGGAACTGATTTTTGTTTTATTCATTACAATATACGAAAAAGAGGTAAAATCGCCGACTAAGCAACAGCGTCAATATCGACATGGGGCAGCCATGTTGTTTTCCTCGCTTCGTTTGATTCGCCCAGCAGATGGTAATATACGTTTACAGACGGTAATCCATGGGCAAATATCAACCATCTGCTTTACATAAAGGTCTATGTAGTATAAAATCCATGTATGTATGTATGTATGTATGTGTGTGTGTGTGTGTGTGTGTGTGTGTGTGTGTGTGTGTGTATGTATGTATGCATGCATGCAGACAGGTAGATAGGTATATGTATGTATTTGTGTGTATGTATGTGCGTATGTATGTATGTGTATGTATGTATGTGTATGTATGTGTGTATGTATGTGTGAGTGCGTGTGTGTGTAACTTCTGAATTATTTATACATTTTAAAATTTTTAGATGTGTTTCCTTTGTTTGTGCTGCCTTTGCGGTGAGTTGGAATGTGGATGTCCGTAAACCGGTTAACCAAACCAATGAGTATCGTTTGCTACTTTAATTGACCGTCCTAAGTCAGTATAGTAACAGAAGTATCAAATATTTTTGTAATGTCGTTTCCGTAATTATCTTACTATTACAATGCTTTATGTGCATGTTCTTGAAGATTTGTGTCATACAGCTTGTTGTCTGTTTTCTCTTCTAGAAGGACAAATTGTCGCTCTTCACCAGATTTATCACTTCCTACTCTATATAAAGTAACATCTTCAACATTTAAATTGTTCTGCTGTTTGAACAACTTTCTGACATCTTTCAATTCCTTCTTCAGAGTCTTCTTATCAATGTTGTTGTATTACTTCAGCAAGTAAAGAACTCCACTTATGACAGAATCGTGTTCTTGCCATGACATATCAGGTAAAGAACTCCACTTATGACAGAATCGTGTTCTTGCCATGACATATCAGGTAAAGAACTCCACTTATGACGGAATCGTGTTCTTGCCATGACATATCAGCGGGAATGAAACCTGGTAACATTGTCGTATATGTGGACATCGTGTCATCTTGCCTTGATTGAATAACATTGACACTAACTTCTCAAAGGTAGTGGTACGCGTAATACGACGTATTGTTTCTTCCTCTTCAGTCGATGGTGTAGATGGTCTAAGACTCAATGCATCTGCGTTGTTTTTCATTTTCTCAGAGCGATACTTGAACTGGAGGTCGAATTAAACTGATGATTAACCCCACACATTGTAGCTCCAATTTTAGCCGTATACAGGTAACTGAGAGGGTTATTGTCCGTATATATCACAAATTTGGATCCAAGAAGGTAGTTCCGAAATTTGTCAGTCACATACCACTTATATTAATTAAGCGCTAGAAGACCAAGCTTCATGGGACTGTAGTTCTCCATGGTCTTCTCGTATGGTTTTAACGATCTAGATGTAAAGCAATTACACCTCTACCAGAGGATGTGTCCTGGGATTATACATTACCGAGACCATTAAAGCTTGAATTTTCCAGTATCAATTCGTCTGTGAAATCATGATAACCCAAAAGAGGCGAACTTATCAGCTTTTCTTTAAGAGTTGGAAAAAACTCGATCACAATCATCTAGCCAACGTTGCTTAAATTGTACAGAAGCAAATTCCTAAAGAAACGAAATTTCGATGGTTGAATTTTTAACCCGTGCTCTTTTAATTTGGAAAATATGGTGTGAAAAAGAGTAATATGATTGGAGAATACGGACCAAACGTAGATTCTATCGAATTTTATACGAATCTGAAAAATGAGATGGAGCATTTTGAAAATGATTTTGTAATTTTATGTGGTGATTGGAATTTATCCAAGACTTTGGTATGGATTGTTTAATTATGTTGTACAAAATAACACAAAAAAATGCAAAAGTAATTGAAAATCTTAAAAAATAGTAAAACTTAGCAGATCCTTGGAGAGCTGTATATCCAGACAGCAGGAAATATACATGGTAATTCAGAAATATATACCTGCTTTAATACTCCTTCTAGATTACGGAAAAGCTCTCGATACCATCTCGTGGAAATTTGTATTTTCAACACTTAAATGTTTTAACTTTGGGCCGGAATTTACGCGTTGGATAAAAATTCTATTTAATAATTTTAAATTATGCGTTATGCAAAATGGGCATTGTTCTGATTTTTTATTGGACGGGGGTGTAGACAGGGGGATCCGGCCTTCCCTTATATCTTTTTGCTTTGTATGGAGATCATGGAGGCTATGATAAGACTAAATAAATAAGGGTCTAAAAGAGGTTCATGTAAGGGGTCAAGAGTATAGACTCGTTCAATATGCAGATGACACTGCGATGTGTACTTGAAGGTACTGAAAAATCATTAGCAATAGCACTTTCCTTCGTCAACGAATTTTCTTAATATTTTGGTTTACTCAATATCTGTTGGTCAGATGATAATTTAAATTTTTATGTATTGAATTTACACCCAGTTTAGAAAATTTAATTGAAATCGATATTGAAAGTAAAATGAAAGAGATCCGTACTTTAATCGGGCACTGGAATCGAAGACTAATATCACCTATTGGACGAATAACAGTTGTTAAAAGCATTTTGCTTCCTAAATTCATTCATGTTTTTCTTTGATAAAGGAAATTGAATAAAAGGGGCAAAAAGGATAAGATAGCAAGAAAAGCCATTGTTCTTATGAAAAAAAGAGTGGGAGGGGGGGGGGGGCACAAATTAGTTTGTTTGAAAACATTCATAAAGAGTATTGCGCTTACTTGGATTAGAAAAGTTGTGGGGGTTGGTTCTGATTTTTTTACAGAAATTGGTAATTCCAAATATAAAAAAAATATGTTTTGGATTCAAGTCATCAATAAAAAAAAATTATGACAACATGAATCTCCTATTTGGTTTAATGAGAATATCAGAATTGGCGTTGAAGCAGTATACTTAAAACAATGGTATATAGAAGGAATCATGTACTTTTCAGACTTTATAGGCCAAGATGGTGACGTCATGACTTACAGTTAGGTGCAGTCCTAACCTTACATAAAGTGCACTTCAAGTTAACTTTATGACTGCTTTTCAGGTTTACTTGGCGACAACACAGTAAACTTGGAATCAAGTTTAGTAGTAAACTTGATTCCAAGTTTAGTACTAAACTTGATTCCAAGTTTACTCCAAGTGCACTTCAAGTTTAGTTTACTTTCTATATACATGTACATTTGCTATATTTTTCTATTAAAACACCATTTTTTATATAAATTATGCAATTGCACATAATAAAACAATTATTTCTATCGTGTTATACGAAACTGGATAATTGTAATAAACAAACGTGAAAAGTAAACTTGGTGTCACGTGATAGTAAACTTGAAGACGGGATTACTTTAAAGTAAACTTGATATCAAGTGCACTTGACTAAACGCTATGACTGGTTTTCAGGACGAAAAACTAAACTTGAAGTGCACTTGTCAAGTGCGCTTGAATGTAATGTTAGGACTGCACCCAACTGTATGATGATTTCTGTGTCAAGTACAACTTGTACTGAAAAACCAGTAAACGAGATAAAGTGGCAAAATGAGCTAGGTTTGCCATAATGATATTTGGTAGCAGGCAGCTCATAGAAGTATATTTCATCTCAATGACAGAAAACTATCATGGTTGCCATATCCCATAACATTCCGTATATTAGGTTGAAACAAATATGACCGAAAAGTGAACCACAGAATCTATCTAAGGACAGAGCTATGCACGAGGGAGATACTCCTTAGTTTTAGAGTGATTTACTTAATTTGGTGACTGTCATTGGTATGTAAGGTATGCTAATTTTATTAGCTACGGATAACTTAAAAAAACTTTTTGGTGTCATACAACATTTGTTCATGACAAAGTTTTCTTATAACACTTCTCAGATATCGTTGGCGTATCTAATAAGCACTTTACGGATTATCCATTGATATCAACGCCGAATGTTAGACTTAATACACAAGCATGCTTATCTTTTACTGAACGTATTCGAGTCTTACTGGTAAACCTCCATAAAACGACTCCTCCCTGTGAGGGTTTGGAGTTTGGGGCTTCTGTTGAGTGGATTCCACCTACTTTTGACTTGTGGGAATCGCAATACTTCTCTGATTGACATTGTGCAGCAATATGGCCCTTGAAATTGTCTTGATGGGGCATGGATGGATCTTTCTGAGACGTCATTTCAGCTAGATGTTCGATCTGTTTCTGTTGTCTATCTATTAATTCTTGTTGTGTCTTGTTGACATAAAGAAACCTTGGAATGCGTAGATCTGAAACACTTTCATAATCCTATAGAGTGTTCGTGTTCCTCGTCTCAGTTTAGATATAATCCATGTGGTCATATTGTGAAAGGATATCTCCATATTGTTCGCAATGAAAAACTTAGATATCTTTTAAGTAAAGGCCCCAAATATAGTGACACACAGTCATTTACATCGCGTCAAAATTTTGATATCATTATGAACTCATGTGAAGATTATGTCAGACGTTAGGCTAAGAGAGTGAAGGTTGAATTAGATATTCTTCCTGAATATCTGAAATCGGCCAGAAGTTTGCTAAAGAAAAAAATTCGAAGACTGTCATTTCTTCAGGAACAAACACAATTCTATATTTCTTGACTCGTCGTTAGAGAACTTTCTCAACAACACGAAAATTTCACTATTGTTCCTGCTGACAAGACAGCTAACAATTACACATTCGTATGTAAGGCATATTATAGTAAATGTCTTATAGAATAGCTTGGTCTACATTCAACGCCTGGTAATCCAACTTACACAGTTACAAATTTGTCTCTTTAGAGGTATTGGATAATCACAAGTCAGCTCTAAGTTTATTCGGTATTACTACAAATGAATCTGATCTTGAGCCACCATACCTTTTTTGGATTCCAAAGATACATAAAACTCCATGTAAATATTGATTCATAGCTGGATCCTCCAAGTGTTCCACCAAGTACTCTTTCCAAATTACTCACCACAATTCTAACAGAAATCAGACATGGTCCTCAGAAATACCGCTCTACTGCTTACTCGAGAAGCGGAATCAACCATATGTGGATCCTAAAGAATTCCAAGGAATTTCTATAGCGCTTAAAATGTCCTATTTTTAATAGTACCACTAGCATCAAATCTTTTCACTTTTTGATTCTTTATTCAACCATTCCTCATCAAAAACTGAAGAATATAATAACATCAATTATTTAAACGCCTTCTTTCACTTACTCACTCCTCCCGGGCACCTGGTCTCACCTCGTTTTATTGGGTTTCGCATTTGTCTGAATGACACTAAACACGATATTGTCTCATTTGTTCCATGGACTATGAGATATGGTTTACCCTTTGGTACTTCTTCGTTTTTTATTTCACGAAAAAGAATTCGCAGGTACAAGTATCTCGTTTAGGCCACAACAACACACAACTGTAAAGAAACAGTCTGATTCCAGCAGCAAGTGTTCAGAAAAAGAGATCATCCAAATGTTAGAATTTCAAATAGATAATATTTTTGTTATGTTTGGTGGGAAAATGTTCTAACAGATTGTTGGCATTCCGATTGGGCACTAATTGCGCGCCGAAATATTTTTGTATTCTTACGAAGCAGAATTCATACAGTCTCTGCTCTCCAAAGGCAATAAACAATAAGTAAAAGGCAATAAACAATAAGTATCTCGGTTCAACTTTACATACAGATACATCGATTTTGTGGATTAACTACCCTGTATTTTAAGATCACCTCAACATCATATATCCAAAGGAACTCGAGATAAAAGTTACAAATGAGAGCGCATCTTCTGCTTCATACCTCGATATACTCCTATCAATTAGTGACGATAATTCATTAGAAACCTCTCTATATGATAAACGTGACAATTTTAATTTCATCATTACCAACTTCCCATTTCTGATTAGCAACATACCTTTCTCTTCCGCATATGACGTCTTCATTTCACAACTTATATGCTATGCCAGGACATGCTCTAAATACGAAAATTTCGTCCTCAGAGCGAGGCTTCTTGCCACGAAACTACTCTCACGGGGATATACTGAGGAACATTGAACACTGAGGAAGTTCTATGGTCGATATCGGGATCTAGTGCGATTTCGGACCCCCCTTTCAAGAATGTTCACCGAATTTTGGACCTGGCCATACACACTAACTATCTTAACTTTTTGACTATACTTGATTTGGCATAATATATTTGTTCACGTGTATTTCCGATGCCGGAATTTCAGTTAAACATTTCATGCCTTGAATAGGATAATTTGACTTTGTGTTCCTGCCTCCTTCATGTGTTCATATGTGTATATTTATGTATTTACTTCATCGACTTGAAAAGGTGTTGCAGGAACTTTTGCGACGGGTGTTGCATGCAACCAGGGGACGCTTACTCTTACTCTTACTCTTACGCTTGGTCTCACCTCGATTTTATTGGGGTTTGCATTTATCTGAATGACACTATATATGACACGATATTGTTCTTTAATACATGGACTCCACCCACCGCAGCATGTGTTTTCTAATGAAATGATACCTGACTTTAATATTGCTTTTCTCAATTCTTGACGAATGTTGACATTCGTAATACCATCAATGATTTTTTTCTATTAATATTCTATCTTTGTCTGGTAATTCTTTTTCGGTTCGTTTAGCTATTAGTACTAAAGAATAAGAATTTAAAGTTTCACCATCATGTTGGTTTCGTTAGTAAAATTACTGCTGAAATTGTGTCACTGGGGTGTTTCTTTTCTTTCTTTCTTTTCTTTCTTTTTTTTTTTTTTTTTTTTTTTTTTGTTGTTTTGGAAAATGGATCCCACTATGCCCAAGATGGAAGTTCCAATTTTCCTCATGGGATTCGTTGTTAATTCCACTTCCTATCCAAAGCGATAAAGGTCTGCAACGTTTTCTGATATGTTATTTAATTCTACAAGACTTATTGTCCTTTGAAATCTTTAAATTAAGACCGTATGCATAGGTCTGGTTGTATAGGTCCTTTTCAGCATTGTCATTTATTATGTCACGCGGACTGATGCTGTCTTACGTCCTTTTCCCCGAGTGTTCCTCAATTATCCGAAAATTTATCAGATTCATTCTTTATCATTTTACTTGTTTCTTTAAATATTTTTAAACTTTAACGTAATTTTTGTGAAGCATTTGTTTCGACAAAAGAATAAAGGTGCGAAAGGTATAGTGACGAGAAATTTTGTGGTTGGAGGTTCATGTATATCAAAACTGCTTGGCCAATCAAATTCGCCGTTTACATCATGCCCCACTACCATGTAAGATTTTAACGTGTTACAACTGCGTCATAAGATCTTTAAGTTAGGCACGTGATCAAGAGATAAAACGTTACTTTTGTCAATGAGTTCAAGTATTATTCATGTTCATACCTGGATTTCTCTATTCCTAGGTTACTGTAAACTCCTGGAACATACAGCGATTTTAGACCAGCATAAATCAATTGCATCTGTAATCTAATGTACTTATTTGTAAGTTTGATTCTGTTACGTCATCACACCAAGGAGATCACATGAGATAGCAGTGCGTCTGCGCCGAACAGTCAGTGCATTTCGATCTGCCATAGTGGACGGTCGTGTGTTTACATAGTAGATATAAAAAATCTTGTAAAGATTTTTATATAATTGCTGTGTGTCGTTGACATACACTCTACTATACAACAACATTAATATATTAAATTGGGTCGATGATCCATCGTTACAAAACATTTACAAAAACTTGTAAAAATCAGATAAATCGGTCAATACGATTGCCGACCACGTGTTGTGAACACGAGTGACGATACTGGGCATCACGCAGTGACATCATACAGACTGCAGTAGCGCGAAGTTGTACAAATTACTACAATGGATGATGCTATACTACCAAAGAAAACTCGAACGAGTTCAGTGAAAACCGATCTACAAACAAAAAAATGTGTCCGATGAAAAACAGTCAAATGTATTTACGAAAATGAGCACAATGGTTGCGACAAGCACTGAGACGTTGGCTATTCCTTTAGCTGGGCCATCGTAGGCCACGTGCTCGACGCCACGAATACAATATCCCTTCCAGTTTCATTGCTGATGGCAGCGAAATGATCGGCGTCGGTCACACCTCCTAGGTACGAACCTATTTCACCCGCAGGGGTTGACACAGATATTCGACGTTAGGGAGGCGTGACTGATGGTAATAACACAAAGTTTGACAAATTTACTTATGCGATCTTAAGTCTCGGAGAAATTATGAAACAGAGGTTCAGAGATCTGAGGTCAGATTTTGAGGCACAGTACTATTATAATGACTATTACAATGAAGATGATGATTATTATGATGAATCTGACGATACTAGTGAATATGAGGAACCCATCAGAAAACGAACAAAAACAGTAACGGTAAATGAACTTTTCGACAAATTTTAAAAAGTTGATCCGGGATCGGTGTCCGATTCGAAGGGATCGGATACGAACGATGTAAACAAAGAACGTGAAGAAAACGTTTCAAAAAGTGATATTGACCACAAAGAAGAAATGCTGAAGGTATTATCATAGAAAGTTGCACCACAAGAGCCCGTAGGGCCGGCTGTGGACGCAAAGTTAGCCGAACTTATCAATAGTTTAATGGTCAAAGACGACAACTCAACAAAATCGGATAAAAAACTGAAAGAAGTAAATAACAAAGCGATAAGACCCAAAAATTGTAAAAGTCTTGTTACGACACAAATAGAGGAGATTATTTGTAATCGTTTACAAGCATCGACAAGATCTTTGGATGCCATATTTCAAAACGCTCAAACATTCCTTATAATGGGCATAACAATTTTAGTCAACATCCTCCAAAGTCTTCTTAATGCTGGTCAAACCCCTGTCGAAAGACTAGATTTGGCAAAACAAATCATGGAAAGTTGTGATCTGTTTAGCTTTGCAAACCACGAATTGAATTTGCGAAAACGCGAGTGTGTGAAATCTGACTCGGGTATTGACTGCGACAATTATGTTACCCTATTTTTACGCAACACACTAATAAATGAATGGTTGTTTGGTGGGGTTGTAGGCTAGAAACTGGATGAAATCGAAAAGGCAAACAAGGCTTTTGGTAAATTAATACCACGCCGAGGTCTCGGGGGCTATAAACGATTTTCTCATGGGAGGAGATACATGTACAGTGATCAGAATGGTCGTGATGGCCACATGTATGCATCCAGAAAGAAGTGGAGGCCTTTTTAGGGTCCAAACGAGGAGGCAGCATTCGCTCCAAGCAGACCATGTTGATGAATCATGGCATGAAGTGCAAAAGGAAGCAGGATAAATGCCTGACAATGATGATGAAATGGTAAGTTTAAGGCAAGGGGAAAAATTACAAACAATATCATCAAATTCATTTCATGCATGTACATGTATATTTGGAAAGAAATGGTAAGACCTGCCTAGTTGTCAGGAAAAAAATCATCAATTACCAAGTTAATACAGTACATGTACCTTCTCACAAAGTTTATTTCAATAATGAGGGGTTAAGAAATCTTGTGCCAAAATGTACAAATTAACATTCAATGGTGAGTCAATTGAGGTCTTGTTGTCTGAGAATTTCAAGGCAGGCAGATTGAAACTATTCATTGATCAATGGGAGAAAATAACCACAGATAAATCAATTTTTGACACAGTTAGAAATTGTCATATTGAATTATTGATCAATGAATCGGAATTAAAGCAACTGAAGACATCATCTTCATTACAATTTAATGACAAAGAACGACAAATCATAATTCAAGAAATTCAGAAGTTGATGGAGAAAAATATCATAGAAAAATGTAGCCATAATCCTGGCGAAATGATATCAAATATATTCATTGGGCAGAAAAAAGAAAAAACTTATAGAATGATTTTGAGAAAATGTTCAATTAATTTGTAGAGTATTATCACTTTAAAATGGAGAGTTTACATTCAGCATTCAGATTAATGAAAAATAGGTGTTCAATGGCCTCAGTGGATTTGAAAGATGCATATTACTCAGTGCCTTTGGCCAAGGAACACAGGAAGTATACAAAATTCATGTGGAATTTTAACTGTTTTAATACACATGCCTTGTTATGGGTTTAGTATGTAGCCCACGGAAGTTTACAAAACTCATGAAACCTGTGTTTTCAGATCTTAGGAAATCTGGTTTTATGAATGTTCCATACATAGATGACATATATATCCAAGGTGACAACCCTCTTGAATGTTGGAATAATGTCAAGGTCATAGTTGACAAATTACAAAATTTAGGAATCATACTAAACACTGAGAAATCAGTATTAATACCTCAACATGAAATTGTGTTTAAGGATTTATTTTGAATTCTTTAAGCATGACTGTCAGACTTCCGGTAGAAAACATTCAGAATATACAAAAACTATGCAAGAAAATTCGAAGTTTAAAGGAAACTGAAATATTGCTTGTTTCATAACTTCTAGGGCTCATTGTAGAAAGCTTTTCAGGTGTTGAATATGGTCAATTGTTTTATCGTGGATTAGAAAATGACAAAGTGGATACATTGCGATTGGCAAGAGGGAATTACAAAGCAAAAATGCAAATTAGTGCTGAAGTGAAAAGTGATATACAATGGTGGATTGATAATCTGCCGGTGGCTTACAAAAAGATTACTTGTAGTAGTCCAGGTTATATATTGCGTACAAATGCTTCTGGTCAAGGATGGGGTACAGAGTTGGATAACAAGACTACTGGTGGTAGATGGAATGGTCATAAATCAGAATTACATATTAATGAACAAGAATTACTAGCAGTTTTGTTTGCATTGAAATCGTTTTGCAGGGATTTAACAAATGTTCACATTCAAATTTTGTCAGACAATACCACTACAGTTTGTTACATCAATGCCATGGGTGGCAGTCGTTCTAGGTCATGTAATGAAACAGCAAGGCAAATATGGTTCTGGGCAATCGAGAAAAATATTTGGCTATCGGCGGCACATATACCAGGTTCTGAGAATAAAATAGCAGATAAATGTTCCAAAGTTTTTGATGATCATACAAAATGGATGTTGGAGGTTAAGATTTTTAACAAAACATGCAAATTATGGGGGCCATTTGAAATGGACATATTTGCCTCAAGATTGAATAAACAATTATCTAAATACATAGCATGGAAGCCTGATTGCCAGGCAGAATTTATTGATGCATTTTCAATTTGTTGGAAACAGATTTATTTCTATACATTCCCTCCTTCAGTGTTATCAGTCGAGTGGTGCAGAAATTCCAGGAAGAAAAGGCGGAGGGGGTGATGGTAGTCCAATGTGGCCTACCAAAACATGGTACACCAGCCTAATGAAATTGTTGGTGGACATTCCTGATATGATCCAAAACAGTGCAAAAGTACTGAAGTTACCACATGTGGAGAAGAAATATCCATTAAAAATAACCCTGATGGTAAGTAGAGTGTGAGGAATAACTTCACGGACCAAGGAATTTCGCGAGAAGTATTACAAATCATTAAAGAATCATGGAGAGGATCTACCAGAGAACAGTATTTAGTGTTCATTAAGAAATGGTCTAGGTTCTGTAATGAAAGGTGTGACAATATTCTTCAACCGCCAGGTCGGCTCTTTCGTTTTTTTATTAAAATTGATCAGATTGAAGTTGGAAGACATTCTATTGTGGCAAGATTTATGAGGGGTGTTTTCCAAATGAGGCCTACAAGGTCTAGATATAGTGATATATGGGATGTGAATGTTGTTTTTGATTATATGAGGAATATGGATGGTAATTGTAAACTGTCGTTGAATTATTGACACATAAACATAAGTATGTAGAAAATACAATTTCTAGATGGACGAAGACATTTTTAGGTATTGCAGGTATCGACATCAATAAATTCTCAGCACATAGTACACGAGCTGCTTCCTCTTCTTCATCGAAGGTTATTGGTGTACCAGTGGGAGAATTCTCCTTAAAGCTGGTTGGAGTTCAGAAAAAAAACCTTTCTCAAAGTTCTACAATTTGAGAAGTGTTAAAGAAAATTAAAGTACATGTATGTTTCAAACAAATATGAAATGTATTTGAATGCAACAGTGATTATGATGGACATTAAAATGTACTTTGTGTGTATACACAAATTTTGCAATACATGTAACTGTTCATGTGACAAAATAGTATTTCTCTTTTTATTAACATTAATAATTTATTATGCCATAGGTAATGTTGCATTAAAGTTATATGTTGAAATATGAATGGTTGTTTATTTTTTGTTAGGCAGTATGGAAACATGAGGAACCTGCGAAAGGAAGTTTGATTGGTGTATTAATTCATTCACTTCAACTTGACACATCAATGTTTTAATATCTCACGTGATCTCCTTGGTGTAATGACGTAACAGAATTAGAAAATTAAACAAGACTTACCTGTAAGTTGAAGTTTGATTGGGGTTTTTTAAAATATCTTGAAACGTTTTGATTTATCAAATTGTAGATATACCACCACACATAATGTATATTCTTTTAGTTTTAAGTTAGGTTTCGATCACATTAGTGAAAAAAGTGCAAATATTTTTATGAAAATTTAATAAAGCTTAAATTTGAAAAGCCTCGTTATCAATTTCACATATCAAGAGAATTCAATATAGACAAAAACTCTTGGCCAAAAATATATAAAAATAAAATTGTTTTAATGTTTGATAAAGCTATATACGATCTTAATTATAAACTCTTGAACAATATTTTGTGTAATAATTCCATTTACATAAATGTAAAATCAAAACAAATGATAAGTGAATTATCTGTCAGAATGAAGTAGAAAATACTTAGTATTTATTATTTGATTGTACAAACGTTATAGCAATTTGGAGAAATGTGGGCTTTTCATTGAAAATAAAACTAAAGTGGAAACATGTACTTGTGGAATTTTATTTGGAAGAAAATGAAAAAACAAAATTTCTTAACAATGTGGTATCATATACTGCATGTAAAATATTCAAATATAAGATGTATTGCAGAATTCCTAATTTAAAAGAAAATAAATTGGTTTGGAGAATTATCTGAAAAATTCGTTAGTTTTACTCACTAATATGATATCAGACATTAAAAATATGCAAATATATGCAAACGAAATGAAAACCATATTATCTACATTGTGAATTATTCTTCACGAAATTATTGTTATTATCACTATTGGTATAGAAATATAATTGTGTTTCGTTGTTGCATGTTATAATGTACAATTTAGATGTATAAATATGGAAAATAAATAAATGAATTAAAAGAAATGTGAGGCCACTACAGCGAGTAGCATTTTGAATGAAACTAACATTGTTTTGTATGACGTGCCAGTAACATCATCGACACCTAATGTAATACCTAAACGAGGAGATATTGGTTCAAATAAATGTGCAGACCCTAACGTGATGTCTGAAATCCTGTGGTGTGTAAAATCGTTGGAAAATAAAGTTAATGAAATGTCGAAAAAGCTTGAGAAATTGGATCAAGTAGAGGCTAAATTTAATGCATTGGATACGAGTGTTTTGAATTTTGAAAAAGAATTGAAGTGTGTAAAAGTTGAAATCGCGGAATCTGTATTAAAAAGAAAGCAGATGATAGATGAAATGGCGGACCGGACAGATAAATTAGAATTCCAAGTTAGTGATATGAATGATAAAGTGTCTGAACTTGAACAGGAAAACAAAGAACCCCAATGGGAAATTGTGGATTTGAAAGCCTGTTCAATGATGGATAATCTTATATCTTCTGAATCACCAAACGAAAACTCCAATGAAACCAAAAACTCAGAATTTTCATGCAGGAGAAACTACACATGAGTAGTGTTCAGTTTAGCAGCATTAAATTCGATCGTGTACACATGATCAGTGCGGATCTACCTCACCTCGTATGATTGTTGCGAAATTCAACGAATACAAACAGCGCCAAGATGTGAAATGCGGTCGCGGGAACTTAAAGGCACAAACCACTACATCAACGAACAATTTTCTCCCGAAGTGAACGAACAGATAAAAGATCTCATCAAAATTATGAAGGAAAAGAAAAGACAGGGTTACTCGACGCGCTTGGTGTACAATAAACTTTATATTGATAATGTGCTGTATAAGCCGCCGAACCAGTCCCGTAACCAGACTACAAGACGCTTGGAAACCGCGGGGGTTGGACCATAAAGGTATTATCCTGGAATGTGAACAGACATTTGCTGTGTAAATTGAGCACCGTTACTTTTATAGAACATTTAATAGATTATGACATTATTTTCCTTTAAGAATGTTGATTAAAAAGTACCTCTGATTTAGATCTTAGTTTACTTCCTGATTTTGACTGTAAATGTTTTTCTAGGTCCCGCGGAAACAGAGGCGGAATAGTTGTCTTATTCAAGAAAAAAAACTAATAGATTATATCACAGTTGTAAAGTGTATCGAAGATTCCATCTAATGGTTAATGGTTAAATAACATATATTATGAGCGATTTCACGTAGATCTGTTTCGATGTTTAGAAACTAGCATTGCGGAATATTCCGCCTTAGGTTATGTTATACTGTCTGGAGATTTAAATAGTCCTATTTATTGATAAGAAGTGTGACTTTATTGAGACTCTCTATGTAAAACTATTGTAGATATTCTTACTGATGTTTTTGTTTACGATCCAGATGTTTATATGCCGGTGCGCAAGTCTGAAGACAAAACTGTAAATACGTTTGGTCGTAGATTGTTAGAATTATGTAGAGCCACGGGGTTGAGAGTCTGTATTGGTACAGTAAAGGGTGACGAAGCCGGACGTATTATTTTTTCAACCATCTTGGTTCGAGTGTTATAGATTATGAAATTAGTCATAAAAACTGTTTTATTTATTGTCTAATATGAATGTTTGAGATTTTAATGAAGTTTCTGACCATGCTCCTGTCACTTTTTTTATGAAATGCAACGCTATAGCTTTATAGGATGTACATGTTAACATTATGCATACAGGAGAAAATTGTATTGGAATATTTTACAAATGGAATAATGATGATTAAGAAAACATGTTTTTTTTTTGTAAATTAAAAGCTAAAAGGGAATTACTGTCTGATATTGTGAATGATATAACATCTGGGAGTGTAAACATTGATGAAGGTGTAGATAAGTTTACTGTAGTAATGAATGAAGTTTTTAACCCATATTGTAGTAGATCATTTAAAGTCAGTAATGATACTAATGTTGCCAAACCATCTACGGTACATAGAATGAAGCCATGGTTCGATGATCATTGTAATTTTTTGTATAGAAGGTATATGAAATCAATGCGTGCATTTAATGTCGAGCGTGCGAGTGAAAAACGACTTATACTCGTGGAAAACAAAAGGTTATATAAGGTATACGAGAGTAAGGTGAAAAGGGTGTATTTAAGATCAGAAGGAAATAGAATTAGCCATCTAGGAAAACGAACCCACAACCATTTTTTCGCCATTTTAAAAAGAGATCTAAATCTAATGTTACCAACTTGACTGTTGATGATTTTAAAACGCTTTTAAGAGCACGTTGACTATCGATGGCGAGGAAGATATTTTGAATGTCGCAATTAGTAACGATTGTTATCATCAAGAGTTGGATGTTGATATCATTAAAAATGAAATTATGAATGTGTTGAAAATGCCAGAAATAATAAGGCACCTGGTGTAGATAATTTATTGAATGAGTATTTTAAGAATTTTAAAGATATATTTGTACCTTTGCTATCAAATGTGTTTAATCGTATTTTCAAATGAGTTGTTTTCCTAAAGCATTGTCAAAGGGTATTATTATCCCACTACATAAAAAGATGATGTTAATAACCCTAATACCTACCGAGGTATTACACTTGTAAGTTGTCTATCTAAGCTTTTTACTTCAATTCTGAACTTTAGACTTATGTCATGGTCTGATAAATTTGATATTATATCTGACGCACAGTTTAGTTTTAAACCTGGATTTATTACAGTAAAATCCATTTTCGCTTCGCACAATCTTATAAACAAATCAATGTCAGAAAAAAAAATATATAAATTGTTGTTTTGTAGATTACCGTAAAGCATTTGACAGCGTTAAGCGATATTAGTTATTTTCAAAATTAACACGTTCAGGTGTGCATGGTAAAATGCATAATAATATAAGATCATTGTATTCTTATATCATATGTAGTGTCAAATACAAATCACAGTTGTCTGCCTTATCTAATATGTCAAAAAGTTTGATGCAGGGAGAGGGGTTATCGCCCTTTTTATTTTCCTTATATATAAATGATTTCGAAAACCATTTGATTTACAATAACTGCGATCCTATTGAACTGAAAGATGTTTCTTTGTTTCTGTCAATGTATGCCGATGATACACTACTTTTTTCAGACTTTTTTTCTTTTGAAGAATTGGAATATATCTGTCAATTCAGATAAAACAAAAATTGTAGTTTTTCGCATTGGTAGTAGAATTAGTAGAGACTCAGTATGGTTTTATGATAATCCACCCATTGAAGTTGTAAATAGTTTTTCATATCTGAGTATAACTTTATTGTTTAACGGCAAATTTACAAGAATTTACAGAGTGTTTTGGTCCTGCAAGGGAGAAAATGTATGTGTAAAATAATTAATATATGTGAATCACAATGCCTTTAATATTGAAACAAAGTTGTATGTTTTTGATACGTATGTAAGCAGCATTTTAAACTATGGAAGTGAAGTGTATACCATACCATTCCAATTATTCCATTTTCTTGCCAACTTTTTTTATCTATTAAGGTTTATACAAGGGGTCGTATCCTGTACTCCTCGGGCAATAAATCAACAAAAAAGGCAGGTCCATTCGAATTTTCTTATTTTCTCAAGTATTACAAGGTTTACATGTGATATATTTGTGTCAAAATGTACACGAGACTCTAGTGTGTGCACTAAAATAACTTTCATTTAATTATATGGACAATGGTATGTTTATAAGGCTTCATACAACGGGGTCTTAATCTCCAATTATTTGCTACCCATTACGAAGAGAATTTGACAGGTCGGTTTGAATTTTCTAATTTTCTCAAGTACAGTCAAACTTCGATATCTCGAACACTGATATCTCGAATACCCGGGATATCTCGAAGTCGAACGTCGGTCCCGAAAAAAATCCTTCATATTATGATTTAATTCACCCCGGATGTGTCGAACACAGATATGTCGAATACCATGCTTATCTCCAAAATATCGGATTCTTCGTAGACAGCGATGATAAATCCCGAGACTTATCCCCCAACAAATATGATGCAAATTAGGTCATTTGACCAGTCCGACATCAAGAATAAGGTTAATACGAGTACATTCTCGAAGTCAACGTGACATCACATTGAGATCTAAATGAAGATAATCCCCGAAACATTCCGAAGATGACCTGGGGGATAAACTCAGTGTTTATCATAGACCGTAATGCAACTTTGCTGAACTATATTTTGAGCACAAGAGCTAAATGAGTCTTAAAACTTTTGAAATTCATTGAGGGATCTCACAACGATGGACTCTTTTTCCTTCTTCGAATTTTATATGACCGTACGTTGCAAAAATAAGATTCAAAATATCGGATTCTTCGTAGACAGCGATGATAAATCCCGAGACTTATCCCCCAACAAATATGATGCAAATTAGGTCATTTGACCAGTCCGACATCAAGAATAAGGCTTTATACATGTACATTCTCGAAGTCAACGTGACATCACACTGAGATCTAAATGAAGATAATCCCCGAAACATTCCGAAGATTACCTGGGGGATAAACTCAGTGTTTATCATAGACCGTAATGCAACTTTGCTGAACTATATTTTGAACACAAGAGCTCAATGAGTCTTAAAACTTTTGAAATTCATTGAGGAATCTCATGACGATTGACTCTCTTTCCTTCTTCGAATTCTATATGCAAAATTAAGATTTCAAAATATCGGATTCTTCGTAGACAACGATGATTAATCCCGAGACTTATCGCCCAACAAAAATGATGCAAATTAGGTCATGTGACCAGTTAGACTTCAAGAATAGGGTCTTATCTCAGAGTTCCTCTGCGACCTTTGACGAAGAGAATTTGACAGGCGTTTTCTTTAGTATTACTTTATGTACATGTATGTTTGTAAAATTGATTGTTCTTGGGTTAATTATCGACAAGAACTTCGTAAAATATTCTACAATAGCGCTGTCACTTCTCCGTTTGTGCAAGCATCGAAAATCTGCTCTTGATCCGCACTCATCGAAGTAAAGGATACTTGACCTAATAAAGTTGGTGAATTCATTTTATAAAGCTCAAGCTATCACGAAAAGTAATACAACACTCTGTTATAACCTCCTCATTGTTTTCACCAAATAGAAGATCTGCCATTATTCTTGTTCTGGTGTCGTCGTCACTGTTGCAAACTCCATCATAATGTGTATACATGTATTTCCAGTGAAGAAAAATCGAGATCTAAATAATTTTCCCAAGAAAGGAAATGGGACTTTCGCTTATAAAGTACCACCCGTAATGGAAATATGAAATAACACAACCGGCCGTTATAGGTCGGCTACGCGTTAATTGCTAAAACAACACTTTAATTAACAGAGGTAAAACAGAGCATCACCCTTTCACCGACCGGCATACTTAAAAGGGAACTACTTCTTGCACCGTTATGAATGCGGTACCTAGCGGAACGAGGGAAGGGGATAAATACAAAAGCCATACTTTAATCAATGTTTTGAATAGAAATGGCATTTTACAATTTTACAATCCATTTCTTTTTTTTTTTTTTTTTTTGGATCATAATGTCTCCTATACATATATCGGTGCAAACTGAAACATCACAATTTAGATGGAAAATATAAAGAAAGAAAAAAAACCAGTATTCACAAACGAGTATATTAGCATTGTTGATAAGGACACGACTATCGGTATTCTCGTGATTTATTCATTTGCTGTATGAAGATCAGAGAGTACCGAACGTCGCCAGATCTCATTTGCACAACAAAAGGTCATGCGAGATGTTAGCGAGAAAAGCCGAGATTCCAATCCCTCTTGTTTATAAGTCCTTGGTTAGATATTAACAATACTTGTAATAGAAAACGTGTAACGTGGACGAACCGTCAGGCCCATGGCCGTTCGTCTCTTAATTTGAATCGGGATTATGCCATGTTTTTCTTTAATATATCCATTACTGATTTCATAGATAAATCCACAGGAAATATATCCATCGTTGAATAAAAACACAAGTAAAGTTAACTATTTATTAACACTATATGGTGATAAACATGATGAGTATATACACGATGATGAAACGATGTTAATCCAACAAAAATATAAGTTCCAATTTCAGGATATAATAATTACGCATTTCCATAACGGAGAAAGTCAAGAATATCTATAGAAAATCAAGAGTGTGTCGTGAAAACAAGATCACGGTATTGTATTGTATTGTTTATTAAATCAGAAGCATTACAGCTTATAGATAATTACAAAGTATGCATGATGCTTTATTATGAAATAATACAATAATGATAATATAAACGCAAGGTCAATCACATGTTACAAACACACAAATTAAACATAAGTATAATGGTACACAGTTACAAAGAATTTCTCACTGCAAAGGCTTGTTTTATAAATTTCCCCAGGTTGCAGAGTACTTTTGTATTTGTGGAGCTCAAAAGCAGTATTAACTTATAGACAGAGGGTGTTCTAAAATAAAAAAGGTTTCAAGAATTTCAATATCAAATCCTTATACAAAGGAAATTTTAAAATAAAATGGAATTCATCCTCAATATCTGTAGTGCAAGATGGACAGATGCGTCTCTGTAATGGAATGTTTTTGAATCTACCACTTTCAACCTCTAAACATTGTGACGAGAGACACGAGAGACGTACTCTACAGATGATATTCTTATACTGATTATATATTGGTTTAGTTAAATATGGTTGTAAGGTTATATGATCAATGAGATGTCTATATATAGAACATTTTGAAGAGGAGTTAATTTCTGAAATCAATGCTTGTTTATTGATGTCAATCAATCTCTCTTTTACCGAAGCTATGATGTAATTGTCTTCAAGTGTATCATGGTTGATCCAGATATAATTTAGACCATTTTCTGATAAAATATGATGAACATTGGCAACCCAGTTTTTACAGTTTGGTTTTTCAACAAATTGCTCACAATAGTAATTATAACATGCTTTCAATATACAATTATCAGAATGCAACAACTTTAACCAGTATTTAATAATTCTAAGTTTTCTATAACATATAACATATATAACATATAACATAACGGTATATATATATGCTAAAAAATCTCCTCCCGTTACTTAGCAACAATACAAATATTTACGATGAAATAAAATCTCCTCCTCCCGTTACCTAACAACAATACAAATATTAATGATGAAATAAAATCTCCTCCTCTCGTTACCTAACAACCTGCTATGAATCTAAATCAATAAAGAGGAGTAAAAAGTTAGTAATAAAACAAGCAAAACAAATCTATATGTAGAAACTACGGGTAATAAATTAGAAAATAATTCTAAAAATGAACAATAAAACAATTTTTAAAAATGCATATGATAAAACTTGTTACAAACGTTACATACTCAATCAAAAAATACTAATTAATGATCATTGCAATATTTGTAAAAAAAAAAAAAATATCACCTAGTGGCGGATTTAGATTTAGATTAGGATTTACCTCCCCCTCCCCGTCCTTTCGCCACAAAAGTATAAATCCAGATTTGGCACCAAAATGGCTAAGTAGTTTGGCTAATACACGTGGGCCCCCCCCCCCCCCCCCCCTTTCGGAGATCCTTGATACGCCACTGTCACCAAATATGTTTATATTGCAGAATATACCAGAGTGTATAGATCGCTGAATTAACTTAAAGGTCATGGACTGCTATACATAATTTATAGATCAAATCTTAAAGGAGAAACTTTTGAAAGCGTCTGTACTTCATATTACACCACACTCAATATGAGGACACATTGGAGAGATTGCAAGGTAAGTAAATAAAAATCTAACAATTATTGTGAATTTTCGTTGTTCATAGATTTATTCTGGTACGCAAAACATTAGCAGTCAAATTGAAGAATTGAGGCGGGAGAGATGCAAGGATGACACAAAAAGACTTTGCAACTATAGAATCTACTCTGTATTTTCATGTAGAAGATCCCATGCTACCTACTTCAAGTACCTGGGCTCGAGTGTCTGTTGTATACACAGGGTGTTGGGGGTTGGAAAGGGGCACCGGATTTAAGTTAAATTTTATACACACATAGACCTACACACCATCTTGATCACTGGTTTTGATTTCTTCGCCGACTCGCACATCATACGTATGACAAACTGACACCGAGTCCCAACTAATGAATGTCTGCAGGCGAGTTTGAAGCAAGATTCGAACAGTTTATTACTATAATAATTATTATTACTATAATAATTATTCTTGTATATAACATCTTAAGATTTCGTTATGAGTAGATATTCAGCAAACCGTGTAAATTTAGATCTCGTTTATTAGATAAGAGACTTTTGATAACTACATGCTCAATGATTATGATAGTACAGTCGTCATGTACATTCATAAATATGTACAGATGCGAACGAGACAAGAATCGAACCAGTTATATTTCAATGCAACATGTCACCGTCTCCAGAGTATCGTTACACAGACCGAGTGCATACGACATTTATAAGCTAATCACAAACTGAAAGTACATTTAGAACGATGAACTACAGTACGGTTCTAAAGAACTTTAGTATTTCGTTGTGACTGTCGATTTAACAAACCTACCACGTATCAATACGTGTTTCAGAGACAATTTCAGATTTGTTATTATAACAAGGCATTTTTATTTATAGAGCTGGATTGACGATGGACTCGCGTTGTCAACCACTAACAACGAAAGTTGCAAACTGTTTGATGCAGCATTAACTCAGGTAATGTGATTTCTGTATCCTTGTTTGTAAATGAAGTATGAAACATAGGTAAGTACTTATTGAATGAAACTCCTTACTGGAATGTTGTGGATAATTTATACGAAAACATTACTGTATGTTGAGACTCCATTTTCATTTGGAGTTTCTATTGTGTCCATCATTACATATGGGTCATAAATGTTACAGTGCTGAAGAACAGATTGCTTGTAATACATTAATTTTGAGTATTTGATCTGTCTAAGGAAGTTTTCTTCTCTCGTCCACGGACTTGCCTCATCCCTTGACAAGAAGAAGCAGCATAACATTGCAATTTTGGACTTTAGTAAGGCATTCGACCGGGTACCACATGAACGCCTACTATCAAAACTCCAACATTATGGGATTTGAGGAAACACCCATTGCTGGATTAGATCGTTCTTGACGGACAGGTCTCAGAGAGTCGTAGTGGACGGTGCTTTCTCTACACCAGCGCCAGTCGTGAGTGGAGTCCCTCAATGCAGTGTACTAGGACCTATCCTCTTCCTGATCTTTATTAATGATCTACCAGAGTGTGTATCCTCCCGCACCAGGCTGTTTGCAGACGACTGCGTACTATACCGAGAAATCAACTCTGCTTCAGACTGTGAGGTACTTCAAGAGGACCTGAGACATTTGGAGGAATGGGAGCGTAAGTGGGGAAGGAATTCCATCCTGATGAGTGTAGCATCCTCAGAGTACACCATAAAAAGGATCCACTTGTCCACCAATACTGTTTGAAGAGCCATATCCTTGCATCAGAACACCACTCTAAAAAACTGGGCGTCACCATCTCACATGACCTCAACTGGACAAACCACATCAACAGTATGGTCAAGAAAGCTAACTCTGTCCTTGGATTTCTGCGCAGGAACTTGTGCATCAGCAATGAACGAACAAAAGAGGCAGCCTACAATACATTAGTGAGACCCATTTGGAATATTGCTGCACCATATGGAATCCACACACCATGGAGCTGAAGCACAGAGTTGAGATGGTTCAGCGGCGAGCAGCGAGGTTCACGACACGGAGGTATCGGAACACAAGTAGCGTCTCCGAGATGCTCCAACACCTTAACTGAGAAACCCTTGAATCTCGCAGGATCAAAACATCTCTAACCATGCTCTACAAAGTGGTCAACAACTTAGTGGACATTCCAGTTTCGATGTACTTGACTCCTGGCAGCTCCCGAACCAGATCCTCCCCCTCTTTGAAATTCAGGCAGTTTCAATGCTCTTTAAATTCATTTAAATTCAGTTTTTTCCCCAGCAACAGTTATCATTTGGAATTCTTTACCAGCCTCAGTTGCTGAGGCCCCCGATTTGGCATCTTTCAAGCGGGGGCTATCCACACTTACTTTCTAACATCATCACTATTAGTACCCCTTGTTTGACCCTAGAGGACGTTACTGGTTGAGGTTACGCCCCTTTGCCGCCACGGTTGCCAGACTGGCCTCTAGGGGAGAGAGGGAAAGTTGTGATTTTTCTTAGTTTTTAAACTTTTCGGGGGGATTTTTTTAAAACCAAATTTTGGCCGCCCGCCACCCGTGGCGTCATAGTCAAGCTTGACTGCGCCGACGTACTATACATATACAGATACAGAAATAAAAAAAAAAAAAAGAAGAAAACCTGAATTGGAAAAACAATGTGTAGGATTTATATTAAATTCTAAAGATGAAAGAGAAAGGAGAGATGCACTATTTTTATGTTAGTTATATATAAAGTTCTGATGGATTTCTTCCTAGAACTAATGAAAGGATTTTATTGAAACTTGGTAAGGGTGAAGTGCCCAAAGTCTCAGTATTTTCAGTATATTTAGGGTTTTAAGAAATGAATTTTGTATAAATAATTCATTGGTTTTTAAGTTATGAAAATCTGCTATATCAATAATATTAGAAAAGGAAGAGGTGTACATTGTATGCAGCTGATTTTTTAGGTCCGGCCATAACTTTTTACCCCGTGCATTGAGTTGAATAATACTTCACATACTTGTTGCTCAAGTACCCAAGGATGTGTCATGACCTTGAACAAAAGTCCTTTCTGCAAGGTCACAGTGCTTATGTTTCATTGCTTAATTTAGTCATTGGTGTATTATGCAACGTCAGAAGTTGCTCTTCTTGAGTTATTATATGTATTATAGAACCAATAAAACATTCATTTGCTAACTTTTATTTGGAAATATCTGTTTTAAGAGTTAATTAAAATGTCTAAGTTGAGTTTAATTGATTATATTTAATTTTGGTAGACCAATTCTGGCATGCTGAAGGTAAGCGGTTTAGACCCTACAAAAGGCAGATTTCTTTTTTGGTTCATTTTGAGTTAGACCAGTTCTGGCATGCTGAAGCGAAGTGGCTCAAACCTTGCTTTTTTTTTTGGTTCATTTTGTACTGAAACAAGATTTTAAATTTCTTTCAGAAAAAAAAAATATGGAAAAAGAATTTAATTTTATGATTTTACATATTTTTGTACATTGTCTTTATTTATCCAGTGTAGAGAGGCAAGTTTACAGTCTGTTGTCAATTGCCAAAAACGCAATAAGCAAGAGAATATATACTCAGGGACTTTAAAAACGCCTATCTAATATCATTATAGTTTAATCAACAACTAGGGTAAATAATTGCATCAAACTTGATTTATTTCGAAAATTTGAATTATATTTGACAATATTATTGATACTATCACACGTTTCTTTTAGAAAATGATTTGATTTCATCAGTTATGTATACCACGTCCAAAATTTCATGTTTTGTAAATTTAATAACGAGTATGTCTCCCATTTGCTTTAACGCATGCACGCAATCTCGACCACATGGATTGACATAAAGTTAGAATTTTTCTCATATAGGAATATTATTCCACTCTTCGTGAAGAGCCCGTGCCAACTCATCCACAGTTCTTGGTTGACGGTGACGTTTACGTAAGCGTCTCCCTAAATCATCCCGTATGTGCTCTATAGGATTGAGGTCGGGTGAACGTACTGGGAAATCCATTACATTAATTCCCTGGATGTTTAAAAAGTTTAAGGTGACTCTAGCCGTGTGCGGACGTGCGTTGTCTTGTTGAAACGTCAACGGATTGTTGACAGTTTTATGACGTTGAATTAATGGAAGGTGCTCAGGCTGTAAAACGTCATCGATGTAGCGCCTCGCGGTAAGAGTGTTCCTCAAAATAACCAGTGATGACTTGAAATGTTGATTGATGGCTCCCCAAACCATGACGCCACCACCGCCAAATTTTTCACGCTCAATTATGCAGTTTGCGGCAAAACGTTCATTGCGTCTCCTATAAATGCGCTGTCTTCCGTCAGTCATGGACAAATTGATTTTAATTCGTCGCTGAAAACTACGTCATGCCAATTACGTCGATTAGCAAGCATGTTCCGGGACCAGGTCAGACGATTTCTTCGGTGGCGAGGAGTTAGGATCAGGCTTTTCAATGGGCAACGGAATAGCAAACCTTGCTCTTTCAATCGTCGGCGTACTCTCCTGGGGTGGATTTGCAACCGTGACGACCTATCACATCTCTTGACGTTCTTACGGCTGTCGCAAACCTTTCACGTTGCATTTTGAAACGTCTTGACGTCTTGTCGTTACGCGTGGCTGACCACTTCGAGGACGACCCTTAACACTTCCTGTGGTCCGATACTTCCGTACAAGTCTCGTGATTGTAGACAAATGGACGATGAAGCGTCCTGCGATGATACCTTGATTTCCGCCGGCGTCTACAAGGCCAAGAACAGCATACCTCTGTTGCTCAGACAGTCTCGGCATTTCACGCGTTAGTTTTAACAGGTACCAGTATACGTTATTTCTGAAGAAAATGACTCAATGTAGAGCACGTGGTCGAGTACTTTTTGAAAAGCGCACGGGTGAGCAGTATTACGTTATGGTTGAGTTATTTGTCTGGCCGAGAGCATGAAAGTTACCGCAATCACACAATATCAAGCAGATATTCAAATCGATTTATTTTCAAAACATTTATGTTTTCACATGAAAAAAAGCATATAGGCGTTTTTAAAGTCCCTGAGTATATGTATCTGTGAACATCTTCAAACAGGTAGTTGTTCATGAATGAGCAAATTGTGCTCAGGTGAGAGATATAGGCCTACTTGGGTCATATTTTAAAGGAGGTGGAGGAAGTTATTTTTGTTTTTGATTCTAGGGGTTTTATTTGTGTGTGTGTGTGTGTGTGTGTGTGTGTGTGTGTGTGTGTGTGTGTGTGTGTGTGTGTGTTTTTTTTTTTTTTTTTTTTTTTTTGGTTCAGTTCAGAAATCACATCTTGGATATTTTTATCATCTTTTGTGACTGTGCTATTTTTACCTATTTTTCGGGTAATTTCTTAAATTTCCTCCTTGTGAATTGCTTATAAAGCATTGATTTTGTGTATTTTAGATGCGCAGACTACTTCAATTTTGACATGAAAATAATCTTCAAATAGATATTTTCTAATAAAAAAAATTAATGGCAAATAAATAATGACGTGTATTGCTTCTTTATAAATACAGTATTATTCAATCAAAGACTTCTGAACAAGAATAAATCCTTGATTGAGTAAAGCAAGAAAAGGACAAAAAATGACATTACACTAAGATCAAAATGATGATAATCCCTGAAACATTCCGAAGAATACCTGGATAATAAACTCGGCGTTTATTGTAGACTATAATGTAGCTTTGCTGAATTATGAGCACAAATTCTATATGAATCATAAAATGAAGCTGAAATTCATTGAAGAATCTGAGGGAGATTGACATCCTTTTTGCAGTTTACAAAACTGAGATTTCAAAATATTTGATTCTTCGTGGAATCGATGATACATCCGGAGACGCAACCCCTTATGGCACAAATTGGGTCATGTGACCAAGCCTACTTCGAGAATTACTCAGACTAGTCTAGCATCTGTACGTCTGTATATCTGGCGTCAAGTTTTTATACTTTCATATTTTTCTTCAGAACTGCTTGATTATTTTGATTAAACTAGGTAAATTGAATTCCCCAAACTCCCTTACAGGTGTTGTTACTTTCTTGTAAGATCTGTGTAGGGGCAATTCCTGGGCGGAGCGACATACATGTAAGCCTCCGAGAGGGTACCCTCCTGTAACAAATTTTTTCTTCAGAATGGCTGAATAGATAATCATTGCCGTAACAGGCACTTGTTCAATCCGGTGAAAATCAAGAACATGTAGTATCAGGGACGTACATGTACGTCCCTGGTAGTATGTCAATGCTACATACTTACGTAATAGTATAGAATGGGGATTCATATCAAGATCAACCAAGAGTCTTTATAATCCACCAATTTTGTAACATTAAGTATACAATCCCTAAACAGCGGAATGTAAGTGGGCTTTGCAATATTATGACTTATTTTAATTATCTTGATATATACTATATATATGCTATAGAGCGAGAAAGAATGGGGAGAGGGGGGGGGGGGGTAGGCTCTTATGTTTCACCATACTACATCTCGTTTAGTGCTACCAAAATCGACCTAGCCGATAATCATTCTGCAATTTTAGATATGTGGTTTCTACAACGACCCGTCACTTGGTGGTTTGGAGAAGACGATGAAGGACATGATAAAAAATGATCCAGAATTCGGTAAGAATTTTGAATATTATGTAGAACAACGGTCTCCCAAGTCTAGAGTTTCTGAATTCTACAAATAACATTTATAAATAATACACCCTAATCACAGCAAAGCTTATTTCATGACTTTTTGATTTTTAACCAGTTAATGATGGACCATGTGAAGTCGGCACTCTTGATAGCTTTAGAATGCACACTTGGTTTCTTGGTTTATCTGTTCATAAATTAAGTACAAATGAGTGTTTGTTTGTAAAAGATAACGAACTGGACGAACAAGATCTAATATGGGTGTGGTCCGGTAATTTTTGACAGAGTTATTGCCCTTGTACATAGAAAATTTCTTAAAAATTGAAGTTTCTGCTTATTTTCTTTTTGAAGGTTTGAATGGATTAAATTGATATTGATTGTATAGTTGTATCAAGGGAAAATGCAGGTCAAGATCGAATAGGGGTGTGGTCCGGTAATTTTTAAAGGAGTGATTGCCCTTGAACGTAGAACATTTCTTAAAAATGACAGTTTCCGATCATTTTCTCGGTGAAGGTTCGATGAATTCAATTGATATTGGGTATATAGATGTATCAAGGGAGAATGCAGGTCAGGTTAGAATATGGGTATGGTCCAGTAATTTTTGACATAGTTATTGCCCTTGAACATAGAAAATGTCTTAAAAATGACAGTTTCCGTTCATTTTCTCAGTGAAGGTGTGATGGATTAAATTGATAGTGGGTATATAGATATATCACGGGGAAGTGCAGGCCAAGTTGGAATATGGGTGTGGTTCGGTAATTTTTGGCAAAGTAATTTCCCTTGAACATTAAAACTTTGTTGAAAATATTAGTTCTCTGGTAATTATATATATTTCACTAGCTTAGCAGCCAGCGGATGTATTTGTGTCGCACCAACACATTAAAATTCTAGTTTAATTTTGGAAATAGTATTTAAGCAAAGTTCAATATACATGTACATTTCATCACAATACTATAATCAGTCTGATATTTTCATATTTTTGTTTGAATGGTGGATTTTATTGGAATACTTTTATTCTAAAATACTGAATTCTTTAACGTTGTTGTTCGAATGTACTGTATTCTGTCACGTTTACTTTATCGTACTGTACTAACTCTATCACGTTCTTGTTCTAATGTACTGTATTGTTTCATGATCACGTTTTGCTCTTTTCCCGGGTTGCGCCACTATGTTTAAGAGGTTGGTTACCTCCTACTTCCATGTCGCGATATAGCTGAAAAATTGTTGAAAGTGACATAAAACACCAATCAACCAACCAACAACGTTTTGCTGTAACGTACTGTACTCTGTCACATGTTGTATAACGTACTGTACTCGATCACATTTTGCCTTAACGTACTGTACTCTGTCACATGTATAACGTACTGTACTCTATCACGTTTTGTTCTAACGCACTGTACTCTATAACGTTTTGTTCTAACGCACTGTACACGTACTCTATAACATTTTGTTCTAACGCACTGTACATGTACTCTATCACGTTTTGTTCTAACGCACTGTACATGTACTCTATCACGTTTTGTTCTAACGCACTGTACATATACTCTATCACGTTTTGTTCTAACGTACTGTACTTTATCACGTTTTGTTTTAACGTACTGTACTCTATCACGTTTTGTTCTAACGCACTGTACTTGTACTCTATCACGTTTTGTTTTAACGCACTGTACATGTACTCTATCACGTTTTGTTCTAACGCACTGTACATGTACTCTATAACGTTTTGTTCTAACGCTCTGTACATGTACTCTATAACGTTTTGTTCTAACGCACTGTGCATGTACTCTATCACGTTTTGTTCTAACACACTGTACATGTACTCTATAACGTTTTGTTCTAACGCACTGTACATGTACTCTATAACGTTTTGTTCTAACGCACTGTACATGTACTCTATCACGTTTTGTTCCAACGCACTGTACATGTACTCTATCACGTTTTGTTCTAACGCACTGTACATGTACTCTATCACGTTTTGTTCTAACGCACTAATCCATCGATAGCCTTACAACTAAAGGAGCAGATGAAGTGTTTACTGTTGTATGCATTTTCCGTATTATATTATGTTATATTATGTGTGAACGTAAAAACTCTAAAAGCAAATATTAAGAACTTCACAAAAGTAATCGAATACATTGCAATCACGATGCCAGCATTATGTAACGCCATATGTTCAGTTAACTTCGTGATATAACTGCCTTAAAATGCCTCTTGTTAAATCGCTATATTAATTGAACATAAAACTGGGTTGTAATGATATAACACCAGGTGGTACTGGTATTATATAACACCAGGTGGTACTGGTATTATATAACACCAGGTGGTTCTGATATTATATTTCGTAGTACTGATAAAACATTGAGAAGTACTGATAAAACACTGGGTAATATTCATATAACATTGGATGTCGCTAATATTATACTTGGTTGCATTTATATGACATTTAGTGGTTCCAATAAAAAACATTTGTTTAATATTACACTACGTGGTACTGGTATTACACGGGTGGTACTGATATAACAATGGATGGCACTAGTATCACACTAGGTGGTATTGGTATCACACGGTATGGTATTGATATCCCACTGATAGGTACTGATATAAGAATGAATGACACTAGTTTCACACTATGTGGTATTGATATTACAAGGGGTCGTGTTGATATCACACTGATAGGTACTGATATAACAATCGGTGGCACTGGTATCACACTAGATGGTATTGGTATCACACGGTATGGTATGGATATCACACTGATGGGTACTGATATAACAATGGATGGCACTAGTATCACACTAAATGGTATTGATATTACAAGGAGTCGTGCTCATATTACACTGATAGGTACTGATATGGATGGCGCTGGTATAACAAAAGGTAGTATTGATACTACAAGGGGTCGTGCTCATATCATTCTGATAGGTACTGATATGGATGGCGCTGGTATAACAAAAGGTAGTATTGATATTACAAGGAGTCGTGCTCATATCACACTGATAGGTACTGATATGGATGGCGCTGGTATAACAAAAGGTAGTATTGATACTACAAGGGGTCGTGCTCATATCATTCTGATAGGTACTGATATGGATGGCGCTGGTATAACAAAAGGTAGTATTGATACTACACGGAGTCGTGCTCATATCACACTGATAGGTACTGATATGGATGGCGCTGGTATAACAAAAGGTAGTATTGATACTACAAGGAGTCGTGCTCATATCACACTGATAGGTACTGATATGGATGGCGCTGGTATAACAAAAGGTAGTATTGATACTACAAGGAGTCGTGCTCATATCACACTGATAGGTACTGATATGGATGGCACTGGTATAACAAAAAGTAGTATTGATACTACAAGGAGTCGTGCTCATATCACACTGATAGGTATTGATATGGATGGCACTGGTATAACAAAAGGTAGTATTGATACTACAAGAAGTCGTGCTCATATCACACTGATAGGTACTGATATGGATGGCACTGGTATAACAAAAGGTAGTATTGATACTACAAGTGGTCGTGTTGATATTACTCTGATAGGTACTGATATAACAATGGATGGCACTGGTATCACACTAGATGGTATTGGTATCACACAGTATGGTATTGATATCAAACTGATAGATACTGATTTAACAATGTATCATACTTTTATCACACTATGTAGTATTGGTATCACAAGGTATGGTATTGATATCACACTGATAGGTACTGATATAACACTGGATGGCACTGGTATCACAATTGGTGGTATTAAAATTACAAAGGGTCGTGTTGAATTCGCATTGATAGGTACTGAATTAACAATTAGTGGCACTGGTATCACTCTAGGTGGTATTGGTATCACACGGTATATGATTAAACACTGGGTGGTAATAATAATTGATATTAGCACTAAGTGGTACTGGCACTTGGTGGTTATAACATAACTGACTGGATAATATCAATAAAATACTATGTGTCACCGTAACGTATACGTTGAATCGAAGTAACACGTAGAAGGGCAATCAGAATGTCTGAAATGTTTTGTACTTTGAAGAAACGTAGACTGGAGCGTGTGCAATTGAACTTTGAAAGGGTATAGATTTCATTGGATTTAGTTTGCAAATTGTCATCACATGACATGGAAACGTTGGGAATCACTAATAAGTCAGAAATGATGCGTTTGAGAACTGAACATTCAAAATACGGTCCTTTAAAACCAAGCAGGAGAGATCTATCATCACGTCCACCAATATTTGACATTCCAAAATCATTCCAGAATGATTTGTTAGAAAACGATTTGTACTGTTTCTTAGTCTCCATCTCGGAACTTTCGTCCCTCTTGCTGTCAGTCTTTGCATTTTCATATTTTCGCCTGACATTGGAAACTCTCTGAGTATCATTCCTACCAGATTATCTGGTCAAAAAATCAGCTTGCTTACTTCATACATGGCCATTCTTCGATAGCTGATTCTTTCGGACACCGACAAAGGTTTGAAATATGTGAAATTTTAAAATCGTTTTCTAACAAATCATTCCAGAATTCCAGGAATGATACTCAGAGAGTTTCCAATGTCAGGCGAAAATATGAAAATGCATAGACTGACAGCAAGAGGGACGAAAGTTCCGAGATGGATACTAAGAAACAGTATACATCGTGTGGATTTTGAAAGTGTGCAACAGCGGATAAATGGGAGAAAACATAGACGGGCATACCATGTAAATGTCCCTAGTAAGATATGGCATATAGACTCGAATCATAAGGTTGTACGTTGGCGGTTTATCATCATTGACGGAATTGACGGATTTAGCTGAATGATAATGTTCTTACAATGTACTAATACTAACGAATTTCCAACTGTTCTAAAGAGTTTCCTGCCTGGAGTAGACACATATGGTACAACAAATCGTATTAGGTCTGACAAATGATGAGAAAATGTAGGTGGTGCTGATTTCATGTTGGGTTATAAAGGTTCTGGAAGCTTGATAACCAGTCGAAGCACACATAATCGGCGCATTGAAAAACTATGAGATGTATACCAGGGTGTTGTAAGCCTTTATTAGGTCGCCGGGACAAATGTCCGGGGAACTGATGTCATACCCATGCCGTCCGCAGTCCGCCGTCCGCATCCGCGGTCCGAAAAACTTTAATCTGGGCTCTAACTTTCGGACCATAAGAGAAAAGACTTAGATATTTTTAATAAGTAGATTCCATTCCGCATGACCAGAGCTTTCGTTTAGTTTAGTGCCATCACTTTTGAACTCATTACCTTGACCTTGGACTTTGACTTACTTTTCAAAAGATTTAACTTTGGCTGTATTTTTTTTAACCATTAAAGAGAGGACTTTGATATTTGATATGTAAATTCTTCATGACCAGATGTTTCATTTGGTGCCATCACTTTTGACGTTGTAACCTTGACTTTGGACTTTGATCTATTTTTTCAAAAAACTTTAATTTTGACTCTATCCTTTCAACCGTAAGAGATTACGCTTTGATTTTTCATACGTAGATTCCTTATAGCAAGGACATTTATTTGGTGCCATTTCTTTTGACCTTGGATTGTGACCTCCCTTCCAAAAACATTATTCTGGGTTTTATCGTTTGAACAGTTAGAGATGGGGCTTTGATATTTCATGTGTAAATTCCTTATGCCCAAAGGTTTCATTTAGTATCATCTCTTTTGACCTCATGACTTTGACCTTGAACATTGACTTATTTTTCAAAACACATTACAGATATACAAATTTAATCTTTGCTTTTAATGTTCATGAGATGATTATAACCAGCTTCGGCGAGCTATATTGTCTTCTGACAACTCTTGTTATAATCTGTTTTACCATGTGGAGGACACTAGTATTTTGAACTGTTTAAACGAGAAACATTTACTACCACTCCATTATATTTACATGGAGGAAATAACCAGGAAATAGGGTATATGGGCCGATGCATGAGGAAGACACAGATTATGAATTGTTGGATTATCCCCAATGACCCTTTGGATCAGTGGCCAGCTTCAAAATCCTGTCGGGATCTCAGAACGCGTTCCATCTCACATTCTAGAGGAGGAAAACAGTGACACAGAACCCAATGAGTCTGCAAAACCCTTTTCAGACTTTAACAGGAGTGCTGTTGAACAACTGCCTTGTCAGATGGGATACCTCGATTGATGACTACATTTTGTATATGACTTGCCTGAGAAATGTTAATCAATATAATCAATACATATATATGTCGGATTTTTCAAAATTTGTAATTTATTGATCATAAATTACAAAGCAATTATTTAACTCAATCTAATTTCTCAATTGATAGAAAAAAAGGATGTTTTCCTTTTCAACCTGATACTATCAAACAATCGTAAACAAATGTTTTTAAAACATTTTGCCCTGGTGGGTCAGTTTAAAGGTTATATGCAATCTTATTAAAACACGACTTGTATTTCGCTCCTCTACGCTACTCTCTTGTACATGGAGAGTAGCGTAGAGGAACGAAGTACAAGTCGCGTTTCAATAAGATTGAGGTTATATGTCACAAAATAAGACAGCTTATTGCTAAAATACTATAACTGATGAATCCTAACGTCTTTCATAATCATAAGTGAACATCGGGACAGATATCAAGGTAAAGGTCAAGTTACAAGTACATGATAAGCAAGAAAATTCAAAGAATTGTAGTCCCCAGCTCAGGGAACAAATTGATTTGTATACCAAGTTAAAGTTTAATGACATAATGTATACCATTATAAAGGTCTTGTCACAAGGAATATACATTTGAAATCATGTATGTAAGCCTTATCACTCATCATTCAAAAGTTATTAACGAGGTCAACTTTTTTTGTGACAGACGATCAGACTAAATGGCAGACAAATGAGATTTAATATCCCCAAGCTTTCGAAAAGAGCTCAGACAAACAAAAGTTATCATATGAGAAACTAGGCTAGAAGTCACTTGAAAATAGTATCTATTAATTAGTAAGTAGCCAGTAGTTAAGGTAATTTAGGAGGATTGTGTTCCCCATCCATTTAGTCAGTAGTCATTGTCATTTTTGAATTTTTGAAAATTTAAAAGATGAAAATCTAAGAGTTATGGAAAAGCAGTTACAAATACTCAATATCAAAACCCTATCTGTAAACGTAATGATACAACTTTTACATCATTATCAAAAGCAAGAAATACTGGAGTCAAAAGAATATACATATAATATATAAGCGAACGTGGCCCAAGTGTCATGAGCATGGATCAAAGTCATGGTACACTTTTCCTCATAAAGATGGACAATCTGTGCAAAATATTCAAAGACTGAATCAATCAAGCATAAAGAATCTAGAACACTCATCGCTGTGGTCCCTCCCTTCATTCAGACAGCCACACTGTACAACAGTAAAGTTAGACATAGATCTGCTGTGACCTCAACATACTGATCTAGGTTTAAGGTCATGATACATCTATCTATCTTGGTAAGAATTATGTGAATGTTACAACGGCTTTGTTGAAACCTAATACAATTCTCATTAATGATTCAATCTGATTAAAACAACATCTTTATTCCTCTTCTCTGTTTGTTTCATTTAACTGCAATAGGACAAGTAGATCAGCGGAATAATCAGAGTGATTTCTGATTCCGGATAGAGCTCTTTTATGTAATCTTGCATATGAAAATGTTGTAGAATTATTTTTCTTTACAAGAAACTCTGCTCTCATTTTGTACATACCATTCTGGAAACATATAATCACACGCTATGGTGTTTTTGCTGCTTTTGGTCTTTTCCATAAATTGAGTTATCACGGTGGATGTGATTGGTCAGCAGGGGATACTTACTCGTCCATGGCACCCAAGTTCGTGTCTTTTTAGCTCACCTGAGCCAAAGGCTCAAGTGAGCTATTGTGATCAATCACCGTCCGTCGTCCGTCGTCCGTCCGTCGTCCGTCGTCTGTCGTCCGTCGTCCGTCGTTAACTTTTCACATTTTCGACTTCTTCTCCAGAACCACTGAACAGAATTTGATGAAACTTGATAAGCATGTAGTACTCATGGTCCCCTACAAGTGTTGTTGTTTTTCGTCCAGATTCATCAACAGGTGGCGCCACCACAGGCAAAAGTAGGTCAAAGAGGGTACCCTCCTTTGACAAACTTCTTCTTCAGACCGGGGGCATACAGAGACAAACCAAATGCATAGGAATGATCTAGAGGGATGTGTGAAGAAGTGTTGTTATTTTTGGTTCCATTCCGAAATCAAATTTTTGACGTTTTTTTGTACTTGGTAATTTTAATGTAGAAAAGAGGTATTTTTTTATTTTAGTAAACATTGATGCATTAATTTGGTTTAATTTGATCATTTTGATGGTAAGAAATACTACTGCGAAGAAAATTTTTCAATATTTTATGTTTTGGATTTTTTATGAATTTTTTAAGACTTTCAAGAAAAAGGGGGGGTGGGATAATTGGTGTAAACATTTCACATTTTGAACTTTTTCTTCGGAACCACTTGCTGGAATTCAACGAAACTTGGCATCCATCAAATACTCAAGGTCCCCGACAAATGTGGTCATCTTTGTCAGGATCCATGAACAGGTGGCACCACCACAGACAAAAGTAGGTCACAGAGGGTACCCTCCTTTGACAAACTTCTTATTCAGATCGGATGCATACAGCGACAAACCGACTGCATAGGAATGAGATAGAGGCATATGGGAAGAAGTGTTGATATTTTTGGTTCCATTCCGAAATCAAATTTTTGACGTTTTTTCATTTTTATTTTGGACTTTGTTATTTTAATGCATTAAGGAGTTATTATTTTCTTTTAGTAAACATTGATGCATACATTTGGTTTCATTTAATCATTTCTATGGTAAGGAATGCTGGTGTGAAGGAATTTTTTCAATATCTCGATTTTTGAATTTTTTATGAATTTTTTAAGACTTCCAAGAAAAGGGGGGGGGGGGGGGCCAATTTTTCATATCTTCAACTTGATCTACAGAACAACTTGAAGGATTGTGATAAAACTGGGTAGGATGCAAGTACTCATAGTCCTTTTCAAAGGTTTTGTTTTTTGTGCGGATCATCCAAATTGGTTAACAGATAATGCCACCATGTCTAAAAGTAGGTCTCACAATGGTACATATACCACTTGGTAATTGAAATATGGAGAGTAGCGGTTCAAATCCAGCTGTGGTCAAAAATTTTTTTTTTTTTTTTTACACATCAAAATAAGTTTTTAGATGTTTCTCAACACTAAACATATGAAATTAGGAATTTTACGTTTAAGACTTCCAAAAAAAAAAAGGGGGGGGGGGGGGGTTAGCCATTTTTCACATTTTCAACTTTTTCTACAAAACTGTTTGAAGGATTTTAATAAATCTTGGTAGAAATAAGTCACTTATGATCCTCTTCAAATTCTGTTGTTTTCGTCCAGACCTCTTTACAGGTGGCGCCACCATAGTCAAGAGTAGGTCACAAAAGAGTTCCCTCGTTTAACAATATTCTTTTTCATACGGGCTGTATACAGAGACAAACAGAATGCATAGAAATGATCTAGAGGGATGAGTGAAGATGTATTGTCATTTTGGTTCCCTTCCAAAATCAAATTTTAGAATTTTTTTTGACATTTCTTTGGACTTGGTGATTCAATGCAGAAAAAAGTGTCATATTTCCTAGTTAATTGATAATGATGATTTCTTATGGACTATTGTGATCATAATTATGGTAAGGATTGTTACTTTGAAAGAATTTTGTCAATATCTCAATTTTTGGATTTTCTATGAATTTTTTAAGACTTCCAAATGAGGGTGTATAGGAACAATTCAATCACATTTTTCACTTCTGCTGTTATACCACATGAAAGATTTTAATGAAACATGGAATACATGAAGTACTAAAAGTCCTCTATCAATTTGGTAAATTTCATCCAAATTGGTTAACAGATAATTCCACCATGTCTAAAAAGCAGTTCTCACAATAGTACATATACCACTTGGTAATTGAAATATGGAGAGTAGCGGTTCAAATCCAGCTGTGGTCAAAATTTTTTTTTCATTTCTTTACACATCTAAATAAGTTTTTAGATGTTTCTCAACACTCAACATATGAAATTAGGCAATTTTAAGTTAGATCTGGACAATATTGAAACAATTGTTGTTCATGACCCAGACTTGAAATCAGTCAACAAAAGGCCCCACCTAAAGAAAATGACTAACTTGTTGCCCTGAATGACTTCTTGCAGAGACAAAGGAAATGCTTAATATCAAAATCACCTGAGTGGATGTGCAAAAAAGTGTTGTTTTTTATTCTAGCCTGAAATAAAATTTGACATATTTTCAACATCTGTGTTGACTTAGTCACATTAATGCAAAAATAAATGAATTCTTCCTTCATGCATGACTGATAATATAGGTACTCAGGTGAGCGATATAGGCCCACTTGGGCCTCTTGTTATGATTTTGTTACACATGTATATACTGGATAATGATGTTGTTTATATTTCTTCTTGTATTTTTCCACTTACAGTAATAAGTTTTTAGATATGCTGTTTACTCCTTTCCAAACAATGAATTAAGTTTGCCTCTTCGGAGTTTGTTTTTTTGTCCTTCAATTAATACATATAGGAATGTATATATATATACATGGATTTATTTAGTACACAATATGCTTATTTGGACAACTTATGTCTCCTCTGTGCTGCCTAAGGCCGAAACTGTGGATATCCGAGGTATAGACATAATTCAATAAGATCCGACATAGTGAACAGACGTCAAGATATAAAGTTTGATACAAAATTGAGAAAGGAGTCAATCATGAACCAGAGATTGGGTCATGTGCCATGTAGGAGTAAGCGTACTCTGTCGAACTATCACACCTTCTCTACTCGCTGGTAGAGGGGAGTTTATGATTCCTCTCAGCCCGTCCGTCAGTCTGTCTGTCAGGAATCTGTTCCGCTCCATAATTCAGCCCTCATTGGGTGGATTTTCCATTACTTTTTACGCAATGTTCCTAACTACCTAAGAATGTGTCATGACCTTGATTCGTGGTCCTATTTCTTAATTTGAATGTCACCAGTTAAATATGACCCATGTTCCATTTAGCACCGTTTTTAAGCCTCTGTGGATGGATTTTCATCAAATTTTGTATGAATGTTCCTTACGACCCAAGGTGTCTTATAACTTTTAAAACCATATACTTTTTTCCAAGGTCACCAACTAAACTTTGCACATTGTGAATGTATTTACATCAAATTATTTTGCACAAATGTCATGACCCAAAATTGTGTGATGGCAATGACCCAAGGACTCATTTCTTATGTAAAGGTCATCACTTAAGGACTGCAATGTACCTTTATGCTCTGTAATTTCGGTTGATTGATTATCATGCAATTTTGACCAAAGACTGATATGGCCAGGGCTCACCTTACTTTTCATTAGCCTTCACTATTACCACTGTTCATAAATCTCTGCAAGTGCAATTGCTGCCTGAAAAGTTGATGAGAATTCATAGATGGCATGCATTTACTATTTTAAACCTTTTAAATGCCACAATAGTCATTGACCTTGTCAACTTTTTTTAAGTTACTCCACCCTTATTTCACATATATGGTGACGGCATCTGTCTGATGCATTGCATAGGAAAGTATACCTTTGCAGCGGACCCATCGAAGTGAGAGATTTATTGCGTGCCGTGCTTACCATAACACGATACCTCGGCTTCCACTAACTCATCCGGGACACAGGACATTGGTGTGCCCACGACGGGTCGGACCCAGAACATCTCGATCACGAGCCGAGCACCTCATCTACTGTGCTACATTGGCTCTCTTGTCAACTCAACCGTGACCTTTATTAGTCTCCAACCGTCGAATTTCGCTAAAGGGGACTTTAGATTTGCACTCTGTTCGCCAGACTTACAGATCAGCTCAGCTCACCCCGACAAAGTTGAGAGGGGCTTATGCTATACTCCACGACCGCGTCCGGTATGTATAGGTGCTACAGTTCCCAAACTAGCACCATAAGTTCATCTTTGGGTGCTGATTTAAACGCATTCATCTGATGATGCATCTAAACTTGATTTTACGCTTGAGTGAAACGGTTCAAGATTACAATATTCTATAGAATTTCCTTTCATTCCTTTTAGTTTTTGTTTGACAAATATTGTATCGAGGCGAGTGTGGTATTCTTTGAGTACACCATGTATTTTGTATTGCTTATAGATTATCGTTCATTTTGATTTCTGGTACATTGATTTATCATCACAAGTTACAGACCAAGTTCAAATTTTGTTCCAGTTTCTTGATGTTTTGCTAAGTGATGGCCATTGAACATTATTATAAATTCTTAGTGTTTCCGCACCGTGTTCGTCATATTTGCAGAGTTTTCCCGCAATGTGTTCGTCATGATTAGTTTTCCAGCACTGTGTTCGTCATGTTTAGCTAGTTATGGCCCTCGGACTAAGAACATTAATGTAAACACTTAGTTTTCCCGCACTCTGTTCGTCAAGCTTAGTTTTTCCGCACTCTGTTCGTCATGCTTACTTTTCCAGCACTGTGTTCGTCATGTTTGCAGAGTTTTAGCGCACTCTATTTGTCATGCTTAGTTTTCCGGCACTGTGTTCGTCATGTTTGCAGAGTTTTCCCGCACTGTGTTCATCATGTTTACAGAATTTTCCTGCACTGCCAATGTCATGATTGCAGAGTTTCCTGCACTGTGTTCGTCATGTTTACAGAGTTTTCCCGCACTGTGCTCGTCATGTTTGCAGAGTTTTTCGGCACTCTGTTCGTCATGCTTAGTTTTCCAGCACGGTGTTAGTCATGTTTGCAAAGTTTTCCCGCACTGTGTTCGTCATGCTTGCAGAGTTTTCCCGCATTGTGTTCGTCATGTTTGCAGAGTTTTCCGCACTGTGTTCGTCATGTTTGCAGCGTTTTCCCGTACTGTGTTCGTCATGCTTACAGAGTTTTCCCGCACTGTGTTCGTCATGTTTGCAGAGTTTTCCCGCATTGTGTTCGTCATGCTAACAGAGTTTGGACTACGATGTTCACTTTCTCAATTTCAGTATGGAAGTGAGGCTCATGTTGACTTACAGTCATTGAAAATTTTGTTTTCCAGAAGTTTATTTGATTTTAATTACACTTATTACGCTGTTGTACATAGTGCAGTTAAGATTTCATTCTGAGTAATATTCTTTCTGTTTCTATAATTAAAATCACAGAAACTGCAAGACAACATTGATGTTGTATTGCATCATATTATTCTGCTCCTTGCCTTACCTTCATGTTGTGTATATTTGTTACATTTTGATTGTTTCCAAGCTATGTTGTATGCTACTACTGAGTGTCAGTACTGACATGTAGTGGGGAAAATGTCATCCATCAATTATAGTATGACTCGCATATGCATTATATATTCCAAGAAATGTATTTACAGTATCAGCATCTTATAAATACGTGCGTGCATTGTAAAATTTGTGGCAACGGGAGGGGGGGGGGCATGTTTTGCTTTGAAAATACTCTCAGAATGCTAGATCAGATATGTTTCTATAATACAAGAAGTTTTTATTTCTGTTGGAGGACTGGTTAGAGCGTGCATGAAAATACTCTCAGAATACTTGTTCTATTGTAGACATGATTTGATTCAGTTAAGACAATGAATATTTCAATTTTTTATACAGTCATGGGTCATGCTTTTGTCAATAGCTTAAAAGGAGATGGAATTCGAGTACAAGACAATGAGGAATTCAAGAACAGTATAGACTCAATGATACAACTTGCTGAAAAACAAAATATAACAGAACGAGAGAGAAAACATGTGCTGGCCGTCAAGTTACTAGCTGAAGGGTTAGACCATGTTATGTTATAACACTTGTGTTACATATGAATTAAAACTGGCTTATTTGGAAGCAATATACATATAATATTCAATATCTTTTAAGAAAAATTTAATGGTTATAATGAATAATACTAATGACGATGATGATGATGATGATGATGATGACGACGATAATTTTATCATCATTATTATTAGATGTATCAATGTGATATTCACTGCAGCAAAAATACATGTATTTAAATAGTTAGCCAACTCTATGGACATTTATAGTAGCTTATGATTTCTAGTAGTTACATTGTGTTTATGGATGAAATTAGCGCAAGAAATTCACCATTGACACGCATATGTATATTCGCCTACAGAGAACGGTCCAAAGCGATGGAGCAATGGGAAGATATCTTAATTGATCATCCTACTGATTTGTTTGCCACCCGGTCTGCCATGAACTGTGGATTCACACTCGGAAAACCAGTTCGTTACCGCGATATGCTTTCCAGGGTCAGCTCCGTATACACACCTTCCACGCCTGGTTATAGGTAAATAATGGATTAAAATATGAATAGAGAATAGTTCACCTCGTTATGTCCGGAGGCAGAATCTTGTTAACTAAAGGTTATAAGTATATCAGTATATATTCTTCCTTTTCTAAATAAACAGATCTAAAGAACAATACAAGAAATCACATATGATATTATAATCAACAGAGAAAACCCTATGTATATATTAATTAAAACAACACTGAGAAGTTTAATTACGGTTGTAAAACAAGTAAGTAAAAGTATTGTCACGATCTTATTAATTTTATGAATGACCTTTTTTAGCTTTGGCAAATTTAAATGTTAGGCATGTCATTGCTAAAAGGTTGAAAATGCCAAGCGGAAGCAGGGATATGAGCAGATGCCCAGAGTGCATCACTTGCTGACTAGCTCTTTTTCCATTTTAAATTTTGTTTTAAGTATTTGTTACAAAAAAGAAGGCATTCATGTAAGACACAGTTTGAAAATTATATATCTAGCATTTATCCATCTCAACTTCAAACTGAATAAAGCCAATATTTGTGATAAAGAAACACCGTTTTTGGATTTAAGCATTGACTTTATTCTGCTTCTCTATTTGTCCTATTGCGGATAAAGATCTGGCGAAACCCCGTAAGGGGTCATGTTCTGGTGAACTCTGATTTTAACCACTCAGTGGGTTGGATACAAATTCCTAGTTGAACAGTGTTTGTTACAGATTGCGTCACTAGCACGTGCTTAGCCTAGTCTTTGCTTGGCAATGGGAAATAAAGCTTTTGGTGAATGAAGCATCATCAGAGTTCATTAGAACATGACCTCTTAGGAAGATTTGCCAGATCTTTATCCGCAATGGGACAAATAGAGAAGAGGAATAAAGATATGGTTTTAATCATTGCATATATTTTTATGATAAACATGACGGCTTTGGATTTCCTGTCGTAAATATCCCTTATTTGGATGGCGATGTACCAAGACTCCCATCGTATGGTATTTATATTTCTAAGTTGGTTAGGTTCGCTAAAGTTTGCACTAACGTTTTAGACTTTCACGCTAAAAATTTACAAATCACTTCGAAACTGTTGACTCAGTGATACAGATACCATATACTTAGAGTAACTTTTGCGAAATTTTACAGATCATATTCAAATCCAAAATCTAAATTCGGAAATATTAGTATTCAGCAATTTGTGTCAGCGGAATTTCTCATCCCAATTTCTACGGTGATCTTGCTTACAAATTAAGAAGGATCAGATATTTTAATAACTTCATTTTGTCCGAATCAAAAATTGTCAGACGTCTTCTACATCGACAATATGACCCTAAGATCATCGCTAAGACTATTGGTCCTGTATTGGGCCCTTATACAGCCCTATGCAGACCTTTCCACGCGCGTTGCACAATAATATGCCTTTGGGACTCTATGACGGGCCTTGTCTAAAATTATTCAGAGGGACCTCGTCCCCTCTAACTGTTAGTCGGGACTCCTACGGAGCAAGGGTCTGGGCTCGCTTCCAGAACAGCAAAGCACAGTTACCTCATGTTGATGTCGCTCTTCATATTTTTGATATCACAATCTTGCTCTATATTACTATTAGTGTTTATATATTTGTATGTCCTCTCAACCTTAGATATTCGGTGATCCTTTATCTCTATATGGAGGATTATAAATATTTAAATGTTTGTCTTTTGATTGTACTGCATTTGCGATTAGTGGGAATTGAGTACAAATTGAGTACCGTTTGTTACTCAGTTGAACGTCCTAAGTCGGTATCGCATCTGTTGTACAATCAGTATTTTTGTAATATTATTTCATGTATATCATTAGATCTACTTGTTACCATGTTTTATTGTACATCTCCTTGGTAACTTCTGCCATACAGCTAAGTCTGATATCTTTCCCTTTCCCTTAGATATTACACACAACGAGGGACACAGAGGTGTCTGAACAGAACATAAAAATTCTCGTTTGAGATAACCAACTTCAAGTAGACCCTGTATGTAGTAAATCAGAAGACAACCATATACAATACTGACTCTTTCTTCAACATTTTAAGGAGATTTTTGTTTGAACAATTAGAACACCCTAAATGTGTATCTCTATGTAATGATTTAGTGTGCAATCGGTATCCAATATAAATGTGTATCACTATGTAACAAGATAGTGCGCAATCGGTATCCAATATAAATGTGTATCTCTATGAAATTAGTTAGTGCGCAATCGGTATCCAATATAAATGTATATCTCTATGAAATGATTTAGTATGCAATCGGTATCCAATATAAATAATGTAATTTCAAATTATGAGTAATATCCTCCATGATCGAACTATCAAACCCGAAACAAGTAAATTAAGGCAATGGGTATAATACTCGCTCTTTCCAACAGCAAATTGATTGTTTTTAAGGACTAGATCGATAGCTGTAATTTGTTTTTTGATTTCACAAACCAGATTAACGTCATTTAAGTAAAGCATATATGATTATATTTGAATTTATGTATATTGTATAAGAATGTATAATGATATAGTTTTAGAGAGAAACAGGCCAAAGTATGGCTGTTTCTTGAATTTTCAATAGGATCTTCATTCAAGCAGATAATTTATATTTTCAAACATTCGTTAAACATATTTTCAAACTTTGGCAACCGTAAACAACATTTCAATAGAAACCGGATATTTGAAATAAGTCGGAATACATAATCTAGTAATTATTTCGAAAAGGATTGAATATGTTAGTTTTAGTTACTAAAGCGAGTTTTCTTAAATAACTAGTCAAAGTTTCCAAAGTGATAGTTTTACACTGTTTTAAAACGTAAATGATAATACAATTGTCATACACCACATTCGACATTGTTGTTTACCTTTTTGGCTCACCTTACAAAGTGAGAGGGAGCTTATGCTATCACCCCGTCGTCAGCGTCGGCGTCTGTCCGAGCAATAGCTCGAGAACTATTGTAGCTAGGAAGTGTAAACTTATATGAATGATGTATCTTTATGTGTAGATGTGCATGCCTGTTTAGATTTAGGTCATGACCTATATTTTCCGCTCCAGTGTACATGTTCGGAAAATTTGAGTAAGATATTAAAAAGTGTTTTTGGTCGGAATTGCGTAGCAATTCCAGACTCTAGTCGTTACAATATGCTGTGGTGAATGCGTGAAAACGCAGAAAATACCTCCTCGTGTATAAATAGTGCGTCGATATTTAGAAAAAGCGTGATTAGATTTACTTTTAGTACTTATAGTTCATATTGTACGAGTCAATACAAGATAAGTTTGATGAGATGAGAAAATAGATGTGCCGTTATTCCATCGATTTAGACGAGTTATATTCATGCGCTGGAGGACATGCAGTCTTTCCGAATACTCGACGGAAAGTCCCGAAAAAGTACGATTGACATTATTGTGTAGCTGTGCCGTAATTTAAGAAGTACACTACTAGTCCGTACTAGTATCCGTTGTATTATAATTAATAAAACCTGAGAATATCGCTTCTTTATATAGCAGTGGAATTCAAAGTACTCTACAGTCTTCTCGTCACAACGATAAACAAACGTCTTGGTAGTTGTTGATGTGTAATGCTACTAAAAATAGCCAGTTATGTATAGATCTACATGTGTAGTCGTGGTTTTCCCCAAATGTACATGTACAGCGGGAGACTGTCCAAATTGCTAATTTCACACTACTGTCAAGATCAAAAGTGATAAGAGAGAACGAGGGCGGAGCCGTTGTTTATGAAAACGAGCACCTGTGCGCAGACCGTGTTTTTGTCAATACTGATCCTAAACATTACACGCTTGGTGTGTGATCACTTGGTGGATCACGACTTTATTATCTTTGATGTACTTGACCATGCAATTCCGACCTTGAGGACTTTCAAGTCCTTTCATTTTTATTTGGACAGTAAAGAGGTCCAAACTTGCGCAAATGTTGTATCCATATATGCCAAAATGGACGCTGGCTTCAGATTTAGGTAATGACCTATATTGTCCGCTCCTGTGCACATGTTAGGAAAAATTGAGTAAAATATTAAAAAGTTTTATTTTATTTGGACAGTTAAAAAGTCCAGACTTGCACATATGATGTATCTATATATGCCAAAATAGATGCTGGTTTCAGATTTAGGTCATGACCTATGTTTTCCGCTCCAATGCACTTGTTAGAAAAAGTTAAGCAAAATGTTGAAAAGTTTTATTTAGGAAGTCCAAACTTCCACAAATGATGTATCTTTGAATGCAAAGATGGATGTAGAGATGGATTTAAGTTTCAGATCTAGGTCATGACCTATATTTTACGCTTCAGTGCACTTGTTGAGAAGAAAGCAACATGTGAAAAAGTTTTATACCTTATACTTTTTTACCAAAGTTCTTGATTCTGCTTTAGGGATTATATTATGTTTTATTGTTAAATATGCTATGAAGTGAGCTTCGTAATCTTTGATTACTGTATGTTTTATTACCAGTATCGCAAAATTCTGACAATATATCGATACCATCATGGGACCTACAGGAGTTCTTTACGAAATGCCAACGGAATTATTATTTCCAATTACAGTAACAATGAAAACCAATATTACATACAATTTGATAAGGATGAGCAATCATAGGCTGCAGATTCAAAGAGTGTGATATCCTGTGTTCTATCAATCTTAATTTTTCGTCTTTTTCAGTAATATTCTGTCATATCATGCATTTGCAATGGAAGAGACGTTTATGTATGATCTGGCGGAGAAGAAAGCCAAACTTGTAAGCATACTTGTAACACTTCTTTATGTACATGCTGACTATTATAGACAGAGAACGGACTATACACCTTTCGGTGTTTTGGGTGTGTTTGGCCTGAGAAATGGACTTGGATAAAGTGGATAATTTAACAAGTTCAGAAATATGACAGAATAAGGCGATTTCAATCAATCATGATACTATATTATTGATTCCATTGATTTTATAAGTTTATTTGCTGTTTCTATGGCTATTCATTAAAATAGTATAAGTAGTATAAGTTTTCATTTCACTTTGAAGTATAATGGGACCAAGCGATCTGATTTGTTGATCATTGCCTATTTAGATGAAATTTGGTTTGATTTTCTTCAAAACATAACAATGAAGGGCAAAGATGAATGGAAAACTTTCGTTTGTAAGCAATGTTCAGCCGTTGAAAGTAAACCGTTAGTTATAATGTTCATTGCCTGTCATGTGATTGATGACTGGAACACGTGTTTGAAGAACAATATTGAATCTTGATGAAAGACGTTAAAACGGAATGCATTTAAAGTGCTTTAAAGAATGACGTTTCATGAAAGCCTTTTCCTACTCGACTTTTTGTTTCATATTTAAGGTGCTCATGAATGCTAAAAAAGGAGCCAGTTCGGTGACAACTTGTTTTTTGAAAAACTAAAGAAATGTAGTGCTAAAAGAAAGAAAAGGAATGACAAAGACATGAAAATTCATTTTGTATTTGTTTTTATTACTTCAATTTCATAAAAATAAATGTAAAATACGAAGAATAGTCCCAAAATTTTGAAGTACATGCATATAGATACATATGGAATTCACACGATTTGACTCTTTCTACGGGGTATATGTGACGGGTGTTGCTAGCAAGCAGGAGATGCTCACTCTCCCCGGGCACCTGATCTCACTCCATCACAGGGGTTCACATATGCTCTTCAAGTAGACATATTTTGTTATTTTCCATTTGTTTTTCATTTTCACTGATTTTGTATGTACTATGGTTTCATGATTTTTGGATTTGTGGTTTGGATTTATCCATCATCTTTACATTGTAAATGGGATAAATTTATTACACTGACCACTCCCAAGTTGTTACACGTGTTCATTCATTCACTTATTTATACGTAGTCAAGCCACTTTTATTTAGAACAAATGTACTTGCTGTATTACACACAGTCGAACATAATAATTGAAGTTAGAAGAATAAAATATTTTCGCTTAAGGAACTCTGAAATACTCTCATCATTTGTATGGAGTAATCAGAAACTCCCTGGACAAAAAAGCAGGCGTCGTTTTTATGGTATTGTAAGAGGAAAACGGAAAAGGACACAGGCGAGTCTAACACTGCACTTTTATAATTCTAAGAAAATTATTGATATCTGTCACGGTTTTTCGTTGTTATAGTATTAGATTCTACACTGTACGTATTAATATGGCATATTGGTAATGTTTGAGGTTTGTTTGTTTCAAGTTAATATTTCGAAAATGCTTCTGATAGTATTTCACTATCAATGAATTTCATTGCGTTTTGCATGAAACGGAGATGTTAGAAGTGAACAGCCGAAAGAAAATACAATATGCATACTACAATTTTAAAGCGTCAGATGTACTCTTCGTCAGTATTTGAAATTTAATGTTCGACAATAATGAGATTTATATACCAGTATGAATGAGTTTAAAAGTGAATACATATAAAGACGATATTCTCTTATATATCTTGAATAGATAAATTATGTATATTGTATGTTGTTTATGTAGCTTACCTTCTGAACAATTATCAGCCTTGTTAGTTCTGTCTCTTGTCTTATGCTAATCTTGTAATTTTAGAGTTTGGAGATAGAATCGAGAGAAACATGGGCCACACATACACTAGCACACATATATGAAAGTCAGGGAAGGACATCAGAAGGTCACACATTTATGACAGACACAGTTGCAGATTGGAGTGTAATATTACTTTTTCGTTAATTTTCATTCGTCATTTATATTTCAATTTCATTATAACCAACTTCCCTTTCCAGAGTAGCAATAAACGTTCCTTTCCCGCATATAGTATCTTCATTTCACAACTTAGACGCTATGCAAGAGCATATACGAAGATTTTGTCCTGAGAGGGAGGCTTCTTGCCACGAAACTACTCTCAGAGGCATATATTTAGAACGTTTGAAATTGTCAAGGAGGAAGTTCTTTGGTGGAGATATAGGGATCTGATGCAATTTGAGATCCCCTTTCAAGAATGTTAACGGACATTTTGGGAACTGATCATACAAACTAACCGTCTTAACTTTTTCCAGCTTCCGTCTGTCCGGTAATCACTGTTTTACATTATTTTGGCTGTTTTTGGCTATATACTCGAAAACTTTCGGGGAGCATATAGTCACTGTCGTGTCCGTGTGTCCGTCCATCCGTCCGTCCGTCCAAACTCATATCTCCTATACCTTTCATCAGAATTTGATCATACTTCACAAAAATATTATCTAGGTTAAAGGCTTTTGGATAAAAGTCACTCAAGGTCATTTCTGAAAGGTCTAAGTCGCTTATAAACTATGACTTAAAGTAACATTTAGTACTTATATCTCCTATACCTTTCATCAGAACTTGATCATATTTCACCAAAATATTACTTAGGATAAGGGTTTTGGACTAAAGTCACTCAAGGTCATTTCTGAAAGGTCGAGGTCACTTATAAACTATGACTTAAAATAATATTAAGTACTTATATCTCCTATAACTTTCATCAGAACTTGATCATGCTTTACCAAAATATTATTTTGGATTTTGGGCTTTTGGATAAAGGTCACTCAGGGTCATTTCTGAAAGCTCACTCATTAACTATGATTTAATACACCATGATGTATGTATATCTTCCACACCATTCATCAGAATTTGATCATACTTCACCAAAATGTAATTTAGGTTAAACACTTTGGACAAAGTTCACTCAAGGTCATTTTTGAAAGGTGAAGGTAACCTATTGACTATGACTTAAAATACCATGAAGTACTTATATCTAGATCTCCTGCACCTTTCATCAGAATTTGTTCATACTTCACCAAATATGTTATTTAGGTTTAGAGGTTTTCGACAAAGGTCACTCAAGGTCATTTCTGAAAGGTCCTAATCAAGGTCAAACTTACGCATTTTAGTTTAAGATACTGTAATCACTTGTTGTTCTACAGTTGAATCAATTGGATATTCATATGATACATTGAGATTTGAAATTGTCATCACTTAATACAATGATTTTCTATATACTGAGTCATTCATTTCCTTCATTATTGTTGTGCTTCTAGAAGCACCCATCGGTTTTACTGATTTTTTGTATATGAATCATCTAATTCCCGCATCATAACTGGTATTCGGGAATCATACATCAGTTTTACTGATACTCTTGTTTTATTTGATATGGTAACTTGACAAAACTCAAAGCTTGCAAGAATTAACAAACAAAGACTTTCAGTTGGCACCAAAAGTTTAAACCTTTTGAACGTGACCTTGGAGTTCGGCCATTTCTATAAATTTAACCTTGGTCTTAACTTTCGAATGACAAGTGATAGGGCTTTGATATCTCACATGCGTATTTCTTTTGAACAGGCCTTTTTGTTGTAACCACAAGGGTTTTTTTGACATTATAAACGTGATCTTGGAGTCTGACCTTCTTTTTGAAAAAATTAAAATTGGCCATAATTTTCAAGTTACAAATGATAGGGCCTTTATATTTCACATGTGTATTCCTTATAATTATACCTTTACGTTACCACAAATTATTTTACCTTGTGACCTTGACCTTGGAGTTTGACATACTTTAAAAAAAATTTAACCTTTGCCATAATTTTTGAATGGTAAGTGATAGAGGTTTGATATTTCATATGTATATTCCTTGTGACAAGGACTTGTGACCGTGACCTCAAAGATTGACTTATTTTTATGACTGTCCAGTGGTCACACTTTTTTCACAATAACATTACATTTTTATCTTTAAGTTCATACTGATACTTTAGTGATTGTGAAGGTATTTATGTCAAGCGTTTTGTTAGTAAGTCTATGCTTGTGAAATCAATAGAAAAAATGAAGCCCTTTCAAATGAAACCAAGGTCGATGACTTTATGACATTGACCGTGACCTTTTTGCTAAGAATAGCTGTTTCAGACTGTATTGCTGTAGTACAAAAATCGACACGGGCGACACATGTGTTCACTTGAACACCCATTCTAGTGTATGTACTTCTTTGACTTTAAAAGTTGTTGGAGGACTTTTGGAATGAGTGTTTCATGCAACCAGGGGAAGCTTACTCCTCCCGGGTACCTGGTCTTAACTCGATTTAATTGGGATTCGCATTTGTCTGAATATGACACTATACATAAAATTGTATTTTTATACTATGGATTACGAGATATGGTTAACCTTTCGGTACTTCTTCGTTGTTTACCATACGGAAAATATTTGAAAATATGATGACAAGAATGATTGCATCATAGAATTTTACTTATTCGGTCAATTCAGTTTCAACTCGACCATCTAAATATCAGGTATTATGTTTTTTTATTAATGAAAACTTGATATATTTGTATATTGTAGTGCTTAATATATTTCTTTAATTGTACACCGTATTATAATGATTTAACATATATGTATATATGGAACAAAGAGATTAGATAAGATATTGAAATATGTCTGTTGAATTGTGCCTTTATCATGATCTTGTTTTATAAATTTATTCATCGTTGTGTCTTGTGATTTACAAAACATTCGTGTCTATTATGTTTATGTAATAATGTAAATGTACCTCTTGTAGAGTTGTGAAATGCTAGCATGCCACAACTATTGGCATACTGCTCTTTTCTGCATCAATAAGGTATGTGATCATGATCTGTTTACATGTATATTAATGATAATCAATGAATTTAAGTTTGATTAGGTAGATATGTTTATCTTACAGTAGAACATGTATGGTAGTTGTTAAGTGCTAAGTTTCTAATACAGGACATCAAGTTTCCATCCCGAGATTATTTGTGTTCTATTTTGATATAACACCCTGCTTTCATTGCATGCTTAAAGTTTAAACAATGAGATAACCATATCAGATCTGCACCCTGTATTATGTAAGTAACAATTAATTTAAATTTTTGTTTTACATTAAGGAAATAGAATTATCGTACATAATATTTCCTTACAGGGAGACTTTGATGAAGCTATTTCGATTTTTGATGATGAGGTAAGAAAGTTTTATATGAATGCCATAAGTATAGCCGAATATGTTACTTAGTCAAGTGCATCATGTCCATCTTTTTATATCAGATCAGTTATTAGTTGTTTTTAAGTGTCGGTATTTTGGGGGGTTTTTTTAAGACTGAATTTCAATTTTTCTCATAAAAGTTTACATACTCCTGCATCTCCCCCCTTTTCTTGGTCCGAAAATGTTACCAAACAAAGATAATTTTCAACCAATTTTAGGACTGCAACTCCTCTTTCCAGACCGAATAGTGCAAAACATTAGTCATGATAGACTACAACCCCTCCCCCTTTCAAAAATTTCTAGATCCGCCTATCCTCAGTGTTCGAATAATATATGGAAAATCCGCAAGAGTTACGGAATTTCTTTTTCCATCAGTATCGATGCCGAGCGTATTTTCACTAACTTTTGGAGTAAACAATCCATTTTCAGTTTAAACAACGGTGGACGTGGTTATAAAACGCCGTCATTGATTGACTGCATGGTTCTTGTTTAACCATTAGAGTGCCAATGTTTTTGAAAAGGCAAGATTTACGTCATGCAGCAGTGGATGACGTCATTGTGACGTTATGTCGTGGCGTGTCGCACCTGCTGTATGCGCTTTGTGGAAAAGTATGGTATCTTTGAGCTGTTGTATCTCAGGACTGGTTCATAGCAGAGGCATGCTTTACACATCATTAAAAAGAAAGCATTTTAAACTTTTAATTGATATTAAGATATTGCTATTGACATAGTCATAGAAGTAGTTATATATGTACCACAAAGGCAGATTTTACAATGACATATATGTATTTGTTTTCCAAATAGCCTCAATTTCCCCAAAGCAAGGTTTTAAACTTGCTACGCTAGTACGACTTGGGGTGGGACGTATCACAAACGCTTGGCTCGTGAAGATGAATAACCTCTGAATGCGTGGATATGGCGTGCTTTGTAAATCTGGCGAAGGATAATACCCAGGATGCTGAAATACAATGAAGTGTAGATTAAATCCGAGTGAAATATGGTGTCACAAAGGAGACGGGCAAGATATTTTTATACACGTGATAATTACTCCAGCACACGATATGTACAAAAATGGTAGTTTTTGTGACAGACTAACGGCCGATTTAGATTTAATGTCCCCTCGCTTTCGCCAAAGTTGGGGAACAATAATTTGTGTATGCCTAAGATAGGGGAGTGTTAAAGGTCAACCTTTAAACAGACGCATAAAATGTGAGAAATTTCAAAAGTGGAGAAGATCACGTTATCACGTCCAAAAAGCAAATGGTTGCAATGCAAAACGCCCGTTGTATATAGAGTTGAACCTATAAGAAGGCTTAGGTTTGGTACTGAAAGGGTTTTTAGGACTCTGCATGTGTCTTAGACAGGACCTTCGGAATGGAAGTTTTCAACATCATAGCTCCAAGATATACGTTTCGTCATGACGAGACGTAACCTACATGTATGCGCAAGTACTCTCGCATTGTCTGTTTATTCTGTAGATGTTTTTCTTCTACATGAAAAGAAAAAATGTGGAAAGGAATAAAATATAAACTTGTAATAATAAACATATCATTTGGATGATTCACTATAAAAATCTATAATTCATAAATCAAGAAAAAAATATTCAAAAGACGAGGTCAGTGTCTATTCCAGTGTTTACTTCAATGGGTACTGTCTGGAAGGGGACACATGATAATTGTTTTAAACAGTGCGCCCCGCCCCCTCCCTGGATCTGCGCCTATAGGGCTTTCGTTTTTAAACTAGATGAGAACTATTCTGGCCTTGGGACTAGTCATACAATCAGTGACATACACTAAAATTAAATAATCGAAATATGCCTTTTGTCACTGACTTCATATTTTTTGTGTCACTGTCAGCCCGTTTTGCAAAATCGGATCAAGAATCTTTCAACAGCTTAGTCAAATGTCTCTGTCCAACTGTCGTCTCCTAGTAGTTGATAGACCGGAATGAAATTTATGGACTAATATGCATAGACGCCCCTGTTGAAATCTCCAATGTAAAGATAATTTTAGTATATACGGGTAATTGTTGGATAGTTTTGTTTTTGTTTGTGTGATTATACTTGCTAAAATATTATCAATACTTATATAATGGCCGGAATAGAATGTGACCTATATGTGGGTGGATCTATATCCCTCTTGACCACGTCCACCAAATTAAGGAGGCGCCCTCGTGATAGGCGATATCGCTAGATCAACTCCCTGTCATTCAGGGTGTCCAGTCCTGTCGCGAAATATTCTTTTTTTCTTTGCTTGTCTGCTGCTGTATTAATTAAAAACACAGCAACCATATTTATGGAAAAATAGCACTTATGGAAATTCCTTAAGTAGTTACGACACCTTTTAGCTGTCCATAAAGTTACGGATTTTCCGTAACGAAAATTTTACGTAAGTCATGTTATGATTCTTTGTGAAACGGACTTAAGGAATTTTTTTGTACGTACGTAAAATATCGTACGTATGATTCTTTGTGAAACGACCTGCTGGTGTTTAAAATACGGAGTTACTTGTTCTGCGTCCTTCACCCACACGGATATACAATGTACATTTATGTACATGTGAGATAAATTACCGGAGAACCGCTGTTTCTTGCTTTGCTAACTGCAGAGTTATGAAGGTCTTAAACTCGCAGACGGCATGAACCCCGTAAAGTTGCAGACGACATAAATGTCTTCAACTTTCAGACGACTGAACGCTATTTCTCAGAAATAAAGTGCAATTACTCTGTATTAGGTGGCAAAAATCCAAATTAAAATTTCAAACTTGAATTTTAGCTCATTGGACAGTAACACATTGCATTGATAGATCCTCAAAAAATCAAAAACACCACTCGTACATAAACAAAATTATATTGGTTTACATTATAGGGTGTCTGTGCTCATATTTCTCTCGTGATATCTACGTTACAGGATTTCTTAGCCATAATTTTTCAACATATATAGACTCAATTAAGCTCCAAACGATTTCCTTTGTTAATACTGAGTATTTAGTGCATTTTTAATTGCCAACCAACATTTAGTTGCTCGTACATCATATTCACGGGGTATTCTAATAACCATGACCACACAGTTAATTTTATAGTCTAATATACGTTTGTCATTCATTTACCTTTTAAAATAAATGCATTGGTGAAACCTCTCATATCTTAGCTTTTTATTAATTTCGAAAACATACGAAAATTCTAAGAACGAGAACAAGGATTAAATTAAGATTGAACTTTTAAAAATGCTGTCAATTTGAACCCAGTGAAAATGTAACGTAAGTATCAATGTTCACTACGAATTTGAATTATTGAATAAGAAGTGATAAATGACTTTGTTTATGTCATAAAACATTAAAATGATAATAGGAAACGATCTCGTAGCGATATGTTTCACATCTAGGCTGTTTATCGACGTTTGAAACTGTTACGTAAGTATCATGCTTTCTTTCTTTCAAGAACTTCTGTTGTCAAAGGCGTCCAAAATGCATTTTTTATCGGATTCTACAATGCGGAAATTCCGTTTTGTTTTACCACACGGGGAGGGGGCTTGTATTTTACAGATAAAATCTGATGATGGAATCCATATTTTATCCTCTCTTCGTGGCCACTTGTAAAGATTCTTTCGTTTCTCCATGAAATTGACTTCTATTTCATTTTCCTCATTGTCAATGTCTGTTATTTCACCTATGTACCAATCGCCTTGGTATTCACACGCAACAAATTCTCCGATTACAAGGTTGCCAATAGGATTGCTAATGGATTCATTCTCCGTATCAGTAGTAACGTAAGTATTACTACGCGAATCATTGGAGTTTGAACTTGTAGATTGTGCTACTGATGTGCTCCTGTCATCTTGAACATTCTCAGCGGCATGTGAGCGATCTACGTCTTCAATCCTTTCCACTCTTACAATATCATCTGCTTCCACTGTTGAGGTTGATACTTGTATGTTGTCCATGTCTTCGTTATTATTTTCTCTGGCTACTATTGCATATGTTGACCACCCGCTACAATTTTCTCCTACCAAACACTGTTCACAATAGCAACTTGTCGATTTTGTAAGAACTGAGGTGTCTGACAAACCAATTACCGCATGTGTTTTCATTGTATTCTTTATGGGTTTGATAGACAATTTGTTGAATTCCTCTTTCTTTTCATCACACGCTTTTTTATCGACGAAAAGGAAACGCACTTCCTTCATTGATGACGTTCTTGCCCACTGATAGAATTGCTTCGCATCTTTTATGACGGCCTTCTCTTGAACCACTGCTTCGTCGGCCATACGTTTTGCTGTTCCTCCGAGCCCATCGCATGGCCCTTTCCCATAGCCCGCCTCAAAATAATTCCACTGTGCATTCAGGCCATATTTCTGTTGATGGGTGGCTAATGTGTAGAATATGAATCTGTTTCGGTATTGACTCGTAGGAGAATCAGTCCAATAATGTACTTTCTTGACGTCTCTATCAATGTCTCGTAATTGCGGAATCATAGCATCCATAAAAGCACATACTGTGTTTGCTGCATGATTTATTTCGTCTGATATGACTACAATGGACTTGTGTTTGAGAGAACCCCCCTCCTTAAAATAAACGACTGTAGGATGCAACGTAACCGACGTCTTGTTCCAGTAGGCTGTCTGTACCTCGTTCATTGACCTACATGTGAAATTCTCAGCGAAGTCCATCTGAAGAATCATTTCATGCTCTGGCAATTTCTCTTTCAGTTTTCGCAGCTCCTGGTATTGTTTCTTTACTCTATCTACATGGCCAGCAAATTCGTCTGAATCATTCTTGAAAATCTTCTTAAATTCCTCATTTGAAACCTTCTCTTCAATCACATCCATTTTCATAATTTTTCGACTGTCTGAAGAATCATTTTGAACTTTCTTCCGATTTTATAAGAGACTTCATCAGGAAGATTGTTTAAGGCATTGTCAAGATCATTCGTCTCTGTGAGCAGCAGATCTGGGTTTCGGCTTACGTTAATTCCATAGCTTCTAAGGCAACTTGCTTTCAAGGCCATATTCTGATGACGTTGACATAGACACGCGCTCCTAACGATAAAGGAGGCTAATAATATGCTGCGTGGTCTCATTCTGCAAAATGACGCCAAGGAAACTTTGATTTCTGGGTTTTCAGATAGGAACTTCAAATGTAGATTTTTCATGTAATCTGTCAGCACAACTGTCTGTTGTTTTTCTCCACTTTCATCTTTCTTGGCATCAGCTTTTCCTGGTTGCATACGACAGTTATCCTCTCTCCTTAGGAAATCTAAAACTGTATCCCTAATCCGTTTGGTTAAGCTCTGGTGAAATTCTTTGTTGACGGAAGCTTTTCTAGAGGTATATTTACGCAAGCTGTTTCTTGCTAAGCCAGTTTTCTTGCTTATGGTGGATAGCAAACGGTACTTCTGTGTAATTTTACCAGCAACTATATTATGCAGACCTCCTCTAGCTTTTCTTGATATTTTTTTCCTTGAATAACTGAGCTCTTCCAAAAGTGCATTACCTAATTCCAATCTCCTCTTAATTATTCGTTTTCTTCTAGGTGTTAAACTAACAATCGTATCCAGTTGTTTTGTAGGTGTATTTAATTCACTTGTTTGTTCTGCTGTACTTGAATCAGGGACTTTTCTTGACACTTTCTTTCTGAGACGTTCTATTTTCTTATTTCGTGCTCTGATTTTTTTACGCAATACATCCACTTCATTTTCAAGACTCTTGATTGATTTTCGGGCTTTTGCTAGTGCACGTATGTGAGTTTTCTTTATTCCCTTTGCTTTTTGTTCCTTGGCTTTCACTAGCGAAGGCAGGCGAACTATAAGGGGAGGGTTGTTTCCATGTAAGTCTTCATCTTCTACTGGCATTGAACTGTAGCCGCTAGTATCCGCAGCCATCTCAGCGACATTGATTTCCCGCCGTGAGAGTCTGTTTCGTAACATATTTCTTCGATTGCGCTCAGCAAGTTTGCGCTTGTTCATTTCAGCTGCTGGAACATAATATTTCTTAACTCTCTGTCTTTCTTTCTCTAGAAACTTTGGCCCCTTCTCTTTTTGGCGTTTTCTAAATTCCCTCTGTCTTTCAGCTGCTGTTTTCGCCATTCTAGAATAGTAAAAAGGCGTTATGCAAGTATCGATACATACGTAACAATTTTGTGACAGGGTTTGCCCGGAAAGGACAAATTGCTTTTTAAAATTATTGCTTGAAATTAAAAGCTACATGTACATAAGTAACAATTATATGATTAATCATATGATTAATTATGATTATGATTCCCTCGAAAATCGAATTTCAAAGATTGTCATATATTTAAACAACAATAAATTTGTTTTGATTAAATCATTTCCATTTTAATGCACTGTATTTAAGGTAGATCTAGATATGATTTTATTTCAAACATAAAGTGTAGTAATTGAAAATTAGAAGAAAATCATTGAGATTTTGAGTGTATTTATTGAAATAAATAATATAACAAATTATGATACATACATAACTGCATGTAACGTATGTATCATGACATTTTACCCTAGATATTGTTGGCAAACTACAACCAGCGAGACAAAACACATTTTGTTTGAAAAGAATTGATTATATTTAACATACTCAAGAAAAAAGGATAACTATAAGATTGGTATATATATTAAACTTACATGCCTGCAAGCTGAGGAATTCTGTTATATATTTTGTGTCACCGTGTCTCAATACTTTCTCTTTGAAATCTCCCTGCAATCAACTTTTAAGGTCAAAGTGTCGTGTGCAGAAGCATTTGACGTCATAATATTGGCATGATGCCCGTCAGTTACAGAAATAATCGTCATTGTGTTACGTATGTATCTGTTACGTATGTATTTTTCAAGTATGAAATTAAAAAAAAAACACATTATAACCTGATGTGACATCGAAAAACTGTATTATTTCCAATGTGTGTAAACAATTACAATGTATAATGAAAAAAAAATAATCACCAATATCCTCCATACATTGTTTTAAAACAGGGTTATGTAAGTATGTCAAAAAAGCAACCAACCATTTTCTTCCCTTAAAGGTCAAGTTTCTCTTCTGATATTGTTTAGAGGGTACCAGGCTTTTATTTGTGCTATTTAATACGCTGAATTTGAATTTTCTTCGCATTGATAGTAGAAATACGCCATACCAAATTTCATTTATTGCATTGCAAATATTGCCGTTGCGTAAGTATCATAGCCTTGGCGACACCCATTTAAAAGGTAATACGATACTTATGTTCAGAGGATCTTCAAAAAGCAAAATAGTAATCGGAAGAAAACAGTTTTACCTTGTCATATAGATATACAAGATCGTTTCAAGTGAACTATATGTAAATATATAAGATAAACTTCGTTGTAGTTATTGCAGGCGACAGTCACGTATGTATCGTTTTCGTTTCGTTTAAGCTTAAAAGTTTATTTAAAGAAATAGTTTGGAGTGAAGGCTATTACATATATTGGTACATCTAGGTAATATTATGAAATAACAATGAAAAAATACGAGCTGAATAACTGAATTCGCCATAAAATAATCGGTGACAAGCATTTATTGCAATTGAACATTATTCCTGAGAATTGGTGTGAAGACGTTGCTAGAAACGAACCAGCAAAACAATCCTGTATTATTATTGCAGTATTGATGAAGAAGTATGAAGGATAACGGCATCACAAATCAGGAATTTGATCATAATAAATATAAAACATATATACCTTTTAATTTAGTGCATAATACTAGATTTAAATCTAAAATTATCAATATTGTTAAATTTTAAGATACTTCCAAGAGCAAAAGAGTCAGGTGCCATGTTCCCATTACTTGACGGATCTTCACTGTTGTATAGACTACAATTTGAAAGTAAGCATTTTCTTAGCCTTATAATAGATTTCCAATTGCATTATATTTTTATTCTCGATTCAACGATTATATATATATATATATATATATATATATATATATATATATATATATATATATATATATATATATATATATGCATTTTACTGAATGAGTATGGTCGTATTTACACATTTTACATTCAGAATGTAGTGTGAAAGAGAGGTGGCAAGACCTTGTTGATTTATCCCAGAAACATGTGGGAAACCATACCTGGATGTTAAATGATTCTCACCTGATGATGATAGCCTGTTCTGGAAAACAACCAGCAATGGCGGAAACTATTCTTCAAGGACTAAAGGACTTCGCAAAGTAATATGACGCCAGATATTATGTATTAGCTTCATTAGAGATTAATTAGTTCGCTCTTTAATTATTTTGGATATTCACCGTGTCGACCATGTCCATGAGCATCAATGAAGAGAATTTAGATGTCGAAAGAAACATAAATACAGTTGCATATGTTCTTATGAGTATTATACAACAAAAGGTTTGGGTAACAGTAATCATAAAATGTAGATGTCTTTTCTTCTACCTGAATCAGAGGTTTTCATCCATTATTTCTCACGTTATTACACAACGATAGAGCGGGGTTCAGAGGTGGAATTCTGCATTTGCGCCCAAGTTCCTGAATAACATCTACAGTGTCATCATGTAGCGTTAGTTTGATACCATAATCGGAAATGGAAGTTTTACAATATTCTTGATTATCCTCCATAATTCAATATTATCCAAAGCGAATGGTTCTCTATAATTGTTTTGGCCACCTGGCCTGCATGGAGTAGTTTACAGAAAATTATTCTATTTTAATAAAATCCATTACTATTATGTGTAATATTTGTAATTTTCGGTAAATACCACTAGATAAGTTCCGGATGGCTGCAAATTTGTTTTGTTTTATTTTTAAGATACATTGTGTATATTTTATAGTTTTATTACAGTGTCATCAGTATAAGTTTTAGTTCTAGTTAACCACACCATTTGTTTGGCTTTTGTCAAATTAGATGACCGTCCAAAGTCGGTATCGTAATTGCACTACAATCAAATATTTTTGTTATGTGTTAAATGTTCTATTATATTATTTATATTCATGTATTGTATGGCTCCATGGTGACTTCTGCCACATAACTGAGCCGGTAACTCCTCTTTTTTCTTTTACATTTGAAAATTGAAATCCTCTTTTTTTATTTTCATTTCTATATTTATTTTATCCAATTATTTTTAATTAATATTTATTATTATTGTTAATTTTTTATTTTATTTTATTATTATTGTTTTTTTTTTTATGTTTTATGCGGAATATAAAATTTTATATGTATTCAATTTAGAATTATTTTTATCTGAGCGGAGCAAAAATAAGACACAATATATGTGTTTTGCAGGGATTGTACTGGTAATAATGCCTTAGTAACAAAGGAGACAGGAATCAGATTATGCGAAGGGATAAAAGCATATCAAGACGGCGAGTATGATAAGGCCACCACAATACTGTCCTCTATCAAATACGATATCATCACGCTGGGTGGAAGTCATGCTCAGGTCCTACCAAGTTTTATATAGTGTTACCCTGTTCAGTCATTCCATCATTCCGTCATTATTCGTTTTCCGCTCATTTTCTCTTTGAATGTTTGATGAATTAAATTAATAATGGGTATACAGATGTATCAAAGGATGATGAGGTAAAGATGGAATATGGGTGTGGTCAGTGCGGTAACTTTTGACAGAGTTATTGCCCTTGAACATCTAAAATTTCTTAAAAATGTCATTTTATTTTTTGGTTTGATGGACCAAATTGATATTAGGTATATAGATATATCAAGGGAAGATGCAGGTCAAATTTGAATATGGGTGTGGTCCGGTAATTTTTGACAGAATTATTGCTCTTGAACATAGAACATTTCTTAAAAATGACAATTTTCATTTCATTTTGTCGGTGAAGGTTTGAAGGATTAATTTGATATTAGTATATAGATGTATCAAGGAAAAATGCAGGTCAAGTTCGAATATGGATATGTTCCAGTGATTTTTGACAGAGTAATTGTCCATGAACATTAGAAATTTCTTGAATTTTCAAATATTAATTCTCTGGCAATTATATTTCACGACCTTAGATGCCAGCGGGGGCATTTGTGTCGCACCGATACATTAAAATTCTTGTTAGATTTATGAAAAAAATCTAATACTACAATGTAACTCAAGTTTTACTATAAAAATTTAAAAAGCGATGTTGAAGTGTTATGTAGCATTACTTTGATATTATAGCGGAGATGTTAATTATACAATATTCTTTATTCTTGATAATATATAAGGGCAAACACTTGGTGTGATAGTGAACAAGAATGAAACAAGATGTGTTTGTGAAATCACCTTGACCTAAGGATGAGGATTAAAAATTCTTAGTGTCATTGTAAAACATAGGCCAAACTTGACGGTTAAGGTCACATGGTAGTAAATTGTGATATAAAATTGTGGACCCCTGCGAAATGTGAAAATCATAGCTACAGTGGTTGAAAAGTTGTTATGATATCAAGAGTAATTTCATTAATGAAGGTCAAAGTAAAGGGCATGAGTTATAGTATAAACAGAGAGGTCTCGTCCCAAAGAACAAACATGTAAAATACCAAACACTGCTTGGTATTGTTGAAAAGATAAAGTTGTCACCAAACAAACAACACGGACGGACAGAAAAAACAATGACTTCAGTCTTTTTATTCGGGACCATAAAAATGTTAAACGAAATCTTTATGAGAAAAATAATGTTGATAAAATATTGAAACTTAAGCTTTCTCTATTACGCCATTGTACATATAATGAATTGTGATGTATATGATATTTAAATACATTTTTCTATGTTACAGCGAGATGTGTTTAATCAGTTGCTTATCCATGCAGCCTTAAAATCACCTTGCAAAGAGCATGTCAAGTTTGGCAGGTAATAATCAATTTTAGTTCACCTCTACAAAGTGGAGGAGGAGCTAATGCAATACCCCCAATGTCCGGGGTCCTATTCAGGTTCCCATCCGCATCAATTAGTTTGGGTTAATTCATTTTTTGAGGAAGTAAATGTGTTACAGTTGCACCTTGCACCTTAGGTTCATTTTGGGATGCTGACTTAAGCACATTCATCTGATGATGCATCTGACCTTGTTATATAGAAATTCTACTATAAACATAGTAGCAGAAGGGGCATAACTGTTTCACAAACATCTCTTGTTTGTTTTTGTCTGACAAATACAAAGTTAGCGTGGTAGTCTTTGATCACACTATATCTCTAATTAGATAAAATGAAAATAGCATCTTTATATCATGTTGTTTTAAGAATCAATGTTCGTTTGTTTTTTTGTAGACTTTTGCTGGCTGAGAGAAAGGCATTTAAAGAGACTGATTGTCTTACTGATAGACTCATGGCCCAGGCGCTTCAACAACATATTGTTCAATAAACGAGAGTTCATTATTTGGGCATTATTAGTGTGCAAGAGTTCAACTTTTGAAACTAAATCATTTTATTATACATAGAATACATAGAATAGGGTCAACTATATTGATTTAATCTTCTTGTAATCATCATTAGAAGGTGTAATTATTTCGTACTGTTTTAATGTCTTGGCATGTTTATGGCTTGGGTATAGGTGTTTGCCATATCTGTCTCCCGATTATCCGTTCCTCTGTCTAACTTAGCGAAGAGCTCATCTTTAAAGAAACTATTGAAGAGGTTTTCAAATGATCACGTAAGAATTCTATAGGTGTGCAGTTAGTGTTGTAAAAGGTTTGTTACTGTACTCAGCTCACACCTTTCCATTTCGTTTTGATCACGCTGATATATTTAATATTGTTATTATTCAGGTCTTTACTAAATCAAAAAGGATCCGTTTTATACCCTAGACCGAAGCATCCATTTCAAAGCTGAGAGAAAGTTTGTGTTTGAATATGGTCAATGTTAACAATAGATCATTCAAAGAGACTTGCATTAGTATCTTGCCATACAATACAATAATAATAATAACAAAGTGTGAAATATAATCGAATTAAAATTAGGAAGAAAACTGCCTTTAACATAACGCTGAGTAATGTACATAAAGCTCATCTTTCTTGTCTGCGAGCTTTAGACCGTACCAGAATCTTGTGTCATTGACATTCCCCCTGACCTTGTCCTCACATGTTATAATATTGCGATTAGTTCATTTTTCGGGGATACCTTGAAGACGCCTTCATTTACCTGCATGCATAAATCTAGATGAAAGCATTTGAAGTGTAGTCAACTTCTGATATATCGACTTTAACGTAGATCTTGATCTCCTAGATTATTTGTCATGAAATATTTAAAGAGATTCATTTTCAGAAGAGCATCTCAACTGCAGCAAATATTTTTAAAGTTCATATTCCTTCTGATACAGAAACTTTAAGAAAAGCACAATTAAAGTACCTTCATTACAAATGTACTGAAGGGCTGGGTATACTTTTGCAACTTTGACCTCTGGCTCCCGCCTTGTATTTCCATAATTTTGCAACCTTGTCTTTTACATATTCTGTTTAGTCCATTTGTTAACATGGATCACCTTGCCGGAAGTATTTATTGTGTCTATTTTATTGTATGGTCCTTTTTACGTGATAAAATGTTTATATAACATGTTGCTTATAGCCCGGATATGCTTTCTTTTCTGGTTTGTGTAATGAGCATCTGTATACGGTATTAGTTGTTGATCATTTACATGTAGAAGATTTTGTTATGGTAGTATGACAATTATATGTTTGTGATTTCTGTTAATTACATATTGTAAGATTAATTGCCTTTTGTACCATACCAAAGTGCTTCAGTATATTAAATGATTATCCACCATACTTGATTGTAATGAAGATGTTTGAGTATATCCTTCCTTTTGAATACTAGTATCTTATAACCCATCGATATGAAATTATCGGCACCTTTGATCCTCCTTAGTTTCTACACGAGATCACCGTAGAAATGGAATGAGAAATTCCGAATTTAGAGATATGTGAAAGTAAGATATGTAAAGTTTACAAAAATGCGGATATGATTTCTGTAAACCTAACGTTTTAAATTTTGTGGTGTTGGTAATCAATCAGTGAAATGGGAATTCAACATTCAATATCTTTGTTGGAGACATCATTGAAATAATTTTAGCCGCAAGACGTGGCCCTTTTTTAATAACAAGGACACAATTCCTTACGTTGCGTGAACTTGCAATTTTGATAAACTGAATGACCGGCAAGATTCTGTACATTTTGCCATCAAATGGAGCAAGAAAAAAGAGGAGTTACCGGCTCAGTTATGTGGCAAAAGTCACCATGGAGCTATACAATACCAATGTCATACTTATGTAATAATAAAAAGAATATAATAATGGTATTGCAATTGATTTAAAATAAACAATATGCGTTAGGTAATACCACTCAGTCCTGTAATAATAACACTTGAAATGAGGATTTGAATTCGGTAAATAGCGAAATTATAAACTAAAATTTCAGAAAATTACGAATAAATGTTAAAAGTAATAGTGAAAATAATTAGCCCAAAATGTTAGAAGAGTCCCCATAATATGGTTATAACGATGGCAAAATATGGATCAAATACATATATTTCAATTCTTACCATAAAAAATACATTTATGCAAGTAGTTTTTTCTCTTGCACTAGAGAACTCAAACTAAAGGAAACCAGGATTGTCTCGAAGACACCTATAGGTCAAAGCACAGTAACTCCATTTCCCATACGGTCCCATGTTAAATTACCAAATTTCCAGCAAGATTTACACAGCATCCTACATTTTAGCTATATATAATCCATATATCAAAATGTTTGTCAGACCCTCCTCTATCAGAATTTTAACAGTTTATCATAGGTTATCCACCTTAATTTCGAGAAAATCATGCTGGAAGGGGGTCACCCAAAAAACTTGCCAAAATTCAAATGTAAACAACAACCCTTTTTAGGTCAAAATATGTTTTACAATAGTGAAATGAGATAAAAATTCATGATTTTACAGCAATCTTTATCTATAGATTCATCAAAATATTTCATCCAATCACAGCCCCTGATACATTAAAATAGTATTCCCTCTCTCCCTACATCACATCAATTAGTCACGACTTTCGTTAACTACTGTTCTTTGACCTACAGAGGCATACTACTTTATCAAACTAGGAAAGTCCCTATCAAACAAAGGAGTGTTGATTTCTAAATAAAGTGACACCCTACATTACATCAGCCAAAAACGACTTTCGTTAAGTACTGTTCTTTGACCTATAATAGGGCTAAACACGTATTGCTGAAAAGTCATTTTTGCTAATTTGGTTCAAAGATCTGAATGAAATCTGTAAAGTTTATGGTATTTTTAACTCCGAGGCACAAGTTTGAAAGTATTAATCTATACATGATTTGTATGAAAATCAAAAATGTTGGTATAGGTTCTAGCAAAGCGAAGCAGTTGAGAAATATATATGGTATATGATTGGATTCTAGGGACATCAACATCTTACTAGGGACAGTCTACAATAGGATATCATTATTATCATAAATGCTAGTATATATATTGTTGTCAATAATTTTAATGTATATGTCAAAAACAGCTTTTTCCTTATTAGATATATATTGCAATATAGGTCGGTAAATATCACTAATTTTATTTCAAATTCAGTACTATCAAGTATGAATATATCACCTAAATATCTAGAAGTTTCATTAATGTTTAAAGTTTTGAAATCGAGGAATGAAATTCCTCTAATAACAATACAAAAGATCTTTATATCTGCATGTACAACCAAAACAATTGAGGGTTGTGAGAATAATAAATATAGACGAGGTACTGAATCAATATCTAACCTTGAGAATAATTTTTGTATCAGAAAACGTAATCGTTTAAATAGATCATTAAACGATCTTCTATTTATCGCAAAAAATAATGGCCGTCATGAAATGATTATTCTATTTTCATATGATAAAATCTTTCCTCGTATTCCGTCTCTTCCATCCAAGCAGCAATTTCTCAAAATTAAATTTATTAATAAAGGCTTCGATCTACTTACCATTTCAAATATTTTCCGTGATCATAGAGTCACATCTAAAATCCCCCAATATTTTGAGAATTTAGAACCTCCACTTATTTGTTACCAGTACAAAAAGCCTATAAGAAATCTTATTTTAAATTATAATAAAGTTACATCTAACCCTGATATTTCATACTCTATTTCTTCGTCGTGTTCTTGTGATAATTCTAAATATGTTTATAAACCGGCAGGTCATGTTATTACTGGTGACCGAAATTGTATTAAATAATATAAATCACGTTTCATATCTAATTCCAGCCACTGCTCTACTACGGTACTATCGAAACATATTACGTCTGCTCTAACTGCTATAAAAGATCATATTATCACATATTGTGATGTCGCATTTCATAATAGTAACATCAATTACTTTTGGTCAATTAAAAATTCTCATGAAGTTATAGACAAACTTCTTTCACTTAATTTCACGTGACTCAAATTTCTACATTTGATTTTTCTACACTTTATACATCTGTGTCTCATGATTTGATTAAAATACAATGGTGTTTTCACAGAGAATCTAAAACTTACATATGTACTTCCAATAACTCCGGATTCTTTTCCAACAAACAATATACTTTATATAAGTACTGGACTTGCAAGGAATTATGTAAAGCACTAGATTTTCTCATGAATAATATTTTTGTGCAATTTGATGGCAAGATATATCAACAAAAAGTTGGGATTCCTATTGGTACTAACTGCGCGCCTCTGATAGCAGATTTATTTCTTTATTGCTATGAGAGGGATTTTATGGTTTCTATTCAAAAATCAAAACGTTTGACCTCATTGACAAATTTAATAATACTTGCAGATATCTGGATGACATTTTGGTTATCGACAACCCTGAATTCGAACAATTTATATCAGAAATATATCCACCAGAGCTCAAATTGAATAAAGCTAATACTTGAGATAAATCTACACCTTTCTTAGATTTGAATATCAAAATTATCAACCACCTAATATATACTAATATTTATGATAAACGTGAGGATTTTGGATTTCCTATTGTAAATTTCCTTACTTGGATGGCGATGTCCCTCGACTCCCATTATATGGTATCCATATATCTCAATTAGTTCGATTTGTCATGAGGTGCACCGATGTTTTGGACTTTCATAAACGAAATTTATAAATTACTACTAACCTTTTAACTCGGGGTTATAGATATCACAAGCTAAGAAAAACATTCGGCAAATTCTTCGGATCTTATTCAGAACTTCTATCTAAATTTGGAAATATTTCTTTTCAACTATATGTATCCAATGGAATTTCCCATCCTAATTTTTACGGTGATCTTTTATATAAACTAAGGAAAGTAAAAGCCTCCGATAACGTCATTTAATCATGTAATAAAATAGTCAAACGTCTTCTAAATAGACAATATGACATTGAGATCATCAAAAAGAACGTTGCACTCTGACTATCAGGGCGGTAGGGACTATATGACGGGTCTTGTCCAAACCTCTTTCAGAGGAGACATGGTCCTGAACCTCGTCCCCTCTGACTGTTAGTCTGGACTCCCACAAGTCTAGGGTCTTAGCTCGCTTTCAGACTGGCAGAGCACGGTTTATCATGTTGATGTCGCATGTATTTTTTTATCATTATGTGATTTACAATACCTTACGTGTTTATATTTTTATGACCTCTCAATATGCGATACCTGTTGACCCTTGTTCTTTACATGGAGGATTATTTATAAATTTTTAAATATACGTCCTTTGATTGTTCTGCTGTTACGGTGAGTGGGAAGGTGGGCGGATCCATCAAATGAAATAGACCATTGTGATTTGTGTTTGTGAATGAATGAATGTTTCGGTATTTTCTGTGTGGTCAAGTGATATTTGTTCTTTAGTTAGATGATAAATTTTACCAGTCTTTAGGTATCCTATCACTGACATTACTAAGGTAAAGTTTGTAATCGTGAATTGTCTGTTTTACGTGTAAAATATGTTTTGTGTGCCAAAATTTTTATGACCTCTCAGGCTCTGGTCTTGAGAATCATGTTGATTCTTGTTCTTTGTATGGAGGATTTTTTTAATAATTTTGTGAAAATGTGTGCCTTGATTGTGCTGCTTTTACGGTGAATGGGAAGGTGTGCGCCCGTAAACCGGTTAACCACACCAATTGAGTGACGTTTGTTACTTTAATTGACCGTCCTAAATGGGTATCGTAACTGCAGTACAATCGAATATTTTTTCATGTCGTTGTCTGTGTTTTTCAATATTATCATGTTTATGTGCATGTTCTTGGTGATTGTGTCATAAACCTTGGTTAGGTGCCTTCTGTTTTCTCTTTTTGACATTTTTATCAATAGATCTAATTGTATTCTTCTTGTATACTTCAACTGTAGTACATTGTTGTTAGTGTCATAGTAATGTGACACCAGTTATATTAGCATAGTATATGGTTGTGGTGGTCTAAATATGGGGAATAAGGAAGAGTAGTTTATAAGTCACCATGTACGACATACCACTAATTTTCATCTGTATGTACTGATTGATGAGGTCAGAATTTGACGTCACATATTTATGTCGGTACGACATCGAGATCATTGTTACATGGTACAAGTTTTTAAAGTCAGCAAAAGATGCGTCATTCATATTTCTAAGAATACTGCTTTGGTCCCATCTTCATGCTTCATTTCCTCAATTCCATTTTGAATCCTGTCTCGTAATTGTAGAATATTGTAATCATTGAAATGAACATCAAACCTTCAATTTTTTGTATAATCAGCGTTACTATCTTTTGGACGATAAAAGGATGCTTTGTCATATGTGTTTTCACATTCAAGAAACGTGTGTGTTTTCGCCATAAAGCAGTCGCTGACATCGCCAGATAACACCCTAGATATTCTGATTTCATCATATATTCCCTCGGTACATTCCATTATCCCTGTGGTATTCTGCTCCTTTCTACGCGTCATATTGTCAGAAACGGAAGTCCCATCTTTAAAAACAAAAGGAAATTATGTTTGTGCATATTCATTTTGAAGTTCAGTTATAATATCAGTTTGTATTTGCAACTGTACCTAAGTGTATCTTTAGCTACGACCTTTATATAATTACTTTTCACGCTCATTGGAAAAACAATATTAGGTTGTCTTTTCCTAACACTAGTTGACGTGTGTGTCATAGAAATAATGCTCCGAAAATGCACTGGAAACACGACATAAAGAAAATTTAAATGTTCACAATTTTATGCGTACATGTCCCAATACTATTATAATGAAAAGTGTATTTTTTGTCAAATAACTACACAAGTCACAACGAATTTATTTTTTCTAGCATTTGAAACAAAACTCATTTCACAGACACCATGATATAAAAAGAAGAGCGTTAGAAGGACTTCATTGACTGCTGCTTAACATTACGCGAACATTACATGATTTGTTCTATCTTATGATATTTTACAACATAAGAACTGAGAAAAAGAACCGTTCATTGTTCAAAACAGTTTTAGCAAAAATCTTGATAAATTGTTTAAGAGATCGTTTAAAAATATAGTACACAGCATAACATCTCTCTCTGTTTGTCTTTCTCTGTCTGTCTGTCTCTTTCTCTCTCTCTCTCTCTCTCTCTCTCTCTCTCATTCTCTCTTATTTATTTGAAGAAATGCTGCAATTATTATTAAAATTAGAATATCGTATATCGTATCGTAATAAACTAGAAGAGCTCGAAGCATAACATAACATACATGTTTAATAAGTAGATTATATCCTTTAAATATACCATTGGCACTAGCACTATTTTGCTACGTTATAAGATAATGATTAAAGAAAATCCAGTCGGCCATTTATGATTAAACCAAAGACTATATAAAATCAGTCGGTCATATATCATTAAACTGAAGGATTTATAAAATTTCATGTATAAAATTTATGAAGAAAACTTTACATCCCACTAAGATTCTTTTTTCAGGAATCATTTTATTAGACCTATTCCAAATATTTCTTTTGTTTTAAGATCTTAATCATAATTGTAGCTACTTACATGCATCTTTAGATAACTGATAACTGAATTACTAGTATATTCTCCAGTAGCATACAAGTACATAACATATCAGTACTACAAGTATATACAACTCAGACATTCTACATGACTGTAAGTGCTACATGACTCACGATCCTACAGATATCCTTTGATGAGGTTGCTATATTGTGATAAAGCTTTCATATTTACATGCTTTGGTACTCCTCTAAAAATGTAAGTATAATTTCATCCATACAGTTGCGTGTTTGGCTTTTATTGTTTTATGCTATTTCAACACTTCACATGCCGCTGCCAAATTACTTTCATAAGATTTATTTCCACATTTCGTTACATGTTAAGAAATGACGTACTACGGAATACTTACTCCGAAAACTCTTGTGCATATCAGTGCAATTCTTTGATATACTGAAATTATACATACAAATTAAATATGTTCTTTTAACATACATGTTCGTCTATACTTTAAATACAGTTTTATGTGTGTGTGTGTGTGTGTGTGTGTGTGTGTGTGTATTTGAAATGAATTGCACCGCGAGTAAATATTAAAACCATAACTATAAGCCGTGAAATTTACTTATGTACCCTTAATAAGATACTTTTAAACTTTTGTGCAAAATTTTCAAATCATTGATATGATATGTTTACGAATTAACACAATGAATATCTATTAATGCAAGTTCATGCAACTACATAGTAATCTATAAATTTCACTTACTACAAACGTATCAGAGCATAGCACACCAGCCCAACCGAGGTGACACATAAAACACCAAGTAGAATTACTTCAATTGGTGCCGTTTTTGTCTTTCCCTTTTTGAATTTTGGATCACCTGTGTGATAAAAGTGAACATGAAGCGGTTTCAATCCTATTAAGTTTTCTGTTTTACTTTAATTTTCTTTTCAATTTACTTTTGAGTTTTATACTGTTTAAAGGCAATGAGAAAAGGACGATTTCCATGCGCTGACCTTTTCTATGTCAGCATAATAATCATAAAAAATTAATGTGATTATATCAATGTTACATTAGTGTTTTTGACCAAAGCAAAAAAGGAAAAACAAAAAACAAATCACATAGGCCTGCTGCAACACGATAATGAACATTCTGTCTATCTGATCCGCTGCTACATCTCACTTCATGAATCAAGAGTGTGGGAATATTTCCCAACACCATATTTCCTGTCAACGACTTATATAACTGCGCATGAACGTTTTTAACTATAAAACTTTTAAAATATTAAAATGACACTTGTGAATACTACAATGCATTACAAATTCAACTAAAACTCAGTCGTATTTATAACCTCTTCTTCAAACAACATTCAGTATCAGTCAGCGTTGGAAGTTGCTGTATCATTTGACGGCGACTTAAAACAGATTTCTGTCATAACATGCAGTTGACCCATTGCAAAACAAATAAATCGCAGTAAGATGGGGTTTTTTTAAATCAGTTTCAATTAAAGAAGTATAGTAAGTCCTTGCTATATAGCAGTAGCAGGTACTCACTCTCCGTGCAGCTCCCATTCCTGCAGGTGTTTGTGTGTACGCAACCATCATAAGAATCGCATTTACTTCTATTACAATTGCATTCTGATTTGCACGATCTACCGAAGAATCCAGGCGAACAAGTTTGATCGCAGTTGATGCCTTGGTATCCTTTTGCGCATTCTACAATATATATGTACTCGCATTTGTATAATTAAAAGTTATTCCTCACTTGTCTCTACTCTAATAAATAATTGCTTATTACGGTATGCTACGTTAGTTTGCAACCTTTCTATTACGTTTGTCTCTATATTCATCTTATATGTGCAATCGTTTATCGTATGTATATTTTGAGCATTTAATTATGACATGTGAAGATAGCAAATGAGAGAACGCATATCTTTGTCACGTGCTCTCAACACTGATTTCAGGAGGACCATGGATGTCCACTGTGGTAAGCTGCTGGAGAGTACAGAAACATGGCACCCGTTTGTTATAGGATTAATGTTTTGTCTATCATGAGTGATCTCGCCTTTGGCACAATAAAACATAAAACGTTGCTCTTCATGTTGTCATATTAAAGACTGAATAGAAACGGCAGGCAAGACATTTCGATCTTAACGAAGTCTGAAATGTGTGTGCATCATGTCGGCGAGTTCGATCTGACGTTATTCGAACGGACCACTCCACAAAACGAAATGTTTAAAAAAAAATGACGTCATCTAAGATCTCATAAACCTCTGCCGAATGACGTTTTCGTTTATTTGTCGACAGTGTGTTGCATATTCTCACAGATGCCCACGTGACCCTTGATATATGACTTGGGCATAAACAATAATGGAGAAAAAATGTTGAGATGATTTCTTATAGTTTTTAGTCACAGTCACACCAAATTTTAAAATTATTGCTTTAAGTTACTTTATCAAGTTTATAATCGTGTCAGTTGGTGTTAAATTCGGAATCGCACATTTTGTTCAATAAGATTTATCTGTTAATTGGGGTCCCCCCCCCCATTATTTTCAAGTAAAACACAAAGTAACATTGAGAAGATTTCCCATTTCACAACAATAATGGGGACATCCCCTTTATCATTCTTTTTCGTTAAAACTTTTTCTCAATGCTTGCTTTATATACATTAATCAAATTTTTCAGCCATAGTTTTTTTTTCGCAAGTAAACACTATACGACCTAAAATCGGTATCTAGAAATTTATGCTTGATAAATATATCCTTAGTGCGTTTATTTACATGGGAATGTTACCTTCTTGCATAGTTTTATATCATTAGGTCATGCTATGTCCTTGAATTGATTCTTTGGCTCACTTTTTTTGGCCTGCTCGGTTTTAACTCTGTTCTTCAAATATTTATATTATTAGAATTCCAATCATTCGGCCATGAACATCACTGAAGAATTGTCAAAATGCGCATCTGGTGCACATAAATACGTTCTCATTTTTACTGTTATTACATATTTTATCATTTTTGGTAATATATATTTGAACATCCATGATTACTAAACAGTGACTGTGGCAGATTTCCGAAAGGTGGACGGGTATGTAAAAGTCAAGTATTAGCCAAAATACTCAGGCAATTTGGTGTCAGATTTTGAGTTTTACTTAAAAATATGTTGCGAAAAGGGGGGGGGGGAGGGGGGGAGGAAAAGTCCCTCTACCTCTAAATCCGTCAGTGCCAAATATACATACACGTATTGTGCACTCAGCCAATGATGGTGTATAAAATGTAACATTATCATTATTTTGATTAATACTACGATGTTCTCATCAATAACTGGGATGAATATGTCGGTAGTCTTTCAAGTAAATAAATAACTGGACAATTTCAAACATCATACTCCTTCGATTCTTATAATCTATAATCAAATATAGAAATATTATCACATTAATACAGCATGTCTATATACAATAACACATATATAAAATTAAACAAAGTTTGTATAAACTATGATATTAATTGATATTAAGATATATACCCTTTGTGCAATTTCCACTTTTACAGTCTGAGGGATGCATACACCCGTTTTGGAAGTGACACATCTGGTGTTCCCCACATCTACATTCTATACCGCATAATCTGCCGTAATATCCTGGTGGACACGTAATACTACAGTTCTCGCCAAAATACCCTGTCTCGCATTCTGCTATGGCATAAATATAAACGTAGACAGATTATTTCAGTTTATGTTCAGTTAGCTATTATTTTAACAAATACATGTACAAAAAATCATAGAAATATGTATTTCCTGCAATTCAAGGTTAAGCCTTATCTAAGGGGAAAAAGTATGGTCTTACCAACACATTCATTATTCACCATTCTGTAATTTATGCAACATCCTGTATTGTTTAGAAAACTACAAAACAAAACAAAAAAATTTAATAAAGATATATTGTGTTTAATATGAGGACAACGCAGAATTCAAGAATTAAAAAACCAATGCACATTCCATGCAAGTTAAGATCTTCTATTGAAAATAACGTGTTTGATTATAACATTTCAACGTGTGCAATATGAAATAAAAAACCAAATACGATTTTTACATTTTAGTGTATATGGATTAAACCAATTCAGAAGTCCAAAAATCATGAGACCGGAAGGCATACAGCAAATAATCAAAAATATAAAATTAAACTGAAAACAAACCAAAGTAGTATTACTGAGTCTATAACAGGGAGTGAAATCAGGCGCCTGGGGAAAGTCAGCATGTCCTGCTTACTAACAACACCTGTCAATTACGTCCGGAGGAATATCTGATATCTTATTGATATCGGTAGAATACAGTTTTATTAGTAAATGTATTATTATAACATAAATGATCCACAATGAAGCATTGTAAATTGGAGAGTACAGCCCATGCTCTTAAGTCTTTATATGGATTGAGGTAATGAAGAATTTGTAATCAAATGTTATTTTATTATTACGTGTTGATATATTTCAACCAGATGTGTTCAGGAGTAAATGAAGGACATAGCAATTTTAACAAAGGAGGTAAAGGTTACTCTCTTTTGTGAAAATACTTTATGAAATTACAGAAACGTGTAGAAATTTTCGAAGTGAATATTTTACTTTTAAATTTAATTGATTGATTAATGAATTATTGTTTTACGTCAGTCCATTATTGTTTCACGTATATGGGGATGGCATCTGCCTGACGCATCGCATAGAAATTTATACCTTTGCAACGGACCCACCCAACGCAATGAGGGACCTTTCACTTGCCACGCCTACTGTGACACGGGACCTCGGGGTTTTTTCTGTCTCATATGAAAGACAAGGCACCTGTGCATCGATGGTGGGAGTCGAACCAGGAACCCTCAGGTCAGGAACCGAGCACCTCATCCACCAGAATGACATACGGTGTATGATATACAAATAGATATGAAGATTAATAACAGCTTTGAGGCTGTAGAGATAAATCGAAAATCACTACCGTTAAATTAAACATGTGTGCAAAAACTGACAAATTTCTATGAAAGTTATTTTCATTGCAAGAATGTCTGCTACAAAATCGCGGAAATTGGACATCTTCGTATTATTCTTCTGCTCATATTACATGAATATCCACTCATAACACCAATGGGTTATTATTTTATCCATCAAATGAATAGTTCAATAAAATCTAATTTAACACAAACCCCCCCCCCCCCCGATTTTCATGAGGTCAAAATGACAGATCACACTATAAAATAAATACAAGTTTTCGAAATCAAATTATAAAGATTTCTCTTCCTACTTCACTTTTTTTTCACAAAACTCAAAAACATAAAATAATGTTTGTGTTTATATATAGTTTTCACTGAGCAAAAATTCACAGAAGTTATCGCCCGTTGTCAGCCAATTTGTGGGCCAACTGAATTACAGACTGAAATTCTTAAAAATCATCTTTGAAAATATAAATTACTTACAAACCAATAAATATAAAAGAAACTGTTAATTTTGGTGCAAAATTATGAAAACCCTCTCTACACAAAGGTTTTAAAATTGGCATTACTCTGAATAAAAAAATTTTTTTTCTAACCCCACATATGGCTGACTACGGGAGGTAACTCCAGTAAATTTAGGCCCAGTAGACTCTCATAATCGATATTTGTTCAACAAAGAGGTCAGTAGTTTCCAGTTAGATAGATAACCATGAAAGTCGTCATAAGTTAGTATTAGTTATATTTTGTCCATTTTAAATTATATGTTTATTCTATCATAAAGAAAAGACTAAAGATCTGATTGCACTGCATTACAGATATAGGTCCTGCACCAACCTATTCATACGTCTGCCATTCGAAGGTACCCATGATGTTACGACGATGTCCAAAGAGCGGTTTGTTTGGCTTATATTTTCTATAATCCTTATTTGATTTGTAAAATTGATCCTTAGAGGAAAGCGAGGAAGCATTATCTTGGGTCATAGCTCCAAGATCAAGGTCACTGTGAACTTTAGTGCAAATTTTTGTTGACGCTTTCCATTGATCTATATAGATTAAGCGTAGACGTTGCGCCCATTCCCCCAAACCCATCCGCTTGCCCCACCCAAACGCGTAGCCCTAGTCATTGATCGTACACCGGTTTTGGGGTTTTTTTTTTTAATAATGTCTTATGTAAAAAAAATTGCCCATTGAAAATGAAGCATTTCCTGTTTTTAGATCACATTGCTCCCATTCCCTCTAATTTGAATTCATTCATTTTTTAATTCGTAAATTTTTAATATGTGTTTATTTTTCACTTCAAAAACTCATCCAACCTTTTGAAATATCTTGAAAAGCATATCGGCCAATAATATATTTCATCTGAAACATGTGCAAACTTTAATGTGGAAAGTCATGTTTCATAATTTAAAGGAAAACTAGAGTTTTATTAAATTTCTCCAACAGGCTGAAAAAATAGATACAAACTAAACTTAATACCGCTTTTTACCAATATTTAATTAATTGAATTATCTTCAAGAAGTCGTTACAATAAAGGGAAATAACTTTATGCTTAAGTAAAAAATGTATTCTATATACAATAGATTGAAGGCATTGGAGCATGTGACGTTAATGATATTTATATATGATGAATAATGACTGCTGAGTCTTGTGGTCAACGGTGGTACATCAGAATGGAATGCTTCCGAATAGAAATATAAATACTGATTACTTACGATTTCTTTCATATAACCCCCCCCCCCAAAGAATAAAAAAAAAACAAAATAAAAAACCCCAAAATCCAAAACAAAACACACACACACACACACACACACACACACACACACACACACACACACACAAACAAACAAACAAACCAAAAGAAAAAAAAAACAACAACAAAAACAAAAACATAATAAAGTAAAAACAATGGGTCGCCCCGATAAAGGGGCGACAAAAACAGAAACAAAAACAAAACCTTGAGCCTTCATATGATTTGATCAAACAATGCGATGTAGACGTCATATTTAGTTCTACGTAACACATTACCTTGTACATTGTTTATTATCTTTGACAAATCCATGTGGCACAAATAAATATATAATTGCACATGTATGTTTCATATAGTCCAACATTTTTTAATAAAACTACCTCAATGATGAATGATAAACAAGGAAAGTTTGTGTAGATCGTATCTAAATGTAACTGTGACTTTCAAGTACTGTACTTGTTATATATAATTGTATTGTAAGTGGAAAATGAGGAAGAAACAAGAGTTGTTAAAGTCTCATGACACTGTAGGCGTAACCCTTGTCACGGTAGATGTAAGTCCCATATAACAGTAGACGTAAGCCTTGTGTCACAGTAGACGTAAATCCCTTGTCACGGTAGACGCAAGTTCCTAGTCACGGTTGATGTAAATCCCGTGCCACGGTAGGCGCAGGTTCCTTGTCACGGTAGAAGTAAGTCCCGCATAACAGTAGACGTAAGCCTTGTGTCACAGTAGACGTAAATCCCTTGTCACGGTAGACGCACGTTCCTAGTCACGGTTGATGTTAATCCCGTGCCACGGTAGATGTAAGTTCCTTGTCACGGTAGATGGAAGTCCCGTATAATTGTAGACGTAAGCCTTGTGTCACAGTAGACGTAAATCCATTCACGGTAGACGCAAGATCCTTGCCACGGTTGATGTAAATCCCGTGCCACGATAGACGCAGGTTCCTTGTCATGGTAGATGTAAGTCCCGTGCCACGGTAGATGTAAGTTCCTTGTCATGATAGATGATAGATGTAAGTCCCGTGTCACGGTAGATGTAAGTTCCTTGTCACGGTAGATGTCAGTCCCGTGCCATGGTAGACGTTAGTTCCTTGTCATGATAGATGTAAGTCCAGTGTCACGGTAGATGTAAGTTCCTTGTCACGGTAGATGTAAGTCGCGTGCCACGGTAGACGCAAGTACCGTGTCGCGGATGACGTTAACCCCGTGTTTCAGTAGACGTACGTCCCTTAGGAGCGGTAGACGTAAATGTAACGGTATATTGTCACAGTAGACGTGACCCTTGTCACGACAGACGTAATTTCCATACCACAGTAGACGTAAGTCCATTGTCACACTAGACGTAAGTCCATGTCACGGTAGACGTAAACTCCGTGCGTTAAGAATTGAAGATTGAAACCGAACCAAAACAACACTAAAACTTCATTCAGAAGTATACCAACTTGGCCCTATGTCACCCTTCCCTAGATCCATCCCTTCACAGATCCAGCCAATTACAAGTTTGGTAAGGGATCACGAGTATTTCGTTAAAGACGCTGGCTCCTTTCACATCTAAATCCACATGTGAAACCAGCCGAACAAAAAACAAAATCCGAATTACTTTTGGATATATCCCCGAATAAAAGTGGGAAAATCTTAAACACGCTATGACAAAGGCAATATCGATTGGTTGAATTCTTTCACCTAGATTGTCAATCTCTACCAGAAGGCGCTTTCGGGTTCACATTTCTCTCTGTTGTCGGCTGGAAATAGTATGGAGCATCACATGATTAACCATGTGATAACATTATGGTAACAAAACTTCTTACTGCTTTTCATTTTATTCCATTGATGTGTCAGTTGTCTAATACATATCGAAGAGTTTCTTCTATGGACATTTTAACACATAAAGCCAAGTAAAGCGTAGAAACACGAGGCCCAAGTGAGTCTATATCGCTCACCTAAGATACAGAAAACATTGTACACAATGATATTAAACCATGTTTGCAAGTGGCCATAAGTCTTTTGTTTCTTTAAAACTTTTGAAACACAAAATGTACGGAACCATCTTTAATTAATACATATATCTACCAAGTTTCCTCACAATCAATCTACAAGTAGTGAAGAAAACGTTGAAAATGTGAAAAAAAAATCATCCCCACCTCCTTCCTTTTGCAGTCTTAATAAATTTGGTAAAAGAATTCCTTTAATTAATTCTGGCCAAAATATAGCAATTAAGAGCATTAAAACTCAACCACATGGAAAATATATATGAAATGTTTTTATATTAAAACGACAACGTCCAAATAAAATATTATCATTCGGACTGGAATCAAAAACAGCAACACTTCTTTACACATTGTTCTAAGTCACTCCTGCATTCAATTTGTCTGTGTGTGTAGAGCTTCTAAAAAAAAGTTTTTCAACGGAGGGTGACTTACATTTGGCTATGGTGGCGCCACCTGTTGTAAGATCCGGAGGGAAACCAACTACACTTGTAGTGGACCTATAGCACTTTATTCTTATTAAGTTACATCAAAATACATCATTTCGTTCTAGGGTAAAATTTAAAAATGTGAAAAAATGCACCATTCTACCTTTATAGCAATCTTTAAAAATTCAGCATTTTTTTTTAATCAAATGTTTTTTACGCACACACCCACACACAAATCCTTTAGTATATTCTAGGTAAAATAAGCATTTCGGTACATCAAAAGTAAACCATAGGGAAAATATTGATGAAAATCATGCTATTTTTATGAAAATGTTACAAGTCCTAAAAGATGTCAAAATCGCGTCAAAATTATTTATCCGATTTGAACGAAATGAACATACTTGATACATAAATCCTTCTAAATCACTCAGATGCCATTATTTTCATTATCCATACAATGGTTCTGGAGAAGAAGAAATTCAAAGTGGGGTACTCTCCGAGACCTATCTTTATATATCTATAGTGGCATTACCTGTCAACAGATATGGACAAAATGATCAAACTTACTAGATGACATATAATACTACATGTATACCAAGTTTCATCAAAATCCGTCAAGCGGTTCTGAAGAAGTCGAAAATGTGAAAAAAATTACACACAGACGGACAAAAAGTGATCCGAAATACTAACTTGATCCTTCAGAGGAAAAAAAAAGTTCCAGATTGTTGTTCGATTTGTCCACTTTTATTCTTGTTTACATGTTTCATCTGAAACAATCTACATTAAGTCGAATCACGAGAATATTCTATTTTGAAAAGTTTCTTGTAAATTAGCCGACAAGAGAGGGAAACGTGAACCAGAGAGCGTCCTCTGGTAGAGATAGCCATGATGTGGCGACATCTCTCGGGTACGTAACTAAATTTCCTGTCGAGGGATAGCTATTTTATCGTTTTATCTGAAGGCAAGGAAACAGAAAAAACTGAAATAATTATAATTGATGGTAAATGACCATGGAAGCCATTTTAACTACATCGTCACTAAGAACAGGCAATAGAAACAATCCACTCGGATTGCAAAAGGAAAACACAGACAAGTGACAACAAGAGGCCCATGTGGGCCTATATCGCTCACCTGAGTACCTATATTATCAGTCATGCATGAAGGAAAAATTCATTTATTTTTGCATTAATGTGACTAAGTCAACACAGATGTTGAAAATATGTCAAATTTTATTTCAGGCTAGAATAAAAAACAACACTTTTTTGCACATCCATTCAGGTGATTTTGATATTAAGCATTTCCTTTGTCTCTGCAAGAAGTCATTCAGGGCAACAAGTTAGTCATTTTCTTTAGGTGGGGCCTTTTGTTGACTGATTTCAAGTCTGGGTCATGAACAACAATTGTTTCAAATATTGTCCAGATCTAACTTAAAATTGCCTAATTTCATATGTTGAGTGTTGAGAAACATCTAAAAACTTATTTAGATGTGTAAAGAAATGAAAAAAAAATTTTGACCACAGCTGGATTTGAACCGCTACTCTCCATATTTCAATTACCAAGTAGTATATGTACTATTGTGAGAACTGCTTTTTAGACATGGTGGCATTATCTGTTAACCAATTTGGATGAAATTTACCAAATTGATAGAGGACTTTTAGTACTTCATGTATTCCATGTTTCATTAAAATCTTTCATGTGGTATAACAGCAGAAGTGAAAAATGTGATTGAATTGTTCCTATACACCCTCATTTGGAAGTCTTAAAAAATTCATAGAAAATCCAAAAATTGCGATATTGACAAAATTCTTTCAAAGTAACAATCCTTACCATAATTATGATCACAATAGTTCATAAGAAATCATCATTATCAATTAACTAGGAAATATGACACTTTTTTCTGCATTGAATCACCAAGTCCAAAGAAATGTCGAAAAAAATTCTAAAATTTGATTTTGGAAGGGAACCAAAATGACAATACATCTTCACTCATCCCTCTAGATCATTTCTATGCATTCTGTTTGTCTCTGTATACAGCCCGTATGAAAAAGAATATTGTTAAACGAGGGAACTCTTTTGTGACCTACTCTTGACTATGGTGGCGCCACCTGTAAAGAGGTCTGGACGAAAACAACAGAATTTGAAGAGGATCATAAGTGACTTATTTCTACCAAGATTTATTAAAATCCTTCAAACAGTTTTGTAGAAAAAGTTGAAAATGTGAAAAATGGCCAACCCCCCCCCCCCTTTTTTTTTTTTGGAAGTCTTAAACATAAAATTCCTAATTTCATATGTTGAGTGTTGAGAAACATCTAAAAACTTATTTAGATGTATAAAAAAAAAAAAAAATTTTTTGACCACAGCTGGATTTGAACCGCTACTCTCCATATTTCAATTACCAAGTGGTATATGTACCATTGTGAGACCTACTTTTAGACATGGTGGCATTATCTGTTAACCAATTTGGATGATCCGCACAAAAAACAAAACCTTTGAAAAGGACTATGAGTACTTGCATCCTACCCAGTTTTATCACAATCCTTCAAGTTGTTCTGTAGATCAAGTTGAAGATATGAAAAATTGTCCCCCCCCCCCCCCCTTTTCTTGGAAGTCTTAAAAAATTCATAAAAAATTCAAAAATCGAGATATTGAAAAAATTCCTTCACACCAGCATTCCTTACCATAGAAATGATTAAATGAAACCAAATGAATGCATCAATGTTTACTAAAAGAAAATAATAACTCTTTAATGCATTAAAATAACAAAGTCCAAAATAAAAATGAAAAAACGTCAAAAATTTGATTTCGGAATGGAACCAAAAATATCAATACTTCTTCCCATATGCCTCTATCTCATTCCTATGCAGTCGGTTTGTCGCTGTATGCACCCAATCTGAATAAGAAGTTTGTCAAAGGAGGGTACCCTCTGTGACCTACTTTTGTCTGTGGTGGTGCCACCTGTTCATGGATCCTGACAAAGATGACCACATTTGTCGGGGACCTTGAGTATTTGATGCATGCCAAGTTTCATTGAATTCCAGCAAGTGGTTCCGAAGAAAAAGTTCAAACTGTGAAATGTTTACACCAATTATCCCACCCCCCCTTTTTCTTGAAAGTCTTAAAAAATTCATAAAAAATCCAAAACATAAAATATTGAAAAATTTTCTTCGCAGTAGTATTTCTTACCATCAAAATGATCAAATTAAACCAAATTGAAAAAAAGAAAAAAATACCTCTTTTCTGCATTAAAATTACCAAGTACAAAAAAACGTCAAAAATTTGATTTCGGAATGGAACCAAAAATAACAACACTTCTTCACACATCCCTCTAGATCATTCCTATACATTTGGTTTGTCTCTGTATGCCCCCGGTCTGAAGAAGAAGTTTGTCAAAGGAGGGTACCCTCTTTGACCTACTTTTGCCTGTGGTGGCGCCACCTGTTGATGAATCTGGACGAAAAACAACAACACTTGTAGGGGACCATGAGTACTACATGCTTATCAAGTTTCATCAAATTCTGTTCAGTGGTTCTGGAGAAGAAGTCGAAAATGTGAAAAGTTAACGACGGACGACGGACGACAGACAACGGACGGACGACGGACGACGGACGGTGATTGATTACAATAGCTCACTTGAGCCTTTGGCTCAGGTGAGCTAAAAACGATCCACTCGGATTCGAAAAGAAAAACAGCAAAAACAAGTGACGAATACGATCCACTCGGATTAAAAAAGAAAAACACGGGTCTATTATTTAAATGCATGTTTAATGTGATGAAATAGCCTGTATAATGGTGGCACACACAAGATAACGACGGAAATGTAACTGACAACAATACATTGTACTTTGCTAACATCAGAAAATACAGTTCTCCATTTATATCATTTTCTATTTTGCGCCTTAAAATCGAATTGTTACTTTTAATGTATTTTTGAAACTTTAAACTGGATAATTACATGAGATGTCTTTAATTAGACTTTAGACATAGGCGTATCTATAGCACGTATCTATGATGTATATTCATTTTCATAATGATACAAAAATATATACAAGCAAAATGTAGCGATTAATTAAAGAAGATTGACGAAGACATATCTCAAGAATGTTAAATGTTTCTGAGAGAGGTGTAAATCCAAACGTGCAATTATCATTTTGATGTAAACATTTAATATTCTAGTTTTGCGTGAAGAACTAAACATACACTTTATACTGTGATATCGCTAGCAATGAGATGATGTTAAAGATGATGTTTAGAATACTTATATATATAGATATATATATATATACTGCAGCATTATCATTCATATTCATCCAAAGACACTCCTTCAGAAAATCTCAATCATTTGTTTGCTTTAGATTTGAGTTAAAAGTTTCAGTCTTGTATCTGAATTATGTCGTGAGATTACAAAACTTTTAAACCAGCGGAGGGATCACGTTGTAGATTTTTTTCTGATGATTTGAACTTCTTGTTAACACAAGTTTCGTTTTAACCACAGAACTTTGGGTTTGTTATTTCTTCTCAATACTGCCACCGTGACAAATGTAGCTTATTGCTTTATAATCAAATCTTACAGTGACTTTGTAAACTTGCTTGCATATTCTGCATTGAAAAAAGAGGGAGGGATGTTAACGAAGGATCGACTTTAAGCTATATTCTACAAAATATCACTTGTTGATTTTTCAGCCATTTGGAAACACAACTAAAAATGATCATTAAAATCTGGATCAATATAAATGTACAAATGAATGTCACCTATGATATTTTTATTTTGTTTGTGCATTTTTGTTTATTTAAATGTTATTCGGCTACATTTTCAACAACATGTGCTTAAATAATTTAGCTGCGAGTTTCCGTTTTCATGGCGAGAAAAAATGTCAAAGAGATAGATAATTCAATTTGAGACCAATGTAACTTCAAAATACAGTTACATGTGTATTTTTATCTTTTAATTATTGAAAAAGTATTTGTATTTAATGCGACTGCAAAATTTATATTACAAAAGTGAGCCACACAGGCACTTTAATTATCTATTGTGCTCCTAGAACTATAAATGAAGATAGATAATGAGACATTGTAATAGGTATATATTGATCTTCTGTCTAATGATAATGATCAAAGTGGTGTCACCTAATGTAAGCAATACACTTATCTATTCCAGATTATAATTTGTAAAACCTCACTTGTGATAACTACCCGTACTATCATTTGTTTCCTGGTCACCTGATAATTCTCTTCTATTAGATTCAATTTTTCCTAAAGTTAATTGATAAATATCAAGTGTTTCATGATTCCTAGCTTATACATGAAATCAAAATACAATAAATATTTAAACACTTATACCTATGAAAAGCGTTTAATGGTGAATACAATATCAAGTTTTCAGTTAACATAAATAATACCTCTTCTACACTGCTTCCCTTAAGTTATTTCCAAGATGTCCAGAGCCTGGACTTGAACATTCCAAACAGAAATCAAAATACATGAAGTAAAATACAATTCCAACATTCAGAATATCTGACTCTTTCCTTACACTAAAGAATGAAATGATGATGAATGGCTCCTTTAGGCTTAGAAATTACAACATTATACAGCATAAAGGTAAAGACAGTGTATAATACAATCAGGGGAAATTCAACTATGCATGAACATCATCTAAATCTGATGGAGTTTATATGTAAATGAACAACTGAATTTAAAAAAAGCCCTGAACTTTTAATCCATGCAAGATCTTTCTTATTACAGAATTAAACCTATGAAAAGGTAATACCAATTACACTTCTTACCTTATAAACAGAAAAATCCCAAAACCTAGCAGAAGATGTCAGCTTTCATTCTTATATAGATTAGAATGGAATGTTTAGTTTAAATGTCTACAATGAACCAATTCAAAATGAAAGTTTTTTCTATATAATGTGAGAGATCATCATAAAGTACTTATCTACAGAAAGTAAAATTCTTCGCTATCATGAAAATGATAATTGATTTATTGTCGGGTCCTGTTTTCTTTAATGCCATTTTTAATTACTTCAAAAAAGATAGTTAATGAAACCGATTGACAAGCTGAAGTTCTCAGCTCTCTATAATCATGGCAAATGTATATTTAATAATCAAACGATTTACTTTAGAAATAACTACCCATATTAAGAAATGCTTGTCAAGTTTTTTTTTTCTTTTTATGTAAATCCAAGATTATAAACATTGCAACTAAATCACCATGAACATTTTATCTGTCAAAATTAATGGGAATACATTTAATAAGAAATGATAAATTGATCTGTATGTACTAAATAATATTTCTATCTTCACAGCAATGACTCTGTAACACTTATATATAACTGAATGTACAAAAATCCACAACACATAGCATTTCCTGCTTGATCTTTTAAGTGTGTACATTCCTACAATCTAACACTGCTCCCATTTTGATGTTCTATGTCAGCAGTAAGATATCCCTGCAACACGGCTTTTACAGTATATAGATTGACCTGATCAATAGAATATACTATACATTCATTACTATAGCATAAGTATTGTAATAAAAACTAAAATTAAATTTAGCTCTACAATTTAATGGAATAAAGGTTTGCCAAATGCTTAAAATCTTCCTAAACAAACTTCAATGAAATGGCCAAACAGAGATCTTTTTTTTTCAGAAATGCCACTACTTACAAAAGATCTTTTGTTCATAAGTGATGTACTTAGAAAAGTATGTACCCTTGTATATTTGTGGTAACTAAGAAAATAAAAAAAGAAACTTGAAAAACTCGATTGCAAAGCTAGATTAAGGAATAACAAAAAGAAAAATAGATAATTTATCTCTTAATAGAAAGGAAATATCAAATGAAACTTCAGAAACTGTCTCTTCTATATATGAATTCTTTGACACTTATGTACTTCCAGCTACAGGCTGATGTACATGGTGCACAAGCCCATGTTGTCATTAAGAGAGCCATAAATCTGCACTGTTACACATTGTAAGGAATGAAAACATTTCAGATTCCTTGTGTAAGCCGATTGATTTGAATACATCAATTAGTTCATGGGATCTGTCACCACACAACTCCTGGCCTTACTGTTCTCCACTTTCTCTGACCATGGTCCTTGAGCGATTGATGTTGAGAAAGTTGACATGGTGACATAACCTTGGCTTTTGAACTCTTTGTATCCACTCTCTGCTTCATGACTTGAGATTTTGTCTCACTGTCACCAGTGATATAAGACTGACCATTTTCCCCAGTAGATTGGGACTTCATGGATCTTTATTGACATCTCTATACCCATAAACACCCTTCAACATCTTACAATGCTGAAGGTATTGGGCTTCTGTAGGCATTGTGTAAACCACATTGTCATCCACATAGATATGTCTCATTGGTTAAGTAAATATCAAATCAATATCCATTAGTATTACATTAACATATTTTTAACTATTACAATAATCGCCTGTATATAATCCACACCCTTAAAGTCAGGAGAAAATGTCAAGAAAACACTTACTTCCTAATGCACAGGATACAAATCAATAAAAAGAAATCAGTGGATGGGTGCAAGTTGAGATTGGCTGGTTAACTGTTCTAATATCTGTCTTGGCACAATATTCATTTTTTATATGTGTAATCGAAATAGCCTAATTTAGCAGCCTCAGAAGCCCATGTTACTGGAGGACAGACACTACGTAATAAATGTTAGTTTGACAAAATATATCAATAACTGTGTTCACTGAATTGCCCAGTATATTATAAAGGTGAAAAGGATAAAACATGATGTAATTTTGGAGATGAGAGGGACAGAACAATTAAACTAATTGCCTGGTGCTACATTATGAAAGTATCAATTCTGGAAATTATCAGTGACAGAAATTTATGAAAATACAATGTAGAATGTACAATGTATATGAGAAGCATTTATAACTGAGAAAAAGAAACTTTAACGATCAGCTCTACACAAATATAATTTTAACCTTAACAACCGATAATTAATCTAATTAACTAAATATAATGGTTAATAAGATGGCATTCACTGTAAATATAGTAATTTCTACACTCCAAATATTCTGTCTAATTTTGGATTCTATTTCTTGTTATTATACATGGAAGAAACACTTGCACAATATTTTATCTTTTTCCTCTCACTTACACACAGCAAGTGTCAGACACTACACTATATCCATTTCAGTATTGATTACCTTCCTATTATCAAAGCACTTGATGAAAAGCTCTCAACAATCAAATCTACATGGACTTCCTCCCCAGATATCGTTTTTGGGGGGAAAAATTAAAAACCTTGTATTCTCGATCCTGTGTATAAATATGCAACTAGGAAATGGACATCAGAAATTTTGTAACAAGAGACCCAAATGGGCCTATATTGCTAACCTGAGCACAATTTGCACATTCACGGATACATATATTTCTGTGCTTACAACTAACAAAAGACTGTAACTTGCTTCTCTACAATAAATGAAGACAATAAAAATATAAGAAAAAGATTAAGCCAGAATTCTTTCTCCATTTTTTTTTTCTTAAATGACTTCTTTAACAATCTGAGTTCTGCAAAACATTTAAAACCTTGTTTGGGTTAAAAACACTTGGACTGAAATTATTTTTGCCTTTCTGGTGGTTTGAAATGCTTCCCTTCAGCATGACAAAACTGGCCTACATCAAAATCATGAAAGAAAATCATAAGAAATAAAAAGAAACCTAAATTTATTGAAGTTCTCAAAAATCTAGACATGTAGAGATGTAAATTTACCTTGAAGATGTATCGTTTGCACAAGTACTTTGTACAAATGTATTATTTACACTTGTACTTATCGCAGTTGTATGTTTTACATATCCACTTTCATGGGCAATTTTAACTGTGCAAAAGCACCCCAGTGAAACATGAAGTTTGTATTTATGTATACTTGAATGTACATTTCACTATAAAACAAACGTAGTTTGCATTTCTATATAGTACTTCCATTCAATGCTTTGCAGAATATACATGTTACAATTCTACATCTGTGAAGTATACATTTTTGAAGCATTGCATTGCCCATATTTGGAAATTCACTGGAAACACGCAACATAACCCAATTAGCGATTTAACAACGTATAAAGAAGTCTCCCTACTTTCAATTTTCATGAGAAACACCGTAAATTTAATATTATGGAAGTAAATTCCTTTCATACCAGTCATGCTTATACTAACAAATGTTTGATACAAAACATTAGATTCAACACACCCTATCGAGGACTTCCAGGGCTTTTGACAAACGCACGAGTACATAAGGCAACCCTGTTTGTTATTCATAGGGGAGGGGGGAGGGGGCTGGGTTTTCTTAAAAACATTCTTACCCTGATTTTGAATAAAAAAAAAACTTGCCCAGTGACACAGTAAAAAAAGTAATTTGTTTCCAATATTGTAATCTTAACCCATGCTTTTGAATAATGTATGATATATTTTGAACAAACCTATGATATTTACTATTTGGGTATTGGGTATTGTAATGTTTGTAATGGATATATGCCTAGAACAGTACATGAAGGGCGGACTGGGGGTGACCCTCCTCACGCCCCTACGACAACCTCCTTTCCCATTCCCTTTCCGCTCATTATCTCCCCCTCCTCCTCCCTCTCACCCTGTACGTCGCCACCCCCCCCCCCCCCCCCCTGTTTATCCATTATGTAAAATACAGGGTGCCCACTCACTTTTGATGTCAGAAATATAGGATTCAGACACCAATATAGGATTTTTTGAAAGAAAATATAGGAATAATTGCAGAAAATATAGGAAATATATAGGAATATTCTGCTCTATTTAAGGTGTTTATTTCGTTATGATGGAAAAAAAAAATAATAAGACAAAATCAAACACTAAAAATTAGTTACAGTTTGTAACCCTGAACGACTTTGCTATTTGGATGGGTGTCACAGAACTAGCCGATAGAAAACAAGTCGTGTGTCGGGTTGTGGACCACAACTAACTAAAAATGTGTATATTTTGTACAACAGTTTGTAAATCTCTTTACTTTTTTCTGAGGGAGATCTCTGCATCAACATAGCATAAATAACATTAGCATAAATATCAATCTAGCTTCCATGGTGTATACTAATCAAACAATATTGTGTTCCAGTTTGTTCCACAGAAGCATTACAAGTCATACATTTCACTTTATCATAAACCTAAAATATGTTGATATATCACGCAAGAGAAAAAACAACATGTATACAGTATGACACACACAGAGAAAACATTGATTTATAGAAATTTAAATGCATTTAAGTGTTAGAAACTAAATCTATATACAGATGATACCAATAGTTCTTGAAATTTGGTACATATTCACATAACTGACCTGAAAATTTACAAAAATATAGGAATTTATAGGAATTTTGGAGATATATAGGAAATATATAGGAAATGTCAGATTTAAAGGAATTTATAGGAATTTATAGGAAGTGGGCACCCTGAAAATAGTCTGTCCAAGCCCCGTAGCACCATCTGACATTTTTCATGATGAACTGTTTGAAGCATATATTGTACTTGAAACATTGTCCTCTGATATTACTATGTCACTGTCCAATTTTCAAATATAATTTCCAGACAGCCCTGGTCAGCTGTGAACTTAATATATACATATTTGATTATATAGTGGTGAATACAGCAGAATTTTGTCAAAAAATGACACTGTTTCATTTCAAATTTGTACTACTATAGTTTACAATATTTCATTTGTGAAAAAAATTCTTGCTCTGGCCATATTTAGAAAAATTCCTATGTCCTACGTTGAGAAGAAAAAATGTGCCTAGGATGAAAAACCCAGACCCTCCCTATATTATCAAATGGACCATGCCTTATTCATTTGCCCCATTTAAAATTCTGTAATATATATACACAATAATATTAATTCTCCTGGCATCCATTTTGCAAAAGTGAAAATAGGGAAACTTCATTACACGTTATAAAATACTCATCTAGGTAGGTTAAGTCACATACTTCCAGCAATTTTCTAAATATGAGAAAAACAATGCTTCAAACATGTGCACTTTACGGATGTAGAATTGAATTGTGTATATTTTGCAAAGTGTTTAGAGGAAGTAATTAGAAATGCAGATTACACTTGCATTATACTATAATGTACATTTAAATATGCATAAATACAAACTTAAAGTTTCACAGAACTGGTTTTGCACAATAATTATTGCCCATGAAAGTGCATCTGTAAAAGAAGCAACAAGTATAAAAATACATTTGTACAAAAAACATGTGTAAAAATGTATTTTTTTTTTCTAATATGACTTGTCAAAAGCTGCAAAAAGCACTTGAGAACTTGTTTTGGTGTAAAATGAAATGAACAATGATAAGGTAAATGAAAATATAAACTTTTACCAATGGATGGATGGACGACAGGCTGCAGTTTATGACAATGGTTAATTTAAGCCTTTGGCTTAGATCAGCTAAAAAAGTGTGCATTACACATGACTGATTACAGTATATACACATTTATTTGTTTTAGTCCAGACAATTTTTGGAAATCTAATAATGCACGAGATTGAGAAATAATTATCTACAGAGAAATTTAAATAATTCATGATTTTAATTATGAAAAATATATATTTCATTGATAATCTAGCATCTATCTCTCTTTTTTTTCACTACATGTATGTTTTCTTAAACATTTTTAGATATAAAGACATTGCAATACACTCTCCTGTTATATCATAGTAATGGAAGAAGTCTATAAAGTATAGTAATGAGTAAACATAACCATAACATACAGTAAAGGATACGGTAGTCGTACTACCCACAATCCTCCAGGTGGAAGTTCTAAATCCTTCTGAAATCCCATAGTAAATGTGGGACATCTTGGTAGTCCAGGCACAATACTAGGGTTCACAGACACCCGTGCTGGACCATCAGGAGTCACAATATACAATCTCATCAGCTGAGCAATGTATCCTTTGGTGCTTCTGAAAGAAAATATTTATATTATTACGTACAAGGTTCAACTTATGAATACACTTTGTCACAGAAATAGAAAGAAGAAAAAGATTCAACTTAGTATCTTCATAATAAAATAAAAAAAAACAATTATGAACATAATATTAGATGATACTGAATACTGAAATTAAATACCAATTTTTCACCAACATATGAAATCTAGTACATTTCAACACATTATCCCCTTAACTCATTTATAGATTTTATTTTGTGTCATCAAATATAGGAATAAAAGCTGAAATTTCATCAATGAAAATGAGTCGATGAGAACTAGTACATGGGAATAATGGGTTGTAATTCAGGAAACATTAATATCACACCATGATGAATAAATCATTACTGTTAACCTCTGGATAAAACACCTAGTATATTTATCAATCTATAAAACCTGTAAAATATTTCCAACCTGTTGCGACTCATTGTTTTATAGACTGGCCGAAGTTTGTATCAAGGAATAATTAGTTAACAATCCCCTAATATAGATATCCAAAGACAATTGTCAAATCAGGTACCTTAAATCAGGTACTAATGTGAAATTATTGCGTTATTATTCTTATAACAGTATCTGTCGATCAGCAGACAATAATATTTAATTATTTTACTCAGTGATTGTGCACTGCCGTGATACTTACTGGATTAGAAAAAATTGACAAACAAGAGCAACGCCTAGCGTGGTATAACATGCCCATCGTTTAGCTTGAAGGGAATCAATTTGAATGTATTTATAGTTTTAAATCCAATGTCTGGAGAAAAACTGCAGAAAAAAGTCCATAAAATTTGGTGTTGCATGGATAGGAAAATTGAGTACTATTGATAATTAAATTACCTCGAAACAAAGGAAAATAACTCATATAACAAGGGGCATTACTCTGGCAAATCAAAAGCAATTATATCGAAATGCGAACTGGTACTGGCCCTCATTGATATAAATACATATGCGAAGTCTCAATCCCATACCTTGAAACACTGCATAAAGAAACCTGGAAAACTGTAAAATCCTTGAAAATTTCCAAGTTCAAGGGCCGTAACTCTGGCAAAACCAAAGCAATCATGTCCAAATGTGACCTGGCACTGACCCTCATTGATATAAAGTTATATACTAAGTTTTAATCCAACACCTTTAAAGACTGCAGAAAAAGTCTGGAAAACTGTTCAATCCTTGAAAATTTCTAAGTTCAAGGGTCTTAACTCTGGTAAACTCAAGGCAAAGATACCCAAATGTGAACTGGTACTGACCCTCGTTGATATAAAGATACATCCTAAGTTTCAATCCAATATCTTGAAAGACAGCAGAAAAAAGTCTGGAAAACTTGACCTCAGATGGACAGACTGACAACGCCATAACGTAATACGTCCCGTCTAACGCTGGGCGTGTAGAAATAGCGCAGACAAATGACACTTAACTTTGGGATATAATAAAAATGTATTAATCAAAGATCTTCTAAATATCAGCTTTCCTTAGAAAATCTGAAAATATCAAATGTTGATACCATAGTCTATAGACAAACAGATAATATAGACTGATGATGTCAAAGACTATAGACAAAAAGATAAAATGGATTGTTGATACCATAGTCTCTAGACAAAAGATAAAATGATTGTTGATACCATAGTTAAAGAACAAAAAGATAAAATGGATTGTTGATACCATAGTCTACACACAAAAAGATAAAATGGATTGTTGATATCATAGTCTATAGACAAAAAGATCAAATGAATTGCTGATACCATAGTCTATAGATAAACAACTCACCTGCAGTGTGGACAGGGACAATAAAGTGGCATATCCATACTTATTAACTTATTGGCATTGTCCTAAAAGAACAATACATTTGTTAGTGCATCACATAATAAATCCTAGCCATATGATTAGATAATGTTACAAATGCTGGGTACTATCACTTTTTGCTTTATAGAGTTATCTTCCATGAAGAAAAGTGCATCACATGATAAATCTTAAATTATCATAGTGCCTGCATTATGTCATTTGATGCACGATACCTATTAATGTCCATTTAGGTACATTCTATAGTGTTGGTTCAGAATGCAGAACAGTGCCCTCCCTAAAGCTCGGGGACTATTGCTTTCAGTGCAATGCTATGAGAGCATAGTGCCCACCTAAACAGAGATTAATAGGTAAGTAAGCATAAAGTGTTATTATTATAAACAAAGGGACTTGCATTTCTAAATAGTTCCTGTACTATATATCCATTGTAAAGAATAATGAAAAGATGTTCAGATTAAAGAATGAAATCTTTTGTTCTTGATACTGGAGCTTCCAAACGTCTATGTTGAGGTAGCTAAAGGCTTCAAGCTTTTCTTGTAATTTTTGTTCTTTTACCATAAGGTTGGTCCAACCATGGGTTGTAATTTTACAATATAAAAGATTATATGTGATAATAAACAATGTCTACAACTTTGTTATATCTAACTTAGTGATGCTGTTGATATGTTTAAAGTAAATTATTTTGAATTCATTTTAACCTTGACAGTGCTGTTGCTTGACACCTTAATGACTTTCTCTGGACCACTACAAAAGAAACGGTGCCCCCTTGGACATTCATACTCATCTCCTAGATAAATCCTCAAGTTGATATCAGCTACCTCCACTGTAAATACGTAAACATATTTACAATTAAACAACAAAACTCCGATGTTTCCATCAATAGATACCCAGGGAATTGATGGTTTACAGACAGCTATGCTGTTCCTCTTTAAGCTAGAATTTTTACTCACAATTAGAAATTTTGAAAGTTATATATTTTTCAAATAGATTTATAGTCAAGAAGAAAATATGTAATGATGATAAGTTCAAGATAATTCATTGTCACAAAACATATATAATGCTAGAAGCATTATCGTTTATCACATAATTATTTTTCAACACAAATTTAAGGGGCAGGCTTGGCGAAGTGGTTAAGCGCTTGACTTGCTGCACCAATGATCCGGGTTTGATTCACGGGTTGCGCCACTATGTTTAAGAGGTTGGTTACCTCCTACTTCCATGACGCAATATAACTGAAAAATTGTTGAAAGCAACATAAATACCAATCAACCAACTAATCAATACAAATTTCCATCTAATTCTTTTAAATAATCACACATTCTCACATCATTTTAACAAATCAGTACTTCAAAAATACGGACTTTTCTCATTTTTATCAAAAATTAACTTATGTCAATGTACCAAGAAATTTTTCATTTCTTCATGCCTAAGTGTGATTTTAAAAATAAAAGTCTACTTCAACCATTAATCGAATGGTGAACAATCATTAACTTTCTTTCAATTCACATTTATTTCTACAGTTCCTACTGCTCTGCACCTTAACTTCTTCTACCATTAGATTCTCCACTATTACATATATAAACATATATGTATAGAGTAGCCTTATATTTCAGGCCATTCCAGCAGAACAATACCTCATCCTTTCAGACATCAGCAATGACAGTAGCCTGTCTCTTGGAGAACTACCAGACAGCAATGGGCAGTGTGCCACCAGTCCATTTCACCATACAGTGAGAAGGATTTTAACTTTTAAATGTAAACAATGCCCTGTCAGGCTTTTGCCTTAACTGGATAACTGAGGTTACAACTGTTGCTGAAATAATACCTCTATTGCTCCTCTTATGTCTGCTGCGCCGGGAAGTTGTTTCTCCAATGGAGGGCCACTTTTCTTTCTCAGCCTTTACAGTAATATCCCAGGGTAACAAGAAGTTACTACCATGGAGAAATCCAGGTAGATCAAGACCTGAAGTCATAGTAAAATGCACATATTGTTGACTTTACGGTATCATCCTGTATGTGACAATATACAAGAGAAATATTTGTTTGTGGCCATAAAAATAAGAAACAAAGAGTTCTAAATGGGTTTGTATCATTAAGCTGAGCAAATTGAGCACATGACAAATTTCTCTTCCAAGAATATCCTTTTTTCAGAATAATTTTATTTCAGATATGAAAAAACTAGAGCTGTCCTAACGGGACAAATACCCCCTGCAGCAACAAAGTGGAGTCATGCAATAATTCATCCCTTTATGACAACCTATGAGGCATCCATAGAGCAAGTATAATAATCCTAAGTGCTATTTACAATCATAGAAGTCAAAGGTCAAAGTCAACGTCACAGTGACCTAGTTTTGGTATATGACACATCCCCTTCCCATGATGCATCCACATGTAAAGTTTGATAAACCTAGGTGCTATGGTTCAAAGGTTATGCTCTGAACATGAAGTGACCCAGGTTTTACTATCAAAGAGGTCCAAAGCCAAGGTCAAGGTCACAGTGACATAATTTTGGTACATGACACATCCCCTTCACATGATGCATCCCACTTGTTTTGTCATGAGGAATAAGCAAATATGTGGTTTAGGGGTGGGGATTTGAACCAATTTTGAGATAATTGAAGAATCCTGAAATGAGGGGGGAATGACTCTGGGGATCTCCAACTTATGCTCTACCACTCGTCTTGTCATGAGGAGTCAGAAAATATATATATGGCTAAGAGTTTTTAAAAAGTAAGTCAAATGTCAAGGCCAAAGCCACAAGGTAAAAAATTTTGGAACCAAAAGAAAGGCCTTGCCACAAGGAATATACATGTGTAGTATGAATACCCAGTCTCTTTTGGTTCAAAAGTTATGGCCAAGGTTAAAGTTTTTAAAAAGTAGGTAAAATGTCAAGGCCAAGGTCACAAGGTCAAAATTTTTGGTACCAAAAGAAAGATCTTGCCACAAAGAATATACATGTGTAGTATTAATACCCAGTCTCTTTTGGTTCAAAAGTTATAGCTAAGGTTAAAGTTTTCAAAAAGTATGTCAAATGTCAAGGCCAAGGTCACAAAGTCAAAAATTTTGGTACCAAGGAAAGGTCTTGTCACAACAAATATACATGTGTAGTATGAATACCCAGTCTCTTTTGGTTCATAAGTTATGGTCAAGGTTAAAGGTTTCTGGACAGACAGACAGACAGACAAGGTGATTCCTACATACCCCCCCCCCCACCCCAACTTCGTTTGCGGGGGGAATAAAAACCCCAGAACACAACATTATTCTTTACACTCTTAAACATTTACTATTTTATTCTAAGTAACCAATCTAAAATTTCTCTTTACAGAACACGATACTCCCCTGGATCTACCAGCAGATCCAACCAAAGAGCAAACAGTACTTGTAAGGGAAATTGAAAACTTCCTTTATGCAAAGTCCTTGCCAAAATCGATCAAAATCCTTCTATTTGTTCCAAGGAAGTACAACAAATCTTTACACATGTATAACATACAGATCTGTACCCATCCCCCTCCCTCTTTTATGGCAGCAATGAAGTATTTTCTAGTTAATATGACTTTTAAAATTACATGTTTCATGGGCCATACCTCCTACAAAATATTACCAGTAGTGACCTTGACTTTTGACCTATTGATTCCCAAATCAATAGGCATCTTCCCCTTTTGATAAGATAATGGTTTGTATAGAATGCATGGTATTTGCAATCTATTTTTCTATTTTAATGACTGAAAATGAATCTTCTCCATATATTCAAATAAATCTTGGATAGGATGCAAGGAATTTAAGGCTCTAACTAGAAACCAATAACTGCAATTTATTTTGACCAGGAGTGACCCTGACTTTTGACCTATTGACACAAAACTCTACATGATTTCATGGGTATTATACATGCATTTCCAATTTTGATATGGATAGGATGCAAGGAAATTTATTTATTATTTGGAAACGAATTATGTGATAGTACGATGGAATGACCACCATCTACAGCCTATAAAATGCATTCTTTTGTGATCTATACAGTCATTTTGAAGACGTAGATTTTCAAAGGAAGATACCCTTTAGGACCTGTTGCACATCATGGATCCACCTCTTGATGAATCTGTCTGAGAAATAATAACATTTGAGATGGTTCTTAAGTATTCAATCTCTAGCAAGTTTCATATGAATCCCCTTAGATGTTCTAAATTGGTGTGAAATGTGGAAGTTTACCTACAATGGACAACGGATGGAGGAACAGACAGACAGATAGAGGGACAGATGACTGACACTGGACTACAGTAATAACTCAATATAACCTATGGCTGGATATTTACCTGCATTATGATTATACATGGTTCCCTTGCCAAGACAACAGATTGACCAAGAGGGAAATTTGGGTAATAGATGCTCTGGAGACTCTGAATTCACCATACATTGCAAATAGTCTATAGTAGAGGGCTGTCTAGATGCGATAACTAATGACATGTTCTCTATAAAACAAATACATCTCATAAAAATAGATATACAACAAAATTTTATATTAACAAGAAATCACCAAAGACAGTATGACCGGATTGCAAGGCATTACATTTTAATTTACCTGTAGAATCTTACGCAGAAACATGCCTCTTTAAGTTTGAAGATGTTTCCAGAAGTTTGAAGCTGGTATCTTTAATGGTATGCAAGAGATCAAGCTAAACACAAAATTAGACTGTTCACTGAAGCGTAAAATCAAGGTCATGGTCACCAAATTTTGTGTCGGTTTGGAAGAACTCATCAATGTCTAGAAACTGACCAAGTTTGAAGTTGGTATCATTAATGGTATGCAAGAAACCAAGCTAAACGCAAAATTAGACTGATGTGTGTTCACTAAAGTGTAAAATCAAGGTCAAGATCAAAACCTTTTGTGTCGGTTGGGAAGACTCATCAATGTCTACAAACTGACCAAGTTCGAAGATGGTATCATTAACGGCATGCAAGAGATCAAGTTAAATGCAAAATCAGACTGTATTGACTGAAGTGTAACCTTCAAACTGACCAAGTTTGAAGTTGGTATCATTAATGGTATACCCGGTACTAGGAATCAAGCAAAACGCAAATTGTTGACACCGGGCAGAGGGACAGATGGACGGATGGACTGACAGACATCCTAATTCATAGACCGTACTTACTATGCAATCCAGTCAAAAATGTGTAATTAGTTAATGATTACTTCAATCCAAACTGTGAAAAGAATTATATCATGATATACTCACCCAACTGTACATCACTGTGTTTAATAACACCATTTACATTGAGCCCAAGTTTCACGGACCCTTCCTCTATTGGCTCTTTCTTTGGTGATCGCTGATTCACCATCCTGTGGTGATCTTGGCTAGATGATTGTCCTGTATCCACAGTTTCATTATGACCCATATCTTGAGTGCCACTCAGACCTAAATCTTGGCTGGTACATTGGCTTGCACTATTTCCTATATCAGTGATACTCAATGTATTTTTCTCTGCTTCTGGGATGCTGTTCATCAGGTCACCCACACTTAGAACATTTTTCAAGCTATAAGGAACACTCTTCTCTTCACTTCCTCCAGCATCAGATTCCTGAAGAGACCCACCTGTGTACCATACAAATGTTATATCCATCAATTCAATGATAGAACACAGATACAGACAGAGACAAGAGACTAATTAACAAATATTATGCACATAATCTTCTAAAGAGTTTCAAGAAAAACTGTCCTATAGGATCTCCCTATAGGCTAGATATATTACAATTTTCCTTTTATATAAGCTAACAGTTTAATCTGCACTCTCATAAACTTAATAACTATTTCTTCTGCCAATAATCTTCTGCATTTATGTACATATTTACATAAAAATCCCATGTTACCATTAACATAATACTCAAATAGCTTCATCTGTATGATAAAATCTTACGACTCAAGCAGGAAGTTTAAAATAGATTAAACTCCTAATTTTATATATGCCTAGTTCTATGAGATACAATTCAGCTGCGTATATTCTATAAAAGTCTAGTTATATGAGACACAGTTCTGTTGCCTACATTTTGTATAAGTCTACTTATATGAGACACAGTTTGGCTGCATATATTTTATAGAAGTCTAGTTTATAAGAGAAACAGTTCAGCTGCCTATATTTTATATAAAACTAGTTATATGAGAAACAGTGGCTGGCTGAAGAAATACAGCAATGCATTTCTAAATTTTTATGTTTCATAAGATAAAGCCAGATTTAAGTTTTTTAGACAGCAGACTTGGACCGTGGACGCTTGGGGTATGAAATAGCTTATGAAATATCCCATTTTTGAACAAAATTTTTGTCCCCTAAACTATTCAGATATGTGGAATTCCACTATACCTAGACTGAGACTAGCAACTCGATTCTCGATATCTTTAGTGTCCTCCAACTCCATTACATTCTCCTTAACCTTCACAGATAGCACCTTGATGTTGGAATCAGCTTTTTCCCCTTCTGGTGTGCTGGGTTTGAACACTGGTAACTCTATATGTTCCAAAGTACTACAGCACTGACTCTCTAAATCCATGTAGAATTCATAATTGGCAAACTACAGAAAGAAACAGGGTATTTATTAAATTCACTTTGAAACTTAAAGGAAATTGTATGTATCTACTCAATTATGTCATAGCACAAAACTCCTCTCAATCCAGCGCACACTGCTATTATATATGTAATTATCCTGCATCATGTTTACCTGGATACCAAAGCCAGTGTGGCTCAGTGGATAAGATACCCGGATCATGACCGAAGTGGGCCAAGTGTAACTCCTGCCAAGTGCACAGCCATATCCTGTCTTTTGGATGAGACAGTAAAAACCAAGGGCCTGTATTGCGGTACACATGGCACCTAAAAGATCCTTCACTGCTTCAGGAGGATCTGTTACAAAGGTTTAGATTTATATGCAATGCATCAGGCAGATGCTGTCCCCATTTATGTGAAATAATCGTGGAAAGACATCAAACAACAATCAATCAATCAATCTAGATACAAAACCTCGATCAGTCACATTATATCAAAATATTACGTTCATTTTGGGTATAATGGCTGTCTGTATGCATTCCAAGTAACTCAAAACACAAATCCTTTGTTAGTGACTTGGTAGAACTATAAAGTAAGAGGAAAAATGAAAAGGTATTTTCTTTGTCCATATACTAGATTAAACACAAAACCTTGCATTATATTCATCAGATATTAAAGTCCAACTACCTTGTGGTCAAAGGGATCATCTTTATCAGCCTGCATTCTACCACAGTTACATGCTACTCTTATTTTCAACTGACTGCAGTGAGGCATTATGGGAAGGTTAGCATTCTCATCTGTACAAGGTTCATCAGGGAGTCTGTGAAACTAGAAATAAAATTTCAAACAATGCTATAAAGAACTGCTAACAATCCAGTAAATACAGTTTCTTTATGAAAACTGAATAAATTCAACATTAACTGTTTTTGTGGAATGAAAATCTGTAACTATTATTGGCAGCTTTAATCAAAGAGACAAATTCAAGAAAATAATAAATACATAGGACCACATTACTTCTCTGATACATTATATTTGTACTTACTGGATTGACACAGTGATTGCCAGTTATACTGATTTCTTCACAGAGTTGTCTCCCATTCCTCCAATACTTCTCACATGCTTCCTCTAGCTGTTTGGCATACTTCTGACATGCTGGACCACGAGCCAATTGGTAGAATACTCGATGAGCTTGGGCTAACTGCAAATTAACAACACTTCTTATCATTATTGCATTCTGTGATGTCTCATCAGCAATGTAAATTACAAGTTCTCACAAGAAACATACTTTGACCATCTTTAGACGTATTGAGAGAAAAATTCTTAAACATAATCATTTATGAACTAAAATAATGCTGACATTTATACATGTATCAACTTATATTTTCTTTCTACTACAATCAACAAAAATCTGCAAAGGAAAAATTATACATTGATATGTTGACTTCATTCTTATCTTCAATAATGAGCAACCAGAGAGGCTTGTTCTAGAGACTTTTTACTGTCTTATTTCAAAAACAGAACAATGATGAGCAACAGGTGAGACTTGTTATAGAGACTCTTTACTGTCTTATCTCAAAAACAGAACAATGATGAGCAACAGGTGAGACTTGTTATAGAGACTCTTTACTGTCTCTTCCTAAAGACAAGACAATAATGAGCCAGCAGTGAGACTTGTTATAGAGACTTTTTACTGTCTCTTCTTAAAGACAGGACAATAACGAGCGAGCAGTGAGACTTGTTATAGAGACTTTTTACTGCCTCTTCCCAAAGACAGGACAATAATGAACCAGCAGTGAGACTTGTTATAGAGACTTTTTACTGTCTTATCTCAAAAACAGAACAATGATGAGCAACAGGTGAGACTTGTTATAGAGACTCTTTACTGTCTTTTCCTAAAGACAAGACAATAACGAGCCAGCAGTGAGACTTCTTATAGAGACTTTTTACTGTCTCTTCCTAAAGACAGGACAATAACGAGCAGCAGTGAGACTTGTTATAGAGACTTTTTACTGTCTCTTCCCAAAGACAGGACAATAACGAACCAGCAGTGAGACTTGTTATAGAGACTTTTTACTGTCTCTTCTTAAAGACAGGACAATAATGAGCCAGCAGTGAGACTTGTTATAGAGACTTTTTACTGTCTCTTCCTAAAGACAGGACAATAACGAGCCAGCAGTGAGACTTGTTATAGAGACTCTTTACTGTCTCTTCCTAAAGACAGGACAATAACAACCAGCAGTGAGACTTCTTATAGAGACTTTTTACTGTCTCTTCCTAAAGACAGGACAATAACGAGCCAGCAGTGAGACTTGTTATAGAGACTTTTTACTGTCTCTTCTTAAAGACAGGACAATAACAAGCCAGCAGTGAGACTTGTTATAGAGACTTTTTACTGCCTCTTCCCAAAGACAGGACAATAACGAGCCAGCAGTGAGACTTGTTATAGAGACTTTTTACTGTCTCTTCTTAAAGACAGGACAATAACGAGCCAGCAGTGAGACTTGTTATAGAGACTTTTTACTGTCTCTTCTTAAAGACAGGACAATAACGAGCCAGCAGTGAGACTTGTTATAGATACTTTTTACTGTCTCTGCTTAGAGACAGGACAAGGATGAGCAACCAGTGAGACTTGTTATAGAAAGGCTTGTTATAGAGACTTTTTACTGTCTCTTCTTAAAGACAGGACAATGATGAGCAACCAGTCAGACTTGTTATAGAAAGGCTTGTTATAGAGACTTTCAGTCACAGGCTAAGCATGCCATCAACCAAGCTGTAATACTTACAGCTGAAATACTATATAACTTGATATTTGTACATTTTAAACAAAATTAAATAAGTTTTTATGGTAAATACAAGATTCTCTTACTCTAAATCAACCCAAAGTGATGGCATTTCAGAAATGATTATTTGCTAAAAACACCAGCATCTTTGGCAAAATATGGCAAATACAGGTATATATACACAATCTGTAATCAAGATATGAGCACATGCCACAATCAATGTCATACTTTTGTCAACAATAGTTAACGAAACGAATAACAAGTTGAACACAAGATAAAATTCTTACATAATGGTGAATTGTTTTACAAGGAGTAAAAAGAAACATTGAATTACCTAGGAGAGATGAAAACTTGTGATATAGTTGGGATTACCTTGGATAGATGGAAATTTGTGACATAGTTGGGTGGAAGGCCTTCCTGATAATTTCCTTCAGCAATAGGTAACACTTTATTACAGCGACTGACAAAACAATAAATTCAAAGAAGATTAAGACACCTTAAAAGTCTTAAATCATTGTTGAAAGCATATTGTCATGAAGTTCACTGAAGACAAATTTAATTCAAATTACCAGTTCATTATGTTCTATGCCCAATGTTCCACCAGGTACACACAAGACTGTTTACTGTGATTCTTTTATACATAAGACAAATAGTTAATGTATTACTTTTTCGTTTCACAGGTTATTTTGAACTCTCTCAATTCAGAAGTAAATAAGATTTGATAAAATGTAATATAAATCAGTGAATGGATTTAGATTTATCTATAATAAAATTGCACATATAAAATGAAATCAGAAATTTTTTCACAACAGAAACCTTAAACATTGTGTCTACAAACAACACCAAAATGTCACTGCAGCTTATAATACTCAGTAAGACTTAGTAAGTTATCTATTGAATATATATATATATATATATACCATTCAGGAAAAAAAAAAAACTCAAATATAAAATGCTTAAAAACTGAAACTAAACCAAAACAATGCTCATCTATCAAAATGTTTTCTACATGTACATAACACAATGAACTGTCAGGAGAAAACATGACTCCAGAAGTGTAATACAATATACATGTATACATGAAATAATAAAAGAATAATGTCATTACTTTTCTGAAAATCTGATATCCGTTTCCAGTAACGACTTGAGTGTGTTGAAATGACCTTGAGATTTACTAATGGCTGGATCACCAAAAAAGAAACTGTAGAGCTGGGTGGCGACCATGAACCACACATGAGTGGTTACAATCTGTAAAAGTAATGTTATATTCTGAATAAAACTAGAATGATTGAAAAAAAAGCACCTCTTACCTACTATCCAATGTTTCCTATCTGTCATTGCTTAGAGAGTGACAAAACAAAACTACAGAATTCTATTTAAACAATAAATGATTTACTGGCACATTTGATTATTTGAATAATTAACACAAATACAATGGAATTCGTTGGGTTGTTTACTTTTTTACTAAAGCTATGTCAAGATCATTTCAGCTAAATTTTAGCAGCCAGTGTTTAGCAGTGGAGAGCATCGGGTATCTCGAGAAACCATCAAACTACACCATGTACAGGAAAACCTGTCCAAACGGACACTCAAGATTAGTGGACACTCCCTTATAACAGATGGATTTTAATAGAACCGACTTTTTCCTTCATAAAGTCTTGAAAATATTTCTCTATATAAATGACAGTGTCTACTATGAACAACGGACACTTCTTCCATACCAAATCCTAAGAAATCATTTCAAAAAGACCTGGTTTTAACAGACAGTGTAAAAACCATGTAAGCATATTTTACAAATATAAGCCAGTGATTATCGAATTAAGTTTTCTTGTACAACGTACACACAGCGACAACGTCAAATCGATAAGCCGATAATTAGCCAATTAAATTTTACCTGTAAATGTAAACAGGTAGATAATGATTGTTTACTGAAATGCATTGATCAATATATGTTCACTGTAATATCAAAAGGTGTTTATACCCCGGGGCTGTTGAGAGAAGAAAACTAAGTTGATTCTGAATTAAATAAGACAATTTGAAATAGAGCACAGGGTGCCCACTCACTTTTGACATCAGAAATATAGGATTCAGACACCAATATAGGATTTTTTGAAAGAAAATATAGGAAAAATATAGGAATAATTGCAGAAAATATAGGAAATATATAGGAATATTCTGCTCTATTTAAGGTGTTTAAAGTAATTCAATAATATTTTTCATTAATATTTTGTCATTTCGAGGACAATGTGGCCTCCTCCACCCACAGAAGCATTACAAGTCATACATTTCACTTTATCATAAACCTAAAATATGTTTATATATCATGCAAGAGAAAAAACAACCTGTATACAGTATGACACACACAGAGAAAACATTGATTTATAGAAATTTAAATGCATTTAAGTGTTAGAAACTAAATCTATATACAGATGATACAAATAGTTCTTGAAATTTGGTACATATTCACATAACTGACCTGAAAATTTACAAAAATATAGGAATTTATAGGAATTTTGGAGATATATAGGAAATATATAGGAAATGTCAGATTTAAAGGAATTTATAGGAATTTATAGGAAGTGGGCACCCTGAAAGCATCCCAACGAAAGGCGTTATCATTGAAAGAGAAGGTAGATTTTTCCAGACTCCATGCCCGCTCTTATTCAGTACTTTGAATACAAAATTGTGGCTGCCAAATCAAGCAAAGTACAAAGCAAACTGGACAAATGTCTTTCCAAATCATGAATTTAAACTCAAGTGCCACTTTCATATTGTTTAATTGATTTTAATCTATTTTACAAACTTGCAAATGCATGTCAGTTTTATTGAATAAATATCATTGAATGTCTTACAATGAACAAAGGTGCATTATTGTGTGAACCTGGTTTAAATGAACACCTGTCTTTAACTGACAAATACTTTCAGTCCTTTGAGTGTCTGTTATATACAGGTTTTCCTGTATACTGACAGAACTTTGAACTTTCCTTTCCAGGGTTTCAAACAGACAGAGGTAAGAGGCTACAATGTTGTAGTGCTCTAACCCACTCATTCCCCTAGAATAATATGGTAACATTAGAGACTCCAGATTATATGTATCTTATATGTTTATTGAAACAAATTCTTTAATAATTTACATAAAGATGTATAAAATTCAAAGATAATTTTAAGCATCCACCAGAGCATAATAGTGTAATATGAATGTCATTTACCTCAAAAATCGGCTGTACTGGATTCCTTCCAACGTTATCATCAAATCCCCTTCCAAGAGCAAGGTCAATATGTTGCCACAGAAAGTCCTTGAAACTATTCTCAGATGAATTTGACAATTTCGATGCCTTTGATCTATCTTTATCTACTTCACTGCTAGGATACTGCTTACTGGTTGAAGACTCTGCGATTATACATCATTATTGATTCACTGATACAAAGGTCACATATATGTCAATCTTAGCAGTGTTTACATAACAACATGAATGTGATTCTGATGGGATTTCATAGCAATCGTGTCATGATACATACTGTTTCACTGCAATACTATTAACTTTTTAATGAGAGTAACAAATTATTGTAAGCAGACTAACTCATAATAAGTCAATGACTGATAAACTGTACATACATGTTGAATTTGTTAAATCATTAGCAATGAGAAAAACAGGAAAGAAAGATTACCAATCTACTGAAAAAATAAATTCTAAAACCAATCTAAATCCATAGATAAAGTATTCTACTTGGTTCTGAATTGTTGCACTGACAGATCAGACAAAATACAATATTAAAACTTAAACTGCTTAAACTCAAATATCTGAAAAAAAAATTGGTCATGTTCATGTCCCAACAATAAAACTGCACTGTACTTTACACAACAATAGTAGAAATGGAGCTATGGGATTGGGAATAATTGATTTGTTAATATAATGAATGTCAGTTTATGTGTGTCTTCATGAGACAGATTGTCCGCAAAACCATATTTAAGAGCCATTTTTCATTTGTTGCGCTACACTGGTAATTCACATTAGAAACAGTAACTAGAACTGTCCTGTTGGAACAAATATCCCTGCAGCAGAAAAGTTAAGTAACAACAAATTTGCTCATAGACTAATGGTGAGTCTAGGTCAAGGTCTTGATATACATTTTTACTGAACATAAAACCCTAACCCTTACTGTTCAAGAGATATTATCAATGAAAAAATATCAAACCATTGTCTCATACAATATAAAAGAAATCTGCATTCATAGCCAAATTAATATTGCAAAGGTCAAAGTTCAAGCTCAAGGCCACTAAGTCACATGACTTGGTATCAAAATACAGAACTTGGTATGATGAAGTGTGTGTGAAATATGAAAGCCCAATCCCCTATACTGCAAAATTAATCTGCTTACAGAACTTAAGGAAATTATTGATAAAAGATAAAGTTCAAGGTTACTAGGTCAAATGTCTTGATATCAAATTGTAGTACTTGATATGGCGCATGTGTGTGTGAAATATGAAAGCCCAATCCCTTAAACTACAAGACAAGTCTGCTTACAGAACTTCTTAAACAGACAGACAGACCGACAGATGAACAGACAGACAGGGTGATTCCTATATACCCCCAAAACTTTTTTTTACAGGGCTATGAAAACCAACCATCCCTTTTCCCTTTTTGTCTCTATGTTTTTTGTTAAAGAAAACACACACATTTCTAAAACTCTGACCAAATGAATTTTAAAGTCATTTTCAAAGCTCCTCAAACCACAAGTTATGGAAGTTGTATCAAGAATATTACCTTTGTCAGCTATCTGAGGGCTTTTCAATCTTATCATATTCAAATAGAAACTAACTGGATCAGTTGCCTTGGAGACCTTGGTGTGGACAAATACAAACTCCTGATTGGCAGGCACAGCAAATAAGGAATTGTTACTGGAGAAATGAATAAAGATAACAAATGTGGCTTAACACAACCATCACTGTACTCAAGAAATCGTTACAAATAATAATACTTATATATAACGTGCCATAATGCGCACCTGCATTAAGGTATTTTAAAAATGTGTAATAAGGTATAATTTGATTTAAGAAATCAAGTTGATTCTCATAATAAGCTAAAGTTTATCATTCTTGTAAGACATTTATCATACTATACATCTGTGTTATGTTTTGGGATTTTTTTCCAAACTCACAAGGAGACAACATCAATTTTGTTATTCTAAATGTGCGGCCAAAGAGACTTTAACTTTGACTTACCTGATGTTAGTAATGACCCTAGACTTGCGAAGGATTCTATAAATCTGATCCTCTATAGCATGTTGTAACTTCTTGATCGGCAGTGATTTCTGTCAGATAATGAAGGAGAGTTATCAATGTACATTTTTGTGACCACCCATAAGAATACAAGACTCTGTGGATTAAAAATGATACAAAAACATATTATGGTTATCAAACTAACATGGATAACAAAAACTTTTATCCAAAAATACAGAATATGTTCATTTTTTTGAAAGTACAGTCAGTACATTTCATAATTTAGTAAACAGGGGTGACAATTACTTAGATATACTAATACTGAATACAGACAATATGTTTTGGGTAGATACATGTATATTAAAAGCATGGAAAGTTATGTTGAAAAATGTGAAAATAAGTTCTCTTGATGATATCCTTAACACTCATATTTGGAATAATAGTAATTTATGTATAGCAAATAAACCACTCTTCTTTAAAAATTGGTTTAATGCAAATATTTTTACTATGATCAGAGATATCATTAACAATGATTTTGAAATTTTAAGTCAAAACGATTTGAAGAGTAAGTTTAACTTGAGAACCAATTTTACTGAATACTACAATGTAAAACATGATATTAAAGCATATTGTAAGAAATACAAAACTATAATTGACAATGATGTATATATTTCAAATGATTTGTCTTTGCCTCCCACAGTTATGCCTTTTCATGATAATAGGAGCGGTTGTAAATATTATTACTCGCTTCTTATTGACTCCGATAGTATACCAAGTCCAAGTGGTATGTAAAAATGGAATGATATTATATTCCTAAATGATACAGAATGGAATTTTATCTATAGTAACCCTTTCAAAATTTGTGCTTCAACAAAACTGCAGTGGTTTCAAGTCAGAATTAACCACAGAATTTTAGGCACAAATACATACATGAAGAAATTAGGAATTACTGACAATGAAGAATGTTATTTTTGCAAAGCTGCACCTGAAAGCAAAATCCATCTTTTTTATTTCTGTTCAATAGTTCAAGATTTCTGGGAAAATATAATTAAATATATTTACGATAAAGTGTATAAAAGTATAATACATGATACGTGTAAATGTGTATGTGTAACGAGGATGTTGTTTGATATTCTCTGCTCACAATTTCTAAATTACTTTTCTTGTTTGTGGTGTGACTGGATGAAAATAAAGTATGGGAAGAAAACAAAAACCAAAAGATTCTGTTTATTACACAGATTACTTCATTCATATTCCTTATTACACAGATTACTTCATTCATATCCCTTATTACATAGATTACTTCATTCATATTCCTTATTATACAGATTACTTCATTCATATCCCTTATTACATAGATTACTTCATTCATATTCCTTATTACACAGATTTACTTCATTCATATTCCTTATTACACAGATTACCTTATTCATATCCCTTATTACACAGATTACCTTATTCATATTCCTTATTACACAGATTACCCTATTCATATTCCTTATTACATAGATTACCTTATTCATATTCCTTATTACATAGATTACTTCATTCATATTCCTTATTATACAGATTATTTCATTCATATCCCTTATTACACAGATTTACTTCATTCATATTCCTTATTACACAGATTACCTTATTCATATCCCTTATTACACAGATTACCTTATTCATATTCCTTATTACACAGATTACCCTATTCATATTCCTTATTACACAGATTACCTTATTCATATTCCTTATTACATAGATTACTTCATTCATATTCCTTATTATACAGATTACTTCATTCATATCCCTTATTACACAGATTTACTTCATTCATATTCCTTATTACACAGATTACCTTATTCATATCCCTTATTACACAGATTACCTTATTCATATTCCTTATTACACAGATTACCTTATTCATATCCCTTATTACATAGATTACCTTATTTATATCCCTTATTACACAGATTACCTTATTCATATTCCTTATTACACAGATTACCTTATTCATATCCCTTATTACATAGATTACCTTATTCATATCCCTTATTACACAGATTACCTTATTCATATTCCTCATTACACAGATTACTTCATTCATATTCCTTATTACACATATTACCTTATTAATTTTCCTTATTACATGTTCACAGATTACCTTATTCATATTTCTTATCACACAGATTACTTCATTCATATTCCTTATTACACAGATTACCTTATTCATATTCCTTATTACACAGATTATATCATTCATATTCCTTATTACACAGATTACTTCATTCATATCCCTTATTACACAGATTACCTTATTTATATTCCTTATTACACAGATTATTTCATTCATATTCCTTATTACAACAGATTACTTCATTCATATCCCTTATTACATGTTCACAGATTACCTTATTCATATTTCTTATTACACAGATTACTTCATTCATATTCCTTATTAAACAGATTACCTTATTCATATTCCTTATTACATAGATTATTTCATTTATATTCCTTATTACAGAGATTACTTCATTCATATTCCTTATTACACAGATTACCTTATTCATATTCCTTATTACACAGATTATTTCATTCATATTCCTTATTATACAGATTACCTTATTCATATTTCTTATTACACAGATAGTTTCATTCATATTCCTTATTACACAGATTACCTTATTCATATTTCTTATTACACAGATTATTTCATTCATATTCCTTATTACATAGATTACTTCATGCATATCCCTTATTACACAGATTACCAAATTCATATTCCTTATTACACAGATTATTTCATTCATATTCATTATTACACAGATTGCCTTATTCATATTTCTTATTACACAAATTATTTCATTCATATTCCTTATTACATAGATTACCTTATTCATATTCCTTATTACACAGATTATTTCATTCATATTCCTTATTATACAGATTACCTTATTCATATTCCTTATTGCACAGATTACCTTATTCATATTCCTTATTACACAGATTACCTTATTCATATTCCTTATTACACAGATTATTTCATTCATATTCCTTATTACACAGATTATTTCATTCATATTCCTTATTACATAGATTACTTCATTCATATTCCTTATTACACAGATTACTTCATTCATATTCCTTATTACACAGATTACCTTATTCATATTCCTTATTACACAGATTATTTCATTCATATTCCTCATTACACAGATTACTTCATTCATATCCCTTATTACACAGATTACCTTATTCATATTCCTTATTACACAGATTACCTTATTCATTTTCCTTATTACACAGATTACCTTATTCATATTCCTTATTACACAGATTAACTTATTCATTTTCCTTAATAAAGTCAAAGGAATACTAGTAACCATGTCTAAAACATGATTGTGAATTAGTCTCTCCAGCAAAATTATGAGTAATATTATCTAACTTGATTATCAACACTTTATCATAATTACAACAACAGCACCTGGCCCCACCATCACCAACCTTCCTCTAATCAATACACAGCCTCAATTCTGAGTATTTTTCTCAATTTTCTTTCCTTAACCTCAAGTCACCGTCACAACCCAAATCTGAGTTTTATTCAAGATGAAAATTGGAGTAAATACTCAAATATTTAAGTGAAACTTCATAGGTTTTTCCTCAAGTGAAAAACATAGCAGAGAAGCATCGCAGACAACAAAGATTGTTAGGAATGCTTGAGAGATGAGACAACAAGCAACGCAAGAGAGTTATAAGGGATCGTCTAACCCTAAGAGTGGTAAAATCATGTCACGGCCAAAACTACAGTTGGTGACATCGGCATTACATTGTGCAATTACAAATTTGAAAACATTATTGCAACTCCTTTCTCGAGTTATTGAAACTAGTTTATGTTTAGCTTAAATTAAATGAGTTAAAGGTACATTGTGCTGATCAAGAATTTTTAAGACAACATCAGTAATTTTTTGGCACTTTATTTTTCAGCGGCGTAGTAAGCTCTATATCGGTAGTGAAAGTTATAACCCCTGAAAAGCGAGAATTTGAAAAGCGATGCCATTGAGTCTAGCGCTCTATGAGAGCGCCGACTCAAAAATGTCTTTATAACCTTATATGATAGTATTCCAGAATAACAGTACAAATGCCACTGGCGGCCAGGGGGGAGGAAGATAGATTTCTTCTAAGCATTAAAGCTAACTTTAAAGAAGAAACGTTCGTGCATTGAATGATTCTTCCATTTGTAAATGATGCATCAATTGCCCAACTAATAAAGGATGTGTTGTCAAACAAAGATCTGAAAATTAACTGCATGCAAATCCTGAGGAAACGAAAACTTTAATTTTCTAAGTGTTTGTAAGCAAGAGCAGAAATTTTTATAAAAGAAAAGGCTTTTCACACTGTAAAAGCCTCAGAAAAGTCAGAACATATTGGATGATATTTTCTAATTCTGATTAATCCCAAACATGAAGAAAACGATGTCAATGAGACTTGTGAAAGTGAGAAACAAAATGCATCTTTCAAACTGAAAAAAAAATAGGAGCTGCATATCAAAATTTGCTTTGCCAGGAGAAGATTTCATTCATTTCAGCCGAACTAGCTTTAAAATAGTACTGTTTTGGGGAAAAATACATATAATAAATACCCTACCTACCTTGCCACTTTTTTGAGACACAAGTATCTGAGAAACATAGAATTCATTTTACCATTTTACATGACCTTGGGTAAAACTGATGCAAAATAGAACACCTCGACTGAGTTGAATATAGTTTAATCAACCTCAACTGAGGAAGGCCTCAACTATTTTGTGACGGCGATTTCAGGAGTATACTCAGTTGAGTTCACCTCAGTGATTTGAGTTGAGTACTGAGGTTGAGATTTTTTAAATTTTGGGCCTGATGTCACTTTTATATATATAAATCATATTTCATTTCTAGCAAGGAGTAATGATGGTGTTTCAGAGTTCAAGAAAAGTTTGATTATCATAACTATGCTTATTTTGAATGAAGTCTTCCATCACCTTGACTTTGCTGATAGCTCCTCTGTCATCTTCCTCACTTTTCAAGTCACAGATGGTTGTTTCAAACACAAACAGTACACGAGGTGAACAGGGTCTTCCGGAGTAACACCAATCTTTACTGACTGCTGGGATCATCTGTAGCTGCTCCGATAGACAATGCTGCAGCTTCAACCTTAACAAATCACATGATTAATAAGACTTCACCACAGTTGTACTTAAAAAATAGGAAACATATGCTCAACTTCCTTATTGTTTAGGTTTCCTAATTTGATATTCTGTACATGAATACAATTTTGTACAACTAAATTACTGTTGAATTATAGGAAAAGATTTTGCAATGTATAAAACATACATATAGTCCGGAATAAACAATACTTGTACTATTATTTACCCATATCTTTGAATAGAATTTTATTCACACAGTCATGAATTTATGCACCATGAAAAGGACCTATTCTGCTAGAATCCTGCTCAAACAAGTATTCATACAATACAATGTAGTTTACTGATTACTACAAACACTTTCCTTTTTTTTTTTACTACAAAATACTTTATTTCGCAGGACTACAACAAAATACATGTGTGTGTGTGTGTGTGTGTGTGTTTGTAGATACCACATCTATATAAGGATAAGGGGTGTGGCATTGCTAAATTATAGCAATGTAAATTTATCCAATTGCTTATTTAGACACTTAATCAAATCATGGAGGTAGAATTAGAATGTGTGAGTGATATTCAGTGTCTGATGGTGGTTAATAAGGTCAATTTTGACCACAAGTATTTCACAATACATTTCAGACAATATGCTCCAGTTGAATCATATATTCTAATTGTGACAAAATTCTAGAACAATACTAATTTAATGAATTAACCTATAATATGGAAAGTGTTGATTGTACCTGATAGTATCAAGTGTCCTGAACAGTCTGACATAGCTGACATCAAAAGAGTTACCTGGTGTAGACATCTGTAATAACAACATGAACATATTCTCTATAAAGAGCATACTATCCAGAACAGATAAGGCTTTCATGTCCCTGAATCGATAGATAGGAGGTATAATGTTTTTGTTCTGTCTGTCTGTCTGTTTGTCTGTCGTCAACTTTAACCTTTGCCATTACTTCTGAACTTTGAGAGACAGAGACTTTATTTGGCATCCATACACAGACTCCACTAATAAAGCCTTTATCAAAATACACTGTCAATGATCTCGTGACTTTGACTATGACCTTTGACATACATTTCAAAAAACTTTAAAATTGGGTACATATAACTTTTGAATCGTAAGAGGTAGGTCTTTCATATTTCACATGAATATTCCTTGTTACAAGACCTTTCAGTCACTACAATAATTTTTGACCTTGTCACCTTGACTGTGACCTTTGACCTACATTTCAAAAACTGGTTATTACTTTTGAATAGTAAGAGGTGTGTTCCGATGGGGCAGGGTGTAATCAAGATACAGGACATTGCAAAATTTGCCTTATTTGGCAGATGATAAATCACCCTACAAAAGTCTGAGCTGACAACTGGAAAAGTCTGAGCTCAAATCAAATTGGGTCCTCAATTTTAAATACCAGCAACATACCAGTTTTCCAACCTACTCCTTCCAGAACATTTGAGTTGCTCAGTGAATTCTCACAAGATTTCCTTACTAATTGACACTTCTTTTTCTGATTACAACAATTTTTAACTTTCATAGCATACATACATGTACCATCATCTGCATATGCAACAAACTTTAGATCCTCTGTGTCTATTAGTATTTTATATTACTTACCCGGTATTTTCTGTTGGCACTTTATACTACTCATTTTTAATTCATTCTTACAGGGTTATAGTATTTATTTGTCCAAAAATAATTGAGTATAAGTATACAAACTGGTGAATCACAACAATGAATTAAGGTAACGGGTATTCAATCCATAAAAAGCTTCAAGTGACAAAATAAGACATCAACAACAATTTTTGTTATGGTTATTTGTTAAAGCAAAATGCAAGTCACCTTAATAGATGATCTTGATGTTTGTGACTGTAAAGTTTGGGATTGTATAAAATGAATTACCTTAAAGGAGATATCTCCCCTAGTTATATATATAAAAACGTAAAGTGCAGAAATACTGCACGGTGAACTTCATTTTTGTTTATAAATATTGATAAACTACAAAGTTACGAAACTTTTAACCGTGAGTTTTTACAGAATTTGTTTTTTGTGAAAAAATATGAACAAAATATAGTAATTCCCATAAGGTTCAATACAAATTTTTATTATCCCTATTGGACCGAATAACATTATTTTCCAAAAATCCTTTCAGTAAATGGTCTTATTTTGTAAGATGCTTCAAAATTATATGCTCTTTTTAAAGATAAAAGTTGTATCTATTGAGATCTAATCTGCATTTGTACATCATCATATTCATAAATATTCTTATAGACATTTACCACAATGATATGAGACACGGTGAACATCCAAAGTAAGGTCCTAGCATGTCTGTACTCCTCTTTCTGCCACATTGGAAGGAACTCCTGCAGAGAAATCAAACCCCTGGATATAGATATCTAATTATAACCCAAACTTCATAATACTGTATGCACTTAGCACAAATTTATTTATGAAATATTTCATATTCATGTTCACATTTGCCCTGATGTTAGGACTGAGGCCAGTAACTGCAATTTTGGTTTTCTGTCATTCTATACAGTCAGTTTTATGTATGACCCATTTTCTATTTTATGAGTTTGTTACTTTCCATTTACTGTGAAAGTGAATTTTACATCAAAATGGCCTCATAGCTGTAATTTCAAAGACAGTTAATAAGTGAAAATAAAACAATTAATTATTTAATTATTAATTAATTAAAAACAATTATTCATGCATTTTCAATGAAACATTTCATGAAGATTATCTGGTTATGTTAATGGTTGATTGATTGGGATCTCTTGTCACTTTCAACATCTATTCAGTCATATCATAGCATGGGTTATATTACTGAAATGAATCCAATGAAAAATACCTTATCATGGTTGTGTATCATGATACATAGTCTGGATGATGCCACCTGAAATTTGAACCTAATCTGGGCAGAAGCGACAGATTAGAATGAGTTCCAGAATATTGTTTTAATCCACTCAACACAACAAGACTGTCTTAGTATTATGATGTGTGACAATACCGCAGTTGTCATATAGATTAACGTAATCTATCTTTTAAAAAAATAACTTGGGATGTCTCAAAGTACATATACTGGTGATTTCATTCTGACTAATTAACAGCCTGCTTTCAAAGAAAAAACTTTCATTTTGCAAAAATGTATTGTTTCTTGCTAAAGATACCTCGAAACATTCTTCTCTTGAAATCTTCTGACAAAGTAGTGCTGTGCGATGTACATCATACAAAGATCGGAAATGCAGATAGATAACACTGTTGTCCACATCATAATAACACTCAACATCTCCCTACAAAACAACACTCATGTAGTGTTACACATGAAGATAGATAACACTGTTGTCCACATCATAATAACACTCAACATCTCCCTACAAAACAACCCTCATGTAGTGTTACAAATGAAGATAGATTACACTGTTGTCCACATCATAATAAAACTTAACATCTCCCTATAATACAATAATCATGTAGTGTTACACATGAAGATAGATAACACTGTTGTCCACATCATAATAACACTGAATGTCTCCTTACAATGCAGTGCTCATGTAGTGTTACACATGAAGATAAATAACACTGTTGTCCACATAATAAACACTCAACATTTCCCTACAATACAATAATCATGTAGTGTTACACATGAAGATAGATAACACTGTTGTCCACATCATAATAACACTGAATGTCTCCTTACAATGCAGTGTTCATGTAGTGTTACACATGAAGATAAATAACACTGTTGTCCACATAATAACACTCAACATTTCCCTACTATATAACACTCATGTAGTGTTACACTTGAAGGTAGACCACACCATAATAACACTCAACATCTCCCTACAATACAATAATCATGTAGTGTTACACACGAAGATAGATAACACTGTTGTCCACATCATAATAACACTGAATGTCTCCTTACAATGCAGTGCTCATGTAGTGTTACACATGAAGATAAATAACACTGTTGTCCACATAATAACACTCAACATTTCCCTACTATATAACACTCATGTAGTGTTACACTTGAAGGTAGACCACACCATAATAACACTCAACATCTCCCAACAATATTACACTCATGTAGTGTTACACATGAAGATAGATAACACTGTTGTCCACATAATAACACTCAACATCTGCCTACAATATAACACTCATGCAGTGTTACACATGAAACAATTCATAACATGATACAACATTCACATTATGAAATCACAGAAGCAATTACTTACATATTATACATGTAATTACTGGTATACACTTTGACAATATTAACACATTCAAATATCCTACTCTTATTACTTCAGGACTATAACTCAGTCCTTCATTCATAGAACCGTTTAATAAGTTACATATAGCTATAACATTATGTTCATTAATTGATTATTTCTTTCTTTATTCTTTAATTTACTTTTTCTAATACTGATCCAAGACAACTTTAAAACACTGTTTTATTGTCGCAAAGTTACATACAATAATTCAGTTTTAACACTTTTCATTCATATTATTTTTTTAGTAAACTGTATACATATATTAGAGTAATGTAAGAGATTATCAATAACAAAATAAATCATCTTTTTACAAGGCTGATCATTATTAATGTCTAGAGTTTGAAAACACTTAAATAAAGTTGTTGTCTGTCCTTATTTCTTCATATCAACTATAGGTGCATGTACTTGAAGAGCATTTTACATTCATTTTAGGAAGACTCATTGTAGTTTTGCGCAGTTTAAAATATGTTCCATGAATTCATTTTTATGATAATATTTTTATGAATACTTCGATAAATTCACAAGAGAAAACACTGTTTTTAGAACTTTAAAATTTGTGATAAATATGATAAATTATTTGTTACCTTTCCTACTGAATCCTCAGCAACTTCTGGAATCTCCTACAATCATAATTTATCATAATTTTTTTTATTAATGAAATTGTAGTATTCTGACAATTAAGTAATTTAATCTCCAGTAATTTTTGACAAAATAAGAATGCCAGAACTATTATATGTAAATATAAAGACTCACAATTATTTAGATATATAAATGTACATTTGAATTAATATGTATATTACAATAAAACTTACTTTTATTTCGTTAAAAGTGGAAAAAAGATCTTGTTTTAGATATCTTAATATCAGTTTATAAACTTAGTTACCTATAATCAAATGTAATACCACTGGGAAAAGTTACCTAAAGGGCATTAAAGTTCAGCTGATTAATCAAGCTATCATTATAGAAATTTAAAAGAGGAACTGCAAAGGTTTTCATAAAAATATATGTGTCCCTGGTATCCATGAAGAGATTTTTACAAAAGTCTATAAGTGATCCTGCAGAAATATTGATAAAAAATATCTATGTGTGTTTCTGAAAAGACTTTGACGAGTAAATTCAGGAAAATTGTGGTTTCAGAGTTCTATCAGTAAATGAAGGCCCTACTTCTTACGGTAAAAAAGTTAAAATGAAGTAGGTCAAAGGTCATGGTCAAGGACACCTGATAAAACTTTTGGTACCAACGGAAAGGTATTGCAATTAGGGACACACATGCCAAATATGAAGGCCCTATGTTTTACGGTTAAAAAGTTACATTTAAGTAGGTCAAAGGTCACGGTCAAGGTCTTATGGTTAAAAATTTATGACCAAGGTTAAAGTTTTTGTGATAGATGGACAGATGGACGGATGGACAAACAGAGAGACGAATGAGATTTAATGTCCCCTCGCTTTTGCGAAAACGGGGGACAATAAATAAAATCTATGTGTGGTCCTGAAGAAATCTTTAAAATACATATTAATTGCTACACTTCATTCAGTTCTCTTTATTTTTTTTTTGCACTAAAATAGACTTTTTGGTTTTTTTGAAAGTGTCGTACACAGACAGATTAGACAGATGTTATTGAGAATCAATCATTATTATTAGACAGTTCTGATGACAATACATGTACCATTTTCCTTAATTTATGGTCTTTATGTATATACATACATCATATATATACAATAGCATTTCTTTATGTTTCTGACTTCTGACTTTTTCAAATACGCTGAACCGTTTTTGATCAAACTAAATAAGGATAAAGTATATACTCTTGGTGTGGAAATTTTACAGCTAGATCCACCCAGGGATGGATTCAGCGCATGGCAAAATAGGTCAAAGAAAGTGCACTTCTTTGATAAACTTCTTCAAATGTAAAACTAAGGCATCAAAGAGTATTAGCAGTATGTTAGAAAAAGTTTTATGGTTTTCTGAAGTGACATTTTTAGTCATTTTGAAAGACATTTGAAAGAAGATGCATAAAAAATTCTTACACTTTCTAATTTGATTTTATCACTAGCTCAAGGTTCTAAGGTAAAATATAAAGGCCCATTTTGGTCTCTTGTTCATTTCAAGCAGCTGGTCTGAAGAAAGGTGATTTATGACTCATGGATCTATCACGAAACAATATTTAGTAAAAAATCAACAACATCTGACTTGTAGTTGAATGGGTTTAAGAATGACAGACAAGGAAAAACAGAAGTAAAAAAACAATGATAAATCCCTCCAGCCTTTCGCTTGGATGGTCTAAAGTTAATTTTCAGATGCTTGTATATGAACAGTTACAATACCTACCATGAATACATCCTTGTCTATGATAGGGTTGAAGTGACTTGCTTTAGAAGCATAAGGACTAAGATGGCTTTTTCCGACAATGGATACCACACATACTTGACTGTCCCCCTTTGGCAATGATCTGAACAAATATAGTGAGAGTCAGAAAGTAGCAAAGTCAAGTAGAGCAATCTTTCACATTGTACATCTGATTTTAGGCTATGTACATGTACTTATTGATAGTACTGTATTGATGATGATAATTTGATGACATAACCATCATATTTTACACTGCTTTCATACAAGTCAACTCTACTACTTGAGATTTTGAGATTACAAGTACCAGAATACCAATACTTTCAATTTTTAGGAGACAGAAATATGCTACTATTCAGTAAGGAAACATTATAACAGCTAGATCACTTGACCACAAAATGTGTACAAATCATGTGAAAGTAATTTAAGTCATTTTTTTTACTCTCAACAGATTTAAAAATACTTTCTTAATCCTCATTACAACTCTTTTGTACAACTGACATAATAAAGATTGTCCGTCTTGTTAAAATTCAAAATCAAGTGATGGAATAGAATTATATGATTAAATACCAATACAAATATTGGTAATATAAAACATGAAACTGTAAACAGTATGGAGTTACAGCAAGAAAGTTTGTGTGGGAGAAGTCAAAATTTGTTAAAAGTTCACAAACAGACAGACAGACGGAAGACAGAAAACAGGTAATCAGAAAAACTGAGCCTTCAGCTCAGATGAGCTTAAAATCGAGGTCTATTTCATGATAGGCAAGAGTCCTCATGACATGCAAAAAATCCCTCACTACTTTTGGAGGGTCCGTTGCAAAGGTATAAACTTCTTAAGCAATGCATTAGGCAGATGCCATCTTCATAACATAAAATAACATGGAGTGAAGTGACGTAATGCAATAATCAACCAAAATCCCATAGTGGATAGGTAATAAGGCATATTTCCCATAAAGCATCTATCCCTTATTGGATAAGTATTAAGATATATGTATATGTTGGAATGAGGATACATCTATCAGTTGATATGTAATAGGGTATACATATCTATTACAATACAGCCATTAATGAATTGGTAATAGGGGATGAGTCCCAATGAAAATACATCCATTAGTGGATGTGGATACACTGACTGTATATCCCAATAAGGATACATCCAATAATGAAAAGGTAATAGGGTAGATGTCTCAGTGAGGATACAAGTACATAAATTAGTGGATAGGTAATAGGGTAGATGTCTGGCTCAGAATACACCCATTAGTGGATGGGTAATTCCGGTTCATTAAATGGTAATTCCCGTCATTTTTGTGGTAATTCCAGTGAATAGTGGTAATTCCGGTGATTCTATATACCACGCTCTTAGTGATGTTAAAATTTCAGTCAACTAAAAGCGCTCTCATGACCTCGTCATTGTCATCATTAGACTGGAGTTACCTGCTATGGCAGCGCGAAGATATTCAAGATCTAGACAGGCATTGCCAGTCTATGTCATCATCAATCAGAACTCCTCGCCTGTCTACCAACTGTCTGTTGAGTAAACACACAAGGACATTGACCAATGATGGACGAAATGTGGAGACGTGACTAAGATGTCAAAAAACCACTGCTCCAAAACAAGGGTCGCAGAGCGCAAATAGAATGGTTGAAAATCAGAAGATAATAAGAAGAGGGGTGGAGTAGCAGGGCTTGCCTTTTAAGGCGAGCGATCGCTCTCGCGCACCATAGTGCACTTAAAATCTGGAATACGTGCGCTATAAAAAGCTCAGCAAATGTCTATTATGTCTGTCATTTTCAAACCATGCCTCTGCAATTCCAATGTTTATTTTTAGGCCCTTATAATGTGATGAAATCGCACATTGTTTTGTGTGATTGCTAGCGAGTCTGTTTTCATTGGACAATTCCAGTTGCTGCATCACATATTATCATAATACTAACCAATGAAAATGCATCTATCATGTTTCAAGGGATGCTACACTGTTAACTATAATCATCATGGCAAAGTCAGATTCTGACGAAAGCAAGGGCACTAGAGGAAATCGAGTGCTGTTTTCAACATTTCTTAAATGGAATGTAGGGGAAAAGAACATAATTCCCAGAACGAAAATATGCAATGGAGTGAAAATGGTTGTTGAGGTATGTTGTCCTTGTCTACGTTACTCCCTCTACTCTACTGTGATCAAGTTCATCTTGAATGTGCATTTACACACGTCTAATATAAGGTTTATATTTCCTAATCATATTTCCTGTATCATTTACTGTGCCCAGTCTTTTAAAACATCGCATTAAGTTACATGCGGAGTCATAATTTCTTTCACTAAAATGTGTTTTACTTTTAGAGACCGCAGACGTCCGACAATCTGATGTAAATAAAAGGTTTAAAAACAAAAAACCAACTTGTTTTCTTGTTTATTACAGTTGATTTATTATTAACATTAAGATAATATCTGAACACTTTCATCCCTGAAAATCACTCACCTAAGCATATTAAGGTGCATTATTTTTCACTCACCTGGGTTTTTCAAAAGACAAGTCCTCGCCTGCATCCCATGTATGAGTTTGAGACTGAGATTTTGCTCAAATCTGAGAAAAATCTCAAATTTGAGCAAAATCTCAAAAGTGAGTCCCACGAAAACATTTCTGTCTCAGTTTGAGATCGAAGTTTGAGTCTCTCAAACTGAGCTCAAATTGAGTACCAGCTCAAATTTGCGTCCCACGAACATTTTATCCAGCTGAAGTGAGTCAGAAAGTTGAGAAAAACTCAGATTTTATTGAGACAGCTCCCTACCAGACTCAAACACAAAGATGTAATGCAAATGTGTTCTTTTGTGTGATATTACATGCAAAATAGACGTAATTTTGCATACAGAATCTCGTATAATGTTATTTTAGAACTTATAAACAAGTAACATGTTCCCAATACCAGATACTGATTACTTATGTTTTGATTATTTCAAACCATTCACTAAAAATTAACGTTAGGTACTTTGCTTGTCCATCTGAATTTTCTAAAGAATCATAGTGGTGGAAAGAATTTGTTTGGATCGTCCGTCTGTCCATATTCTGTATTTTACGGTCAGTCCTTCTTTGGGGGTAACTTAGCATTGTCATATTTTTGTATATGAAGTTTTATTCTTACAATACAGTTTTAAAACGAAATATAAGCAGTCGAAGTAAATTAGCCCTACAGTAAGGCTAGAATCAACTGAAGGATGTAACAGTGGATTTTATTTTCATTGAACATTTCCGATGACGCGCGGGGGCAGGCTTGGTGTAGTGTGGTTAAGCGCTTGGCTTGCGGCGCCGACGATCCGGGTTCGATTCCCAGGTTGCGCCACTATGTTTAAGAGGTTGGTTACCTCCTGCTTCCATGTTGCAATATAACTGAAAAATTGTTGAAAGCGACGTAAAACACCAATCAACCAACCAACAACCGATGACGCGACTTAACGTCATTGTGACGTAATTTGTTACGTCACGATCACGTTATGATGCGTTTGAATAAGAAACATTGGTAAATAAACAATAAAGGCACAGAAATGATGTCCAAACTTTATTTCTTTACTCATACGTGGGACGCAGGCCTGGAGTGGTGATTTAGGGTAGTGGGAATTACCGAAAAGACTGGATTTACCAAAAAGACCGAGGAAATTACCAAAAAGACCATAAAAACACCCGAAAAGACCATCATAATTTGTAATGAGTGTGTCTAGATTATCGATAATTCATGTATAAACTTAAAACTTGAAGTTATTTTGATGTGGCTTCATTATATTTGATTTTACATTAGCTGTAATTTCCTCTGATTGACTTCTAATGAGTGTAACTGTATTTTGCAGTTGCACCTCTTTCTGCTATAAATGCAGCAGATACAAAACAGAAAATTTAATGCTTTAATATTCTGAATTCATTATTATAGCATCAACAATATATGGAATAATATTTTAATAGCATATTTATTTATGATTAGACAGGCCAATACATCAGCACATGTGCATATACACGTATATACATGTATAAGCCCGATGTACAAGACAGTAAACATATACTTATACATGTGATGTATATACATGTGCTACAAATTTCAAGAATTATGTATGAACAATATGAAGGGAATTTTCTATCTTATCAAATACAATGAAGCCACATCAAAATAACTTCAAGGTTTATATTTATACATATGTTATCGATAATCTAGACACACTCATTATAAATTATAATGGTCTTTTCGGTTGTTTTTATGGTCTTTTCGGTAATTAGTCCGGTCTTTTCGGTAAATCCGGTCTTTTCGGTAATTCCCACTACCGGTGATTTTGATGTGAGTGAGGAGAGTGAATGTGAGAATGAGAGTTTGAGTGAGTTGACTGAGGATGAATAAGGTATGGTCAGTTTTAGCATGTCTAAAAATGTTTATTTTCACAATATAATAATATCCGTAATTTGATTAGGATTCCATTGATTATAACCAGATAACGTCCCTCTATTTTCGTTTTACACGCAACCAGTACCACTACCACGTCAAATATCGCATTCGGGGCGAGTTTTCTGATGGTTGCTAACGTAATAATAATACATAGTGAAAATATATCGGACATTTTATACATATATACGGAGGTACAGAAGGCAGACATAAGCCTATCACTACTTACTTCAAATCAAAATTGGGTGGAAACGAAAACGATGACCTGGGGGCGGCCATCTTTTCGAAACCAAAGGAATATATTTTCGAGCCCGATTTTTTTTTCCACCGGGTACTACTAACTGCTTGGCGTGCTTGGTATGGAAGGGGGGGGGGCAACTAGCAATCAGAAAATATGTCCCTCTAACGACCTTTTCATGCCAAAAACAGCACCTTGGTGAGACATATTAAACAGCTCTCATACAATGTTGTAAATGCGCTCTACTTTGTTACATTTGTATACGTTTAGAGAGCTACATGGGTGTGTTCACATTTCGCCTTAGCTGCGAATTGCAAGTAAAAATGCACTAGAGGATCCGTACCCAGATTATCCGTGCCCCGACGATCCCGGCGTCCACCGCTAGTGGAGGTATGTAGTAGGTGGTAATTCCTATATAAACAATTTATATAATTATAGTCTACCGACCGTCCACTGTTTTAACAACAATAAACAATAGCTACAATTACATCAGGGATATAACTCATTGTTTAAAATAAGTCATGGAATGGAATTATAAAGATTTTCTCAATTTCACACATACTTTATAACATCGAATCAAAGATTTCATATAACTTGAGTACTAGCTATGATGTTATATAAATATCAGTCATTATTGTCATTTTAACTAAAATACTTGCGATAAATCTGACATTTTCACAATTTTCTTTTTATTCTTTTTTTTTTTTTTTTTTTTTTTTTTTTTTTTTATCTTAATATTTTTCAAATTTCGAATAGAACTAATAATGAAATTTCTTGTTCATTAAATTTGATGAATTTCTGGCACCAATAAAAGCACATAAATAGATAAATATATATATATATATATATATATATATATATATATATAAAGCACAAAGATACTACAGTTAACAAGGCACCCTATATTTCACTTATATTCGTTCCCCGTCTGGGACTCGAACCCACGACCTATGGTACCGAATCACCTAGCTGTCATGCATCCGACCCTCTAACCAACTGAGCTACCCGAGCTCCAGACGGGGAACGAATATAAGTGAAATATAGGGTGCCTTGTTAACTGTGCTTTATATGTTTATCTAATTTGTCTTTATTTTTTACAGGTATTTCTTCGGAGATTCAAGGTCCATAGTACTCCCAGGTGTTTCACCAATTCTATTTGTGCTTTATATATATATATATATATATATATATATATATATATATATATATATATATATATATATATATATATATATATATATATATATATATATATATATATATATTTATAATTACATGAACATATCAAATGGCTTAGAATATTTTAGTTATCAATCACATTACAGTACATTTAAAACAAACATACATGTAATCAAGGAATCTTGTTGATAAGTCCTTGATATAATACAAATATACAAATATACATATAATATACAGATGCATGCACGGATCCAGAAATTTTTGTCAGAGGGGGTCCGACCAAAAAAGGTAAATTTTTCTCTTAGACGAGGGGGGGGGGAGGGGTCCAACCCCAAAAACGTCCAAATATTACCTTTTTTGGTAAAATTTTCGGATTCCAGGGGGCAAGGGGGGGTTGTTCGTAAACCCCCCCCCCCTAATCACCCCACCCCGCCCCTTTGTATCCGCGCATGAGATGGATACTATATAGATATCAAAGTCTTTCAGTCACATCACGATAAACAAGCATTCAAGTTACACAAGTCTGCTGGCGGCTTCCAGGAACGCTGACGTCTTGATGGTCTTCTCTTCGTACTTGTCCCATAGGTCCTCGAGTTTCTGCTGAGCCTTCCGGTATGTTGCACGTTGATGGCGGCTAAATTTTTGCTCGTTGAGCAGTTGTACGGTGATGTTGACTTCCGACTCTGCTTCTCGTTTCAGGGCTGGTACCAATCTGTAGAATTAATGCAGCTTGTCTCCGCCAGATCTGCCAATGAATCGTCTGTGCCATCATGTAAAAGATAAAAAATATATTAAACATTGTATAAGCTTTTCTCATTTGAAATTTAAAAATAAGATTGAATTTACATTTTTGTAAATCTCTTCAATTTAATGTATTATTAAACTAAATAAAAGATAAGTATATTCAGACAATATCTACCTTCTGTGTCGTTGGTGGTGCGCACAGGCTGTCTGAAGACGCTCAAATGATCAACGCTACAAACGGGGCTGTTCATCCAGGTACTGTCCAGGTAGGTCATCAGTACGTGTAGCTGTTGCAGACGTCTTCAAGCTGTTGAATGTAGGTGATATGTGGGAGGATGGTAGTAGTGATAAGGACAGTAACTTCTTTATAAATAGATGAGTCGTCTTCCGCTGATCGTACATCTTCTTCAGTCCGATGTTGGCAACCTTACGCATCACAGTCTGACGCCAGTGGAAATTGCAGCCTTGTATCGAAACCCCTGGGTACATGTCCTGGATGCATTTCCAAGCGGCTGCCTCGAAGTCTAGGGTAAAGCCCTCCAATCCTCGGTTGGGGACTAAGTGGTTGATGTGGTTGAATACCTAAAAAAATAAAGAAATGATAGATTACAGCAACCTAAAAAAATAACATTGTAACAAACATTGAACAAATACATAATATCAATGAAACAATTATTTTAAAGTCCAAACAACAAGAATGCAAATTAAACCAACCAAACCAAACCGGAGCCTCGTGCAAGCTTTCTAAAACAGTTTTCCTTTTGAAGATAATTTAATTAATACTTTTTATCCATTCATACTGGAATTAAATATATGATATTTTTTTTATTATAAACACTGATTGAATAATATTAATGAAACATTTATATCATTATAGTATCTTTTCGTAGTTTTTAAACATTCGTATTGAAATAAGCATAGACTCCCCCGCCCTAGGCGGATAAACCGACCTGGGTTCATCTTTCCCACTATTGATTCCGGATTCTCGTCAAATCGGAAAACTCAAACCGTAATTTAGTCTTGATTTTACCTTTGAAATTGTAATACTTATCAGCCAGCCATGGAGGTCAAAGCATAGTAATTCCATTTCCCATAGGGTCCCATGTTAAATTACCGAACTTCCAGCAAGATTTACACAACATCCTACATTTTAGCTATATATAATCCACATATCAAAATGTTTGTCAGACCCTCTTCTATCAGAATTTTAACAGTTTACCATAGGTTATCCACCTTAATTCCGAGAAAATCATGCTGGAAGGGGGATACCCCCCAAAATTAGCTAAAATTCAAATGTAAACAACCACCCCTTTTTAGGTCATTAAATCTTTACATTAGCGAAATGAGATAAAAATTCATGATTTTACAGCAGAATCAATCTTTATTTATACATAGATCAAATAATTTCATCCAATCACAGCTCCTGATACATTGAAATAGTAGTCCCTCTCTCCCTACACCACATCAGCCAATCACGGCTCTCGTTAATTACCTTTCTTTGACCTGGAGGAAAGTAAACAAGCATGCATACGAAACAAAGTTATCTTTTCATCATTCTTAATGACATAATTCTATATCAAACACACAGCACAAAGTAAAAATAAGATATATGATTATTGAGTAGAATCATTGGAATAATTTCATTATCATTGCGTCAAACTAAGATTCCATCTTATATTTAAGATCTCATTTGTATTAGAATAGAAGAGATTTGGTATTGAAAAAAAGTGTCAATCCCTAAAATGGTTTTCGTTTGGTTGCTTTCATGGCTTTGGGGTTCAAGATCTTATGGCATAAGGACGCAAAACAAACTTAGAGGAAGGACCATAGGACCATCAGAATCGACATACTTTCTATGCCTACAGTCTTCTTCCTATATCATAACAATACCAGTATCTTTCAAACAGGAATTGTCATTTGCCACTCAAAACGTCAGTCCTGCATTTAATGTGAAAGGGTTTAGTGCAATATTTTATTGCTGTTTGCTAAATTTTATAGTTATATTCATAGATATCACTTAGAAATAAATTGGAGACATATATGCTACCCCATCCCTTTGTCTTAAAACTTTGTCAAATACCTTCGCGACTGATTATTCTCGATTTAAAAGAAAAAAGAGGAGTTACTGGCTCAGTTATATGGCAGAAGTGACCATGGAGCTACACAATACATGAATATCAATAATATACTAGCACATATAACACATTACAAAAAGATTTGATTGATTAATCCTCCATGTAAAGAACAAGGGTCAACAGGTATCGCATATTGAGAGGTCATAAAAATATAAACACGTAAGGTATTGTAAAACACATAATGATATAAAAATATATGCGACATCAACATGATAAACCGTGCTCTGCCATTCTGAAAGCGAGCTAAGACCCTAAATCTGTAGGAGTCCCGACTAACAGTCAGAGGGGACGAAATTCAGGACCATGTCTTCTCTGAAAGAGGTTTGGACAAGGCCCGTCATATAGTCCCCGCCGCCCTGTTAGTCAGCGTGCAACGTTCAAATAAAAGTCTGCATAAGGCTGTAGAGGGGCCAAATACAAGACCTATAGTCCTTTTGATGATCTCAATGTCGTATTGTCTATTTTGAAGACGTTTGACTATTTTATTACATGATAAAATAACGTTATCGGAGCCTTTTTCTTTCCTTAGTTTATATACGAGATCACCGTAAAAATTAGGATGGGAAATTCCACTGGATACATAGTGTTGAAAAGAAATACAGTGATGCTCCGTTAATCCGGGCTCCGTTTATCCGGAAAATCCACTTTCCGGACAAGAAAGTGCGAGAACGGATTTCCCAAATGATATTTTGATCCGATAATCCGGAAATCCGTGTTCCGGATCCGGACAAGGAAATACGGGTACGAAATTCCAAAAGTACATGATATTTGCTCCGATAATCCGGACAAAATTTTGCTTTCCGGATATAGCAGTAGCAAATAACTGCAGTTTAATTAATACATTGCTTATCTCTTCTCTGCGCTGATTGTTTGTTTAACAGTTAAACGACGCGTTTACCTGGTCACCTAAATATGATATGTTAATTATCTATCCAATTAAGAACTGACCGCTTGTGGTGTAGTCAAACGTCATGTTAGCGGTCATTGATGATTGCTTTTTAATGAGTCAGTACACGCTCATGCCAGAAATGAAGATTACTGTTAGTTGAATGATAGTAAATAAAAGTAAACTGCCGACTTCGCAGCTTACATTGTTAATTAAATATTGGGGCTTTAGAAAAAGACTGTAACCAAACTTTAGGTATCGTCACTCTTCTATCTGAGATCGATAATTGATAACGTATCCTTACTTAGTGCTCATTACATTATTTTGTAGAGAAGTTTTAACTTTTAGTTATTCTTCTGTTTTATAGTTATAGAAAATGTTTATTTCTAAAACATGAACACTGTATAAATTAATCCGAACATAAATGCTTTTCAATTCTAAATTTGTATGACACAGCAGGACCTTAGATAAACACTCCGATCGCGATAGATGTGAAATTAATTAGTCAAGCGCGAGGTATATATACAAAGGCGGCTGTCAACAGTGAGTTGAAAAATCATGCAGGTTTCAGAAATTTGGCTGCAATTAATGTACAATTTACTACAGATCTTAATACATTAAATACGTAATAGATATATATTTCTTCGTATACAAATTAAACGCATATAAGGATTATTACTTGTGTTTTATCGTGTACTATATACACCCTTCTTTTATCAAGAAATAAGATTCTTTAACATCTAATACACCAGTACTATGATCCAATAATCCGGAAAATCCGTTTATCCCGACAAATCGGCAGGGAACAAACGTGTCCGGATAAACGGAGCATCACTGTATTTCCAAATTTAGATAGAAATTCTGAATAAGATCTAATAAATATAGAACATATATACCTTTTAATTTTGTGCACCATATGCGCATTTCGACAAGTTATATCTCTTCAGTGATGCTCGTGGCCGAATGATCGGAATTCTTAAAATATATAAATATTTACAGAGCAATGTTGAAGCCAAAATGACCGAAAAGTGAACCAAAGAATCTAAGGACAGAGCTATGCATGAGGAAAATACTGCTTAGTTTTAGAGTGATTAATTTAATTTGATGACTGAAAAATTTGAAGTATATATTTCATGTCAGTACAAAAGCACTGAAAACTAGACTTATGATGCCCTCGGGGACTATCAGTCCACCAGCAGTAACACCGGCCTAGTGGTAATAATAAATATAGAACATATATACCTTTTAATTTTGTGCACCATATGTGCATTTCGACAAGTTATGTCTCTTCAGTGATGCTCGTGGCCGAATGATCGGAATTCTTAAAATATATAAATATTTGAAGAGCACTGTTGAAGCCAAAATGACCGAAAAGTGAACCAAAGATACTAAGGACAGAACTATGCATGAGGGAGATACTGCTTAGTTTTAGAGTGATTAACTTAATTTGATGACTGAAAAATTTGAAGTATATATTTCATGTCAGTACAGAAGCAATGAAAACTAGACTTATGATGCCCTCGGGGACTATCAGTCCACCAGCAGTAACACCGGCCTAGTGGTTATAATAAATATAGAACATATATACCTTTTAATTTTGTGCACCATATGCGCATTTCGACAAGTTATGTCTCTTCAGTGATGCTCGTGGCCGAATGATCGGAATTCTTAAAATATATAAATATTTACAGAGCAATGTTGAAGCCAAAATGACCGAAAAGTGAACCAAAGAATCTAAGGACAGAGCTATGCATGAGGGATATACTCCTTAGTTTTAGAGTGATTAACTTAATTTGATGACTGAAAAATTTGAAGTATATATTTCATGTCAGTACAAAAGCACTGAAAACTAGACTTATGATGCCCTCGGGGACTATCAGTCCACCAGCAGTAACACCGGCCTAGTGGTAATAATAAATATAGAACATATATACCTTTTAATTTTGTGCACCATATGCGCATTTCGACAAGTTATGTCTCTTCAGTGATGCTCGTGGCCGAATGATCGGAATTCTTAAAATATATAGATACATATGGAATTCACACGATTTGACTCTTTCTACGGGGTATATGTGACGGGTGTTACTAGCAAGCAGGAGATGCTCACTCTCCCCGGGCACCTGATCTCACTCCATCACAGGGGTTCACATATGCTCTTCAAGTAGACATATTTTGTTATTTTCCATTTGTTTTTCATTTTCACTGATTTTGTATGTCCTATGGTTTCATGATTTTTGGATTTGTGGTTTGGATTTATCCATCATCTTTACATATATAAATATTTGAAAAGCACTGTTGAAGACAAAATGACCGAAAAGTGAACCAAAGAATCTAAGGACAGAGCTATGCATGAGGGAGATACTGCTTAGTTTTAGAGTGATTAACTTAATTTGATGACTGAAAAATTTGAAGTATATATTTCATGTCAGTACAGAAGCAATGAAAACTAGACTTATGATGCCCTCGGGGACTATCAGTCCACCAGCAGTTACACAGGCCTAGTGGTTATAATAAATATAGAACATATATACCTTTTAATTTTGTGCACCATATGCGCATTTCGACAAGTTATGTCTCTTCAGTGATGCTCGTGGCCGAATGATCGGAATTCTTAAAATATATAAATATTTACAGAGCAATGTTGAAGCCAAAATGACCGAAAAGTGAACCAAAGAATCTAAGGACAGAGCTATGCATGAGGGATATACTCCTTAGTTTTAGAGTGATTAACTTAATTTGATGACTGAAAAATTTGAAGTATATATTTCATGTCAGTACAAAAGCACTGAAAACTAGACTTATGATGCCCTCGGGGACTATCAGTCCACCAGCAGTAACACCGGCCTAGTGGTTATAATAAATATAGAACATATATACCTTTTAATTTTGTGCACCATATGCGCATTTCGACAAGTTATGTCTCTTCAGTGATGCTCGTGGCCGAATGATCGGAATAAGAATTTGCCGAATGTTTTTCTAAGCTAATGATATCTGTAACCCTGAGTTAAAAGTTTAGTAGTAATTTGTAAATTTCGTTTATGAAAGTCCAAAACATCGGTGCAGCCTCTGATAAATCGAACTAATTGAGATATATAGATACCATATGATGAAAGTTGAGGGACATCGCCATCCAAGTAAGGAAAATTTACAATAGGAAATCCAAAATCCTCACGTTTATCATAAATATTAGTATATATTAAGTGGTTGATAATTTTGATGTTCAAATCTAAGAAAGGTGTAGATTTACCTTAAGTATTAGCTTTATTCAATTTGAGCTCTGGTGGATATATTTCTGATATGAATTGTTCGAATTCAGGGTTGTCGATAACCAATGTCATCCAGATATCTGCAAGTATTATTAAATTTGGTAATGAGGTCGAAACGTTTTGAGTTTTGAATAGAAACCATAAAATCCCTTTCATAACAATAAAGAAATAAATCTGCTATCAGAGGCGCGCAGTTAGTACCCATATGAATCCCAACTATTAGTTGATATATTTTGCCATCAAATTGCACAAAAATAATATTCATGAGAAAATCTAGTGCTTTACATAATTCCTGGCAAGTCCAGTATTTATATGAAGTATATTGTTTGTTGGAAAAGAATCCGGAGTTACTGGAAGTAGATATGCAAGTTTTAGATTCTCTGTGAAAACACCATTGTATAAGAGAGAGCAACTTTCTTTTAATCAAATCATGAGGCAGAGATGTATAAAGTGTAAAAAAAATCAAATGTAGAAATTTGAGTCGCTTTGAAATTTAGTGAAAGAAGTTTGTCTATAACTTCATGAGAATTTTTAATTGACCAAAAGTAATTGATGTTACTATTATGAAATGCGACATCACAATATTTGATAATATGATCTTTTATAGCAGTTAGAGCAGACGTAATATGTTTCGATTGTACCGTAGTAGAGCAGTGGCTAGAATTAGATATGAAACGTGATTTAAATGGACTTTTATGTAGTTTTGGGAGCCAATATATGGTTGGTAGATCAGATTTATCAGTTTTAATTTTGAAGTCGGACATGGTCATGAGGTGATCGTGCAAGGTGCTGTCTTTTGAGGTAGGGCTTTCGACAAATGTATGAGTGGAGTTTAATTTGTTTTTAAGTACTTCAATATAATATAGTTTTCAAACAACTATTATGTAATTACCTGCTTTATCAGCAGGAACATAGACATATTTAGCATGTAAAGATGATGGACAAACCCAAACCACAAGTCCAAAAATCATGAAACCAGAAGACATACAAAACCAGTGAAAATGAAAAACAAGTGGAAAATAACAAAACATGTCCACCTGAAGAGCACATGTGAACCCCCGTGATGGAGTGAGATCAGGCACCCGGGTAGGGCGAGCATCCCCTGCCCACAAGCAACACCCACCACACACACCCAGCAGAAAGAGTCAAATCGTGTAAATTCCTTATGTATTTGTATATGGAAAAGTCAAAGTCGGTAACCTTCTAGTAAAGAAGGTGTTAAATGTAAATCAGCTATTAAAGAATATTATAAAATATATGTTTCTTGTTTGAGAAGTACTGGTCATTTTTACATTCGTTTTCAGAAGTAAACCAAATTTCTCAAACCATATACATCCTCCCATTATCGTATTTCATGTTCTTAATTAATGAGATTTAAAAGGAATCTCATGCACATGTCCTATCTAATTAATCTGATTTTTAAGCACGAATTGTACAGAGTTAATTTTTATCATTTATCATTCAAAAACCTTGGTGATGAAGTTATGCTAGGTAAATCCTTTTCATATAAATAAATAACAGACACAGTCCTTTTGCAACTATTTAACTATATGTACATGTACTTTGATAGTACAAATACCAGGTAAGAGCCATTTAGTAAATAGTTTCCGGGTACCGTTTTAACAGTTTTATCATACTTCATATCGGCTCAGATCTAGATCAGAGGGCTCTCTTGTCTCTCATACAGAAATTGATTGTTCTGTCTGTATTTTTCAGGGATCCGGAGTTATTCCTCTTTTTACGCAAGATGCCGCCCTGGAACAAAATGTGTTTATGGTGGAATCATTTTGTCATTATTCCTGTCCGTTGTTGGTAAATCAAAATACATGAACATTTAATTGCAACTTATTTTATGTTGACAAGCAAGCTAAATATTGCAATATGCATTTCGGTTTATACCATAATACTCGCGAAAATCGTTGATTCGAGATATAACTATATCATATAGGAATGTGTCTGAATATGGCACTGGACGAGTTTTTCCTATCTGAAATGTTTTTGCAAGCCTTAAAACTAAGCAAGCGTTAAAAATGATGGAAGTGGTGTCTCCTATATACTTCAAAACTGAATACATTTTCAACACATCACACCGATTTAGGTGTTATGGAGCATATACTCTGTACAATTATATATAATGCTAGGTGTAATAGTGTCATAAAAAATCTTGCCTGTAATGCACGTTTTCAAAATGCTATTTTACGAGTGACTTTGGTAAATCGATCTTAAGATAATAAAGTAAGGACACCATTTTGGATAAAAGGCAAAAATAAAGTAAACTTCAAGTCAAAATGTTTTCGAAATTGGGTATGCTGAATTTCAGTGAGCTTGACATATGTGACATGGCTTTTTATGATATTATTCCACATTCTAGGGATAACGGCAACACCATACCAAATGTTTATAGAATAAATATATATTGTAGCAGTTATTTCTTTTTTTTTCTATATAAGTATACCTGTTCATATATGTGAAAAAAGAACTCTTCAGTTTGGTTCTTAAGAAATGTCTATGTAATAGGATTCATTATCATCAGGACATCCGGTGCCACATCCATGGGGTTTCAAATTTCTAAACGTATATTGAAGATCTTTGTGTTGCCATTACAAACCAAGAAGCCTGCCATATGCATTAAACTTTTGGAAAGATTTCTAGTTATAAATAATTTTAGGGACTGCTGTTACAGCTTCCTCGTGCAAACACGTCCTCAGAAATTCCACACTCCATAGCTGTTTCACCAAAATTACTGCAATAGTTCTTTATAAGATGAGGGTATACATAAGTGATCTATTGTGACGACACCAACAGGCAGACCTGGCCGCGAGTCATCTCATCGAGAACTGTGTCCATATTTTTTATTTCAGCTACTTGTATTTTGCCTCTGTTGAAGAGGCAAAACTATTATCACCATATACATATGTATATATGCTAGACTAACAACGTCACTGAGGAAATTCTATGGTCGTTACCAGACTCTAAGTACTGAATATGATATCTCGTTATCCAGACTTTTAAATGATATTCTGGACTGAGACCGATTCCGATTATTTTACACAGATTTGACACCTTCTATACTAGAAGCTTCCCTCATAGGGATTCACATATGTTCTTCAAGGAGACATTTTTCGTTATTTTCTACTTGGTTTTCATTTTCACTGATTTTGTATGTCCTCTAGTTTCATGATTTTTGGACTTATGTTTTGGATTTATCCATCATCTTTACATTTCAGTCAAACGCCGCTAAGATATTTTTGTATTATCAAATCCTATCCTATTTCAGATCCTATTTCTTTTTCAAGTAACTTGATTACTACCTCAAACTTAAATTTTAGTTTTTCAATAAAGCTTGATGGTCAACAATTACGTATGTTTCATAGGGTCACTGAAATATACTGTGACAAGCACACTAACAATATTTGTCTAGATGTTTAAACGCATCTTTGTTACGATACAAGGCATCGACTGATAGTCATGCAAAATGGAAAACTACATCGAATAGTCCATGAATTATCTGTAGCCCCAAGTTGTCATTATAAATTGTTCCGATGAAAACAGATTTCTTAAACCTGTTGGCAAATGTGGGAATGACAGTTTTTCGGACCCTCAGTAATTAAAACCAATCATTAACAATTCTAGCAAAATTTGATGTCTGTTACTTAAAACTGACTATTTTAACATGACTTGATACAACTACATTTTTCCCAGGATTTATCCATCATCTTTACACATCTAGAGATTTTTGTTTACCAAACTTTCCTAGTATGAAGATAAAACAACATTCCAACAAGAGCAGAAGATGCCCATTTGTTAAATACCTAATGGTGGACAGAAAAAATTTAGTGCCTGAGTAAGTCGACAGGCTACTTCGAATTTATTTTCCATTTTTCTTCAAACGTCAGTAGTATAATTAAACCAATTCAGAAAGAATATGGTATGACAATCAACTCTCATGTCATTGGTAAATTTCCAAAAACATATTAAACAGTGAAAACAGTTAACATTCAATTTGTACATTATCATATTATTGGTATTATACTGTACATCAAATAAGGATAAAATATATTTTTAATATCCGATTAACCATTAGAAAGAAAATAGTAAATTCTCCTTCATTTTTTCCATAATTCTTCAATTCACCAGTTTTCCGCTACCTTCTTTTTATCACGCAAATCAAAATGCAATACGTATCTAATCTGTTTGCAATCGTTTTCCCTTTTTGTATGATGTGCATGTATATGTGTCTTTGATGATTATTATATATGGACCTCTCTAAATGATAAACGTTACAATTTCAGTTCTGTATCACCATCTTCCCTTTCCCCAGAAGCAATATACGGTTTTCACCTGCCCGTGGCGTTTTCATCTCACAACTTCAGGGCATGTTCTATATACCAGGATTTCTTCCTGAGGGTTAATCTACTTGCCACGAGGCTACCCACATAAGGATATCTTAGGGAACGTCTGACATTGTAACTTAAAAATGGTCGATGCAGGGATTTTATGCAGTTTGAGGTACCTCTTTCCAAAATATTAATCGACATTTAGGAAATGATCATATAAACTGACTATCTTTACTTTTTTGAAAGTACCGAATTCAACAAGATAGATATAGCGGATTTAAGAGGCTTTCACAGTTTTCGGCGGGTGTTTTATACAAGCAGGAAGCGCTCAATCCTGGTCTCGCCTCAGTTTTTAAATTGGTGTTGGCATTCTTCTTGATGTGGAACCATACAGGATATAGCCCGTTTACTTTAGAATTTTGAGATTGGATTCCCCCAAGATACTTCTCTGACTTTATTTTTATACCAGGATATATATATATATATATATATATATATATATATATATATATATATATATATATATATATATATATATATATATATATCCATTGTCAATTATGTGAAGATTTTATGGATCTGTATATTTACTTGCCCATGTCATGGCATATGACCATGTGCATTTTACCACTCGGATTCCCACGATAAAACGTGTTGTATTATTTTGTTTGGTTGTTATATGTGTGTGTGTGTGTGTGTGTGTGTGTGTGTGTGTGTGTGTGTGTGTGTGTGTGTGTGTGTGTGTGATGTCTTTATTCAAACATAATCATCTTTTCAAATGCCACAGTACGATAAGATTATTGATTAATCCACGAATAGTTAATGTAAATGGTGACAGCATCTGCCTGATACATTGTATAGGACTTTATACCTTTGCAACAGACCCACAAGAATTTGAGGGATCGTTAACATGCCGCGAAATAACCATGCAACAGAACATCGGTTTTACTGTCTCGTTCGAAAGACGCCGGTGTGCCCACAACGGGAGTCTAACCATGGAGCATTAAGTCACGAACCCAGCACTTCATCCGCCGATCTACCCAGGTTCTGAAAAAAATGAGTGGCATTATGGCTTTCACAACGTATTTATATATCATTACTAAGATTGGGGTCCTTAAGTTCACTAACAAATTAAGTATTAAAAACACTGAATCTGACTAACTAAAAAAAAGGTTTTGAATATTAATCAGAATATAACTAGTTCAAGTAATACTATTTGTATTTGTCATCTACTGGGAAAACCTGCACTGCAAATAAATCAATGTCATTGTTTGATTTCTTGATAGTTTTGCTAAAATAATTTTGTACTCGACGTTCCCCGAGGTCTTTAGTATAACAGCAGAATATGCTACAAATGAAGTTCAGCATTAGAGCTCTGTCAACAGGAAATTAACTTCTGTACAGGGATATTGTATCGTAGTTAGGTAGAATGCGATTTCTTAATCTCTAGGTTTATTCTTAATTGGCCATAAGAAAAATTAGCAATTGTTTGAAATAATTGAACCATAAAATGCCCATAAAAGGGATTGGATAATTGGAATGAATATTGTACATGTTCTTATATATTGTAAGAATTGTGTTCTGTTCTTCAAACATACATACATGAACGTTTCTTCTCAAATAAGATCCAAATCTTAATAAAACAATAAATGATAAATATTACTACAGTTTAGATCTTTAAATGCACGACAAACATAATACATATTAATTAATGCCAAATGCCCAATGTTTACAACATATATCATTATATGCACTGTTTAACTCTTTGGTCATTTTCATGTAATGAGTGCTGTCAGTATATACTTTACAGTATTTGATTAATTTATTGTATCCGTTGCCATTTGGATATCTTCTTATTATATATGCACAACTACTGTAATTGCCAGAGATAAAGCTTTCAAGCCCTATGTATTTTATTTCTGTATAAAGTACATTGATCGGTGACGTCATAAGGCCCCATATTTGACCCACTTTTCAACACAGAAAGCGATATTTGGCAGACTTTTGATTGTTAAGCTTATGACGTCATAACGAGAGGTTCGAAATTTCCAACCCTGCGTGACGTCATTAAAGTCGTATTTTGCGCTAAAGTGCTAGACATTCGACGAAAGGATGTCATTCTGGATAAACGTGATGTTGTCATGGGACACCGGCTGTTTCTTTCAGCTTATAAATTCCCTCCGGAATGATTTAATGATACAGTTTATAAACAGGATATGGAAGTTTCCAGTATGGTATTTTGGCGTTAAAAGTGCATATATATAGAATAAGTGTCTTATTTTGTGTTTCATTTATTCTATATGTAGAAAGTTTAAATTTAAATAGGCAAATGAATTTAAAGGAACGCTATATTTGTGTTGGGCAATGTGCCCAGCCATATGATATAATTATAGTCTATAATTTCAATAATTAAATATAAGTACATACGATTCTGTTCATTTTATTGCACTCTTGATCTTTGTTCTCTACATGCAGGGTTATTTAGAATGTTTTAAATGTGTGTCCTTTTATTGTACTGATTTTGCGGTGAGTGGGAAGATGGGCGACCGTAAACTGCTTAACCATACCAATTGAGTGATGTTTGTTACTGTAATACAATCGAATATTTCTGTAACGTTGTTTTCTGTGTTTATTTGACTATAGTCGTGCTTTATATACATGTCCTTGTCGATTTCTGTTGTACAGCTTGGTCAGGTGTCTTATGTCTTCTCTTCTAACATAAGAATTAAGAAAACAAATGAAAGAATACGCAGGTTTTGGTAAGAAAAGTGAAAAGTGAAAATCGGATCGGTATCTCAGATTTTTACTTTTTTACTTTATTGGTATCGTCCTCCTGGCAACACAGGATGCCTGTTATATCAAATATTCTTATTTATGATATATACATTGGCATCTTGTTTCAAAAGAGAGGGAATGCAGGACAAAAAGGAGGAACTGCATTCGCTTAAAACAACAGTTTTTGAATATCATATTATTATTTTAATGAAAACTAAAAAAGGACGTTGTAAATGCTGTACATGCTTCCATATTTCGTATTTTAATATTGACTGGGACTGGAGGCACAAGATAGGGTACCATGGATAGTCTGCAAGAAGTTGATTACTTCTGTGAGTTCTTTTAATGATATGATGTTTAAGAAAAATATATTTTCTATTCTACAGATATCAACCGTGGATAATCACAAACAAAATTACCAGTAAATTCTGGACTGAAACAAACAACTAAATAGATGCTATGTAATTATTACTACTACTACTACTACTTTCTTGTAGAAATGCGCATCTGTTGCATAAAATTATAAGGTATATATATTCAATCTACATGTATATTTCTTTTGTTTTGTTTATTAAAATGTGTACTGCAACAAAATAAAATCAAATTTTAGCATTAAAGTGGTACTTTAATTGACCATCCTAAGTCGGTATCGTAGCTGCAGTAAAATCGAATATTTTGTGACGTTTTCTGTGGTAATTTTACTATTATCATGTTTTATGTGCATTTCCTGGTGATTTGTCTCATACATCTTGATCAGATGTCTTCTATCTATTCTTTTCTACTTTCCAGAAAAATACACATTTCCTTTCATGATTAGTTAAACCCTATGATAAAAAGGTTAATAATCAAAATTACACTAAATCAACTTCGAAATATATTCACTTGTGTTAATTATAAAAACGTATTTTTGCAAAATGCAACTTCAAAATTTATATTTAAAAATTGGGCATTATAAGCACAATCATGATAGCGTTGATGGTATTTCTAACATCAAAAGAAGTATTTTTATTTATTTATTTTTTTCTTTGTTAAGATTGCAAATATTTAAGAAAGAAAGTGGTCATTTTGGACTCTTTTTAAAAAGTCTGACATTTACATGTATCTAATGCTCATTTATTTCAGTTTGCAATCGTCTATAGCTTTACCTCATAATAGTAATTTTTTCATCTGACCTTGTGGTTTATTGGGTTATTTCTACAAGAGAAAGAGATACTGGTAATTATTTTTGTTTACTTGAAAAACCCATTTAATTCAACTGCTGTCACAGATGATGTAAAAACCAACTCAGAAGTCCAAAAATCGTGATATCAAAAGGCAAATAAAATCCGCAGAAATGGATAATCAAACACAAAACAAAAAACATCTACTAAAGAACATAATTCATAAGGGAGCAAGATCAGGTGCTAGGGGAGAGAAAACATCTCCTGTTCGCTTGCACGCCCGTCAATTATGTCAAGTAGAAATTGTTGAATCGTCAAGTTCAGCTCGTAAACCAGTTTACATTATCAGTCACTTGAATGTCTATGGTAACTGATCGTTATAGGTCGGCACAGCCAATACCGTAAAACCGAACATATTGGAAATGTTCTATATGTATTTCATGTTCGTTCTGATTTTAATACTGCTTGACTTGATGTGGACTATTATAGTTAATCAGCTGTCTTTTCTCCTATTCTTGCATCGAAGTTATACTGCCTTGTATTGAATTTTGTTTTTGTTATTACTACTTTTACCATATAAAATATGTACTTCTGATGATGAATTACTTCTACAACAAAGATTGGTGGATCAGCAAATGGCGATATTTAATGTTATATAGAAGGATTTATAAAAAGCACAATAGTATAATGTGAAAGACAATGAAAAGATGATTTTCTAAATGTAAGAAATTGTGGTCAATAATTCGGAAGTATCTGTTCCTTCATCACGACTTAAAAAGGTGTTTACCGCACGAGGCGTGCATTCGTTACAAGCCTCAAGGTACTTCTTTCTGTTAAATATAAGTACATAATGAACACATAGCATGCTAGGCAATTTATCAATGTGAAAGATGTGGTATATGATCTGTTGAATTCCATTGTAGCAACAGAGTGGCATACTCAATAGCATCATTGTTACTTTAATGACAACCAAGGGTCTAATTGGCAGATAGCCTGTATATATATTGCATGCATTTGAAAACATAAATCTTTTATCACGCTACTTGTGCCTTCGGAACGCATCTGCAGTCGGAAGTGAGAGAGCGTGTTAGATATGTAATTAGCTTCACTAAAGACTGTAGCACGCTAACACATGAACATCAAACTCATCCTAATGATAGAATGATTGACATTTATGGATGTGGCACTACCAGCGAAATTAAACAAAAGAACACTTGAATTTCATGTAATTTTAAGAGATATTACATTAAACAATAAAGCTATGTAACATATCTTACAATACAATGCCGTTATTGACAATAGAGCTTTTCTATGAATTTTTTATTAATTTACATATGTCATAAATTACTGAAACAAGGATTCAAGATCTGATGAAGTAGTTAAACGCTCGACTTGACGTGCGGGCAGTTGCAACATAGCTATTTCATGTCTGTTATACTTCTTCCATAATGGGTCTGGACTGAAAATAAGGTTGATCGTCAGATAGTTGCAATTCTTGATTTTGATATTGATTTAAAGGAAAAGATGAAAGCTTCCATCGTATGAGAGAGAAGTCAGCATGAAGACGCATTGTTAATGATGTAATAATTCGAGTTGCAAAACAATAAACAAACAAAGAATCAAAAACACAAACAAAGCAATACAAAAACAAGAACAGCACACAATTTTTCGATTAAAGTGCAGTTGTGTTACCGGCTTGGGACGGTCAAAAGCAGTAAAATTAGAGGAAGCTCATGTAAAAGACATATAAAAATGTGCATTGTGCGAACATTAAAAGGATGTCATAAAAATGTATATATTCCATGGAAAAAAACATTTACATGAAAATAAGAAATGAAACTAAAAAAGTTGAATGATGGACTGAAAAATAACGGATGCGAAGATATTTTCAAATATAAAAAGCTTTTCTTTGGATATAATAATTTCCATGGGTTCTTTAGACATAAACATCGGTATATCGTTGCAGAGGTCGATCTCAATCGTTTCCTTTTCTATTGAGTGACGGAGTGAGTACCTCCATCCTCATTTGATAATATTACATGCAATGTATCAACTTAGACAGGAAATCAATAATTCATTAAACTGCAGATGCAAATAAACTGGGAAGAGGCTCTGAAGAATTATTCATATAGACAAAATGTTGGCCTGTCCCCTTGTTTGCCAACAAATTCATCAACTTCTAAATCACCGGATATAGTTTTCACTCGAGTGCTTTATAGCTATAACCTATGGATTTCTGTCAATATATTTCCCAAACAAGTTTGTTCTCATTTCATTTATTGCTGAGCAGTGCTACGGTCTATTCAGTCCAACAGCTAAATTTAGTATTCCGAATAACGATGATGTTTCTGGAACATGTTTATACGATCACAAATCCTTGTAGATACAGCAGTGAACTAGAAGTTGAAATCTTTTGTTGATTTTATCATGAATATGTTTCTTGTCTGTCTATCATAATTTGATACAATACAATTTGTGGGTATCTACTATTTATTGAAAGACATTACTAAATATTTAGCAATTCAGAGGTAGTGATTCAGAAATAGCAATTTGTTGACATCGATGACAGAATGTCATATTGTCGCTTCCGAATCGCATCGATATCATATCAAATAAAGTGTTGCATCATTTGTTGTGACAAGTTAGTTTATAAATTCCCTTTTTTACTTAATTGAATTGAATTTGATTTTATTAAGGTATCAACATGGAAACATCATTTACTATAAAATTGTTTGAATTCTTTTATTTTCAATAACTTGAATTGATTGCGGTAACTTTGGTTTCGGAACATATCACACTCCTTATCAAAGAGAATACATTTGTCAATTAGAAGCGCAAATATTTAGCAATCTTAATTACCTTTAGCACGAAGGTTCATGAAATATAACGTATTTGTCGGATATAACAGGTATAGAGTTCGGTGTGAGGCTTAAAAATGTTCCATTGATTCCTATATTAACTGCTAAAATTAATCACCATTTTCCCGACCATTATAGAAATTATTATAGGTATTACAGATTACGTTATGATGCCTACAGCTTAACTATGGTATTGTGGATATGCTCGGCCTGTGGGGATGCTCTCTCATCTGTAGCACTAGATCCCACTCTGCTCCTTCTTGTCTTGATTGCTTAACTTTCTTATTTCTTTTGGCCGCCCTTATTTTGACACCAAAATCAATGTAGTTCTTGTATTGTATAGATGGAAGCAAACACAATATACCTTATACTACATTAAGATGTAATGTTCCAACGGTTTTGGCTAGTTAAGGTTGTTACATTGGGATAGTTTTGCCTTCTAATCTACTACATGATATAAATTATGAGAGTGCATTTGCAATCAATAATATTTTCTAATGTTTGAAGTTGAAATATACCATGCATGGTACTTTGACAAGTTTACAACAGTTTATTTCATGAAACATGATGGGTGGATGTATTCTATTTAGATATGGATTGATGTGAAAGAATGGACACCAATGACAACAAATCATTTTTTTTTTTCGGATAAATAAGGAACACCTATATTTTATCTGAACTATTTGAACAAGTGAAATATAAATTTAATAATAGGTATTTTACATAATGTGGATGAAGTGTGGAGCCTGTAAAAAGGTTCCCCGTGTCTGGGTGTTTCTAGTGTTATTATTCACCCAATAGTTACTGACTTGATTGTGTGGGAGCTTTCCTCTGGGTTTGTGCATTCTTATTGCCTCCCCCCATTTCTCATTAAAATGGCTTTAAATATAATAAAATTGAAATACAAATCTCCCAAAGTTATAATCACACCACTTAGATTGCCCTCTGTGTCCACTCTTCATATACCTGGTATTTCTTGTAGAAAATTATTCTGCACCACTAAAGTTCATATTTCTCCACTTAAAAGTACTTTCCCTATTAAACGTTTCAAAAACATTCACACCTATTAATTCTTACAGAGCTGTCAATTCTAAACGCAGAGGGTATTCTAAGATTAATAAGTGCAACGCCAAGAATTATCTTACTTGCCATCATTTAAGCTGCAAGTCCAATATTGAATCTTCAGTTAATACAGGAAATACATTTAACACCAAATTAGACAAAGACATAGATTGAAATACTGCCAATGTTATATATGTGATCACTTGAGAAGCTAGAAGATGTGGGGCTCAATATGTCGGGGAAACTTCTCAAAATTTGAAACAACGTTTTCGGAATCATTCCTATAAAATTGGTAATAACTCAGGACGTAAATACCAGAATTTTCTTTATAACCACTTTAATAAATACCAACATAATATCAACAATGTGACAATAACTCCAGAAGAAAATATCTCTAAATTACCAGGAAATACGAAATCAGATGTTAAAAACGACTTTTGGAAGCCGAGCTCTACTGGATTAAACAACTTCAAACCTCATACCCTCTAGGTCTCAACGACCAAATATATCGACAAGGTAATGTTTCTTCTCATCAGAATAAGATCAATATTTTTACATTAAGACATAATACTATTAGAAAACGTAGGTCACATAGTCGTCGTCGTAATCGTAACATCAGAAAACGTAATCGTTTAAATAGGTCATTAAACGATCTTCTATTTATCGCAAAAATAATGGCCGTCATTAACTTTTGCACGCACTGTCCTCTATTCCGGTAAATAAATCGAAACCTATCCTGGACGGAGCTGATCTTCGAAGTTTACGCAATTCTGATTGATATAAACTCAAACTGATTATTTTATTTGCATATAATAAATTCTTTCCTCGTATTCCGTCTCTTCCACCCAAGCAGCAATTTCTCAAAATTAAATTTATTAATAAAGGATTCGATCTACTTAACATTTTTAATATTTTCCGTGACCATAGAGTCACATCTAAAATCCCCCAGTATTTTAAGAATTTAGAACCTCCACTTATTTGTTACCAGTACAAAAAGCCTATTAGAAATCTGATTTTAAATCATAATAGAATTACATCTAACCCTGATATTTCAGACTCTATTTCTTCCTCGTGTTCTTGTGAAAATTCTAAATATGTTTATAAACCGGTAGGTCATGTTATTACTGGTGACCTACACTGTATTTCAGACAAGAAACTGCGCACCCTTTTTGGAAAAGGACCTAAATATAGGTTACCGTCCAGGATAGATTTCATTAAATGCCGTGACGTCATAGAAGATGCTTTAACTACATATTGTAAACGTTGGTGTAAAAAAGAACAGGTAATTTTTCATGTTCTTAATGATTGGAAATACGAGATTTTAAGAATTGTCGATATCCGTATTGAGAACTTTACGGAAAATCCCAATTTATTTCAACAGCCTAATACATTGAAGGCAACTTCTATTAAAAAGAGGATAGCTGACTTACATGCTAAATATGTCTTTGTTTCTGCTGATAAAGCAGGTAATAACATAGTTGTTTGAAAACTATATTATATTGAAGTACTTCAAAACGAATTAAACTCCACTCATACATATGTGGAAAGCCCTACCTCAAAAGACAGCACCTTGCACGATCACCTCATGACCATGTCCGACTTCAAAATTAAAACTGATAAATCTGATCTACCAACCATGTATTGGCTCCCCAAACTACATAAAAGTCCATATAAATCACGTTTCATATCTAATTCTAGCCACTGCTCTCCTACGGTACTATCGAAACATATTACGTCTCCTCTAACTATAAAAGATCATATTATCAAATATTGTGATGTCGCATTTCATAATAGTAACATCAATTACTTTTGGTCAATTAAAAATTCTCATGAAGTTATAGACAAACTTCTTTCACTAAATTTCTAAGCGACTCAAATTTCTACATTTGATTTTTCTACACTTTATACATCTCTGCCTCATGATTTGATTAAAAGCAAGTTGCTGTCTCTCATACAATGGTGTTTTCACAGAGAATCTAAAACTTACATATGTACTTCCAATAACTCCGGATTCTTTTCCAACAAACAATATACTTCATATAAATACTGGACTTGCAAGGAATTATGTAAAGCACTAGATTTTCTCATGAATAATATTTTTGTGCAATTTGATGGTAAGATATATCAACTAATAGTTGGGATTCCTATGGGTACTAACTGCGCGCCTCTGATACAGATTTATTTTTTGATTGTTATGAGAGGGATTTTATGGTTTCTATTCAAAAATCAAAACGTTTCGACCTCATTGACAAATTTAATAATACTTGCAGATATCTGGATGACATTTTGGTTATCGACAACCCTGAATTCGAACAATCTATATCAGAAATATATCCACCAGAGCTCAAATTGAATAAAGCTAATACTTGAGATAAATCTACACCTTTCTTAGATTTGAACATCAATATTATCAACCACTTAATATATACTAATATTTATGATAAACGTGAGGATTTTGGATTTACTATTGTAAATTTTCCTTACTTGGATGGCGATATCCCTCGACTCCCATCATATGGTATCTATATATCTCAATTAGTTCGATTTGTCAGAGGCTGCACCGATGTTTTGGACTTTCATAAACGAAATTTACAAATTACTTCTAAACTTTTAACTCCGGGTTACAGATATCACAAGCTAAGAAAACATTCGGCAAATTCTTCAGATCTTATTCAGAACTTCTATCTAAATTTGGATATATTTCTTTTCAACACTATGTATCCAGTGGAATTTCCAATCCTAATTTTTACGGTGGTCTCGTATATAAACTAAGGAAAGTAAAAGGCTCCGATAACGTTATTTTATCATGTAATAAAAAAGTCAAACGTCTTCTAAATAGACAATATGACATTGAGATCATCAAAAAGACTATAGGTCTTGTATTTGGCCCCTCTACAGCCTTATGCAGACTTTTACTTGAACGTTGCACGCTGACTAACAGGGCGATGGGGACTGTATGACGGGCCTTGTCCAAACCTCTTTCAGAGAAGACATGGTCCTGAACCTCGTCCCCTCTGACTGTTAGTCGGGACTCCCACAGATCTAGGGTCTTAGCTCGCTTTCAGACTGACAGAGCACGGTTTATCATGTTGATGTCGCATATATTTTTATATCATTATGTGTTTTACAACACCTTACGAGTTTATATTTTTATGACCTCTCAATATGCGATACCTGTTGACCCTTGTTCTTTACATGGAGGATTATTTATAAATTTTTAAATGTACGTCCTTTGATTGTTCTGCTGTTACGGTGAGTGGGAAGGTGGGCCCGTAAACCGGTTAACCACACCATTTGTTTGGCTTTTGTCAAATTAAATAACCGTCCTAAGTTGGTATCGTAATTGCACTACAATCAAATATTTTTGTAATGTGTTATATGTGCTAGTATATTGTTGATATTCATGTATTGTATAGCTCCATGGTGACTTCTGCCACATAACTGAGCCAGTAACTCCTCTGTTTTCTTCTATAATAGAAAAAAGTTTATCTGACTCAGATTTATGAACAACTGTCTCACATTACACGCAAAATATGATTGTAATGCAATTGTGGAGTCGACCAAGGACGTTCAATAGTCCTTCAGTTCGTGCATTAACGAGGCTACATGCACATCGGCCCATTAACCACAAGGGAAGTAAAGCATAAGAGCATTTAAACCCCATTAAATTAATAATTATATATTTAGAGGACAAGGAGCCATAAGTATGGGCGAATAGTATTATTGAATAAAATTTAAATATCAAAAGAGCTATCCATGCCTCTCCCTTTATAGCGATCAAAGGTCTATGATCTTAAGGAATCTGAATCTGACTTGATCATAAAGCAAATCCACAAAAACAAAAATGAAGTAATATATGTATATACAAAAGTAACTAGAGTCATGTGACGGTGATTCTGACAGCAATGTCTCTCATAGATTCCTAAAAATCAGATGAAAAACCGAAATGAGCAATGGTATACTAATTCTATATAGAAAGTATCTCTGCCACACGCCTTCAGAACAAGGGTATAATTACCCCGTATACAAAGTGTCTCAGTCACATGTCATCAAAACAAGGGTAAAATAACATCGTATAGATGGTCTCTCGGTCACAAGCCATCAACACAAAGGTATAATTACGCTGTATTTAAAGTGTCTCAGCCAAACGCCATCAAAACAAGGGTAAAATAACACCATTTGGAAAGTATCTCGGTTACACGCCGACTTTTCCGTGATTTCTATTTTTAGATTATGGTAAATTCCAATGTGATTGAAACAGGAGGAAATTTGGCAATATAATGTTTAAAATCACTTGCTACAGGACATATATCGAAATCTCTGATATGAGGGTATATAATGGTATTATAGTTTGGATGTAAACTGATGACAAAGCAAATTGTGACTGGATTATGTCTTCATGATGAGTCACAACAAAAGGACATATTTCACCAACATTATGATGGCAATGTCACTATGGTGAATAGAGACAGAACTCATAGAAAAATCCTGCGACATTGTATGACACATTCATGTACCTATAGTAATCCGTTCGACAACCGAGGTCCTATAGTACTGCAAAATAGAAATGATCAATTTTGTTTTATTAATTGGTCATGATAAATAAATAAATAAACAAACAAACGGAAAGACGGGTACAGCTTCAGGTAATTCTAGTCCCTCTGGTTCAATACAAAGTCGGTTTCAGAGGTATCCCACTTTTAATTGACAATTTAGTTAAATATGAATATATTATACGAATATATGATATAGCGATTACATGTGTTTTCTTTCTTCCTTCAAAGAGAAATATCATAATTAATACAAGTAGTTAAGAAAAGAACTCAATCAGAGAGACCAATTGTTATGAACAATTCTTTTATATTTACTTATTTATCTATCTATTTATTTATTCATTTTTGTATTTTTGTCCTTTGACTTACAACTTAAATTGATAAAACTCGATAAAGTGGGAAGTTTCTGATTGCATTTACCAACTTGTTCACCATAGCTTTCTTGTAGGGGACGTAGCAATACTAACTTAATTTAGTAACAAATCTCTGTTCCTCATTGATGACCTCGACAACAAAAACAATTCAAATCCACTAGACTATTTGAATACGTATTTTGTATGCAGATTTACCATGGTGGTCACAATTTTTATAGTTTTGCTAGAAAAACGTAGAATACTTATGATAAGGTTTTTGGACAAAATATTTCTGGCCAAAATGTACCAGTCCCCGTCCAATTCTAAATTCCTTGAAACCATCATAATCTGAATTAATTTTGTTTAACTGCAAACAATTTCAATTATCATATTGAATTAGATTTTGATGTTACAATATTACATGATACGTATAATCATGAACATTAAGGCTTGATATTTATGTCGAATGGAACGTGGTCGTAGCAAAGAAACATAATTTGTAATTCTGTTACAAGAAAATGCATATAGTTTCACAAATTTAAATAGTCTCTTCATAAGGCTATCTTGTCTAAAATTCTTTTTACAAAGTAAAAGATGAAAGCATCTGACTCAGCCGACAGAAATGACCACATAAATGTGCTGTTAATATTTTCATAATTTGAAACAGAGACATATATACACAGAGACTGGAAACTCCCGTTGAAATGTAAAGATAATGGATAAATCTAAACCACAAGTCCAAAAATCATGAAACCATAGGACATACAAAATCAGTGAAAATGAAAAACAAATGGAAAATAACAAAATATGTCTACTTGAAGAGCATATGTGAACCCCTGTGATGGAGTGAGATCAGGTGCCCGGGGAGAGTGAGCATCTCCTGCTTGCTAGTAACACCCGTCACATATACCCCGTAGAAAGTGTCAAATCCTGTGAATTCCATATGTATTTATATATGGAGAAGTCGAAGTAGGTAACCTTCTAGTATAGAAGGTGTCAAATCTGTGTAAAGTGATCGGAATCGGTCTCAGTCCAGAATATCATTTAAAAGTCTGGATAACGAGATATCATATGGAGTAATAAGAGTCTCGTAACGACCGTAGAACTTCCTCAGTGACGATGCTAGTCTAGCACATATATAACCCTGGTTGAGCAGCTTAACTGAAAGTCGCCTAGCCCTCAGAACAAATTCATTGTAATTTGAACATGATCTGGAATAACGTATTAACTGAGATATGAATATGCCGTATGCGGGCGATGATGGAATGTTGCTACTTATGAAAGGAAAGTTTGTGATAGCGAAATTGAAATCGTCACGTTTGTCGTAGAGTGAGGTGTTCAATTGATCATTAATGTCGAAAGACAACATAATATCTAAATACGAAGTAGAATGACTAGTTTCTGTGGTTTCTTTGACCTCCAGTTCACTTGGATAGATGATGCTAAGGTAATCCGCGAATGAAGGATTATTAATTGAAAGCAAGTCATCTATATATCTGTAAGTAAAATTGAAGCCAAGAGCCAATTGTTTTTTCCTTGCGAAAGCAAAGACTGGATGAACTCAGCTTCGTATGAATAAAGGAATATGTCAGCCAGAAGCGGAGCACAGTTAGTGCCCATTGGAATGCCGACAATTTGTTGAAAAATCTTACCTCCAAAAACCACAAAAATGTTATCGATAAGATAGGTCAACACCTGGATGACAGCTGTTTCAGTGTATTTATTTTTGGAATCAGAATTTTCCCTAACAAAGTAAGTTTTATCATGACCTATAACTATATGTTCGAATTTGCGGCTACCGTTTTTACTATTAAATGCATATTTAATAATTTCCGCTAATCTGTCTTTTAATTTCTGATGAGGGATCATTGTGTAAAGAGTCGAAAAATCAAAAGACTTGATGGAGTGCATTTTAGTAAAACGTTTTGATTTTAGATGTTCTAACAATTCTTTGGAATTTTTAAGGATCCACATTTGATTACTTCCACCTCTGGAATATACTGTTTCGCAATACCTATGAAGGCCAGATTTAATTTCTGATAATATTTTTGTGAGTAGTATCGATACAGATTTTGTGGAACACTTCGAGGAACCAGCGATAAAGCGGTGTTTGTAAGGATCTTTGTGCATTTTTGGAACGCAGTACAAATATGAAAGTTCTAAAATTTAATTTGTGTCAATACCAAACGTATTGAGGACAGATTTATGATTCTCAAGTACTTCCGAAACCAAAAAGTTCGTGAGAATATAAGTAGGATTTCCTGGAGCTGAATTTAATCCTTATTCTTTCACTAAGCTGTCAAAGAAAAAAGAGGAGTTACCGGCTCAGTTATGTGGCAGAAGTCACCATGGAGCTATACAATACATGAATATAAATAATATAATAGAACATTTAACACATTACAAAAATATTTGATTGTAGTGCAATTACGATACCGACTTAGGACGGTAATTTAATTTGACAAAAGCCAAACAAATGGTGTGGTTAACCGGTTTACGGGCCCACCTTCCCACTCACCGTAACAGCAGAACAATCAAAAGACGTACATTTAAAAATTTATAAATAATCCTCCATGTAAAGAACAAGGGTCAACAGGTATCGCATATTGAGAGGTCATAAAAATATAAACACGTCAGGTATTGTAAAACACATAATGATATAAAAATATATGCGACATCAACATGATAAACCGTGCTCTGCCAGTCTGAAAGCGAGCTAAGACCCTAGATCTGTGGGAGTCCCGACTAACAGTCAGAGGGGACGAGGTTCAGGACCATGTCTCCTCTGAAAGAGGTTTGGACAAGGCCTGTCATACAGTCCCCACCGCCCTGTTAGTCAGCGTGCAACGTTCAAGTAAAAGTCTGCATAAGGCTGTAGAGGGGCCAAATACAAGACCTATAGTCTTTTTGATGATCTCAATATCATATTGTCTATTTAGGAGACGTTTGACTATTTTATTACATGATAAAATAACGTCAAAGTAATATTTCTTACAAGTGAATGTATAATTATTAGACGCTTTATTTGCTAGTGTAATGATATAATGTTCTTGAAGGAAGGTAAGTTCTCTGACAACATCGGGATCTTTATAAATACATTCGAATCTAGTGTTTACAGAGCCTTGTAATTTTTAAATTTTTGTTCTCAAAAGTACTGCAATATATTTTATTACATTCCGAAAGAGTGTCGATCTGTACTTCCTCTCTTTTTGCCCATTGTGTAGCATATTCCTCGCAGCAGTTCATAATATTCTCAAAATTTTGGCTCCATGTGAATGAACTGGGTTCTCTGTATTTTGGACCTTTAAGTAAAAGTTCTCTTAATTTTGTGTTTTTAACAATATCAAGATCACCAGTAATGACATGGCTACAAGGAGAATATACAGAATTAGATGAGAAACATGTTCAAGATGGCATCCAGATTTGCTAAGATCAAGACACTGTAGAAACCCTTTGTAATTATAAATTTTTGATGCAACTGATGGTGTGTAGCTATAGGAAATACATTGCGGATCTTTGTTTTTGAAATATGGAGGTATTTTTTTCTAATACAGACCTATGATTTAAAATTTGGCCACAATTTTAAAAATCAATGCCTTTATTTGAAAATTTAATTTTGATGAAAGGGCGATTAGATTTTTCCAAAGATATATCTGACTTGACGGAACGAAAAAATCTAGCGGTTGACATGTCCATAATAATGCCATCTAGTCTATACTCTGCAGAGATTATCTCAGTATATATACGGTCTCTGGACGATAGGTACAAGTCGTGTAATTTTGTGAGTGAAATAGAATAAAGTTTTTTACGAATGTGATGAAGGCCCAAAGGTTTATTATATATGGCAAAAGAACATCAAAGGAAATATTATGTATTTCAGGTTTGTTGTATTTGCGTGTACCATGACTTCGATGCTTCCTCTGGCTTTTGTTGAATAAACCGAATACGTTAACTGATTGACACGCACCATCATCATCATCACCATCACCATCGTCTTCATCAACATCAACAACAACAACAACAACAACAACAACATCTCAGTAAAACTCTACTGTAATTGAGAAGCCCAGGTTTGTAGAATGTGTAACGATTTTGGTTGGTAGATAGAAGGTCCTAGAATCGATTCCTCTCTAAATCATTTTCTTGTCGAATATATAACTATCAAATATTAGGAATCTCTCAAGAACAAATTCCTTGCATCAGAAAAACTATTTCTATACAAAAAAAACCCCTTATTCTACTTTCGGACGAATCCCCCTCTGACTGTTAGTCGGTACTCCTATTAATCAAGGATCTGAGCTCGCTTACATACGGGCAGAGCACGGTTTACTTAAGTTGATGTCGCCTTACGTATTTTTGATAGCGACATATTATTCTATAAACGTTTCATGTGTAATGTGCAATCACTTTCTTTTCAGGGGTTATAACTTTCACTACCGATATAGAGCTTACTACGCCGCTGAAAAATAAAGTGCCGAAAAATTACTGATGTTGTCTTAAAAATTCTTGATCAGCACAATGTACCTTTAGCTCAGTTAATTTAAACTAAACATAAACTAGTTTCAATAACTCGAAAAAGGAGTTGCAATAATGTTTTCAACTTTCGCGTAATAATATGTAGTTGTGACTACTTTACGATGTGTTTACCACCGACACCGTCGGATGTACTCGATTGTGTAATTCTCCGGATAAAGCATTTGTCTTGATCTTGTATCGCTTGTTTTTATCGAGATATTTCAATTAAAGTTTTCCCCAACATGTTCTGGAACTTTCGTTCTTTTTCACATATATGACAAATTTAAAGATCGATCTTCTCGCATTTCTTCTGATAATGAAAATGCAATATAAATATTTAGGTAAATGTTGTATGTTTCTAAATATAAATGATGTTAAAACATTATGAGAATCGTGAATAAGATGGTTATTTAATGTCCCACTCGAAGGAATGTCGTTCCTTGTCTCAGCTTCGACTCGTGACAACAATGCAGTAAAACTTGTTGCCATGAAGTTGCCGATTGCACGTTCATTTCGGATACAAGCAATTGCAAACTCTTTGCCGTAAGATAGTATGAAGAGAGCAAATTTTATTAGCATTTTGTACATAGGTATAATGACGATGTAGTTGCAACAAAGACCTAATTATTGCCCCCCCCCCCCCTATTTTCCTGAAATCCTGAATCCGCCACTAAAATGGTAAAATGATTACATACTTAAAATCAGCAAAGCCGACTCTCAGGACTTTTGAGTCCTTTGATTTTATTATGTATAATTGCATATTTTATATTTTAAAAATTGTTTGAATAGAGAAATATAGTAAATGTACATTTATATAGAATGTAAACTAAACTTGAAGTGCACTTGGAGTAAACTTGGAACCAAGTTTACTACTAAACTTGATTCCAAGTTTACTCTGTTGTCGCCAAGTAAATTTGAAAAGCAGTCATAAACTTAACTTGAAGTGCACTTTATGTAAGGTTAGGACTGCACCTAACTGTATGAAATGTAGAAGTTAACCACACCAATGGAGTGACGTGTGTTGCTTCAATTGACCGTCCTAAGTCGGCATCGTAACCGCAGCACAATCGAAAATTTTTGTAATGTTTTTCCGCGTATATCATTATCATGTTTTGTGTGCAGGTCCTTGGTGATTTGTGTCATACAGCTTTGTCAGATGTCTTCTGTTTTTTCTTGAATTGCGAAAATTTGAGTAGAACACTCGAACTAAATTTATGTAGATTGATGAAAGCACAAGAAGTGAAAACATATCACGGGGAAATGATATAGATAAATAAGCACACATACAAAACGTTAAGGAAATATTCGAGGCTTTAAAGTCCGATACATAAGCATGAGATATATTGAATTTAAAAAAAGTCAATTAATACAGAGTTACAGATTTTAAAATAGCATACCCAGTAGAGATGAAATCTTATTTGTATTATGTAAGCACTAACTCGATGAGTAAGGTGGGATTAATTGATATCCATTTTCGATATCTTTCCGTGGAAGATAATTGCAAATTATCAAGAACAGAACATTAATCTTCTTAAATTCACACAATGGACTAAGAAATTCAATGATCAATAATGACATTTTGCAATTAAAACAGGAACATAGTCTCTAAATGCATTACAATTACATCACTTTTTAACTTTACGAAGATGGGTGATTACCAGTTGTACAGTAATGCAATTTCTTTTTCACATTCTTCTAATTACAACCTGTGTCGTAGATGAAGACGAGAAATGTTGACTTCCCCATAAGACTACTAAAGACGATTCTCTACGCGCAGAAGACACAAGGAATTTTAATCATTTGGTTTAAACAGTATTTATTGTGAAAAATATACATTAATAAGATATATACATATGCATCAATTTATGGATTTTATTTTAATTACATTTATGATAGACCGACGTGAAAAAAGTATTAATATTTATACAGATACAATACACGTAGAGACATATAAATATGCAATCACTAGTAAATACAAGTGTAAAAGTTATGGTAAACCAGTATTCAAATACAATACAGAAATACATATATGTATATAAACAGTTATACATAGGTACATATGTAGACATGTGTAAGTCGGTTTGCCATATATACAAAGCATGCTCCTTCACATATGTAGAAATATGAAAAAAAAACATATATAGGCCTATATGTAAACATATATAAATATATTCTACAAATTAACAATTATTCATATGAACACATATACTCACACATATACATACATGTACACACCCATGCACATATACATGCATTCACACACACTTACACACACATCATTGTATACATACACACATATACATATATTCACTATCAATTATATTCATATGAGTACTGAACTTATAATGGAATAAAGTACATTAACTTAACTGGAGAAAAAAATTGGTTGCAGAGCAGATAGAGTGTTAAGCTACTAGGTAATATTAGAAACGTTTGCTCTTTATAATAAATTTGTGCACATGTTTGAATATCCCGTCGTATACATCGTTATTATACATAGGGCACCCAGATAGTAATATATCAATGTTTGTATTAACATGTATAGCATGGATAGTTGATGACCGAATGTTGTTATATATTTTACAATCAAAGAAGTAATGAGCGGCTGTTTCTACACCTCCACATATACAAATATCATTATCTCTCAAGTGATTTTTATATAAGTCAGAGTTTAGAGAGCTGCATCCCAATCGTAGACGAGTATGGTGTATTTGGCACCATCTATCTCCTTAGAAATACTAATTTGGAATTTTGATGCGGTCTTTTTCTAAATAAGCTCTAAAGGATGATAAAGAATCTAGTGATCTTGTAGGTTCAGGTAGTGAATTCCAATCATTTGCTGTTGGGTTAATGAAAGAATTTTGACATAGTGTAGCTTTACATCTCTGTACATGAAAATCGTTTCCAGTTTTGAGTACGCGTTGGCTAACCTGATGAACACTAATGGGAAGCAAAGAATGAAAATAGGAAGGGACATTATTGTTGACCATTTTATAAAACGCAAGCAATCTATGATTATTTCTACGTTTCTCAAGGCTGTCCCACTCAGTCTCCTTTAATAGTTTAGTACTAGAACAAGATCGCGTCGCACCAGTGACTACATAGGCTGCCTCGATATGAATTTGTTCGATGTTTTGTTTTTCGTACATGGTGCAATTATCCCAAACAGTATCCGCATATTCTAAAATTGGCCGAATAAAAGAAAAGTAGATGGTTTCAAGGGTTTCCTGTCTAGTTTGAATTTAAGAGATCGAAAGACATTTATGCGTTTTCAAGCTTTGGCTGTGATTTCGTTTATGTGGTCGGGCCAAGGACATGTCTTATTAAAAATAAGTCCCAATGTTTATGTGAAGTTACATTTTTGATAGGTATATTATTCATAATCAAAGGTTGATGAATGGGTGGCACAGTCTTTCTGGTCAGCAATAATTCCTCAGTTTTGTTCGGGTTACAATTTACCAGCCAAACTTTTAGACCAAACATGTATTTTTTCTAGATCAGTGTTCATAAGGTCAGCTGCTGTTTGCGGCACGTCTACGATTAGATAGAGGGATGTGTCATCTGCAAAAAGACGTATATTTGAATTTATACCGTTGATGATGTTATTGATATATATCAGGAACATTATCGACCCAAGTATACTCCCTTGGGGTACCCCGGCCAAAATGTCCTTATAGTCAGAGACACATCCCTCTAATGCAACTCTCTGGAGCCGATTCGATAGATAACTTTCAAACCAAGAAAGAAGTGGACAAGATATGCCTATTTATTTAGTTTAAAAAGTAGGCGTCTATGCCACACTCTGTCGAAAGCCTTACTGATGTCACAAAAACACCACTTGCACTTCTTTACCATCATCTAAGGCTCGACAGAATGTATCGTAGAGGTCTAGAAGTTGAAAAACAGCAGAATCACGTGGTGTGAAACCTGACTGCACTTTACTTATAATATCATGTGATTTCATAAAGTTGTACAGATGTTTGAAAATACAATTTTCGAACACCTTCCCAATACAGCTAAGCAAAGAGATCGGTCTATAATTAGATGGATCGGCCCTATCTCCTTTTTTGTGCACAGATATAATGTTTGACCATTTCCACGCGGTCGGGAAAGTGTTCATTTTGTGCGATTTATTAAATAGTTTACACAAATTTGGGGATAAGACCGGAGCACCTTCTTTTAATAGCCTAGGGCTGATCAGGTCGGGACCACTGGCCCCAGTCATATCTATAAGTTTCAACACGTCTTCCACGTCAAGGTCAGTGACCCCGATCGTTTTGAGGATATCTGTTGGAGGGAGGCTGGCGTGGCTGTCATCAATATAGCTTTGTAAGCAGAAGTAACTGTTTAAAACATTTGCTTTTTCAGAGGGAGTATCGAAATGGTTATTACCGATTGCTATAACAAGAATGTCAGAATCATTGGTTTGTTTTAGCATTGCTTTATGATTTTCCACCACTGTTTTGGGTTCAGGTTACCTTGTTGTAAGGAGGAAGCCAGTTTTTTTAAATAATTTATTTTAGCTGTCCGAACCAAACGATGACATGATTACGTTGTGTCCGGTATCTTCACCAATTGAATTCATCATTGTGCGAGTTTGTGTAATTGGTTACGTTTTCTTATAGCTTTTCGGATCTCATTGTGTAATTTTAATCATTTCCGTTAACGACTAACGTAAAGAAATTTTTAGTGCGTATATCTGGTCGATGATAATTTTACAGAACATTCAAATGCGCAAGAATGCCCGTGGCTTTATATCAAATCATTTCTTGAACATTCAACACATTTAATAACTATATAAGTATACAAATACAATCAGTAATATTGACATTTGTACTGCCTGGACCCATGTTAACCCACGTTAGTTTTAATATTTTTGTTTTAATTCAATTATTCAGTATACTTTATGGTTACTCACTTGTGTATCTATATACACAATTCGTTGCTTGATATATATATATATATATATATATATATATATATATATATATATATATATATATATATATATATATATATATATATATATATATATATATATATATATAGCATTTGTATAACATATCGTATAAACCACTTGATTTGAGGTTCACCTAAAATACAAAATATACTCTTTTATTTTACATTTCTCATAAAATGTTTTGATTGCTGGTTGTTGGTTGGTGGATTGGTGTTTTACCTCGCTTTCAACAATTTTTCAGTTATATCGCGACATGAAAGTAGGAGGTAACCAACCTCTTAATCATTGTGGCGCAACCCGGGAATCGAACCCGGATCGTCGGCACCGCAAGCCAAGCGCTACCCCTCACAAAGTGATTTGACATATCAAATTTATCATCACTGACGCCATTTGACATATGTCGCTACAAGATTTTAAGACAAAATGTCTTTAAATTATTTGTTGAGCCAGTTATCTGAGTTAAAATGTCAAAATGTAATCTATTCATACTATACTTACGAGTTTGATCGTTGGTCTTTAGATTAATTTAAAACTTAATAAATGTAAATACAACATCACCACTGAAAAAAAGCAATTTCGCTGTGGAACCCACAAAACGTGCCTCGGTTGAAATGAATGGGTCCGTGAAAAATAAATGTGAGACAAGATGCATTACAGGAGTGAGCATTGCTTGTTAGATATTAACATCGGCATGGCCTATCAATAATTTTCATTTCTCTGATTGATTAAGTTATTTTTTCTTAAAAAGATTCGTTATAACTATTGATTTAACATATCATGTATGTATTCATTGTGACTTGAATTGATAACTGATTAAAACGATCCAAATGCATACATTGAATGTGACTATAACAGATACCGAAAACAAATTTCCGCTTCACCATCATCTAAGCGTCCAATCTTTTGATTGTCGAAGAAATCAGAGAACATCTTAGAATTGTAATTAGATTGACATTTTTGATGAATCGTACCATCTCATGCACGATCGTCAAGGATTATACTTGAATAGAATTCACGAAATTAGATTGAATTTCAAGCATGAGACTTCCGAATAAAGGAAATTGTTGATGCGAAAACGATCTTGTGTAACGAATGTCAGATCTACGACGTTAACTAGCATCATCTAGCGGAAAGCAAACATGTAATCCTGCTGATGAAGATATTTTTGCTTGTTAGAAACCGGATAATTTTGCTGACAGGTTGCTCCGCTTATACGTATGGAAAGTTTATTACAACCAAAAACAAAGTTAGGATACATTATAAAAGGATATTTTTCATTTAATCTATATCATAAACATTATTTATTTAAACTCAAATTATTCATTTACAAAATGAAATTACGTGTTTTGAAATATGGTAGGTGACATCTATTACGGAGTTTACTCAAACGTTGAGTGTTATATGCCATGTATATTTTATTATTTCAATTAAGAAAGCTTATATAGATATAAAGATTTGGAATTATCGAATTTTCTTATCGAAAGATTTTTAAAAATACTTAGCGTTTAAAGTGTTTTATTGGCATAAAATTCTTTAATTAGATAAAAGAAGTTTTTCTTGCTTAAAAACTGAACTGTACTGAGATGATCTCGTGTAGACTTCGAAGAATCATTGGTTTTGTTTTTATTATTTATTTTTATATTTAAATCTAAAAAAATATGTTGCTATACTTTACAGTAAAATGATGAAACCCATTCATATTATAAGAATATAATACCGAATTATGCCCAAAATTGCAACACATGAAATAAAATGCCAAAACAAAAAATCAGTATTTTTATATCTGATTGAATTTGGATATTCTTTTGTAATATACGTTAATTAACCCGAACTTTTGTTTAGATACAATATCAATATACTGTTTAAAATTTTTAATCTTCAACCTAAGACATGTAAACACTACTGATCGTAGTTTTATACTTTAAATGTGCCTTCACTACATATCCTTATATGTCATTTATGTCTCATAATGTCATACCGTATATCATTCTATTTCATGTTATGTATGATAATGTCACACTGTATATCATTATATGTTATGTTATACATCATAATGTCACACTGTATATCATAATATGTTATGTTATATATCAATGTCACACTGTATATCATTATATGTTATGTTATATATCATAATGTCTAACTGTGTATCATTATTTGTCATGTTATGTATCATGTCATACTGTATATCATTATATGTCATGTTATGTATCATGTCATACTGTATATCATTATATGTCATGTTATGTATCATAATGTCGTACCGTATATCATTATATATCATTTTATGTATCATTATGCCAGACTGTGTATCATTATACGTCATGTTATGTATCATAATGTCAGACTGTATCATTATATGTCATGTAATGTATCATAATGTCGTACCGTATATCATTATATGTCATGTTATGTATCATGTCATACTGTATATCATTATATGTCATGTCATGTATCATAATGTCAGACTGTGTATCATTATATGTCATGTTATGTATCATAGTGTCATACCGTATATCATTATGTTATGTTATGTATCATATCATACTGTATATCATCATATGTCATGTTATGTATCATAATGTCATACTGTATAGCATTATATGTCATGTTATGTATCATAATGTCATACCGTATATCATTATATGTAACATTATGTATTGTAATGTCACACTTTATATCATTATACATCATGTTATGTATCATAATGTCAGACTGTAGATCATTATATGTCATGTTATGTATCATGTCATACTGTATATCATTATATGTCATGTTATGTATCATAATGTCAGACTGTAGATCATTATATGTCATGTTATGTATCATAATGTCACACTGTATATCATTATATATCATGTTAATAATCATGATGTCTCACTGTAAATCATTATATATCATGTTATGTATCATAATATCACACTGTATATCATAATATGTCATTTTATGTATCATAATGTTATACTGTTATCATTATATATCGTGCTATGTATCACCATGTCATACTGTATATCAAAATATGTCATATTATGTATCATAATGTCTCACTGTATATCAAAATATGTCATGTTTTGTATCATAATATCATATTGTCGTATGTATCTTTTACTTAAGTACTATAATATCGTAAATGCCCCTAGTCCTTTGTATTTTCCTTCATCAATCTTTTAAGGATGTACATGGCTTGCAAAACTTTTATATCTTTGCACTAAAGAGCTCCTCAAATCAAATACAGTTGATGACAAGAAAGCTAACTATAATTTAGTATGAATAAAGCTGCAGGATGGCAGGAATATTGCAAGTGCAGATTTTCTTTGTCTTTTCACAGAAACGTTTATACGCGAAGATTTCATTTTATTTAATTTATTCGGGTGATTATGTAAGCAATATATTTTATTTCAAATATGAAGACACAATATCCATCAGAAAAGAAGATATTGACTAATGTGCAGTTTTTGCCTATAAATGGCAATGAAAAATGTTTAAATAACCAATCAAGAAAGATGGAAAAACTCAAAATTTTCATTTGGTAACCACTTCAGACGTCAATTGGAATCTCTATGATAGACCATAAAAAAAAACTGGTTCAGTTTTGAACCAAATCTATCTTAAAACTTTATAAGTATGGTATGACCTTAAATGTGTTTTGATCCCCAAAGACATAACGATATAAATAGCACCAGAAACCCACAAGCTCTGTATAAAACCAAGTCTTATAATATTAATTACCTTTTCTACGCTTCAGTAAAGAGAAGAGATATATTTTGTCGAAATGCGCATATAACATACGTATACAAGCTGTTATATTTATTGCACTTTTAATTGATTGATTGATTTTTGTTTAACGTCACACCACGAATATTTCACGTATATGGTGACGGCATATGCCTGATTCGGAGCATACAAATTTTGACCTTTGCAACGGACCCACCCGAAGCAGTGAGAGATCTTTAACGTGCCTTGTATACCACGAGACGAGTCATTTGGATACAACACTGGTTGCATGATTGTGTCAAATATCTCCAATTTCAGAATTATAATATATTATGTTCTACAAGAAGCAATACCATTCTTCCATTTTCTTGTATATCTGCAAGGCACACCACTAAGATACATTGACAATCATTAATGGAAAACGTCGGATAAACTGTAGAATATTAGGAACGGAAGATTAAAATCTGTCGCATTGAAACTATCACGAATGCCTTTTTGAAAAGAAGTCTGACATAATAATGAAACAGTCAATTACATTCCACGCGATAAAACTTATCTGATCGGTGATGCACGATTCTGGACATACACAGCCTTCATCTGAGTTGGTTAAAACGAACTAAAAGCAACTTGGTGGGATTTAAGTCTAATATGACTTTGGTTAACCGAAGTTTATGCTTTTCTCTTACTTCATGGATGATTTTAGACTTCAGATTTTGATTATTCATAAAGATAATAATTAAACAGGTATATTTTTGATAGATTGCCCGAAGCCAAATATTTAGAATCATGGCAATGAATTATTTTATAGAAAGAAAAGGATAAAGACATCTGACTCAGCCGTATGACAGAAGTCACCATGGAAATGCACTGTTAATGTTATAATAAAATGAACACACACAATAAGAACATCACAAAACTTTCGCTTAAAGTGCAGTTGCGATACCGAATTAGGACGGTCAGTTGGTATGACAGTAATCAATTAATTGATATATTTAACCGGTTTACGGACCCTACTTTCCTACTTGCCACACAAGCAGTACATGTATAATAAAAGGATATATATTTTAAAATCTATAAATAATCTTTGCAAGAATCACCAAGTTTTCTCTCTCGAAAAAAAAAGTATAGAACACTGTCACATTGACCCAGAGGAACTCTTACAAGATTGACCCAGAGGAACTCTTACAAGATCCTTTCTACTGGGTATATGTGACGGGTGTTGCTATCAAGCAGGAGATGCTCACTTTCCCCGGGCACCTGATCTCACTCCATCACAGGGGTTCACATATGCTCTTCAAGTAGACATATTTTGTTATTTTCCACTTGTTTTTAATTTTCACCGATTTTGCATGTCCTCTGGTTTCATGATTTTTAGACTTATGGTTTGGATTTATCCATCGTCTTTACATCCAAACCTCACAGGACATAAGTGTGAATGAGATAATACAATGTCCCCGTGGTACTCCCATTGTTGGTTTCATAGACCATGAAGTAACATCGTAATGAAGTCCTTCATTACTAGATGCCACGCTACTTTACAGCATATTGCCTTCTTAATGATTTATCCATCGTAGAGAGATTATGCACATGTAGTATAGGATTTGTTGACCACAGCATTACTGTTCCCAGGAAAAACTATCTGCTATTATGGGAATGAACACATTGCCATTGCAATGAAAGCAATCAATATTAGCAAATTTAATATATATTTATCTACAATGGTATAAAAGAACGAGTGAAGCAGGGTTTAAACTCGTCCAAAATTGGAACGGTTCTAGAATAACCAGTATCACATCACGTAGATTCACCGTCAATCGAATGAAAAACGAGGCTCCATGTAGCGTTACAGACTGAGAAAATAAAGACCTCAAGTTGTCTTTCTCTGTATAGAGTGCAATGAATATAGTGTATATCTAATGATTTTAATGTTTTATAATACCTTGATGTAAGTTATATCAGTATTGGTGGTGTAAAATCTGATTCTTATTCTTTGATTTCAATCTTATTGGCTTTTATTGACCAATCAACATTGTTGAAATAGTGAACATAGTTATATTTCTTATATCTATGAAGTAAGTGCACTTCGTCATATAAATTACATTTTCTAAAAGGCAATTCAAAATGTTAAGCGATACAATAAGTGTGAGTTCATTCACTACCTCACTAACATCTTTATTGTAAAATGATAAAATACACTTTAAACAAATAACACTGTATCTGTAGAAAGTCATGATTGAAATCATTTGGATAATACTTGATTTATCATATTTACTTATATTCATAGTCAATTGGTACAGATATTTTAACTTTACTTTCTTCCTTTAAAGGATATTTATACTCATTTTTAGAAACATACCAAATAAAGTTTTGTGTTTTCTCTTTTTCTCTCCTGATCAAAGGTCAAGTATTGCTCTGTTTATTATGTATTTCATAGGATTATAAAAGAAATGATTTTTTAAAAAAAGCTTGTAGTTCGAAGTGAAGTGTATATTTCATTGTACTTCTTTGTCTTCTGTGGCTGATAAAATGTCATTCATAACACTTTTTTTTTGTCTTCTGACCACATTCTTTACACTCCTTGTGTCACTGAACAGGGAGTGAAGGTGAATAACACACTTTCTATTTAACTCTATGTGCATATCCTTTTGATCTATTGCATAAATTTAGAACGTTTGTGAATTTCTTAGATGGTGTGTCCCATTGATTATACCTATTTCATTGTATCTGGAACGGTTGGATTTGTACAGCATTTCACAAATACAAATGGTGTTCTGTAATTCTATGCGATGGTTGTCAATGTTATTTATCACATGATATAACGGTTATCAAATATCTACGTGCTATTTCTGTTATGTCATATGTGTGTGTCATCGCAATTTCTGTAACGTTTGGTGTCATTCGACAATACCTCGTCCATTTTCTACGAAAAAACCTCAGGTGTCACACAGCGGATATGTTAGACGTAGTTCGTCGTTGTTAGGGACGACAAACGGTAAAATACACAGAGGCGATTGTCATCTTTTAGCGATCATAAACCTTTTAACAATCAAAAGCTCTTATACACTAAAGCTACTTAGTTAAATATTTCGCATCAAATATACAATATCATAAAAATCACTATTTCATTCCTGGCGTTGTAACACACCGCATAACAGTTTTATAGAGTCGATGTTAATCACTGCTCTGAGTGCTATCCGAGTCTTTTTTCCAGAGGTATATGGAATGGGCGAGAAGTTCTGAATGATTTGATGAATGATGTTTTTATGACTTTACAATTATAAATTTTATGACACAGTGTAGATCCAGGGAAAAAAATGATGCATTAATTATAAAACAAACGATTTCATAAAAGATGCCCATTATTTATTTTTTTTTTTTTTCATGTTCTAAAACATCTCAGTTTCATACAATGCTTGATGAAACATGTATTGTGAGTTTTATTCCCTTTACAACTCTCTGAGATGATAAATAGACAACTATTTGATAAAACACCGTATGAAATACAAATATGTTTGGGACCCTCTTTATCCAAGCATATTAACAAGGTATCCGGATATATTACTAAAGACAATGCAGCACGACAAGTGAAGTTATTGAGATGAAAGAAAACTATTGGAACAAAGAAAATACCATCTATTTAGAGTTTATTGTTAAGAATGCATTAGTCATTTTAGAGGAAAATGATTTATAAGAAATTGTAATAACATAATGTATTAATTTTGATAGATTTTATTTGATTTGACACATTAAATATCTTTTCATTTTGATAATTTTATTTTTTATTTAATTAATAAAAGTATTATGGTTGTTTGCTTCAAAACGTTAAAAAATATATAACACACCTCCACCAACACGTTATTTCTCGTTTTATTTTGAAAACAAATTTACATTCGACAATTTACAATCCATGTGAAATATCACCTGTTATCCAGTACCCTTTATAGTGAACAAATCATTTTCCAATCCCTGAGATATCATGTTAGTCGGTTTTAAAGACAGGTTGTAATTATCGTTTTATGTTCTGTCAGATGTTATTCTATTGATGGTAATTCATTATTTCTCATATAACCATAATATTGCAATGTCTTTTTGTTTGCCAGACAAATCAATCGTTTGCTTAATCACCGGATATCGTTTCATTCCCTTCATGGGAACCGCAGCGTAATAGATGTAAGCAGGAGCTGACGATCCGCTCCAAGTCATCACGAAGAAAGGGTTTAATTAGCGGACAGCCACAAAGGGTGCACTCGATGCATACAGACAAATGAAAGTTTGCTAATTCAGTATTAAATATTGGAATAGGTTAATAAAGGTTTATGTTTTCGTTAGCAAGTGTTAAACAAAATTGAAATGTATTAATGCATTTGCTTGGACCCACGTTTATTAAATCAACGTTAGAATACAATACATGCTCTGGAAACTAGAACGCAAATAAATTGTCTATGAAGAAAATCATTACGATATCGAAATCTATTTGTATGCAGAAATAATACGATAAATAAAATGAGTACCTGTTACAGATTGCATAATACAGTTATATTTCACATACCGTTTGGTGATTCAGTTATCCTTTGTTTACTAATGATTAAATGCATTGGTGTTTCTTGAGTACACCATATGGCGTATAAAAGTAAATGGCAATTGTGAGATTAATGCATCATTTATGATTTGATAAAGGGTGAACAATATTAAACATTTGTATATCACTCATTTGTGAAAATGTTATATATTTTCGACCAATCAAAGCATAAAGAATAATCAAATATGACATTCTATTCGTAAGTCAATCCCTCAAGCTCATGCCCGCAATAGTCATTTTGCAAAAACGTCTCTTTTGTCTATAAATAAGTCGAAGTTTATCTTGTCTGACACAACACTGGAAAGAAAAAATGAAGAAATAAGCAGTTAATCCCCGGGTAACATGAACAAAACAACACAAGTATAAAAAGCAAATCTGTGAAAAAAATGACCCACAAATGGTCTAAAATTAGAAAATTGCAATAATTATTAAATTTACGCGAAAACAATAAAATGGAAAGTCCATATAAGACAAACGTATATACGTGATAAAATCATACCCGTAGAATATGCAATGTAAAAACAAAAATGTAACTACAGTGCTCCCTCGTAATATACCCCCAAACAGCTGCTACAACGTATTGCTATTTATCGTCATGTTTTTCCAATATACAAATAATATATTGTATGCATACTTCCGTATATCACCATCCACCAAATAAGTGGTCAGTTTCGTGCACAAATACTCTTGAGAATTATTACCATATTTGCTAATCTATTTTTCAAATAAGTGCTTAGGTAGGTTTAATGGCACCTGTTAGTGGTAGTCATTGGTTTCATCACAGTATAGGAAAGAGTATCTCTTTATTTTAAGATCAAACAAAAATCGATAACGTCTTAGAAGAATCAACGATTACTACAATCTTTAATCATCATGCTTCAAATTCTAACCAATCACGGCAGCGGGTTACTTTTCGGAGAAGAGAATTTAAGACATGAAAAAGGCTGACTATCAGGGAATATCATTACAAAATATGCCAAATGTTGATGATTCTTTTAGCACACTTCTTTTAACTGACGCGACAAACATATACTCCCAATAACAGACAGCTTGACGAAAGAGTAGTCGGCTTATAGATTTTGGTGGTGAGTTGCACATTGAAAACTTTTGTCATATTCCAACGGATGATTAAATAGTTTCAAACAACAAAACGAATTATCCTCTCATATCATGTTTAATAAAAACGAAGAAGTACCGAAGGGTAAACCATATCTCTTACTCCATGGAATGAAAGGACAATACAGTGTATAGTGTCATATTCAGGAATACGAACCTTAATAAAATCGAGATGAGACCGGAAGGTTCTCGGAAAAAGTAAGCGTTCCATGGTTGCATGCAACACCCGTCACAAAAGCCCTGCAGCAACTTTTCAAGTCGAGGAAGTAAATACATAGATATACACGTATGAACACATGAAGGAGACAATAACACGAAGTGAAATCTTCTTATTGAAGGCATGAAATGTTGTTTAACAGAAATTCCGGCGTCGGAAATGCACGTGAACAAATGTCTGTATATATATGTATTATGTCTAATCAAGTATATTCAAAAAGTTAAAATGGTCAGGTCCCAAAATATCGGTTAACATTCTGACGCTTACTCCTGCCGGGCACCTGGTCTCATCTCCATTTTATTGGGGTTCGCATTTGTCTGAATATGACACGATTCACGATATTGTCATTTTATTCTATGGACTATGAGATATGGTTAGCCCTTCAGTGCTTCTTCGTTTTTCACTTGACAGAGGAATCTGAAAGTGCACTAGATCGCTATACCGACCATAGAAATTCCTCAGTCACAATTTCAAACGTTCCTCAATATATCCTTGTGAGAGTAGTTTCGTGACAAGAAGCCTCCCTTTTCAGGACGAAATTTTCGTATTTAGAGCATGCCCTGGCATAGCATATAAGTCGTGAAATGAAGACGCCATATGAGAGGAAGGTATGTTGCTACTCAGAAAAGGGCAGTTGGTAATAATGAAATTGAAATCGTCACGTTTGTCATAGAGAGAGGTTACTAATAAACCATCGTCACTATAAGACAGGAGTATATCGAGGTATGAAGCAGAAGATCGCTCTCAGTTGTTTTCTTTTATCGGGAGTTCCTTTGGATATACGATGTTGAGGTGATCCTTACATACAGGGTTCTTAATAATTTATGTTGGCTTTTAACAACTTTCCTGACAATATATTGCATTATTAAGCCGGCTTGGCCTAGTGGTATCGCGCTGGACTCCTGATCGGGAGGCCGGGGTTCGATTCCCGCTCTGGTCATGCCGGTGTCACGTCTTTCGGATGAGACAGTAAAAACCGAGGCCCCGTGTCGTGGTATGCATGGCACGTTAAAGATCCCTCACTGCTTCAGGTGGGTCCGTTGCAAAGGTCAAAATTTGTATGCCCCGCATCAGGCAGATGGCGTCACCATATACGTGAAATATTCGTGGTGTGACGTTAAACAAAAATCAATCAATCAATCAATATTGCATTATTGATGCATGGGTTGTTTGTCAGTGAGTAATCTTTGATACACAATCACCCCCTCCGTAATACAAACTTCTTTGCTAACAGAAGTTGACAATATATCAAGTTTTTAAAAGAAAACTGAAGAAATCTTACCAGGCTGTATGACATAATTCATCAAGGACATGCACATAAAACATGATGTCAGAAAACCATATTACGACATTAACGTGAGTAAACTGTACCAAAACAAATTATCATGTACAACAGTAAAACAAACTAAAAACAAATTATCATGTACAAAAGAGTGAAGCGAATTGTTGTTGTTATTATGAATATGAAATATTACCAATTACAACACAAACTCTTATAACAACATAATATTAAATGTGTTTAACTTTGATGTGCAGCTTTACTGTTGCAATTTATATCAGAAGCTTACTAATACGTGGCCCACAATCGAGTACTCAATGTTAATCTATACAGTCACTTTATTAGAAAATTGAGTTTTATTTAATAAAGACATATATCATGACTCCAAACTGTCATACGAAGCAATACTGGATGGTTATTTCGCAGCAAGTACACCAAGAACCAATACAAACGAAATAAAGCGTCATATGACATCAAAAGACTTGTGTGAGGACTAATGCTAATTTGATTTCTTTCATCACATTGGTATTCTAATACTAATTTACTACTCAGAAATACAGCTGTGTTTCCCATGCTGATATTCTAAAATGTATCTCATGGGAAATAAAACCGATATTAGTCTGACGTAGAAAAATGTCCAATTAATGTGTCAAGAAAACGGTATGTTCACTCCTGTTTTCCAGCTCTTCTAGACTCTTAGATATACGTGTCTTTGAGAAAGTAAAGTAGGCTGCAAAACATGAGCTTTATCAGTAATGTAGTCGATATTGTTTGTAAAATGTGTAAGTTCACTTGACTTCAAATAACCATAACTTGAGATGGATCTTAAATGAACAGTTTGAGAAATCATTTGCTAAAATTAATAAATACATTAGGAGTTCAATCATGAGTAGTAAGACTGTAGTAGTAGTAGTAGTAGTAGTAGTAGTAGTAGTAGTAGTAGTAGTAGTAGTAGTAGTAGTAGTAGTAGTAGTAGTGATAAAGGAGAACACACAAAACAATAAAGAAAAAAAAACTGCAGCAGAAGCAGCAACATTGCACATGATCCCAGATATACTTCCACATGTGTTTGCTTGTCCATTAGCACCATAACTGTAACATCGAGTGGAAAATTGTTCACCTATGGTATAACAAATATTAACTGTCTGCAAAACTAACCTCATACTACAGCATTCTATTTAATAAATTAAATAATAGTGACAAACAAAGCAATGATAACAATAATGACGGTTTCGAAGTTTTAAAGGTAAATCTGCCTATTGTTGTGCGCATCAAGAGCGAGGCATTTGTATGACGTTTCCCGCGATGAGTCAAAATGGCGCCCCGTTACAGAGGACGCTTCTTCAAGTCCAAACAAAAACAAAGGCTGTTACACGCCGAAAGAAGCATTTGCCTAGCAAGGCAAACACGAAACGGCGATATGTCAAATCCAAACAAATTTAATGATGTTAAACTGCCATGGATTGAAGGCAAACGGCAAATAATAGAGTCCATTTAAATTATCAAATGAATGATCGAAGGGCGCGATAACTGTAGTAAGATGTTGACGCTCACTAGAACCGTGCACGAAACAAGGAGTGGCCTAGCATTTATATTGTGTATCCTATGCGAGTGTTAACACCGGCAAAATCCGCTACCATGAAACAAAGAAGAAAACATGGCAAATTTTTGACATCAACTCCAAAACAGCAATTTGTCGACTACCCTTATGAAGTTCAATTTGTCCGGTGTCTGTCCGTCTGTCCTGTCTTTGAACTTGACTGTTTTCTTTTGTAATCACAACTTAATACTATCAAAGCTACCACAGGAGACACGCGTGTTTCTCAGACACTCTGTTTAGAATTAAATCACTCAAAACAGGAAATACAAATGTATAAAAGATTATTATTGCAAAACTATCAATTAAAAATGCAAAGCGATATATTTTAGCAATCACTTTTGCCACCATATGGTCCATCTATGTGGCGCAGTGGTAAAAACCGTTGTTTAAGACGTATGGAGTCATCCAGAGGTCGTACGTTCGAATCCCAAAAAAACCTACCTGTCCATGGCCAAGGTGCTCGACAGGAGGTCAAGCCATCTTCGAATATCGCCTGCACATCGATAAGTCGTCACACATATGACAGAATATGTTTATTATCCTGCCTCCATGAAGCGCGGAAAAATGTTAGGGCTGTTGAGTTTTGTTGGATTTTCCTTCCCTCTCTCACTTATGCTCCATATTACACTCCAAAATCGATTACTATCATAAAAAGTATATTCTAGGTGTTTTGATGTCACTCGGTGATATTTCAGATACATGTGTAAAGTGAATGAACATGATCGTGTAGTTTCCAAATTTTGACTGCTGCCGGGCTCTCATTAACAGCTTATGGTCTGCCGTGCCGTTCTTTTACTCCGACGCGGGCACCATGACGTCAGCGCGCTCTAACATCTTGCAACTGGAGGCATATCCACACACGATAAGGGCACACCGAGACATGAACACCGTTCTACTATCCAGACCGCATACCATTCATTCAAATTCGCAGTGCAGCCCCAATAACACTGGAAATCGGCGGGCTTTCCACAACTTTTTACTTTGTTTCTATACATTGAATATCAAAAATATATATACCAGGTTCGGCCAAACGGCTTGATTATACACCACCGAGTACTTTGTTGCTTGAATATTTTCATCAGTATTTATAAATACATAACTGTATATCTATATACAATGTATATCAGTTAATGATGACAATCTTATAACGTATAATGAAGTCCTTTTTTGTGTACGCAATGGACCTGGATTTTAACATCATCACACAAATATACTTAGTCCGTATTAACTGCATATCTATTTAGATATGCACTTGTACGTTTCTCACAATATCGCTAAGCACAATATGACCAAAGACAATTCACTGTCGTACATATTGTGTGTGAAGTCTAGGGAAGTAAGGTTTACGCAACACTAATGCACGTCACGGATTTATACGATATGCGAGTTATATTCGGGCATTATTTTCATTGCAATCTCGACGACCCCAAAATTTCCTTGCATTTAGTGGACAGACTTCAACATGATTCATGTACACGCATATGAATTTCTTGCTATTTTTTCTCTCAGAATACAATTCTGAACAAATGCCACCAGATAGGAATTTACGTGAAAATTCGTATTTTTCAAAAATCTCATCAAAATCATAGTGATTGTTATATAACTGACAAACATCATACCCGAGATATTGCGAAATCTTAGATAAGTCAACAGAAATAATTTAGCAATTAATGGACAGAGGAAATATGCTCCAAAATGCTTTTTGTTGTTCCCCCTATATGGCGCGGCCGATTTCTTGAAGGGAAGCGAGGGGACCCATTATTTTCTTTTTAGAATTGAATTCAGTATGATTTGATATGTAACATGCCAAATATCATTAACTCCTTGTGAGTAGGTTTTAATAGGCAGATTTACCCTTAAGGGCCCGTAAACTGGTTAACAACACCAATCAATGCCTTTCGTTATAAACATCGCAACCGTATTACAATAAGATATTTCATCACATCTAGATCTATGTGTTTATCTGTTTTATTTTGCAATCATGTTCATGAAATTCTTTCTCATATATCTGAATAAAATCACCATTACCTTTTTCGACGTGTTTGTTAATGTACTCAACTCCTCTTTTAAATATTTTTATATCTCTACACAAATTCAGTCTTTGCTTTTGCACGGGAGAAGGGAAAAGAAAACATCTGAATCATTTGTATAATAGAGGTCGGCCAGGTCATGAAAATAATTAGGGATAAGCACCCAGAAAACATTACACGATTGATTGATTGATTGATTATTGTTTTACGTCACTCCACGGTTATTTCACGTATATGGTGACGGCATCTGCCTGATACAATGCGTACAAATTTAGACCTTTGCAACGGACCCACCCGAAACAGTGAAGGATCTTTTACGTGCCACGCCTACCGTCACACGGGACCTCGGTTTTTACTGTCTAATCCGAAAGACAGAACACCGGTGTGCCCAGGGCGGGAGTCGAACCCGGGGCCTCTCGGTCACGAGCCGAGCACCTTATCAACTAGGCCACACCGGCTTGAAAATATTACAAAAAAAACTATAATGCAGTAGTGATACTGTGTTAGGATGGACAATTAGCCTTTTGGGTTCATCTCACATACAAATACATGTATAAAAATTATTTGCATTCAAATACTAATACTATCGTAGCAAATCACCTATGCATATCTACCCAAGTGAACTGAAAGAAACCACAAAGTTGCCCATAGTTTATTTAATATTTCAGTTAATGGTATATCTAGGCAATTTGAAATTAAAGAGGGTTTTATTTTCTTGAGTGCAAAACGACATTTGGATCAGTTGCTTGGCCAGAGATACGTAGATAATAGATAAGAACCTCATTAAATAATTTCAATTGCCAATAAGAGATTCTTAAAACACTATATTACATTATGTTATCCAAATGTTGAATGTCATTTTATACTGGAACATATTCCGACCATCTTGAAAATCGAATTTGACACCTTCAGTACTTAAAAATTACCTGATTCGTTTGTTTCTATTAGATAAAAGTGACAGGTGTTGCTAGCAAAAAGGCGATGCTTATTATTTCTAAGCACTTGTTCTTATTCATTCCTTATTAATATATACTCTAAAAGCAGACGATTTTCGGTTTGTTTTCTATTCGCTTTTATGCTTGTCTCGTTTGTCTATCCATCATGAATGCCCACATATACAAAAATTACAAGCCCCACATATACAAACATTACAAGCAGTGGGCCATGATACCCAGTGGAACATTCATCATGCAAAACAAAATAAGAAATAGGTTATAACATAGTGGGATTAGTGCCATGAAGGAGGAAGCATACCTTGTATACTGGTCGTATCCGCCCTTATGCCGAAAACGATGGTATCATAACGGTAAGACCGTAGTCACAATCAGTAAAAGCCATGATTAGTATGAATGGTGTGATATTCAGAAAAGAAAAATAAGAAAAGAAGTAAATACAATCCGGAAAATAGAAACTGTGTCAAGAAAGTTCTGTTAGGGAATACATATCAACAGACTACAGCACTACCATTAAACACTGATCTCCACTGTACTAGAAACTTTAAACCTTACAATCCTAACCTGCAACCCAATCAATTCCTTTATATCGCATATTTTTAATCAATCACTCTCTCTTTCATAGCAAAACTCAAACCAAGAAACTGCAATTAAAGCTAACATCTATAACTATGTCCATAATAGTTTTAATATTTATCCTGGTAAGAAAAAGTTTATGTGAACTTTTTACAACGGTTTTGAATTATAAAGCAGAAAAATGTTTGTTTAAATATTATAAACATCTATTATATCTTATCTGTCAGCATGTTGTAAGCAGTGCTTGTCATATTGTAAAGTAGTAAGTTTACCGTCTCTGTTAATATTCAGTAGAAGATCTAAGTACGAATCCCATAAATTGGGTTCTATTGTTAATGTCCGGTTCAATAGGATATATTAAGAGGACTTATGTTTCACGATTTTTATTATTTATAGAAAATACAGAATTAATATTTCTAAGTGAGTGAAAGGTCATTGCTAGTTGCTTTTTATGTTGACACAGAAGATTTTGCATAAATTCAGCTTCGTACAAATAAAGGAACAACCCAACTAATATAGTTCCACGATAGGAATATCAATGTTTTGCTGGAATATTTGGAAATTGAATACAACATCTATAACTGTCAATCAAAATACATCCAAAACTGATTAACTATAATTGTCGAGTATATCCTATCCGACTTCTTTTTAAGCTTCTCCTGAACTGCACATAGTATTTTGGTAAGGACTGACTGAGATATGATGGAGCATTAACCGGATCCTGCAATTTATCTTTGTATGGATATTTATGAAGTGTAGGAATTCAATATAATGAGAGTAGCCTGAATCCACACCTACAGATTATATGTTATGGGCATTCATACCGATTAATGCTTAGTTAGGATTTCATCCATACCAGTTTCTGTGTTACATGTTTTTCATGTTCCTCTGAAAGACAACTGTTATAGTAAGCCTTGTAGACAAATACAAAACTGATTGAGGCTTTGAATGCCGACACATATATTTCAACACATTAAGAAAACAAAACAAAACAATACAAAAATCACGAAATATTTCAATAGAAATTAAACGGAACAAAACTATAAATAGTTCCACGGCTGCACATTCAAACAAAGATATAATAATATTTGGTCAAATAAGTTTGATTGATTGATTGATTTTTGTTTAACGTCACATCACGAAAATTTCACGTATATGGTGACGCCATCTGCCTGATGCGGGGCATACAAATTTTGACCTTTGCAACGGACCCTCACGAAGCAGTGAGGGAACTTTTATGTGCCATGCATACCACGACACGGGGCCTCGGTTTTTACTGTCTCATACGAAAGACAGGACACCGGCATGACCAGAGCGGGACTCGAACCCCGGCCTCCCGATCAGGAGACAAGCGCGATACCACTAGGTCACGCCGGCTTGGTCAAATAAGTGGACAATAACTTAAAACCTGATAGATAGGTGCTATGTCGCTGTAGCACTCACTCACATAACATCACATCTGATTGTATAAATATCAGGAATAAGAATAAATGCTCTGAAAAAGAAATCTTCTTCTGTCTGGCTATTGACATCCACCATCAAATCCATACAGTCGGTACAGACACATTGGCATCATGTAAGGGTTATCATCGATTCTGTAAAAATACATAATCTAAACTTTTACATCGACCAGATTTTTCTCAAAAAATGCTTTACTTTCTTCCATAACTATAAACAAAAAATTAGACATTTTCAAGAAAAATGTGGAAAAAATTTGTGTCCTCATGTTAACAAAGTGTGTGGGTGTATGACTCTCCACTTATATTTATTTATTTATTTATTTATATATTTATTTATTTATTTAAGATGCATTCAGGAAGAATATATTTATGCTTTAAACAAGAGAGCCCACCTATTCCAATTCACCAAATCATCCCTGATCAATTTTCTTAAATGGGGACTGGTCAAAATTTATCAAAGCATGGGACCGGTGCAGAATGGCAAATTAATTTTAAAAACCTCAAACTCCATGACCTCATGTATGTAAATAAAATCGGTTCCCATGTTCTCCAACTCCAAAGTTGGTGTCCCAGGTCTATGACTGTATATAATATGATGTTGGTTGTGAATTTTTGTATATGTTTAATACCCTTTTTAAGTTGCTGCAGTATTGAATCAACTTTTTTGTTAGTGTTGAATCAACTATTTTGTTAGTTTTTTTTTTTTTACTTGTTACTGAATCTATTACTTTTTATTAGCTCGCCTGAACCAAAGACTCAAATGAGCTATAGTCATAGCGCACTATCAGTGCGTCCGTCGTAAACAAAAATTGTTAGTTTTTGTCCCAATCCGTCAACAGGTAGCGCCACCACAGGCAAAAGTAGGTCACAGAGGGTATTCTCATTTGACAAACTACTTCTTCAGACCGGGTGTATACAGAGACAAACTGAATGCAAAGGAATGAACTAGAGGGATATGTAAAGAAGTGTTGTTATTTTTGGTTCTGTTCCGAAATCAAATTTCTGACGTTTTTTAACAGTTTTTGGCCTTTTTGGTAATTTCAATGCAGAAAAGTGTCATGATTGTCAGTTAATTGATAATGATGATTTTTTTTTTCGTTTTCGTTCAGACCTCTTTACAGGTGTTGCCACCACAGTCAAAAGTAGGTCACAAAAGGGTACCCTCCTTTGACAATCTTCTTCTTCGTACTGGCTGTATACAGAGACAAACATAATGCATAGAAATGATCTAGAGGGATGAGAGAAGAAGTATTGTCATTTGGTTTCCTTCCAAAATGAAATTTGTTTTATTTTTTTTTTTTCGACTTGGCAGTTTCAATGCAGAAAAGTGCCATATTTTCAAGTAAATTTATAGTGATGATTTCTTATGGACTATTTTGATCATAATTATGGTAAGGAGTTTTATTTTGAAATAAAAATTGCCTATATCTAAATTTTTGGGTTTTCTATAATTTTTCAAAACTTTCAAATGAGGGACAATTCTTCACATTTTTAACTTCTGCTGTTATACCGCATGAAAGATTTTGATGAAACATGGTATACATGACGTACTATAGGTCCTTTATCAATTTTGTATATTTCATCCAAATTGGTCAACAGGTTTCACAATGGTTCATATACCACTTGGTAATTAAGATATGGAGAGTAGCGCTTCAAATCCAGCTGTGGTCAATTTTTTTTCATTTCTTTATACATTTAAATAAGTTTTTAGATGTTTCACAACACTCAACATATGAAATTAGACATTTCAAAAGAAACAAATCCGTAAAAATTCTCACCTTTCTATTTCATACAATTTTGAGTCATATTCTCTTTTTCAGCACTGAGATACATTTTGTAATTTTTCATGATTGCATATGTGTTTTTATTTCAATGTGTAATTAAAATAAGAAAAGTTTTTATGATATTTTGCGAAAAAAGTGTTGTTGTTTTTTATTCTGGTCTGAAATAAAATTTGACATATTTTCAAAATTTGCGTTGACTTAGTCACAGTAAAACTAAAATAAATGACTTCGTCCTTCCTGCATGACTGATCATCTAGGTACTCTGGTGAGCGATGTATTGGGCCTTTTGTTTAGAAAAGGTTCATGGCCCATGCTCATTGATACAAAAAGCATGGTCCCAGTACCCGAAAAGTTAAATAAGTCCTGGTCCACATGCCTTTTGCATCAGTCCCATGTTTTGATAAATGTTGGCCGGTCCTTTAATCAGGCATTATGGTTACAAAAATTACCGCCATACACGGTCAGTCCCGATACAATTGCGCTTTCCATGCTTAAATAGTACTCATTCCTCGCTATTAATGAAATCTCCCTTTATAAATTTCAATTCTCTTACCGTTTCACAATTGATTATAACTGTATTTATATGATATGATGATAATAAAATTTTATATGATTGTATTTATATAAAAAGGTTATGCAAAGGAGCAAAACCAAGTAAATGAAAGAAGAATAGAATAATAAAACTGTGGGTGACCAAATACATTGCCTTTAAAGTAGCATTTTTCCCGACTACGTCGATTCATTCCCGTCTTTAGCGAAGCGCAGAGAACGCCACTTATTCAATTTTTAAAGAGGTTTTAACTTTCAGTTCTGTCAGATCCATTTCAGCTTTTAGACCACGCTGTAACTTAATGCCCGATCATAGCTGATCTATTTTTTTTTCAGAACGAGCTTCAGCAGGGATTGGCTGACCCTCTGGTCACAAATATCTTTAGAACGTAGGTCCAGACCTCTTAATCCAATCAGACTAAACATCCCATTGACTGATAATAATTTTATCAATTCCCAATGTCAAAAACAGATAATTTCATTGATTCCTTCCTTATTTTTCTAAATGAGTCGTACACTCCAAATGCTTCACGTCATCAATATAGTGTATGCAATTACTACGAGAAAATCCCGGGGTTTCCCCAATAATGACATTCGTTAGAACAGTGGCAAGGCATTGTACGATTTCAAAAAGTAATTAATCCCTTCATCAAAATACGACTACGAAGGACCTGCCCTACATTGCCATGTGTCTTCCTTATACACTACAACGCAATATGATTAATAGAATATGAAAAATCATTCTGATATCTGGTGTCTTCCTTGATTGGTAATTTATCTTATTGGCAATTTATCTTGATCCACACCAATTGAGTGACGTTTGTTTTATGTGCATGTCCATGGTGATTTGTATCATACAGCTTGGTCAGATGTCTTCTGTTTTCACTTTAAGAAGCAAATGTAGGGGAAATCTTCTAAATGAATCACGCCATTTTGCGTATTTGGTAAAATTCACTCATTATCATTATTTTCATTTTACGTTTATTTTGCTAACATGCTAGCGTTTCCTAATTCTGACTGTGTTCAAACTATCTGAAAGATGAATAGAAATGGGGGGCACAATCATTGCTCTTTGATAAAAGAATTTTTGTAGGTACATGTCTTATTCAGTGAAGTAATCGAGAGATTCCCCTTAATAAATATTCTACAGAGATCTGAAAACTCAGTACAAAGGATTAGATACATATGAATTGAAAAAAGGACATAAATGAATGTTGTTTTGAGATTTGGTTTAATTTCTATTGTTCTATAATGTTCTATAATTTTATTACCTTTCAAAATGTTTCTGCACTAAATTTAGAACAAAACATAAGTAAAGCAATGAATACCGAGTATGTTCCATCGTAAAAAATCTACATAAAAAGAGATATAAAGACAAGATAAGGAGTAAAGGCAATCACGAATCCCAAGAAAAATCCAAAATCCAAAGATGAATGGATCATATGCCATGGAGAAATAAGCATCCCCTGCAGACACGTCACATCCACCGCGATACCATAATATAAGTCGAGTTATTACAAACTGATAGTCACATTTAGTAGATGGTAGAATACTGTAGTCATATTTAGTGTATATTTAATTCTATTTGTTTTCGTTATATACAAAACAAACATTTCAAACTATCAACAGTTATACCGGCGATGCTGACATTATCGTTTTCATCTGCCTAGCATCTTAACATGAAGCTTTGTTCCTGGGGTAGGGGTGGGGTGGTTAGTGGGAGAGTTGTAATGTTTTGATTTTTTAGTTCTTTCTTAATCTGTCTACTAGGTCTTATAGACTAGTAATTAAATTCATTTATTTTTTTTTTTCTTTGTTGTGAAGTCATCCTGGGAAACCTGTGTATTTGTAAATTGTATTTCGACAACTGATGTCTCTTCAGTGATACTTAAGGCCAAATGATGGGAATTCTAATGATGTAGAAATATTTGAAAAGCAGATTTAAATCCGAAGTTGATGAAAAAGTGCGACAAAAGATCAATTTATGAATAGAGTTATAGTTTAGGGAGATACTCCATACTTTTAGAGTGATTTACGAAATTTCATGACTTAAAATTTTAAGTACATATTTTATGTCAGTATAAAAGCACTGAGTACTAGACTTATGATGCCCACAATGATGGACCATCATCCCTCCAGCAGTGACAATGTAGTAGTGAAAATAATAAATATTAGAACATGTATACGTTATAATGTTGTGCACCAGATATGCATTTCAACAACTTATGTCTCTTCAGTGATGATCGTGGCCGAATGATTTGAATTCTAATAACTTATGAATATTTGAAGATCATAGTTTAACAAAGGAGCAGAAAAAGTGAGCCAAAGAATCAATCTTAGGACAGAGCGATGCACGAAGAAGACAATCTATAATTTTAGAGTGATTTACAAAATTTCATGACTGAAACTTTTAAGTATACATTTCATGTCAGTACAAAAGCACTGAAAATTACACTTATGATGCCCTCGAGGACTATCATCCCACCAACAGTGACACCTGCCTAGTTTTTATAATATATATATATATATATATATATATATATATATATATATATATATATATATATATATATATATATATATATATATATATATATATATATATATATATATATATATATATAATAATAATAATAATAATAATAATAATAATAATAATTATAATTATTTTGTGCACAAGAAATCAAGAAATGCATTTCGACAACTGATGTCTCTTCAGTGATGCTGATGGGCTAATGATTTGAATTCTATCAATATATAAATATTTGAACAGCAGATTTAAACCCAAAGTGGCAGAAGAAATAAGCCAAAGAATCTAGCGACACAGATATGATTTAGGGTTAAATCCCATGGTTTGATAGTGATTTACAAAATTTCATGACTGAAACTTTTAAGTATATATTTCATGTCAGTATAAAAGCACTAAAACTAGACTTATTTTGCCCTTATTGACAATAATTCCACCAGCAGTGGTAATTATAAATATTAGAATACGTATAAGTTATAATTTTGTGCACCAGATGCGCATTTCGACAACTGATGTCTCTTCAGTGATGCCCATTGCCAAATGATTAGAATTGTAATAACTGATTTACAAAATTTCATTTATGATTATTTTAAGTAGATATATCATGTAAATACAGAAGCATTGAAAACTGTGGAAACCATTCATGCAAATACATCTGACTGATCTTCCTGTCCCCTTCCAAAATAAAATTTCACTTTTAGCAAAACTAGTACCTCCAAATTTATATGATTACATTTCTTAGTATCAGTTCTTTGCTATTTGATAAAATATATAAATAAAACATCCATGCTTAACAATTAAAATTACCTTGAGCATTTTCATCCGTCAGTTTCTAAAATTGGTTTTAAATTTCCTGACCAATAAAATGCCCTGCTACTCAGCTTCAATCGTCTTATCCTTTTGAATAATAAAATCTAGATCAGCCAGAAAACCAAGACCTGGAAATGATATATTTGTAATTAATGGAATACTTTATTGATACCTCAAAGTGTTAAAGTGTTTTTAACAGTTTAGCAGCGAACATGATTTAGCATGGATCGTTAAGTCTTCATTCTATATCGCAGCATTTTGCATATATTGAATCATTAAACACGTCTTCACATCTTTCACTTTTACAATTCAAGCCAAGTGTATCGTGGACGTAATATTAATTAGAACTATTCAAAAATATAGATCCAAACACAGTAGAAATAAATTATTACAAAACTACCGGATCTATGGTCATCAAATCTGATAGTCGAAGTGTAAAATCAAACAAAAAGGTCTGATTATTGAATTTTTCTTGCTGTATATAACGGAATTGCAAGGTAAATATTTTTGTTATATTTAGATGTTTGCTTTTGTGCATACCTCAACAGTATAGCGCGATAAAATGTATCAAATGCATTGCAAAAAGGAATTAACCATTGCAGATAGAGTAACCTGCCTATCGTTTACCAGAAAAATAATCTTTTCTTAATCTGTCTATTTCAGAATATAGCTTAGAGTTCAAATGTGTAGCTGTTACCAACATGAACTATTCCTCATCTTTAACTCTATATTTTAATGTATCCAATACCTTGATAGCAAATCAAAGTTAAGTTATAATAAATCTAAATAGTTAAAGATGGGAACAATGATATGCGGGCATCTCTATGGTATTCAACATCTGCTTTATCAAATGATAAATAAATATAAATATAAGACTATCTATACATGTATTATATGAGGCTAGAGTCTCTTATTGTAGATAAATACATTATATTGTATTCCATAGTAGTTAGACCGTCTGCATTACCAATACTGTATTACTTGTAATGATTGCGAGATATACCGCTTGTGACTATGGCTATGACATTTCCTACTTCCGTCCTTTCATGGATTATGAGATACGGTTTACCCTTCGGTACCTCTTTGGTTTTTACTCTGTGACTGCGAATAATAATACTAATTCGCATACACTTACGGCATCACGACGGATGTGAACGGTCAGCAGGGAATGCTTACTATTCCATGGCACCTGATCACACCTCTGTTTTAACAGATGGCTTGTGTTTTATTTATATCTATGAATTGCCATGTTCTTTGAACTTCGAGTTCTGGAAATGGGATCGGTATCGGAGATGGAGGTGGACAGCTGACGATATAGAGGAGACGACACTTTAAATTTTAACTTCTGTTTTAAGAGGTAATGGTGTTCGTTACCGGGGTTCTACGCTATCTGGTCACATTTATCGGGTAAGGCCTGAAGATTCCTGAAGTTAAACCGTATAAATAAAAGCGTATATGGTGTATATCTTAATAAAAGGTCCAGTCATGTATTCTACCACATTTCCAGGGGGAAATTGCGCCATGTACATCGCTTTTCAAGAATTTTCAGTTATATCACAACATGGAAGTAGTAGGTAACTAACCTCTTAATCATGGTGGCGCCATCTATGGACTGAATGCGAATCCTCTGGGAAACAAGTCTAGAGCTTAATCACTAAACAAAGCCGGGCCCTACCATTTATTCTTAATTTATACTAAATCTGTCATTACCTTTTAAAGTCCCACCGGATTGAAGATGTCAATAGTATAATGTAATACAATAAAAAAGATTAAACAACTTTTGTTTTTGTCACAGAAAGGCCAATTCGTAAAGCTAGCACCAGATTAATGATGTCATTATTTGATATCATTCACGATACATGAAGAAAAGACAAATGTATAATAGTAGGTAAAATACCGCCGCTGGTTCTGCAGACGTCCATGTTATCCTCTTGTTCTTAAATTTGTTATAAAACGGCTCACTATCTTGTTTATACATTGGTGTGTAAAGATGATGGATAAATCCAAACCACAAGTCCAAAAATCATGAAACCATAGGACATACAAAATCAGTGAAAATGAAAAACAAATGGAAAATAACAAAATATGTCTACTTGAAGAGCATATGTGAACCCCTGTGATGGAGTGAGATCAGGTGCCCGGGGAGAGTGAGCATCTCCTGCTTGCTAGCAACACCCGTCACATATACCCCGTAGAAAGAGTCAAATCGTGTGAATTCCATATGTATTTATATATGGAGAAGTCGAAGTAGGTAACCTTCTAGTATAGAAGGTGTCAAATCTGTGTAAAGTGATCGGAATCGGTCTCAGTCCAGAATATCATTTAAAAGTCTGGATAACGAGATATCATATGGAGTAATAAGAGTCTCGTAACGACCGTAGAACTTCCTCAGTGACGATGCTAGTCTAGCACATATATAACCCTAGTTGAACAGCTTCGCCGAGCCCTCAGAACAAAGTCATTGTAATTTGAACATGCTTTGGAATAACGTATTAACTGAGATATGAATACGCCGAATGCGGGCGATGATGGAATGTTGCTACTTATGAAAGGAAAGTTTGTGATAGCGAAATTGAAATCGTCACGTTTGTCATAGAGTGAGGTGTTCAATTGACCATTAATGTCGAAAGACAACATAATATCTAAATACGAAGTAGAATTACTAGTTTCTGTGGTTTCTTTGACCTCCAGTTCACTTGGATAGATGATGCTAAGGTAATCCGCGAATGAAGGATTATTAATTGAAAGCAAGTCATCTATATATCTGTACGTAAAATTGAAGCCAAGAGGCAATTGTTTTTTTCCTTGGGAAAGCAAAGACTGAAATTATTCAGCTTCGTATGAGTAAAGGAATATGTCAGCCAGAAGCGGAGCACAGTTAGTGTCCATTGGAATGCCGACAATTTGTTGAAAAACCTTACCTCCAAACACCACAAAAATGTTATCGATAAGAAAGTTCAACATCTGGATGACAGCTGTTTCAGTGTATTTATTTTTGGAATCAGAATTTTCCCTAACAAAGTATGTTTTATCGTGGCCTATTACTATATATTTGAATTTGCGGCTTCTGTTTTTACTAGTAAATGCATTTTGAATAATTTCCGCTAATCTGTCTTTTAATTTCTGATGAGGGATCGTTGTGTAAAGAGTCGAAAAGTCAAAAGACTTGATGGAGTGAATTTTAGTAAAACTTTTTGATTTTAGATGTTCTAACAACTCTTTTGAATTTTTAAGGATCCACATTTGATTAATTCCACTTCTGGTATATACTGTTTCGCAATATCTATGAAGGCCAGATTTAATTTCTGATAATATTTTTGTAAGTAGCATCGATACAGATTTTGTGGAACACTTCGAGGAACCAGCGATGAAGCGTTGTTTGTAAGGAGTTTTGTGCATTTTTGGAATGCAGTACAAATATTCTAAAGTTCTAAATTCAATTTATTTGAGTCAATACCAAACGTATTGAGGACAGATTTATGATTCTCGAGTACTTCCTAAACCGAAAAGTTCGTGAGAGTATAAGTAGGATTTCCTGGAGCTGAATTTAATCCTAATTCTTTCACTAGGCTGTCAATTAGTAATATTTCTTACAAGTAAATGTATAATTATTAGATGCTTTATCTGCTGGTGTAATGATATAATGTTCTATCTTCTATTTTATTTATAATTAGTCTATAACGTCTCGCAAGTTTTTTAAGAATTTAAAAGTTTCGTCATAGAATAAGGAGAGGAAATAAAAAAAAAACATCCATTACTTAAAAATTAAAATAATCGTCCATAATTCCGAAAATGATATTGTATGTTACAAAACATTAAATAAAAACTTCTACACATAAAACGATATGGTATCCGTAGACCTACTGATATAGACTACAATCTGTATTTGTAAGGCTTTCCCTGTAAGTTCATTTCTGTTGTTAGTTTAGCATTTTTTTTTTTTATTATACTGGTTTGGTGGTGAGAGGGAAGATGGGCCTGTTAAACAGTTAACCACACATACTGATTGCCTACTGTCATACGTCGCTATGGCAACTGCACATCGATTATAATGCAAAACATGAAAATGTCAAGTGACTATGGCTTTAACAATAAGGTACATTCACGGACCCCTTAAATTCAGATGTGAGACTAGGTGCACAAAAGGAGTAAGCGTCTCCTCAATGGCTAGCCACAGCCGCCATCAATACCCATACATGTACATACAGAAGAACAAATGTAAAATGTATAAACGAATGTGAACCAACACAGGGTAGAAAGTTTCATTGCTACACAACATCAGAAAAAGGTATAATAACACTTAAGACAAACCCACCACGGGAAATTTTCTACGAGCTCTACACGGCAAACGGAATAAATGTGACCAATTAAGACAAAATGGTATAAATGCAGATTGGTTTGGTTTCTAGGCAAAGAAAATTGAACCCATTAAATTCCATCAAACAGAACACACGAAGCTATATGTTTCCATTTTCGATTACAAGTATTCGTTAATGTTCAGTATGCCTAAGATGCAAGGATAGAAATATGAACTCAAAAGTAAAAACAAAAATGGAAATTGTCTATAAAAACAATTTTATACCAGCGGAAAAACTGTGTAGCCTAGTAATTTCATTCTAAATTCATATACAAAATATTATGTTGCATTATACATATCATTATTTTATATAATGCATTGTCCTTCAATTCAAACATCAAATCACGGGTAATATATATTATGGTTGATACGAACAGCCACTGAAAGAAGCAGGTAAAAAAAAAAGTTTCTCTACTTTAAGAGCATGTATGGCCACTATTTGCACCAATGCATTCTACACACCAACAGGGAAATGGACGAATCAAGTTATGCAGAAATTCCTAAGGATTATTCCGCCATATCCGCAATAAGGAACGCGAGCACGACCGTCACTGCTGTCGAGTTGGAATCTCGACTCGTCCGTAAACAAAACTTCAGCCCAATCTCTTTTATTGAAAGTATGATGCCTCCTACAGCGCGCTAAACTCGCAATACGCTGCAGCCGGAGCAGAACAGCAATAATAGAGGACGTCGAGGATGGATGTTGGCCTCTTGCAATCTGTTCCTTTCGGTACGAGGGCTTATCCATCGATGCCCAGGGCTGCATCTAGCGGTCCAAAAAGCCAAATGGAATTGATTACGCATGTTTGACGTCCGCAGATACGTATCATGCCGACTTGATGCTACACGCTGGCGTTCAGGTTGTTGGCGGTCGTAAACGGTGCAACCATGCTGATATCGTCTCCATAAAGCATTTACAGTATTAATATGAACTACAACCTGCCTTACCACATTGCTTTGAGACATCCTACATTCTAGCCTCCCAATAGCACGCAAACGATCATTTTCATTCATGCGAGGAATCTTTCAATCAAAATTATATTCCGAAAACGAATGTTTTCGGTTTCAATACAGAAAAACTGTCGATGAATGCAAGACATTCTAATCGATTACTAACCACGTGTCGCATAGACTCCACAAAAGTGTGGCCATCATGGAGAATCGAACGCGATATTTAACAAACTGAGTACTCAAACACGCGTATAATATATAACACTAGGTCTTTAAGAATAAAAGAGATCAAGAATACTTCTTTTTTTTAGTATACACCTTTTTTCCGCTAGTATATATAAGCGAGAGCTTTAGCACTAATACTATTTAAAGTTAGCGTGCTTTATAGGAATTTATATTTATATGAAAGAAAAATATCTCAACGTATTGTAGAAATTCCAAAAGCGGCTTTTAATCTTCTTGAAAGCATTTACATGTATTTATTTGTACCTTTATTTATAGCATTCTATTTACGGTCTTACTGATAAGCAATATTCATATGTTTGTTACCTTTGTTTCCAGTAATTCCTATTTTAAAAGTCATATAGTAGACAGATTACTCTTTATCTTTCGACTTCTGCCTTTACTATCTTATTTTTTTTTCTTCTTATTTTACACTAAACGCTAATATAATTAAAAGGCTGTTCATTTAATTATTATCTCAAACCATAAAGAAGAGCTCCGTTTATTAAATTTTTAAGTGTATGGCCTTTTGATGGCACTGTGTTTTCGGAATGTGTGAAGGAATGAAGTACCCATAAATCGGTTTACCATTCTAATTGGATGTAAATTCATTTACTGACCGATATTGACGACGCGATTGCGATGTAATCGACTATATGGTGTCCTTTATTTATTTGTTCTCTCATTTTCATGTCCTGGTGTAGATTCTGGTTGAGGCACATCTCCTTCTTCCATACACAGATTATAAGATTCGTTCGTTTACATATTACAGTGGAATTTTACACGAGGGCTGAAGGGTTGCTAACATGTGACATCCGGGGGTTTGACATATTTATATATATATATATATATATATATTATTTTATTTTATTTATTTTTTATGGGATTACCTTATATTTCATGGAAACATCCAACATGCAAACGTTTTTTCTCTCATACCTTGTGTTAGAATTGTTAATTAACTGCATCACTTTAAATTACAACACCATCTTTAAAATTGAATATTATATTTTGTCAGTGAAAAGACGTAACACATTACATGTATTACGTAATTTCAACAAGCCGTGACACTTACAAGTTCATTAGGCGCTTCTTATTTTATGAACAAACCCTCTGTTGACATACGAGGAGGACATTCAGTTGCTGTCTGAGTCAAAAACGGTTCTTTTAATTTTAAGCGGCAATAATATAATTAAAGTCGATATTTATAGTGCAAATATTCAATGTCGCAAAAAGCGACTAAAACCTTGGCTAGAACTTGACCCAGGGTTTTTTCTGATTTGAAGAGAAGACAGAAGATATCTGACCAAACTGTAAGAGATATCACCAAGCACAAAACACATAATTACAGGCAAATAAACACAGAAAACGATATTACAAAAATATTCGAAAAGGAATATGTATTCGTTGACAAATAAAAAATTCGGGGATGTAGGAATTGGTAAGAACAAAAAATTAGTTTAATCAGATATTAATTAGATTTTACTGAAATTCTAAATTATTCAGTTTCACGGTGGTTTATTTTTCTTTCTTAATTTTTTTTTTTTTTTTTTTTTTTTTTTTTTTTGTCTTTGGCGGGGGGGTGTCATTGCTGTTGTTGTTGTTTGTTTTGTGTGCATGTCCTTGGTTATTTTTGTCATACAACTTTGTCAGATGTCCAGTTTTCTCTTTTGTTTGTCTGATGGTTTTTGGGGGGGGGGCGTCTAGTTTAGGTTCGAGCTGGATACAGTTGACTTCTCCACATGGTGTTTTCATTTTCATACGATTGTATAAAATCATCTACCTTGAACAATTGAAATCTTCATATCAAAATGTCATCAGATCAACGTTTCTTTTTATATTTACAAATAGTGGACTAATCGCGTACAATGTATTCATTCGCAGTCACAGAATATGAAAGTAAGTGTCAGTTTCCCATGATATAAACGATAGCGATTTCCGTCATTGGTTTGTTTCAGAGAATCAATGTTTCTGATTTATTTAGATATGAGAGAAATAGATATCTTGTGTATATCAAGTTCGAAATATTTTCAGCATACACGAACATTATTAAATTATGATATATGATATGTAAATTATAATCATGACAAACTGGTTTAAATGGCTTTGCAGAGCTTGGTTAAGGCATTCTGGCGGATGCAAATAATCTACTCCTTTCTGAGGTTCTGAGGTTCGTGAAAGTCTTTATCTGATATTTAAAATGTTATCCTACAGCGAGTTCATATCATGAACAATTATAAGTTATGATAAATCCAGTCAACTTACCGACATTTCATAGGATTATCTGAGTCAGTATCACTCCTAGTCACATTACGTGATAACGGTATAATGGTAATCATTATCACTCCTAGTCACATTACGTGATAACGGTACCATGGTAATCATTATCACTCCTAGTCACATTACGTGATAACGGTATCATGGTAATCATTATCACTCCTAGCCACATTACGTGATAACGGTATCATGGTAATCATTATCACTCCTAGTCACATTACGTGATAACGGTATAATGGTAATCATTATCACTCCTAGTCACATTACGTGATAACGGTATCATGGTAATCATTATCACTCCTAGTCACATTACGTGATAACGGTACCATGGTAATCATTATCACTCCTAGTCACATTACGTGATAACGGTATCATGGTAATCATTATCACTCCTAGCCACATTACGTGATAACGGTATAATGGTAATCATTATCACTCCTAGTCACATTACGTGATAACGGTATAATGGTAATCATTATCACTCCTAGTCACATTACGTGATAACGGTATCATGGTAATCATTATCACTCCTAGTCACATTACGTGATAACGGTACCATGGTAATCATTATCACTCCTAGTCACATTACGTGATAACGGTATCATGGTAATCATTATCACTCCTAGCCACATTACGTGATAACGGTATAATGGTAATCATTATCACTCCTAGTCACATTACGTGATAACGGTACCATGGTAATCATTATCACTCCTAGTCACATTACGTGATAACGGTATCATGGTAATCATTATCACTCCTAGTCACATTACGTGATAACGGTACCATGGTAATCATTATCACTCCTAGTCACATTACGTGATAACGGTATCATGGTAATCATTATCACTCCTAGTCACATTACGTGATAACGGTACCATGGTAATCATTATCACTCCTAGTCACATTACGTGATAACGGTATAATGGTAATCATTATCACTCCTAGTCACATTACGTGATAACGGTATAATGGTAATCATTATCACTCCTAGTCACATTACGTGATAACGGTACCATGGTAATCATTATCACTCCTAGTCACATTACGTGATAACGGTATCATGGTAATCATTATCACTCCTAGTCACATTACGTGATAACGGTATCATGGTAATCATTATCACTCCTAGTCACATTACGTGATAACGGTACCATGGTAATCATTATCACTCCTAGTCACATTACGTGATAACGGTATAATGGTAATCATTATCACTCCTAGTCACATTACGTGATAACGGTATAATGGTAATCATTATCGCTTAAAAGTCATCATCGGTATAAATGGTGTGATTTTGTACTATTGTACTACCACGATTCAAACGGAATAACAGTGAAACAATGTCAGACAATGACTTTTGATAAATGCAAAAAAGGTTTTACAGAGAGGTATTTCACATCCATGTGATATTAACTTTTCACCAGTGACTTGCTAAGGTAAATGAAGGAGGCCTGCCCGGACAAAACTTTGATATATCTCATCAGTTGAAACTATGCTCAGGAAATGAAGGAATGTTGCTACAAGTATATATGAAAAGTTAACAAAAGGGCATTTGTGTAAAGTAGAACTTGAATCTGCTGTATCTTCGAATACCTTAAGATACACTGTGTGTACAAATTTATCAACGTTTCTATTATTCGTAAATCATTAATATGTGATTATCAAATTGAAGGTCATTGCTAGTCGCGACTTATGTTACAACATAATCATTGGCATAAATTCAGCTTCGTCGGAATAAAAAAGAACTCGTGTAATAAATGTACACTATAAGTTCATATTGCAATGCAATTTCTGTTACGCTATCGGAATATCTCACTCATGCATAGCCCTGTCCTAAGATGGGCTCTTCGGATTTTATTCTCTGTCATTTTGGTAATTTGTCTGCTCTTTAAACATCTTCGATGTGGATTTCCATAGTTTTGACCTTTGAACCTCATTGAAAAGACATAAATTTCGAAAAGTGCAAATGCGATACTATTTTGATCCATATGTTCCTACATTTACTATTTGAATACCTGGCTTGCAAAAACAATATATCTATTTTCAATAGGAATGATCAGCTTATTGTCATTTTATGTTCAGAGTACTATAATATGGAATCACAGACATATTCTTAGAAAATATTTTGATATATTTGATAGCACAAATAGAAACAATGAATCTCCCGGGATTACAATGGACCTTGAATATCCGAAGAAATACCAGTAGAAATAAAGTCAAATTAGACAAACATATAAAGCACAAATACACTACAGATAAAAAGGCACCCTATATTTCACTTATATTTCTTCCCCGACGGAGACTCGAACACTCGAACTATGGTACCGAATTACCTAGCTGTCATGCATCCGACCGTCTAACCGACTGTGCTACCCAAGCTTCACAAAATAGAGCTTAATTAGCTAATAGCATGCATGACAACACGGCCGCGGAAAGTGAAGGGATTTATCTGACGTAAACGCAGGGGAATCCTCTGAAAGTATACAATCACTACAACAGAAATAAACATATAAAGCACAAATAGAAACAGTGACAATATATATATATATATATATATATATATATATATATATTATATATATATATCTATATATATATATATATATATATATATATATATATATATATATATATATATATATATATATATATATATATATATATATATATATATATATATATATATATATATATATATATATATATATATATATATATATATATATATATATATATATATATATATATATATGCGTCAGATAAATGCCTTCACTGAAGTAACAATGTTGCTAAGATAGTTCTATGACGTCATTATATTATGTTAAACCCACATTATTAACCTATGACGTCATTGCTATCTTAGCAACATTGTTACTTCACCTGAAGATTGTCAATAGACATGAAAACGTTAGTGAAATACAATTATTATTATTAAATAGTGCAAATTCGAGGTATTTTGGAATTCATTTAGACTAATATATATTTCTGTATACAAGTGTACATTTTGTCTTCTATATGTATATATATATATATATATATATATATATATATATATATATATATATATATATATATATATATATATATATATATATATATATATATATATATATATATGTATGTATGTATGTATGTATGTATGTATATGAGCACTTGTAGGAAGCAATGACATTTAATCAAATTATCCAATTAACGTTATGAAATGTTAAACTGAAATTCCGGTGTCAGAAATGCATGTGAACAAATGTATGTATGTATGCATATAATCAAGTATTGTGAAATAGGTCAAAACGGTTAGTTTGTATGATGATATCCCAAAATGTCGGTCAATATTCTTGAAAAGGAGATTTCAAATTGTACCAGATTCCTACATCGACCACAGAACTTCCTTACCGACAATTTCAAACATTCATCAACATAACCGTGTAGGAGCAGTTTAGTGGCAAGAAGCTACGCTCTAAGGACGAAATTGTCGTATTTAGGACATATAGCAAATTGTGAAACGAAGACGTCATATGCAGGAGAGGAAGAAAATTGGAAGTAGTTAATAATGAAATTAAAATCCTCACATTTGTCATAAAGGGTTTTGTAAAGATTGTAAAGAGCCCTTCCAACGTTTTGACTGTATATAGTATGTTGGCAATGAAGGCTGTTAGATCTTTGGTGGAGTATTCACTAGTTCCTGCAATATATCAATTAAAATTTATTCTGAGGCTGATTTAAAAATCTAAAATAATGCGAATTGATTTGTAAAATCATCAATGCTTTTCACTGAACAAACTTTCCCCAGAATACCATCGCTTCCTCCTAATGCGCAATTTATTAAGATTAGAAATGTAAATATGTTTAGACCTATTTGGTATATTTATTTTTATGAGCTTTGATTTTGATAAAATTATAAATCCTTGCTCTCTGTATGGAGGATTATTTAATAGATTTTTAAATGTGTATCCTTTGATTATACTGCTTTTGTGGTGAGAGGGACGGTGGTTCCGTAAACCGGTTAGTCACTCCAATTGCTTGACTACTGTCAATTAACCGTTTCAAGTCTGTATTTCTACTGCACTGCACTCTAGTCTTTTTTTTCAAATTATCACATTAATAACAGTGCCTTTCCTTGGTTACTTCTTTCATACGGCTTGCCTTATCTTTTCCTTACCTTCAGTTTAAATGTTTATCTTCATGTTCTTGCTTCTCTAAATAGTTACTGCAAATCAGAGCTATTTTTTTTTTTTTTTTTTTTTTTTTTTTGGTCTTGGGAAGATACTAGCTCTGGATGATATTTTAAAGTTACATATATAATAGATAAATGAATATATTATTTATCTTTATGGCTAGTAGAGAAGTCTGCGATAGCATCAAAGTCTAAAAAGAGCATGGTTAGGACAGGAATATGGTTATAAATAAGAGATACATGCGTGACATATATGCATTCCCATTGAAAAAGAAAGACCTAATAATATCCATTTTCCCTTAATCTAGTTCGTGTTTACGAAGCACTTTCTGGTTTGTATTAATTATTCATATGAAGGTACCAACTATTGGTAATGGTATTTACGTAGAATATTTCAAAATTAATTATTCTACATGTATGGCCAACTGAACAAACTAGTATACAATAGATAGATAGATAGATAGATAGATAGATAGATAGATAGATAGATAGATAGATAGATAGATAGATAGGTAGATAGGTAGGTAGGTAGATAGATAGATAGATAGATAGATAGATAGATAGATAGATAGATAGATAGATAGATAGATAGATAGATAGATAGATAGATAGATAGATAGATAGTATAGTACGGAATGTTTTCACATGTAACATCATAATGTGTCCCTTTAAAATTAAAACTCAACTGCATCAACAACCCCCGCTCTTTTAATCCATTGTGCACATTTTGTGGATCAAATCAGATCAAATGGATCATGCAATAGCAAATACCAACCACCCGAAAATTGTCTTATATATTGAATAATGTGTTTAACAATGTAAGCGAGAGGTTTCTTATGGTATGAGAATTCCAAGCATTCGACCACGAGCATCACTGAAGAGATATAAGTTGTCGAAATGCACATCTGGTGCACAAAATTGGAAGGTATTTATGTTTTATATTTATTATAACCACTAGGCCGGTGTCACTGCTGGTGGACTGATAGTTCCCGAGGGCATTATAAGTCTAGTTTTCAGTGCTTTTGTACTGACGGTCTACATTTCAGTGCTTTTGTACTGACCTGAGAGATACACTTAACATTTTCCGTCATGAAATTATGCAAATAACTCTAAAACTAAGGAGTATCTCCCTTATGCATAGCTCTGTCCTTAGATTGATACTTTGGTTCAATTTTTCTGTCATTTTGGTTTTAATACTGCTCTTCAAATATTATATAATATGATAATTCCAACCATTCGGCCATGAGCATTACTGAAGGGACATAAGTTGTCGAAATGCGCATCTGGTGCAAAAAAATTAGAAGGTATATAAGTTTTATATTTATGTAAACATATTTCAATAAAAAGAATTCTAGCGACTTCTCTACGCTCGCAACATTGCTAAACAGCAAAACTTGATGTACGGTATACCTGTATTAGATATGGTGCACCACATGCGAATTTCGACAACTATAATTCCGTAAATAGTTGTTGATCCGGCATGGCTGCCGGGCTAATATTTTATAGAATATATATATTTGTTGTTTATAAAGACATTGGAATATGAGAGAGATATGTATGTTTTTGTTTGGTTTGTTTGTTAGTTTTGCTTCAGGTTTTCTGATTCTATGTGTTTTCACCGAGTTCCGTCTTTTAAGCAGACATTATGCCAAAAAGACATAGATGCCTTGAATTTAAGCAGTATTTTGTACCAGAAATCCGTCCAAAGTAAAATCATACATACTTCCATTACAAAGAGTTGCAATGCATCTCCTACAGCTATACGAATATGCAGTTTTTATCTAGATTTATATATCGGACATCCAGTCGTATTCCTTTTTTATTTTTATTTTTCAGTTTACCTGTTGACATTTCCAACACAATAAAGAAATATCCCTTCTTAGTATATTATCACAACATATGCAAGAAACTGAAGATTTTAACACTAAGAGAATGTCTCTTTCGGGAGATAAACTGGCATAGCTCAACTGGCATAGCTCAACTGGCATAGCTCAACTTGCAAGTTGCTTTGCTCGTGACTGAAATGTTCTTGACGAGTCCCGCCGGGGGCTTATTTGTGTCCTGCCTTTCGGATGAGCGGTAAAAACAGTGGTTCTATGCAGATGTGGTACCTTAATGTTCTTTAACTGCTTCGGTTGAGTCAGTTGCAAAGGTTTTAATCTCTTTTCATTGCATTGGACAGCACTTAAGTGTCAAAATCGGAGTGAAACATAAAATTAGAACTAAATAAACACAGAAATTTATGGTATTAGGCCAGAGAAATTTTGTGTTTTCTGATATAAGTAATTTTGTACATTTAATATTGTTTTAGATACCGAATCTTAATCTCAATTCTTTTAATCTTACTTTTATGTCAATTTTGTAATTGGGTTGGTGTCTAAGTGTTTCTACTTTGGATTCTTTATAAATATTTCAGTGTGTGTTCTTCGATTGTACTGCTTTTGTGGTGAGTGGGAATGTGTTTGCCCGTAAGCCGGTTAACCGCACCAACTGAGTGAGGTTTGTTACTTTAATTGACCTACGTCGGTATCGTAACTGCAACACAATCGAATATTTTTGTAATGTCGTCTTCCGTGTTTATTTGACTATGATCATGTTTATGTGCATGTTCCTGATGATTTGTGTCATACAGCTTGGTCATATGTCTTCTGTCTTCACTTTTGGATTTCCACAGTTTCGGCCACGAACATAACTTCAGAGACATAAGTTGTCGAATTGCGCATAAGGTGTACTGAATCAGTACATGGTTTATATTCTTATAGTTTTATTACCATCAGGCCGATATCGCTGCTGGTGCACTGTTGCATTCCGAGGGCGTCAAAAGCCCAGATCCGCAATAGCCTGTATCTCTGTTGAGTCTTGGTAAAATAGACGTTGTGTATATAATATTGCTCGCTATCTGTACATGTGTGAAATCTATTCGTCCTACATTTAATCGTATATGTATTTTACTTATGTCGGTCAAGAGTCAACATATTACAACCATTAATGCTTTCGACACTTTCTGCGAACTGTATATTAAATATCCAGTATCCGTCATGAATCAATGTTACCAGCTAATAAGTTTCCAACTCTTTTCCAGCTTATAGAAGTTCTACGGTCGTTACGAGACTCTTATTACTCCATATGATATCTCGTTATCCAGACTTTTAAATGATATTCTGGACTGAGACCGATTCCGATCACTTTACACAGATTTGACACCTTCTATACTAGAAGGTTACCTACTTCGACTTCTCCATATATAGATACATATGGAATTCACACGATTTGACTCTTTCTACGGGGTATATGTGACGGGTGTTGCTAGCAAGCAGGAGATGCTCACTCTCCCCGGGCACCTGATCTCACTCCATCACAGGGGTTCACATATGCTCTTCAAGTAGACATATTTTGTTATTTTCCATTTGTTTTTCATTTTCACTGATTTTGTATGTCCTATGGTTTCATGATTTTTGGACTTGTGGTTTGGATTTATCCATCATCTTTACATTATAAAACCCCAACTCTGTTCATGTTTGTCTATATTTTATTGGAATACGTTTACTTTTAAGCAATAATTTAGGCCATGTAACAAATTACTATTATACAAACAGCGACGATCTATGAGTCGTTTATTTCATAAAGAAACACTTCCTGATCTTCTCGTGATCCTTCAGCACTATGCCCTACTCCATAAACTAAGTAGACCACCAAAACTACAAAAGAGTAATATTATGAAAAGAATGAAAATGTTACAGATCGATTTTAGATTAAATGCTAAATAAATGCACTTCTGTAAAATATAGAAGAAATGTTTTTGTTAGATATATGGAAAACGTGACAAAGTAAACACTTATCTTACCGCTTATATTTATTTAAAACACACCTGATGTAGCATTTTTTGTTTCTTGAATGAAAATTTTGGGAACAAATTCTTAATTTTTCACGAATCTGATGTCTCAGCCCCATTTAAATATAAAAACTCTGCTTTAATCATCTTCAGGGATAAATTTAAATAAGTGTCCTGTTAGTGTAAATTGATCTTAAATTTTCTTATAGTTTCTATAATTCCTTATTAGTAAGTTACATGCAAAATCATTCATAGACAAACAATATTGATATATTTGACTGATTTTTAACAATAAAATCATTACCGAATCCCAATCCTATTGCTAAACGAATCCATCCTTGGATTGGTAGCGCAGATAGCATCATAATGTCAAATGTCAAAACGATGAAAGGTACTACTGGAACATAAGGGGTACTGAAAATGAGCGTCGTCCTAGACTTAGGCTGGCGTACAATGACTATAACCGATATAATCAAAAGAAGTCCGGTCAAGAACATAAGACTTAAACGCCACCAAGAAGGTTCTGACACACAACATCCGTCAAAGTCAATCAGTAATGACAATGCAACGCAAGATATAATGTAAACTACTAACGCTGAATTGACTTTGATCCATGATGCATTAGTTGGGTCTGATAAATGATTAGCAGGAAGTGGAAATAAACTACTAGCACTTCCGTTTGGGGTGTCATTAACAAGGCTGTCCATTTTTCGGTATGTGCATTCCTGGGGAATATTATTGTAGGAGCGCTCATGTTGAGTGGATCCATAGGAGTGTGCGTATCGTGCCTTCTGTTGTTGTGTATATATTTGATCATTTTCATACATTGGAACCTTCAGGAAACTTGCATACACGAATTCAGTGCAGCGTACTGTTTGATTAATTCCCATCTCTTCATATGCCTCATACAAGCCAATCTGATAGTGCTGATATCTGAGGCAGATTACGCATACGGCTACGAACGCACTCGATAATAATGTTGATACACTCATCATCTGAATTAGAAACTTTAAATTGAATAGCAAAACTAACACTGAGGGTAAAATCCACGCAAACAGTATAGAAAATATCGGAGTTCCTGTTGCCTTACTTTTAAACTTGAACAAGGAAAAAAATAGCTTATCGCTGGAAATAGTAAACAGAATTCGTGGAATTGAGAACATTGCACTTAAACATGCCACAGTCAGCCCGATTATTCCACCGACAGTGATTAATATGTTGGCGCCTTCTATTCCTTTATGATCAAATGCTACGGGAATAGCCACATATCCCGGTAACAAATTCCATGAAAAGGACAAAGTTAGAGACAAGGCCACACAGAATATCAATATGGCTGACACAATAAGACTCGTACATATTCCCGTTGGAATTATCTTTGTAGGGTTCTTTGTTTCCTCTGCTGTAGTTGCCAGTAGCTCAGCATTCACAAAGACATAGAATAGTATGGAAGACCCGCTTAAAGTCTGCAAACAGATGAATTGCTTAAACATCAATGTCTGTTATCTTTATCATTACGTATAATGCGTGTATTCAAAGGCATTTATTAAATAAATATACACGTGTTTGTTATATTTTCCTTCTTAAATCATTTCAGCATCTTACTGAGAAAAGTGGAATAATGTACTTCATATAAACTTAACTTCACCGTATATACAAGTACATTTTTATATCGTGAATTTGTGTACAGCGTTCAAAATTGTCACAAATTATACATAGAAAATTCAAATGAAATACAAATTTCGGTAAAAGTCATTTTTATGGTCTTGATTTTGTAAAAAGAGATATATAAAATTCCAATATTGATATAGTGCACCTGATATGTATTTCAGCAGATGATCCCCTTTCACTGTGACAGTGTTATATATTAAGGAATAAAAACTTTGAAATTCAAAATGCTGGTAGATCACATTGATTACCATAATAGGTAGATGGAAAAATTTATGGGAAAACGCCTCGGCATGAGGAAAATTCCCCCTTTTTTAATATATTTTTTACAATATAAATTTCTTGTTAGTATAGTAGGATTGAAAACTAGGCTGGTAATAGCTTAAGAAATTAGAGATCCTCCACCAGTCATATCAAACCAGTGGTAGTCACTCCTAAAAACATTACACATGCCAATAATACCTTAGTGCACAAGTTGTGTATTTCGATCAATGTTTATTGGTTGATACTCGAAGACGAATTTCTAACCAATAAGAATGAAAAAATAGAAAAAAAAATACAAACGCCATGAAATCCAAAAGGGAAAAATCCTGGAGGCTCCGCCCAGTTCTCATGTTTAACGTGAAAGAATCCCACGCATATGATGCAGAATGAGACGAAAACACTTATGGTGGTAAAGGCAAACATCAATGCAGTTGTTAACTGATAATAGAAATGTATGATTCAATTTAAATATTGTCATTTAGTGTTTGAAATGCGGTATAAGATATATTTACAAATAAAATATTCTTTTTTTTTAGATTTTTGTTTAGATAGATATGAAGTGAGATTTCTTTGCAATATTTTTATTCTATTCTATCTTTGTTATTTGTAGGGGTAGTTTCATTTATTCAGTTTATTTCATTTTAATTTTTATATTTATTCAATTTTTATTCAATTTACTCTAAAATGACATTTCCAGACTACAATAATCAATTTCTGTAAACACAAAACACAACGTATATTATTAGTTTTCCGGATATAGATTTTATACAGTCCAATCAATAGATGTGTACCAAAGGATGGTGTAACCATACCTTTACATTAATGGAGAGAATAACAGCAGCAAACACTATTGGTGCTAAACTCAAAATATCCGGGCAATCAATCACGTCTCCTCTACTGCATTGAAATTCCACTTCAAAGAATCTTGTATAATGTAAGTATGACAATTAAGTATACACAAACATAGTTTTATTCATTACTATCTTCTATCAGAATATAAAATATATGATAAATATTAGATCATATCAAATATACTGGCTATCAATACCACTCAAGATTTTAGGATGAACGTCTGAAAACATTTCCACAAATTACTTTTTGACTTTTGAAGAAATAATTTCTGCAAAATCCGTACTTTATGTAAGAAGCCTTGTACATGTAGTTCCATAATTTATCATAGTCCATGTTTATAATAATTTTATTTCATTTTCGAAAACTACTTTATCGAATATTGTTTATCAAGTCTTGAAACGATGTACTTCCGCATTGTTTAACAAATCTATATGATATATATTAACGGTTTGGTACTTCTTCGATACTGATATATATATATATATATATATATATATATATATATATATATATATATATATATATATATATATATATATATATATATATATATATATATATATATATATATATATACATATATATATATATATATATATATATATATATATATATATATATATATATGTATTAATATAGTGTACTTTAAGCGCATACCACAATCTATGTCTCTTCAGTGATACCCAATGCCTAAATTTTGGAAATAAAAACTTATCTGTGGAAATCGAAAGTATAAATGTTCCAACCTATGTATGGTGCCGTTCATCAGATGATCTAGATAATGACTCCACGCTTTTGCAGATATTGCCACGCCCACCACGTGTTCAAAGATTATGTTCCACCCCACGATCAGTGCACATAATTCTCCAAGGATGGCATATGTAAATGTATAGGAAGATCCAGCGCTTGGTAGTCTACAGGTCAATTCAGAATAGCACAACCCTACAATGGGAAGGTTTTATATATTTTGGGTTTTTTCGATGTAACTGATTGAGAGGTCTTTAACAACTAATAGTCGAATGATTCCCTATGATGATGTTTTTAACATAGATGCAAGGTACTAGTTAGTGTAATCTCTTAGGTATACCGCGTTACTTTCCTACCTAGTTTAATACACATTTGCATGCAATTTAAAAATCTACAAAAATTTTGCTAAAATGCTCTGTTCATTTACACCACATGTTAGCACTTTTTGTGGAAATCTCTATTTTATTTGGATTTCTGTTAGGTTACACAAAAGTTTTAAGATTATGAACTAATTAATAAAGCTGATTGTTTTGATAGATTCAAATACAAAATTAATTTTATTCTTAAATTAAATACCTACATTCAAACAAGTTTTAGGAAAGCATAATTTTGAATAAAAGTATCTATATATATATTGGTAAATTTGTATGCAGTGATATGCAGGTGAAGACACAAATTGACACGTGTGATAGCTATTTACAAATTGGGTCAGTTACAAATCACGGAATTTATTTATATTTTTTCTTTTGGCATATCAAATGACCACTTCTTAGGTATTTGTGACTATGAATATATACATTATTCTTAGATATAGATGCCTAAAGTATTGATTTTCAACTAAAGATTTTACCTGATAATACTGATGTAAGATTTTACCTGATAATACTGGTGTAAGATTTTACCTGATAATACTGCCGTAAGATTTTACCTGATAATACTGCTGTAAGATTTTACCTGATAATACTGCTGTAAGATTTTACCTGATAATACTGCTGTAAGGGCTGCTATGACAACAGATAATACTGTAGAGGGTCCAGCTTCATTGCGCACGACGAAGGGTAAAATAGCGAATACTCCTATTCCTAGAGAGTTCCCGACTCCTGAGAAAGGAGATGAATTGTCAATGAATGTGATATGCAACTATATCGTCAGACTTACTACCAAGATGCCAGAGAAATTAGAATGATTCAATGGTGATATATATTTGTTTATATCAGTTTATGTCTGTCAAAGTTTATGCAGAACATTGGAAGGTATGGTTTACTCAGCAAGTTTTCGTTTTAATGACTGAATATGGGTTTGGTGATAGCTTTGAACATGGTGCATTATCAGATATCCTGAAATGTCGTACTAAATTAATGAAGTCGACTGAAATTTTTATAACCCTTAACCCTTATAACCCTTGAATGAAAAAGGTCAATTTAAATTCCACAAACTATATAGAAAATGCGTACGTGTTGGGTATTAAAATTCCTTTAAAGTAATGATAAACCCATGCTGGTTTTGTTTGGGGGGGGGGGTATGTGTTTTTGTTTGTTTGGGGGTTTTTTTTTGGGGGGGGGGTAATTCTCACATGTTATACTTACATGTATTTCATCACACTACATTCCCAACTCAGGTCTGACTTTCTTCCTTGTCATAAATACATGTACCAGTTCTATTTTGTTCCACTTTTAAAACCTACATCTCACAACTTACACTCCCTTTCGATTCTTTTAAAATACGTAGGTCATCAGCATTTAGATGTGTAGGAGTTTAGATATTGACTTTTGGGCGATATTTGGTGCTATTGGTGAAAGTTTTATACTTTAAAAAGTACAAGATAAAAAAAAAACCTTATGGGCCATATTCATTAAAAATTTTAACAACAATGTATATGCTAGTTTTATGATTAACTTTTGATTTTCTATTATTAGTTTCCACTAGTTAGAGGGCGATTTTCAAAACTCTTATCATATGGTACATATGTATTTCTCGATTGGTTCGATTTGCTAGAGCCTGTACTAATATCTGGGGGTTTTTTATTTCCATATTAAAACTACAGAATACTCCAAATTACTTTATTCGACAATTTCTACCAGAGTGAAATGACGGATGGTTCTAGAAAGCAGGCTATGCTTACTCTTTAGGGGAAATCTTGGGTTTGTTTTCTATTTTAATTTTCCGTTTTTACTGATTGTGGATGCCTTTCTTTTTTCATCATTTCTTGACTAATGATAAAGGATTATCTATCAGTTTAACATTTCAGAAGTTTGAATCAGGGTTACACATAACATAAGTTTCGAAATACTTTGAGAAAATTTTACAGAACGTATTCCGATCATTTTTATAATTCTGAAAACTTTCTTTTTAGCAATATAGATGCGTGTCCAGCAGAATCTCTCAATCTCATTCATATACACTTATTAAATAGGGTGAAAGGTTTCGATAATTTAATCTTAACAGTTTCTAAATAGTTTAACATTTTCGATATCAGTACTGTGATCATAAAGACCATAAGTTTTCTATTTCGCCCCTGTACAGTCTTTAACTTGAGTGTTGCACACTGAATAACAAACTTTATGGACTATATGACGGGCTAAATTATTTCAATGGAAATAAAGTTTTGAACTTTAAACTGTTAGTTTAGATTCCTATATACAACGGAACTTAGCTGGCTATTAGACGGACAGAGAACGTTTTGCTTATGTTAATATCACAGGATATATTCTACATTTACCTATTCTATATTGTTACTTCTCTTCATATGACCTCTAAAGTTGAGTAACCTGTATAAATGTGCGTTCTTTGATTGTGATGCGTTTGTAGTAAGTGAGAAGGTGGAACCACACCAACTGAGATACGACTGCCATTGCAAATGACCACAAGTGTATCACTGATGAATAGTTTTGTTATGTGTTTGTATGATCTGCATGTCTATAGCGACAATTCCCATACAGCTGAGTCAGGAGTCTTCTTCCCTATCATGTATGATGCCGAACTGTCCCCAGATTATATTTCTGATTCCAAGTCACATCTCTTACGACTCAATGACAACTCCTCTTATTCAAAACAACTATGAAAACAATTACAATGCTCATTTACAGTCACTCAGTTGGGATGAGCGTAATGGATGACAAAGTAGTTACAATGTACCCAAGTGTAAAAAAAAATATCAAAATTGAGGACAATGATACAAACATTGCAATTACAAACTAGTCGAATATAAAGCCTAGTATGTGCGAATAGATGGGTCATGCCCTATACTTACCAACTGAGTAAGAAGTTGATGCATTATAAAATGTGTTCTGTTTTCTGTATAACTAATGTTAACATTTTCAAAATCAATTTGGGAATAAAGAAAAGGTGTAATAGACACGATGAAACCTTATGGCAAAGCAAAGCATTAAAAGTCAGATAAAATTCAAGATTACAGACTCTCAGTGACCCTAAAGCCAATTTGATTTAAATAATAGTGAGTTCAATAATCATATATCTTGATCGGGAGTATAACAAAATAGGTGGGATGGTGCATATTACCCTGCAAATCTCTTCCTTTTTAATGTCGCTATAGTTCAGATTGTGGATTTTGTCAACGCCTCTCATTTCATATTTCCAACATCATTGACTTTGATACTACCCGTTTTGCTTTCTTGTATTACATTCATTTTTCCCGTACTACCAAGGCATGATCTCTGTCACTGTAATAATCTCATTTTTATCATGGAATTTTGACATCGGGGCAATGTAGTAATGCGCATTGACAGAATATGATAAAATACGGCTATTATTGTCGTTATTCATATAGTGCACTACGGCTTGTCTAGACTTCCTTACGAGGAACACTTACCTAATCCAAGCAAATCTATCAAGTTCAATTTACGATATGATTTATTTTCCGTCAATTTTTTTATGTCGACCGTTTTCCTCCGTGTCAAAGCCGTCCAAATGCCGAGACATCTTTGCTTCATGGCTGAAAAAAGATATATCTTAGTAGTAGTAAAATTCGATTACGTAAGTATTTTGAAATTTTGAAGATATATATATATATATTTATTTATTTATTTATTTATCTACCCTAAATAAGAGCTCAAACAATATGGGTTCCAACAAATTAACCACTATATATAATATGAACTTCCGGCAAAGTTTAAATAAATTAATTACTCTAGAATTGAGAGGCTGTAACGTATTAGCCACACACAAAATGCTCGATATTTTGGATTATCTTCTATGGTCAATTAGCATCTCGGTTCAAATTTACATACAGATACATCGATGACGTTTTGTCGATTAATAGCCCTATATCTAAGGATCACCTCATCATCATATATCCGAAGGAACTCGAAATAAAATGCATCTTCTGCTTCATACCTCAATATACTCCTATCAATTAATGATGATGGTTCGTTGGCAGCCTCTCTCTATGACAAATGTGACGATTTCAATTTCATCATTACCATCTTCTTTTTTTTTCTGAGTAGCAACATACCTTTCTCTCCCGCATATGGCGTCTTCATCTCACAGTTTATACGATATGCTAGGGCATGCTCTAAATATGAAAATTTCGTCCTTAGAGCGAGGCTTCTTGCCACGAAACTACTCTCACGTGGATATATTGAGGAACGTTTAAAATTGTCACTAAGGAAGTTCTATGGTCGTTAAAGGGATTTAGTGCAATATCAGATCCCTCTTTCAAGAATGTTTACCGATAATTTGGGACCTAACCAAAAAAAAAATAAGCATTTTAACTTTTGACTATACTTGATTTGACATAATACGTTTATATACAGACATTTGTTTACATGTATTTCCGACCGCGGAATTTCAATTAAACAGCATTTCATGTATTGAATAGGATTATTTGACTTCGTGTTCTTGTCTCCTTCATGTGTTCATATGTGTATAGTTATGTATTTACTTACTCGACTTGAATAAGTGTTGCAGGACTTTTGCAACGGGTGTTTCATGCAACCAGGGGACGCTTACTCTTCCTGGGCACCTGGTCTCACCTCGATTTTATTAGGGTTCGCATTTGTCTGAATATGACACTATACACGATATTGTCCTTTTTTCCATGGACTATGAGATACAACTTATCCTTCGGTACTCCTTCGTCTTTTACTTTAACCTATATCCTATTAGCGATATGTATTAGCGTGATCATTTGTAGTCAATGACTATACATTTGATTTTCGTCTAAGTTTACATTTTATCTCTGAAATTTTAGACCTTTAAATAAAAGAGCATAATAATGATTTTTACGGTTTAGATATGAATTAAGTGAAATTATTACATGTCACAATTTGCACTTTTCGTTCATTTCAGTTCAATGCATGATACAGTCTTCGTAATCATTATAGAATTATATCGAGATAGCACAAGAAATCACAGTTAATAACAAATAAAAGAAGTTCGATAAACACAAGTAAAAATCAAAATGTCTGTATTGGCAGGATTACGTTGTCAACAAACGGAACATATGTCACTATAGTGACACTGCTATCGTTAACCAAACAAGGTGTCGGATTTAATGATTACAGAAGGTATGGTAATTTATTAAAGCTTAATGTACATAAACCTACCCTAGAACACTTTTGAGTAAACCAGATTATAGTGTGTATAGAATGAATATCGATTATGTATTAAATAAATCATGTATTGCTAGTTTGTCATACTTTCAAAATTATTGACAGTTTCACAATAAGTGGCCCTTTGAGTTGTATTGTATAAAGTTCAATTTAACGCTTAACTGGTGTGAAGAGCAATTTGTTTTTGCTCTAGAATTTTCAAGGTTTTATTCAAACCTAGCTTGAAATGTTCAATTCAAGGAAACTCCAATTACCAAAACAAAACAAAATCTTTCTCTTTCTTGACAAATTCAATCCCGAGCATAAAGAAATAGAATGATAAGTAAGTTTAGTTAATTTCATTCTAATAAGAAAGATTGAGTCTATTCGCGGATTTATTAACAGATTTCTAACATTACACCAATTCTTAGACTAGTCATTTGCTTCGTTATGATCAGAATCCGAGATCAGTCGTCCAATTGTCTTTTCATTCCATTCGAAGTCACCATTTTAATTCAATCCCTCTTATTATGATATTATTGAGGATTTTCTTTACCACTTGGACTGAATCTTGCTATGATTAATTGATTATTCTTTTACGTCACTACACGAGTTTTTCACGTACATAGCGAAAGCAACTTTCCAATGCATAGAAAAATATTCGTTTGCATTGGACCCAACCGAAGCAGTGTGGGATCATTTATGTGACACGAGACCTGGGTTTTCATAAATTCGAAAGACTGACTGAAATGAGCTGAGCTAATTCTTGTCATATGTTTACGGGTTAGATCAGATTGATCGCCTTCTACCTTTTCAATGTTTTGCGTAATACATCTGTAATATATTATTTCATTTAAAAGCAATGTGGTTGAGAATTTTTAAAATTTCAGAAATGGGTACATTGCAGGCTCGAACTTCTGGATCGTTGATTGGCATTCTTCTTAGTGTTGAAAAATTAGTTTGAAAACGAAAACGTGTATAATGCATAATTATGTAAGGTTATTTGTTATCAATCTTAAACATATATACTCTACATGTAAGTATCATTTATCAAAATATTTTGAATTACGTTTCCTGTGATATTAAACTTGAAAAATATTTCTACATTGTTTAAGTGACAAAATTAAGATTTTTAAGTTGTCAAATGTTTACAATAAAATCCATCATCTTACATACAAGTACTCAATAGATACCATATGAAATCTCAGTTCATAATCTTTTGCACTAGCAAACACGGAAGTAATGAAAAGATTAATTCTTCTCATAGATATTCATTTTTTCCATATATACTTAAGCCATAAATATGTTAGAAAAAATAATTCAAGTCAACTCTTAAATTGTTATATTTTAGATACCTATTATGATGCTTTAAATAATTATTTGAAAAATAAAGCTGGTTACTGAAATAATGCTTAGTGTATCTGACAATATATTAATTTAATACTTACTTGGTTATTTAAGTAATTTTCTGTTTAAAAGATAAGTCCATAAACGGTTAATTAGATTTTAAATACTAAGGGTAATCCATGTATATCCCAGTGCTAAAGAAGTCATCGTCAACAGTGCGTGCGAGGGACGCTATCAGGAAGCTGAATGGTCTATATTTACTGAAGAAGTGGCAAAGGGATACAAGACGAGCGATATTTACCGCTGGATTATAATCGATATACTAGTGTAATGCTTTACATGAATAATTCATATTCAGCATCAGCATTATGTCCCACCACTATATATGAGTGACAAATCAATCCGCCAGGAAAAAGGAAACGGCAATGTGTCTAACAGACAAAGGAATCCGAGGGAGCATCAACCATTTAATCAAAGACAAAGATATACTTTGACGTTATACCATATAACGCATCAAGTGTGAGCGATCAGTACCTTGCTTGGTTGAATAGAAAATAAAGCATATTATTGGGTTCTTTTGTGTCAAAGAAATAAGATTATTGATGGCTCTGATGTAACACAAGACCATTACTGTGGAATATTTATGTATCTAGAGAAATGATAAAAAGCCCCAAAAACAAAAACTAAAAGATGACAGTTACAACACAAGTTTTTGTCTTTTATAAATAATAAAATTTTTTTGAGTCGATAGTTTACAATATAAAGATTGATAGGTATGAAAACCCTGATGTAAGCACTGATGAAGGAATTAATTTAGAACTGGAATTATTTCTTTCTATGTCACGTATGTTGAATTTTAAATTCCAATTCCCTGTCTTTGCGCAAGGCATTCTGATTCGTTAAATGTTTCAAAATCTCCAAGGGTATTCACCTTTCACTACAGTTATTGCTATGACACGCTCCATGACAACGTCACTGACGACAGAATATAAAACGTATGTTTGTAAGCTTTTTTTCAGGTCAAAATATTAGAATAGGGTTACCATGCTTGTGTTTCACAAAAACTGACAAGGTATCGGGGAATACTTTGTCAGTTTTTGTAAGACATTCGTATGGTAATCCCTAAATGGAAAACATTTATTTATTACCAATCACCTATTATTGAAATTAATCTCCTAAAAAGTTTTTCTGTGCGTTTCTTTTGTTACATTTTTGTTTCGTTTGTAACTTTAATTGACCGCTCTAAGTCGGTTTCGTGACTACAGTACAATCGAATATTTTTGTAATGTCGTTTTCTGTGTTTATTTGACTATTATCATGTTTATTGTGTCATACAGCTTGGTCAAATGTCGTCTGGTTTTTTCCAGATATTATCTATTTTTAGATAAACTTGAAGTATGTTGTCATATTTTTGCCGTTTATTTACATCATAAATCGGATTTAAAAGTGTAATTACATTCATTCCAATTGCATTTGAACGTAGACCTTGAGGTTTATATAGAGATACGATTAGTGTATATGACAAACATCTCCGCCATATTTTCTCGATAGGCATTGACTTACTTTGTATATAAATGTTACTCTTTTTGTTCAAGAGGTAGGCAACTTCGCAACATCACCTTCTTCGACAGACAATTAACGAGTAAATACAAGGCCTTCGATTATATTGATCTCTGTTTTATACCGAAATTCAGCTGGATCCAGTAACATAAAGCATTATTCCTCAGAGATGATCAAGGATTTTAATTATTCAATCTTCGTGGCTACATAGAAGAAAGTGCTCGTATTCATTTAATTGTATCTATATCTACCAATGAATATAAACAATAGATACATTCATTTATATCTATTCTTGTTTTAACTGGTCAAGCCGACAAAATGACAAAAAATATTGCAAGTCATTACTTAGTCATCATTTAAACTCTTTTAAAACAGTAATCACACCAATGGTCCTGAAGTGAAACAATAAAAACAAATCATATATATACTTTTCCTTGCAAACAATCAAAAAATTACATCATACACTCCAAATATAGCGGTAGTTCATCAGTTACATAAAAAGAGAAGTAACATAGAATAATTACATTAAGACACAAAAAATAGGATCTACAAAAATCAATAGAATCATATTATTTGCTATATTAATGAAGCATATGTCTCAGTCGTTGGCAAATTGTAATACTATAACATCCTGTGTGATTTAAAGCATGTATCCGTCCTCTCACTTGTACAACAAAACTCTTAACTAAATTTCGATTTTCTCTGTTTCCTGTATATTCCTGTTACAAACACGACATGTTTCATTCTGAATAAATTATCACATCCTGAAGATGTATGGTATGTATGATACGTTCATTATGCTGATGTATTATGGATGTGACATGTCATGCTGAATGCATATCAGTTCCTACGAATAATATTTTATACACTAATCATTTTAACTTTGATAAAACCATTGTACAAATTATACACCAGAGTATATAAATCAAGTTTATTATTGTATTCCACTTATAGTCAGATTGCTTTAATCTAGATCCAGTATCCTCCTCGCTGACAATGAATAATATATATTCATATTATGGTCTTAGAAGGAAATAAAAATGTCGATAGAGGGTAGAAAACAATCAATATAAATGTATGTGTTTTGGATATGGTCAAACTTAATACTTTCTAGGAGAATACGGAGGTCGAAAACAATCTCAATAAAAAGGCTAAGGGACCTAGAAGTCTGGAAGCAGACTTAACGGACGAATTGCCTATTGTTTATACTAGATCAAGATTAAGTCACCTATATGGTGATGCCTGCAGGGTAATATGCTTAATACATTTATCTGTGAAGTGTCTTTTACATTGTGATCACTATGTCACAACATATGATAGACAGTAAAAGATTCCATTGAGTTGTAATTCATTTAAAAGAAAAAAGAGGAGTTACTGGCTCAGTTATGTGGCAGAAGTCACCATGGAGCTACAAAATACATGAATATCAATAATATACTAGCACATATAACACATTACAAAAATATTTGATTGTAGTGCAATTACGATACCGACTTAGGACGGCCATTTAATTTGACAAAAGCCAAACAAATGGTGTGGTTAACCGATTTACGGGCTCACCTTCCCACTCACCGTAACAGAGAAACAATTAAAGGACGTACATTTAAAAATTTATAAATAATCCTCACACAATTTGCTTTTCTTCAACCTCTGTCTTGCATCTGTATTCCATCCCTGTCCATTTATACATATTTATATGTGTATACAATATACATGTACATTGTATACATATGAAGTGTATATGTCGGTATAATATATAAATATATATAAACAGAGCTATATAAAGCACAAATACAAACAGTGAAACACCCAGTAGTACAATGGACCTTGGATCTCTGAAGAAATATACCTGTAGAAATAAAGACAAATTAGACAAACATATAAAGCACAAAGATACTACAGCTAACAAGGCACCCTATTTTTCACTTATATTCATTCCCCGACGGGGAAGCGAACCCACGACATATGGTACCGAATCACCTAGCTGTCATGCATCCGACCGTTTTACCAACTGAGCTACCCGAGCTCCACAAAAATAGAGCTTTAATAGCCAATCATTAGCTAATCGTATGCATGACAATACGGCCGCGGAAAGTGAAGGAATTTACCCGAGGTAAACGCAGACGGATCCTCTTAAAGAATACAATCAATGAAACAGAAATAAACATATAAATCACAAATAGAATCAGTGAAACATCCGGGAGTACAATGGACCTTGGATCTCCGAAGAGATACCTGTAGAAATAAAGACAGATTAGACAAACATATAAAGCACAAAGACACTACAGCTAACAAGGCACCCTATATTTTACATATATTTGTTCCCCGATGGGGACTCGAACCCACGACCTATGGTACCGAATTACCTAGCTGTCATGCATCCGACCGTCTAACCGACAGAGCTACTCGAGCTCCACAAGAATAGAGCTTTAATAGCCAATCATTAGCTAATCGTATGTATGAAACACGGCCGCGGAAAATGAAAGGATTTATCTGACGTAAACGCAGGCGGATTTATTTATCCTGAACTTGAAGAGTTATTGCAGGACTTTGCATCGTGGTGCCGCATCCGAGCAGCGGACGCTTAATCCTCCTCCCGGGAACACGGTCTCACCTCAATTTAATTGGTGTTCTTATCTGTCTGCATATTGTGACATCGTAAACGATATTATCCTTTTATTCCATAGACATCGCGATGTAGTTAGCCCTATGGTACATTTTCGTTGTTTTCCCTTAAATCATTTATCGACGCTGTGTCCTGAATTAGCACTGCGCAGTATTATTTGAGTACAACAGTGTTTTAAAAGAAATAAAGTTCTGTGGTATATCAGCATACTATATTTTCCCTGAAACAAGCACTTAGATCAATCCTTTGAAAACAGTCTATTTAAATAAGGATATGGCTAACTCCATTTACCTTTGTGTGTGTGTGTGTGTGTGTGTGTGTGTGTGTGTGTGTGTGTGTGTGTCAATTTCACCAGATACCAAAAGCGATCTTCCTTAGATCATAAGTACCCTATATGCCTAATAATATGATTCTAAGATGACAAAAAATCTAATTACACTCCGAAAAGTTGTTGAAAAACAAAATTACAGATAAGGAATTTTAACTTTGGTAAAAGTATATTTGTTCCCTTTTAGACTTCGACACTGGATAACTCATTGGTACTTCCTCATTGTGTATATAACAACATTCATACCTTGCGTGTTTTATGGACTGCACGAAGTAACACTTCAATATGTTAAAGGATGTGGGGAGAATGCCGGGAAAACTTATTACCTATATATTTGATTTATTCTGGTTGATGAAGATCAACCATCACAGTTCGATCTGTAGTTTTTTATGAAGGACATGTGTGCCTAGCTTCAGTTCATTATTTCAAGGGATGTGAGAAAAACAATACAGAAAACTAATTACAAAGTGACCTATGTAAGTAGGCCAATCGCCTCAAACTTCAGACTCGATTTGCAAATAAAATATTTGAAAAGAAATATCGCAAAGAATATTTGAAAAGTGTATGAAACTTCTTTTTCATTAACCTTGATCCCAGCAAAAGTTATTCACCCGAGACAAAATAGTTGTCGGTAATCAAAACGGGTATCTATATTTATTCCAACGATAAAGAAATCCAGAAAAAAAGTTTTGTTGCGTGGGTACAACAATACAGAGTTACTATTGTGTATAGAATATATTTTCTGCAGTATTCATTGCAGATGTGTCAAGTCTAGGAGGTTACGCTTACTCCTCCCAGGCATCTCACCTATGATTTTCAGTTAGCAATGAATGGTGCGTTATGATAGATAAGATATTTTGCTTTACCTGTATACAGGTACACCGCACCAATTCAATGAAGCTCAATGAATTCAGCTCAGTGTGGCTCAGTGGATGATGTGTTCGACTGGTGACGAGTTCGACACCAGCCATAGGCACACTAGTGTTTTGACTTTTGGATGAGACAGGAATTGCGTGGCTTCGTGTCACGATAGGTGTTGTACGTACAAAGTACCGCTCTGCTTCGAGCGGGTCTGTTGTAAAGGTATAAATTCATCTGCAATGCATCAGACAGATGCCGTTACCGTGGAATGACGTAAAACAATAATCAATCAACCAGTTGAGTGACAGTTGTCACTTCATTGCGGCCATAAAGTGGTACAACAACTATATTAAAGTCGAAAATATTGTGATTTTTTGTGTGATTGTTTTTTCTCTATATGTCAATGACGAGTCAGATGTCTTCTTTCCTAATTATTATATAGGACTAGGCGTTACAACACATCCACTGTGACCTTCTCAACAGCTATTCACTACTAAATTCAGTTCTTAGATTATCAGATCCTTTGAAGCAAGAAGGTAATTATTTGTTACATAGAAAATGATAAAAAAAATTTATCTTTGACTGTAGAATAAAAGATATCCGATCAATTTTCTGGCGAGTACTTACAGAAATAACACTTTAAGACGCTTTTCAGTGGCCAATCTGATCAGTCGTGAAGATCATTTGCTTAATCAGTGAAAACCTTTCATTTGGCTGGGTGATATATTACGATAAATGAAGATAAAGTTAAAAGTCTCTATAATAAATGGGTACACAAGAACACAGTATTGCCTCCTGAAGACAAAATTCTGCCTAAATTATTGATAAATCTCAGAGACTAGCAATGGTTCATCTTTAAGCGCTTCAACACGGAAAGATAGATCTATAAACCACCGACGTTCCCTTATCTGATGTGATTCTTTTCTATTCTGACTATATCTGTTCACTAAATTACACATTATTGTAATGAAGGTGTTATTCATTAGATTTGGTTATTAATATTCACGACAATAATTAAATTAGAGAAAGATGTTTCACATTTAAAATCTCATGAGTCACTGGTCATGATCTACATTGTTTTTGATACTAGCATATTCTTCCATAAAACGTTTTATATAGATACTGTTATGACCTCTCGTCTTAAGATTCTTGTTGACCTGTGATTTCTATATGAAGCATTATTTATAAATTTTTAAATGTGTGTGCCATTTGATTGTGTTGTTTATGCGGTGAGTGGGAAGGTTGTCACTCGTAAACCGGTTAACCACATCAACTGAGTGACGTTTGTTACTTCAATTGACCGTCCTTATAAGTAGGTATCGAAACAGCAATACTATCGAATATTTTTCTAGTGTTGTTTTCTGTGTTTATTTGACTATTATCATGTGATATGTGGATGTCCTTCGCGATTTATGTCATGTAGCTTGGTCAGATGTCTTTTCTCTTTTAAGAAATGGAGAAAATGCAATAATGTATATTCCCGTACTGGTCAAATTAAATATTCCTCTCATTAAAATGTAAAGCTAGACAACCCACAGATATATATATATCAAGTTGAGAAGTAATTAATCAGAATGTAAGTGTTATTTAAAAATCTCAAACTATTGGAATGTACAGTAAAATGTTAAAACATAAAAAATACTATGCAATATGGGGAATGTTCGGTTCTAGGTGCTTAATAAAAGAGGCAGAAAATCACGATTTACCGTTTGAACATCACTTGAATTGCCCGCATATATATTACTACAACAGTTTGGTGGGGGAGGGGTTGAGAATACCGTATTTTATAACAAACTACCAGCTTTATCTTAGTAAATTAAACAGATAAATGACATGCAGATTAAGGACGGCCGATTGGTTTATTTCACCGGTTTATTGTCCATCCTTCCAACTCACTACTTAAGAGTATAATCAAATTAATTAGATTTCTTAGTATGTTTAAAGATTTGGCTACATGTTTATAAAACTTTATGTTTCTTTGCTATTATGGTATGTTTTCAAGTATACTGTATATACTATGTATACATATACGATTAAGATGAAAACCCTTCATTCATGATGTCTGAATGCACAGAAATAACAAAGATATTCTATCAACTAAATCAGTCAAAGACACTTTAAATCGTATAATCTCTATAGTTTGAAGTTAGATGCATTGACAAAAAACCTTCAAAACATTTATATTTAAACATCGTGATTTCAATGTGCTCATGAAAAGCATAACTTGAAATACTTTTCTATAATTGCACAAAAAGACGAAACTGAATGGCATGATGTGTTTGATTGATATGACGCATAAGAGCTATTTGAAGTTCTCAATAAACATTGATATGGCTTACAGATGTACTTCTTCTGTAGTATCAAATGAATACTACAACAAACCCGCAGGGCGATAGGAAATCTTATTATATAGTTTCTTGGCGAATCAAAGTCGTTACCATAATCTGATAACGGAGAGAGTTATTGATGTCAGAAGAGGACAATACAGCTATTGTAAAGTTGATTCGTGTAAATGGAATCAAAGTTATTGACGAAACGAATCGTGGAATGGAATATGTTATTTATTGGTCGCAGAGGAAAGAATATCATAGCTCCTATTATACGCAGTAATTGCGTCAGAGGAAATTCGATATCGGAACTCTTAACTGTACCACTCCTAATGCAAGTTGCATTGCGTGTTCGAATGAGTATTTAGTTCAAATATCGTGTATCAAGAACATAGAAATAGCAAACAGCATCCATACTGACGACCAAAGAAATGAATGGGTTATTTTACAGTTATTTAAATGCGAATATATATCTATACTCTGCAGTGACACCATGATATTCTGTAGTGACACCATTATATTCTGCAGTGACACCATAATATTCTGTAGTGACACTATTATTTTCTGCAGTGACACCATTATACTCTGCAGTGACACCATTTTATTCTGTAGTGACACCATTATACCCTGACGTGACACCATTTTACTCTGCAGTGACACCATTATATTCTGCAGTGACACCATTATACTCTGCACAGACACCATTTTATTCTGCAGTGACACCATTATACTCTGCACTGACACCATTATACTTTGCAGTGACACCATTATATTCTGCAGTGACACCATTATACTCTGCACTGACACCATGATATTCTGTAGTGACACCATTATATTCTGCAGTGACGCCATTATACTTTGTAGTGACACCATTATATTCTGCAGTGACACCATTATACTCTGTAGTGACACCATTTTACTCTGCAGTGACACCATTATATTATGCAGTGACACCATTATATTACGCAGTGACACCATGATATTCTGTAGTGACACCATAATACTCTGCAGTGACACCATAATACTCTGCAGTGACACCATTATATTCCGCAGTGACACCATAATACTCTGCACTGACATCATTATTCTGCAGTGACACCATTATACCCTGAAGTGACACCATTTTACTCTGCAGTGACACCATATAATGGTGTCACTACAGAATATCATGGTGTCACTGCAGAGTATTATGGTGTCACTACAGAGTAAAATGGTGTCACTACAGAGTATAATGGTGTCACTACAAAGTATAATGGTGTAGTGACACCATTATATTCTGTAGTGACACGATTGTATTATTAATACTCTGCACTGACACCATTATTTTGCAGTGACGTCGACACCATTATACCCTGAAGTGACGCCATTTTACTCTGCAGTGACATCATATAATGGTGTCACTGCAGAATATAATGGTGTCACTACAGAATATCATTTGCCGTCGTTGAAATGATCCATGTTTTAAAATACCAATTTTGACCCTGGTCTTACTGCTTACTAATTATTGATATTGTGAGTTTTATCTGTGTGTTGTCAATATAGGTGTACGAATATTGCATTTTTGTCATTTCATAAGAAAAATGACACTATTATACTCTGCAGTGACACCATAATACTCTGCAGTGACATCATTATACTCTGCAGTGACACCATTATATTCTGCAGTGACACCATTATACTCTGTAGTGACACCATTATACTCTGTAGTGACACCATTATATTTTGCAGTGACACCATTATACTCTGCAGTGACACCATGATATTCTGTAGTGACACCATGATATTCTGTAGTGACACCATTATATTCTGCAGTGACACCATTATACTCTGTAGTGACACCATTATATTCTGCAGTGACACCATTATACTCTGTAGTGACACTATTTTACTCTGCAATGACACCATTTTATTCTACAGTGACACCATGATATTCTGCAGTGACACCATAATACTCTGTAGTGACACCATAATACTCTGCACTGACACCATTATACTCTGCACTGACACCATTTTACTCTGCAGTGACACCATTATATTCTGCATTGACACCATTATACTCTGCACAGACACCATTTTATTCTGCAGTGACACAATTATACTCTGCACTGACACCATTATTCTTTGCAGTGACACCATTATATTCTGCAGTGACACCATTATACTCTGCAGTGACACCATGATATTCTGTAGTGACACCATTATATTCTGCAGTGACACCATTATACTCTGTAGTGACATCATTATATTCTGCAGTGACACCATTATACTCTGTAGTGACACTATTTTACTCTGCAGCGACACCATTTTATTCTGCAGTGACACCATGATATTCTGTAGTGACAACATAATAATCTGCAGTGACACCATAATACTCTGCAGTGACATCATTATACTCTGCAGTGACACCATTATATTTTGCAGTGACACCATTATACTCTGCACTGACACCATTATACTCTGCACTGACACCATTTTACTCTGCAGTGACACCATTATATTCTGCATTGACACCATTATACTCTGCACAGACACCATTTTATTCTGCAGTGACACAATTATACTCTGCACTGACACCATTATTCTTTGCAGTGACACCATTATATTCTGCAGTGACACCATTATACTCTGCAGTGACACCATGATATTCTGTAGTGACACCATTATATTCTGCAGTGACACCATTATACTCTGTAGTGACACCATTATATTCTGCAGTGACACCATTATACTCTGCAGTGACACCATTATATCCTGCAGTGACACCATTATAATCTGCAGTGACACTATTTTATTCTGCAGTGACACCATAATACTCTGCAGTGACACCATAATATCTGCAGTGACATTATTATACTCTACAGTGACACCATTATATTCTGCAGTGACCCCATAATACTCTGCAGTGACACCATTATACTCTGCAGTGACACAATTATATTCTGTAGTGACACCATTATATTCCGCAGTGACACCATTATATTCTGCAGTGACACCATAATATTCTGCAGTGTCACCATAATACTTTGCAGTGACATCATTGTACTCTGCAGTGACACCATAGCTACCCAGTGTCAGAAGGAATAAATAACCTATGGCAGGTGTCAGTCGTCAGACATCGATAAAAGCTAATCAGTGTCAAAAGGGCTTCAATAATCAATTGCAGATGTCAGTCGTCAGGTATTGATAAATGCTCACCAGTGTCAGAAGGCGTCAACAATGGATGGCAAATGTCAGTTAGGCATCAACAAATCTAACCAGTGTCAGAAGTACTCAACAGCCTATGGCATGTATCAGTCGTCAGGAATCGACAAAGGCTAGCCAGTGTCAAACGCCATCAACAAAGAATGACAGTTGTCAGCCAGGCTTTAACAATATATTATAATTGTCATCCAGATTTTCCCCATTCGGTTGATATTTTGGTTGGCTTTAGGATGACGCAATCGGCTTATTACCAGAGGTTACATGCATGTATATATTATAAAGTATACATAAAATTTAACGCTGAGATCCCAATGATCATCTGCATGTTTTAAATATCTCTATCGGTTATAATTTTCAGGGCGTGGTTTTCTTATGAAATGACAAAAATGCAATATTCGTACACCTATATGGACAACACACAGATAAAACTCACAATATCAATGATTAGTAAGCAGTAAGACTAGGGTCAAAATTGGTATTTTAAAACATGGATCATTTCAACGACGGCAAATGTTTAGAATAAATTAAGAAAGATTCTATTGTGACAACGAGTTAATTAGCTCGCGTACTCATATGATTTCACTGCTGGCATTTCAAAAAGTAGGTAACAACCTATATCTCTGTTTGATTTAGTACAATATTTGTTCTGTGTCATACGCTCGGTATCTTGTATCTTAGCACTTTACGTACTAAATGTGCATCCCTTATAACGGGCTTATGTATATATATATATATATATATATATATATATATATATATATATATATATATATATATATATATATATATATATATATATATATATATAATATATATATATATATATATATATATATATATATATATATATATATATATATATATATATATATATATATATATATATATATATATATATATATAATATATATAAGCCCGTCATAGAGTCCCCACCGCCATGTTAGTCAGAGTGCAACACTCCAGAGAAAGTATATAAAGGGCTATAGAGGGATCCACTAGGAGGCTTTTTGTCTTTGTGATGATCCTCGGGTCACTTTGACGATTGCGACGGTGTTTGACTATTTTGAAATCTGATGTGATGAACTCATCAGAGGTTTTGACCCTTTCAAGTATATATACTAAATCAACAGAGTAATTATATAATGTGGATGGGAGATTCCAGTGGACACATAATTTTGAAAAATATTTCCGAATTTTGATAAAAGCTGTGAATAAGATCTTTAGAATATTCCGAAGGGGTTTTTTTTCTGAGTAAATGTTATGTAACACTGGGTCGAAAGTTTCGGAGGAAAAAATATCATCGTTAGTTACTGAAATACTTTGGATTAAACTGCTATAGACCCCATATCCCCTTTGGATCAACAACCAAAGTTGAAACCAGAGTAATATTTCTTTAACAGTACTATAACTATGTATAATCAGACGTAAAGAGAACGTCAATTGCACGGTTGTAGCCGCAATGTCAACCGCAAAAAATCATACAAAAACATTATTTGCAATTAAAAATGCAGTCACATCTGACCAATTATTCTCAACTCTACATCATCTTGCAAAGCATATTGTTACAAGTGACTTTAACTGCATTTCGGAAAAACATAGACGTTCTCCTTTTAATAGAGGACTAAAAAGTAAATTACCAACTAAGATAGATTTCATCAAATGTCAGGATATTGTTGGCGAAACATCTCAAGACTATTAGAAACGATGCTGTAAAAAGAAGAGAAGTAAATGTAATTTTTATGATTGGAAACATTAGATTCTAATCATAACTGGCTTTCATAACAATAATTTTATACCAGGTTCATATTTTTTTCAAACAATGAGATAAACATTCAGTACAATTTATTAGAAACAAAATGACTGATTTATTAATTACTCATGGCTTTGTACCTTTTAAACGAGAAACTAATACTATTATCCTTTTTGAACACGATGAAATATTGGAGATGTTTTCTACATTGTATAGTTCTCTATCACGTGATTGTGCGCCTTTTTTATTCTGATGTTTAACAGAGTCGCCGACACATTTCAAAACTTCTTCATTTTCTCCCATAAACTATATTATTCTTACGAATGTCCTTGCATTGAGTTAAGTAAAGGCCATCAACTATCTTATGGACAATATTTATATGCAATATATCTTCAAGAATAAAATCTTTTAAAACCTATTTTTACATTTAACTAACTGATGAATGTCGACCCAGCTGGATTATTTTCTCCCAAGTGCACATTTAAATTTACAGATATCTACATACTATGTATGGCTGATTTCTGATAAAGACCAGAGTCAGGGAATGCCTTGTGGAGTCCATATGGTACACTCAATTTATATTGTGTAGATTACATGTAAATTGCGCAGTGGTTTGACTTTCATTTATTAAATGAAGATTATACCAGATATAATAACTGTAATTTGAAAATCGTGTGCTCATATTATTCATGTTTATTGACTGACGTCATCGATTGAATCTTTATGATCGTATGTTAATTAAAATTTCTCGAAGTGTTAATACCAATTTGATTCTATTACATGGTTGTTCCCTCTGTAATTCAATTTATTTGATGAAAACCGCAAATTTATTTTTATACATCAACGTTATACATGGTAGTAATTTAATGGACCTATTTTGTCTATAATGACGCTGTTATCTACTGATTGCACTAAAAAGTCGATTTTCTGAATTTCATTTTCAATTGAGCTAGTGAAGCTTAATCGATTATTTCCCCTGATTGACAAAGGAAACAAGGGATGTATATGCTTTTCATTAGCCCCATGAAACGAAGAGGATTACTGAGATAAAATCGTGGCTTATCTTCTAAGTTCTGAAGTGTAAGCCTCTCGTTTGAAATTACTTCATCAGCACTTTACCCCTTAACATTATACATCAAGAGAAATAGTAGTTTTGTACATGTTGTTATTAAGATTAAAGCACCAGTGTTCCATATAAAATTACCCAAAACTGTTCAAGAAAGGAAGGGAAAATGTAAACATAACATTTGTCTTAATAATATCAGAACTTTATAAATTCCCTCACACACATTTTCGACAAAAAGTGCCATTCAACAGATTCTCGCACAATGCAATATATGTATGTTTCTGTAAATAACTAATTCGACATAAACACTCGTTTTGCGTAGAACGTAATGAATAGTGGTGTGTTTAGACTCAAAAAGAAAGAAAAATATGTGAAATGTGTATCATCATCATATATAATTGAAACTAGTATATCAGGATAATGTTTCTTGACTGATCTCCTTTGGATCCAATCACATATAATTATCGATTAGGGCTTTCGAGTCGCAACCTGTGTCAAGAGTTTTAGTGATGGACACAGTTATTAAGCTTTGGCATAATGAAGGCGATCAGACATGTAGAAACACCCACACATAGGACTTTTGAACTATTCATGTCATGAAGATATTTCATTAACTATCATACCAACCTCTATCATATTATCAATATATACCATCATACGGCGTTTAGACAAGAAGAAAGAATTTGTAGATATGAAGAGTTTAGTTCAATGTTTCAGATACTACACTCTAGTCGATTTCCTATCTTTTCTTCATTATGAAAATGAAAAAAGAAGTCATGGTTATTATTAATATACTTCTTCATCTCTTCCCAAATGGTTTATGTAGGTTTTCAACTTATACTCATGCGGATAAAATGGACTTTTACTTCCTCAATAGTAAGTTTTCTCGATAATCTTGTTTATCCCTATAACAATTATTAGAATTTGCAAAACTGCTCGTCTATTTACGTCAAAGTCGCTTTTTATTATCAGCTAATTTATATTATGTAGACGTCTCACGATCGTTAATTTTATCGAAATAAACTGAAGAACTGATTGTAATTTATTTTAGTTATATACTGACTCATAAACAATTCAATCAAACATGTTCAATTAACAGAGTTTCCTACTCCACTTGTTTTGTATACTAACTTACAACTTTTGCGTTTTTAAAAGTATTCTATCAAGAAAGTATACTAGCATTACAATTGTATAACTGTATTCACTTAGATCTACTTGTGCCTCATGTTTCTGCTTTTATACAAGAAACAGCAGATTAATTGATTGCAGAATGAGAAGACATCTGACTCAGCTGTGTAAGAAAGGTCACCATGACATGCAAGAACACACGAAAAGACATAAAAGAAATATAAGCTTCATATTGTCACACATGATGTGCTTGATATTGTCACCTATGATGTGCTTGATATCGTCACCCATGATGTGCTTGATATCGTTTCACATGAAGTGCTTGATATTGTCACCTATGCTGTGCTTGATATTGTTTCACATGAAGTGCTTGATATCGTCACCTATGCTGTGCTTGATATCGTATCACATGAAGTGCTTGATATCGTCACACATGAAGTGCTTGATATCGTCACACATGATGTGCTTGATATTGTCACCTATGATGTGCATGATATCGTCACTCGTCGCACATGATGTGCTTGATATTGTCACACATCATGTGCTTGATATCGTCACACATGATGTGCTTGATATCGTCACACATGATGTGCTTGATATCGTCACACATGATGTGCTGGATATCGTCACACATGACGTGCTTCATATCGTCACACATGGTGTGCTTGATAACGTCACGTATGATATACTTGATATCGTCACCTATGCTGTGCTTGATATCGTCACCCATGATGTGCTTGATATTGTCACACATGATGTGCTTGATATCGTCACCCATGATGTGCTTGATATTGTCACACATGATGTGCTTGATATCGTCACCTATGCTGTGCTTGATATCGTCACCCATGATGTGCTTGATATCGTCACCCATGATGTGCTTGATATCGTCACCCATGATGTGCTTGATATTGTCACACATGATGTGCTTGATATCGTCACACAAGATGTTCTAGATATTGTCACACAAATTGTGCATGATATCGTCACACAAGATGTGCTTGATATTGTCACATATGATGTGCTTTATATCGTCACCCATGATGTGCTTGATATCGTCACCCATGATGTGCTTGATATCGTCACCCATGATGTTCTTGATATCGTCACCAATGATGTTCCTGATATCGTCACACATAATTGCTTGATATCGTCACACATGATGTGCTTGATATCGTCACACATGATGTGCTTGATATCGTTACACATGATGTGCTTGATATCGTCACGTATGGTGTGCTTGATATTGTCACACATAATGTGCTTGATATCGTCATACATGATGTGCTTGACATCGTCATACATAATGTGCTTGATATCGTCACATATAATGTGCCTGATATCGTCATACATAATGTGCTTGATATCGTCGCATATGATGTGCTGCGGTTAATCTAAAGATGATCCATGAAACCAACTAAGTAATTAAAAAATCATAAGCAATAAGCATCACTGAAGAGACAAAAATAGTCGAAATGCGAATCTGGTGCACAAAATGACAACGAAGATATGTTTCAATATTTATTCTTAATTTTTTCCTTCAAACACCACAAAAATTATCCATTAGAAAGTTCAACAATTTAATTTGATATCTTTCAATGCCTTTTTGTTTCTTTATTTATTGACACTAGTTAATGCTATATGTTTTTACAGAATTTCATACATTTCTTCTGCATTTATATGTTCTTTAAAGAGCATTTTTAAATCTCTGAGGATCCATTTGTAATTGCTACAGATTCTAGAGCACACTATTTTGTGTACTTTTGAAGGCCAGATAAAAATTTTGGAAATTGCAAGACATCCAAATTAATGCAGTTGTTGTGGAGCACTCGTAAGAAATAGAGATAAAATGTTTATTTGGATTTTTGAATTTACAAAATACAATAAACAAAAAAACCAGTCTAACGATAGCTTATTTTAGCCAATAACAACAGCTGTGAGAACAGAATTCAGCAATCAGTTCTGAAATAAGAAATTTGAAGGTGCAGAGTAGGATATCCTGGGGCCAAATCTTAAACCAATTTACTCACTAGACTATCAAAACTATATCTAGCATGAAAATGTATAATCACTCGGGGCATTACCTTTTATTGTAATGATGTAGTGTTTTAAGAGAAATTTAGGGTAAATTATTTTATCAAATGAGGGTCTTTGGAAAAAGATTTGAGCATGATATTAATTGAGAGTTGTGTCGTTTTTTCCAAGCAATATTCCAATTGTTTTGACCCATTTTTAAAATAGTTTCCACCTTTATATTATCTTTTTACTCATCTTCACAATATTCCGCACACAGTATTCATGTATATCTTGAAACTCCAAATGAAGGATCTATGATATCTATATTTTGGTGACATCTGAAGAAATTCTTTCAACTTGACATTTTAACAATGTTAAGATCACAAGTAACTACGCAGACGTGGAGGAATCACATGCTTTAAGATAATGAGAAATGTTGCTTAGATCAATTCACTGCAGGTTGCACATAGAACTTTTTAAAAACTTTCATCTTGTATAAACAGACATTTGCTCACGTGCATTTCAATTAAATAAATTTTCTTGCCTTGAATAGCAAAGGTTGGCCTGTTCTTGTTTCATTCACGTGTTCATATGTGTATATTTATGTATTTACTTCCTCGACTTGAACTCAACTTGAATAGTTGTTGCCAGACCTTTGCGACGGATGTTGTATGCACCCAAGGGACAATAACTCCTTCCGGGCACCGGGTCTCACCTCGATTTTATTGGGGTTTGTATTTGTCTAAATATGACACTATATACGATATTGTCCTTTTATTCCATGAACTATGAGATATGGTTTACCCTTCATTTTTTGCATATAACTGATGTTGAGAATCCATTGTAAATGCATGGATACTCTTTATTTTCTAAGCATGGAGAAATTTGTTTAAAACAGATTTGTGGTTCAAAAAATGGTAAGGGTCTCAAGTTTAGAGAAGCTCTAGTAGTGACTTTACTCAGCGTATTATGGATTACTCAGGAGGTCATGCCCACAAATGCATCAAGTTATAGAAACATTTTGTTGACTTGTTTTCACTGTTGATTATATCAAAGAGTTATTACGTAATGCCAAATTACAAGAGTATTTAAGCCATACCCAAAAACTGATCCCTACACCTGGCATTACATTAAGTACTTGACCAAAGTACTTTCTAAGAAGTAGATCTGATTACTAATGTAAAAAGCGTAGGTAATTTGTGCTTCATTATTGGAATTTACCAAAAATAATAACGTTGAACATTCGAGGTCTCCTAAAATTAAAGTTGAAATCAGATTGCCAGAATGATCGACTCCCATCTGGTTAACCAATTTCTTTGAGAAGTGATATTCTGTGAATAAATTCATCCAATTCAATGTTCAACTACTATAAGAGATGGTCTTCAGAAGGAAAAAGTGGAAAAACCTCCAAGGTCAAGCATAGCATATAAAAATACATTAAACAAAAGATAAAAGCATCGGACTCAGTCGTATGACAGAAGTCCTCATGGACTGTTAATAATGAAATAATTTGAGAAAAAAAAAAGAAAAACCCAAAAACAAAAACATTATGTGTAGTTAAACACGCCACTTAACTATTTTATTAGAATGCAGTTTCGTAACTGACAATTGTAATGACAATATTAATATATTGTATTGATTACTTAGATCAAATATATTTTTCAAAATACCTTTGGATTTCATGGATAATATATATGAAGGGCATTTATTAAAAGATTTATTGTAAATGCATTGCATAACTACTGCATTTGTAATTTGTTTCTGTATTCATGTGAATCAGAATTCCTATAAATCTTTGTAGGCAAACAAAAGATATTAAATGCTAAGCAATAGTCAATAGGGAATCAATTCTTCTAGAAAATGATATCTGATCCAGCTGTATGACACAAATCACAAGGAACATACACATAAAACGTGATTACGATCAAATAAACACAGAAAACGACATAACAAAATATTCGATTGTATAACAATTACGATTCTGACTTACGACGGTCAAGTAAAGTATCATACGTTACTCTTTTGGTGTGGTTAACTGATTTACGGACACCCACCTCCCTACTCACCAGAAAAGCAGCACAATCAAAGGACACAATTTTAGAGATTATATATAATCCTCCATATAGAGAATAATAGATTTCTGAAGAAGAGATGTCATAAAACTTTTTAAAACGAATCGCTCTATGGAACAATATGCTAGTATCATATATTTATCAAGGGATGTTAACATAAGTCAACCGTGCTCATCCTGTCAGTAAGCGGGCTTAAATCTTTGATCAATAGCTCTGCCCGTCAATAAGCGAGTTCAGACCGTTCATCACTAGGTGTCCCGACTAACAGTTGGAGGGGGACGAGACTCAGGACCCTGTCTCTTCTGGAAAGTTTTTGACATGACGGCTAAAGATTCCCCACCTAGAAAACACGGGGATGGGGGGTTGTTATAAAGTATTGTGCAAGGTAGTAAAACACATGACCACAACATACGCAGATGCTTGCTCTCTCTGGACGCTTTTCCTTGTTTAACCCCGTGATTTTGTAAGTTCTGTCTGTCTGTTGTTTTATGGATGTAGATATGAAAATTGCATTTTGACAATATTTTGAAAATTTTACCAATAGAGATGCTAAAAACTTAAAGAAAGCTTTTTCAGTATTCATAAATATGAAGAAGACTGAATATCAGTAGACTTCCTCATTTAACGTTTTCTTTATTCTGTTTGGATTTTAACGAGTCTATAAAATTGTATGTAATAGAGAACTGTGCTTATTCTGGTGATTCCAATCGTCAGAACATTTTATATTTTTATACCGATAATTTTATTAGTAATTATATTCTAAAAACTTTAGAAATTTTGAAGCTTACAATTTTAATAACCAACGTCTCTTGTATTGGGTAACGTCACGTTACCAGCGATCGAGACAGTCGTGATTTTTCGCTCCGGTCTTTTCGACAATATTTTTGGATTTATAACGTTTGAATTTCACCCAAAATATGTACATAGTTTTGTATAGTCATGAAGAATGGATATATGTGAAAAAGATGCACTGAACCTTACGCTCTTTTGAGGATTTTGATATTCTTTTTCTGTGTAACAAAGTACATATTGTGATAACAGTTCACTACAGTGTCTATGTTCGTGTACAGAATTTTCCTGGTGGTGATTAGTTTTTACTCTTTTACAATGGGCACTATGATTAAACCGGTTTACCTGAGAAATCGTGATATTCAAAATGATAAACAGAATTTCGTCACGGATTATGCGATTGCAATGGCCGTGGGTAATGTAATCAATGACGTGAAATGTTTCCAGAGAGACAGAGATCTATGGCGGATCTATGTTGGAACCCGTGCCAGTCGGAATGTGTTATGTACCAATGGATTTGATTTAGTTAGTCGACACATTGAGGTGTTTGAAACAAACCCTTTTTCGGCGGGTACCGAAAAGATAGACGAGAAAGTCATCCGCGTGTTAGTAAAAGGAATTCCGCTATCAGTGGAGGATGAAAGCATTAAAAACATGTTAGTGAAAATGGGCGCAAAGATGACCAGCGTTATAAAGTATGAGAAATTAGAAATCCAACCACGCGGAAAATGACGGAAATCTTAAATGGAAATAGATTCGTTTACATTGAGCCCCTAGCAGAGGGGAAATTTTTACCCAGAACGTCATATTGTGCCGGTATCAGATGTACAATTTACCATGAGGGGCAAACCAAATATGAAAGAAAAAAAGTATGCACAAACTGTTGGGCAAATGACCATTTAAAGTTCCAATGCGAATACGAAATAGCTTGTGGAATCTGTAAAGAAGTAGGACATAACCCAAGGTCAGAGAAGTGTACTCATTACACCCCAAACCAAAAGGATGTGATAGCCTTCAGCGAAAAAGAAGACATACTGTCAAATGTCTATCCGTGTGAGGTGAAAATATTTTGTCAGAAGTTTGCAAGTGCAGAGCATGCTTTTCAACATACGAAAGCCATGAGATGCGGGGATCTGTACAGAGCTGAACAAGTGATGAAAACGGAAAATGACTTGGATGCGAAAACGATAGGAAACCAGGTGATGATTTCAGACCAATGACATGAAACGCGTCACGACGTCATGCACAACATCATGGAAGCCAAACTCGCGAAGTGTAAAAAATTAAGTGAAACCCTCTTGAAATCTAATAAAAGCACAGTGTTTGTTGAAACAGCGTTTGATGATTACTGGGTTTCGGGGCTAAACAAGCTGGGCACACTGAATACATCTAGTGAGCATTGGCCGGGAAAGAACGAGCTCGGGCGGAATTTTACGGACATGGCGAGGAGCCTGCGGAACAACCAATCTGCCGCGCGAACAAGGAGAGGTACTTTAAAGTAACTCTGAAGTTTATATCTCTTGTACACGAATCCTGAACTTTCCACCTAAATGGATGTACTTAAAATAAAATCAATTAATTGTCGAGGTTTAAATACAGATGTAAAAAGGATAAAGATATATACATGGTTAAATGATTCAGACGATGACACAATACTTTTACAAGAAACTCACTTTATCGAGGAAAACGAATTTAAATATAATGCTAGATGGCATGGTAGATCAGTACACTGTTTTTCAGATTCCATATTTAGTAGGGGGGTAAGCATTCTATTTAGAAAAGACCTAGCATACAACTTGATTAATATTCATAAATCAAATGATGGGAGAAAACTTCTGGTGAATATTTCAATAGAAGATAATCTAATTACGTTAGTTAAAGTATATGTTATATGTTATATATGTGCTAGACTAGCAACGTCACTGAGGAAATTCTATGGTCGTTACGAGACTCTTATTACTCCATGTGATATGTCGTTATCCAAACTTTTAAATGATATTCTGGAGTGAGACCGATTCCGATCATTTTACACAGATTTGACACCTTCTATACTAGAAGGTTACCTACTTCGACTTCTCCATATATAAATACATATGGAATTTACACGATCTGACTCTTTCTACTGGGTATATGTGACGGGTGTTGCTAGCAAGCAGGAGATGCTCACTCTCCCCGGGCACCTGATCTCACTCCATCACAGGGGTTCACATATGCTCTTCAAGTAGACATATTTTGTTATTTTCCATTTGTTTTTCATTTTCACTGATTTTGTATGTCCTCTGGTTTTATGATTTTTGGACTTGTGCTTTGGATTTATCCATCATCTTTACATTTCAACAACTGTCCATGTGTCACTGCTGGTGGACAATTTGTTCCCGAGGACACTTGTCGGGCAGTCCTTTATATATATATGGATAATGTTAATAAGAAAACCATAGTGGCTGAGGCGTCGCCCACTATAAAAAGTCCTCAAACTGCAATGTGCAAGGACACGTGCATAGCAGTTAACTTAGGTGTCCCCAATATTATCTTAAATGACGTTAGAAATCAAACATTTGTGGTAAGCACTAATAATGAACTCTGGTATCAACATGCGGATAGCTTCATAAACATCAAGCCCTGTAAGGTTAAACTAGTTGACGTAATTAAAGATTACCAATTCTCCCCTTATGATTGTGAAATTTCTAAATGCGGGACCAAAAATTGCAAAACTTGCAACATCTTAATTACAGACAATTCTTTTACGAGTAATTTAACTAAACATACCTTTCATACGCATAGTTTTGACCATTTGAATTGTAAGAGTTCAAATATTGTATACGGTATTGAGTGTTAACTCTGTGGGTTAATATATGTTGGAGAGACAAAGGGATAACTCCGTACAAGAGTATCAGGTCACAGGTCCAAAATAAATTTTGGCGGAAACCAATTACTCTATCGCCACTTCAACCAGCCTGACCACTCTATTCTCTCAATGAAAATTAGAATTATAGAAAAAATATATCACCCCACAAACAATGCCAATTTGAGCACTCCTTTTCGTCGGAAAAGAGAAGAATACTGGATAAGACGTCTCGGCACTGCTTCGCCCTATGGATGCAATGACAATATTAGTAGTATTGGAAACCTCACTAGTCCTGCGTGTCAATCAGTTAACGTACTCGGTTTATTCAACAAAAGCCAGAGGAGGCATCGAAGTCATGGTACACGCAAATACAACAAACCTGAAATACATAATATTTCCTTTGATGCTCTTTTGCCATTTATAAATAAACCTTTGGGCCTTCATCACATTCGTACAAAACTTTATTCTATTTCACTGAGAAAATTACACGTACGTATCGTCCAGACACCGTATATTTATTGATATAAACTCTGCAGAGTATAGACTAGATGGCATTATTACGGACATATCGACCGCTAGACTTTTTCGTCCCGTCAAGTCAGATATTTCTATGGAAAAATCTAATCGCCCTTTCATCAAAATTAAATTTGCAAATAAAGGCATTGATTATTTAAATTTTGGCCAAATTTTAAATCATAAGTCTGTTTTAGAGAAAATACCTCCATATTTCAAAAACAAAGATCCGCCATGTATTTCCTATAGCTACACGCCATCAGTTGCATCCAAAATTTATAATTACAAAGGGTTTCTACAGTGTCTTGATCTTAGCAACTCTGCATACCATCCTCGAGCTCAATCGTGTGCATGTTCCTCATCTAATTTTGTATATTCTCCTTGTGGCCATGTCGTTACTGGTGATCTCGATATTGTTAAAAACACTAAATTAAGAGAACTTTTACTTTAAGGTCCAAAATACAGAGAATCCAGATCATTCACATGGAGCCAAAATTTTGAGAATATTATGAACTGCTGCGAGGAATATGCCACACGATGGGCAAAAAGAGAGGAAGTACAGATCGACACTCTTTCGGAATGGATAAAATCTATTGCAGCACTGCTAAGATCAAAAATTAAAAAATTACAATGTTCTGTAAACACCAGATTCGAATCTATTTTTAAAGATCCTGATGTTGTCAGAGAACTTACCTTCCTCCAAGAACATCATATCATTACACCAGCAGATAAAGCATCCAATAATTACACATTTACTTGTAAGAAATATTACTTTGACTGCCTAGTAAAAGAATTAGGATTAAATTCAGCTCTAGGAAATCCTACTTATACTCTCACGAACTTTTCGGTTTCGGAAGTACTCGAGAATCATAAATCTGTCCTCAATACGTTTGGTATTGACTCAAATAAATTAAATTTAGAACTTCCATATTTGTACTGCATTCCAAAAATGCACAAAAATCCTTACAAACAACGCTTTATCGCTGGTTCCTCGAAGTGTTCCACAAAATCTGTATCGATGCTACTCACAAAAATATTATCAGAAATTAAATCTGGCCTTCATAGATATTGCGAAACAGTATATTTTAGAAGTGGAATTAATCAAATGTGGATCCTTAAAAATTTAAAAGAGTTGTTAGAAAATCTAAAATCAAAAAGTTTTACTAAAATTCACTCTATCAAGTCTTTTGACTTTTCGACTCTTTAGACAAAGATCCCTCATCAGAAATTAAAAGACAGATTAGTGGAAATTATTCAAAATGCATTTACTAGTAAAAACGGAAGCCGCAAATTCAAATATATAGTAATAGGCCATGATAAAACTTACTTTGTTAGGGAAAATTCTGATTCCAAAAATAAATACACTGAAACAGCTGTCATCCAGATGTTGAATTTTCTTATCGATAACATTTTTGTGGTGTTTGGAGGTAAGGTTTTTCAACAAATTGTCAGCATTCCAATGGGCACTTTCGCTATCACAAACTTTCCTTTCATAAGTAGCAACATTCCATCATCGCCCGCATACGGCGTATTCATATCTCAGTTAATACGTTATTCCAGATTACAGTGACTTTGTTCTGAGGGCTAGGCGACTTTCACTTAAGCTGCTCAACCAGGGTTATATACTAGAAGGTTACATACTTCGACTTCTCCATATATAAATACATATGGAATTTACACGATCTGACTCTTTCTACTGGGTATATGTGACGGGTGTTGCTAGCAAGCAGGAGATGCTCACTCTCCCCGGGCACCTGATCTCACTCCATTACAGGGGTTCACATATGCTCTTCAAGTAGACATATTTTGTTGTTTTCCATTTGTTTTTCATTTTCACTGATTTTGTATGTCCTCTGGTTTTATGATTTTTGGACTTGTGCTTTGGATTTATCCATCATCTTTACACTCCAAATAATTTAAAAGATAGATGTGATTTCATCAAAAAGATGCAAGCATGGATTAATAAGAATGCTTGTACAAATCAAAATATATTGATATGTGGAGATTTTAATTGCAATTTAGATTATGCGCGTGATAGTTGTAGTTCAGTGTTTGAAAAATGTGTACAATCAATGAGCTTATGTGATGTGTGGAAAGAATTACATCCAGGGAAAACTGGTTATACATGGTGTGATGCAAAAGATCTTCCGAAGAGTAGAACTGATTATATACTTCTGTCAAAACTTTTTGTTTTTGAGATTAAAAATATTATTATTATAAGAATCCCTGGTACCCATTCAAATGGGACTAGAATGAGTGACCACAGATGTATTTCTCTGCGTTTTTCGATAAATAACAACGAAAGGGGCCCAGGATACTGGAAGTTTAATGTAAATTTATTGAAAGACGAATCTTTTATTGAAGAAATAAAATCATTTATACAACATTTCGATAACTTGAGTGAGGATCCGCAAGTTTCTTGGGATAATTTGAAGAATGGAATGAAATCTTTTTGTGTAGCTTTTTCAAAACGGGTAAATAAAAATGTGAAAGATAAAATTAAACATATAGAAAATGAAATAGAAAAAAATCGAGAACGGAAATTCGTAGAGTTTATAAAGATAACGATATTTTAAGACAAATGTGTTAATTTTATAAGAAACTATACGCAAGTAACCTAGATAATGAGAATGAGGCAGGAAAAAATGGATATCTAGAAGATATTAATTTTGAAAATGTATTGAATGAAAATGAAAAAGAAAAATTAGAAGAATTTCCATCTCTAGATGAATGTACTTCAGCCCTCTATAGTATGAAGGAAAATAAATCGCCAGGGTTAGATGGGCTTCCCTCTAAGTTTTATAAGAAATTCTGGGAAGAATTAAAATATCATTTCTATGCATGCATAACATGCTCATATGATAAAGAAACATTAACACAACGATTATCTATATCCCTAATACACAAGAAAGGTGATAAAAGAAATTTAAATAATTATAGACCTATTAGCCTCGCTAATACTGACTACAATATTATTGCTTTTGTATTAACTAGAAGATTACAGAAAATAATTGACAATATAATTTCCAGAGATCAATCTGCATATATTAAAGGTAGATATATTGGTATTAATGCTAGACTTATAGTTGATATTTTTGAGTATTGTGAGAAATTTGATAAAGAAGCTATATTACTTTTGCTAGATTTCCAGAAGGCGTTTGACTCTGTTGAATGGTCTTTTATGATAAAAACATTAAAATTTTTCAATTTCGGAAAAAAAATTTATAAAATGGATCAGTATTTTGTACAGTAATCCTGCTTTTAGATTAAAGAACAACAACTGGCTCTCTAGGATATGTAAAATGGAACGGGGCATCTGTCAAGGGTGTCCCGTTTCTGCAATAATCTTTTTATTAGTTTCTGAGGTAATGGCATTGAAAGTTCGTGAAAATGAGGAAATAAAAGGTTTTAAAAAGGATGATATGAATATTGAATTAAAAAAAATACAGCATGCTGATGACGGCACACTTCCGTTAACAGATGTAAACAACACAGCATGCTGATGACTGCACACTTCCGTTAACAGATGTAAACAAAACAGCATGCTGATGACTGCACACTTCCGTTAACAGATAAAAACAATACAGCATGCTGATGACTGCACACTTCCGTTAACATATAAAAACAATACAGCATGCTGATGACTGCACACTTGCGGTAAAAGATATAAATTCGTTGAAATCAGCTATAAATGAAATCAACGTTTTTAGCAAATTTTCTGGAATGAAGCTTAATTTATCGAAAACAGAATGTATACTATTAGGGCAATTGAAAGGTCTCTACAAAGAGATAGAAGGTACTCTTGTCAATGATACATGTGTGAAAATATTATGTATTTTCATTGGACATGATAAGGATCTTTGTTATAAAAATAATTGGACCAAAATTGTAAATGATTTAGAAAAGCTTTTTGAATCATAGAAAAAAAGAAAATTGACAATTTTTGGTAAAGTCTCCGTAATTAACAGTTTAGCAATGCCAAAACTTATATATACAGCATCAATTCTCGAGTTTCCAGAAGATACGACAATTAAATTGGTAAATAAAAAGATCTTTAATTTCATATGGAGCAAACGAGACAGAATTAAAAGAAACACAATGATAGGAGGTGTAAATCTGGTAGATATCGAATCAAAAATCAAATCTTTAAAAGCTACATGGATCAAAAGAATATATACTTCAAACAGCAGTTTAAAAGATTTTTTTAATAGTTTTTGTGTGAAAAAAGCATAGATATTGAATATATATTAAGAACGAATGTTACTAATACACAGGAGTACAACTTGATCAACAATTTTTCAAACTTCTACAAGGAAGTTTTTGTATTTTTTAATATATGTAAAAAATTAAAAAATGTTGAACAAATGAGTTTACATGACTTTCTTTGTCAACCCTTGTGGTGTAATAAGATATTACAATATAAAGGAAAATGTTTGTATTTTGATACTTGGATCCGAAGTGGTTTTAAGTATGTTAATGATGTTGTAGATGAAAATGGTTTGAAAATGGTCTCACCTCGGAATTTTTCAGCATTTCGGAGTTCACAACAGTTTCTTTTTGAAACTTACACGATTTTGTATCTGTCCTAGGACTTTGAGAATGATTAACGGTTTGGTACTTCTTCGATATTGATTTGAAACCAATCGAGTGGTTCTATGTTTTTTGTGAATACACAATTTTGATCAATGTTTTTAGAAACATAAGACACTTTGATTTTAAGGATTACCCTTATCAAAATGTAAAGATGAAATTGCTTTTTGATATTTCATCTCTCAAAAAACCTGTAGACATTTTTAGCATATCGTCAAAACTATTATATGATATATTTATACACAAAAAATTTCATACCCCCCTATACCAATCGTAATACTCTAGAATTATGAGTATAGAAAAAACATCATGGAATTTAATATATAAAAATAAGATAGAAAATATGTATAAAAAGAAAGTTGCAGAATTCAATTTTAAACTTTTAAATAATCTGCTAGCTACTAAATGCTACCTCAAAAAAATAAAGAAATCAGAATCAGATTTCTGTGACTTATGTGACGACTCTGTCTAAAATGATGAACATTTACTTTTTCTGTGTAACAATGTTAAAAGGATTTGGGAGACAACATCCAAGATTTTAAGATTCGACATAAAATGGAAACATATTTTGATTGGGTTCTATTTTGAGAATAATCAGAAAATTTGTGACTTTAACAATTTAATTTCTACTATAACTACTGTAATTTATAAATATAAAATGTATTGTAGGATAAAAAACTGTCATGAAACTTCTGAAAATATTTGTGGACATGTAAAGATCACTTTACAAATATTGAAAAGATTAGTAATTTATTATGAATTGTGTTACATCAGTCTTGTATTCATGCAGTACTCTTTTACATCATGCATGCATTTGGTTGGTTATATTGTTTTCAAAACATTTAGCCCGAGATGTTTTGAATTTGTAAGGGCTAGTTATATACTGAAAATAATTATATATTTTTATTTTAAAAAATCCATCCCCATGTCACTACACACATGTATTCAATTCAGATTTTGAAGAATGTTTACTACATTCATCTGCTGTTTATATACACTGGCGGATTTAGAGGGGGAGTCGTAAGAGTTGCAACCCCCCCCCCTCCCGCCTTTGGTCGGAAAAGTTTACCAAATAAAAGGTAACTTTCGACCATTGGGGGGTGGGGTGGGGATGGGGGCTGCATCCCCACCATTTCCAGACCGAATAGCGCAAGACATTAGTCATGGCAGACTGCAACCTCCCCCTTTTCAAAAATTTCTAGATCCGCCTATGACATTGAGATTGAGCTCCGAGGCCAAAAAAGATAACGAAATTGTTAGATCTAAAAACAATCTGTCACTCAGAAGTTTCATTGCGTATAGAACGAAAATAATAACACGTAGGGCCGGTGAAATAAAAAATCTGATTTTATCTATCTATTTATTTATTTATATAGATCTACCTATCTTATCTAAATATCCATTTATGTATTATGCCGGATAGATAAGAACTTGAACTATCATGCATGTGTGATGCTTTTATTTATAATTTCCCTTCGAATTCGAACCCTGAATTCGAACAATTTATATCAGAAATATATCCACCAGACCTCACATTGAATAAAGCTAATACTTGAAATAAATCTACACCTTTCTTAGATTTAAACATCAAAATTATCAACAACCTAATATATACTAATATTTATGATAAACGTGAGGATTTTGGATTTCTATTGTAAATTTCCCTTACTTGGATGGCGATGTCCCTCGACTCCCATCATATGGTATCTATATATCTCAATTAGTTCGATTTGTCAGAGGCTGCACCGATGTTTTGGACTTTCATAAACGAAATTTACAAATTACTACTAAACTTTTAACTCAGGGTTACAGATATCACAAGCTAAGAAAAACATTCGGCAAATTCTTCAGATCTTATTCAGAACTTCTATTTAAATTTGGAAATATTTATTTTCAACAGTATGTATCCAATGGAATTTCCCATCCTAATTTTTACGGTGATCTCGTATATAAACTAAGGAAAGTAAAAGGCTCCGATAACGTTATTTTATCATGTAATAAAATAGTCAAACGTCTCCTAAATAGACAATATGATATTGAGATCATCAAAAAGACTATAGGTCTTGTATTTGGCCCCTCTACAGCCTTATGCAGACTTTTACTTGAACGTTGCACGCTGACTAACAGGGCGGTGGGGACTATATGATGGGCCTTGTCCAAACCTCTTTCAGAGGAGACATGGTCCTGAACCTCGTCCCCTCTGACTGTTAGTCGGGACTCCTACAGATCTAGGGTCTTAGCTCGCTTTCAGACTGGCAGAGCACGGTTTATCATGTTGATGTCGCATATATTTTTATACCATTATGTGTTTTACAATACCTTAAGTGTTTATATTTTTATGACCTCTCAATATGCGATACCTGTTGACCCTTGTTCTTTACATGGAGGATTATTTATAAATTTTTAAATGTACGTCTTTTGATTGTTCTGCTGTTACGGTGAGTGGGAAGGTGGGCCCGTAAACCGGTTAACCACACCATTTGTTTGGCTTTTGTCAAATTAAATGACCGTCCTAAGTCGGTATCGTAATTGCACTACAATCAAATATTTTTGTAATGTGTTAAATGTTCTATTATATTATTTATATTCATGTATTGTATAGCTCCATGGTGACGTCTGCCACATAACTGAGCCGGTAACTCCTCTTTTTTCTTTCTGATATTTTGTATTCGATAAATTTGTTCATAAATAACATTTAAAATAAACTAAATGAAAATGTAAAAAAAAAAACAAAAAAAAAAAAGAAAGAAAAACGTCTCCTGTATTCTCATTTATTTCAAGAGAAAAATAAGTAGAGTCACTCTCTGCTTTGATATGTACCTGAAATGGGTAGATTATTAATTTATCTCCTTTATAGATAAAACTAGTTTGCTGATTTGTGTTTTACCTTGCTTAAAACAAGTTTCAGTTATATTGGGACATGGGAGCAGGAGGTAACCAATTTCTTTTAAAAAAGTGGCGCAATCAAACCCGGATCTTCGGTGCTGCAAGCCAATGGCACACCAAGCCCATACTAAGCCTCTCGCCTTTACTGATAAGTTATCACTTATTAATACATAATCTATTCTGCTTCACGGGGCGTTATGTGCATTGCACCACGTAAAGCCTTGTATATCCCAGAGTTATTCTATCCATTGATCTTTTACACCTAATAGCTGCAATATATTTTATACCTTTGTGCATAATTTATCATAATCCCCTTACTGAGAGCAATTAAATTCGCCACACAACAGCACATTTTGTGATTAATTGCGTGTTGAAGTATATATTCTTTTAGGCAAATATATTCTTTGATTGTCAGTTTAGTATATAAAGAGTGACAATGCATGATAATCAACTGAAATATTTAATAGTAGCTCAGTTCCTTCCACAGAATGATTGACATTGATTATTTAAAAATGAAGGTTTCTTTTCTAAATGTTACAAACCCCTCCCCTTAAATGGAGTACGAGTTTGAATGCATTTATTCCAACTTACCAATGTATATAATTTCATTTTTCTTAATATAGTGCGTCTCAAATAGGAGAATTGTACCTTAACTCATATTTGTAAACCAATTGTAAATATGTACCGTTTGTGAATAGATTTTAAACCTGTGCCACACACAGATAAAACATAGATCTAATGTTGATAAAAGAAAGACAACTCTAGTACTACTACTCTCGAGTCCTCACTCATGAGTTGCGCTCATCCGGGCTTTAAAAAAACCAAAACAAAGATTCCATTACCAAATTATAGTTGTTTAAGTATATTTCTTCCAATACATACCAATATTAATGTAACAGGGTGTATACATTCATAAAGTCAAAACACAACACACTGTCATTTTAAATATATATATAATTTTCTTTGCAAGTATCCACAGAAATACAGCACTGTAAATAACAATAAACAATAATAAGAATATGTACAAACATCACATAAATACATGTTGAACATTCTAAAAGCAATAAGTAAGAGATACATTTCTTACATTTAATAATATGATTTATCACAAATTCATATAATTACTTTTATAATCTAATTACTTTTATGAATACTTTAGATCAGTATAAGTAATGGAAATAAGTATAAACATTTTACACTCAGAATGTTTAAAGAAAAATAACTAAACATACCCAAATATGGTAAGATGCCAAATGTGGACAAACTCATAAAATCTACATCTTGAAAATCATTCCTACAAGGAATAACCGAAACTAAGAATACTATTTTAGGGTTAATTTACATCAATTTGATGAAAGTTTTCAAAATTCAAACAAATCACAAAAAATCACTAAAACAATCAAATAATATCTACAATAAAATAAAGGAAATACTTACAGTCATTTGTGTGCATTGAAATCCATTTAAATATAAAAATACTCTAAGGTATCAAATTTAGGTCTTCTTATCACAAAGCAAATATCTAGAATGATCACAAAGAAAAAGTAACATCCAATGAAAATACAATTTACAAGTTCTTCACCAATAAGAAAAGTTTATACAACCATTTCAAAAGAGTGACCAAATGATCAATATCAATGACCATTACATACCTCAAAAATAAGGGAAATAACTCAAAGTAAAGTTAGACACTTTCCAAAAATACATAATTCAATAAAGATACATAACTCTTACAAATAGAGATATGAATAAATATTATAAATACATTTCAAAAATACAAAAATATATTTTCACAGAATACACTAATAAATTACTCTATCACATTAATTTAAATGGCCGTGTTTTAAAGATCATAATAAGAGTCTATATGTGGCTTAGCGGTAACTGGTGTATTCATCCCCTACGCCACCGCCGCTACTATGAACTGAGGCGAAAATCTACTATCATTCAGAAAAAATAATATACCTTTTAGGAATATTTGACCCTAATAAACATGTCTCCCCTGATAAAAAGTAGATAAACATGGGCAATGGTATCGCTGTAGACCTATACAAGGTATGGTAATACAATATTACATTACAATACGATATCGTTTTGATTTCCTGATAAAAGACGAGAGGCCGAAATCTGTGATATTGAGTGTTTTTTTTTTTTGTTTTTACAATAATCAGGGGGCTTCCCTTTGGATGTCATAGAGTGCTCTCTTTGACTATAATACTTTACTGATAATAAAAATTGTGAACAAAGTACAGTATTGAATGTTTGTCTCTTCCGCACTGTAGCAAAGAAAACTTGACCAACTCTTTCCTATGGACAGGGAATCTCTTTGTCTTAGTCCACCGATACACTGCTATTTCGGAATTCTGAGCCCTCGCAACATTGAAATTAGGCCTATTTAAGGTAATGCTTTGAATTAGATTTCAAAGCAGTTTTCGGTTTCCGCTTTCGTTTGCTAATGAATCGGATAATAATGCTTCCCATAGAATTTTATGGGGCGTTATCTTTTTAATTTTATGTAATAAAAATATATTACGTATATTTTGTACACTCAGCATCTAAACCCGAAATTCATTATATGTCTTGCCGAAGCGCTGTCAGCACAGAACTGTTAACGGAGTTCTTCTACTACTGGTGTTGATTTGCTTAAGCATCAGCTATTTCGTTCATGACGTTCACATGTTGATCTTTGTGGGCCTCATTTCTCGTAATTGCTCCCCCCCCTTCCCAAAATATTCATGTTCCTACTAACACACCTGAAAAAAAAACAGGGTCGGTAGGTAAGGATTGTTTATTATTATTTATTTGTTCACTGATAAAAAAAAACAACTTGTACCATATGTTATTTATGGTGAACACTATATTAACAGGTACACAGAAATGGTTAATAAAATATTTTTAAGATATTTGGTCTTTTCACACAAGTATAAATTTAGAACTGTCTTGCCTTGTCAGTTCAGTCTTTTCATCACCAAATGCCTACAAATACCAACAAATCTCTGAGGAGCATAAAAGTAGGTCAGCTCTGTAGGAGATGTACAAGTAATTCCTCACACAACCAACTTAGAGTATACTTTGCAATTTGCTGAAAGCTCCACGAGTGTTGTCAAATCAGAAATGGCTAGTGAAATAGCTGTCTTTTGCCTGTCAGTTGAGATCTGAAAAAATACACTTTCAATGAGACCAATTCCACAAGTAATAGAATTATTTGATTTGGATATTTTGGTAATCAGCAAATTTCACGTACATGGAAAATTGATCTGTGCGTTGATCACTTAGTATACTTAAACGTACACCTAGTACTCTGATAAAAGAGAACCACTTGCTGGGTTTTTTCATAACTTCTTGTTTCAAACTCCATACCATTCATTACATACCACAAGACATTGAAAGTAACCTGTCCAAGAAAAATATTGTTTGTTATGTACAAAATTATTGTTTCTTTTAACTAATTTAAGTTAAAATCTCTGAATTGTCAAAAAATGAAAATAGAAAGACTAACATATACGTCAACATAAAAGTATAAAACAAATACCTGAATTAAATATAAATACAAATGTACTCCTGTTTCTTCGGACATGGTAGACCTCCCTTCTTCAGAATCCTTACTAAGTCCTCGCATAATTTTGCATCACCAATGAAAGAGACGTAAGTAACGAACCATTATCACTAATTGTTAGGAATATATCGAGGTATGAAGCAGAAGATGCGCTGTCATATACTTGCTGCTGTAATCAGACTGTTCCTTTACAAAATATTTGTCATTCTGGAATAAAAAGAGATACTAATACCTGCGAATTCCTTTTTTGTTAAAGAAGGCGTTTTTAATAAGTAATATTTAAGTTCTTCAGTTTTTCATAAAAGTGGTTGTATAAAGAGTTGAAAAGTGAAAAGACTTGATGCTAGTCACATTATTATTAAACATAGGAGATTTTAAGTGCTCTTGATGATGTTCTTGGAATATTTAAGATCCACCTCTGATAGATTCCGCCTCTCGAGTAAGTAGTAGATCAGTATTTCTGAAGACCATGTTTGATTTCTGTTAGAATTTTGGTCAGTAATATGGAAAGAGGCTTGGTTGGAAGATCCAGCTATGAATCAATGCTTTTATGGAGTTTTATGCATCTTTGGAATCTGAAAAAGATATGCTAGCTCGAGATCAGATTCATTTATTTGTAGTAATGCCAAATGAACGGATAACTGACTTGCAGTTATCCAATATCCTCTGAAAGAGACAAATTGTAACTGTGTAGAATTATCAGGCATTGAATGAAGACCAGGTTTTTCTATAAGACACTTGATATTATATGCCTTACATACGAATGTGTAATTGTTAACTGCCTTGTCGGATCAATAATGAAACTTTCGTGAAATGGAGGAATTCTCTAACGACTCTGGAGTCACGAAATAAAGTATCATTGAATATATTTATACGGCCGAAACTTGAATTGACTCACATTAGTGGAAGGTAATCGACGTGTTTTTCATCGCTCTCCACCAAAAGACATTTTCTTGGTTGTTTAAATTAAGATTTCATATTCAAGTTGTTCACAGGATTATATATTGGTGTTTGGTGCATGAAAGCTGTAAATGTTTTCTTTGGATAACTTTTTCTTCATAAACATTTTAGTTTTATTATTGTGTAAATACTGCTCGTCAAAATGAGCGAAACATTGTTAAGGAAGAGAGAAAAGTTACTGACTCCGCCGTATGACAGGAAGCACCACGGAAATATACAGTATTAAAAGTAATTATTTGAAAAAAAAACACATAATGGCATCACATTATAATGCAATTACGATACCAACTTAGTACGGTCATTTGATTTGACAATAGTCAATTAATTGGTGTGGTTAACTGGTTCACGTACCCACCTTTCCACTCAACACAACAACAGAATAATCAAAGGACACAATGAAAGCCGACCTACCTAAGAAACTCTGATATTCTAATTGCTTATTTCCTTTAGAGAGCAGAGTCTGTATAAATTCTGTTTAGTATGAGTACAAGAAAAATGCCGGCCAGACATAGCGCGCAATTTGTACCCATGACAACAATCTGCATTTTGGATGATCTCTTTTTCTGTATACCTGAAGCTGGAATCAGACTGTTCCTGTATAATGTATGTTTCGTTTTGTCCTAAAACTAGATACTTGTAACTGCGAGTTCCATTTCTGTTAAAAACGCGTTTTGAATAATTTGTTATTCTGTTCTTTAGTTTTTGAAAGGGAATGGCAGTATAAAGAGTTAAAAAATAAAAAAAAGACTTGATACTAGTGACATCTATGTTATTTCTAAAAATAATCATTCAAATATATATCTACTATCTTTTTTGAAGAGAAAACAGAAGACATCTGACAAAGCTGTATGGCACAAATCACCAAGGACATGTACATAAAAAATGATAAAAGTAGAATATACACGGAACGACATTACAAAAATATTCCATCCACGATATAGACTTAGGACCGTCAATTGAAGTAACACACGTCACTCAATTGGTGTGGATAAAAAGTATGGCTAAAAAGTGTGGTTAAAAAGTTGAAGTACAATTTTAAATGAAAATGAAATTATAGATCACCTTCTTTGTTAGCACTTTTAATTCAAACTGATTTTTCTGATTTATTATTACTTAGATCTATTTAGGTAACTATATCTATTTATTCTAATATATGTTTGTGATGAGAAAACGAATGAAACTATTGGAAACTGCGTTCATGTAAATTTATCAATAGGCTAAAATAAAATAAATACTGGTACAGTGATTCTTCTGTCTTATTTGTTTATACTTTTCCGAAAAAGACAAAAAGCATTTTTTAACAAAATCCGGGGGCGCTTACATCCCCCGGCATCTGAAAGGCTTAGAATTAGGTTAATAATTAAATATGTATGCATTATCATGAGAATTATCTCAAACCCTGTCATTATGAACTCACTGGAGCACTTCTCAAAAAGTACCAGAAAGTTTTATAATCCCATCTAAAGTAGGTCTTAAATAGGGATTCTGTGACGGCGAATAATATTTTCACTTATACTTATGGCACCACGACGGGTGTGACCGGTTGGCAGGGGATGCTTACTCCTCCATGGCACCTGATCTCACATCTGTTTTGACAGAGGTTCGTGATTGCTAATATTTTAAATACATATGTATTGTCGCGTTTCTTCGACTTCGAGTTGTGGATATCGGATCAATAACTTTGATTTGTACATAGGTCTCAAATAGGGATTTCCACAGAGCACGATCTCGAATTCCGAATCCGGAACTGAGTGGGATCATTTTTGCTAACCTCGAGACCTGTGGTTTTTACGTATATTTGAGAAAAATGCTTTAAAATCTTTAACACTTTTATTATGCGTTTTTCACGGTGACAACAATTGTGTTTACTTTTCTTAACTCACGAACCAGTCTATGTAAGCCCGATCTTTGGATGATTTTCCGCTATGCTCATCAACCAGCCATTCTGAAAATTCGATAACACCCAATGTTGATACTAGCGTGAATTCATAAAACATTGCATCATCCTTTTGGCGTATAGTTCTCACATTTTGGGCAGCTATTTCTGCCCCAGGACCGAGGGTAATTTCATCGGCTTCAAGTACTAAATAATCTCTATAGCGACTACCGCTCACGACGTATCTTAAAACTGCTCCTTTTGTTAGTGATTCCACGAGTTTCACTTTCGAACCAAATAACACAGTTCCATGAGGATCTACTGATAGTACTCTTTTCCACGGTCTGTTATCTATGAACCAATGGATATCTTGCCGTAACTGTGTCTGTGATAAATGAATATTTGAACCGACTTCGAAGGCATCAGTGATCACGGTACCTGTACTAACGTACCGCTGCCATATCCAGTGAGTGTTATCTTCTAGCACCTGCAGTGACAACTGTCCGACTTGCCCTATGGTTTCTGCAGTGACAGTCTCGTTTACAATGAGTATGTTGTCGAGTTCTATTGTCCGATCATTCGTGATGACCTTTACTCGATGACCATCCAATATGGATGCTATCAGCATACGCTTAGAGCCTTCATATGTGATTCCATTCTCGTTATTCCAATACACTTGTAGCCAACAAGGATCTGCGTACCAATCCAGTGGTCTGAATGTCGTCATTCCTCCTGTTTTCAAATTAAAAGTTCAGCAGAAAACAAATATTTAGTGCTGTGTGGATTTTATAGAGTCTGTCTGAATATAGTTTCATTACAACTTTACTGTATATTTATCTATTTCACAAGATTATGCACAAAGTTTTTCTCAAATTTTGAGAATGTAACGAAGTAAACATTGTGGATCTCCTCGTGAGTCTTTGCATACAGGATTATTTAAACAAATGTCATTCATAACTGTAGAAGATGACACTATTGGAAATTTCCCTATCTCAGATATTATATTGTACAGACCACATTTCCTATGTAGTATACCAAAATAATATAACAAATGTGTTGTTTTAATTACTTTGAATGCCAATCGAAAGTATATCATTTTAAGATGGTCGATAATACCATGGTTTTCATTAATGGGGAAAGATAGGAGGAAAGGTCACACCTAGATATTTCCGGTATCATTGTTAAAATCTAGAAGTTGTTTTGAGCGGTAGAGGAATGCTGATAAATCATTGTAAAAAATCAAGGTCGGTGGATAATTGCTGTAAAAAGTTTTAAATGATTACAGCCAAATAAACAAGAAAAATAAAAGTAATTTTATGGGAATAATTCTAATACGATATTTATACACTGCAAGAACCTAGCAACCTTTGTATAGGAATTGTAAGTCAGATGTATTTTTAGTTGTGTCACTATTTTTATTTAATGAGTATATTACCAAAATCAAAATGACTTGTAAAGAGTAGTCATAAACAGCAATATAGCAACATAGATAGAATAACAATGTACCACTTTTGACATGGACATTCATAGACTCCTTGAAACAGGAGGGGAAATACGACTCCAAAACAAGAGGAAATGAAGACACTAGAAATTCTCAAGCAAAGCGTATTGTTGTATGAAAATTAAACTTACTTTCGTATTTTACAATACGACCTAACATTATTTCGCGTATGTTATAATAATTATTTCACCCTAGCAAAACATGTCTTCGTAAAGTGGCGTTTAATGATTTTAATAGCTGTCACTACTCCCGAAGTAATGCAACCAACATGCATTCCTGTAAACATTTGTAACATTTGAATGTCTCATTTCATATTACACTAATTTAACATGTCAGAAGAGGTTTGATATATATCTCATGACCATCGATATTAATAATATGCACAATTACTATAAGACAGAAGTCTGGAGTAAACAGCATAATACTGACATTATATATCTTCCAAACACATATAATGATGTACCCCATGGAACTATGTAAATTACCCAGAAAATAAATGAAATTGAATAGACATAAGAACATGAATAAGTGCCTCAATTTTATAACGTATGTTAAAATTTTAGTCCTACCTGTGCTTTTAATGATATTCTATAAAGTGAAAACAATTACTTTTTATGGTTAAATTTACCTCTGCTGATGTGTTCACCAACGTTCCATTTTATTTCATTGTATGACCCGGATGTTGACACGATAGCAAACTTCCAGTACTCGTCTTTAAGAAATTCTGAATGATCGTATTTTTCCGCCATGCCGACATTCCATAGGTGCTGTCCTGTTACGTAGCCATCATTGATGCCTTTGAGGTTAACATTCTTAAACGAAGAGATCAAAATGAAACGCAGTGATATATTTGCAGGAATGAACAGATACCTACGAATGTCAAATCAAATTTTAGCTCACCTGAACCAATGTCTCAAGTGAACCATAGTTATGATAATGCTAGCGTCTTCCGCTTGGTTAACATCACATTTTTATAACCCTTGAAGGCAGTTGCAGAAAGAATGACCGGAATGAATTGAACTGAATGAAGTACTCAAGGTAAAATTGTCTGTATGAATCCACCACGGTGTAGGGCAAAGTTAATCTCAGAAGATATACAGGTGTATATTTATCTAATACTATATTACATACTAATCAATTTCCTACACTTTATTGGCTACACGGATCTGAGATCAACGAAATTACCTGGAGTGGATACACGGTACCGGAATACCGATCAGCCACTTTGATATCATGCCCAGAAAAGACAGCATCTTGTAGATCTTGTAGACTTCCATCAATAACACTGCCGTCAGACAGTGCTGAATACACAAGATTACTGGTTCTCGCATTACAACCAGAATACCTATAAAGATGGATGAAATATCAACTTTCGAAGTATTAAACTCGTTTCTGGGTAGGAAATTTCTACAATTTTAATAATTGAGTAAATGACATTTCCTTAGAAGCTGTTTGAGGGTTTTTCTTCTATATTTCTATTATTATCTTTGTTTGCTTATCTACATGTATTTACTACATTATCATTTGATAGTTGCTAGTATTTTCATAAAGTCACAGTCAGACGAAGGAAAGCGAATACTTTTATTAAGAATAGGACATTCGCGCACATATGAATTTTGTGATTCCTTATTATATTTTGGTGTTTATTCGTTTGGAATATATGACGAATTGCAAAATGAAGAAGATTATATTGATGTAACACAAATATTTAGATAAAACTATCGGTGTTTCAAATAGGTCAGATATAAGCATAAACAATTACACTATAAAATTAAATGGTAAAACATTTAATGATAAAACAATAAAATCATAGCCCATTCACAAGTTACGTCATATTTCATATTGCATAAATAAAAATCATAAAGACTAAGACACATGTATTACTATAAAGAATATGTTTTTCTATTCATTCCAAATTCAGAATAGAATGGTAATCATGGACGTCTGGAGGAACAGATGGGTGATAAGGTGTCAGGGATGTGATGTCATTCCCTGCAGACCGATCACACCCGCCATATTATCATAGTATCAGTATTTAAATCAGTATAAGGTGTTTAACATCTACTAATTATGAGTACACTAAATTATGAATCATATTGGCAAACCAATATGCTGCAAGAAAAAAGAGGAGTTAATGGCTCAGTTATGTGGCAGAAGTCACCATGGAGCTATACAGTACATGAATATAAATGATATACTAGACCATATAACACATTACAAAAATATTTGATTGTAGTGTAATTACGATACCGACTTAGGACGGTCATTTAATTTGACAAAAGCCAAACAAATGGTGTGGTTAACCGGTTTACGGGCCCACCTTCCCACTCACCGTAACAGCAGAACAATCAAAGGACGTACATTTAAAAATTTATAAATAATCCTCCATGTAAAGAACAAGGGTCAACAGGTATCGCATATTGAGAGGTCATAAAGATATAAACACGTAAGGTATTGTAAAACACATAATGGTATAAAATATATGCGACATCAACATGATAAACCGTGCTCTGCCAGTCTGAAAGCGATCTAAGACCCTAGATCTGTACCAAGTAGACACAAACGAAATTTTGTAACTCAATTTTGGCAACAACTATATAAATCCTTTAGAATGTGGTTTGTAGTTAAAAGAATTATACTCCAAAATCTTTATAGTATATTTGATAATACATAATAAGTATGTACAACAATAAAAATACCGCATATTATTCCGTCGGAATATAAATATAAAGACAAGATAGTGAGTAAAGGCACTCAAGGACACCCAGAAGAAATCCAGATAAGATTAAGTGCCAAGAAGCAGTAAGCATCCCCTGCCGACCAGCCATGCCCTCCATGATGCCATAATATAAGTCGTCTTGACATTATAAGATCGAAGTCACATTTAGCAGACGGTATAATACCATAGCCATATATGGTAAAACGTCACTATTACTATTGTTGTTGCAATAGAAATCTACCACAATCTAAACAACAATATAAACAACATCTTTAAACGAAAAAAATAAGTCAATATGTAAGAAAAAGATATACGATAATTGGGTAAATATATTTTTATCGTCCGTAACAAATTTGCAGAGTTTTGACTTTACACTTTTGATTTCATATCTTTCGATAATATATTTTTTCAAATAGTAATTTGCTTCAGTGAATAAAGGAACTGCAATCAGAAGAAGTTCTAACATATTGGTTTGCTGAGACACATAGACACCATATTCAAGTAATATCTATTCAGTTTGCGCTTGTTAAATGACATGGAAAAAACTATTCCATGATTTATATGTACTGATTCGTAGGATTTACTATGATCTTATCACAAATGACATGGACAAAACTATTCCATGATTTATATTTACAGATTCGTAGGATTTATTATGATCTTATCACAAATGACATGGACAAAACTATTCCATGATTTATATTTACAGATTCGTAGGATTTATTATGATCTTATCACAAATGACATGGACAAAACTATTCCATGATTTATATTTACAGATTCGTAGGATTTATTATGATCTTATCACAAATGACATGGACAAAACTATTCCATGATTTATATTTACAGATTCGTAGGATTTATTATGATCTTTTCACAAATGACATGGACAAAACTATTCCATGATTTATATTTACAGATTCGTAGGATTTATTATGATCTTATCACAAATGCATTCCATTCTTTACTGTCTTAGCTTGAGATCTTAGCGAGAGAAGAATCGCTTATTTTTCAGATGATTGATGTGTGTCTTTTAAGTTGATATGTTACATGACACTTATTTTACAACATACGATACGGACATTAACCATATACACTATAGCATTTGAACAGTTAATTTTCTCTTTTTTGTTCCCCGCATATGCTTGTATTATAGATGATATTAATGGCATCTATATAAATTCATTTGTGCTTACCTTATAAACCAGGACAAATCGTAATTTCTGATGCGATTAGAGTCCGAAGGAGGTTGGTGTTCTCCTATCTTCCATTTGGCTACATACACATCTCCAGTCGTACAGAGGTTGACAAAAAGCCACGAGGCATTTCGACCAAGTTTTTTCCAATGTCGTTTATTTATGTGTAGTAGAGATTGACCACAGACATTTCCCTTTATGATTTTTGCTGTATCGATCTGTTAATAAAGATAATTTTATATATATATAACACACGAACTCACGACCTATGGTACCGAATCACCTAGCTGTCATGCATCCGACCCTCTAACCGACTGAGCTACCCGAGCTAACTATATATATATATATATATATATATATATATATATATATATATACTGAGCTACCCGAGCTAACTATATACATATATATATATATATATATATATATATATATATATATATATATATATATATATATATATATATATATATATATATAGTTAGCTCGGGTAGCTCAGTCGGTTAGAGGGTCGGATGCATGACAGCTAGGTGATTCGGTACCATAGGTCGTGAGTTCGAGTCCCAGACGGGGAACAAATATAAGTGAAATATAGGGTGCCTTGTTAACTGTAGTGTCTTTGTGCTTTATATGTTTGTCTAATTTGTCTTTATTTTCTACAGGTATTTCTTCGGAGATCCAAGATCCATAGTACCCCCAGGTGTTTCACTGATTCTATTTGTGCTGTATATATATGTATATATATATATATATATATATATATATATATATATGTATATATATATATATATATATATATATATATATATATATATATATATATATATATATATATATATATATATATATATATATATATATATATATATATATTTTAAATGATAGCAATTTTCCTGTTTCCATCTGAACAATAAGTTAAGTTAACCACACACATGTTGTACGTCTTTTATAATTGAACGCCGTAATCATTATTGTTTACCATTTAGTCGAGATTTGTAACGTCCAGTATAATTCTTCATTTTATTGTTCATTTAGCTTTGCCTACAGAATATCTATTGTGTGACGGAGTCAAATTGCTGTCTGCTCTAACATGTCTATGTTGTGTGTGTAAGTAGGTCGGGTTGTATCATAATGTTCGGGCAGGCATGGTGTAGTAGTGAAGCGCTTGGCTTGCAGTGCCGACGATTCCCGGATTGCACCACTATGTTTTAGAGGTTGGTTACCTCCTTCTTCCATGTCGCGATATAACTGAAAAATTGTTGAAAGCGACGTAAAACACCAATCAATCAACCAACCAACATATATCATAATGTAAATAGGTTTTTATTGGCACAGTGCAGTGTATATTGATACAATATACATACCTTCACTATATGACTCCATTCTTTTGAATAGACTCTCATCTGAGCTCCTTTCATGGCCGCCTTGACCAGTTCCTCTTTTGTACCGGAGACACGTACACCGCTGTCATCATGTCCGTAAACTAAAAACCATTCACTGTCGCAACCACCTGAAACATACACATCTTTTACTTCGAATTTTCAAATTTATATTTCGAAATTGACATTTGAACTTCCACATGAAATATTTAAGAAGTATTTAATTGTCTAAAATACGGAATTAACTGGTGTCACATGACACATGACATGGCACTAAAAACAATGTACCACAGTGGGCAATTACGGACCCCTGAAATTCAGAGGTGAGACCAGGTGCCCGGGAGGAGTGAGCGTCTCCTGTTTGGCTAGTCACACCCGCCGTGAATGCCCTGACATGCAGACGAAACATCTATAATTCAGCACTGTAAATATACATGAATTTGAACAAACACTGTGTAGAAAGTGTCACAGTCACATTACATCAGGACAAAGGTTATAATAACATTTAGTCGTCGGTTACCCTACCTGAGTTACGTTTCAATAACCCATGTTGGACTGGATTACACCAGAAGGCGCGCATTAATATTTAATGGGAGGAGCTTGCCTAGATACACTCTTACTAGGTCGTGTCTTTCTATTTACAAGGATACAAGACCAATTTTCATTTTTCATTTCAAGCATAACGCACAACATATATGCATGTACAGACAAGCAGTGACACCAAACCATGATAATGAATATAGAGCACATATACTTTTAAGCTGTAAAAGCTCCAAATTCAAACGAAACCCAAATCACATACAGCCGACGGTTTCATGCATTTCAATTTTCTAAACATGTGAAACGGCAAACTGTACATGTACATGTTATACCGCACGCAGGCAGAACAATCACATGTATACTTCTTCCGTTGCATACGTTAGCCTGCATCTTGAATTTCTTTGTAATTGGCTAATTTAATTCATTAAAATAAAAAAGAACCAATTCACAGTAAAGTGTATTAACAGAATTACCTTTCACAGTTGCCTTCTAACTTTGGTTTCATAGCATGACTAAATTTTGAAAATTGTACTATTACAATACAATTTCTTTGTAATTAACTAATTCAACATGATAAAGTAGGGGGACAGGGGGTCGCTTCTGTTTGACTTTTTATCAAAAGTAAGAATTTTTAAGCCTTTCAATAAAATAAGATATGCTTCATATTCAGATGCACTATTTTCTTTACTTATTAAGGTTGGGAGATTTTAAAAACTAGAATATGGTTTTTTCAAAAATGAATCGAGCGGGATATTTGATTTATTAGAGTACGTTAATTTTAAAGATTTTGTAATGTAAATATGAGGAAGAAGTGTCTTATCATTTGTGTTCATGGGATAAAATTCTGGTGCGTCACGTGCAAATTCTTTGAGAAGCGTTTTTGCTTTTCACGAAATTGACACGCGACGAACCGGAATTATATTCCATGAAAACAAAAAACTAGAAACTCATTCCTTAATCTTAATTGAACATTCCTTAATTATGTCACATGTAACATTACATCTTATAACGTTAACATCTTATGGAAGTAACAACTGACTACAACGGATGTTCGCGTAAATTCCCTCTATACAAAAATGATTAGTGTGTGAATTTTCCAGCTCGCATTTTTAGATTCTAAATATATTTTCTGAAATCTCATATATATTCCAACTATCTACAGATTTGAATTAAACCTCTACTTATCACACTTTCACGCAAATAAAAGACGATAAATGCAGAATGTAAGAGAAGTAATATTAAATTTCAAAAGCCCTGTAAAAAACCTAATCCCATAAAATCTTCTATCTTGAATCTAACACGTTAACCGCAAAACTATGCATTCCACTTAGAAAAACTTACATCCCCAGTTTTAAAACTCCTCCTCTTGTCAATCTTCTTCTTCCCATGAAATAAATAGTCGAAAAGATATTAACTACAATGTTACCTCTGTATTCAAACAATATATTTTGATAAATGCACGTACCTTTGCATACAATGAAAGCCGGTAATACTACAAGCAACAGCAACCACATTGTTACTTCACTTTCGTTCACCATGATGATCTGAAGAGCATTTAATGATAATAGATTTATACCTTTAATATTAAGAAATGCATTCTTGTTTATTCTATCCCAAAATATAAAACCAAATATTGCCATATCACTTGACATCTTGTATGTAACCTATAAAATTTGGTCGAACATCACAATTTTTAAAACTGAAATTGTTATTCATCAATTTGGCCATTTTGGCATATTTACAGAAAAATGATAGAAAAACCAGTAACAATAGCTGTAAAACCATAATTCTGACCAAAGTTCAATATGTCTTTTTTTAAAGAAAACTTGATACATACTACACGCCATTTTATCCATACTAGTCATCATACGTACCTTATAATGGGAACTATATAACACCGGGATGCAAAGATTAATCTGTTTCTTATTCTAACAAACTACCATTTACTCCGTTATGTTATACCAATGAATAATCTGTACATCTTTCATCTACAATTACTGATACAGGGCACCTGCAGGTAAACAGCTGATAGTCATGTAAATAAACTGTTCTCCACATCAATAATACAATTCCGTATTATACAATCAAATGACACTATCAATTGACTTAAATGTACAATGTAAAACGCATTTTATCCTTATACATTCATATCATCGTACTTGAAACTTAGTGTCCTTTTAAGTATAATAAAAGTTCCAGTCTCAATGTTATACCTAATTGTATAAATTTGCAAATAAATGTCTGATAAAATTATGCATTGAAAATCAAAATTTTATTTGGACAATAAATTATATCTTAAAAGATACTTGTTAGGCCCCATTGACATCCTGAAACAATAAAAACAAGAAAAGTCCTTACTTTACACGACATATAGGTGATATGCAATAGAAACCTGTTACAACATTATCTTTTGTCTCTCACGAGTCGTGGTATAACGTAACACACAATGCCACAATGCCATTCATGCAGATGACGAACATGATTAATGCAAATTTGATTCAGGCGTAGAGCATGAAACAGATGCAAAAATATACTACATTCTCACTTTCGGAATAATAAAAGGTATAGAATCTCAAAAGCATATGTGATGCTTCGTATTGTATTGAAATTATTCTTTGATTTAAGTTATTATTTGCATTTTCTGTTGCTGTGTGGCTTATTTCACTTACTATACAATGGTGGTCCACATTCCATTCATCTGATGCGTACAGTGACACCTCTAAATTTCTCAGCTTTATGAACATCCACTGTGTTACATTGCTGTCAGTGTCACAGTCACAACACATTAGTTTCTTACTTACATGCTAAATATGACTTTGTCTTTGTATACTAAATATGTCTTTGTTCCTGCTGATAAAGCAGGTAATAACATAATAGCTGTTTGAAAACTATATTATATTGAAGTACTTAAAAACGAATTAAATTCCACTCATACATATGTGGAAAGCCCTACCTCAAAAGATAGCACCTTGCACGATCTCCTCATGACCATGTCCGACTTCAAAATTAAAACTGAGAAATCTCATCTACAAACCATGTATTGGCTCCAAAAACTACATAAAAGTCCATATAAATCACGTTTCATATCTAATTCTAGCCACTGCTCTACTACGGTACTATCGAAACATATATCTGCTCTAACTGCTATAAAAGATCATATAATCAAATATTGTGATGTCGCATTTCATAATAGTAACATCAATTACTTTTGGTCAATTAAAAATTCTCATGAAGTTATAGACAATCTTCTTTCACTAAATTTCAAAGTTACTCAAATTTCTACATTTGATTTTTCTACACTTTATACATCTCTGCCTCATGATTTGATTAAAAGCAAGTTGCTGTCTCTTATACAATGGTGTTTTCACAGAGAATCTAAAACGTACATATGTACTTCCAATAACTCCGGATTCTTTTCCAACAAACAATATACTTCATATAAATACTGGACTCGCAAGGAATTATGTAAAGCACTAGATTTTCTCATGAATAATATTTTTGTGCAATTTGATGGCAAGATATATCAACAAATAGTTGGGATTCCTATGGGTACTAACTGCGCGCCTCTGATAGCAGATTTATTTCTTTATTGTTATGAGAGGGATTTTATGGTTTCTATTCAAAAATCAAAACGTTTCGACCTCATTGACAAATCTAATAATACTTGCAGATATCTGGATGACATTTTGGTTATCGACAACCATGAATTTGAACAATATGTATCAGAAATATATCCACCAGAGCTCAAATTGTATAAAGCTGATACTTGATATAAATTTATACCTTTTATTAGATTTGAACATCAAAATTATCAACCACCTAATATGTACTAATATTTATGATAAACGTGAGGATTTTGGATTTCCTATTGTAAATTTTCCTTACTTGCATGGCGATGTCCCTTGACTACCATCATGTGGTATCTATATATCTCAATTAGTTCGATTTGTCAGAGGCTGCACAGATGTTTCGGACTTTCATAAACGAAATTTACAAATTACTACTAAACTTTTAACTCAGGGTTACAGATATCACAAGCTAAGAAAAACATTCAGCAAATTCTTCAGATCTTATTCAGAACTTCTATCTAAATTTGGAAATATTTCTTTTCAACACTATGTATCCAATGGTATTTCCCATCCTAATTTTTACAGTGACCTCGCATATAAACTAAGGAAAGTAAAAGCTCCTATAACGTTATTTTATCATGTAATAAAATAGTTAAACGTCTTCTAAATAGACAATATGACATGGTGATCATCAAAAAGACTATATGTCTTGTATTTGGCCCCTCTACAGCCTTATGCAGACTTTTACTTGAACGTTGCACGCTGACTAACAGGGCGGTGGGGACTATATAACCGGCCTTGTTCAAACCTTTTTCAGAGGAGACATGGTCCTGAACCTCGTCCCCTCTGACTGTTAGTCGGGACTCCTACAGATCTAGGGTCTTAGCTCGCTTTCAGACTGGCAGAACACGGTTTATCATGTTGATGTCGCATATATTTTTATATCAGTATGTGTGTTGCAATACCTTACGTGTTTATATTTTTATGGCCTCTCAATATGTGATACCTGTTGACCCTTGTTCTTTACATAGAGGATTATTTATACATTTTTAAATGTACGTCCTTTGATTGTTCCGCTGTTACGGTGAGTGGGAAGGTGGGCCCGTAAACCGGTTAACCACACCATTTGTTTGGCTTTTGTCAAGTTATATGTCCTTCCTTAGTCGGTATCGTAATTGCACTACAATCAAATATTTTTGTTATGTGTTATATGTGCTAGTATATTATTTACATTCTTTTTTCATTATTTACATGTATTGTATAGCTCCATTGTGAGTTCTGCCACATAACTGAGCCAGTAACTCCTCTTTTTTCTTTCATATTTTACCAAATCATGAACACATGCACTTATGCAGATTAACATAAATAAATGTTAAAACGATTCCATTTCCCTGTAGGGTTTATTGGTTGATTCAGGGTGGGAGGTTTTTCCCAGCTATATCGCAGCAGGTAAGCAGGTGGTAACCAATCTCTGACACATAGTGGCGCGATAGTTCGAGCATCAAACCAGGATTTCTTGAAGGGCTGGTAGTGTTTACAAAGACAGTGTCTAATCATTTTAAGAAGACTAACTTATAAATTAATTTTAAAATACAGATGTGATTACCGCTTACTATTAGGAATCGTGCAATATACTACATTTAATCAGTAAACTGCTAAACCGCCCAAGATAAAGCAAACAAAAACATGTAGATGACAGGTAACACAAACAGAGTGACATAGAATGTTCCATAGCACAGCAAATACTGTTTCGATCGTCTTTTTATGACAAGAGACGTCACGTATGTGAAGAGAAGAAGTACATAAAAGGATAACACAAAGCTATCGGATTGTAACACAGCTATGGTACCGACTTAGGACGGTCAAGTGATAATCGTCAATCCAATCTATTAATGTTATTAATTAGGTTACAGACTATCCATCCCACTCACCACAAAAACAATGCAATCAAAGACCAGACATTTAAAAAAAATTAAATTAATTTATAAAATAATTATAAACAAATTACTGAAGTTAAAAGGTCTTAAAGATATCAATAGAAATAATATAATGGAATAAGATTTTCCTATAGAAATATAACGTGACATAAACATACAAACCTTTCTCTACTCGCCTGAAAGCGAGCTAAGGTATTTAACACCTGTACAAATCCTGACTAACAGTGAGAAAGGGTCGAGGTTCAGTTCCATATTTCCTCCAATAAGATTCAGGGTTAGGACCGTCAGAATCTTGCTAGTCAGAGTCCAACTCTCAATGAAAAGTCTGCAAACGTAAGGCCCGATATCAGACTTATGGTCTTAACAATTATTTCAGAGTTATATTATGAATGCACCTATCTTTGAAGAAGATTCAAACGCTCACCGAAGAAAATTGGATGAGGGATCCCGCTGGACACACATTACTAAAAACTGATTTTTGCAAATTAAGATAAAAGATAGTTCCTTTAAAAAAAAAACCTCGGAAAAACACTGCTCGGTTTGTAGTACTTGAAACCCTGAGTGAAAAGTTTGAAAGTAATTTGTGGGTCATTTGTTTGTAAATCCAAAACGTTAGGAAAGGTTCTAGCAAATCTTACCATTTGAGAAATATATAAACTATATAGGACTGGGAGCCCAGGGACATTGCCATCTATGACATTTAGAGTAGGAAATCCAGTCGTCTATATATTGTAATGTTATCGTATTTTGAGATCAATAGGCCAGTCATTCTATGTATTGACGGGAACAAATTGCAACAGTTTGTTTTTCAACGTAGTTATCTAGAATAATACAATATATTTAATATATCAAAATTTTAGAAAAAATAGAGGGGAAAGTTGTTAAATCACACAATGAAAATTGCTATTTTAATTGTAATATTAGTATAACATCAACTGTGCACCATACTTTTCATTTTAGAAACTTCCAGTGAACTCTTATAATGTACATGCCGATCTTGAATACACATGTATATTAATCATTTACTTGTTATATTCATGTAAGTTAGTTAGAAATATATGCTTCACATTACAAATAATATTAAATCTTCAAATTCACTCTGTAAAGAAGACAGGCATTCACTCATGGTACACATACAGTATGCAAAACAAGAATTAAACTGGGTATGAAAATCCATTTTTTCATCACGAATTTCGTTTTTATGATAGAAATATACCATTCGATTGTTTAGATCAAAATTTTCATTTAACAAGCCGTACATATATATTTTTATGGTATCCTTTGATAAACAGACGAATTGGTTTATGGAGCGCTATTCGTGTTATTCATAATTTATATTCATGTTTTATATTTTATTTCACTGTCTTAGTTGATGTTCATTTCAGTTTGATTGATAACAATAGCACTTTTCCGAGATGGTGCGGATTACCCCGTTTACCGTCCTTATTTCCTAATTTATGAACATCATTAAACCCCATCAACTTCCGGTTTATGTTCTCAACGTGTGATCGTCAAAATAAAACTTGAATTTCCGTAAAGCTGCGGATAAAAAGTGGTAATAATGGGCGATGCGATACATTTTCTGGGTCTTAAGGTCCCTGAATTGAAGGCTTATCTTCAAAGGAGGGGTATTTTGTGTTCTTTAGAGCGAAAGTTAGAGTTGATCCGTCTATGCGAGTTAGCCATTGAGCTAAATCTAGAGGTTATTGAGGCGAATGACAAAGGGGACTACGATATGCTGGAACATGAACAGGCGAACTGTAGTACAAAATGGTCAGAAAGTTGTCATTTGTCTCCCATCAAGTGTTGAAAAATGGCAAAAAGATCTGTGTTTGATGCCAAATATTGAGTCTTGCCCGTTTGCAGTCGTATAAGAATGACAATGGTTTTCGACTCTTTATGTCGGGTCACATTAATAATGTTCAGATCTCTGAGAGACTTCATAATAGTTTCATGTACATCAAGTCAACTTGTGTTCCTGAGACTAGGCAAAGTGCTGCACCATATGATGTTTGGATCCTTGTTAATGAGTCTGGACAAGTCTTCTCTGGCGGGTGCACTTGTGTTGCGTATGTATGTTGGTTACGACTACCAATTCATATTGTTCTGAAAGTTCAGTTATTCAACTTGCTGCATCCAAGTTCTTTCTGTTGCATATCTTACTTTCATTTCATTTCATTTTTTTTTTTTTTGGACTTGTATTGTGACTATTGACCAAACTGCATTTTATGTCTTGATTTTTAAAGAAAGCAGTTTTGCACATTGGTTGGCTGCCACATAGTTATCAACCTTTATAGTACTTTGTTATGTTCTTCATACATTCAGCTTTTCAAGCCAGACCTATTGTCAAGTAAGTTCCATAATTTCATTACCTTGATTACAAATTCACTTTATTATTAATTCAATCTGAACTTCGTATATATAAAGTAACAATGATTGAATGACTCTTCAAAATTTTATATCATTATATTTTCTTGTAAACAAGTAACATGTCTTGTTAACCTTAGAATTACTACAAATATGAATGAATTTTGTCATGAAATAAAATATAAAAAAGCTTATTTCAAATTTGATATATGTAAAATGTATCCATAGACAGTCCGACATTCCTAAATTATTATAGATAATAATTTTCATATCTTTAAATGAATATACACATTGCTTACTAAAGTGTATTAAATTTATGTCCGTACATAATTTCATTGATGTAGCATAAATCTAGTACACTTTCAATGTTTCAAGGATAATGGCCAGTGTAAGCATTGTGTGGCACTTCTGTTTGCTACAAATGATTTTTCCCTGAGGCATAGACATCGAGGAACTGAGGTTGGAACTGATGTAACATGTGTCTGGGACAAACCACGAAAAGAGTGAGCTCCTATGGAAATTGATGACATTGATATACGTGTAGATACTAGCGCCCCCTTAAAAACTCCTACTTCAAAAAATTATAAAGCAGCCAGTAATGTTGAGGTTCAGTCTGTTAAAAATGAATTGAAAAAAATTTGTAAAGGTACTAAACCTTTAGTCCTTCAAACTTTATATGATGATGATGATGATGATAGTGACAATAGCGAGGTTGAATATGTCCCAACTGTAGCCGAGGTTGCAAAATCGCAGACAAATAATGTTTTGGGAGCATTAAAAATGTTTTTGATAAATCTACTATTGATAAAATTGAGAAAAAAGGAGAGATCAAAGTGAAAATTCAGGATGGTTTTGTCATAGAGAGGGTAAAATCACAGCATCTATTTTTTCCTCTGTTCTGCATTTTAAATTTACTGATGAACAAGAGAACTATATTTCTAAACAAGTTATGGGAAAAGCTAATCTTATAAATTCTGCATCTATCAATTTTGGCAAAGAGCATGAAACTGTTGCTAGGCATATGTATACAGTTGACTACAAGAAAAGCCATAAAAAAGCATCTGTACAATTAAATGGACTATTTGTTGACGAAAACCATCCATATCTAGGGGCATCCCCCGATGGACTTGTTAAATGCAAATGTTGTGGGAAGGGATTGAGGGTGATAAAGTGCTCTTACGTTTATAAAGACAAAACCCCAAAAGAAGCACGTATGGACCACCATTATCATGCCTATCTTGATAACAATGAAAATGTAAAATTGGAAGTAAGCTCACCTTGGTATGTTCAAATTCAAGGTCAGTTGGGTGTATGCAAAAAGAATTTTTGAGATTTTATTTTTTTCACCAAGAAAGGATACACTGTAGATAGAATTTATTTTGACACAGAAATTTATATGAATATTATCAAAACTTCAAAAAAAAATTTATGAGAAATATATTGTAAATGTTCTATTAAATTCAGATTAAAGTTTTTATGAAACACAATCAGACTTGACATGTTGAATAAAGATTTGTTTTCTATTTTGTTTGTTAAATTTTGAAAAATCAAAAACACAAATACAAAATTCTTAATCAGTTCTTTACTAATGTTTTTGTAAATTTGACAAAAGAGCACACACTTGAATGATTTGATTTGCTAGCGGTTTCATAGTAAGTGAAATGTATTTCCAAGTATATGAAAATTTTTCAGTCTCTCAATTGCACGTTCAACATGAATTCTCATTCGTGCAATACTTCTCGTCTTCATGATGTCAGCTTGTGTGAGTCGTTTACCCTTTCCCCGTTTACATTTTTTTTTACTGTAAATGGTGGAATCACCAACTTCGCTCTTTTCTTGAGTAGAAGGTTTCTGATCAAAAATCCACGATCTGCCATTACTTCATCGCTAGGTTTTACATGGTGTAAAAAACCACTCTCTTTGGTTATAAACCTATCTGATGCATTTCCTCCCCATAAGTTAGAAACGAATGTTATTGCACCAGAAGGAGAAATACCAATCAAGCATTTGTATGTGTTATGTTGCTTAGAGGAACTGTAGGTTCTGGATTGTGTTGTTGGAGATCTAGGTTTATGTATAAAAAAAACTCCGTACAATCTATGATGCACACAGTATTAGAAAACCAACGTTTGAAACTTCTTGGAGAAAATTTCTTAATGATTTGTGATGAAGGCCATACAAGAAGTGGAGTAATACATTGTACATAAAATTGATCCATGTAGTACATATTTGAGATACTCTACTTTAAGGAACATTGAAAATATCAGCAAGAACAAAATGTGAATATTGCTAAGCGTATGCGTAGTAGGGTCATAATTAATTCTTCAAATTTAGATAATTTTCGAGATGGTCAACTCTTTTTCCTGTATTGGTCACTCTGTGTCTCATCGTCAATAGAACTCTGCTGTCCACTCCAGTACCTTAAACTTGCTGATGCCTTTTCAAGTATTCCTGAAAATATCAAATAGAATCAAGTGAAATTGTATTTAACCAAAGGGAAAAATGAAGGGATCTGACTTCACTGTAGGACAGAAGTGACCATGGAGAAGTACATAAAGCATGATGAAATATAGTAGGGCTGAATTACATGCAAGACAAGACAAAAATATTATATGACAGATGCAATACTGACTCATGACGGTTTGTTGAGCGGAAAACATTGCTCAATTAGTATGGTTAACCGGTTAACAGACCCACTTTCCCACTCATCGCAAAAGCTGTACAATCAAGAGGACACATTTGAAAATCTATAAATAATCCTTCATAATTATAGGAAAAAGAATCAAAAAGTTACTCAGTTTGAGAGGTCAGAAAAATATAAAACATGTATATCAATGTTAAGTCAGATATCAAAAATATAACAGGGAATATCAACAGGAGGTTACTGTGCTATGCTTACAAGTATATGAAAGTCAGTTCAGAGGATAAATCTCCATGAGTCCCGACTAACACGCAGAGGGGATGTAGACCAGAACCATGTCTGCTCTGAAAAAGCTTAAGACATTGTCCGTAATAGAATACTCAAAGAAAGTCGAATTTATTTTAAAACATATTTTCCCCTACCAAACATTCCTATCAGAATAGACTTGGAAGGTATTCCAGTGTACTGCATTACACTTTTGTCTGTCTCTGTAACCTATCGTATAAGTTCCTCCCTGAAAACATGTTTTGGATCCTCATATTTCTTCTTTAAGGCCAATAGGTCATCAATTTTATCCATAGTTAAATCTGTCTGCGTACTAGATGTGAAATTGACAGGGTCCTTGCTCATTTCTTCACTGGCAACATTACAATAATGGTCTTGAGGTGGTGAAATTAACAAAATAAAAAGATTTGTTTGTTATTTTTCTAAATTTCATATCTTATCAAAGTAAGAAATTTAATGGTAAATTTAAAGAATGTATATTTCAAACACATACCATGCTCTTCAATATTCTCATTTGAAGTGATGACAACTTCTTCAATAACTGGAGAGGGACTGGTATCAACATTTGTCTTTGTATAGAAAGGATAACCTTATTTAAGATAGGACTGATAGGTACAATAAGATCATATTTATTTAAAGTCTGTAGTACAATGAACAATACAACACAAGCTCTTTTTCATGAGCTTTTGACTGACATACATGTACATTAGATTTTATGAATACATTTCTCCAAGAAATGTTAAGTTTAAAGAATTGAGTAAACAAAAATACTTAAGGATAAATGTATCTTACAGAAAATACAAGGCATCCGGTGTTGTCATCATTCTCTTGGGTACGAATTCTCCCGGGGCAGGGTACGAAATCTCCAGTAGAAAATGTCATTTTTTTTATGGTTCTTTAAAGTTATTGTAATGGAACAGTGTGGGATATGGATTTTCTTTCGACGGTTTACCATCCAAAAAATGCCTCGAGCATACCCTATGTCTATGAGATGGATCGAAATCCTTTCTTCGAATCAGATTTAACCATACTCGCCTAACTTTGGGGTTAGATTTTTGAGTAGGAAATGCATAAAAATTAATGTTGTTCATATAACCATATTTTCCTATCTTTTTTGTGTCTGATGTGGAGCCTTCTGCTGCACAATAATACCTTGTTGACATTTTTTTATCTCGCTTCCGTAGAAACGGAAGTGGAGCGGGTTTTAGAGAAGACGTTATCACATGACCAGCGCGCGTAAATACAGACTCGTAACGGTATTCCGGACGAATTCGGAAAAGTGCTATTACCAAAAGAAACAATGAGTAGTCAAAGATTGGGGTTGCTTATTCAGCCTTCAGTTTAGTTGATTATTTTCTTTTCTTTTTCTTCTTTGTATACATTAAAATTATGCAATTAACAAACAGTGCACAATTTTGTGAATATTTGAATTATTCCATGTCCGTTTTATATACATTCCCATTCAACAAATATAATAGATAAAAAAAATGTATAAATGAATAAATAAACCAGTTAATTAATTCCTATTTAGTAAACGTACGCGTAGCACATCTGCGCAACATCACGCTCGACCCACGTTGAGTTCGGTCTGACGTAATTCGAATTCACTGTTCCACAAGACATAATTATGCATAGTAATGACGTCATCTGAGGGCAGACGTCAGACGACGTCAAAAGTATTACAGTTGAAAATCTTCTATCTGTACGTTCTTTTACGAGTAATGAAAAGCAACCTCAGTATCATCACGATCAATATTCAAAATTTATAATGAACTCAATTAAAAAGTAGTAAAGTGTTAAGCTCGTGTACAGTAGGTTGTAATGTGCTTGGTGATAGACCGAGAGGGCATTGAGTTCGAGTCACACCAATGGCTTGTCACTATCCTGTTTTTCTAGAGAGAAAGTTAAAATCTAGAGCCCGTATGTTTTACGTAAAAATTCCTTTGTAAATTCATCAGACAGATATAAGTAAAATTATCTTGGCGTGACATTAAACAGGAAACATAATTAGAAATAAATACGGCGTTTAATTTTCTTCCGATGAGCTGTACACAAGAAACCCATCTTTTTAATTTCAAATCACTAATTAAGACATCATGCAAAAACCAGTGGGTGAGTCCAGGCAATTTTCTCCTCAGAAGGTCATTTTCAGATCAATTTCGAGGGACCATAGTTCTACAACTACTGTCCGATCACTGGAAGACAACCCATCGGACACTGCAAGGATCTCAGTCGATATTCATCAAGTGTTCAAGGAATGTACGATTAATGTGGCACATTGCCCTGACCTAGACACAGAGACCCACTGAAAGTCGGTTCAAGCCTTGTGCGATTCTTGTATATCGTACATGTACTATGTCCTTGTGGGTGATTGAAGTTACATATTACCATTGCCCAGACAAATGCCCTTCCAGCACAAGAATTGTCGCTTGTTTATTGCGTATTTACACAAATGCTTAGACATTGATGAAATCATCTGGTCTTCTTTACTATTCGAAATAAAACCCATTAAGCATATACAGTTTTTACATAATATGCCTCTAATGAAATTGAGTAGAAAATTAGGGCGCAATATTGAAGCCCTAAATATGGGGGGGGGGGGAGAAATTTCTTCAAATTAAGCAGACGCGCATATGATGCTCTTGTTATATCATCATTTGAAGTAACCTTTGAAGGTATATAATCGTTCAAATTTATATCAAAATACAGAATTCGTGAAATCAACCTTTTCGTGTTATTTTCTTTGGTTTTCCCATTACCTTCAATATAAATTAAAGTTATCTTTGATATAGTCCTCATTTCACTAAAATAATGAATACGTCTCCTTTTTAAACTTTTAATCTTGACGCTGAATATATGTGCTTAATTTTCGTATGCATTATTCAAATTTTCAGACCGACATTTTCTGGCAAATAAACCCGATACGGCCTCCTTAAATATGTTTGTTAACTAGTTCTTGGATGATTCTGAAATTATTAAGTATTAGTGTAAAAGAATACTCTCAATGTTCATTTTCTTCAGATAGCCCATAGCCAAATTATGTTAAATGAAAATGACTTTGGATAAATTTTTGATAAGCGATGATGTTCTCTTCATTTCCCATAGTAAACATTAAATACATTTGTTCACTTCATGAAGAAAAATGTTCACTTTATGGATAAGAATCTCTGAAGTTATGCCTTACTGAAGTTAAAAAAAATCAAAACTAATTTTGAGACAGTCCCCATGTTTAAAAATGTGACGAATTACCAATAGCTGTGAAAAGAAAATACATACTGATATAGTCTTTCGGTCAAAACTATAAAACAACTCATGACTGTTAATTTATTTACTAAATAAATGACAGAAACCAATCTTTGAGACATCCCCTGGCAGAAAAATGTGATGGCTTGACAATTTTCTCCATAAATAATTGAATGTTGATATTGTCTATAATTTCAAGCTACACATTTGTTCGTTTTACAAGATTATCCTACATATTGGCAACTTTCATGTAGAAATAGAGTAAAATTACGAACTTTGATATAGTCCCTTGGTCATAATACACGGGGTACTTGCCCTTTTCATTTTATCAATACTAAATACTCATGAATTTTTTTTTTCATATTAAATGCAGAAGAAAAAAACTCATGGGCAGAAGGTATGTAATATCGAATAATCAGCATTTATCTTTGATTTTCTCTTTCGGGTCCTATGTTAAAGACAATTGACACTTTAAGATGCCCCCCCCCCCTTGTCAAATTAGATGGACACTTTACTTTTTTTTTTTTAAATCCTTGGCGACCATTACTTTATGGATGATATTACTTTCATCAAAACCCGTAGGGCAGAAACCTAAAATTATATTTATTAATTCATTTTCTCCAGTTTATTTTACCTCAAAACACCACTTTCCCGTGCATATATTTTTCTAAACTTTTTGTATGTGGTAGAGGACACCTTAAACATTCTAAAACTGAAGAGAAACAAACTTTTGTAATTTGTTCCCATTTAAGTCATTAGAATGACTGGCCTATAATAATCTTGATTCATATGTACAAGTAAAGTGCTAAGAAATCGACCAGTAAACCGCTAGTCAAAACGAACATCCATTATACTAGACAAAATAGAGATACAGACTATCATGTACAACAAAGATAATTTTCTACTGGATAAGTATCAGTTATGTATCTTTCAACTTCAAGCTCTATTCAGAGAGGCATTTGAAATAAAAATTGCCAATCACCTGATGTGTTCAACCATGATCTACACCAAGCACACAATACCTAAGATTTAAGCAGACAAAAACGAATATCAAATCAGAGTACTGAAAAATATTTAGGGAAGGAGATTTAATCGTGGTGCGTAGGAAATAAACATTATAGTCATCTTAACGAAATAGTTTCACTCAAAACAGAAATTTATTATCAATTTTAATATCATAATCAAAACATTACAAATCATTGGATCATATATCTAAATGTTATATATCAGTGGCGAATTTAGAGCCCCCCCCCCTTTCGCCACATATTTACAAGTAAAAATCCAGATTTGGCACCAAAAATGACCGAGTAGTTTGGCTAATACACATGTGTCCCACCCCCCTTTCAAAAATTCTGGATCCGCCACTGTATATCATATTTCAGCATTTGTAAGGTCTATATTTTTCAACAAATCTATCAAGAAGAGAGAAAATGCATTGTTTAGCATACATGTGCATCCGACTAAGGTTCATAGACACTGTAGAAAACAAGCATTTCAAACTTTTGGACTGACCCTATAGCGATGTTATTACTTTGGATAAAAAGCATTTGGTTTATGATTCAGTAATAGAAAGCGAAATGTGCTGCATGGTGGATCAATGTCAGTGGTTGTGATAGAATTATTAAGAATTATCTCCTGAATTACTACAATAACTTTAATACGCACTCATGTATGCTGTGAGTAAAATGCTTGGTTATCAAGCGGTAGTCAATAAGGAGAGTCTATTGAACGACAAAATAGAGATATTGGCTATCACAGACCCCTGGTGGAACCAGAGATGGTGTCTGATGCTATGGATTAGTAAGCATCCCTTGCTGACTGATCACCCTCCATGATGCCATAGGATTATGTGAGCTAATAGAAATCGTTGTCATACCAAGTACAAAATATTGAGTTTTTAACCCCTCTTTACTTTAAACACAAAAATTAAAAGGTATATATGTTCTATATATATTATAACCACTAGGTCAGTGTCACTGCTGGTGAGAGCATCATAAGACTAGTTTTCAGTGCTTTTGTACTGAAATGAAATACTTAAAATTTGCAGTCATGAAATTATGTAAATCACTCTAAAGTTAAGGAGTGTCTCCCTGTAATGAATATGACTCTCATTCACTGTTAGTTCCCAAGTAGAAATGAAGTCCAAATAAAAATTCAAAATTTATTTGTTTGAATGCCTAAATAATATCATAAATTGATGAAAATGCTTATTTCATAAAGTTCCAAAATACAAAATGCAATAATTCCAATTATACAAAGTTGTCCTTATTAAAGATGATCCAAAACGCTAACTCTCTTAAAATGCTCTCATTCATTCTATATTAGTTGCATGTACAAAATCATTTACATGTAGAAACTCAGCCTTCATTACAAAAGTACAGCCAATCAGAACATAGGTTACATATCATGTGTGTTTAACATACTGAATTTAAATGATTTCAGTTCCTAATCAAGTAAATGACAAGCATAAGAACACCAAAAGGAGTGTTCAACAAACTGAATTTAAATGATGTCAGTTCCTAATCAAGTAAATGACAAGCATAAGAACACCAAAAGGATGAAAGTCTTTGAAATCAGATAACTCAGAACAATAACCCTCCTTTGGTTACTTTGGAAACCTGATAAATGACAGATTGAAACATGTACCATATGTGAACAGAAATAACTAATTTCATTTGTTAATATTCAAGGAATGCATTTCGCGTGATAGTATATTCCAGTAAATGTGAAAGTAATCCAAATCACTAAGAAATAGAAAAGTTAAATCTTAACTATTAGTAAATTATATAAATAAATCCAAAATTACTTCATTTGATTTTTGTAAACTCACATTATTATACATATATACAACATCCCTCATGCATAGCTCTGTCCTTAGACTGATTCTTTGGTTCACTTTTTCGGTCATTTTTGGTTTTAATACCGCTCTACAAATATTTATATAATATGAGAATTCCTACCATTCGGCCACGAACATCACTGAAGAGACATAAGTTGTCTAAATGCGCATCTGGTACACAAAAATAAAAAGGTATATATGTTCTATATTTATTAAAACATTTCTCACATCATTGCTATGAGATTTCTTGCTACAATCAAATATTTTTGTAATGTGTTATATGTGCTATTATATTATTTATATTCATGTATTGTATAGCTCCTCTTTTTTCTTGCTTTATCTGAGATCTTGCTGAATATATCTCTGATTTAGCAAGAGTTCCCATTGACATTAGACACCATGGTGCTTTAGCTACATTTTATAATTTTGTTGAAATCAGAGACTGATGCAGGATTTGGAATTAGCATTGGGGCGAAGTCAGATAAGAGATCCGGAAACCGCCTAAGTCCCCAGCTGATCCAAAGCTTCATCTCCCCCGGAAGCTCACACAATTTGGCAATTTTTAGCTTAAAATTTCACGTGAACTGACCGTCCTCAGTTGCATTTGGCCACGAGCATCACTGAAGAGACATAAGTTGTCGAAATGCGCATATGATGCACTAAATTAAAAAGTATATATGTTCTATATTTATTGGTATTGCAGCTGCAGTGTAAACGAAGCTTACAAACGTTGGAAACAATGGTCTCCTGGCAACACATGCAGAGCCAGGAAAACGGTGGTTTCCAACAGTATAACCGCAGTGTACCTGTCGGAAACAATCAAATACAATGCATTTATCCCTATTCTAATTCCTCTTAAAATAAACATTGTTTTCCTCTTTGAAAGTTACCCCAAAGTTCTCGTTGTTAAGAGGACGGATACTGCCATTTTTTCATATTCTTCCAATAAGAAAAATAGATCTAAAGACAAAGACATAAGTATTGAGAAACGAATTAAAAGTTAATGTATTGACATTTAAAATTTCGTTATTTTAATATTCTCAACATTTTATGGTAAAATTCACAATTTTAATAATAATAAAAACACAATAGAAAAACTCCCAAGTTGAAGAATATCATTATTACCAATATACGGTATTTACTTATTTATGTTTTTATTTATTTACTTTTATTGATTTATATATATAATCATTCTATCATTCTCATTTCCATTCTGAAGCTTTCATACAATGATCTCTTACCATCGACTAATGGCATCTAAGCATTATATTAACAGGTAGACAGCCAATAATATTTAAGGTGATATGCCTCTATGACGCACATAATCGATTGAGACGAGAAAACACGGGGTACAATAAACACATTTTCTTCATCAACGAACCTACAGGTAAGATGTCTTGTGCTGCCATTGTCATTGAAAATTTTACTTCTAATTTTCAACTATTTCGAACTATATATTTATTTCATAAGATATCTGTAGTTTCTGAAACAGATAAATGTGTATTTTAGCGTTAATTATTAACACGAAAGTAAGAGGTGTTTTTTTTTTCGTTGTGGCACCCTTAACAAGGTGTCTCGACAAACAAATAAGGATCAATGGACACTAGAGATGAATGATTGTCTCTTGTTGGAGTATCTCACCACAGTGCTTACTATGAGGTCCACCCAAATATAGCTCTATGCAGTATCATAAGATGAATTTAGACTTATAATGTAAAACATCTCAGCTACACAAATCAGAGCAGAGTTTATAAAGACATTTAAATGAAACTCACAATGAACTGTTGATACTTTGCGGACTGATAACTATCAGATTACATTTGTATGTATCAAATTTAAGAATGTTTCATTTCAAGAGAGTAATAAATTTATGTTAATCTAATTTTTTTTCCAAAGATATGGTGTCCTTGTGCTACCCGCAACCCTCCCTCCGAACCTTTTCTAAAGTTATATGTTACAATTTAATATTGACTACAGGAATCTATGTTTGGCTGTTAGATAATTGTGATGGGTTTTACCTGAAACAAGTCCGAAATGCATAAACCAAACATAGAATTTTGGTCTGCACGAAAATGATGAAAAGGTGAAACTTAAATTCAGTAAAACCTCGCGTATCACAAGATAATCTCTAATGCTTACATATCAGAGAGTTCATTGTAACTCCTCTAGAAGGTGAGTTTTAGAAGTCTGATTTGTTAAAATAAAACAATAGAATATATTGACGAAAAAGAATTAAAAAGCACTTAACATTCTGCTTTAAAAGCATTATAGTTTGTATCTTGAGCTCACTCCTCCCGGGCACCTGGTCTCACTTCTAAATTTCAGGGGTCCGTGAATGTCCACTGTGGTACATTGCCGTTAGTACCATAGTCATATGACAGCAGTTAGTTTAGTGTTTTACATTAACGTCACTCTTATTCCCTTTGCAGTGTGGAGCTTTTAAAAATTCCCCGTGGAGATTTAACTTCAGTGTTTTATACCCTTTTTCGTGATGTTGTGTGGCTGTGGAACTTTCTACACAGTGTTTGTTCACAGTTACGTACATATAGTAAAGATGATGGATTAATAGTGCTGAATTATTTTGTTTCCTCTGTATGTAAGGGCAGACACGGCTTTACGGCTGGTGTGGCTAGCCAAAAAGGATACACTCACTTCTCCCGGGCACCTGGTTTCACCTCAGAATGTCAGGGGTCCGTGAATGTCCACTGTGGTACATTGTCGGTAATGCCATAGTCGTATGACAGTAGTTAATTTCGTATTTTACATTAAGTAAGTAAATAACAAAGCCAAATGTGAGTTATAAAAAGTTTACATTCTTTTAATTCCCATCTTTTCATACGAAGAATTACTTGGGTCTGACAATTAGAAACATGTATGCATGAGCATAATGTAAATTCTACCCGGTATTTGAATTACGATCTTAACTCTTTATGTGTCATTTATTTTAATGAAAAAATAAAATATCGATCTGTCACAGAAATATGCTTTGTGTCTTTCATTTTTCAGAATGGCTTCATCGACATCTCTATCCAACGATATATTTGGAACAGCTCATACTGGTAAAAAAAAGTTTTCGTCTTACAAAGATATGGTCAAATATAATGGGTTTTTTCATCGATACCACAAATCTGCACAGGAACAAATTATACCAATATCCGACAATGGATTTAAATTTTGCTAATTTTAATATACCTCCTGTACCATGCAATCGTAATCAGTTTGTCTGTAATGTGTACGTATTGCATGTATTTTATATTTATCCTATATTATTATCCTATATCAAACCATCTGTTTCATTTACTTTTAATTTCCCTAGTCTTGACGACTCTGTGTATATATTATTAATCATGAATGAATGCATAATACGTTTGATTGGTTTGACATTATATGTATAGATACAAACAATTGTTCACATGCATTACCGACACCGGAATTTCAGTTCAACATCATTTCATATCGTGAATGGGATAATTTGTGTACTAGTTTCTTCATGTGCTCATGTGTCAATGCGTATGTATTTACTTCCTGAACTTGAATAGTTGTTGCAGGACTTTTGCCAAGGGTGTTGCATGCAAGCAGGGGACGTTTACTCCTCCTGGCCACCTAGTCTCACCTTAATTTCATTAGAATCGCATTTCTCTGAATATGACATTGTATAAGATATTGTCTTTTTATTCCATGAACTTTGAAATTTGGTTAATCCTTCGTTGTTTGCTTTATATCAATTTCATTTAATTGTATACAGATATCAAGACATAAATACTGTATAAATTCTGTGTACCGTATGCGCATTTCGAAAACTCTTCAGTGATGCTCAGTGCTTAAAATGTGGAAATCGAATTTATAAATATTTGAAGACCAAACTCATTACCTAATTGACCCAACAGTAAGAACCAAAGAACCCATATAGGGAAAGAGCTATGCATATGTGAGATACTTCATAGTTTTAGTATAAATTGATAATTTTTTCACAGTAAATTTGAATGATAAATTTGGGTCAGTACAGAGGTATTAATCGCTGGGCTTATAACATCCACGAGGAATGACAGTCCACCGACAGTGACATAGATCCAGTGGTAATAATGACTATCTGGACATATATACTGTATAAATTTTGTGCACCATATTTATCTTCGGTAATGCTCAAAGCCTATATTGAGGAAAGTGAAAGTGTAAATTTCCGTAGTATATCCTCTCTATTTCTTTTCCTCATACCTCATATTGATAAAGCTGTAGTAGTTTTATGTGTAATGTACCAGATATTACTGCATTTTACATCGTGACTTGTCGCATTATCATTATCAATGTTTATTATTTATAAATGAAAAACATATTGCCTTCTTTAAGGGCCATGTAGAACTGATCCTTTAAGCAACTCTGGAAAGCGTATCCAGTTAGCTAAGATGCTGATACTCGTCATCTTGCCACTATTAGGACTCTGGGGTTATAGTGTTACACTTGTGGCAGAGGTTGTAAAAAATAAAACAGATGCTGAAACGGTGAGTATTACCATTGCTTGATTTGTCAAACAGCTTCTAAAATACCAATTGTTTTCAATGTTGATGAGTATCTGTTGAGATTGATACCAAAATCATATATCTTTAAATATTTGTGCAACGTCTATATTTTGAACATTCGATGCATGCGTGGCTAAACAAACAGGAGACGCTACTGTTTTCCCATGCCCTGTATCCTATATTTTATCCTTCGTTTCATACTGATCGTGATTGCAAGCGTCATTAGTTTGGTTAATAAATTACTGAGGAATGTTTGTTACACGAGACATGTGTGTATGGTCTGTATTGTAAATTATATTTATACTCTTCATAATGTTGAGCTCCTTTGGTGTGAAAATTAAGAAGGAAATCAACGCAATTTCACAATATTTAATATCATATGTGGTTATACAAAGCTCATATAATTAGGTTTCACAAGTTTCACTTGTGAAACCTTTTATTATTCTACTGTCTTTTCTTATTATTATTATTATTATTATTCTTCATCCGTTTTTTTTTTTGTGACGGCTCAGAAATCACTCATTATTAAAGATATTACTATTCTGTTTTCAGTGTTCGATTCGAAATAAAATTTTCAAGATTTGATTTTTTTAATTTTCTAAATTACCGCTTATAAGCGCGCAGCGCCACCTACGACGCCAAAATTTTGAATCGCTATATCTTCCTTATTATTTGTCCGATTGGAATGAAATTTTCAGCATTCGATTCAGAAAAGGAGATGCAAGATTTTATGTCACTGCGTCAATTTCGTAGCTCTACCCCGAAAAAGTTGACCTTGACCCGATTGTTTTCATTTCAAAAAAAATATTTCAATCTTAGATTTTAGACAGTAGGATGAAAGATTTTAATGGTCTGATTTGGAATATGAAAAATTTTTGAAATCGGACCATAAATAAAGTCACAATGAGCGTGGGAAAATTCGCTATGACGTCATCAAAGCTAATTAAATATTCATACGTTAATATCTCTCTTATTAAATGAGATATCGGCATGAAATTTTATATCTAAACATGTTTCCACATTCTTAATCTACCTCTAGAATGAAAATGGCATGCTGCCAATATTTTTGAAATTATTGAAAATTTTCGAATCAAATCTTTGGCAAGGTCTAGCGACTTTATTTGCAGTCGGATTTTGATCGGGTTTCTTCCATTCGATAGAGCGTTCAAATACCTACCAGTAAAGTGTTCTCAGATTTTCGCTATCTCTTACGGTTCTCGAGTTATTTGCGTTTGAACACGACAACCCCCTTTAAAGTGATGTTTGTGACGTCATCAACACTCATTAATTATTCATGAAATGTTTTCGCCTATAGCTCGCTTATTGAGGAAGATAGAGGTGTGAAATTTGGTAGCATGATAGAGATTGAGAATATCTACCGACTGACAAGAGGAATTTGGCATGGAGCCAAATTCCTGAAAATGACGTCATACTTTGTAAATGACGTCATATCTCCCTTATTTTTCATCGGATCGAGGCGGGGACGGTTGGAATCGATTCTGCGTGAAAAAGTAAAATGGTAAATACCAGCAACAGAATTTCGATATCTCTTACCGTTTTCGAGATATTTGCGGTCAAAGTTCAGTGTTTGGCCTTTCCTGAAAATACAATTTAAAACTTCAGGTACCTGTGTCTCGCTTATGAATAAAGCTAGAGGTATGAAATTTGGTAGCATAAAAGAGAATGCAAATATCTACCGACTGACAAAAGGGAATTGGCAAGGTGCCAAATTCCTGAAAATGACGTCATACTTTTCTAAATGACGTCATAACTCCCTTATTTTTCATCGTATCGAATCGGGGATTGTTGCAATCGATTCTGCGTGAAAAAGTAGTTAAAGGAGAAAGGTCTGGTCTCAGATTTTCGATATCTCTTACCGTTTTCGAGATATTTGCGGTCAAAGTTCAGTGTTTGGCCTTTCCTGAAAATACAATTTAAAACTTCAGGTACCTGTGTCTCGCTTATTGATAAAGCTAGAAGTATGAAATTTGGTAGCATAAAAGAGAATGCAAATATCTACCGACTGACAAAAGGGAATTGGCATGGTACCAAATTCCTGAAAATGACGTCATACTTTGTAAATGTCGTCATAACTCCATTAATTTTCATCTTATCGAATCGGGGATTGTTGCAATCGATTCTGCGCGAAAATTTATTTGCATAACATTGCCATCAAATTTTCGCTAACTCTTACCGTTTTCGAGTTATTTAGGTTTAAACACGACAACCCCCTTTAAAGTGATGCTTTCAACGTCACATAAAGTAATGAAATGGTTTCAGCTAAAGCTCGTTTATTAAAGAAGGTAGAGATGTGAAAATTGGTAGCATGATAGGGAATGAGGGTATCTACCGACTCTTTACTTTGAAATTTCATCTTTCGGCTATTCATTCTCACAGACACATACTCCCGTTTAATGAAAAAATTTTTCGAAATATACGACGTTTTAAGAGAATTACGTAAGATTTAATATTTTTCGATTTTCGCGTATGTAGCTTTTAGTTTTAATGGTAGATCTCTCAAATTTTCACTGTTATGTTCTCTAGGTTCATATCTTTAGAACTTTCATCGGCCGATATTATCTATCTCTTTTAGTTTGGCCTCTATTTCAATTTAAAGTTTTTTAAAAATTACGTAATGTTCAAAACTGTCTTATTTTTAGTCTTTTAGTTTCCAAAACATTACGAAACGATTTTCCGTAACGATTTTACTATGAAACATGTTTCCCGGTATTTGAAAGTGAGCAATTTAAAGATTTTTTTATAAAAATATCTTACTTGCGTAACTTTCAAGTATTTTTTATTCGTCGTATGAACAAATTATAAAAACAAGAGTTTGAGAAAGCATTTTGATTTCGATTTCTTAAACAAAAATCAAATTTTGGGCACTCTACTGATGAACAACGCAATAAACATATCTTCAGAAGCGCGGTCAATTTGCCTTGCTTAATACCTTGCACGACACCGCTGTGATATAGGACTTCTTCCATGGACAAGGCGCAGTAACTCGCGATTAATTCAATCGCGATTTAAAGTGCTTTCTATAAAATAGAGTTTGAGAAAGTATTATGCATTCGAATTCTTAAACAAAAAAAAAACCAAAAAATAAAAAAACCAACCCCCCCCCCCAAAAAAAAAAAAAAAAAAAAAACAAAAAGAAAAAAAAAAAGCAAATTTACATTCTACGAGCTACTGCTGAACAAGGCTATAAAGAAATCTTCTCCGAGCGTCGGCATTACACATTAGAGAAGCGCGGTGAATTTGCCTTGCTTAATACCTCGCACTGCGCCGCTGTTATACAGGACTTCAAACGTGTGTGAATTAATCGCCAGTTACAGTGCTTTACCTGTGGAATACGAGACATTGTCAAGTCTTTCTTTTGTATATTGGGGAAAGCGGCATTACTAAAGGCCATCGCGAGGAGAATTGTTTATTCCAGCAGAGTGGCGATTCAAGGTCAAACATCTGTACACGCGAAATAACTTGCGTAAGTTCATCGCGAGGAGAATTGTTTATTCCAGCAGAGAAGCGATTCAAGGTCAAACATCTGTACACGCGAAATACCTTGCGTAAGTTAATAAATAAACAACATAAAGCGGGCAGTAAGGACTGAAGATGTAGGTTTCACGTGCAGATTGTACTAAGTGTGATTGTCCTACATGTTTCTTGTTTCCAATATATGGTCAAGAGTAGTCGATATTGTGCGATGTAGGCTTCAGTATAATGTGTATAATGTAAGTCGCCGTTACCTACAATTTCTGCAAGTAGATTGCGCAATGTGGATACCATCACTAAAGATCAGATATCTGGATCGTGAAAAAGAATTTTGTATTAGAGTAGGAGATCTCAGCTTCGCTGCTTCGACTTTAACTTGTGAAACCTACTCGTTGCTTTAGCAACGAGCTCGTTTCTAGTTATATTTCTTTTTCATTTCCTTTGCCAAGCTGTACGAGTCTCTACAATTTAGTCTGAATCTTGGAAAACTGGTCCATCGTCTTCAAAGAGAGCGCGATATGAGTGTTCTCTACCTTAGCGCTATTGGACCTGAAACAAAAACATTCCTGTTACACGAATACATGAACACTGATAATGCGTTAGATGATCTGAGTTATTGGCCGGTCGATCTTGACAGAAATAAACGTAAAGAATTTCAAACGAAACAACGAATGATAATGTATTTAGCAAAGCACAGACAGGAGTTAAATGCAGATACAGACACCATTGACGATGAAATCGGTTTTTACACAAAAATTATAGATGTATTTATTCTCTGGATTTACGATTCCATTAAAGAATCTAAGTTTTCCCAAGTTTGGCGAATATTTGTAGCCTTTCAGAAGATAACAACAAGTAAAGAGGATTTGGGAATCGAGAGAGCACTCGGCACCATGTATTTTGCTAATGGTGGTTTTCCCAATAATAGCTGGTATGAAACATACAATAGACAGGTCAATGCATTCCGAACAATGTATTCTTCCGCCCGTCAGTACTCGCAATTTGTTGATTATATATCTGTTTATGATTCTGTATCTACAAATAATAATTTATCAGACACTATATATGAGTTCCGGTATGAGATCCAGCATGCAGCAGAAGGACAAATTATGGGCAGAAAGAGTATAGCCAAAGCCCAATGGTGGTTCAACAACTGTACAGCATTATTAGACTTATTACTGGATCTCCAATTAACACTTGGAAACTCTAGTCTTGACAAAATTATAAGTCTACAAACGATTGCAAAAAACAGTATGATTGCCTATATTACCATCCTGGTCGTCGTCATCTCCCTTTTCCCAGCCATAGTCTACATGACTGAAAATTTAACCAGCAGCATACAGAGGTAAACTTAGTATAATGTAAATGTATCATGAAGGTATATATGCCATGTCCTTAGAATGGGTTGTCTGTTCATATTTATGTGCCTGTTGTCTTCTCCACATTTAATGGTTAATAGTTAATCCTGTGTATTTAGGAATAATTTCTATATTCGTTTACAACATTGTATATACGAAACACATGCAAAAACCATAAACGTAGAGGTATTATATCACCATTTATACTACATTACAATAACAACATTTCTAATTCGTCTTTTTATTATAGGACAGTTCGACAGTAAATCCATCACTTGAATTATATATCAACATTCTGAGTAATTTTGAACTCTAACAGATAATAAAGTTAAAGATAGTTGTGAATGCAGTATAGTTGTTATTTTAAACCCGTTACTTTCGTATTTTACATTATGATTATCACTCACCGTCTGTACTTACTGAATACATGTCCTGCATCTTTAACATGAGATTTCTATTGTTTTAATGTAAGCTTAACTGAGTTTGTCTCGTATTTTACGTCGATCCAATTTTAATTCACTTATATCGACATCTGCTTCATGCATTATACTATAACTTTGACCCAAGCAATGGACTCTGCAGATCTTACATGTCCCATGTCTAGCGTAACTCGCGACCACAGTTTTAATGTTTTATACCAGAGACACCATAGAACCATCGCTTAGGCTCGAAATCATACCTCCAAACTTCTCGGTCACAATCACTTACTGATTTATTGAGTTTCGCCCGTTCTTTGGCCAGTCTTATACTTCACAATATTTATAAGAGGTACCAGTGTTTACGTTTTTAATAATGGAAGTTAAGTTACCATACTGCCTCATTTGGATCCTTTTTATATCTTCGGCTTGAAATTGTGAAAGGGGTAGTAACTGAAGGTCCCTTTAACTTACCATCAAAGCATAATATAAGCCACTGTAAAATAATGATATATATATTTAGTAAATAAGTAAAATGCTAAGATACTGATTATTGTATTGTTTTCTTTATATTGTTCCTATAATACACAACTTTACAGTTATGATAATTTTATTAGATATGCATTATTGCTGGTTGACAAAACAAAGGAATTAAACAATGAGAAAAAGAGGACTGATTCACTACTGTATCAGATGGTTCCAAAACAAGTTGCAGAGAAATTGAAAACTCACAAAAGTGTTGATGCTGAATTTTTCCAATCTGTTACAATTTTATTCTCCGATATCTGTGGCTTCTCTACCTTGACGATGTCATTGGAGCCTATGAGTATAGTTAAACTTCTGAATGCCCTGTACGAGTCCATCGATGAGTTACTGAATGAGAGAGACCTGTATAAGGTGGAAACGATCAACGACTCTTACATGGTCGTGTCTGGTGAGTAATTTTAGTTTAATGTACAGAGAATGTCAACGTTGATATAATGACATCTGTTACTTCAATTGACGTTCCTATCGTATCGTAACCGTAGCGCAATCGAATATTTATGTAATGTCTTTTTTCCGTGTATATTCTACTATTACTTGCTTTCAATTAATAATCCTTCATTTGCGGATTACCTTAGCATCATCTATCCAAGTGAACTGGAGGTCAAAGAAACCAAAGAAAGTAGTAATTCTACTTCGTATTTAGATATTATGTTGTCTTTCAAAATTAATGGTCAATTGAACACCTCACTCTATGACAAACGAGAAGATTTCAATTTTGCTATCACAAACTTTCCTTTTGTAAGTAGCAACATTCCATCATCGCCGGCATACGGCGTATTCATATTTCAGTAAATACGTTATTCCAGAGCATGTTCAAATTACAATGACTTTGTTCTGAGGGCTAGGCGACTTTCAGATAAGCTACCCAACCAGGGTTATATATGTGCTAGACTAACAACGTAAATGAGGAAGTTCTATGGTCGTTACGAGACTCTTATTACTCAATATGATATCTCGTTATCCAGACTTTTAAATGATATTCTAGACTGAGACCTATTCCGATCAATTTACACAGATTTGACACCTTCTATACTAGAATGTTACCTACTTTGACTTTTCCAAATATAAATAAATATGGAATTTACATGATTTGACCCTTTCTACTGAGTATAGGTGACGGGTGTTTCTGGCAAGCAGGAGATGCTCACTCTGCCCGGGCACCTGATATCACTCCATCATAGGGGTTTACATATGCTTTTCAAGTAGACATTTTTCGTTATTTTCCTTTTGGCTTTCATTTTCACTGATTTTCTATGCCCTCTGGTTTCATGATTTTCGGATTTATGGTTTGGATTTATCCAGCATCTTTACATTATCGTGTTTTGTGTGCATGTCTTTGCTGAATTTTGTCATGCAGCTTTGTCAGATGTCTTCAGTTTTCTCTTTTACTTTTGTGGAATTTAAGCCCAACGGACCATTCATAACATAAAATAAATAAATTTCAGTCTGCCGTCTAAATATGTTTCCGCAGTTCCTTTTGTTTACAAATCACATCAGCTGGCGTTCAGACGTGCAGAGCACTATTGGCTCATGTTGATGTCGCACAATACTTTAGATATTTATTCATATATATTTCTTAAAGATATTCATATGTTTAAAACCTATTTACTTAGTAACTCGTTGGTCATTGATAACTGTTTCATTCATTTACTGTACTACTATAGTCATTTCATTTGGTCTTATTTCTTAACGTTTAACATACCCTGATATGTATAGTACATGACGAGGTATCAAGGTGTTAGCTATAAATACTGAGGATTACACACAGGCATTTGTTCACGTACATTTCCGATGCCAGAATTTTAGTTAAACAACATTTCATGCCTTGAATAGGAAAATTTGACCTCGTGTTCTTGTCTGCTTCATGTGTTGATACGTGTATATTTATGTATGTACTTCCTAGACTTGAAAAGTTGTTGCAGGACTTTTGCGACGGTGACGCTTACTCCTCCCGGGTACCTGGTCTCACCTTGATCTTATTGTGGTTCGCATTTGTCTGAATATGACACTATACACGATATTGTCCTTTTATCCCATGGACTATGAGATATGGTTTACAATTCGGTACTTCTTCGTTTTTTATTTACAGTAATGTTTGTCATGAATCTGCACAACTATGCATGTTATCATTTGTAAAATGTCGAGTTAATCTTTGCGAGTATTGTGAGTTTCATTGAAAACAAAATTGCATAAATCGGCTTCTCATTCGCTAAAATTTTGAGACAAAAATCATTGTTTGCCTCGGAACGGATCGGTATCACCGAGTTTTACTTACCTTTTTGTTAGTATAGCACTTCAGGGCGTATGAAGGGGGCATAAAAACGTTATAAACTACTGTGGTCAAATTCACTTTAGAAAGTGCCTATTATGTTTCCTTTTATATAATTAATTCTATGGTCTTCGAGAAGGTGGCACGTATGGATTTTAAATTGTCATTTAAATTCATTTACATTGAAATATAGGACATTGTCTGGACTCGTTCGCATGCAATGTCGTTTAAGGTACAAACAACGAAATACATGTATAGATATAGCTCTAACATCATATTTGCTTTCAAATAAATGTCGGAAGACATCCAATTATTACTCTCCCTATTCCAGGTGTAAAATGTCATCACAACCACCCGTATAGAATAGTTAGTGTTTCATTTTTGTGTATTATTCATTGTCATAAATTGTGACTTTTTAATTTATAGGTCTCCCTGAACGAAATGGAAATCAGCATTCTGCTATAATGGGTGAATTTGCTCTAGTGCTATTGGAGATGATGAAGGAATATAGATTTGGCCACATACAAACTCCAATCGTGGCACTCAAAATCGGCTTAAACACAGGTATGATATAGAGTCAACATAAACGAATGACCGATACGAAATCCAAAAGTACTGTGTAATTTCTGTAAGAGTCATCCCACAAGTTTCCTATCTTACTTTATATAACTGCATTTGTTACCACCTGTAGTAATGTAAAATACGAGAGTAACTAGTGTCACCTGACCATGGCACTAACAACAATGTGCCACAGTTGATATTCACAGACCCCTGAAATTCAGAGGTGAGACAGGTGCCCCGGACAAGTGAGCGTCTCCCATTTGGCTAGTCACACCCGCTGTGAATGCCCTTAAATACAAAAAAAAAATAAATTGAGCACTATATATATATATATATATATATATATATATATATATATATATATATATATATATATATATATATATATATATATTATATATATATATATATATATATATACATATACATGACTGTACACTGTGTAGAAAGTGCCACAGTCACATAACATCAGGAAAAAAGGTATAATAACACTTTAGTCAAACCCTAGAGGCACATTATTCTGTCACCGAAGACAGATCTTATTGTGTGTTTAATGACTTAGTAATCGTCACATTTATTTAGACTCGCAGTTGGTGGATATGAAAAAGAAACCATGGCTCATGACCGATTCATCTACTCTTATGTATGTTTGCGGTGTATTCGTAATATAGGTGTATACACGCGTAGGCTAACACTTTTACAACAGTTTTCATATATATATATTACTCACATTTCTCTCAAGGTCCTTGTATGGCTGGTATCGTCGGTTCTGCCATGCTGCGTTATTGTTTGTTTGGAGATACAGTTAATACAGCATCTCGAATGAAGTCCCATAGTCTAGGTAAGTAGCATATCATTCTAAATCTCCTCCAGTGGAAGGTTTATACAACTGCAAATATGTAGTTTCTCTCGGGTTTTACATCGTTTCCTACAATACAGATTTTTTGTTTGGTGTATATCATACAGACCCTTTCTGCGAGACTAATATTTTGGTTGGCAAATGATGACGTTTCCCATAAAATTTTGGACGTCATTATTAAAAATTGATCGTATCTGACGTCATATTTGGGGAAAAGTTATCATTTTCCAACCAAAATGTCTTTAGACCCTTTCGCTATTACTGCCTAACTAGCATTTTGGTTAGCAAATGATAACGTTTCCCATAAAGATTTTGACGTCATAGTATATTATTGATTGTCTCTGACGTCATATTGCGGACACATTTATTATTTTGTCGACCAAAACGTAAGTCCCTTGGTAACGTCGAAAGGGTCCATTGAGGTTTTTTATCTACTTTGGAGTCTTTATCAACAACCAGAATTTCCGGTTAAATAAACTAATGTGCCTCTTTTTTAAGTATGATTAACGGTTGACGTAGTAGTCGTGTAACAATCATTCAATAGTCAAGTATCACATGATATACACGTAATAGTCGTGTAACAACCATGCAATAGTCAAGTATCACATGATATACACGTAATAGTCGTGTACCAATCATGCAATAGTCAAGTATCACATGATATACACGTAATAGTCTGTAACAAACATGCAATAGTCAAGTATCACATGATATACACGTAATAGACGTGTAACAATCATTCAATAGTCAAGTATCACATGATATACGCGTAATAGTCGTGTAACAACCATGCAATAGTCAAGTATCACATGATATACACGTAATAGTCGTGTAACAACCATGCAATAGTCAAGTATCACATGATATACACGTAATAGTCGTGTAACAACCATGCTATAGTCAAGTATCACATGATATACACGTAATAGTCGTGTAACAACCATGCAATAGTCAAGTATCACATGATATACACGTAATAGTCGTGTAACAACCATGCAATAGAAAAATATCACATGATATACACGTAATAGTCGTGTAACAACCATGCAATAGTCAAGTATCACATGATATACACGTAATAGTCGTGTAACAACCATGCAATAGAAAAGTATCACATGATATACACGTAATAGTCTTGTAAAAACCATGCAATAGTCAAGTATCACATGATATACGCGTAATAGTCGTGTAACAATCATTCAGTAGTCAAGTAACACATGATATACGCGTAACAGTCGTGTAACTATCATTCAATAGTCAAGTAACACATGATATACACGTAATAGTTAAGTGTGGTTGAAGTGAAATATCTTGATGCATGATATATATTTTATCGAATGTGTAACTATAGATTAGAATGGTTCTTCCTTTTATTTAAAGCTAATATGATACATATCAGTCCCTCTACTTGCTTGGCGCTGAAAGCTCATGGCAGTTTTATGATGAAAAAAAGAGGAAGCGTGAACATCAAGGTAACCATGTATTTAAATATTTACTTACTCAAATTTTAGTTAGTTTGGTCTACATTTATTACTGAAGAGAGTGATACGTCGATGTTCATAACTGGTACATCATAGTACACGTAATATGATCAAATTTCTGGTTAGTATTACCCTTTTACTGTCTATCTTACTGGGGTGTGATATGATATAGCAATATACTTTATGTCTCTGATGTACATTTCGTGTTTAAAATCATTGTCTCCCTCTGTTTGTCATATCGTTCTATACCATTTCCGTAAAAATAGCGTTACATATCAATTGATTCTGCGTTTCTTCTGATATTGAACTCAGGAAAACATCATATTATACCAGAGACATAGAAAGTAGTCTATATCTCTGATTATACCGAGAATTATGGAAGTAGGTAATATTATCACAATTTGGCGGTCCATACCTCTTTAATCTGTTATGATCCTCCATTCTTATTACCTTGATAATATACAAAGATATGTCATATAGGGTAAAGGTGAAATGCTGACCTGCCTGTTGTCTTCTCCACATTTAATGGTTAATAGTTAATCCTGTGTATTTAGGAATAATTTCTATATTCGTTTACAACATTGTATATACGAAACACATGCAAAAACCATAAACGTAGAGGTATTATATCACCATTTATACTACATTACAATAACAACATTTCTAATTCGTCTTTTTATTATAGGACAGTTCGACAGTAAATCCATCACTTGAATTATATATCAACATTCTGAGTAATTTTGAACTCTAACAGATAATAAAGTTAAAGATAGTTGTGAATGCAGTATAGTTGTTATTTTAAACCCGTTACTTTCGTATTTTACATTATGATTATCACTCACCGTCTGTACTTACTGAATACATGTCCTGCATCTTTAACATGAGATTTCTATTGTTTTAATGTAAGCTTAACTGAGTTTGTCTCGTATTTTACGTCGATCCAATTTTAATTCACTTATATCGACATCTGCTTCATGCATTATACTATAACTTTGACCCAAGCAATGGACTCTGCAGATCTTACATGTCCCATGTCTAGCGTAACTCGCGACCACAGTTTTAATGTTTTATACCAGAGACACCATAGAACCATCGCTTAGGCTCGAAATCATACCTCCAAACTTCTCGGTCACAATCACTTACTGATTTATTGAGTTTCGCCCGTTCTTTGGCCAGTCTTATACTTCACAATATTTATAAGAGGTACCAGTGTTTACGTTTTTAATAATGGAAGTTAAGTTACCATACTGCCTCATTTGGATCCTTTTTATATCTTCGGCTTGAAATTGTGAAAGGGGTAGTAACTGAAGGTCCCTTTAACTTACCATCAAAGCATAATATAAGCCACTGTAAAATAATGATATATATATTTAGTAAATAAGTAAAATGCTAAGATACTGATTATTGTATTGTTTTCTTTATATTGTTCCTATAATACACAACTTTACAGTTATGATAATTTTATTAGATATGCATTATTGCTGGTTGACAAAACAAAGGAATTAAACAATGAGAAAAAGAGGACTGATTCACTACTGTATCAGATGGTTCCAAAACAAGTTGCAGAGAAATTGAAAACTCACAAAAGTGTTGATGCTGAATTTTTCCAATCTGTTACAATTTTATTCTCCGATATCTGTGGCTTCTCTACCTTGACGATGTCATTGGAGCCTATGAGTATAGTTAAACTTCTGAATGCCCTGTACGAGTCCATCGATGAGTTACTGAATGAGAGAGACCTGTATAAGGTGGAAACGATCAACGACTCTTACATGGTCGTGTCTGGTGAGTAATTTTAGTTTAATGTACAGAGAATGTCAACGTTGATATAATGACATCTGTTACTTCAATTGACGTTCCTATCGTATCGTAACCGTAGCGCAATCGAATATTTATGTAATGTCTTTTTTCCGTGTATATTCTACTATTACTTGCTTTCAATTAATAATCCTTCATTTGCGGATTACCTTAGCATCATCTATCCAAGTGAACTGGAGGTCAAAGAAACCAAAGAAAGTAGTAATTCTACTTCGTATTTAGATATTATGTTGTCTTTCAAAATTAATGGTCAATTGAACACCTCACTCTATGACAAACGAGAAGATTTCAATTTTGCTATCACAAACTTTCCTTTTGTAAGTAGCAACATTCCATCATCGCCGGCATACGGCGTATTCATATTTCAGTAAATACGTTATTCCAGAGCATGTTCAAATTACAATGACTTTGTTCTGAGGGCTAGGCGACTTTCAGATAAGCTACCCAACCAGGGTTATATATGTGCTAGACTAACAACGTAAATGAGGAAGTTCTATGGTCGTTACGAGACTCTTATTACTCAATATGATATCTCGTTATCCAGACTTTTAAATGATATTCTAGACTGAGACCTATTCCGATCAATTTACACAGATTTGACACCTTCTATACTAGAATGTTACCTACTTTGACTTTTCCAAATATAAATAAATATGGAATTTACATGATTTGACCCTTTCTACTGAGTATAGGTGACGGGTGTTTCTGGCAAGCAGGAGATGCTCACTCTGCCCGGGCACCTGATATCACTCCATCATAGGGGTTTACATATGCTTTTCAAGTAGACATTTTTCGTTATTTTCCTTTTGGCTTTCATTTTCACTGATTTTCTATGCCCTCTGGTTTCATGATTTTCGGATTTATGGTTTGGATTTATCCAGCATCTTTACATTATCGTGTTTTGTGTGCATGTCTTTGCTGAATTTTGTCATGCAGCTTTGTCAGATGTCTTCAGTTTTCTCTTTTACTTTTGTGGAATTTAAGCCCAACGGACCATTCATAACATAAAATAAATAAATTTCAGTCTGCCGTCTAAATATGTTTCCGCAGTTCCTTTTGTTTACAAATCACATCAGCTGGCGTTCAGACGTGCAGAGCACTATTGGCTCATGTTGATGTCGCACAATACTTTAGATATTTATTCATATATATTTCTTAAAGATATTCATATGTTTAAAACCTATTTACTTAGTAACTCGTTGGTCATTGATAACTGTTTCATTCATTTACTGTACTACTATAGTCATTTCATTTGGTCTTATTTCTTAACGTTTAACATACCCTGATATGTATAGTACATGACGAGGTATCAAGGTGTTAGCTATAAATACTGAGGATTACACACAGGCATTTGTTCACGTACATTTCCGATGCCAGAATTTTAGTTAAACAACATTTCATGCCTTGAATAGGAAAATTTGACCTCGTGTTCTTGTCTGCTTCATGTGTTGATACGTGTATATTTATGTATGTACTTCCTAGACTTGAAAAGTTGTTGCAGGACTTTTGCGACGGTGACGCTTACTCCTCCCGGGTACCTGGTCTCACCTTGATCTTATTGTGGTTCGCATTTGTCTGAATATGACACTATACACGATATTGTCCTTTTATCCCATGGACTATGAGATATGGTTTACAATTCGGTACTTCTTCGTTTTTTATTTACAGTAATGTTTGTCATGAATCTGCACAACTATGCATGTTATCATTTGTAAAATGTCGAGTTAATCTTTGCGAGTATTGTGAGTTTCATTGAAAACAAAATTGCATAAATCGGCTTCTCATTCGCTAAAATTTTGAGACAAAAATCATTGTTTGCCTCGGAACGGATCGGTATCACCGAGTTTTACTTACCTTTTTGTTAGTATAGCACTTCAGGGCGTATGAAGGGGGCATAAAAACGTTATAAACTACTGTGGTCAAATTCACTTTAGAAAGTGCCTATTATGTTTCCTTTTATATAATTAATTCTATGGTCTTCGAGAAGGTGGCACGTATGGATTTTAAATTGTCATTTAAATTCATTTACATTGAAATATAGGACATTGTCTGGACTCGTTCGCATGCAATGTCGTTTAAGGTACAAACAACGAAATACATGTATAGATATAGCTCTAACATCATATTTGCTTTCAAATAAATGTCGGAAGACATCCAATTATTACTCTCCCTATTCCAGGTGTAAAATGTCATCACAACCACCCGTATAGAATAGTTAGTGTTTCATTTTTGTGTATTATTCATTGTCATAAATTGTGACTTTTTAATTTATAGGTCTCCCTGAACGAAATGGAAATCAGCATTCTGCTATAATGGGTGAATTTGCTCTAGTGCTATTGGAGATGATGAAGGAATATAGATTTGGCCACATACAAACTCCAATCGTGGCACTCAAAATCGGCTTAAACACAGGTATGATATAGAGTCAACATAAACGAATGACCGATACGAAATCCAAAAGTACTGTGTAATTTCTGTAAGAGTCATCCCACAAGTTTCCTATCTTACTTTATATAACTGCATTTGTTACCACCTGTAGTAATGTAAAATACGAGAGTAACTAGTGTCACCTGACCATGGCACTAACAACAATGTGCCACAGTTGATATTCACAGACCCCTGAAATTCAGAGGTGAGACAGGTGCCCCGGACAAGTGAGCGTCTCCCATTTGGCTAGTCACACCCGCTGTGAATGCCCTTAAATACAAAAAAAAAATAAATTGAGCACTATATATATATATATATATATATATATATATATATATATATATATATATATATATATATATATATATATATATATATATATATATATATATATATATATATATATATATATATATATATATATATATATATACATATACATGACTGTACACTGTGTAGAAAGTGCCACAGTCACATAACATCAGGAAAAAAGGTATAATAACACTTTAGTCAAACCCTAGAGGCACATTATTCTGTCACCGAAGACAGATCTTATTGTGTGTTTAATGACTTAGTAATCGTCACATTTATTTAGACTCGCAGTTGGTGGATATGAAAAAGAAACCATGGCTCATGACCGATTCATCTACTCTTATGTATGTTTGCGGTGTATTCGTAATATAGGTGTATACACGCGTAGGCTAACACTTTTACAACAGTTTTCATATATATATATTACTCACATTTCTCTCAAGGTCCTTGTATGGCTGGTATCGTCGGTTCTGCCATGCTGCGTTATTGTTTGTTTGGAGATACAGTTAATACAGCATCTCGAATGAAGTCCCATAGTCTAGGTAAGTAGCATATCATTCTAAATCTCCTCCAGTGGAAGGTTTATACAACTGCAAATATGTAGTTTCTCTCGGGTTTTACATCGTTTCCTACAATACAGATTTTTTGTTTGGTGTATATCATACAGACCCTTTCTGCGAGACTAATATTTTGGTTGGCAAATGATGACGTTTCCCATAAAATTTTGGACGTCATTATTAAAAATTGATCGTATCTGACGTCATATTTGGGGAAAAGTTATCATTTTCCAACCAAAATGTCTTTAGACCCTTTCGCTATTACTGCCTAACTAGCATTTTGGTTAGCAAATGATAACGTTTCCCATAAAGATTTTGACGTCATAGTATATTATTGATTGTCTCTGACGTCATATTGCGGACACATTTATTATTTTGTCGACCAAAACGTAAGTCCCTTGGTAACGTCGAAAGGGTCCATTGAGGTTTTTTATCTACTTTGGAGTCTTTATCAACAACCAGAATTTCCGGTTAAATAAACTAATGTGCCTCTTTTTTAAGTATGATTAACGGTTGACGTAGTAGTCGTGTAACAATCATTCAATAGTCAAGTATCACATGATATACACGTAATAGTCGTGTAACAACCATGCAATAGTCAAGTATCACATGATATACACGTAATAGTCGTGTACCAATCATGCAATAGTCAAGTATCACATGATATACACGTAATAGTCTGTAACAAACATGCAATAGTCAAGTATCACATGATATACACGTAATAGACGTGTAACAATCATTCAATAGTCAAGTATCACATGATATACGCGTAATAGTCGTGTAACAACCATGCAATAGTCAAGTATCACATGATATACACGTAATAGTCGTGTAACAACCATGCAATAGTCAAGTATCACATGATATACACGTAATAGTCGTGTAACAACCATGCTATAGTCAAGTATCACATGATATACACGTAATAGTCGTGTAACAACCATGCAATAGTCAAGTATCACATGATATACACGTAATAGTCGTGTAACAACCATGCAATAGAAAAATATCACATGATATACACGTAATAGTCGTGTAACAACCATGCAATAGTCAAGTATCACATGATATACACGTAATAGTCGTGTAACAACCATGCAATAGAAAAGTATCACATGATATACACGTAATAGTCTTGTAAAAACCATGCAATAGTCAAGTATCACATGATATACGCGTAATAGTCGTGTAACAATCATTCAGTAGTCAAGTAACACATGATATACGCGTAACAGTCGTGTAACTATCATTCAATAGTCAAGTAACACATGATATACACGTAATAGTTAAGTGTGGTTGAAGTGAAATATCTTGATGCATGATATATATTTTATCGAATGTGTAACTATAGATTAGAATGGTTCTTCCTTTTATTTAAAGCTAATATGATACATATCAGTCCCTCTACTTGCTTGGCGCTGAAAGCTCATGGCAGTTTTATGATGAAAAAAAGAGGAAGCGTGAACATCAAGGTAACCATGTATTTAAATATTTACTTACTCAAATTTTAGTTAGTTTGGTCTACATTTATTACTGAAGAGAGTGATACGTCGATGTTCATAACTGGTACATCATAGTACACGTAATATGATCAAATTTCTGGTTAGTATTACCCTTTTACTGTCTATCTTACTGGGGTGTGATATGATATAGCAATATACTTTATGTCTCTGATGTACATTTCGTGTTTAAAATCATTGTCTCCCTCTGTTTGTCATATCGTTCTATACCATTTCCGTAAAAATAGCGTTACATATCAATTGATTCTGCGTTTCTTCTGATATTGAACTCAGGAAAACATCATATTATACCAGAGACATAGAAAGTAGTCTATATCTCTGATTATACCGAGAATTATGGAAGTAGGTAATATTATCACAATTTGGCGGTCCATACCTCTTTAATCTGTTATGATCCTCCATTCTTATTACCTTGATAATATACAAAGATATGTCATATAGGGTAAAGGTGAAATGCTGACCTACTGGCTGACGGGAAGAAAGCGCGTCAGTGATTTGTCCAGTTTTGATGATATTCCTCTTCCTTCTGAGGAAGCCATGGCTGATGCAGAAACCACTTCAATGCCACTTTCATATAAAGTAATGGAAGAACACAGAGAAATGCCAAGTGAGAAACAGGGGCTACAAGATCCTTATGAAGGAACAGATACATATGCATGAGTAAATACTTAAATGGATAAAATCTCTTATCTGATATGAACCTTAACTTTGCCAATGTCGTTAAATGATGCATTATACATAAGTATACAATGATTACCGATCTGATTTGGGGATATATAATCAAAATTCTAGTTTAGCCCCAACCCCAACCCCTTTCCTCCCCCCCCCCCCTTTTTTGTAATGTTTCCATAATTTAGATATTGAAGTTTAGTAACCAAATACTGAATTTTGAAATACACCCTTTTCATAGAACTGTCTCAAAATTATATGAGTTGGCCCATGCGAAAAGTAGCAAGTCTGGCATGACATCATAATGCTGATATAACGCGTGATATAACGTCGATTTTTTTTTTCTTTGTGGGGTGGGGGGTGCTAATTGATAACATCAATGCGTGATTACGAAAATCGATCATATGTTTAATGTTAAAACTTGATGTTGAGCAAAGGATGTTACAAATTTTCGCACTAAAATTTATTGTGATTAAATACTACGATACTCCACATACAACGCATAACAAACACACAATAAACAAACACACAGTCAAAGAACCTCCGATTGTTATTTAGTTAATTAAGTTCAGCAGTAAACTTACATAGCCGATACCCCATCGCTCTCAACGTTCTGCGGTCATCCGTTGGCATCGCTTAGCATGGAGTTTTTCTCCTGGTTATATGGACACCAGAGACCTATATCATATCATATCATATCATATCATATCATATCATATCATATCATATTATATCATATCATACGTTAATATCCTAATGACAACACCGATAACAGATCCTCCGAGCACCCTAGACAAAGAGCTACAGTGATTTCATGAGTCAATTTCTTATTAACATAATTGAGAGACAAACTATTGGGCACCGTGCAGGTCTCTGTCGATATTCGTCAGGAAGGACCAGAAGATGTTTTTGAAACTGACAAGGTATCGGACCAACGTTCTATCGAGGTATATAAGGCGCACTATCTCGTGCATTCCAAAGCTTCAATGATTATTTATCTTTTATTTACCTAACGTTACTTTTAAAGTCGCCAAACAAAATTACTTATAATAACATATATTTATATAGATGTACACCCAACGCAGGGGTGGTTAAGCGCTTTACCCATGATGTAGGTTATCTGGATTCGATTCCCGGATTGTGCCAGTTTGTTTAAGCGGCTGGTTATCTTCTACTTTCATGTCTAGATACAACCGGAGAAAAATTGTTGAAAAAAACGGTAAACACCTATCAACAAATCAACCTAGGCATTCAACACTCAACATCATAAAGCGGTGTCTAGGGATTACGTGGGCTGGCTCATGTGTTTTATTAAAGAAAAGAAGATAAGGTGTCAAATTTGGAACGACTGGAATCATGACAGTATACACTCGTCTCCTTTAAAACCACAACACATATGTAATACTTGGATGATCCAAACAAAACATTCATACATGTATATGCTTGAATATGCCCAAAGCAGAAAATAATAAACTTATGAGACATTTTAACTTAAAGTTGGAAGTTTGTATGAAAGGTCTAGATTACTGCTGAAACAGACAATAGATGGTTTTCACCGAACCCGTTTATTGGAGTTACCTCCCGTAGTCAGCCATACTTGGAGTCAAACAGGAGATTTTTATCCACAGTATTTCCACGTTTTTAAATACCTTTGTTTTTGAAAGACCTTTGTTTGGAGAGGGTTTTCATAATTTTACACTTAAATTTAACGGTTTTGATATAAACTATACCTTAATATTTATTGGTTTGTAAGCAATTTTTACTTTCATAGATTTTCATAGATGAATATAAAGAAATTCAATATGTGTGTGTATATATATATATATATATATATATATATATATATATATATATATATATATATATATATATATATATATATATATATATATATATATATATATATAACACGTAAGGGGGCATATTTCCATTTAAAAACAATGATAAAATATCTTTAGAAATGGCACTTGAACATGTTCTCAAATCACCCTTTTTTGCTTGTCGAATCATTGTTTTAAATGGAAATATGCCCCCTTACGTTATATATTGTTTTAAATGGAAATATGCCCCCTAAGGGTGATTTGAGAACATGTTCAAGTATATAACGTAAGGGGGCATATTTCCATTTAAAACAATGATTCGACAAGCAAAAAAGGGTGATTTGAGAACATGTTCAAGTGCCATTTCTAAAGATATTTTATTATCATTTACTATCATTGGCAAATTATTTCCAAAGCTGTGGAAATATTTTTTCATTTAACATCATCATTTAAAAAGGAACTGTTACTTTTGCCTGTGCATACTGAATACGAAAGCACCATCATTCATCATTAGCATGTCCTGATTTTTTTCTTAGAATACTGTAATGTTATGTAGGCTGTAATTTGTTCAAGATCTTTTTTGTTTTAATAATGTTGTGTAATTGTTTTGAGACTAAAATGTTTTGAGCCGTTTAGAAAGACTCGGGTAATCAAAGGAATACGTGAATAGATGGACGATGGACAAAATGATCTATAACTGTCTAGTTGCTTTTGAAGTTTGTTTTATTACAAGTGGTTTATGTCATCAGGGTCCACACTTCGTGTACATCTATAAAGTGGTATCTCGTTAAATCCGGTATTGAAAATAGTATGATCATTCAAAAATTTTATATTACCAAACTCTCCAATGTATTCTATAGCATTGCACAGCAAGAATTTACACATGCCATGGTATATGTTTATGATAGAGACGTGTTTTTATTTACCTGTGACGTAATATGTATGGTTACTTGTTAAACATGTTTTTCTTTGCCATATATAAGGCACCGCCTTTTGATAATCAGGGGAGGTGGGTTTTCCATACGGCCAGATTATTTTTATGCCCCGAATCCATAGATCGGGGACATATTGTTTTTGTTCTGTCTATCTGTCTGTTTGTTTGTTTGTCTGTTGTCAACTATAAGTACTCAACTAATGAAGTCCTTTGAAATGACACCAAGGTCGATGACCTTTTGACCTTGAAAATGACCTTCACGCTAAGAATCACTTTTTGGACTTTGTTGCCGCCGGGGGCATTAGTGTTTCACAAACATAGCTTATTTTTTCCTCAACCTTGGGATAAGAGATTTTTTCCAGTAGAGCCAGAGCAAAAAGACTTTTTCACCAATAAAATATTGTTTTATAATAATACAAATTTCTTATACATCATCAATTTTTTGGCAAAATTCTCTTTTATTCGCCACTTTATACATCTAATATGTATATAGCAGTATGCTGTCTGTATCCTGGTGTGGGGACTGGTCCATACTTTATAAATCTAATATGTATAAAGCAGTATTCTGCCTGTATCCTGGCACAGGGAGTGGTCCATACTTTATAAATCTAATATGTATATAGCAGTATTCGATCTGTATCCTGGTACGGGGAGTGGTCCATACTGTATACATCTAATATGTATATAGCAGTATTCTGCCTGTATCCTGGTGTGGGGAGTGGTCCATACTTTATAAATCTAATATGTATATAGCAGTATTCTGTCTGTATCCTGGTGTGGGAAGTGGCCCATACTTTATACATCTAATATGTATATAGCAGTATTCTGTCTGTATCCTGGTGTGGGAAGTGGCCCATACTTTATACATCTAATATGTATATAGCAGTATTCTGCCTGTATCCTGGTGTGGGGAGTGGTCCATACTTTATAAATCTAATATGTATATAGCAGTATTCTGTCTGTATCCTGGTGTGGGGAGTGGTCCATACTTTATAAATCTAATATGTATATAGCAAGCCTCGGCATGGACTAAGCTAATTTAACACTCGGGTTAGTTGATTTCTCTGTCACCACCGGACAATAGCGGTAGATTCTATTAATTATTTTGTAGTAAATATGAGAATAACTCTGTGAATATGGGAGAAAAAAGCATCTGACTGCACCGTATGACAGAAGTCATGACGGAAATGCACTTATTTTAAAATAATGTAATAATTTGAAAAAAAAAACACATAAGAACATCACAAAAACTTTAAAGTGCAGTTTTAATACTGACTTAGGATGGTCAATTGATATGACAGTAGTCAAACAATAGGTGTAGTTAACCAGTTGACGGACCTTCCTTCTCACTTATCACAAAAACAGAATAATCAAAGAACACACATTTAAAAACCTGTAAAGAATCCTCCATATAGAGAGCAAGGATCAATAAGTTCCTTGAGTTGAGAGGTCATAGAATATAAAGACGAATAATACACAATGATTGAAATGATGAAGAATAAACATCATGATAAACTGTTGTTTTATGCTGTACCTTCGCTCTCCAGGAAAAAATTGAGATTTAAAACCTAATTTTTTTTTTCCAAAGTATTACTTCAGATTACACTAATCTATTGGAGACTGTTTATTTTTTCACTGTGTCACTGGACAAAATTATTATCATTATTACCATTTCTTCTTTTTTTTTTATCAAAATCAGGGCAAGATTTTTTTTTAAATCCCAGGCCCCCCCCCCCCCCCCCTCTTCTAGAATATCAAATGAACGGAGCCTGACATTCATCTTTTTTGTGTCATATCTAAAGTATAGTAAAATTTTATTATAGCATTTTCAATCGCATTACATGGCATTATGATCATTAACTGTATGACATCATAAAGCTATGGATTATTTAGAAGTAGCTTGGTTTGCATTGTACAAAATGGTACATTGATCATTATATTATTTTTTGATAATAATGAAGATAGTTTATATTTATATAAGTACATGTATACGTAATGTGTTTCTGGATATCATATTGAAAGTATTTATCCTTTCTATCTATGAACGTTGAGGTCAAGTATTAAGATTCTTCTTGTAACGTATTTAATGTGCATTTGTAAATAAAAAACATTTTGATACACGTAATATATTTATTTACATATGAAATCTATCTTATACAAAAAGATGGAATAAATACGTCATCGGCAAAATTCCTGAACGAGAGGCATAATAAACTGACAATGCTAATAGAATTATTTTACATGTATAATTAAATATGTTTAATTTAAACGTACACAAAATTTACTGTGTCGTCTATTTCTCAATAACGTATATTCAAACCCCTGAAGACTTTGCCAAACAGCTGCATTAGAATTTAATGTACTCGCTTGCTTAATCAAATTCAGTTTACAAACCAGTCAATGGTAGCATTAAAATTTCGTACTACAGGAGTTCGAGCATTCCAAACGTTTGAAAACCTCGTTTCAATGTTGCCATTCGACTTCACCATTGTAAAGATCCATGTGGGAGGATTGTAAAATTTCCTTGCCAACTTCCCGAATGGTTGGTAATTCATAACCTTCAAGCTCTGTGCAGATACTATGTCATCTCGACTTATCGCAACGTTATCTACAGCAAGGAGCATTCTCTCTGTTTCTGCCAAACTGACGACAACCCTAAGCTTTCGTCCTACTAATAAAGCAGTCACAAGATCATTTACAGACCCATGACTCGTCCCCCCTGCTTCGTCATTAGAAAACACGCATCTCCATTTTCTGATATCGACAAACCACTCAACGTTGACTGAAAACATCTTGGTGTACCATAACGGAACAACACCAAGGTTATAAAATTTAGATTCTTTTATGCCTGTTGTAGAAATATGCTCCCAAATCCACACTGGTAATTTGGTAAAGTGTTCAATTGTCATTTGAGACAAGGACCATAACGCTTGAGCATTCACATGGCCATTTCTGATTTGTACATTATCTGCTTCAATAGTGTAATTACGAATTTTCATCTTGACCCTGTGCCCTAATTTTATGGCATCCATAAGTGTAGACAAAGACCCCGTCACTTCTTTTCCTTTTTCGTCATGGGAATACACCATTTTCCAGCATCCATCAGAAAACCAATGAATACTTCGTTGTTCAGTGGAATATCCAAGCAGAGCCTTCCTAGCTACCCCTGCCATTACCATATCACATGTTGCATTGCTGGACCATAGAGAATACCACCAATAGGACCTGGGTTTGAAAACCATATAGTCACTTTGTTTAGTCTGGCTAAGATGCATTAGGCTTTGAGCACTGATAATACTACCTACAGATGACGTCTGTGCACTAGTTACTGGTGTCGCATACATTCGCTTGGTATCAACCAATCGTAAATCAGCCCCGTTATTTACGTCACGAGCCAGATTATACCGGCTGCCACATGTTTCTTCTCCCGCCAAATTATTACAATACACCGGATATATCGTCTGCTCCTCGCATAACAATTTTCTACAAAAAAAGACAAATTTCTATCCTTGATTAACATTTAATTTAATGCATTTGCAAGAAAAATGAAGGGAAACATTTTAAATCAAATAGAATAAATAACACTTTTCTTTCAAAACAAATTCAGAAGTGTGTGTGGTGGGCGGGGGGGGGGGGGGGGGGGAGGTGGGGGTGTAACCGTGTAAAGATGACATGAAACAAACGACTCTACTTAGAATCGCCAAACCCTCCACAAATGTGTGCAAAGGGTAGATGATGACTCCACGCGTCGAGTCCTAGTGGATGCCAAGCACGAAGTAGACGTAACACCACGCTGACACTCACAATATTACCTCCTCTCTATCAAGACGTTTACAACTACACTGTACACCGTCTATGTGTGATCTAGGCCACGGGAATTAAAACTCATTAATACGCCGAAGTTTTTCCGTCTTCTCCTGAGATCATGGTCATGGTCTAACGGATTCTGGTAAACAGTGGTCCTTTACAAATATAAGGGAGCAACCATTTGATTTTAAGGGGGGGGGGGGGGGGGGGGGCAGGAAGACTTTGCAAAAAAAAAAGTCCGGCTCAAATTTTGGAGAAAAAATAATCCGGCCCGAAGGTCCGGCAAAAAAAATTATAAATCGGCTCTGAAATTGGGCAAAAAAAAATATTCAGGCCGGTGAAAGTCTTCCTGCCCACCCCCCCCCCCCCACCCCCCCCCCCATAAAAATCAAATTGTTGCTCCCTAAATCTATCACATCCACCAGCAGTCAGATTATTTGCGAACACAGTGAAATTCATACTTGTCATCATTTGACGTCAACTAAAGGGGGTCGGTTTAAAGCAAATCATGTATGGGAATCCATTATCATTGCTATCACGAATAATTAATAAATGAATTAAAAATTGTTATACGATGTTACATTGATGAGTGTGCTTGTCATATGTTATGTCATTTAATGACGTAACGTCAACGTCGAGAACACGCTTTCAAGATAATTCTTGATTAAAACAAAATCACTTATGCTTATGCTTATCTGGAGCAATCTGATTAAAACCAATATCTTTATTCCGCTTCTCTATTGTCCCATCGCGGATAGAGAAGCGGAATAAAGATATGGTTTTAATCAGATTGGCATAAGAGTTTTCTCATTTTTAGCTCACCTGAGCTGAAGGCTCAAGTGAGCAATAGTTATAGTGCGCCGTCCGTCGTCGTCGTCGTCGTCCGTCGTCTGTCCGTCCGTCGTTAACTTTTTCACATTTTCGACTTCTTCTCTGGAACTGCATTGTAGATTTGGATCAAACTTTGCATATATGATGTACTCAAGGTCCCCTACTAAAATTGTGTTCAGAATCCAGATTCCCTCAGGGGTGGATCCAGGGCGGGGCCAAAAGTGCCCAAAACGGTACCCCTCTTCAAAATCTTCTCCTCTAGAACCAGTACATAAATGGGGAAACTAATTGCATTTCAACAATCTATAAAGATGGGTTATCAGAAATTGTGTTTGGGGTTGAAATAGAAATAGAAATTTACGAGTTTTTGACATGTTTCTGGACTTAGTAATTTCAATGCAGAAAAGTGTCATGTTTCTTAATGACTATTTTGATCATAATTATGGTAAGGAATATTATTGTGAAAGAATTTTGTCAATATCTCAATGTTTGGATTTTAAAACTTCCAAAACAAAAAATTTTCTGCAAAAATGGTGGAAGTATTTTAATAAATCTTGGTAGAAATAAATCACTTATGATCTCCTTCCAATTCTGTTGTTTTCATCTAGACCTCTTTAAAGGTGGCGACACTATAGTCAAAAGTAGGTCACAAAAGAGTACCCTCCTTTGACAATATTCTTCTTCATACTGGCTGTATACAGAGACAAACAGAATACATAGCAATGATCTAGACGGATGAGTGAAGACGTATTGTAATTTTGATTCCCTTCCAAAATCAAATTTAAGATTTTTTTTTAACATTTGTTTGGACTTGGTGATTTCAATGCAGAAAAGTGTCATATTTCCTAGTTAATTGATAATGATGAATTCTGATGGACTATTGTGATCATAATTATGGTAAGGAATGTTAATTTGAAAGAATTCTGTCAATATCTCAATTTTTGGATTTTCTATGAATTTTTAAGACTTCCAAATGAGGGTGTATAGGGACAATTCTTCACATTTTTAACTTCTGCTGTTATATCACATGAAAGATTTTAATGAAACATGGTATACATGAAGTACTATAGGTCCTCTAACAGATAATGCCACCATGTCTAAAAACTAGGTCTCACAATGGTACATATACCACTTGGTAATTAAAATATGGAGAGTAGCGGTTCGAATCCAGCTGTGGTCAAATTTTTTGTTCATTTCTTTACACATCTAAATAAGTTTTTAGATGTTTCTCAACACTCAACATATGAAATTAGGCCATTTTAAGTTGGATCTGGACAATATTTGAAACAATTGTTGTTCATGACCCAGACTTGAAATCAAAATCACTTGAATGGATGTGCAAAAAAAAGTTGTTTTTTATTCTGGTCTGAAATAAAATTTGACATATTTTCAACATTTGTGTTGACTTAGTCACAGTAATGCAAAAATAAATGACTTCTTCCTTCCTGCATGACTGATCATCTAGGTACTCAGGTGAACGATATATGGCCCACTTGGGCCTCTTGTTTTTATTTCTTTTTTCATATTTATTTTCTATTTGTTTATTTATTTATTATTATTACTATCATTATTAATGTTGTTGTTGTTGTTGTTGTTATAATTATTATTTTTTATTATTATTATTATTATTATTATTATTATTATTATTATTATTATTATTATTATTATCATATGCACCCCTTCTCAGCGTTAAATTTTTCTTGCAAAAATATGCCTAGATAAAGTCACTGACTACTACAAAACAATATTTTTTGGAAACCACAATAATTTTAGATATCTGTCGTTAATTTTCAATCAACATATTTCAGTGGCATTTGCAATGTATTATTTTTCTTTATCGATTACTGAACGTCTGCAGCTTGTCGTATGAAGTTGTTAATGGCGTTTCCAATATGTACATAGAATTGGTAGTACGAGATTTAGGTGCTCATTTAATTCACACGTTTTTCAATACAAATACATGATATAGGAAGAGAGAAGTAAAATATTTGACTAAACTACAAATCCCAAGAAAAAAGGCAGTGAATAAAAACATAGCAGACTTCCACAAAACACACTATTACACAGTACACTGTAATCATAGTACTGACAAAAGCTAGTTGAAGTGATGATAGCGAAATGTGCCTTTGACAAGAAAGGTACTGAGTAAACAATAACAAGCCATCCGTTAAAAATGATAGTTACCTCTCTTTTTAGTTTAGGCTTTTTGTGTGCATGTCCTTGGTGATTTTTATCATAGTTACAGCTTTGTCAGATGTCTTCAGTTTTCTCTTGGGGGGGGGGGGGGGGGGGGGTTTATTTATTTAGTTTTTTAGTGATTGCTAAAAATGAAAGCAACTTGATTTTTATTTCCATTTTTACATTACATACTTTAAATAATACCTTTAACGGTGAAAGCAACTTGATATGTCAATTTGGACATTAATATCTACCCATCCACCGTGAAGGAGATGGAGTTAGGAAACACTATTTCAATAATTGTCAAAGATTTCCCAATATCTGCATACCATCGGTGATAATGTTATACTTAGTATATGTGATCACATAGACAACTTATAATTAACTGGTAATGCAGTTATACTTCATTACAAATAGACATGTATTTATCAAGTCACATGTCATGAATGCTAAGTTTTATCGAGTAGTAACTGAGTCAACTGATAAATACAAGGAAATGTGCAATTAATACAAAATGTAATTGACATACCATTTTAAATTAACTTGAAATTCCACAGGATAATTTCTATTTCACAACTTGTCACAAAAATTAAATTACTTCATAATTATCTAAATACACCTTCCTATGTCATATAATTAGACTCGTACAGCCGTCACTAAATATGGCCATTAATTGCATCAATGTTTTCGTTTTTCGGGATTCCGGAGTTATAATGTAGACTTTCCCACTGGTAGATTTTTCTCCGAAAAAAAATTATCTCTCGGGTAGACTTTCCCCCTGGGGAAAATCTGCTGAAAAGATAAATTCCGGAGGAAAAATCTACTCTACAGCTAATTGTAGAGTAGGTTTTTACTCAGGATAGAATTTTTCCCCTCCTATTTACTATGATCTTGACGTTATCACGGTAACCATACACATGGATACAAATATTATATCTTACTGTGTTTGTCATGTCCATCCGCCTGTGAAAATAAAGCACAAATGGACAAAAAAGTATAAATGAGTTTTATGAGATTTCTAACTTAAAAGATTTTTATTTTCTATAGTCATAAAGCTGCATGAAATTTGTGTAATTTATCTATTTATGAGCGAAACAATGCGAATATATAAATGTTTGGAGAAAATTATGAATTTTCGGGAATTTTTAAGACATTTAAAAGGAACAAGATTACAATGTACATGTACTTACATGTATATGCATGGAAACGCATTATGATTTTTCTCCAGAACCACTTAATTGATTTTTATGAAACTTGGTAGGGATTGATAAATTATGGTCTATTACAAGTCGTGTTGCCTTTCGGCCAGATTCCGCCAAAAAGGGCGAAAGGGCCCTTTCTTTGACAATCTCATTCAAAACGAATGACTACAGCGACAAACCAAATGCATAAGAATGACATGAAATTATTTTAGCTAGATAAAAACAGGAGTGGATCTAGAGTGGGGTCAAAGTAGGTCACAGAGAGCCAATTTATTGACAAACTTCTTCTTCAGACCGAATGGGTTAAAATAATTGATAGGACGCAAGTATTCAAGGACCTCTGCCTTTTGGGCCGATCCGTAACCAACATGGCTGCCCTGGCCTCTGAATGGCTTACACATTTTCGAAAATTCCTGCTGTCCATCGATCCGAGTAACTGTATTTGCCACTAGTCTTATCCTAGGACTCATCGGTAAGATTATAAAATCAGATATATTAACACAACATGCTTATTATCATTTTTACAACTAATTCATAAATCATGTACCCGTGCGTCACATTAACTACTTTAATTTATTGAAAAGAAATAATAAATGATGCATGCAGAGTAAAAGTTTCAAATAAATGTTATTTATTCTAAAACTATTTAAAACGTAAAACTCCTTCACATGCAGCATACCAGTATTCGTCTCCCAAATTAACTTAATGTGAATTGAATTTAATAAATACCCAATATACAGTAAATTATATACATACATAGGGGAAATTCTACTCTGAATTTATCAGTGGTTGGGGGAATTCTCTAGAGTAGGATTTCCCCCATGGGGGAAAAGTCTACTCTAGAGACAATTTCCGTGGGCGTCTACTCGGGGGAGGTCTACTCTATAACACCGGTCCATTTTGATGGGGGTGTACCTACGTTTCATCAATGGGGTCAAAGGGATTATATCGCTCACCGGAGTACGTGGAAAGCTTAATATATAGTATCCATATTTTCTCAGGAATGTCTTTGAAAATTAGCAAGGTCATGAATATAGTTCACAGGACGGGGCATTTCAAGAAGTCTTCCTTTTTATCAAGTCGATACTCTCTTTTGAAGTTAAAAATTACTAACCTTACAAACCAGATAATTCCAACTTTGGAATGCGTTTCCGGTACAATGGGTCTTTTACTCGATGTTGCCAGAAATCGAGATGTATGGGAATGACCGGAAGTACAAAAAAGTTCGAATGACCAATATGTTTGATTATCGAAATTTCCAAGTCTGTTTCTGCCAATATTATAAACGGACTGAACGCAAATATTGTCTTGGACACTCTGTAAATAAGATTACATAATTTTAAATGATGTCGCAGATTATAATACACTAAGACATGAGTGAAGGAATTCCATTTGTTTTACACCACTGTCGAAGATTTTGTCACTAATAATTTGGCTACACTACTACTAGTGGGTGGTATTCCCCATCCTTGGCTCGGTCCGTGTATGTACGCCCCCCCCCCCCCCTTTATTAACGGTCTGTCTGGACAACCCACTCCATGGATTAGTGTTGGCTGTTGCTTTCGACAATGTATCCGTTATAAACAGTAGGCAACCACCGTCTTTAACATATTGGCGCAATCAGGAAATCGAACCTGGACCATCAGTTGTCGGAGGTTCTCATGTCAACTGTGATATATTTGATCCTCTAATCGGAGGTTTTCATGTCAGGAAATAAAATGTCATATGTATAGGTTGACTGGAGTCTTAAGTCGCTTTCAACAATTGTCAACTGTACAGCGACAAATTATAACAAGGTGGTGCAATCCAGGAATCGTATATCAAGCACTTAATAACTACATCAAGTCTATTTGTACTAGGATATGTAATGAACAATTCTTAATTTCATACAAAAGTATATTGCTCAATTCTTAATGATAAATTTAATTAAGCCACCTCTCTCTCTCTCTCTCTCTCTCTCTCTCTCATTTCACTAAGTACGTCCATGTTTTTCTAACAACTTCTTCGTTCGTGTACATTCCGTAAGAATGATCATTTCGTCCCCCTAGATAATGCCATATATCATTGTTTTGTGATTACCTGAATATTGTGTATATGAGGAACGTATCCCTTTCCGTACCAATCCTGCACCACGATCCTTACCTCTGACCCCGAGAGAATCTCAGATGACAGAGTTTTCTTGGATCCGAAGATTTCGTCGCCATCTTTATCCGTTTGTAATACTTTCTTCCAGTCCTGTCCTGTAAAGTACTCAGAATATGTTTCATCAATTCACAATGCATCTTCATTGTCGCGAATTAATCATTCTCAAACTTTAATCCTATACTTACTTTTACACTCGATAGTAAAACAAAGAAAAAGAACTATGAAAGTAACTTTCATCCACTTTAACATCGTAAATGTTGGCTACCACGTACGTTGTAGAACTTAATGATAACACAAGTATAATGTTTTATGTAAATGAACTGTAATTAGCGAGACATCTCTGTTCCTAGAGCGATATATTTAGGTTATGTCGACGCCGTGTGGGATAAACCTGGAACTCCGTATAAGGCTGGATGTACGTATCTCTCCCAGACCAGAGTTAGGATCGTTAAGGGATCCACGATTTCTATCTGCCAGGCCACAATTCCTCTCTCCAAGACCAGAGTTATGATCGTTAACGGATCAACGATTCCTTTCTGTCAGACCAGAGTTAGGATCGTGAAGGGATCCACGATTCCTCTCTGTCAGGCCAGTGTTAGGATCGTGAAGAGATCCACGATTCCTCTCTGCCAGACCAAAGTTAGGATCGTGAAGGGATCCACGATACCTCCCTGCCTGGCCAGTATTAGGAACGTGAAGAGATCCACGATTCCTCTCTGTCAGTTCAGTGTTAGGATCGTGAAGAGATCCACGATTCCTCTCTGCCAGACCAAAGTTAGGATCGTGAAGGGATCCATGATTCCTCTCTGCCAGGGTAGAGTTAGGATCGTGATGGGATCCACGATTCCTCTCTCCCAGACCAGAATTAGGATCGTGAAGGGACTTCAATTGCTCTCTGTCAGATCAAAGTTAGGATCGTGATGGGATCCACAATTCCTCACTGCCAGACTAAAGTTAGGATCGTGAAGGGATCCACGATTCCTCTCTGCCAGGTCAGAGTTAGGACCGTGAAGAGATCCACGATTCCTCTCTGACAGACCAGAGTTAGGATCGTGAAGGGATCCACGATTCCTCTCTGTCAGGCCAGAGTTAGGATCGTGAAGAGATCCACGGTTCCTATCTGCCAGGCCAGAGATAGGATCGTGGAGGGATCCACAATTCCTCTCTGCCAGACCAGAATTAGGATCGTGAAGGAATCCACGATTCCTATCTGCCAAACCAGAGTTAGGATCGTGAAGGGATCCATGATTCCTCACTGCCAGACCAGTGTTAGGATCGCGAAGAGATCCACGATTCCTCTCTGCCAGACCAAAGTTAGGATCGTGAAGGGATCCACGATTCCTCTCTGTCAGGCCAGAGTTAGGATCGTGAAGAGATCCGCGATTCCTCTCTGCCAGATCAAAGTTAGGATCGTGAAGGAATCCACAATTCCTCTCTGTCAGGCGAAAGTTATGATCGTGAGGGGATCCATGATTCTGGGGTACGGAACATCAAACTTTTGAGATAGATGCATATGATGCGTATGCGTATGATGCAAATCTTTGGAGAGACAGACGGATAGATATACTGCTTTGTTCCCTCCGCGATGAATATATCTCAGTGGCGGATCCAGGATTTCCGAAAAGGGCGCTCACATGTATATTAGCCAAACTACTCAGCCATTTTCGGTGCCAAATCTGAATTTTACTTATATATATATATGTGTGGCGAAAAGGGGGGATCCCTATCTAGATCCGCCACTGTATCTACCATTTGGACATATCATTTCTATTTCAATATACATATGAGACCAATCTTTCTTCTGTGTCAAATGTAAACACATTTTCTTTCACTTATTTACTTCTTGACTAAAATAATACATGTTAACATATATCTTGCATGACAATTTGAATTCTGGGAACAAACATATTTCGATCGAGGGAAAGCATCATTAATACACCCCATCAATACCAAAATGCGATTTTAAGCCCAAGGACATATACTAAGTTTTTTTTCTGTCAATCTTTTGTTCTGTCTGTCAGTCTATTCGTCAGTTCGCCTGTCAATCTACTCTAACATTGTTTTAAATAGCTAGAAAAGGAGTCACGTATTCTATTGCGTACCTCTTTTGTTTTCATTGAATCTAAAATATTCGACCTTGTGGAACTATAAACCGATATTCAAAATATTTCTGGATACTGCTATAGTCTGGAGTATCAGTTTTCACACTCTTACACACGCACGCATGCACACACACCTACACACACATCTTGTTTAATTCTTGTTTTATGTCGCAAGATTATTGCACTTTTGAAATTTGTGACTGAGGGCATCTACGGAAACCAATTAGTGCAATTAATGTGATGTTTTATTTTATCGTGAAAATTCAACTTAACTATCATGAAAATTCAAGAAACTAGCTTCACAGACATGAAGACCTCTCCCACGGACTCGAAGCAGTGAGCAATCTTACGTATTAGGTCTACCGTCTCACCCCACAGACGAGACACCGGCAACACATCGATCAAAAAAAAATATCAGGTTTTACCGTCTTATCCCACAGACGAGACACCGGTGTAACATTAAAAAGTGACCCCATGGAAAACTGACCCGCGGGTCAGTTTTCAGTGTTAAAAACTGACCGTGGGTCAGTTTTTAATGCTAAATTTGGTCCAAAAGTTGTTGAAAATTGACGCAAGCCGTTAAATTTCGACTCCCCATTGGGTCATTTTTCAACGATTTATAATTTTATGTATAGCATTGAAATACAAGTTTCTATGGAAGTGGGGTGGACATATAGGATGTCTCTCACCATTCCATCTCATTCTTTCTTCCATATAACCTTTGCATCCTCCTTCCATATCGGAGCGAATCGGGCTTCACAACTTACACACATTGTGTATACAGAAAAAATATTATAAACAGGTGCAAAGATTTGTGGTTTGGGTATGATTTCAAACTCGAAATTCATTTCTTAAATACTAGTATACTTTTAACCTCGGGAGAAAATCTATTCACTAGACAGATTCTCCCCGGGGGCTATTTTGGGAAAAAATCTTTACTATTTCACCTTATTTTGTCTTTAACCAATTATGCATATGGTCACTGGGTCAAGTTAAAAGCATCCACATCAAAGACATCAGCGGATCCAGAACAGAAGTGAAGATCGTAATGATGGGGGTCTGGACTTATGGTCAGCCCAACTCAGTTTTTACTGAATATATATATATATATATATATATATATATATATATATATATATATATATATATATATATATATATATATATATATATATATATATATAGATATATCTGTGTCTGTGTGTGTATTCAGGGACTAGAAACCCTCATTACAAACATATAGCATTTGGCATCGTGATTCAACCACTTTTGTATTTCAAAAATGACATCAACGTTTAAAATATGCATATGTGTATCAGAACTTTACTAGTTCTCTTGCTCTTGAATTATGCCGCTTGGTAATAATGCAAGTTATTATTTCATACACTTGCAAAACATACATGTATTCGACTGATCAGTCCCTTAAAACGGCGAAACGACTCTTGAAAGGGATGCACAACTTACAGTCTTAGTGTAGTAACATTTCATTCACAACAAGATGTCACATGGATAACAAATTGTCGAGACGTGACGTCAAATATACGTATATTATAATTTCTATTTATTATTATCATCATTATTTTGTTTTGATCGTATTATTGTCAGCATTTCTTTTTTCGTCCTGAACAGACCACGTATGAAAAGTCGTATCGCTGTTTAAAGAGCAGGCCAGTTGGAAAAATCATGTAAAGGACGCTTTCGCTCAGGTGTCCATCTGTCCTAAAGTCCCTTATGATTTAACTTCCTTGACACACTTTTTGCAATCTTGAACAATTAATTACTGTATTTGTACACAGCCTAATTTTAAACCAAAATGTTGATGATAAGGTTTTAGATATACGCTGTATTAGCATATTCATGAATTAGCGTGATCTGTGATTGAACTTCATAATGTCTTCACAAATATTTTATTAGCGAAATCATTAATTTTAAAAAACACAAAGATCAGCTCTTACTCCACTTAATATGAATACCAAGAAAATAAGTACAATCCAGTAAATATAAATTTGGTTATAACTACATAACAAGATCGATTTACGTCGAGTTTGAAAATACTTTTACAGGTAATTTATACGAATTTTACTTGGATTTCTAAAATGACAGATCATACTTAGATACAAACATTGACAATTTACTCCCACCGAAAAATCGCACCGTTGCACTTTAAGTCGGTTACTTTTTGGGTAGCATGTGCTGTTTCCAAATTATCTTTTTTTTTTAATTATCATTAAACATATGGACAAGTATATGTCATCTTTCAGAAAATTTGATAATTTGTCAATGAAGCGAAAACAAAGTGTAAACGAAAAGGAAATTCATAAATATTACGTTAGAAAGTGGAAAATGGGATATATACTCTAGATTGATTGATTCTTGTTTAACATTACTACACGATTATTGTATGTATTTGGTGACGCCATCTGCCTGATGTACATCTTCACTAGACAAGGCTGCTGAGAGAAGAAAGAATCGGATTAGAGCCTCGGCTAGCGAAGATGCCGCTGCACTGCATAGAAAATTATACCTTTGCAACGGACTTATCCCGAAGCAGTGAGAGATCTTTTACACGCCACGCCTACCGTGACACGGAGCATTGGTTTTCACAGTTTCATCCAAAAGACAGATAACCGGTATGACCAGGGCGGGACTCGAACCCGGGACCTCTCGATCATAAGAAGAGACCCTTAATCACTGGACCACACGGGCTCTATACTCTAGATATTGACCAGAACAACCACCCGCTCCCCCTCCCCCCTTTCCAAAAAAGGCTACTTACCTTCTCATTTCTTCCGTTAATATTTGATTTTCTTGTGAATATTATACAGTTATTGACTGGGGTTGAAGGCAACAGATTATCAGTGAAACTCGAAGACAAACAGTTGTCATCAGAGGCCGAATTTTCTAACAATTCCTTAGACCGCTTGATATCAACAGTGGTTCTACAGAGTTTATTTAGAAACTATTTCATAGGGGTAATCCAAATTACAAATATGTCATAGGAAAATATGACAACACGTCATATTTACCATGTAAAAAGTCCATAATTGTATCAAGTGTCACAAATGACGAAACAAAAAATAAGGGACGAATCTATTACCAGTACTTATAATTAATCTACATGCATTGATTGTTCCAGATATTCCCTATACAAAGACATTTTATAGGCTATTCTTACGTTAAAATTTGACCCCACTGAAAGTGTATCTAGCTAAGTACATGTAGCGTAAAAAGTAGGGTTTCTCGACTTGGGGTCGTTGAAATTTGTCTCAGCAAAACATCCCTCTTTATTTAACAAAAGCACACGGTGTACGTAGCTAAATACTTGTATCGTAATAAGGAGATTATCTCGACATGGGGTCTTTTTTAATGTTAAATTTGACCCCGGCCACATCTGATAACAAGTCAAGTTTATTAAAAGATGATTACAAGTCACACTATATTTTAAGCAGGAGTTCGTCGAAGCTTTATCATATGGAGTCATGAATTAATATTGAAATATGACCCCCCCCCCCCTTTCCAATTATAATCCCTGCATAGTCTCTGCAAAATATCACTTTTTATTCAACAAAAGCACACAACATGCTTATAGCTAATGACATATCAGTTCTAACAGACAACGCGTCTAATCGAAATTTGCATATTCTACATATCATTATCCAACGTAAAATGTAGACCATGCTGTAAATGACCCGTGTGCAAACAGGAAGTATACAGTGTGAACTGCATAGTTCAAGGGAGCATTATACGCAAGAGTCAATTTTTAACGTTAAAATATGACCCACCACTGCGGGTCAATTTTTAACGAGGGTCACATTTTCATGCGATGGTGAAGTCATTAAATAACGGACCGAGTCAATTTTTCACATTAAAAATCGACTCTTAAACCGTTGAAAATTGACCCGTGGGTCAGTTTTCAATGGGGTCACTTTTCAATGTTACACCGGCAAGACACCGGTAAAAAATATCAGGTTTTACCGTCTTATTCCACAGACGGGACACCGATACGACATCGGTCAAAGATACGTCAGGTTTTACTGGGATACCGACATGACATCGGTCCATGATATGCCAGGTTTACCGTCTCATCCCACAGACGGGACCACAATAAGACATCGGCCATAGATTGGAATCACTAGCCAGTCACGTAACCGGTTGATCTACGCTCGTCCTTACCGGTTGATGTCAAAGATTCTAATTGATACCAACAATAAATACTATGTTCGTTTGCTTGCTGTTTCATGTTACATAAAGATCATTCCAGTTACATGCTTTGGGAGCGATAGTTAAAATTTCTATGCTTATTGCACAGGAATTTTTATCTATGCAATGGACCTAAGCGAGGTATATATACTTCCGAAGAAATGGCAATTGCAATGAATTTCTGGAAACATCTGCACTACGAACTATAATTTAGATACACGTAGATAGAGGGATCGCGAACTTACAATACAAATTACCGAGACTCATTTAGTGAAACAAGCTATATTGAATCGACACAAATAGAGTATATCTATCGATGGTGGAGCTTGCCCCCTATCAACGTAACTCTGAACCCTACAAGCTTCAAACTGAATGTAATAAAATAACAAATCGAATAATTTACTTTTATTCAACTCTGAAAAGTATCAAAGATATAAATGCATACAACAAATGAAAAATGAACGAGTTAATCATTGTTTTTATACACAAAATGTAGAACTTCAAGCGAACACTCTTCACCATGGGGAGTAGATCAACGAATAGCAAGTCATCAACTCACTGGTAAATCCAAATGAACACTTCATCCTGGAGTAAATCAACGAATAGTAAGTCATCAACTCACTGGTATCCAACAGTATGGCACTGCATTATCTATCAGTCGACGGATCGTCACTGTTAAAATACGAGCACTTTTATCCAGGTATTTACTTTGAGCTTGTGTACTTCGTGACAGCCTTCGTGCCCTCACTCACAGCATGTTTAGCAAGTTCGCCAGGTAATAACAATCTTACGGCGGTTTGAATTTCTCTGCTGGTAATGGTCGAACGTTTGTTGTAGTGTGCAAGTCGTGACGCTTCAGCTGCAATCCGCTCAAACACATCGTTCACAAAGCTATTCATAATGCTCATTCCACGACTAGATATCCCAGTGTCAGGATGCACCTGTCTTAGTACCTTATAGATATAGAGTCCATAACTTTCCTTTCTCCTCTTTTTACGCTTTGGATCACCAGACGGCTTAGACGCCTTTGATATAGCCTTTTTTGATCCCTTACTTGATACTTTGGGTGGCATTGTCTCTGTCCGGGATGCATAGAATGGCGCCAAAATAAAGCCAGTTGAAGAATTTATAGTAGATGCGTAAGGATACTTGTACGGAACTATATTGTCTGTTTATCAAGAAATAGACGATGCATGTTATTTCCATTTGTAAATATTTATCATTTCTAACACCAAAATATAAAGGAATTATATAGTTTTACATACATGTGCGACTGTTAAGTTCTTTTATTCAACATTCTTTCTATACATTTGAATATTGAATATGCGCGGATTCAGAAAAGAGGAGGACCGGAAAAGTAATCCGATGCTGAGATATAGTCTTTGTTTTATATACACCCATTACTGTCAGTAAATGTGTCTGGAGTGATGTCGTCCATTTCATTCATAAATTATTGACTACTGATTACATAAATATCAAGTTCACACATACTCAAAGTTTAGATCTAGAAGATAATGTAAGAAAAGGTTATAGAATTATATCCAGCATCATTTGAATATTTCCATATGATTTTATCTTGAAAGAACAAAAAACAAGAGGCACAAAAATCGGTAAACTTGCTTCGCTACAACAAATAAATCAAGAGCATGACACAAAGGTATGTGAGAAAGATTAAGTCAGAGTTGGTTGTTTTTATTTAAATTTTATTTATTTCTATTTATTTTCATTTTTATACTTTTAAATGACTTACTTACATTTTGAGTGCTAGAATCCATTCAAATATTGCTCCGGTGGATTTTATTTTATTTTTTTATTTTTTTATTTTTTTTTTTTTTTTTTTTGCTCTATTGGGGTTTAAACACCTTCCCTTAAGTATGCCAGAACTGGCCTATGTCAACATTTGATAAAGTCATAAAAATCAAGATTTAGATCTTGATCTAGATCAAAAATCTAGATTTTGACGTGAAACTTTCAAACAACTCTTCAAATAGATTTGGGGGGGGGGTTATTTTTTTTTTTTTTTTTTTTTTTTTGGTAAAAGTGGGCAAAAAAGGTTTATTGCTCAATACATATTCAATAATTCAAAAAATGACATGAAAATAGGTAAAAACACTGAGTCTATTAACATTTTTTCCTTAAATGGCTAATCGAGTGCTGCGAAATACTTTAGGAACTTGTTTTTGTGAAAATGGAAAGTAAAATTACCGCCAGTGTTTGAACAGCTTACTTTCAGCATACAAGAAGAGGCCTATATCAAAAATAGCAAAAAAAAACCCATTAAAATCCAGAAAACAAAGCTCTTACAAGGCACTTTCAAATAACCATTGAAACACATTTTTCAATTGACATTAACAAATAAACGCTTTGTTGCTTCCCTTTATTCAATAAATCAAAGTAAAATGAAACAAAAGTGTGTGGAAATGGCCCCGTGTCCAAAAATGTAAAATATTTTATTTCATATTGGAACCTAAAACAGCAACACATCTTTAAACATCTTTTTAGATCACCCGGTACATTCGGTGTGACGATCTATGCAGTCAGTCTGAAGAATATCTTTGTCAAATGAGGGTATTATCTGGGACCTATATCATCCTTGAACGGATCTGGTCAGAAATAGCAAAATTAGTAAGGGACCTTGAGTACTTCATACCTACCAAGTTTCATAAAAATCATCTCATTAGTTCTGAAGCAGAAGTCCATTAAAGCTTATTATTACATGAAAAAAGTATACCCCCTTATTTTAATTTTAAAGAAAGCTTGCAAATAAATAAAAATGCAAAAAGTCATAGAAATCATTTTTGTAATCCATTCTTTTCTCAGTTTTCATTTATAATGATAAAATCAATTCAAAACATAAAATCAATGTCTTATAAGCAACCTACACGCAGGAAATCTAAGAAATTACCAGAAAATGTGCAAAAATGACAAGTTTAAAGAAAAAGTGAAAGTAAAAAAAAAACATTAGAAAATTAAAATGATTTCGGAATTGAACCATAACCAACAACACTTCCTAAAACAACCTTCTAGATCACTCTGATGCATCCGGTATGAGAAATTTGTCAATGAAGAGTACCTTCTTATGCCTATGTTGCCTAGGCAGATCTGGACGAAAACAGCAACATTTGAAATGGAATCTAAGTATTTCATACCTATCATGTTTCATGAAACTTGTCATTTTTTAAACATCGTTTAATTAGTTCTGAAGAAAAGCCTTTGAAAGCTAATCATTACAATCAAATAGCAAATACATATGTACTTCTTTTTTAATCCTTAAAATTGCAAACAAAAATTCTAGAAATTATTTCTGTAAACAATTGTTACCAGTGACATTTATTACGAAAAGATCAGTTCAAATATACAAAATAAATGTATCATAAACAGTCTTTCTGGAGAAAATCTAACAAATTACCAGAAAATATGCAAAAAGCGAAGTCCAAAAAGACGTGTAAAAATGTCAAAAGGTTTATTTCTGATATTGACATAATAATAAACTTGAATCTTTCATCCTTCTAGAACACTTAGATACAATTCTTAAAATTCATATCTATACATCCCTTCTTATGGAAAATTTTTACAGAAGGATACCCTCTTGGGCATAGTTTTGTTTGTAGTGGTACCACCTTTTGACAGATCTTAATAAAATACAAACTTTGTAGAGGTCTTTCAGTACTATAAATATACCATGTTTGATTAAAATGTGTCTGGCGGTTAAAAACAAATTGCGGATTGACGGACGGAAGATGGACAGCAGGCTATTACAACAACTCATTCGAACCTTTGGCTTAGGTTAACTAAGAAATTCTCATCCCCCTCCCTCGTCCTACACCCCTGGGTGGAAAAAGACCTCGATCGAATTAAAATATAAACAAACGGCAAGGCAACGCCTAAGCTATAGTAGGTTTCATTTAAGATGTGAAACATGCAGATCTGGAAGAAGGGAAGGTTTGTCCAATGAAGTTGCACTGTACTTCTTATCTGGCGTTCGAACTCGGATGTCGAAAAGGACCTTTCTAAGATGATTTATCATTTGTCAGGTGCCGCCACCATACGTATGAAGTAGTCTGGATTTGATCAACTAACAAGCAGACATAGAAAGTAAATATATTAAGATACTGCATTATTTCTATATACGATTATTTCATACTTTTGCTCTAGTTTATATTTTAAGTACAAAAAATATTGTATGAGAGCGAATCTTTCTCCGGGAAATTATGTACCAAGGGTCCAACAATGTCATTGTATATGTAACTTTACTAGTTTTATAAATGTCCTCGGTCACCACCCTTGGATCCGCAAATCCATTGTTTAAGTGAAAAGGTGTCCATACTATTTACCCTACCCCGCACAATGTCCTTGTGTATCATAAAACTTCAAATATAGTAAAGGTCCACATTCCTCTCCCGTGAGCCATATTGGAATGTATTTGTGTCGTCAATATGTTTGTCATATTATGGCGGCTGTAGCTACAGATGCCTACTCTCCTTAGGCATCTAGCCTCACCTGTCATGGCGGTTGTAGCTACAGATACATACTCTCTCCACGCATTTGGTCTCACCTGTCATGGCGGTTGTAGCTACAGATGCATACTCTCTCCACGCATTTGGTCTCACCTGTCATGGCGGTTGTAGCTACAGATGCATACTCTCTCCAGGCATCTGGTCTCGCCTGTCATGGCGGTTATAACTACAGATGCCTACTCTCTCTAAACATCTGCCGATTTCACTTATCATAGGGGTTTAGCAAGCTAGAGATGCCAACTCTTTCTAGGCATCTACTCTCACCCGTCATGGCGGTTGTAGTTAGCTAGAGATGTCGACTCTTTCTAGGCATCTAGTCTCACCTGTCATGGTGGTTGTAGTTAGCTAGAGATGTCGACTCTTTCTAGGCATCTAGTCTCACCTGTCATGGTGGTTGTAGTTAGCTAGAGATGTCGACTCTTTCTAGGCATCTACTCTCACCCGTCATGGCGGTTGTAGCTAGCTAGAGATGCCAACTCTTTCTAAGCATCTAGTCTCACCTGTCATGGCGGTTGTAGCTAGCTCATAACGCCAACTCTTTCTAGGCATCTACTCTCATCTGTCATGGCGGTTGTAGTTATGTCTACTCTCTCCAAGCATCCGGTATCACCTGTCATGGCGGTTGTGGCTACAGATGCCTACTCTCTCTAGACATGTGATCTCGCCTGTCGTAACCAATAGATTAATCATAGTGGTACCACCCAGGAACCTAACCTAGATTGCTAGCACTGATATTCAAGCAATTAATCATTTTGTTCCTCCTGGTGAAGAGTGTATAGTAAGCTTAATGACTTGGTGGAAAGGAACACTATATAATCTAAACATTCTTTCCATGTACCTTCATCTGTAACACGTTAAGCACAAAAACGATTAGGGTTAATTTTTTGGGGGGGGGGTGTGTTTTTGTTTATGTTTTTGTTTTGTAGGTTGATGATAATAGTCTGTGTTTTTGTGATTTTCCTTTATTCACGGTAGTATATGTTATCTTTTTGGACTATAGATTGGGATTTTCCTTTACTCATGATAGTATCTTACAGTTTTATGACATACTATGATTTTACTATACTAATGGCAGTATATATTGTACTTTTATATACTGTGATTTTCCTTACCAATGGCGGTATATGTTGTAGTTTTAGACTGTGACTTTCCTTACTAATGGCGGTATAATTTGTGGTTTTAGGGCTAAAGATTGCGATTTTCCTTACTAATGGCGGAATATGTAGTAGTTTTAGATTATAATTTTCCTTACTAATGGCGGTATATGTTGTAGTTTTATTACTGTAGATTGGGATTTTTCTTTACTCATGACGGAGTATATTGTAGTTTTATGGCTAGATTAGGATTTTCCGTAACACATGGCGGTATATGTTGCAGTTTTATGTCTTTCTTTACTAATGGTGGTATATGTTGTAGTTTTATGTCTATAGATCGGGATTTTCCTTCACTCAAGGTGGTATGTTTGTGGATTAATGATTACTTAATGGGATTTTCCTTTACTCGTGGCAGTATATGACTATTATAATAGATTGAGATTTTCCTTTACTCATGGTTGTATATATTGTAGTTCTATGACTAAATTAGCGGAACATGTTTGTAGTTTATGACTATACATGTCGGTGGAACGGAAATCGAGGTATACAATTATTCCACATATGAATGACTTGTTTACATTACCTCCGACTTTTTAAGTTATAAGATATTCTTCTCAACCTTTCTGGCCACTGTGTGACACGTTCTATATTCTGGCCACTGTATGACACGTTCTATATTCTGGCCACTGTGTGACACGTTCTATATTTTGGCCACTGTGTGACACGTTCTACCGTGCATGTACCGTGGACATTGGATTTGGGCGTGTAAAGCCGCGGACACGCGTAGACACTGTCCCTGTATATCGGCCATATTGACCGCGTATATAGGTGGTCATTTACCTGTGTCCGCGCCGTCAGACGGTCAAACGTGGACACGAAATATGTCCCGGTAAATGGGTATGATAGTGCTAAAAAGGCAGCGATCTTATGATGATGCGTATTGTGTTTGTTCAGTGAAGCATGAAAAATAACGAAATTAGACTTAAAGATATCTTGATTAATAATCATTTAACATCTTTTTAAATCTCCTCTGCTTGATTACACAATGAACGTTTGAAATGTATCTTAAGGTATTCTGCTGTTCTAAATATTTTTAAAACTAGAACGCATTTTTATATAAAAATTGAAAATATAGTGCGCACCTGGAGCACGAACGTATATGTTTTAGATATATACGTCCCTGTTTGGACGTATAACTACGTTCTTTATACCCGTATATCTATTTGTCGTAAAAGTGCATCAATGGTATTTGAATGAAATCGGTAAAGACAAGCTGATTGGTTATTGTACAGATACGTGTATAAGTGTGATTTAAAAGAGAAAACTGAAGACATCTGACAAAGCTGTATGACAAAAGTCACCAAGGACATGCACACAAAAAATGATTTATTATTCCGAGAGTGTGCCGAGTTTCTTTGTAATACCTATTTCGGACTCTTAATTATAGAAGGCAACGATCCGAATTGAAGAGCGCAATTACTACTTGTGGGGTCAGTTCAGTAAAGCCGACTTTAAAATCAAATAAATTCATATTATATGTGATATGATATTCATTATTGATTGCTCTGATAAACATATTCAGATTCTGAAATATTACATGCGATTACGATGAAATACACGATAGATTAATTCTGGTAAATATTAATACATATGGACATTGATCTTCATTCTATTTTATTCATTATTATTTTCTTTGGTCGGGTTTCTTCTTTTTTATGTGTTCTTTTATCTTCCTGGTGAAGTGCAGGCAAACTTTTGAAAAATATTTATAATCTCAGAACAAAAGACAAAGCATGCGCACTGGAGTCGCAAGGGAAACTAGAGTGTCGGTCGTTTTCTTACCTAAACAGGAAAAAAAAGTATCTTTCAGAACCCCCCCCCCCCCCTCCCTTTAAATTTCTTAGCTTCTTACATATTCCTGCCAGATATAGGGCCGTATGTATCTTATGATTTCATCGGATACGATCGTCTAATTTCGTGTATTAATCAGTGTCATAAGTCAAACCCTTATTCGCTACCAGGATGAAGTAGAACAATAGACTTCACACAACACGCGTGCTCCAGTCGTAAGGTTACCTGGACTAAGTGCCGTTTGACCTAAACAGAGAGGACCCCCCCCCCCTTTTTTTTTTTTTTTTATTGTTTTGTCTCGTTACATATTCTTGCCCAATACGATCGTATCTATTTTTTTTTATTAATTTCACGGATACGATCATGCAATTATATATAAAAGATGATGACCCGACTGAACACTGAACCTTGCATGTTTTACATTAATACATACACAAATATATATTTTGGTTGTATTGAAAAAGTTTAAAATACGTTTGCAAACGATATCTCGTGCACAGCAGAGAGAGAGAGAGAGAGAGAAGGAGGGGGGGGGGGGGTGACATGTCGTTACTTTAACTCGGTCGTTAGGTGGCGTCGATCTTTCACTTAAATTTTTTGCCCTGTAGGCTTACAGCACAATGCTTAGACTTGCAATAGGAAAATCGCCCATTGTATTGGCGAATAAGATATTTGACTGAAACATGGTACGATTCTTCATACTCAACAAGTACAAATAAAAGAAGGGGGGGGGGGGGTTTATTCATTTTTGGGTTTTCTCCCTTTGCCGGAGATATGGTTCTTAGATTTTGCTGTTGAGGGGGAGTAATAAATCACAAGAAATCTGATAATAATTAATTTTCAAATATAAAATAGTAATGCTAGTACACAATTTATTTATACACACCCATATCTCGCTCTTTAAGAGTTACCGGTACTTGAAAGAAGTCTTTAGCGACACTTAATTGTAAAAACATACTTTAACAGGTATTTTATAATGATTTTAATTAACCTTTCATGCAATGATTAAGATCATTACTTTTGCTTAAAATAGTTAATTACTTAATCAGAACACAAAAGAATTTCTTTGAAATTTTTTACGCGGAAATAAATAATCACGTAGTCTACAAATATTAAACAGTATTTCAATTTATTATGAATATTATGAACCTTTATTCAAATGATAACATTATTTAATAAAGATCGGTAGATTGGTTTTATTTGATAAGGCATTTATATTTTTAAAACCACATTTATTTGTCCTTAATATTGCCATCATGCATTATTATAAATGAATTACTTTGAATATAATAAGAGTGTAAATCGTGTGAGCAATTTGCATTTCTTTAACTTCAGATAGATTCTTCTAAATTCGTCTGTTAAATGAAGAATTACATGCATGTGGAAAAAACTTGACAGGCAAACATGTTACTTTTTCGGTTGACTGAACAAATACAATAAAACAACTCAAACAACGTAAAGGCTATTATCAGTGCCGTATGTAGTTCAACTCTGAAACCGGTCTTGTCTCAATCTGAAGCTATCTACTGGCGTGGTCATTGAAAAACGGTAATTTTTTTTTTCTTTCCTTTTGTATTATTTAACGAAATATTTCATGATACATTTGCAAAATACCGGCCCATCTATGTAATATCCCTTACGTCCAGTGGGGGACAGGTTAATTAAAAGGTGTGAAAAACCTTGTCCGTTTTGACCACCAGAGGACAAATACAGGTAAAAGGTGTGAAAAACTTGTCCGTTTTTGACCTCGCGAGGACAAGTACAGGTAGATGGCAAATTGTATTAGAAAGCATTAACGTGGACAGAAAAGTGGCCTCGCGAGGTGTCCACGGAGGACAGACGTGGACTGCCCACCGTGGCAACGAGGATTTTCCAACTTCCACGCTACATGTACGGTATATTCTGGCCACTGTATGACACGTTCTATATTTTGGCCACTGTGTGACACGTTCTATATTCTGGCCACTGTGTGACACGTTCTATATTCTGGCCACTGTGTGACACGTTCTATATTTTGGCCACTGTATGACACGTTCTATATTTTGGCCACTGTATGACACGTTCTATATTCTGGCCACTGTATGACACGTTCTATATTCTGGCCACTGTATGACAGGTTCTATATTTCTTTAGAATTTAAAATTTCTATAGAAAACTCAAGGCCTTATAAAATTCAATTATAAAACACAAACTAACCTAGACTGACAACTAGTAAAAGTTACACTTACAGATACTGACAACAACCTTGTTTAGAATTGTTTTGAAATCGTAAAAAGTGTGAAGCAAAAACTGTTTTATTTTACTATGATGAGGTCAGGCCTCAAGCATGAATAAACATCGTCAGCAAGCAAACATTGAAAAATTAATTCAAGTTAAAATTATTTGAATCCGTATAGGTTCCACAAAGTTGATTTTCCAAATGCTTAAGTAAGGTTTTTGTATATCTCCATAACATTAATCCATTTAACTTTATTTAATGGTGGTAAACTACCACAGAAAGCCAAGAACTTTAGAAGTCCTAAGGATTCTACAAACCTTTATTAAATTATACTGAAAAACCATTCAACAAAACATGGTTCAAACTCAAACTAGGAATCTCATACAACAGTCACCTGGGAGTTATAATACCCAGCCTGTTCTCACTACATGTCATAAATAAATGTAAAAGATAGTGTAGTTCAAGATCCATACAAACTTACAAAAAGAAGATGGTGCTGTTTACTTTATTTTACAATCATTCATATAAATGTAAACATGAATACAGTATCCATATTTCAAATTTCATATAACACATAAAACTGACACATAAATATACTTTGAAAAGTACTGATTAAAGCCACAACATATTAAATATTTATCAGCTGAAATGTGACATCTCAATCACAAAGGTTAGGTTTTCATGATACAGGTAGTAAAGTGGCATCAGATCTCAGTCTGAAATGAATGAATCATTTTCAGAACTTCATATTTATATACCTAAATGGAAGTATTGTGGCATTTGCTGTAAAGATCCTAAAAACAGATATACTGCATGACTTGTTGGTCTACATTTTCTACCCAATAAATACACTGGCATATGTACACTGTGGTTGTGTGAAATATGTCTCAAATTCAACTTCCACGGCACATAGATTGTTTTCATTCTCTTTGAAATATGTATTTGTGTCCAACATTGATACCTTTCACATACAGTGACAATTTCCACGACCATATAAGTCAACTATCACTTTTTAGGAGGCTCTAAGCAGTTTCCATCTGGATATTTTTCCTTGAATCTGGCTACAATATCAGGATCTTTTAACTTCACTCCTTCTAACTGGTTACCCAAGGTAATCCTAAACAAACAGACACAATAAAGTCGACAAAAGCAAAAACCACATTGCATTATATTTCAAATATCTTAACTAAGTTGTCTGAAAACCAATGAGTGTAAGTGCATGAACAAACATATTCAATGAGTAAGGCTATCTCTCAAATGAAAAACTCATATCTTATCTGCAAGACATTCATTACAAGTTAGAAAAGATTTACCTTTCCTAAACATTAGCAGTACCAAAAGTGAAAATGTTCTCTTGAAATACTAGTTGTATGGTCACGTTATATTTCAAACTACTCATTCTCAGTACCGGTACTCAGTTTATAAAGACTTGTCATGACTGTTCTACATCCTCATTAACTATCCTTACTTAAGTCTGTTACTCGTTTTTGAAATAGTATTCATGTACATAGTCGATTCTTACCAGTTTGGTTGCACATTATGAGGACGTCCAAACAACTCTACTTTCCGTGTTCCAGGAGACAGTCTCTCTATAATTCCATACACTTCATCTGGCTTGTGACTGGTGGCACGTACCTTATAAATACAAACATAGAAATTTAAAGTAAACTCCAAAGAAAAATAGTAACTATGTACCAGTCATGTTTGTTAAAAGTTAGTCAAATCATGCTCATGATCAAAAGGCTTTAAACTACATGTATAGCATAGTTTGACAACAGTATAACATGCAGTATTGTTTTATTTTAATTTTGTATTACTCTGTGGATGGCTCTTCTTTTGTGTGACTACCAATAACATTTCAACAACAAAGTCATCCACTGTATACCTGCCCTATAAACTAGGAGTCATTTTGCAGTTAAAAAACCATTAACAATGAACATGACTTGCTCCTCCAAAAATCATGGAATTAATTATATCTCACATATGTAAGCATGCAATTGTTTAGACTGAGGGACTGATAAGACTGCAAAAGTAGACATGGGAAGTCAGAGGTCCCTCACTGCTCCAATGGGTCCATTGTAATGGTCTAAATGTCTGTGCATCAGGAAGATGCCAATCTGTAGCAGTGTAATAAATATGATGAGACAAAAAAATCACAGGACCTAAAGGTCCTGAAAGAAACTCTTACTCACATCTTGTTGCGAGTAGAGATCTATATGTAGCACACTAAGGACACCTTGACCTCATTTTGTATGAAGCTGATTGAAATTAGTTATGTTAATGAAAATAAGGTAGTGCACAGAGAAACCTGCTCATAAGGTTATCCCATCATGTGTGATTCAATGGCAGTGGTGGGTTCAGTTGGGGGAAGGGAGGGAGGGGGGCTCTTCCCCCTTCTACATATTTACAAGTGAAATCCAGATTTGGCACCAAAGATGGCAGAGTAGTTTGACTAATACACATGTGGGCCCCCCTTTTTGGATATCCTGGCTCTGCCACTGCATGGAGTGTCCATCTTTTCCAGTTAGGTGTTTTTAATTTTTATTTATACTGATTTGTATATTAAAAGTGCGATGAGATTGATGAACTAAAAGCAACAGTGTTCCATGCAACACATTATCCCTTTAAGTGAAGGCTACATGTTATGATGTTTTCCACATACATCCTTAATTCTCAGTAACGACAGTGTATTGCAATGAAAATAGTCCGAGATTCTCTACCCTATTTCCACTTTTGATAACGGCAGTTTGTGGAAATTACAACTTTTGATGAACATGACCCTCTCCCACAAAAGTGGGAGAAGGGCAGAGAATCTTGGACAATGATGAAAACTGTAAAGTAGTCCCTAGACAAGTCGATTTGATCGTAGTTCGGGTAAATGAAAGTACAGAATTAATAAAAAATCAATTCATAATACACATCGTAATACATTTGTAGTTTGAAATGTTTTATCTTAATTATTATATGAATGCACGAAAAAAAAATTCAAAGTATGAAAATTAAGAGAAAAGAGAAGAGATGAGGAAATCAACGATTACACGTACGAATGTTGATCATGCAAATAGACTGATTAACATAAATTGATACACCGTCGCTTTCACCTTGACGGGGGAGGGGACGTTTTCTAAAAGAATTCACACGATTGTGGTCAAAACATATCTTTAAGAAAAGACTCCTAATGCAATCCTTAAATGTGTCTTTCTGTAAGCTCACCAAATTTATTCTCTAATACTGCAATCCTTAAATGTGTCTTTCTATTAGCTGACCAAATTTATTCTCTAATACTGCAATCCTTAAATGTGTCTTTTTATTAACTGACCAAATTTATTCTCTAATACTGCAATCTTTAAATGTGTCTTTTTATTAACTGACCAAATTTATTCTCTAATACTGCATTCTTTGAATGTGTCTTTCTGTAAGCTCACCAAATTTCTAATAAATTCCACTAACGTTAGTTGTATGTATACTACATGGAATCATGTTATCACAGAATCATGTTGGTTTTTCATGAACACTCATGCACTACACCTATGTGAGAAAGGACTGGGGCTGTGCTCAACATTTTACTTTTCCGGAACTGAGTTTGGCTTTAACCCCAGTTAATAGGTCTGGAATTGTACCGGGGTAATCATGATTCCCATTAAAGAAAGTATAATGTCTTTATTTTACCTCAGCTACTAGGACATCACAATCTAATCCCCTGTTTGCCCCTTTTGGGTTCCCTTTAACACCAACCTAAAAATATAAAATAAGCAAAAGTGTAAAAATAATGGGTGACAGTGATGTAGAGAATATATAAGTTCAAATATACAACAAGAAGTTCAAATTTGCTCTCTTGATCACAATTTTCTCAGTCATACACAAATGCCTACTTGAAAATAAAAACTGCTGATGGATGTATTCTCTTGCATACTGTGTTTTGACACTCAACTTTGTATTTACCTCTCTGCAGTGAAAACATTAAAACAATGACACAAAAATTTATGAGGAGATTAGTTCATTTTTTTTTCTTAAATTACTTCGTTCACATTTTGAGTAAACAAAACACAAAATACTTATTTTGGTGTAAAATGATATGAAAAAATTTGCCTTTTAGCGTTTGAACCCCTTGCTTTTAGCATGCCAGAAGAGGACTGTCAAGTTAGAAAAAAGTCATAAAAAAAAAAAAAAAACAAAGCTGTGTTTGTGAAACACTAATGCCCCTGGTGGCACCAAAGTCCAAATGAAAGGACTTGAAAGTCCTCAAGGTCGGAATTGCATGGTCAAGTACATCAAAGGTAATAAAGTCGTGATCCACCAACAGATCACACACCAAGCGTGTAATGTTTAGGATCAGTATTGACAAAAACACGGTCTGCGCACAGGTGCTCGTTTTCATATAAACAACGGCTCCGCCCCTGTACCTCTCCGTCTCGTACTATATAGTTATCTCATTCTCTCTTATCAATTTTCACCTTGACAGTAGTGTGAAATTAGCAATCTGGACAGTCTCCCGCTGTACATGTACATTTGGGGAAAACCACGTCTACACATGTAGATCTATAAATAACTGGCTATTTTTAGTAGCACCAACAACTACCAAGATGTTTGTTTATCGTTGTGACGAGAAGATTGTAGAGTACTTTGAATTCCACTGCTATGAAAAGAAGCAATATTCTCAAGTTTTATTAATTATAATACAACGGATACTAGTACGGACAAGTAGTGTACTTCTTAAATTATGGCACAGCTACACAATAATGTCAATCATACTTTTTCGGGACTTTCCGTCGAGTATTCGGAAAGACTGCATGTCCTCCAGTGCATGAATATAACTCGTCTAAATCGATGGAATAACGGCACATCTATTTTCTCATCTGATCAAACTTATTTGTATTGACTCGTACAATATGAACTATAGGTACTAAAAGTAAATCTAATCACGCTTTTTCTAAATATCGACGCACTATTTATACACGAGGAGGTATTTACTGCGTTCCACGCGTTCACCATAGCTTATTGTAACAACTAGGGTCTGGAATTGCTACGCAATTCCGACCAAAAATGATTTTTAGCATGAAAGTCATTGTCAAGGACAAAAGGTCATTGAACTTGGTGTCACTTGAAAGGGCCTCATTAATTAAGTATGCATGTCAAATATGAAGTCTTTATCCCTCAGGTTCAAAACTTATAGCCCCAAGTCCAAAAAGTTATTTTTAGCATGAAAGTCATTGTCAAGGTCAAAAGGTTATCGACCTTGGTGTCATTTGAAAGGGCTTCATTAGTTGAGTATGCATGTAAAATATGAAGTCTCTATCCCTCACAGTTCAAAAGTAATGGCCAAGGATAAAGTTGATGACAGACAGACAAACAGACAGGACAAAAACAATATGCCCCTGATATATCGATCCGGGTCATAAAAAAGACTATACTTCAGCATGAAGTTTTTAAAATAACCTTGCATACCAGAACTTGTACAAAAACAAATGGTTCTAGCTGAAAAACAACAGCACTTCTTGCAGATCATCAAAATCCCTTCAAAGGTTTTTGAAAAGCAGTCAAAATAAGAAAAATTATGCCAGACAGACCAACAACATACAGAGAATGGACAACATGCTATGACAATACATGTACCTCACTTGACCCTTTAGCTAAGGTGAGCTAAAACTTGTATCGTCTCAGAAAATACACATACTGGTAATGTAATGATTTGATATAAATCATTAAAGGCAAGTGTTATGGCAAATTTCATCATAATCTGAGTTTACCACATTTCGCATGAATTTTAGTGGGTTAGTAGGTGAATTGGTGTTGTGTGTCACTTTCAACAATTTTTAATTCCTAATGTGACATAGAAGCAGAAGGAAACCAACATCTGAAACATATAGGAGCAATCTGGGAATTGAACCCCAATTATCAGCCCTGCAAACAAATATAACACCAAGCCTGCCCCTTCATGATGTTTTGAAAGATTACTACCAAAATACCAAGGCACTTGCAGTTCAAATTTTATGACCAATATTAAAGTTCTTTTTGCCAGAGACAAACAGACAGTCTGAAATAAATTTGCCTCCAACTTCACAGAAATAAACTGCCTAAAACCAATCCTTATAATTTCATTTACAACCTCCTCTTATTCAACTCATTTCCTTATTATAAACAGTCAGTATGAAAAAAATACTGTAGGTCAAATTTATTGGTGCATGAATTTGACCAATTCTTTGATATCTTTAAGCTACATTTGCAGCTTCATTTGTATATGTTTTTAGAAATCACAATATTGGGAAGCAAAACAAATTCTGAACCATATTATTGCTCTCACTATTGACAATAAATCCTATAAATGAAATAAAATCATTAAGTGTCTTTAGCTACTGGACATATAAAGATATTTATTTTAAACAGTCTGGAAGACAAGATAAAGTATTCTTACTAAGCAATGTTCCTTTCCATGATTGAGCCAGTGACCAGTCCTTCCTGTCCGTATAATTCTCTGTAACTGATTGGTTTTCACCCATATCAGCTCATCTATCCTCTTATATCTATCAACAATATTAAAATCAGAGTACAATGGAAAATTAACATCAGAGTACAATAGAATATTAAAATAGAGTACAATAAAATATTAAAACCAGAGAACAAATATATATTAAAATCCAAGTACAATAGATTAAAAAAGGTATACATGTATATATACATACACAGCCTAATTTGGTTCACTGTAATTTAAGGCACCTGGTAAATACTTTAGTGTTGACATGTGTCATTTTTTCAGAGTTCCACTTCTTTGAAATGAAATAATGACATTTAACTACATGTATATTCATTACAAAATGCCAACCATGCATGAACTTTGTATGTTTTTGATAGAACATGTACAATTGTCCTTGTAATCAAAATAATAATTGTATACCAGAAAGAATAAAATAATGACCGATAATTGATACGTTTACCAATGAGTATGACTAATAATACATAGAACAATATTTACATGTATAAGGTCAGTGTCTCGTCATATCAAACTGCTGTAAAACCTGTGTAAAGAAGCTCTCTGACACTTTAAAGTCTTTTTATAACAAATAAGTTTTTCAATATTACTAATTCAATATATCATTCCAAAGTTGCACAGGTGATAAAATACTTGAGAACCACATTAACTGTTTGTGGATGACAGTCATAACTTATAGCAGTTTGGCTCTTACCCCCATAACTCTAGACATTCTCTGCCAAGCTCCATGGCCCTAGTGCATGAAAAAATAAATTACAGCGAAAAAGTGGAGGAAGTTGATGTCAATTTCATTCATGAGAACATTAATAATCAACAATAGTATAGATAATCTGCTTATACTATTTGCTCTTGATCAGATTTATTAATAACAATTTGTACATAACAAATTTCAATTTAAAGCATTCAGTTCAGAAATGCAGTCAAATCTAATCAAAGATTTAATATCACAACTTATAAATAACTGAAATCTGAAAATAAAACTTAAAAAAAAAATTAACATCACATATGCAATGTGCCGAGTTGCAAAACTTGCACCTTAGAGTAAGTGTATAAAGTTTCATTTCAATAGCACTAGACATATTGGACTTGTCCAGAAACTAATTTTTGATACCCCACTCCTATGACCTTGACCTTTGACCTCAGATACAATAGAGCACATCTTCTACTCATGGGAGTATGTGTATGATGTTACATTGCAATAGCACTTAACATATTGGATTTATGGTCCAAAAATCAATTTTTGACGGATGCCCACTCGACTGTCGGCCTCACATCAAATTAAGAGCCGAGTTTTGCAACTCGGCTAATAAAGAATAGAAATGTACTATATATAATGCACTCGTGACACACTACCTCCCAGTGACCCACAGGAATATAAAGCCGTCATCCTGTAATCCTGGCACATCAAGTCGCCTCATCTCATCATCCTGCATGGTACCATACGGTAACTCCATGTGAATGTCCCAAGGTGGATCTGCCATAATCACTGCACATTTACCAAGCACCTTCATGTCAAAGTGTCGCAAATCACACTGTATCCACTGCAAAAAAACACACTTTATCCACTACAAAAGAACACTGTATCCACTGCAAAAAACACACTGTATCCATTATAAAAAACACTATATCCACTACAAAAGAACACTGCATCTACTACAAAATACACGCTGTATCCACTACGAAAAACACACTATATCCACTACAAAAGAACACTGTATCCACTACAAAATACACACTCTACAAAAAAGTCTTTTAGTATTTATGAAAATAGTGATAACAAGATAACATTTTAGTTATGTTCCTCAGTATTCTGAAATACGTAGTAATTTCATAGCTGAGTCACAGCTATGAAACTCAATGTTTACTTGTTTGATTCATATTTTATATCATGCCAAGTCTGTTTCATTTCTATGGTGATGGCATCTGCCTGATGCATAGAAATTTAAACAGTCCTACATGAAGCAGTATAGGATCTAATACATGTTATGTCTACCATAACACAATACTTCAGTTTTTAATTTCATCCACAACAGCAGCATACAATCCATGAGAGTAAAACAGTTAAAGTGTTTCTTATGTTATACCAATTTTGTAACATGAAGTCTTTATACGACTTTACATCAATAACATTCTGACCATGACATTGAGAAAAACTATAGAATTTGGTAAACAAAAGGAAGATTGTACATTGATATGTGATCAAGAGTATTGTCTACATTATATGTAATACCCGTTAGTTATTTCAATTGAGGCTATCTCATGTTACTTTTAAGAATATTCTTTTACATCAAGGCAGTACCACCATTATATAATAAAACATGGCCTGTTACTAAGCTACATCAACTCAAGCAATTAGGAACTTTAAATGCAAACTGAGAAAATATGCAAAACTAAAGAAGTAATTAATGGAAATGAAACAAGTGGCCCAAATGGGCCTATATCACTCATCTGAAAACAAGGGACTTTTAATTCAATCTGAGAAAAATATGCAAAGCTAAAGAAAATGATACAAAAATATGTAAAAAGTCAGAATTTTTTTTCCTTTTTTTCCCTGAATAAGATATAATGCAGTAAACCAGCCAAAAGAGAGATGATCATTCACATACGATATTTCATCTCAATAATGTAAATATCGTTAGGACTTACCTAATAGACAGGTAATGAAGGGGTTATCAGCTTCAATATTTAAATCAAACCAATACAGGTATATTAAAACTACATAAAATCAGTACAATCAGAGAATCACACAGTATTATTTTGATCAATATTGTAAGAATAATACACTGAAACCAATATTGTAAAAAAATTGTACAAAACCTGAGGAGGGAACATATGGACATCACTTGCTGCAGTAATATTTGAGATCAGTGAATCCTTTTTGGCCATTTTGTTCTGTGCAGGGTAATCAATCTCATAATGTACATACTGAAAATACCAAATTCTGATCAACATGTATTTAAATTATGAATAGAAAATAATTGTATTACATCCAAATAAAATAAAGTAACATCAAGCCATTTCATAATCCCCACTCAATGAATACACATAAGTAACTTGACACTTAACTGTTATTACTTTCAATTTGAATAACAAACAAACAACTCTTTCTATTTCTTCTGCTTCTTATTCCAAGACACAATGTCCCCTGTTTATCTTAGAGTTTTGAGAGCAGTGAATTTTTTACTTACTTTACAGGTATCCATATGGAAACAAGTATTCAGAAAAGAACAATCGCCAAGTGATTCTGAAAATTAATAGCATTTTAACATAATCCATATTAATATGAACGAAAAATAAATCATGAAAGTAACAAGCCTTTAGAACAAATACCAGATATTCTATAAATTGATTGCTTTCCATGCAGCATCACAATTATTTCAACTGGCTAGTGGCTCGTGGTGTTTAATGGTGAATACACGGAAAATAAAGGAGGATCCAGTAACTTGCTCAGAAATACAAACTACTTACTGGAGTACCTGAAGAAGTCACTAACCAGTCCAGGAGTACCACTTACAGGAGTACCTGAAGAAGTCACTAACCAGTCCAGGAGTACTAATACAGTTACCACTTACTGGAGTACCTGAAGAAGTCACTAACCAGTCCAGGGGTACTAATACAGTCACTAACCAGTCCAGGGGTACTAATACAGTTACCACTTACTGGAGTACCTGAAGAAGTCACTAACCAGTCCAGGAGTACTAATACAGTTACCACTTACTGGAGTACCTGAACAGGTCACTAACCAGTCCAGGAGTACCACTTACTGGAGTACCTGAAGAAGTCACTAACCAGTCCAGGAGTACTAATACAGTTACCACTTACTGGAGTACCTGAAGAAGTCACTAACCAGTCCAGGAGTACTAATACAGTAACCACTTACTGCAGTACCTGAAGAAGTCACTAACCAGTCCAGGGGTACTAATACAGTAACCATTTACTGAAGTACCTGAAGAAGTCGCTAACCAGTCCAGGAGTACTAATACAGTAACCACTTACTGCAGTACCTGAAGAAGTCACTTACCAGTCCAGGAGTACTAATACAGTCACTAACAAGTCCAGGGGGACTAATACAGTTACCACTTACTGGAGTATCTGAAGAAGCCACTAACCAGTCCAGGAGTACTAATACAGTAACCACTTACTGCAGTACCTGAAGAAGTCACTAACCAGTCCAGGAGTACTAATACAGTTACCACTTACTGCAGTACCTGAAGAAGTCTCTAACCAGTCCAGGGGTACTAATACAGTTACCACTTACTGGAGTACCTGAAGAAGTCTCTAACCAGTCCAGGAGTACTAACAGAGTTACCACTTACTGCAGTACCTGAAGAAGCCACTAACCAGTCCAGGAGTACTAATACAGTAACCACTTACTGCAGTACCTGAAGAAGTCACTAACCAGTGCAGGGGTACTAATACAGTTACCACTTACTGCAGTACCTGAAGAAGTCTCTAACCAGTCCAGGGGTACTAATACAGTAACCACTTACTGAAGTACCTGAAGAAGTCACTAACCAGTCCAGGGGTACTAATATAGTTACCACTTACTGGAGTACCTGAAGAAGTCACTAACCAGTCCAGGAGTACTAATACATTCACTAACAAGTCCAGGGGGACTAATACAGTTACCACTTACTGGAGTACCTGAAGAAGCCACTAACCAGTCCAGGAGTACTAATACAGTTACCACTTACTGCAGTACCTGAAGAAGTCACTAACCAGTCCAGGGGTACTAATACAGTTACCACTTACTGGAGTACCTGAAGAAGCCACTAACCAGTCCAGGAGTACTAATACAGTAACCACTTACTGCAGTACCTGAAGAAGTCACTAACCAGTCCAGGAGCACTAATATAGTTACCACTTACTGGAGTACCTGAAGAAGTCTCTAACCAGTCCAGGAGTACTAATACAGTTACCACTTACTGCAGTACCTGAAGAAGTCTCTAACCAGTCCAGGAGTACTAATACAGTTACCACTTACTGGAGTACCTGAAGAAGTCCGTAACCAGTCCAGGAGTACTAATACAGTTACCACTTACTGGAGTACCTGAAGAAGTCCGTAACCAGTCCAGGAGTACTAATACAGTAACCACTTACTGCAGTACCTGAAGAAGTCTCTAACCAGTCCAGGAGTACTAATACAGTTACCACTTACTGCAGTACCTGAAGAAGTCTCTAACCAGTCCAGGAGTACTAATACAGTAACCACTTACTGCAGTACCTGAAGAAGTCGCTAACCAGTCCAGGAGTACTAATACAGTTACCACTTACTGCAGTACCTGAAGAAGTCACTAACCAGTCCAGGGGTACTAATACAGTCACTAACCAGTCCAGGAGTACTAATACAGTTACCACTTACTGGAGTACCTGAAGAGGTCACTAACCAGTCCAGGAGTACTAATACAGTTACCACTTACTGGAGTACCTGAAGAAGTCACTAACCAGTCCAGGGGTACTAATACAGTTACCACTTACTGGAGTACCTGAAGAAGTCACTAACCAGTCCAGGAGTACCACTTACTGGAGTACCTGAAGAAGTCACTAACCAGTCCAGGAGTACCACTTACAGGAGTACCTGAAGAAGTCACTAACCAGTTAAGTGGTACTAATACAGTTACCACTTACTGGAGTACCTGAAGAAGTCACTAATCAGTCCAGGGGTACTAATACAGTTACCACTTACTGGAGTACCTGAAGAAGTCACTAACCAGTCCAGGAGTACTAATACAGTTACCACTTACTGGAGTACCTGAAGAAGTCACTAACCAGTCCAGGAGTACTAATACAGTTACCACTTACTGCAGTACCTGAAGAAGTCTCTAACCAGTCCAGGAGTACTAATACAGTTACCACTTACTGGAGTACCTGAAGAAGTCCCTAACCAGTCCAGGGGTACTAATACAGTTACCACTTACTGGAGTACCTGAAGAAGTCACTAACCAGTCCAGGAGTACCACTTACTGGAGTACCTGAAGAAGTCACTAACCAGTCCAGGAGTACCACTTACTGGAGTACCTGAAGAAGTCACTAACCAGTCCAGGAGTACCACTTACTGGAGTACCTGAAGAAGTCACTAACCAGTCCAGGAGTACCACTTACTGGAGTACCTGAAGAAGTCACTAACCAGTCCAGGAGTACCACTTACTGGAGTACCTGAAGAAGTCACTAACCAGTCCAGGGGTACCACTAAATGGAGTACTTGAAGAGGTCACTAACCAGTCCAGGAGTACCACTTACTGGAGTACCTGAAGAGGTCACTAACCAGTCCAGGAGTACCACTTACTGGAGTACCTGAAGAAGTCACTAACCAGTCCAGGAGTACTAATACAGTAACCACTTACTGGAGTACCCAAAGAAGTCCGTAACCAATCCAGGAGTACTAATACAGTAACCACTTACTGGAGTACCCGAAGAAGTCCGTAACCAGTCCAGGAGTACTAATACAGTTACCACTTACTGGAGTACCTGACGAAGTCACTAACCAGTCCAGGGGTACTAATACAGTAACCACTTACTGAAGTACCTGAAGAAGTCCCTAACCAGTCCAGGGGTACTAATACAGTTACCACTTACTGGAGTACCTGAAGAAGTCACTAACCAGTCCAGGGGTACTAATACAGTTACCACTTACTGGAGTACCTGAAGAAGTCACTAACCAGTCCAGGGGTACTAATACAGTTACCACTTACTGGAGTACCTGAAGAAGTCACTAACCAGTCCAGGGGTACTAATACAGTTACCACTTACTGGAGTACCTGAAGAAGTCCCTAACCAGTCCAGGAGTACTAATACAGTTACCACTTACTGGAGTACCTGAAGAAGTCCCTAACCAGTCCAGGGGTACTAATACAGTTACCACTTACTGGAGTACCTGAAGAAGTCACTAACCAGTCCAGGAGTACTAATACAGTCACTAACCAGTCCAGGAGTACTAATACAGTTACCACTTACTGGAGTACCTGAAGAAGTCTCTAACCAGTCCAGGAGTACTAATACAGTCCCTAACCAGTCCAGGAGTACTAATACAGTTACCACTTACTGGAGTACCTGAAGAAGTCCGTAACCAGTCCAGGAGTACTAATACAGTAACCACTTACTGCAGTACCTGAAGAAGTCTCTAACAAGTCCAGGAGTACTAATACAGTAACCACTTACTGGAGTACCTTAAGAAGTCCGTAACCAGTCCAGGAGTACTAATACAGTAACCACTTACTGCAGTACCTGAAGAAGTCTCTAACCAGTCCAGGAGTACTAATACAGTAACCACTTACTGGAGTACCTGAAGAAGTCGCTAACCAGTCCAGGAGTACTAATACAGTAACCACTTACTGGAGTACCTGAAGAAGTCACTAACCAGTCCAGGGGTACTAATACAGTCACTAACCAGTCCAGGGGTACTAATACAGTTACCACTTACTGGAGTACCTGAAGAAGTCTCTAACCAGTCCAGGGGTACTAATACAGTCACTAACCAGTCCAGGAGTACTAATACAGTAACCACTTACTGGAGTACCTGAAGAAGTCGCTAACCAGTCCAGGAGTACTAATACAGTCACTAACCAGTCCAGGAGTACTAATACAGTTACCACTTACTGGAGTACCTGAAGAAGTCTCTAACCAGTCCAGGAGTACTAATACAGTCACTAACCAGTCCAGGGGTACTAATACAGTTACCACTTACTGGAGTACCTGAAGAGGTCACTAACCAGTCCAGGAGTACTAATACAGTAACCACTTACTGCAGTACCTGAAGAAGTCTCTAACCAGTCCAGGGGTACTAATACAGTTACCACTTACTGGAGTACCTGAAGAAGTCTCTAACCAGTCCAGGAGTACTAATACAGTTACCACTTACTGGAGTACCTGAAGAAGTCCGTAACCAGTCCAGGAGTACTAATACAGTAACCACTTACTGCAGTACCTGAAGAAGTCTCTAACAAGTCCAGGAGTACTAATACAGTAACCACTTACTGGAGTACCTTAAGAAGTCCGTAACCAGTCCAGGAGTACTAATACAGTAACCACTTACTGCAGTACCTGAAGAAGTCTCTAACCAGTCCAGGAGTACTAATACAGTAACCACTTACTGGAGTACCTGAAGAAGTCGCTAACCAGTCCAGGAGTACTAATACAGTAACCACTTACTGCAGTACCTGAAGAAGTCACTAACCAGTCCAGGGGTACTAATACAGTTACCACTTACTGGAGTACCTGAAGAGGTCACTAACCAGTCCAGGGGTACTAATACAGTTACCACTTACTGGAGTACCTGACGAAGTCACTAACCAGTCCAGGAGTACTAATACAGTTACCACTTACTGGAGTACCCGAAGAAGTCCGTAACCAGTCCAGGGGTACTAATAAAGTTACCACTTAAACTAGTGTACCTAAGTAACCATTTATCTATTAACAAATACTAACAAGCCATCCTATTCACAATGGAGTACCTGAGAAAACCATTGACCTGTTCAAAAACACTAGAAAGCCTTCCCATTTACAATGGAGTACCTGTTACGAAAAACTAGTATTTTAAAGTACACTAGCAAACCTTCCCATTTCCACTCAAGTAGCCACATTTACCACTTATCTGTTAAGAAACACTATAATACTTTCCCACTTTCACTGGAGTTGCTGGAGAAACCACAAACCTGTTAAGGAACACTAGCATGTTAAAGTATACTGGAAACCTTTCCATTTACACTTGTGTACTTGGGGAAACCACTTATCTGTTAATGAACAGAAGCAAGCCTTAAAATTAAACTTAAGTATTTGGAGAAACCACTAACCTGCTAAGAATTACTAACAAGCTTTCCTACTTACACTGGAGCACATGTAGAAACCATTTACTTATTAAGAACACTAGCATGTCTTCCCACTTACACTAGCATACCTAGAGAAATGACTTATGTTACAGAACACTAGCAAGTATTCTCACTTATTGTGAAGTACCTGGAGAAATGAAACACCAGAAACAATCTTACTTACACTAGAGTACCTGGAGAAATTACTTATCTGTTATCTGTTATGAAACACCAGAAAGAACCTTACTTACACTAGAGTACCTAGAGAAATGACTTATCTGTTATGAAACACCAGAAAGAACTTTACTTACACTAGAGTACCTATAAAAATTACTTATTTCTTATGAACACCAGAAAGAACCATACTTACACTTGATTACCTGGAGAAATAACTTTTCAGTCATTAAACACCATAAATGACTCATCTGTTACGGAACACTAGAAAGAATCTTACTTTCACACAATCTTTTGTATAAAATGCATACCTGTGTATAATAAACAGCCCAAAAATCAAGTAAAAAGAAAAAGCCTACTTCCGATGTACAATATAAATGTAAAAACCTGTTGTAAAACTAAGGTCCTTGTATTTAATGAAGCATTTATCCATCATCTCTACACATAAATCACACAGGCTGAGCAGTTTCTGATGAAGCAATTAACAGTAACACAAACTGGTGTTTTATTCAGCAGCAACAAAACTTTCCTAAATTATGTGTTTCATGGGCCATAACTCCTATAAATATTACCAGTAGTGACCTTGCCTTTTGACATATTTACCCTCAAATCTATGGGAAAAAATCTAAATTACTTCTGTTTAAAGAATTTGACCTGTACAATATGTGAAATATGATCAAATTCTAATGAGCATTTAATGACTGATTGATTGATTGATTGATTTTTGTTTTACGTCACACCATGAATATTTCACGTATATGGTGACGGCATCTGCCTGATGCGGGCATACAAATTTTGACCTTTGCAAAGGACCCATCCAAAGCAGTGAGGGATCTTTAACGTGCCATGCATACCACGACACGGGGGCCTCGGTTTTTACTGTCTCATCCGAAAGACATGACACCGGCATGACCAGAGCGGGACTCGAACCCCGGCCTCCCGATCAGGAGTGCGACGCGATACCACTAGGCCACGCCGGCTTGATGAGCATTTAATGATGCATGATAATATATGTAAATCACCTGGAAACCAATAATGTCTTTTCTATCAGCTGTGAACTTGACTTTGACCTTTTGACCCCAACATCAGTAAGTTCTTCCGCTCTTGCTAAGTAAGCATATATCCAAATTTGATTTTAATATACTGAAAGGTACTTGAGTAATCATCCCGATAATAATAACAGCTTATTTTTGTCAGCTGTCACCTTGACCTTTGACCTTTTGACCCCAAAATCAATAGATTCTTCCTCTCTTGATAAGTAAGCATATATCCAAATTTGGTTTGAATATGTAGAAAGATACTTGAGTTATCATCCGGAAATAGAAGGATGGAAGGAGAGACAAAGCAAACACTTCATGCCCCCTGCCATACCTGGCAGGAGCATAACAAAGAATGTGTGTCCATTTCATGGGCAATGTACCTCAGATCTAATCAATATGCAAACAAAACATTCTCATGCAACCAGATAATAGATTAATAGAAGTAGACCAGATCCTGAAATATTTAAATGAGCATACACCGGCTAGTGGAATTCCATTATTTATAACTGAACCAATCTTGATATAACTATCACACGTATCAACTTCTGTCTTTACTTAGCTTATTTGAGTTAACAATGATACTTTGACAATAAACTACATAATACAATGTAGACAACAGTAATCACTCATAATCTATATTTTTGACAAAAATATTAGGAATTACATCCTGAAAACTAGAAAATATAATAATATCTTATACTTTGAACTGCACTTCAATAGATGGGAATCATTGCATAAGCAATGCACCCATCTAAATAATTATTATACAGTCAAACCTCGTTATCTCGAAGTTGGAGGGACAGTGGAAAATACTTCGAGATATCCGTAGTTCGAGATATCCAAATTTCGAGTTTAGGATCACAAATCTTGCAGTGGTTAATGTACGCCGATTCATTTGACAGTTGGGATTATTATAGTAGATGTATGAGATATACATGTAATTATCAATAAATACGCATGAAGATGTACATATTGTATTGCTCTTAAATAATTAATTTAAATCTCATCATACCTTTTATATTTTATGAATATTTAGAGAATATGCTCCAAAACTGAAAACGTCATGTTTCCTTTTCAGTAACATCATAATTTAAATCCAATACTGGATATAATTGTCTTATACTATACCTAAAACTGAGGACGGGCGATAACATAAGACAAGATAAAGACACACGTCATCATTTGATTTAATTACTATTACTTTGCATAAAAATACACAGACATACACACGAATGGGAAATAGTGATAATTAATGAACAGTGTAAAGAAATTTCTTTAAACGCAGGTATGAAAAAGCACTAATTACAGTTAATGTTAATTATCTAATTTTGTGTCGAGTTTAATAAGCTATCATCATTTATTAATATTTGGTATAAATAACAGGGTACGCACGGACGCTATCGATTATGTAATTACTGCGGCTTTGTACACCGACACGGCCAATTGGTCACACCACACGAGCGACCTGTCATTTAGGGTAAACGCCGTGGGGAATATTGTCAATAAGAAGCCAACTTCGAGATAAACCGGGTAAATAAGAACTTCGGGACTTGAAAATGTATTCGAGATAAGCATGGTATTCGACACATCAGTGTTCGACACATCCGGGGTGAATTTTATCATAATATGAAGGATTTTTTTCAGGACTGATGTTCGACTTCGAGATATCCCGGGTATTCGAGATATCAGCGTTCGAGATATCGAAGTATGACTGTAGTTAAGTTCCTATGTATAATGCATAGTTACAAAACAGATATCAGAAATTTAGAAATTATACTATTCCTTATTTTTCTAAGCTGGTAATTTCATTTTTAGAGTAAACTCTTGCCTTTAATTCATATACAATGTACCTGAAACAACACATCCATACCATGCCCTTCAACCTTTATACCCCTAACAAACACATGACCCTGACCTACCATCTGTGTGTTTACGAATAATCTTTCTGAAGTGGAGTCTTTCACATGGTTCTTTGGATTCATTTAATCTGTTGCATTCTTCTTTTGTTCCATACTGACAAAATTCCTTCAGTTGAACCCCTGTCAAAAATAAATACATGTTTTGTAGCACAAATACACTTGAATCAGCACTTCAGGAATATGTTTAGTCTTAGTAAAGACAGTGAAGACAAAGGCTTAAGAAATAGACAACACACAATATAACCCTATAGCATCCGTATAGTATCTTGGTGACATTTAAATGACTGTTGGCAAAAAGTCTCGTCTAAAAATCAATGTTTATACTATGGCTCCACCAACAAAGTCTGATAAGATACTGGTATTGTAGATGTTTTAACCTACCATGATGTCAGTCAGACACTTGTTAATATTCTCTATTTACATGAAAATACTGAATTTAAACAGGAATATATGCACTGTAATTGCCTGAGATAAAGCTTTCAAGACCTATGTATTTTATTTCTGTATAACTTCATTGATCGGTGATGTCATAACGCTCCATATCTGACCCACTTTTCAGCACAGAAAGCGATGTTTGGCAGACTTCTGATTGTTATGCGTATGACGTCAAAATGAAACGTTTGACATTTCCAACCTTGCGTGTCGTCATCAAAGTCGTATTTTGCGCTAAAGTGTTTGACTTTCGACAAAGAATGTCATTCTGGATAAACGTTACGTTGCCAATGGACACCTGTCCAGCTGTTTCTTTTAATTTATAACTTCCCTCTGAAATGATTTGTTGATGTGGTTTATAAATAGGAAATGGAAGTTTCCAGTATTTATTTTGGTGTTAGAAGCACATATATATAGAATAACAATGTCTGATGCATTTATGAGATATAATGTGCTAATGCGCATTATATCTAATAAATGCATCTGCCATTTTAATTTATTCCTGCATGAAAACACAAAATAAGACACCTATTTTATAAATACAAAACATAAAAACCAGAGCTGAAGACAAAATGTGCTCATTTATACTATTGCTGGTGAAATGTCAGTACCCAAGTTATATATCACCTGTCATGTTCTCAGTGTTAGGGTAATTTCACAAAATATATATATTTATTTACGGTCATAATAGTAGTTTGTTAATTATTTTACAACTAAGAAAAATCTCCTTCATGATTTACAGTGTTAAATAATTTCAGGGTCTTCCTATTTGGTCATTTTGGTATACTTTGGACTTTCACACTTTCAACTTTATGCAATGCAGCAATACAAGCTGTCATGCGAATCAGGTACACAAAATTATTATTAATATATGTCCTTATGCCATAGCTGTTGTTACAAAGTGATTAACAAGACTGTCCACAGACATTGAAAGCAATAACAATTGATTAACAAATAACTCACATTAGTTATTAACAGAAACAGTTAAGATCATATTCTATTTATTCAGTTTTAGGATAGATTTGCTTCAAAACTGAACCAGTTTCTTCTTATGATCTATCATAGAGACTAATAGTGACGTCTGATGTGGTTACCAGATGAAAATTTGGAGTTTTTTCAACTTCCCTGATTAACTGACTTAAACATTTTTCATTGCCATGTGTAGGCAAAAACAAAAATTACTCAATATTTTCTTTTATCAAAAACATTTTCTCTTCATATTTGAAATAAAATAATTTATTGGATACATAATCCCTTGAATGAAGCAAAAACATTGAAACATTTCAGGTGAAAAGACAGAAAAAATCTGTTTTTGCAATATTACTGACAACCCTGGAGCTTAATTCATGACCAAATTAGAATTATCTTTCTGGTCATCAACTGCATTTGATAAGAGGAACTCTTTTGTACAAACATGTAAAAGTTTTTCGAGCTGGGTATGTCCTTAATCAATATACTTTATGACAATATCTGCTTTGGAACAGTTATATAATGAAACCATCCACTGAAACTTCTTCCCTTCAAACATAAGGAACAATTATTGAGAGTCATTATACATACCCCCTTGAGATTTGAATTTTTTCACTAGAATTTGTTCCTGAAATATAAATACATATATTAAATAGAGTTACATATAATACAGTTACATAGAAACACATAAAAAAAATAAATGTCAATCATACACATTTTAAAGTAAGACAAAAGGAGTGTGATCAGTGACATAATGAAAGTAAGACAAAAGGAGTGTGATCAGTGACATAATGAAAGTAAGACAAAAGGAGTGTTATCAGTGACATAATGAAAGTAAGACAAAAGGAGTGTGATCAGTGACATAATGAAAGTAAGACAAAAGGAGTGTTATCAGTGACATAATGAAAGTAAGACAAAAGGAGTGTGATCAGTGACATGATGAAAGTAAGACAAAAGGAGTGTGATCAGTGACATGATGAAAGTAAGACAAAAGGAGTGTGATCAGTGACATAATGAAAGTAAGACAAAAGGAGTGTTATCAGTGACATGATGAAAGTAAGACAAAAGGAGTGTTATCAGTGACATGATGAAAGTAAGACAAAAGGAGTGTTATCAGAGACATAATGAAAGTAAGACAAAAGGAGTGTGATCAGAGACATAATGAAAGTAAGACAAAAGGAGTGTGATCAGTGACATAATGAAAGTAAGACAAAAGGAGTGTTATCAGTGACATAATGAAAGTAAGACAAAAGGAGTGTTATCAGTGACATAATGAAAGTAAGACAAAAGGAGTGTGATCAGAGACATAATGAAATTAAGACAAAAGGAGTGTGATCAGTGACATAATGAAAGTAACACAAAGGGAGTGTTATCAGAGACATAATGAAAGTAAGACAAAAGGAGTGTGATCAGTGACATGATGAAATGGATTACTGACAGGTAAGTAGCTGTCAGATTGATTTACCAGTACTCATGGAAGAGGTAAATACCTTTGCTGTTGGCTGTGTGAGAAGTTGGAGAATTTCTTCATTTACTTTTTTACTTTCTTTCTCTTTTGCAGACTGCATAGACAACAGACTCTGTAGAGTAGAAATCAACAGTATATTGACACCTGAAATAACAATTCCCTGTAGAAAGCAAGCACTTACTAAACAATTCAGAAGATTTTTAACACTGACATAGACACATTTACAATAAGATAGCTTTCAAGTCATAAAAAATATATGATTTGTTAAAGATTTGTCTGATCTCATATCGCAACATCAAAATCAAACAGTCTTGTGGTAGAGCCAGTTCAAGGATTCCCAGTATCACAAACCTAAGGCTTAATCACCACATTAAGTCTGATCCAATTTATACTAGCCTTACTAGAAAAGCAAGCTTGACAAGTATAAATTCTCTACCATTTTCAGGTAGTTATGAAGTTATAACTATGAAAAAAGTAGGTGTAAGACAGACACAAATACAGAAAAACAGTAACCGCTAAAGACAGTATGCCTCGACTGCAAAGCAATGTATGAAGTATTGTTATAATCCTCTTACATGCTCATATTTTGCTTCAACCAAAACTTAATCAAAATGTTGACGGACAGACATTCTGACAGACAGACATTGCCAATTTATAGACTGAAACTGTCTTGCAATCTGGCCAGAAACAATATGATTATTGTTGAATCATGGCATGAAATAAATGTAGGAAGACTGCAGAAGTAATTTAACCCTACATGCTAAGTGTGGATATCACTATGACATCGAATAAGTTGAATATGTAAGGATCTCGAGTCGTGGTATGTTTGTATGAATTTCATATTCGTACTATTTCTACCATGTCATGGTATGATTAACACAGTATTGAGAAACAGTACATGTATTTTATATCCCTATTGTTATAACCATGTCCTGACGTGTTAAACACTGTATTCATATTTCATATACACACTCTTACATGTACTAACATGTCTTGGTATGTTTAACAAAGAACATGTATTTTATTTTGTACTACCAAGTCTTTCATGTATATTATGTATTTATGTACAGATGGGTACAGACCTACCATATCATACACATTAACACTGACACATGTCTAACACATATCATACACATTAACACTGACACATGTCTAACACATATCATACACATTAACACTGACACATGTCTAACACATATCATACACATTAACACTGACACATGTCTAACACATATCCCTAATTCATGGCAGTAAGGTCAAATTTTGGGTATCTCAAACTAACAATATTTCAAAGTATTTTCAATTTTTAACTTTGACTTCAATAAATTGAAGTTTGACTAAGATAAACTTGCAGAGTTAAATATGGTCAATGAATAAACATGAATTCTTTTTAAACATATTTGCAGTAAGTGAATGTTATGTGATCAAAAGAATGAAAATATATTTTAAGAGTATGTTCACCTCTACACTGTCATCCTCTTTAGCAACTTTACTAGATTTGGAGCCACTGGATCCTCTCTCCTCAGCATCAACACTAAATATGATGACATTTCAGTTCAAGTCAATATATATATACATTTGTTTTGAGTTAATGTGAGTTATCTGCCCATTTTGAAGTGAAAAAGCAGAGGTATAAAAGTTCTGCTACAGTGTCATGGGAAATTTGCACCCAGAATTTAATTTCACCTTTTCAGGTGCAGAACACAAAGTTTAAGAATTATATAAATTCACAATAACAAAAACAATCATTTTCAACATATTTTCTGCCACTTGGCCTTTATTGGATTATATTTTGAAAATATTAAACAGCAAAAAAATAAACCAATCATACGGCTTTTCAAAAACCATAATGAAAAGAAATGAAAAGACCTCCTCTGAAGGAAGGTATGAATTTGAATGAAATTTGAATGACCTAGCCACTGCAGTAATAACCAGGACATGCTATGAAAACAAGAATTTATGACTCATACAGCAAGAGAAGTGTATTAACACACAAGAGACTACATTTCCAACTGAATCCAATCTTAAAATTAATTGATAATGTGATAGCGACGATGTTTTTATGTTTTCAATTTATTGCTTATAATTACTTATAATATTTCTTAAATTAAAATTAGCTTAAAACATCGTTCTGTGTAAATTATTTTCATTTTCCAAATCATTAATTCTTTTTCCAGTTTGAAATTGCCACCTTTCGTCAGCTCTCTCTTTAAGTATATCCGGTCATTTGATTGGACATTTAATTCCCTATTGTTAAATTTTGCCGCTTTGAAGATCGATCGATTGAGAGAAAGACGCCATATAAGTTGTTTGAAGATTTTGCAGATTTTTGTGTACAGAGATTAAGTCGCTATCTGCATCCCACTGCACGATGTGATTCGTCTGTAGACTAAATATGTGAACAGGGGGTGTTGTTGGATTGATGTAGCCTTCGCTCCATAAGCGGGTAATATATACTTGTCTTTTAATTTTTTTTAGATTTTTGCATTATTATATCTGTATTTGAATATCTGGATGAATAATATTTGTCTGAAGTAGTCTTGAAGTAAATTAGTAATAGATTTTTATAGGAAACTTATAATTAGGGATTTTTGAAAGTGCCTTGTAACTTATATTTTGTGCAAATGGATATTTGATCAACTTTGTTTGCTGAAGGAAATAACTCTTAAAATCTTATATTTTTGATAAAGAATAATTCTATAACGTGATTTGATATTTACTGTTTGCCTATTCTAGATTCATTTGATAATGTTTAATTGTGTTCTAAATGTGATGTGGAATATTCTTTGTATATTTAGTTTGTTTATAATTATGTTGCAGGGGTAAATTGCACCCTGAATTAATGCCAGTGTAACTGAACCCTCAGAGTCTGTCATCATTATCATGGATTGACCCAGTTACAATAAGACTATTTTATTATAACAAGTGTAATTTACAAACATAAGAGAATGTATCTCAATATGGATGCTGAAATTAATTTAGATGACTATTTATTATTATTGCATGTACTTTTTTATTTATGATCAACGCTTACAGCAGCAGCTATGGAATGTACATAAATAGTGTGATTTTCTGTAAACCACTAGATAAAGCCTAGAGTGCTGAAAATTTGAGGAAAAAGAGTGTTTTTGTTATTATATATCATTGACTCCCGTAATAAATCCACTAAACATTTGTAATTACATGATTTTAATTATGACTATATATCTCTCTCTGATACTTTAGCCTATTTTGATTAAAATATGGTCAGTCAAGTAGTAGTTACCTTTTTATCACTACTGAGTGCATTAAGAAGTAATCCATTAGAATTATATAGGCTGTCAACAAGCTATCAACAGTTATGCTACCAGTTAATTTCCTTTTCATACTCTATTTAATCCTAAAAATCAAAGATTTATATCTTATCATATCCCAATCTAATGTGCAAATAACAGTGCTTGTTAAATACATTTCACAATCTATCAATAAAAGACACACTGACTTCTCCTGTTTTCTTTTTTTCCCCTTGCTATCATCACCACTGGTTGCAGACAACTGAAATAAAGACAATTTCACATTAGGAGACGTCCTCGGTTAATATTATGGTGCTATATTTAGAATGTTAGGTACACTTAAGAGGCGTATCTGTTATAAACTTGTTAAACTTTTTTAATGTCATTGAGATCTATGCTGAACTGACACAACATGAACAAGCATGAAAATTGTATCATATCAGAAATTTAAGACAGAGGTTAAAAGAAATATACAAGATAACCAAAGGAGTTTTATCTATAATATTAATATATGTAACATATATGCCTATATTTAACTATTGCTTCACCTCCTACATATCATGCAAACAGTTACAAGCTGGGCTTCATTGCCCAATAATCCAAACCATTTAACATCATAGTATTCTATGTTGAGAATTGTCATTGGGTGAACATTGGAAAAAATAAGCCTATAGGGTAAGACACAAGGGGCCAGTTGTTCGAAAGTTTAACCACTGGTTAAACTAACCAATGGTTAAATTTTATCTGCATATACATGTATCTTGAAATTAGTACACTTTAAGTAATAGTCTGTGTACTGATTTGTATCATATGAAACAAGCTTTGTAAAGTAATCTAGATTTTTATACAGAAATCTTATAAATTAAAGTAACTGTCTCTCAAACTTTAACCACTGGTTAACTTAACCAATGATTAAATTTTCGAACAACTGGCCCAAGATGACATGTTCAAATCCTTGAGAAATCAGCAAGTAATGAAATGGGATTCTCCAGACACCTTTGATGACCAAGAGTCACCAGTAATATTGAACTTTAATCCCTATAGTCCTTCAATGCAGTACTAGACCACCTGCTTGCTAAGTATAGTAATTTATCATGAAAACAGACAAGTCTACATTTTGTAGTTCTTTCCTGCCTAACCTTTCTCATGTCATCAGCCTACAAGTGAAATGATCTTTTCATGACGAAAACAAAAACTAAAAGTTTTCTAACATTTTTGTTTCGTCTCACTATTGTTATCTTAATTATGATAAAAAGAACTTCTATACCTACCCTTTCTACATCCAAAGTTTTTACAACAATTCTACTTTTGCCTGGATCTGGATTGTCATTTGTAGATAAGCTGAAAAATGTATCAATCTGGTATAAAAGGATATTTACCATTCTGATATCAAAAAATCAAAGGATATTTCATCCGTTAATTTCTTTAAATCTCATATTCACTTAAAAATAAAGTTTTGAATTTGTCAAAATTGAATGCTTTGCAGAAAGATATAGATAAGTGACTTAAGTTTAATAAACTTTCAAGAGGTATCATTTCCCAAAACTGAGGCTAGTACAAGTACATTGATTTTCCTATTATAACCAATTCATTGGCAATTAATCACATTCAAAGAATTTTAGTGATATATATTGTGGTACTAATTGTGGTGCAAATTTATTGGCAATTAAGTGTAGACTTCCATAGACATACTGATAAACATTCATACCTAATCAACTGTTGTGAGGCAAACTTCTGAAGCAAATCCTCTATAACAGTAAGTAACACTGGCCGTCCCAGAAGCTTCTCTGTATTCTCTTTGACAACAGATGCACTATATGGTACATCTAAACTAATGTCACACATAACTAGTAAAACTTTCTTTTCAACCTCTGGATCAGATTTGATATATTCTGAATCCTTCCTGGGTGATGCAGATTTTGACAGCAAAGGTGAAGCTGTAGATGGAGTGATGACTAAACCTTGACTAACACCAACATCTTTTTTTGTGTCTGGAATAAATTAAATATTCAAGACTTTCAATTCTGTCCACCAGAATCAAACTATTTGAAATATTTATTTATACATACAGTGGACACATACAGTGACAGTTCATTCTGTGACTCACACAGTCATTTTGCAGACTGTAATTTGAACTGCTTCTTGGTAGTTACATTAGTATCATGCTGCTGACAAATGGTATGTCGAGGGTAGAAAGGGCTAGTGATCTGTGCTCTCAGCAACCTTGACCTATATTTCATTTACTGATATTTACATGTTATCAAGCTTACATCATATTTGAAAATATGAAGTTGAAAAACATCTTCATTTAAGGAAGATCATTATGATACCAATGTTATATACGATTATTATCTACAATGTAGATAATAAAACATGAAAACTGTGGAGCTGAATGCATAAAATGCATGAAATATTAAAATATTGTGATATATAATATGAATTTTCTCTGGTCTTCTACATACTCACTAAGTCATCTAATTTTATTCAGCAAGCACTATGGGAATAGAATCATATTTCTAATGTCCCTCTTTTCCACAATACCTAAATGATTTATCTATCCTCCATATTATCTGAACATATGCACAAGTGATAACTCTTGTCCTTTTATTTCCTGCAGCTGATCTCCTTCTATGAGTGATTTGCACTAGGCATGTGTGAAGTATTCATTTACTCTGTAACATTGTCTCTTGGTGCCTTTAGCAATGGCATGATGTACACGTAGTGGTTAAGGGCTTGGCTTGCCATGCCAATGATCTGGGTTTGATTCGCGGATTGCGCCTCTATGTTTAGGAGGTTGGTGCTTCCATGTTGCAATAAAACTGAAAAATTGTTGAAAGCGACGTAAAACACCATGCAATCAAGCGACCGATACTATCATTACTGACAGTATATAGAGTACTGTAGTGATATACAAACCAGAAGATGACGTTGCCGACTTTATATCAGGGTTTGAAATGGCTGCCTCAAGTCCTGCTCTTTCTTTCCTTCTCTGTGCCATTTTGGCACGCATACTACTCAGTGACGAAGACATCTTACAGCTGCACTAGATGTACGCACAGTTAATCTAAAATTTCATGCCGAATGTACTTTCATTTTATAAATTGTAGTATCTAAACTGCCACGGTAAGAGTGAAATCCGGGATTATTCAATTCATATAAAAACATTTACTCGTATTGATATATTAATGACAACAATCTGAAAGATGTATGCTTTGCTTATATTCCAATAACACATTTACAAACCGGAGATTTTAAATGGTATTATCTAGGAATTTCATGACGGAAAAATGTTGGGAAAACTCTTGAAATCACCAAACGCAAAATTAACCAAGACTTACGCGGTATAAACAATGGCTTCTCACGGAAGGACGCATGGATGGCCAAAAGGAACAAATGCAATGGCATACGCAGCTAAATATGGCATCACAAACCCATCTCCATCACTAGACCGACCAATTAATTTGTAAGATGTTATTCATTGTGATGCTTCAGATCAGTAGCTCGAATTTACTCGAGTCCACTTTACAGACTAGACTGCTATTGTTTTTCTTTAGACAGTCTTCTAGCAATCGTAAAAATTTTACCTCTGCACCGCCTTTTAAATTCACGTAACAAAGTAATACCTTCTTTAAAGTACTAAACGTAGTAAAAAGTTCTTGCAAAACCGGCTTTGTTATCCTTGTTATTGAAATTTCATTGCACAGAAATAGGTTTAAACATAGGTCTGCTTAACTTAAATTATCAATAAATTGCCCTAAAACACGTATTATTCTGTCGCTTATTGTGTGTGTTAAAATATTTATTTGCCGTGATGACATAAGCCGATTATGAATTACAATCGCACTTCATGGGAATTTTTCCAAATATGGGGAAGACCAAGTGACATATTGCCTTATTTTGAGAAATCGTAGTAGAATACTTGTAACACACGCGATCAAGGCCTAATTTGACATTAGGCACCAATATGGAAATCGATCATGCGATCTTCGAAATACATATAATAATATAAATAATATAATAATGATATATGTAAGTATAAATTTCATTCTAAAAAAGAACAAATAAAATATTTCATAGAATCCTAAAAATAGACTGGCAATGCGTATCACAAAGATATCTAGACAGGTGACCACTAATTCATAACGAGGCTGACCTGGGTTCAAGTGACGCGTTATCGGTTATTTTTATCTCACTGGGTTTCGCTTTGTTTCATTCATTTAACCTAGAATCAACAAATATCGACAAAATTAATTACATCCTCAAGGTTAAACATCATGAGCTTCTTGTAAATTACATCAGGTACTGTATACCAATGCTGTGTATGCTACTGCAGACGAATTTTTAAAATATCTACACGCAGTGTGTACAGCTTCTTATCTGCCCTTACCGTCTGTGCTATAAATAACACTTGCTGGACAGGGAATAGCCTCTACAAAATGGCGGTGGTCACTGGTCTCTTCGCACAGCGATAGCAAGCAAGAGCAGGTAACTCCAGTCTATCTTAAACAAGCATAGCTTTTTAAAAAGTTTAAGTTGCAATCGGAATAGCATTAAATGATCAAGATGTTGGTCACAAAGCCAGATAGCTTTAAGTTAATGGGAATTACTTGTTTTTGTGCAGTTGTGAATTTTACCGCTAAAATTTCTAAAGCCACGCCTCATTTTTTCCTTATTAGGGAAGTAACCTGTGTATATATTACATGGTCTTCCACATATCTGGAAAAGTTCCCACGAGGGCATAAAAATTGGCAGCTGAGGAAGTTTTCAAATCGCCTACAAAATCTAATGCGGATGTAAAGAATGATAGCATGCTGCATGGATTAAGACAGAATTTTAGATTGAATGCATGAAAAATAAATTACGTAGAACTTACATGTGAAGATTTTATTCCAAATCAACCGATAAAGTGCGATTGTGATGCACATTCGGCTTGCGTCATTACGGCGAACGGCATGGCGTTGTAACCCTTACACGTGCACATACATTGAACGACCGAATAATAACTAGTGTGTTTGGACGATATATAGAAGCTGTTGGCCCTAGTGTCAGTGTTAGTAGTGTAGACAAAAACTGTAACCTAGACCCTATCTTAAAACAAATTAAGCATAAGGCTTCCATATTTTACAGGCAATGGTAACAACTCGTCCATTTCTATCTTTGTAAAAAAAAATATCAATCGTGTTTGATTGATTTCACATGTACATTCTTTGTGAAAAGATATTTGACATATTTCTGCAAGAATGACTTAAACTTAAAGAACAATAAAATGTTATGATGATATATGATATATGGCTGTTGGTCCTTAAGCTTTTATTTTTACTCTACTCCAAAAATTATCGGAATTCAACAAAAAAGACAAACACGACTGGTCAATTTCTGCTACTTTTGACAGCTTTAAATCAAATTTAGCTCGACACCTTTGTGGCTCTTCACACCTTTGATCTTCAAATTAATAGTCAGAGGTTCTATGTCCTCCCACTTTTGATGTTGACTGTTTGTGTGAAAGGCTTTGTTCATTAAATGTTGGAATATCAGTCGGTATCAGGACGTACAAGCCTGTGGCAACAAATACGGGTAACTTAATAAGCATTTGCGCAGAGAACTTGCAACCTATAATCCAATAAATTAATATTTAACTTACTTGATCATAGCGATATCTTTTCCATGTAAGATCTATATCCTTTTCTAGCTGCCATTTATCTGAAAAGATTCTTCACATCGCCATTTGTGTATACAAACTACAGTCTCTTGAATGTAACCGGGTCAATACTTCATCAGTATCAAAGATAACATGACTCAGCGGGTTAGGTTTCGAACACTGGCAATTTATTTAGTATAAACCCTACAATTTAATGAAGCATCATAAACATCGTAAATATACACACACCAAATTCAAATATATATATAATGTAAAAGACACCTTTATTAGTACAAAGAAATAGGTTTCATAATGAATATCAAATAATGACATTACATATTACTATTTGGTATAATGAAATATAAGAGTTATATCCCTTATTATTACAAACCTTTAAGAAATCTATTAAGCAATAAATAATTTACTTGTTGCTTACGAAATTATGTCAGTATAATAATAATAATACAAAAGTGTAATATATATTCATACATGTATCTAGATAAATATCAAATGTTAAAAATACATTGATGAACACAAAAATATAAAAATTTAAAAGAACACAATTTACCTGTTTATGGAACAAGGTTTAGATAATCCAATTACTCCCTTGTCTGGTTATTTGTTTACACAAAGGATTTCAAGAAATGGTGACTATTTTACATATACATATGATATAAATCTTCATCACTTCAAACAATGGTGTTATGGCGGGATACCATCTATCTATTAACTTCAAAAGGGGGTAAATCGAACAATAGAAAAATAAACTGACCAATGAATTGACCGATTTACATGTATATATCAGTAATTAAATAGAAGGGGGAACTACAAACTAGAAAAGATAAAAATTTGGAAAACGAATATAATTTACAAAAGTGTAATACTTTAGATTAATGATACATGTACTAAAATGGTGCTACTTATTTAAAACAATAAAGCACTGTCACTATCACATGCAGAACACAACTTTGGGGGAGTTTATCATTGACATTAATACAACTTCAAGTTCTTTTGTATCAATTGTAAAGGGTTTTATATAAATAATTACTCTCTATGATAAAGTCTGATGCTTTACCCCAAATGTTCTGAATGCTCTTTATCAAAATAGCCAGATGTCAGACTTCAAGAATGCTATTAGAAAAATTCAGTTTTCTTGCCAAAATAGCAGTATATCAAGGGATGATGAAAACCTTTAGATGTAGATGCAGGGAATAAAATTTGTTGAAATAAGTCAGGAGGCATGTGGGCCCCCAACTTAGAAATTTCAGGGGACCACATGAAATTTTAGGGGCCCACAAGAAAAAAAATCAGAATCAAAGAATTTATTTAATTTCTTTATTATTCTTTTCATCTAATTTTAAATTATCTGTTTCCAGCAATCTTCCAAACACTTCGCTCTCAGACTCATCCCATTCTTCTTAAATACCTCTTTCATTTTCATTCTGTCTCGCATGTACATTCTCACTTTCATTCACCGACTTGCTCACTGACACAGTTTCACAGTTTACATCATTCTCACTCACTGAGGTGTCTAATGGTGTCCATTAACCACTGCCTACTATCTGACTATTTAGAATTGAAAAATACTTTTCTCATATCTTCATCATTGTTTTTAATAAAAATTTTGTCTGTACTCCCCCTGTTGCTTTCTTTTTAACAGATTTTGAACCCCACCTATGTAGTGCCACATTTTTACATGAAGTGATGTTCTGTAGTTTTATAAGCTGGTGTGACCTGGTGGATGTAGTACTCAGCTGATCACCTAAAGGTCCTGGGTTTAATCTCCACTCTGGGCACACTAGTGTTCTGTCTTTTGGATGAGACAGTAAAAACCGAGGTTCTGTGTTGCGGTAGGCATAAAAGATCCCTCATTGCTTTGGGTGGGTCTGTTGCAAAGGTAGAAATTTATATGCAATGCATCAGGCAGATGCTGTGACCATATACATGATACACGGTGTAGTGACGTAAAACAATAATCAATCATTCAATCAATCTATAGCTTAACGTGTACTACCGGGTAATCTTGATTTTTTTAATTGAATGTGAACACAAAGTCAAAAGTGAAAGTAAGAAAATATTGATTTTAGAATCTTGAATCTTGGAATTTAACCATTTGATTGGGATGGTACTAAACCCTTACCAAAAACTTCCGTCCATATTTTGTAACTTGCAATGTGGGTGACCATGTAGACAAGTTTTGGTTGCCCACAGGTACATGTAGGTTTTAGTCACCAATGCGAGTGGGAATTTTACTCCCTGTAGATGAAATCTCCAATCTACAGATGAGAAATGAATAATTTCTAGATCTATTTTGACAAAAGGTTCAAAGATATGTATTTGTATATGTGTTTCTTGTAACAATGCATTTATGTTATCATTTATCAAGATGGACTGCATTCAATAATAGCATAATGAATTTCCAGGTATCCCCTAACAAACTATACATTTGGTACCAAAGAGCCACTTTATGAGAAAGACAGTTCTGTTCCAGCTAGATTTGCCAGAATGAGGGAAGAGTTTGATAAGATAGGAATGAGGAGATCAGTGGAGGGAGTGTTGATAGTACATGAACATGGGTTACCACATGTTCTGCTCCTACAGCTTGGTACCACATTCTTCAAATTGTATGTACCACACTGAAAATAAATTAATCATAGCAGTAACTTTTTCTCCAAGAATATAAGTGTTCAAATAGACATTTGAAAGAATTCTTCAATCATATACCAGTCTATGTCAAAACTTTTTAGACTTCAAAAGTCTTCGAACCTGTGTGGCACTGGAAGTTTATCAGTCTGAAGAAAGTAAATGACAATACTCTAGCTTTATTTACATGAAATTCATATCTCCCACTAGCAGAATAATCGTTATATTTCAGTAATTTATACAAGGCCATTTCTCATATTTTCTTTCATTTGATTTTAATAATTTATGCATTGTTTTATTTCTTTTGAGAGGTGTGCAAAGCATCACTGTACCTTCAAAATATTGTGTGCCACACACCCCTTTTTTTCGTGGAATTACTTTAAAGTACATGCATGAAGAGAACTACTTGACTGACATTTTAAGCGGCAAAATTATCTCTGTTCCCTCTAAATGATGTAAGACACATTCCATTCTGTCCTGTTATGTCAAAAATTTTAATTGGCACTTAAAAGGTCAGTCCTGCTGTTAACATGAAAAAGTCTATTTCAGCAAATATTTTCTATTATCAATCCCAATCTTGTAATTTAATTTCAATAATGATATGTTTAATATTATAATAACTCATTAACAGTATTATTGACATTCTGTGGTTGCCCAAACACTTACATTCATAAATGCGCATGTTAACCATAAAAAATGCATTTGAGAGCACACTCAAATTAATCGTATTTAACTGAGACTTGCATTAGTCATGCAGTCCAGAAATTGGACATAAAACATGGGTCTAAACAGATTTTGTTCAGTAAGAACCAGCTGACCAGTGTTATTGGGAAAGACGTATATGATATACATTAGGAGTTGAGAGATAGGTGTGTAGTCAAAGTATAATTAGTGACCGTATGAACTTACTTTGAAGTTCCGTAGAACAGTAGTTATTCAGAACTCTATCAGACTTATGAACTTTATTTAAGGCCTGGTGGAGAGCTTTCTGCTGGAGAAGATCAAGTTGAGGGATTGAAAAGATTACTGACAGAGGTAAGGTCACGATGTTTAGTTCATAGCATCTGTTTGAGGTAAGGTCATGGTCACTGACAGAAGCCTAAGTTGTGGATGCAAATACCGTAATTACCCTTGAATAATGCACACCCCCAGAATTTAGGGGAAAAAATCCAGAAAAAGCTTACTTCTTGTGTATAATGTGCAGGTAAAGCTAACATTCCTGTTGTTAATGTACAGTTATATGAATTATCCATCACTTTATGTTTTTATCACACTGACAAAATTCAGGGATGTATATATCTTTGTATATCCCTGATCAAATTCATCCATTTGGTTATATCAACTATAGGATTAACTATACCGTTACACATAATTATAATGATATATGTGTGGTTACTGTAGGTTGGTAACAAATTACTTTTATCTCACTTAATGTTAAAGATATATACGTCACATATATCTTCACGGCCATTACACTTGATGTTTTGCTTATATATGGATATATCTTCATGGCCATTACACTTGACATTTTGCTTATATACATGATATATCTTCATAGCCATTACACTTGATGTTTTGCGTATATATCGATATATCTTCATGGCCATTACACTTGATGTTTTGCTTATATACTGGATATATCTTCATGGCCATTACACTTGATGTTTTGCTTATATATACGTGATATATCTTCAAGGCCATTACACATGATGTTTTGCTTATTTGCTTAAATAATACTTTATGTCTGACTGATATGTATGTACAACGCTTAACGTTTGGTTGACCAGGTATTGTTATATGGTGACATATAAACTCCTCACAGCGGTTATCTAGCCGTAAATGTTAAAGGGCCAATGACCAGTAATTTTATGACCATCTTAACAAACATCAGGCCCTCACTCAGAGCAACTTATAATTAAATAAATGAAACCTCAGTAAATATATTAAAACATATATGGTAAGAATTATCAGACATGCAAAAAAGAAGGACTGTGATTCCATACCTTGGTAATGTAACTTCCTGGTGTGATTTTAGTACATGCTGACATTTAAGTAGTCATATTCAGATCTAGGTTGTGTACATATCTTTATAGAAAAATTGTTATATTTTAGTTTCCATGTTTATTGAGCACCCACGAAATCAATGACAGATATTATGAAAAATAGTGTGCATTATATGTGGCTAATTAATGTAGTAGTAATGTTGCTGACAAAGCTGGGGTTTCAGAAAATGGGTGGGAAGGGGAATGTAAATACAAGGAGTAACTGCAGTAACTTGGTCAGGAACTAGATAGAGATATTAAAAAATTTATAAATTATACTTTAATTTTGTCATGTTCACATAAGTATATTGGAAACACTAGATGTACAAGTTACTAAAACACTTAGGGTTACATAAAAGCTGATATGAGAACAGCGTTGAAATAATGGTTTGATTTTTATTAAGGCGTTGAGCATTTGCTCGACAGTCTTCTAGCGATCATAAAAATTTTACCTCTGCACCGCCTTTTTAATTCACGTAACAAAGTAGTACCTTCTTTAAAGTACTTAAAGTAGTAAAAGTTCTTGCAAAACCGACTTTGTTGTCCTTGTTATTGAAATTTCATTGCATAGAAATAGGTTTAAGCATATGTCTACTTAACTTAAATTATCAATATATTGCCCTAAAAGACTCATTATTCTGTCGCTTAGTGTGTGTGTTGAAATATTCATTCGCCATAATGACGCAAGCTGACAATGAATTACAATCGCACTTCATGGGAATTTTCCCAAATATGGGGAAGACCACGTGACATATTGCCTTATTTGGAGAAATCATAGTAGAACGCTTGTAACACACGTGCACGCGATCAAGGCCTAATTTGACATATATGAGCGCCAATATGGAAACCGATCGCGCGATCTTCGAAATATATATAGTAATATAATAATAGTAATAAATTTAGATATAAATTTCAGTTAAAAAAAAACAAATAAAATATTTCATAGAATCCTACATATAGACTGGCAATGCCTGTCACAAAGATCTTAAAATATCTAGACAAGTGACCACTAATCCATAACGAGGCTGATCTACATGTAGGTTCAAGTGACGCGTATTCGGTTATTTTTATCTCACTGGATTACGTTTTGTTTCATTTATTTAACCTAGAATCAACAAATATCGACAAAATTAATTACATCCTCAAGTTAAAACATCGACCTTCTTGTAAATTACATCAGGTACTGTATACCTATCCTGTGTGTGCTACTGCAGATGAATTTTAAAAATATCTACTGTACACGCAGTGTGTGCAGCTTCTTATCTGCCCTTACCGCCTGTGCTATAAATAACATGTGCTGGAAAGGGAATAGCCTCTACAGAATGGCGGTGCTCGCTTGTCTCTTCGTGCAGCGATAGCAAACAAGATCAAGTAACTCCAATCTATCTTAAATAAAGGTGATGTGTATATATCACATGGTCTTCCTCATATTTGGAAAAGTTCCCACGATGGCATAGAAATGGCAGCCGAGAAAGTTTTCAAATCGCCCACAAATTTTAATGCGGATGTAAAGGACGATAGCATGGATTAAGACAGAATTTTATATTGAATGTATGAAAAATAAATTAAGTAGAACTCCCATGTGAAGATTTTATTCCAAATCAACCGATAAAGTGCTACTGACTATTTGTGATTCACAATTAATCGGCTTGCGTAATTACGACGAACGGCATGGCTTTGTAGCCCTTACACGTGCACATACAATAAACGACCGAATAATAACTAGTGTGTTAGGACGATATATAGAAACTGTTAGCCCTACTGTCAATGTTAATAGCGTAGACAAAAACTGTAACCTAGACCATATCTGAAAACAAACTAAGGATAAGGCTTCCATATTTTACAAGCAATAGTACCAACTCGTCCATTTCTATCTTTGTAAAAAAATGGCAATGGTGTTCGATTGATTTCACATTTACATTCTTTGTGATAAGACATTTGACATATTTCTGCAAGAATGACATAAAGAACAATAAAATGTTATAATGATGTCATAATCAATACCACTTATAACCCTTGACTTCCTCGTGACAACGGACCCCATCAGGAAACTGTTTACCATACATCTTATTTTATAACAAAGCCCCGCCGGAAAGTTGCTCACTGACAATTTTCATTCACATTTTGATATTATTATTATATATGGCTGTTGGTCCTTAAGCTTTTATTCTTAGGCTATTCCAAAAATAATCGGAATTCAACAAAAGTGATGAACACGACTGGTCAATTTTTGCTACTTTTGACAGCTTTAAATCAAATTTAGCTCGATGCCTTTGTGGCTCCTCGAGCCTTTGATTCTTAATTTAGTTGATATAGTATTATGCATTCTTAGAAACAAACATAGTACATAGAAGAATAGATAACGATATAATATTCACATATAGCTGTGAATTAACATTCTAATCCGAATTCAAATTGTTGAGATGAATTTTACAGATTAAAAGAGAATATACCAAAATACAGGGGGGGGGGGGGAGGTTGTCCAAATGTATCTTCAGAACATTTTTGCATTTCAAAACATGCCACCACCATTAAATAAACTTAGAGTGTTCCATTGGAATACTCTCTGAATAATCATAAATGTTATAAGAAATTTTTCATTTAAGTTCTGAAAATTTCAACAGTAACATAAAATCATATCTGGTAAGAAAGACAATTATTTACCTATAAGAGACTTATTTTCAATTTTACATGTAATAGTTTAACAAGGTTTTATCTATTTTCATTAGACTTTGGGACGGCAAGATGGTGGAACAATGGAATGGGTGGTAGAAGATACCATCGGCAACTGGTGGCGACCCAACTTTGAACCTCCACAGGTAAGATATGGTGGAAGCTACTCATTTACCGGTATATTTGTTTGATTTATTTTATGAAAGAATTTTTTTGTGTGCACTAGTGTAATTAGTAGAAAATGTCAAGGAAAAGCTTATTTTCTCAGTATAATGTATGTGCTAAAAATCAATAAAAAATAGATGTGAGTGGGTGCATTGGCCTGTTAAACGTTTGTCTAAAATATACATGTATAAGAAACTGTCAAACTACTTCAAGTTTTCAAAGTTTCTGTGTTAAAAGTAAAAATACAAAAGGAGAAAGGAGAGATCAGGATTTTCTTTTAGTGTTTTTAATGTAGTAAAGGAATTTACATGAATTCGCAAGTACAAGTATTTATTTTATTTTGATTACATACTGTAAATACTAGAATATAATACACACTTTTTTGAGCCAATTTGTCTTACGTGTTTTTGACTGCGTAATATAAATAAGATTAAAAAAATCTGTAACTTTTTTCCACGCTCTTATCGACTATGAGTTAACCATGATTTAAGCCTCAGTGGACTGCAATTTGTCGTCCACTGACTCCTTTCTCTGATTTTTACATGACCATGTAAACTTCGGTATCATAAATATTTAACAACTTTATCATAGACGAAGTAGTCCATGTCTCTGTTTATCAGTATCAGATGATGGCTTTTCTGATAAGCAGATTGAATGGGTGATATAGTGATCTAGCCTAAATTGTTAAATTGATAGTTATGCAACAGGTGAAATTACTTGACTATAATGGCACGAGCATCAACGGCTTGGCTTACTTAAGAATGTTAGATTAAAAAGAATTGAACTTGAATTGGACTATGTCTGCAGATAATACTTGATTCATTCATTCTTTCTTTATTATGTCTTCACAAACATGGGTGATTCATTCCTTTAGGGGTTACCATGCGAGTGTTTTACAAAAACTGACAGGGTATCGGCGAATACCCTGTCAGAAATTGAGTTTCACTGCGAGGCGTTAGCCGAAAAATTTTTTTTTTTGGAAAAAATTCTAAATTATTAAAATAAGGAAAAGCAATGAAAGGTATTAAGTAACAAAATTTACACCTGAAAGTAAACATATTGAATGTTGTTTAATTCAAAACACAAAATGTCAAGAATAACAAACATATGTCAGTTCTCAATAACAGATGCAGATTGACATTAATATGTCAGAACAAAGTTTTATTTAATGGGGTTTCTTTTAGGAATTGGAAGATTCTTCCCCTTACAATCTGCACAAACGGGCAACACAATACAGTATTTTTTTGAAAGAATCGGATCCTTTCCTGACTGCTCCTTTGCGCAATGGGCACAGACATCTTGCTTTCTAATGGTACTAGCTTAATAAGCAAACTCTATGGGTGTGCGACAATCCATTTCCAAACTATACCACATCAGAGAAAATGAATGTCCAAAAACTATCTTTTCTTGAATATAGTTAAGATTTACAGGATGAACGAAGGTTCCTGTGTAGAAATGTTGCTTTTTTAAGTACTAATGCATCAACTTGACCTTATTGTTGTACCTCCTGCTTCCATTTCGCGATTTAACTGAAATATTGTTGAAAGCGACGTAAAACACCAATCGACCAACCAACCAACCTTATTGTTGCAAAATAAAGAAATATATATCTGTTTTGTAGAAATACTCTAGAAGTTGATACCCTGATTGGGTTATTTTACCCCAATCGAGGTATTTTAAACACCCTGATTTGAACCTAGACCCAACCAGCTTGAAATATAAAGCATCTAGTCAAAATAAATGAAAAGAAACCTGTAAATCGAGGCCCATTATCGTCCTTCTTTTCTGCCACTTTAGTCAACTGCACACTGCTGCCTTTGCTGGTCATCAGAACATCGAAAGCGTTCTTTGTATTTGTGGGCTTTAAATCAATCGAGCTATCAGGAATTACACCTTTAAATCTTAAGTATTTCATATTACATGTATTATTAAACAGAATTGTCATATATATGAGATCACACAGTTTTGGCACCATGGTATTTGCCTCGGCGAAAGCCAATGAAGTAGAAACCGACACATCGGCGCAATTGAGCGCCGCATTTTCCTCATCTTTTAGGAGAATGTTAGACAGAATATCATCGAGTACCTCCTCCCATGTGAATGAGGTCTTGAACCTGCGCAATGCATTTGAAACTATGGTTCTTTCAAGCTTCAACCCTCTATACAAATTAACTCTGATACAAAATGTTGCGAATTTGATTTGAGTTTGTAAATCCATGTTTAAAGCAAACAGAAATCACTGTCTAACAAACGCTTAGTCGAATAAGCACACAATTACTGCAGAACACGCGTTCAAGTGGGTCAAAGCATAGTAATTCTATTTCCCATAGGGTCCCATGTTAAATTACCGAACTTCCAGCAAGATTTACACAACATCCTACATTTTAGCTATATATAATCCACATATCAAAATGTTTGTCAGACCCTCCTCTATCAGAATTTTAACAGTTTACCCTGGTTATCCACCTTAATTTCGAGAAAATAATGCTGGAAGGGGATACCCCCAAAAATTGGCCAAAATTCAAATGTAAATAACCACCCTTTTTAGGTCATTAAATTTTTACATTAGCGAAATGAGATAAAAATTCATGATTTTACAGCAGAATCAATCTTTATTTATACATAGATCAAATAATTTCATCCAATCACAGCTCCTAATACATTGAAATAGTAGTCCCTCTCTCCCTACACCACATCAGCCAATCACAGCTCTCGTTAATTACCTTTCATTGACCAGTGACGCAACAGTAACGGAAATGCAAATCCGTATTAAAAAATGAAACTGGTAGCGGGAATGAAAATCGATATACGGAAGAACAGCGAAAAAAAATAATTATCTTGGAATTCATCCAATAAAATAGTTCGAGTCGTGCCGATTTTTTCGGGTCGATCGCGTAAGGGGAAACAAACAATATTTTAATTTAGGTCTAACGTTAATATTACACGAATAAAGGCTGGTCATTCTGTGCCATTTTTGATGATAATACACATAATGTGATACATTGTAAAAGGTATGCAGCAAAGCAAATTCAATTGACAACATCAATGATGAAAGGACTGGTTAACTGAGTATTGACAAGGTACACAAAAGACGATTTACTAAGCATAAAAACAAAATCAAATACATGTGCTGTAAAATCCCAATTGTGTCTCACTGTCTCGCTATTTCAACTTGAAATTTATATTTCTTTTTTCATTGTTTTCCTGCGGATGATACATGGAATTATACGTTTTTTCATGATTTTCGAGGTCATTTTATCGGTGCATATTATACTCAGGTGCATATTATATTCGAGTAAATACAATATTGTAAAATAATTTTATGCTTTATTTGCCAACATGCATTAATTAAAATCATATGAAAGAACTTCACATAGTCATGAACGTAAATAAGATCTAAGAGGTTTGAAGCATACACTATCTTTGGTATTAACAATATGATAAATACACTGTTAGGTACTCTTTTTATACTTTCACATGAAAAAGTTTCTTATTTATGATTTTGGTACAACACATGACTAAAATATTTTTTGTTAAAGGCTTAGCAGCTCTTACAGGTACACACATAATGTACAGTTTTGGCGGAGTTGTTTTGCTCTTTGAAAGTAATATACAACAAGAGCCAAACTAGCTAAAGAAGTTAGTTGGGTGGGTCAGACATCGTGTGGTTTCAAATTTTATAATATTATTATGGGTACATACCATCGTATAAGCGCATCACAGAGTTAAGGAATGAATCAAATTGTTTTTTAGTTGGATGGAGGTATACCAATAAAAAAGGACAGAAAGTGCATCATTGTGTATAGTGCATGATGCATAAGTTTTCCTTCCTTTTTTATTTTTCATGGTATACTTCCATCCAATGAAAAGAAATTAGACTCATTCCTTATCGTTTAATTCCTTTCAAATATGTTTGTATTCTAAGAAATTAGAACATAAGGTATGCACTATTTCTCAACATCTGTAAATTTCTGCCTCGGGGTTGTGAATATTGACGTCACAGTTACGAAAATGCGGAAAATTAAGTTGTCAGGGAAAAAAATTTTGTGGATGAGATATACCACAAATTTTTAAACCAATCAAAATGTGTGTTACATGTAAAATTAAATGATTTTGACACACATGGACGTACTCAAATTAAATTGTTATTTGTCAAATTCATTATTTCCCACACCCATGGCTTCTTTTCAGGTTTTCAAGTATGTAAAATACTGTACCATTTTAATTATGGGACCTGAAAATGATTTCAGGTTTTTGAGTGTTTTCCAGCCATAGAAGTTCGAGTTTTGGTCGGCGTAATCATTGAAATGAATAGGAATATTGTCTGGACTAATGATTACTTCAAGTTTTGGGGATTTTCAAGTTTTCAACCAACATTTTTATTAATCTTTGTACATGAGAACTTTACTTGATGTTTATTTCTCTTTGTAGTATCCTTATATACCTGCACACATAACAAAACCTAAAGAGCATAAAAGGTTATTTCTTGTACAGTTACCTGAAAAAGGTTTGTATTCTGTGTTCATGATATATGTATTTTTATGCTCCAATTTGACACAAGTAATCATGTGTGTTTTCTTGTTCTTGGTTTGAGTGTTTTTAACTTTAAGCTTTGCTATAACTTTTTGATTGAAATTTTGTAAGTAGCATGCATACTCGACTAGTGAGACTTTCTCAAAACTTTGCCAGAATTATTTGCTGCTTACACAAAATATTAGAATTTTAAGTTACAGTTTCAGTGGACTGTGTTTAACACATTTTCAATATTTCTGAACCAGTTTCATAGGCAAGCTCTGTACATAGAAAGAAAGAAGATATAACATTTCCTGTCGTTAAAAATTATATCTACACAGTAACATCCATCTAAGTGTGATGATAAAGATAAAAAGAATGAGTTGTAAGAACAACTCATTGGCCCTCTTGGGTTGCTAGCTAATTGACATATTGTAGGTAATTAGTATAATGTTCATCAAGGTAACCGTTTTATATGCAAAGAATATGATTATACTGGTGCTCAGCACAGATACCAAAATATGTATTCTAAAATTAGATGAGATAAAGATAAATTACTTACAATTATAGTTAGCTCCCTAATTAGGGCCCTGCCTTACAGTAATCACTCTCTCTGGTTGTCTTTCTGTCTGTCTGTTCATCAGCATTTTCTTCAGCATGCAGTAAACTCCTTTTAACAATATTCATAAATTTTCTACATAATATCTGGATGAATGAGAGGGAGAAGCTTTTCAATTTTGAAGATTATCTGATTTGTGTGTACAGAGTTATTGGTCTTAGAAATTTTTAGGGCCCCACTTCATAGGCAGGTGCCCTATAATAATCACTCTGTCCATCTGTCAGCAAATAATCCAAGATTCTCTGTCCTTCTCCCACTTTCGATATCAGCGATTTGTGGGAGAGGATCAGAGAGACTTTCTTCATCAATGTTGGAATTTCAGCGATACCAGGCAGTATCAGGATGTACAAGCCTCTGATGACAACAAGGGTTTGCGCAGCGAACTTGCAACCTATAATCCAATAAATGAACATTTAACATACTCAGTCATAGTGATATCTTTTCTAAATAAGGTCTTTAATCTTTGCTGGCTACCGTTTTATCTGCAAACAAAACAATGTTCTCATTTCGCCATTTGTGTATACAGTATGACGTCAGATCTTGCAGAATGGGACTTAGCATTCATGACACTTCAGCAACTGACACATTATTGTAAAGAAAAATACAATGCCACCTCATCATGAATGCAAAGTCATATTCGGCGAGATCTGACGTCAGGAAATGGACAAAATGGAGAATCTTGTCATGTTTTCAGATAAAGCGGCAGCTATTAGAAGTTATAGATCTTATTTGGAAAAGATATGTTGTGATCAAGTAAGTTAAATGCATCCATTAATACGACTATGATTACTTTAGTTTATATCCAGTAACTATCCTAATTTTCATATTTCACTTTTCTCAAAATTAAGTCCGGTTGTGTCCTGTCTTTCTTGATAATATACTGGATAATTCAAGACATTGACTATGTATTGAAACATTAAAGTAGACTTACCACGATTTATGTCAGCTTTACGACTCGTTCATGTCTGCTGACGTTTGCCTCCAAGCTTTATCCAGATGCATGAATTATCATTTGCAGATTAAAAGATTAACATTCAAGTATTTGACTGGCAAATCTTAACTTCATCCATTAACTGCTTTTTTGTCCTGCACATTGTACATAGAATGTAAGCTTTTTATTGATACTTTCTCTCAGTGTTGGGGAGAATGTATGATAGAAAAGTGTACACTATATGCAAGTGAATACAGTAATATCAAAAAAACTTATTGTTCTGTATCCTTATACTTGTCAGTAAATGGTATTTAGATTTCATGCACTATATTTCATTTTTGTTGTAGATTTTTCACTTGGAGAATTTTCTACTTAATTCAAAGAGTTATTGTTCTTGAGATATAGACCTCTATAAATCTTTTAACAGTGTGTGCAGTTAAGAAAATTACACACATATCTGTATAAGTATAAATGTCTACATGTTTCTGTTCAGTCTTGAGTACTGTTATCTAAACAATGTCAAGTCATCCCTATCTTTGTGTACAATTTATATTGTGTAACTTAAAAATATATTCTCAGAGCATTATGAGAATCCGTGTTCATTCATCTGTCTCTCACTATTTTTTCTTTGTTGTCACATGTGACAAAACTTACACTTGATTTGCTTGATCATTTTCATATATAAAAAATTAAAGCATTATAAAAGATTTATCTGCATTATTTTTCAGCATTGTTTGCAGTACCTAGAAATTATAAATTAGTAGCAGCTCCCTTATTTGAATTATATGACAACTCAGCTGGTTATGGCCCAATCATATCTAGTTTACCACAAGCTCTTAGCAGGTTAGTCTGATTAAGTTTTATACATTAGTACTACTTTAATAGAGAAAAAACATATAGCCAACTAAAGCTAATAAGATATCAAGTAGACATCGTGAAACAGTAAAATGAAAGTAGAGTCATCAACAGCAGGATAGACTAGTACAATTCATAAGATATCAGATTTATAGCTCACCTGGACGAAGCTGAGATGAGCTTATGTTTTACCCCTAGCATCCACATTCCCGTTTGCATCCACGTCTGGTAAAATAGTGTAACTTAGTATTGGAGAAAGTATAGTTCTTACAGTTACCAAACTTGCACCATAGCTTCATCATGGGATGCTGACTTAAGCCAGGCCAGTCAGCCTGTAGTTTTTAAAAATCAGGTCATGACCCTTCTTTGATTATCAAATGTAGGGTCGTAATGTGCAAACGACCTTTCTCATATCCCGTCCTCACCTGCCTATGGAGTTTTTATATCTCAACTTATAAGGTACGCAAGAGCCTGTTCCCTATACAACTGTTTTATTCCAAGGGCCAAACGACTGGCCACTAAGTTGCTCCTGCAGGGATATGTTAAAGAACGTCTGAAATCGTCACTGAGGAAGTTCTACGGTCGCTATGGGGATCTTGTACGAAAATATGATGTGCCTCTTTCTAGAATGATTGATAATATTCTGGAATGCGACTAAATGACCTGTTCAGTGAACACCAAATATGACTTTGTATACCAGTTTTGTACGTTCGTATGTACAATTAGGAAACCAAAACTCTTGATTGTGACATGTTTCTTAAGAACTGCTGTGATTGGTGATGCATGCAAACAGGAGATGCTTACTGTCCGCGGGCACCTGGTCTCACCTCGGAATTTTTCAATATTTCGGGGTTCACAACAGTTTCTTTTTGAAACTTACACAATTTTGTATCTGTCTTTGGACTTTGAGAATGATTAACGGTTTGGTACTTCTTTGATATTGATCATAATTACTGAGATTAAACGTGTGAGAACTTTTTCATCTCATTGTTCATGGTATCACTGATATATATGCCAGGAAAAAATATAACTGATTAAATTTTCTTTTTCTATAATCATATTTATGAAGATCTAGTCAAAATTATGAGCAGTGCACCAAAAAGTGAAGGGATCTCTGACTCTGAAGAAGAATAATCCTAATGTAAATGAGACTTTTATTGTGTTCAAGTGTTTGAAGATTTTGCATATTTCAGTGTTTTAGGAGAAGATTTCAATTCAAAACAAGTACAGTCATTGTTAAATTTGCAAGAAAGTAAGGAGCAAAAAGTTTCTATTTTGAGCTATGACCTCAATTAAGTATGAATTTCTGGCTGGATTGGAAAGCAAAATCAGGTCTATAAACTGATGATGTCCGTCAGACTGTCTGTTCTTCAGCATCAAGAATTTGGTTTAGCTCTTCCGTTAAGTTCATTGCGAAAGCACCATAAACAGTAATTCTTTCAAACTTCACCTTGATAAGCTCTATCAGTCAAAACCTTTGTTTGTGACTTTGACATTTTGAAGGTTCTCAGTTTCAAGGTCAAATTGATGTTTAAGTTCATTGCAGAAAGAATATTGACAATAATTCTTTTTAAAACTTTACATGTAGATACACCTTGATGAGCTCTATTCATTGAAGCCTTTGTTTGTGACTTTGACTTTAAAGGTTATCAGTTTCAAGGTCAAATGCATAATTGACATTTAAGTTCATTGCAGAAAGACCACTGACAATAACTCTTTCAAACTTCACATGTAGATACACCTTGATGAGCTCTATCCATTGAAACCTTAACTGTGACCTTGACCTTGAATCATTCCAGTTGCATAGTACATAAGTACATCATCCCTCATCAAAATTTGTAAGTAGTTATAAAGAAAAATCAAGGTTAATATAAAATAATGCCGTCCACCCCATCCTAAAATAGTTTAAAAAGATTAAAACATAATTTTGAAGTCCAGCAGGTATTTTCACAAAGAATCATATGTAATTTCTTTTAGGCACGAAAAAAATAAATCCTTAGGAAAAAATTACCATCCTTGTAAAAACCCCTGCAGTACTTTATGTTAACATGTATTAACTTTTAGCAAGACATATATGTACATAATGAATGCTTTTTGTGCAGCCAGAATTAAGGGAACAAAAAGTTACCTTAAATGTTCTAAACTGACGTCATACATTATATTTAGTTTTTATAGGCCCGTTGTAGACGGACATATAGTGGTATAGCATTGTTGGTCTGTTCGCACATTGTTAACACGATGCAAACCTTAACGCTTAAGCTAGGACTTTCAAACTTGGTATACTTATTTCTTATGATATGAGGGAGAATGCTATCGATTTTCAAGGTCATATCTGCAATGTCTAGGTCACAGTGCTTATGTCAGATTCTTGTCCAGGCCATAGTTTTTACACCCGGCATGGATTTGAATAGTATTTCACGAATTGTAGCCCAGGACCCAAGGGTGTGTCATGACCTTGACTTAAAGGTCATATTTGCAAGGTCAAAGTCACAACACATATGATTGGTCAATCTTTGTCTAGGCCATAATTCTTTACCCCTAACATGGGTTTGAATAATATTTCACAGAATTGTTGCCCCAGACCCAAAGGTGTGTCTTGACAATTAAACCAAGGTTATGTCTGCAAGGTTAAGGTCACACTGCATATGATGGGTATATCTTTGTTCGGTCTATAACTTCTTATTTCACAGAAATATTGACAAAGGAAGAATGTTTCCATACTTTCAAATTTCATCTCTTCAAGCTAAGCGACGGACGCATTATCCCACGCTAGGCATGGCTTTTGTTCATTCTATACAGCCTAAAGAAGATTTTGAAAGGAGGATACCAACATTTATCTCCTTTGCTCTTCTTTAGATCCATCCTTTAAGCAATCTGAATATAACGCAACTTTGAAGAGGAACTTGAGTACTTGTCTAATATCAAGTTTGAACGTCTTACGGAGTCTTTGCATCTGTCAAAGGTGAAAAGTCAAAGATATGAAAACGTATTATGGAACCAACGACGGATGCAACACTAGTACAATAGCTCATTTGAGAGTTCGGCTGCGGTGAGCTAAAAACCCGCCAAACGACATTTATATTATAAACAATACAAATCTGACCCTTTACGTCGGCAGTTTAATTCGAATGTCGAAATGATCAAGAGATGTAATCTTACCAGTCTACCCTTAGCTGAAAACACTGAGATTAGTTAACTACAATGTATTTAGTTGGAGAGGCTTAGCCACTGACTGAAGTCTTGTTTCCATGTCTCAGTACGTATTTAGTTGGAGAGGCTTAGCCACGGACTAAAGTCTTGTTTCCATGTCTCAGTATGTATTTAGCTGGAGAGATTAAGAAACGGACTAAAGTCTTGTTTCCATGTCTCATTACGTATTTAGTTGGAGAGGCTTAGCCACGGACTGAAGTCTTGTTTCCATGTCTCAGTATGTATTTAGCTGGAGAGGCTTAGCCACGGACTGAAATCGTGTTTCCATGTCTCAGTATGTATTTAGCTGAAGAGGCTTAGCCACGGACTGAAGTCGTGTTTCCATGTCTCAGTATGTATTTAGCTGGAGAGGCTTAGCCACGGACTGAAGTCTTGTTTCCATGTGTCAGTACGTATTTAGTTGGAGAGACTTAGCCACGGACTGAAGTCTTCTTTCCATGCCTCAGTATGTAGTTAGCTGGAGAGACTTAGCCACGGACTGAAGTCTTGTTTCCATGTCTCAGTACGTATTTAGCTGGAGAGGCTTAGCCACGGACTGAAGTCGTGTTTCCATGTCTCAGTATGTATTTAGTTGGAGAGGCTTAGCCACGGACTGAAGTCGTGTTTCCATGTCTCAGTATGTATTTAGCTGGAGAGATTAAGAAACGGACTAAAGTCTTGTTTCCATGTCTCATTACGTATTTAGTTGGAGAGGCTTAGCCACGGACTGAAGTCTTGTTTCCATGTCTCAGTATGTATTTAGCTGGAGAGGCTTAGCCACGGACTGAAGTCGTGTTTCCATGTCTCAGTATGTATTTAGCTGGAGACGCTTAGCCACGGACAGAAGTCGTGTTTCCATGTCTCAGTATGTATTTAGCTGGAGAGATTAAGCCACGGACTGAAGTTTTGTTTCCATGTCTCAGTACGTATTTAGCTGGAGAGGCTTAGCCACGGAGTGAAGTCTTCTTTCCATGTCTCAGTATGTAGTAAGCTGGAGAGACTTAGCCACGGACTGAAGTTTTGTTTCCATGTCTCAGTACGTATTTAGCTGGAGAGGCTTAGCCACGGAGTGAAGTCTTGTTTCCATGTCTCAGTATGTATTTAGCTGGAGAGGCTTAGCCACGGACTGAAGTCTTGTTTCCATGTCTCAGTATGTATTTAGTTGGAGAGGCTTAGCCACGGACTGAAGTCGTGTTTCCATGTCTCAGTATGTATTTAGCTGGAGAGGCTTAGCCACGGACTGAAGTCGTGTTTCCATGTCTCAGTACGTATTTAGTTGCAGAGGCTTAGCCACGGACTGAAGTCTTGTTTCCATGTCTCAGTATGTATTTAACTGGAGACGCTTAGCCACGGACTGAAGTCGTGTTTCCATGTCTCAGTATGTATTTAGTTGCAGAGGCTTAGCCACGGACTGAAATCTTGTTTCCATGTCTCAGTATGTATTTAGCTGGACAGACTTAGCCACGGACTGAAATCTTGTTTCCATGTCTCAGTATGTATTTAGCTGGACAGACTTAGCCACGGACTGAAGTCTTGTGTCCATGTGTCAGTACGTATTTAGCAGGAGAGACTTAGCCACGGACTGAAGTCGTGTTTCCATGTTTCAGTATGTATTTAGCTGGAGAGATTAAGCCACGGACTGAAGTTTTGTTTCCATGTGTCAGTACGTATTTAGTTGGAGAGACTTAGCCACGGACTGAAGTCTTCTTTCCATGCCTCAATATGTATTTAGTTGGAGAGGCTTAGCCACGGACTGAAGTCTTATTTCCATGTCTCAGTATATTTTTAGCTGGAGAGGCTTAGCCACGGACTGAAGTCTTGTTTCCATGTCTCAGTATGTATTTAGTTGGAGAGACTTAGCCACGGACTGAAATCTTGTTTCCATGTCTCAGTATGTATTTAGCTGGACAGACTTAGCCACGGACTAAAATCTTGTTTCCATGACTCAGTATGTATTTAGCTGGACAGACTTAGCCACGGACTGAAGTCTTGTGTCCATGTGTCAGTACGTATTTAGCAGGAGAGACTTAGCCACGGACTGAAGTCTTGTTTCATTGCCTCAGTATGTATTTAGCTGGAAAGGCTTAGCCACGGACTGAAGTCTTCTTTCCATGTATCAGTATGTTTTTCGCTGGAGAGGCTTAGCCACGGAGTGAAGTCTTGTTTCCATGTCTCAGTATGTATTTAGCTGGAGAGACTTAGCCACGGACTGAAGTCTTGTTTCCATGCCTCAGTATGTATTTAGCTGGAGAGGCTTTGCCACGGACTGAGGTCTTGTTTCCATGTCTCAGTATGTATTTAGCTGGAGAGGCTTAGCCACAGACTGAAGTCTTGTTTCCATGTCTCAGTATGTATTTAGCTGGAAAGATTAAGCCACGGACTGAAGTTTTCTTTCCATGTCTGAGTATGTATATAGTTGGAGAGACTTAGCCACGGACTAAGGTCTTGTTTCCATGTCTCAGTATGTATTTAGCTGGAGAGGCTTAGCCACGGACTGAAGTCGTGTTTCCATGTCTCAGTATGTATTTAGTTGCAGAGGCTTAGCCACGGACTGAAGTCTTGTTTCCATGACTGAAGTCGTGTTTTCTTGTGTCAGTATGTATTTAGCTGGAGAGACGTAGCCACGGACTGAAGTCTTGTTTCCATGCCTCAGTACGTATTTAGTTGGAGAGGCTTAGCCACGGACTGAAGTCTTGTTTCCATGTCTCAGTATGTATTTAGCTGGACAGACTTAACCACGGACTGAAGTCTTGTTTCCATGTCTCAGTACGTATTTAGTTGGAGAGACTAAGCCACGGAGTAAAGTCTTGTTTCCATGCCTCAGTATGTATTTAGCTGGAGAGGCTTAGCCACGGACTGAAGTCTTGTTTCCATGTCTCAGTATGTTTTTAGCTGGAGAGGCTTAGCCACGGACTGAAGTCTTGTTTCCATGTATCAGTATGTATTTAGTTGGAGAGACTTAGCCACGGACTGAAGTCTTGTTTCCATGCCTCAGTATGTATTTAGCTGGAGAGGCGTAGCCACGGATTGAAGTCGTGTTTCCATGTCTCAGTATGTATTTAGCTGGAGAGATTAAGCCACGGACTGAAGTTTTGTTTCCATGTCTGAGTATGTATGTAGTTGGAGAGACTTTCCCACGGACTAAGGTCTTGTTTCCATGTCTCAGTATGCATTTAGCTGGAGAGGCTTAGCCACGGACGGAAGTCTTGTTTCCATGTCTCAGTATATATTTAGATGGAGAGGCTTAGCCACGGACTGAAGTCTTGTTTCCATGTATCAGTATGTCTTTAGTTGGAGAGACTTAGCCACGGACTGAAGTCTTGTTTCCATGCCTCAGTATGTATTTAGCTGGAGAGGCGTAGCCACGGACTGAAGTGTTGTTTCCATGTCTCAGTATGTATTTAGCTGGAGAGATTAAGCCACGGACTGAAGTTTTGTTTCCATGTCTCAGTATGTATGTAGTTGGAGAGACTTAGCCACGGACTAAGGTCTTGTTTCCATGTCTCAGTATGTATTTAGCTGGAGAGGCTTAGCCACGGACTGAAGTCGTGTTTCCATGTCTCAGTATGTATTTAGTTGCAGAGGCTTAGCCACGGACTGAAGTCTTGTTTCCATGACTGAAGTCGTGTTTTCTTGTGTCAGTATGTATTTAGCTTGAGAGACTTAGCCACGGACTGAAGTCTTGTTTCCATGCCTCAGTACGTATTTAGTTGGAGAGGCTTAGCCACGGACTGAAGTCTTGTTTCCATGTCTCAGTATGTATTTAGCTGGACAGACTTAACCACGGACTGAAGTCTTGTTTCCATGTCTCAGTACGTATTTAGCTGGAGAGACTTAGCCACGGAGTGAAGTCTTGTTTCCATGCCTCAGTATGTATTTAGCTGGAGAGGCTTAGCCACGGACTGAAGTCTTGTTTCCATGTCTCAGTATGTTTTTAGCTGGAGAGGCTTAGCCACGGACTGAAGTCTTGTTTCCATGTATCAGTATGTATTTAGTTGGAGAGACTTAGCCACGGACTGAAGTCTTGTTTCCATGCCTCAGTATGTATTTAGCTGGAGAGGCGTAGCCACGGATTGAAGTCTTGTTTTCATGTCTCAGTATGTATTTAGCTGGAGAGATTAAGCCACGGACTGAAGTTTTGTTTCCATGTCTGAGTATGTATGTAGTTGGAGAGACTTTCCCACGGACTGAGGTCTTGTTTCCATGTCTCAGTATGCATTTAGCTGGAGAGGCTTAGCCACGGACGGAAGTCTTGTTTCCATGTCTCAGTATATATTTAGATGGAGAGGCTTAGCCACGGACTGAAGTCTTGTTTCCATGTATCAGTATGTATTTAGTTGGAGAGACTTAGCCACGGACTGAAGTCTTGTTTCCATGCCTCAGTATGTATTTAGCTGGAGAGGCGTAGCCACGGACTGAAGTCTTGTTTCCATGTCTCAGTATGTATTTAGCTGGAGAGATTAAGCCACGGACTGAAGTTTTGTTTCCATGTCTCAGTATGTATGTAGTTGGAGAGACTTAGCCATGGAGTGAAGTCTTGTTTCCATGTCTCAGTATGTATTTAACTGGAGAGGCTTAGCCACGGAGTGAAGTCGTGTTTCCATGTCTCACTATGTATTTAGTTGGAGAGGCTTAGCCACGGACTGAAGTCTTGTTTCCATACCTCAGTACCTATTTAGTTGGAGAGGCTTAGCCACTGACTGAAGTCTTGTTTCAGTATGTATTTAGCTGGAGAGACTTAGCCACGGACTGAAGTCTTGTTCCCATGTGTCAGTACGTATTTAGTTGGAGAGACTTAGCCACGGACTGAATTCTTGTTTCCATGCCTCAGTATGTATTTAGTTGGAGAGGCTAAGCCACGGACTGAAGTCTTCTTTCCATGTCTCAGTATGTTTTTAGCTGGAGAGGCTTAGCCACGGACTGAAGTCTTGTTTCCATGTCTCAGTATGTATTTAGCTGGAGAGACTTATCCACGGACTGAAGTCTTGTTTCCATGTCTCAGTACGTATTTACTTGGAGAGGCTTAGCCACGGACTGAAGTCTTGTTTCCATGTCTCAGTATGTATTTAGCTGGAGAGGCTTAGCCACAGACTGAAGTCGTGTTTCCATGTCTCACTATGTATTTAGCTGGACAGACTTAGCCGCGGACTGAAGTCTTCTTTCCATGTGTCAGTACGTATTTAGTTGGAGAGACTTAGCCACGGCCTGAAGTCTTGTTTCCATGCCTCAGTATGTATTTAGCTGGAAAGGCTTAGCCACGGACTGAAGTCTTGTTTCCATGTCTCAGTATGTTTTTAGCTGGAGAGGCTTAGCCACGGACTGAAGTCTTGTTTCCATGACTGAAGTCGTGTTTTCTTGTGTCAGTATGTATTTAGCTGGAGAGACTTAGCCACGGACTGAAGTCTTCTTTCCATGTCTCAGTATGTATTTAGCTGGAAAGATTACGCCACGGACTGAAGTTTTGTTTCCATGTCTGAGTATGTATGTAGTTGGAGAGACTTAGCCACGGACTGAAGTCTTGTTTCCATGTCTCAGTATGTATTTAGCTGGAGAGGCTTAGCCACGGACTGAAGTGTTTCCATATCTCAGTATGTATTTAGCTGGGGAGGCTTAGCCACGGACTGAAGTCTTGTTTCCATGACTGAAGTCGTGTTTTCTTGTGTCAGTATGTATTTAGCTGGAGAGACTTAGCCACGGACTGAAGTCTTGTTTCCGTGCCTCAGTACGTATTTAGTTGGAGAGACTTAGCCACGGACTGAAGTCTTGTTTCCATGTCTCAGTATGTATTTAGCTGGAGAGGCTTAGCCACGGACTGAAGTCTTGTTTCCTTGTCTCAGTACGTATTTAGTTGGAGAGACTTGGCCACGGAGTGAAGTCTTGTTTCCATGTCTCAGTATGTATTTAGCTGGAGAGACTTAGCCACGGACTGAAGTCTTGTTTCCGTGTATCAGTATGTATTTAGTTGGAGAGGCTTAGCCACGGACTGAAGTCTTGTTTCCATGCCTCAGTATGTATTTAGTTGGAGAGGCTTAGCCACGGACTGAAGTCTTGTTTCCATGTCTCAGTATGTATTTAGCTGGAGAGACTTAGCCACGGACTGAAGTCTTGTTTCCATGTCTCAGTATGTATTTAGTTGGAGAGGCTTAGCCACGGCCTGAAGTCTTGTTTCCATGCCTCAGTATGTATTTAGTTGGAGAGGCTTAGCCACGGACTGAAGTCTTGTTTCCATGTCTCAGTATGTTTTTAGCTGGAGAGGCTTAGCCACGGACTGAAGTCTTGTTTCCATTCCTCAGTATGTATTTAGCTGGAGAGGCTTAGCCACGAACTGAAGTCTTGTTTCCATGTCTCAGTATGTATTTAGCTGGAGAGGCTTAGCCACGGACTGAAGTCTTGTTTCCATGTCTCAGTATGTATTTAGTTGGAGAGACTTAGCCACGGACTGAAGTCTTGTTTCCATGTCTCAGTATGTATTTAGCTGGAGAGACTTAGCCACGGACTGAAGTCTTGTTTCCATGTCTCAGTACGTATTTAGTTGGAGAGACCTAGCCACGGAGTGAAGTCTTGTTTCCATGTCTCAGTATGTATTTAGTTGGAGAGGCTTAGCCACGGACTGAAGTCTTGTTTCCATGTCTCAGTATGTATTTAGCTGGAGAGGCTTAGCCACGGAGTGAAGTCGTGTTTCCATGTCTCAGTATGTATTTAGTTGGAGAGGCTTAGCCACGGACTGAAGTCTTGTTTCCATGTGTCAGTACGTATTTAGTTGGAGAGACTTAGCCACGGAATGAAGTCTTGTTTCCATGTCCCAGTATGTATTTAGCTGGAGAGGCTTAGCCACGGAGTGAAGTCGTGTTTCCATGTCTCAGTATTTATTTAGTTGGAGAGGCTTAGCCACGGACTGAAGTCGTGTTTCCATGTCTCAGTATGTATTTAGCTGGAGAGACTTAGAAGTCTTGTTTCCATGTCTCAGTACGTATTTAGTTGGAGAGACTTAGCCACGGACTGAAGTCTTGTTTCCATGTCTCAGTACGTATTTAGCTGGAGAGGCTTAGCCACGGAGTGAAGTCTTGTTTCCATGTTTCAGTATGTATTTAGTTGGAGAGGCTTAGCCACGGACTGAAGTCTTGTTTCCATGTCTCAGTATGTACTTATTTGGAGAGACTTAGCCACGGAATGAAGTCTTGTTTCCATGTCTCAGTATGTACTTATTTGGAGAGGCTTAGCCACGGACTGAAGTCTTGTTTCCATGTCTCAGTATGTATTTAGTTAGAGAGGCTTAGTCACGGACTGAAGTCTTGTTCCATGTCTCCGTATATCGGAAAAAGTTGTTGTGCACAATCAGGTATATCAAGCAACTCCTAATCAAAACCCCCGTAAACAAAGTTTGGGGACTATATTGGAAACATCTTGTCCGTTTGTTTGTCTGTCCGTCCAGAAAACTTTAACCTTGGCCGTAACTTTTCAACCAAACGAGATGGGGCCTTCATACTGCACATGTGTATTCCTTGTGGCAAGGCCTGTGTGTCAGTATCGAACGGTATCGGTATCTTGACCTTGACGTTTGAGCTACTTTTGAAGAACTTAATCCTTGGCCATAACTTTTGAACCAAATAAGATGGGGTCTTTATACTACACATGTTTATTCCTTGTGGCAAGACTTTTTTCTGCCAGTACCAAAATTTTATCCCATGACTTTGACCTTGACATTTGACCTACTTTTGAAAAGCTTTAAGCTTAGCCATAACTTTTGAAACAAAAGAGTAAGGAACTTCATACTACACATGTGTATTCCTTGTGGCAAGACCTGTCTGTCGGCACCAAGTTTTGGACCTTGTGACCTTGACATTTTATTAACTTTTGAATAAACTTTAATCTTAGCCATTAGTTTTGAACAAAAAGAGATGGTGCTTTCATACTACACATGTGTATTCCTTGTGGCAAGACTTGTCTGTCGGTACCAAAATTTTTGACCTTGTGACCTTTACCTTGGACTTTGCTCTACTTCGAATTTTGTTGCCGCAGGGGTATTTGTCCCGTAAACTAAGTTCTAGTTTTCCTGATTTTTGACAGTTATTGATTCTTTCCAGAATTTTCAAGACAAAGACTTGAAAATTCCTGATTTTGGGCCTCACTGACACAGGCTTACACACAAAACTCATGGTGTAAATTTGAAAAAGAAATTACATGTACTTGCTTATTATAACTGTACATTATAGATATTGTGTATACTTGAATACATATGGAGTAGATGTTCGTTTGCTGTTCATATTATTGCTAAAAGTTATATTATTTTCCTTAAAAATCTTGCTTAGAGAGAAGGAAGACGGCCATTTATTAGTTTGGGGTTTTTGTACCACTTTTATTTATGTACTTTGTATTATAATTTTTCTGTGACTGTTCTTGATTTTCAGCTTAATTCCTTCCTGAATTTTTTTTTTTTTTTTTGAAGTGAGAAAGTGCTTGACAGACTGACATTATAAATACAAACAATCCCAATTGACTCCAGTCTGTTAATTGTTAATATATTCAAGTGTTATGGGATCAGTTAACTCGGTTGGGAACGTTAACAATGCACAAACATATTGCTATCTTATAAATCTCCATATTCAATATCCAGTTATGATTCGCTGCTTAGTGCTTTTTAATTGTCGAATGTAGATAACTTACGATTGCATACATTAAAACGCATTTCAAATATGAAATCGCATCTGGAAATGTGGGAAGAAATCGAAGTTTAAAATAGCCCAATATAATTGTGTTCGGCGACATTATTTTAAGGTCTCGGATGAATTATTATGGAAAATATCAAAATCCTTTTGGCCTTATATTTACATGGTGAAACCACTTTCGGTATACAACTTTACTTAATAACAGGTCAGGCACGTGTGAATGACCATTCTTAGTTGACCAACAGTCTCCATCTGACAACAGATGGAGAGGTGATGTGCATGTCAAAGACAGATTCCAAACATCTCCGATATTTCGTAGAAAATCTTAATTAAAGACGACACATCCGATTTCAGTGGTGATTAAGAAGCATTATTCACTGATTTCAAGTCCCTTAATCTGGCCCTCATATCCCCTCGAATCATATGACTCAAGTCTTTACTTTAATACACACCAATTTAGAGAGAAAACAAAAAAGCTCTGCCAAAAGTGACGGACAGATATGATTTTTTTGTCTGGAAGTGTGTGCAGTATTCTTGGTAATTATCGCAAGAACTCGGCTTTGTTGAGACTTCCTGCATCTTCGCTGCCACGGAGACATAATGAAGAAATTAGATGTCATTTGCATACAATGAAAAGACTTTGTAGCATTTTACCACGGTCGAAATGACTCTGAGTCATGAAGTTGCCCATCTGGCCAGAAATAATTTATGATTTTATTTTTCGAGAAAAAGAATTTGTTTCTGTCGAGAAATCTGTCTGTTACGTCAGATAATTTGATTGTTGAAATAACACATTAATATGGACGCTGTTGTCCTCACCGCCTGGGACTGCGTCGACGTCCGGAATGCTTTATCGAAGTAATAACGTGTTAGATTTCGTATTTAGTTAGATATTGTTCGAAACCTCAAACTAATGATTTTCAGTATGACCGATAAGTATTCCCATTTTATGATTCGCTAGAGTGTATGATATACATGTACTGAGAACAGTGATGGTGGCATCCATCCTTTCGCCTGTTCGTCATACTATACCGTTTTATGTTTAATTGCTACTCCAGAAATAATCGCCGTTAAACTATTCTACAGATCTCATATTCATAGATTGCATGGTTAGTCTTCTATTAACACAATTCGTGTATCTCAGTTTTACATTCTTATTACATGAAAAAGTGTGATATTGCAACTATGATATTTCACGCACCGCGAACTCTATTATCCTCTGTGTTCAGTACAACCACCACCACCCCCCTCTCCCCTAAAAACCTAAAAAATGAAATTTATTATGAAGAGCAGTTTTTACAAAATTGCTTCAAGGGTAACGGCGCATTTATTTACATAATTTAAAGAAAACCCCCAAACATTCTTATTAAAGAATATCGCACACACACACACACACACACACACACACACACACACACACACACACACACATATATTATATATATATATATATATATATATATATATATATATATATATATATATATATATTCATTGTTACATAATGATGAATATCTCGATAGATTTAAAGATGATTTCCATGGCAACCATGTTGGATTACTTAACGCTCTCTTTTTACGTCTTAAACTATTTTAAAAAAAAAACGACGTCAAAGCAGACAAGACACCATTTCTATCAAATACGTATAAATGTGCCAAATTATAAGATATCATATTAAATTTCTTTAAAAAAATTACACATTTGTTTTACCTACCAATCTGCATTGATTTAAGATTTACAAGGGAGTTGTGTTACCTTTCTTTTTGGACACCCCATATATTTGCTTGGCATCCCAAGTGTCTTTTTCTAGTTGAAAGTTAGGAAATGGCATCGGTACATCATTCAAATGAACACTTTTCATTTAAAATGGTTTCGGAATTGGGAGAGAAAATATGATTTAATGTTTGGAGACGGTTGCCATAGCAGCCCAATATATTGAATTACCTAAAACTTATCACTTAACACTTATTTTCTTACTTATCAAGGAGCAGACTTGGTGTAGTGGTTAAGCGCTTGGCTTGCGTCGCCGACGATCCGGGTTCGATTCCCGTTTTGCGCCACTATGTTTAAGAGGTTGGTTACCTCCTGCTTCCAGTCTCAGAGAATTCACGACCACAACTTTATAATTACTTTTCACAGGCTTTTGCAAAAGAATTAAAGGATATCACATACGCTGGACTGGTCTTGACCAGTATAGTCTAAACCCAGATAAATTTCAAAACAATAATAATGATAATGATAATAATAATATGATGATTATAGAGAAATCTGTATAATGCTTTTCTAAATCTTAAAGTACATTGTTAATAGATTTAAGAAGAACCTGTCATTAATTATTGTATATCATTTTTTATAAATCCAAACCTTAAAAATGCGATCTTTGTTTATAAAACCGTCATCTTTAGAGATTGGATTTGAGTGAGTCAACAGCCAGTTTGTCTTCCATTCCTTTTAGCAGCTGAGCAGCACCAAATTATCAATTTCCCATAAATTTCTTAAAATAATTAATGAAGTATGAAGCCTTTGTATGCAAATGAGATTTGCCCACTACAACCAACATTTTTGTCAGATATTCTACAATCTTGATATTTCTTAAGACAGAAAATCTTTGTGATTCATGAAAAATCTTTTAATTGCTAGAACTGAATTTGTAGCCTCTCGCGTTTTTTATCTTGACGAAGTTAATTTTCCCATGAGAAGCGTGGAATCTTTTGTGTTAGCACTGATGTAATATATTCCGTATGGACGCGTTTCCACTGGAGCGACGTTAGAGGGTTGCTCCTGGTCACGCAGTAAATCATTGGCGCGTGCCATCGCACCTGGCATTCTATTCCACGTTTATCATCACTAGTCGCTTTTATATTACAGGTGAAATACCTGCACATTTTATTCTGAATTTCCACAGGTGAAAATACCTGTAGAATGCAAATTATCAATGATGAAGATATTCGAATTGCACAGAATTGCATTGGCAATGCAATTGTATGTTTGTTCTTTTAGGGACATACATGAATACAAAGTAGTAGTAAGGAAATGATAATAGTATACGACAAAAACTTGTATAAAGGTACACATATGTTTGAGGCTAGAGAAAAAAATCTTCTGTTGCTTTCATCAAAGAAAAACATAATAATGACCTGCTTTTAAGTACATGTAATACCTTCGGAATTTTGATAAAAAAGGGAAAACTTAAACATGTAATTTTGTTACACAGGCATGACTAAGACCCTAAAGAGAACTCAAATAAAAGGCTTATTATTTTGTAAGGTGGAGGAACTGCAAGTATACACAATGTAAAATGGCATTTTGTACAACTCTGCAACTGTCCTCTTCTGCTCTGGTATCACTAGTCGGATGGGAAGTCGAGAAATATACATGAACGCATATCATTGTATATGATAAGGGAGAAGTGAAATACATTTTCTCAGTGTTTGATCAAGAGAAATTATAACTACATATACCTTTAACCAGAAATACTAGTATTACTTTATCGCAAAGAATTTTTTATATGTTACACTAATATTTAAAACATTTAATATGTATAAACATTATTATAGATTGTTATAATAATGGTTAAATATATTAAATGTTTTAAGTATTAGTGTAACACATACATGTAGATCTGTTCTGCAACCTTTAGACTGATCTTGATGTTTAACTACATATCAAATTTACTTTGTAGATAATGCTGGAAACGAGTTTTAAACATTGAATCACGCGGATGTGAATCTGAAATAAATATTTTTCCAGAAAATTATATTAGAGACATACTTTTGATAGATAGGCGTTTGGTTTGTGTCCGATATTTGATATCGGAGATTAATTTTTCTCGCAGAACACTTCTTTCGACACGTGTCAGGAATCACTATAAATTTCTAGACACAGGTTTTGTTCCCTCTTTGTTGAAACATGAGACAAAAACTCATTTATTGTTGTATTATACATAATTATTGTCTTAGGCAAATGTAATCTTCCATGTTCGGTGATTGTCAACTCTTCCCTTGGATCATTTATCAAGTCAGGACAGCGAAATCTATCAGAGAATGAATAAAAGCTATCCGATACCTGTAACGCCGATTGATTGGCCAAACCCCATCATTATTCAGAAATAAAGCACCAATCAAATTGATCCTTTCATGTGGACGATGATGTAGCATTGCATCAAGGGTATTTGAATTGAAGGTTCGCATTACAGTTTTTGATGAATTTTTCCGAATTTTGCACTAATTAAAATGTATCACATCTGAAGGATAAAGAAGCGCTAGGTATATCCATCTGCACCTTATTGTATTTATTACATAGCTACTACATGAATTGCAATTACACATCATTATTTTTGTTTAGAATGACTGCATTTACAGTCTGCGAAGTGTATCTATGATGAAAAACTTGTATATATTAGCGGAACAAAGAAATTGCATAGTTTAATAATTTTATTTATAGATTCATACACAAAGTATTATGTTGCATTATGTATATCATTATTTAATATACTGCACTGTCGTTCAGTTCAAACATTAAATCACGGATTATGTCCATTATTGTCTATACGAACAGCCACTGAAAGTAAGGGGTTATAGAAAAGTTTCACAAGTTTAATAGCATGTATGACCACCATTTGCACCTACGGCGCATTGAACGAATATGCCTGGGGAATGTTCTGCCATGTGTGCAGTAAAGATCGACGCAATGCGTCCAAAGAAGCAAGGGTGTGGAGACGGGGGGGGGGGGGGGGGGGGCGCTGACATAGACATCGTCCCAGTTCATCCCAAACATGTTCTTTAGGCAATAAATCCGATGACACCATAGACCAGGGTAGCACATTCGCGTTTTGCTGCTGTATATAGTCACTAAGAACACGTGCGGTCGTGCTTCGGCCTGCTGCAGAATAACGTTACGTTGATTGTTGTGAATGAATGGAATGACGTACTGACGTACAATCTCGTCACGGCAGCGTGCCCCGGTTAAACTGCTCTCCATTATCACAAAGGAGTCCTGCAATGTGTTGTAATTCCGACCCAGACCATAACGCTTGCTCTGCCGAATTGGCGGCGCTGTATAACACAGGCGTCAATTTAATGTTTTCCGGCACGTCGGTAATCCCGAACACGACTGTCACTGCTGTCCAGATGAAAGGATATTTGAAAGTGTGAAAAAATTTTATGTTTATGTTGGGGTTTTTTAGGGGGGGGATGTTGAATCGGAATTACGTAAGCAATCAATACTAGAGTTACATGCATTGTAAGGCAAGAGATATTTATTTTGGAAATTCACTCGGTCAAGTGGAATTTTGAGCACAACTCCAGTCTTCTATCGGGTGGAAGTAGGCACGATTGTTGATTGTTAATGACGTATACTTAACATAGAATTGAACTGGTCAATATTCTATCCTATTTTACCCTGGACCCTTGCCGAACACCGATGGTATTTGTGCGGCTTTGTTCATTATAGATATAACTCACAGTAACTGTAGATTCAGATTTTTGATATGAAAACGATTCTTTAAAAGTTTACAACATTTTCGAATTGCGTAAACACGCAGATACTGCACAGTAATCTTGTGTGTGTATCCAGTTATTTATAATGATTGCTATTTAGGGGACGACCATTTGATTCTGAGAGGTGGGAGTGGAGGGTACTTTTTGGAAATAAATATTCTGACTCAGAAAATGCTGGGAGTAAAAATAAAACAAAATTGGCATTGACTGTAACGAAAATAAATATCCTGGCTGCTAGCATGCACATATACCAGATCATGCAAATATAAAACTGATGTTCTATAGAAAACATGTTGATTTTTAGCTCGCCTAAGCCGAAGGCTCAAGTGAGCTATTGTGATCAATCACCGTCCGTCGTCCGTCGTTAGCTTTTCTACATTTTCGACTTCTTCTCCAGAACCGCTGCACAGAATTTCACCAAACTTCATAGGAAGTAAGTACTCAATGTCCTCTACCAAGTTTGTGTTTTTAGTGCCGATCCGCAATCCAAGATGGCTGCCATTGGCTCTGATTGGTTGACACATTTTCGACTTCTTTACCAGAACCGCTGCACAAAAATCCACCAAACCTCATAGGAAGTAAGTACTCAAGGTCCTCTACCAAGTTTGTGTTTTTCGTGCCCATCCGCAATCCAAGATGGCCGCCATCGGCTCTGATTGGTTGACACATTTTCGACTCCTTCTCCAGAACAGCTACACAGAATTTCACCAAACCTCATGGGAAGTAAGTACTCAAGGTCCTCTACCAAGTTTGTGTTTCTGTTCCGATCCGTATTCCAAGATGGCCGCCATTGGCTCTGATTGGTTGACACATTTTCGACTTCTTCTCCAGAACCACTGAACAGAATTTCACCAAACCTCATAGGAAGTAACTACTCGAGGTCCTCTACAAAGTTTGTGTTTTTCTTGCCGATCCGTAATCCAAGATGGCCGCCATTGGCTCTGATTGGTTGACACATTTTCGACTTCTTCTCCAGAACCGCTACACAGAATTCCACCAAACCTCATAGGAAGTAAGTACTCCAGGTACTCTACCAAGTTTGTGTTTTTCGTGCCCATCCGTAATCCAAGATGGCCGCCATTGGTTCTGATTGGTTGACACATTTTCGACTTCTTCTCGAGAACCGCTACACAGAATTTCACCAAACCTCATAGGAAGTAAGTACCAAATTTGTGGTTTTCGTGCCGACCCGTAATCCAAGATGGCCGCCATTGGCTCTGATTGGTTGACACATTTTGGACACTTCGAAACGACTGCACAAAATATCACCAAACCTTATAGAAAGTTCTGTAGAAAAAAAGCAAACTTTTCTACTGAAATGAGCTGTCATTTTATTGTAAATAAGCAATTTGTGCTCAGGTGAGCGATATCGGCCCATTTGGGCCTCTTGTTTACGTGGCTCGCCAGATTGCTGACCATATTAATTGTATTCTGTTGTAGTTTGCTTGTATGGCTCGCATTTCAGCGGAATTTATAGCATTGGACTAATCGTACTATTCAACATGTTCAACAAAACTTAATAGAATTTTTGCTTTAAAAAACAAATTTGCATTTCCATTTTGAGAGGCAGACAGGGGACAAGGGCTCTGTGGCCTGCTTCCTGAGAGATTTTCTCTTCAGGTTCTCGTTCGGAATAGTGTCGTTCACGTCCCCTTGCCGCCAATTTCCAACCCTTTCCCCGACTCCGTCTCGTATTGTCCACTCCTCATTTATATGCCAGGCACACCGATGTTAACGTTAAAACGAGTGGCCAAATGGGTTTTAATTGAATTCGCCTCATCTCCTACCAAAGCACATATGCAAATTCAATTAATAATGTGCATTTCAACATTTATGGGGGCTTATTTATTGAGAGTGTTTCATTCGTGTGAAGTTTCATTCAAATCAGTGCAACAAGAGATTTGGTCGAATAATTTTAACACATTTATATAAATGTAAAATAAAACAAACATAGCTATAAAATGAGAACAAAAGTAAAACCAACAAAAACGTGTATCTTCATGTAACATACATGATAACAAAGGTAACAAGAAGACCAAGTGGACCTATGTCGTTCATATGAGACATAGAAAATATTGCACAAGGATATTGAACAATTCTTGTAGATGGCCATAAGTCTTTAGTTCCTTAAAGACTTTTGAAACATCTAAAATTGTACTGGACTATCTTGACTTAATGCCTACCAAGTAGTGAAGAAAAAATTGAAAATGTGAAAATTCGGTATATCAAAAATGTTCATGAAATGCTTTTTTGCATTAACATGACATAGTTCAAATAAGTTAAAAACAAATAGACTATTATCATTTGGACAGAAATCCAAAACAGCAACACTTCTTTGCACATATTTCTTGAGTTGTAAATGGAAATTCTCCACCAGAATACCAGAGACTGAGAGAGACTATGCACTTCACTATAGAAACAAGTAGCATTGTCCATTTCTAACCTTAGATTTTTGTAATTTAAAGTGAGCAATATTCAGTTATGCATAATTTCATAATAAAAAAAATGTTAAACTGAAAAAGTGTGTTTTTTCCTGCGTGACAATATGAAGGCCTGTGCGATTAAAGTAGTGTTTGCACGTTACTAGTATTTGTTGAATTTAATTTATATTAGCGTCTGTTTTGTTGATGGTATATATTTACAATGCAATTCTAACAAATATTCATTGAGGACAAAAAATCAAGAAAATAAATTATTTGTCCCAGGATATCAAGGAAATAAATATTACATCATTCAAAGACCTGAAAATAAGTCATCCGTCCCGACCAAATCCCTCCCCCCCCCCCCCCCGGGCCATCTTCAGAATCGTCCCCGTATAACATACACATGCTCTGAAATCGCAGGATCTCTTCGAAACAAGCGTGATTTACTTTTGTCTTATATTATTGTCTCAGTTCAGTAATTATGAATAAAAACAAAATATGTTTAATTGTTACTTATTCTTCTGGATAAGCAATCTTCAATTCTTAAATCCAATAAAACTAACGCACGTGTATAAAAGTCGGAGGAAATTTGTGGATCTAACTTCTTTTTTTTCACACATTTGTATGTCATTTTATTGATTAATTCAAAATACATAGAGTAGCAATAAAGTATTGATTTTGTTAATTTTATTAGAAAATATATATTTGAAGGGTTATTTTTCTTCGCATATTTTTCTTTTTTCTTGTGTGTGTGGGGTGTTTCCTGAAGTAGTTTGTACTCTTCAAGTCTTGTTCGACGGTATCTATTTCTGCCTGACATTAGCATATGTAGCAGTTACCATTTACACAATAGCTGTTTTAGTATGCACATCTAATGCAACACCTGCAGTGACACTCATCATCAACAATTGTTTACTGTCCGTATATAGACTGCCTTAAGACTCTGGCGCTCTTTTGTGACTTGAATTTACATGAAATGGGCTGACCGACTGCGCTGGTAATGGACATTCTGCATGATATTTGCACAACATGCATGTCAGAGATCATAATACTCGGATTGGACAAGGCATAATGGTAGTGTCTTTCTTAGGCTACCATCTGCTTTGCTGAACCAAGAATATAAGATTTACACAATAGCTGCATTTGTTATGCACGTCCAATGTAACATCTGGTCAGGTGCATCAACAAAGCAGATCCAGACATAAAATTGAGGTAGTCACAAACTTTAAGCTACCTTAGCAATGACCAGCTGAACTTTACACTCATGCAATCTTCGACGTGGGTATTTCTTTAATTTTCTTATTAATAAAGTTACAAGTACATTGTAAATACTTAATAAATGTAAGTATCGGTAGTAGGGTTTGTGTAGTTCACCAATAAATGGATTTTTTGGCAAGTAAAATTTTATTAAATGCAATTGGCTGTAATTTAGAATAAAGATAGCAGAAATCGAAAGCTTTGCAGTATCAAAATTCACGAATATGCGTGGCAAAGGAACAACGATAACGTTAAGAATGAGAATTATTGAAACGTGCAATAAAATTAAATTATAATCAAACAAATTATCAATGAACAGCAGTCTACCACAGGGACCTCGTGTTGTAAGAATTGCTTTACCCGCCTATATCACCGCATCTGCAAACATACCCCGAGCAACAAATGTCCGAATTAAAATGAAAAAGAAAGTGCACTCAGTGTGCAACAACCGTTGCGCTACGATCGGACAGAAGATGATTGCAGCAATTTGCATAATGATCGTCCAGTTCCGAAATAGAAATTTACACAATATACAGGTAACATGCAAGGTATGATGCGCGTACTACAACAATGCGCACTCTCTTCAGAAAGCCATTGGGCGTGTAAGAGGATAATGCACATTAGATTGACCACTGTGACGCTCAGCGTCAATGACCGCGGTCAGTGCACCTGCCTGATGCGCTCGTACTTGCGAGAGATTCGTACTTTTGCTCAATGATTTGCATTTATGATGCAGTTGTCAGCGTATCAGATGCGCATCGCCTGCATTGTTGTATCTATTTTCAAAATTTAAATAATGATTTTTGCCAAGACGCTGAAGATGTGCTAGTAATTATAAGCGTTGTATGCAGCTGTCTTGTCCAGCGTGTCCCAATTTGACCTTTCATTTCAGTTTAACCTTTATTTCAGTTTTCTATATTTCTGTGCTTGACGATTTCGTATATCGTTGACACATCACCGTTGCAGTGAATAATTCCACTGTCATTCGGACAGGCATTGCATTATATTGTTATATTACGTAATTTGTTAAACAGTTTTGAAAATGATTTTGAAGATGAGGTCCATTTCAGCATTGACCCTCGGTTTGTTTTGTCGATGATTTTATTTGTGTTTAATTCCACGTTTCGGAATATTTTATCTATATAGCGAACAAATCTTTAGTACGTTTATGCATTTTAATACAAGTTAAAGACAGTACAAACAGCACGTACCTGTCATTTTCAAGGTACACATACTTCCCGAATCGTCAAGCAAACGACGAACTAAGATTTTGCATTTACACGGCTTTTGGGACGTTACTTATATTGTGGCTGCTCACGATTCAGATTTTGATTTGCGTAATATATTAAAATATGGACCCTTTTCCCCGTTCCATGGATAACGCACTCTCATTTTTGTACTTAGAGCCTTAGACACTCTTAAAAGCTGGCCAGTGACTTTGGAAAACAGGGAAATGCAAAAAAAAAACAGAAAGGCATGCAAAGAAAAAAATCATGAAATTGAAAAATTTACGAAAATCAGAGAAAAGCAAATAATGTTATGTTCAGTAAAGTCGACCACTGGTGGTATCTTTTTCATTAAATTTTAAGAGCTAAGAATAAATATACCAACAGAATAAATTTGTAAGTACATTTAAAACTGGTTTGAAACAGTATTCGATCAATGACGGAAATTATACTTCAGAAAGAATAATCTTAGATTGATTGATTGATTTTAGTTTAACGTCACACCACGAATATTTCACGTATATGGTGACGGCATTTGCCTGACACAGGGCATACAAATTTTGACCTTTGCAACTGACCCACCCGAAGCAGTGGGGGATCTTTAACGTGCCATGCATACCACGACACGGGGTCTCGGTTTTTACTGTCTCATCCGAAAGACAGGACACCGTTATGACCAGAGGGGGACTCGAACCCCGGCCTCCCAATCAGGAGTCCGATGCGATACCACTAGGCCACGCCGGCTTAACAGTCTTAGACAGTTTGCGATAATTTAACAGATGGAAATTATTCTGCGTACCCGGGACCTTTCGGTCTGAAATTGGGCATCTCATCCTCTGAGCCACACAGACTTTGCTCAAATAACATTACCCACCTGACGCATGAATAAAACGAAACAGATAATGTGACAGAGTATCCACCTTATTGTTATTGTTCCTTTACCTTATTCATAACGAATGGTATAGAATGTATGAAAAATTGATTGATCATTCAACTAATTCCTTTTTTCTGAGATCAAAACTTCAGTTATTATTTATTAAATAAGGCGAAAGCAGACATTTCAGGAAATGACGATTTAGCGTGCATTAAATTGTCAAACCATGCAATGCCTCTCGCCATTACTTAAAAATCATTGGTTTCTGTTAAAGCGAATTCTTGTGACTAATTTGTGTACACCACTTACAGATCATTTGTTCCCACTAAATCCAGTTCTCTAGACCACTTGTAAATTATTTGTTTCCTCTGAAGCCAGTTCTTGTGACTGATTTGTGTACACCACTTACAGGTCATTTGTTTCCGCTAGAGCTAGTTCTTATGAGTGATTTGTGTACAGATATTTACAGATATTTAATTATTATTTAGATTAGAGCACTGGCCGTTTTTCCAGGATGGCTATTAACAGACAAATCATTATCTTGGCATATTATTTTGTAAATTACTCTTATTATTTTTTATTTTAATGTAATGTTAAAAAGTGCATACTATCTAGTATACATGTATGGGTAAGAGGAAAATGTTAACGTTTTAAGGCGGTGGGACGTAATTGGGCATTGACCATTTAATTTTTCAAAAGAGGACTTTGATTTTAAGCTCATCGGACGAAGAGTGAACTATTGTCACCACTCTTCGTTTAACCATCCCAATAACGACTGAACCATAAAAGACAAAGACTTCATATTTAGCACGTGTATGGAAGATGTCCTTTAAATGACATAAAGATCAATGACCTTGTGAGCTTAACCGTGACCTTTATGCCAAAAATAGATTTTCTGTCAGCATTTTTTTTACTCTCACGATATTTAATTTTGCTTAGAGAGATTTAAATGATATTATGTCGGGACCTATACAGCTTTATACAGACTTTCACTTTTGCGTTCCATGCTGACTGACATGTTACTGCAGATCAAGACTCTGAGCTCGCTTACGGAGCTTTCGTGTGGTACCATGGGGTTTGACCTCTTTACATTTGATTGTAACATAATTTTCAAAAAATCTTTTGAACTGCAAGAGACATGGATTTTATATTTTTCACTGTATAGAATCAAAATGAAGGCTGAAGGTTATTGTCATAGTGTCCCGTCCGTCGTCTTCCGGCGTTTTTGGTCGGAATTGCGTAGCAATTCCAGACCCTAGTCGTTACAATATACTGTGGTGAATGCGTGGAACGCAGAAAATACCTCCTCGTGTATAAATAGTGCGTCGATATTTAGAAAAAGCGTGATTACATTTACTTTTAGTACTTATAATTCATATTGTACGAGTCAATACAAGATAAGTTTGATCAGATGAGAAAATAGATGTGCCGTTATTCCATCGATTTAGACGAGTTATATTCATGCGCTGGAGGAAATGCAGTCTTTCCGAATACTCGACGGAAAGTCCCGAAAAAATACGAATGACATTATTGTGTAGCTGTGCCGTAATTTAAGAAGTACACTACTAGTCCGTACTAGTATCCGTTGTATTATAATTAATAAAACTTGAGAATATTGCTTCTTTTTATAGCAGTGGAATTCGAAGTACTCTACAATCTTCTCGTCACAACGATAAACAAACGTCTGGGTAGTTGTTGTGTAATGCTACTAAAAATAGCCAGTTATTTATAGATCTACATGTGCAGACGTGGTATTCCCCAAATGTACATGTACAGCGGCAGACTGTCCAGATTACTTATTTCACACTTCTGTCAAGATCAAAAGTGATAAGAGAGAATGAGATAACTACTAGTATATAGTACGAGACGGAGACGTACAGGGGTGTACAGGGCGGAGCCGTTGTTTATATGAAAACGATCACCTGTGCGCATACCGTGTTTTTGTCAATACTGATCCTAAACATTACACGTTTGATGTGTGATCTCTTGGTGGATCACGACTTTATTACCTTTGATGTACTTGACCATGCAATTCCGACCTTGAGGACTTTCAAGTCCTTTCATTTTTTTGTTTGTTTGTTTGTTTGTTTGTTTTTTTTTTTTTTTTTGGGGGGGGGGGGTTAACATACTCGACTCCTCCTCTGCAACCACTTTACAGAATTTGGCGAAACCTTACGGGAAGTAAGTGCTCAAGGTCCACTACCAAGTTTTTGTTTTTCGATCCAAACCGTAGTCCACGATGGCCGCAATGGGCTCTTTTTGGTAGACACATTTTCGACTTCTCCTCTGTAAACGATCAACAGAGTTTCACCAAACTTTACAGGAAGTAAGTATTTAAGGTCCCTTGCCAAATTTGTATATTTTTATCTAATCGGTAGTCCTAGATGGCCGAGTGCTCTGATTGGTCGACACATTTTCGAATTTTCCCCCGCAACCACTTGATAGAAATTCACCAAACCGTACAGGAAGTAAGTACTTAAGGTCCTCTACCAAGTTTGTGTTTTTAAAACCAACCCGTACTCCAAGATGGCTGCCATGGGCCCTGATTGGTTTGACACATTTTCGACTTCTTTACTACTGTTTCATAAAAATTTACCAGATATTACAAGCAGTAAGTAATCAAGGTCCTCTACCAAATTTGTGTTTTTTACCCAATCCGTAATCCAAAATGACTACCATGGGTTCTGATTGGTTAACACATTTTCAACTTCTCCTTCGCAACTGCTGCACAGAATTTCACTAAATTTAAAAACAGGAAGTAAGTTCTCAAGATCCTCCATCATGTTTGTGTTTTTAGACCAAATCCATAGTCCAAGATAGCTGCCATGGACCTTAATTGATGGACACATTTTTAGCTTCTTCTCCACAACCGCTTGATAAAATTCCATCAGACTTTACAAGAGTTAAGTAATAAAGGTGCTCTACTTAGTTTGTTTTTTTTTTTCGACGCGATCCATCATCCACATGCTCTGACTGGTTGATATTTTCGACTTCTCATCATTAACTGTTTCACAGATTTCTGCCAAATCTTGTAGGAAGTAAGTACTCAAGGTCCTCTACCAAAATTTGTATCTTTCAATCTATCATCCAAGATGAGCACCAAGGGCTCTGATTTGCTGACACATTTTCACATTCTTTTCATGAACAGCTTCACAGAATTTCATACAATCGTACAAGATATAAGTACACAAGGTCCTCTACCAAAATTTGTCAGTCATCAAAGATGTTTGTCAAGGGCTCCGATTTGCTGACACATTTTTGACTTGCTTTCAGCAACTGCTGCATAGAGTATCACCAAACCTTGCAGGAAGTAAGTCATCAAAGTACCATACCAAAATTGTGTCTTTGGACCCAATCTGTCATTCAAGGTGGTTGTCAACAGCTGTGGTTGGCTGGCATATTTTTCGACTCCTTTTCATTAACTGCTTTACAGAATTTAACCATATCTTACAGAAAGTAAGTACATGTACTGAAAATACTCCAAGTCTTCAACCAAAATTGAGCTATCATTTGTTATGAATAAGCAAATTGTGCTCAGGTGAGCAATATAGGGCCACTTGGATCTCTTGTTTTTGTTTTGCCTTTTCAAGAAAATTACTGCAGAAGTTTATTTCAAAAGAATCCAAGGCCCCTCTCAACCTCAAATCAAACGAACGGTGCCTTAAACTCTAATTTCTTCAGAGTTGACATAAATCCCCAATGTCCAGGGACGAAAACAGCCGAAGTAAAATACAGATATACAGGTGATGTGTGTATGTTTGCTATAAAATATAATGATAAACAGACGTGTGTTTGACCGTTATACATTACGGTGATACACAGATTATGTGTATGTGATCCCGGTAGAGTACAATGATATACAGATAATGTTTGTTTGACTGCTGTAAAGTACAGTAATATGCAGATTATGTGTATGACTGCTGTAAAGTACAGTAATATGCAGATTATGTGTATGACTGCTGTAAAGTACAGTAATATGCAGATCATGTGTTTGGCTGCTGTTAAGTACAAACATATACAGATAATGTGTGTTTGGCAGCTGTAAAAGTGAAATAACTCTTATGTGACTTTGTAAAAATAACATATTTTCTAAACATAGATTAGAAACTAGAACGAACTGTGATTACATATTAATTAATGGATTGCAAATCAAGTGATATCAGCCGAGGACTCGATAGTATTTGTTTACTAGATCACAACGTTTTAACTGATGGAGCATTGTTCTTAAAATGGCTGTTTGTAATGACTGGTCAGTTGGTCGTATTTGTTTGATTGCAGGTGCTCTTATAACAAAAGAACTTTGGTTTATTCTCGAGCCCTGTCCTTTGACGACCTTTTACAGATGACCAATGGTCAAGCACGCGCGCTGTATCCGGTCATTTGAGGTTGTTTCTTGGACAATTAACAATGAGAATTGTGTTGTTGATTCCAGATATTACCTTTTTATACTCATAATTTTACAAGTGTATTTTACAATGATAAATATGTAAAAAAAAAATCACGTTACACAACACGTTAAAGAATAGAAGCAAATCTTATCTTTTGTCCCAATTCTTAAAAGGTTTTAGACTAATGTGACCAAGTACCGAGCAAGGTGTTAAGGCGATTGGGATTGGTTTCTTCATTTCTGTGCAACGTGTCAAACATTTAAGCTTCAATTACATAGTCAGTACCATAAGCATAAAGATAAAAACTCTTGTTACAAATAGATCATGATATTCTGTTAAATGTATATATTATCATATGTATATTTTACATAAGATTTAAATGACATTCATAAGATTAATATGTACATGGCTCGAAAGAATTATAGAGAAGAGAGCAATTCTTCAAATACTTCCTCAAACATCCATCCAACATGTGGTCAAATTTAGCCAATACAACAGATTAAATGTCCCAAAATAACCTTGCTTGACCACTGGTCAAACGAGGATTCCTTTCACACTGACCTAAGACACCCCAGCATCAACAGATGAGATGGCCCAAAATACCTGAAATGACCAGTAGTTAAGCTAGCAGGTGGTATGAATTGAATAGCTATCGATGACCACACCTGCATTGGCCTGAGTGCTGACCAGTGGTCACTTCGTATTGAAAAGGACAAGACAATTAATTTTAATATAAAGTCAGATAATACGCCCATGTCCTTCAGCTATGGTGAGTTCGTGAACCATTGTCAGGTCACATGACATACTCGTTGCAACATTTAGTATGGTTTAAAAGGGCGGGTTGTGTCAGGATTTAGAACTGGATCACGACTATACTCCAGGAAATATTTACAGACGGTTTATTCTCTCCAGCTTACAAAAGACACTAGAATTTATGTACTTGAATTAAAAGATTTCCAGAAATGAAAATCCACTCTATCACACCTTTAGCTGTCATTTTTCTACATTTGTGATTCGGTGTTCTCATTAACTCACCTAAATGAATGGGTTTGGGACTCAACAAAATTTGTATTTTCTTTAATATTTATAATGAAGATGCATTCCAAGACTCTATTGGGACTTGTGATTTCCGAAATTTAGTGAAAACTGTGGTGACGTGAGAATTTTAAAACTTATGATGATTTAATCAAAAATTTATATGTAAAGAACGAAATTCATGTACAGTGATATATGGAGCATCGTTCGAATCCCACAAATTATTTGGTTCCTGTAATAGATTCTTAAAGGTTTACCAATTTACCGATATCGTCACACATGTATAACCATCATGAGGAGTGAGAGAGAAACTTGAATGACAGCAAGATCGTTCTTTGTAAGCCATAAGAACTTCCTGGGAAATTCATGCAAAGATTCATTGTGCAGTACACGCATTCTAAAATCGTTCGTTGTCTCATCCGAGATATACGGATTACCGAAAACGACAGAATATGTAGGGCAATGGATAATTCTAATATAACACATATATATGTCCCTAGGAATAATCATCCTCTGGTCAAGTCCCTAAGGAATCAGCATCCTCTGACCAAGCAGGTGGTGTTATTCTGCGCGTGCAGATTGACCCTGCTCAGGACAGAGGTGAACCTTTTGCTTGACCACAGCACTGGGCAGTTGAATTACACTTTTGACCCTTGTCCCCAAGTAACTGGCTGAATTTTCATTTTCTGGTTTTGCATAGAAAGTATTCCCGAAATATGCAGTATTCAGTCAACTAATCGAAGACCAGAAGAAAACCTTTAACTGTATTCTAGAGTAGCTTTGTTACACTACAGTTTAAAACATTTATTATGCTTAAACTTTTGATGTAACAGTCTGGATTGTTATGGTAAAGTTTAAGCATAATGAATATTTTAAACTTTAGTGTCACAGTTATACTGGTTAATGCTGTTGCTCTGAACTGAAAAAAGATACTCTTCAGATTTTCAAAATAGTGTATCATGATAAAGTGTAAAAATTCATTATACATTCTATTGAAAGATTGTTTTGTCACATTAATTAGCCCACCTTATCCTTCAAGTCAGCTATTGTCATAGAGCTTTTTCCGCTTGTCCTAAATTACCATATTTTCAACTCCTACATAGATTTTAATCAAACTTGGCATACTTGTAGTACTGCTACCAAATGTATCTTGAAAATTCTTGCTGTGAATAAATTCAAACTTCACACAGACGTGATAACCTCACGATCTGCATCTACATGTTGCACTGTATCTTAGGACTTCATGCAGTGCATTTCTTCAGACTTCACATGGTTGCTTGTTGTGTTAGCCTCTTGATCTTGATTTGGTTAAATTTCCAGATTTTGTTCTGGAGTATGGGACTTTATCGCGCTATATGAGGACTGGTTTCTATGATTTACGTCAAACCTCTCACAGATTTATGTTGTGGTGATTGCTTGGTCTATATCCTTTTTGGTTGAATTTTGAATATTGTTATATTTTTGTTATGGGGCTATAGGACTTTATTCTTGAAATGTACTTCAAATTTTACGTAATATATATATATATATATATATATATATATATATATATATATATATATATATATATATATACAATTACCTGTTGACAGATCAGTTTATACAGTATCACATGTGGGGGGAATATCTACTGTTAGTTTGTTATAATTATCTTTGACAGACTGATTGAACGATTTTGTTGATACTTTAGACATGTATGAAGTACTCAATGTCGTCTACAAATGTTGCTCGTTAGTCGTTAACAGATTTTTGGGATCAGAGGGATGTGCTGTTAGCAAGTAATGATGAGTTTTGATGTGCGTTTCCTTCAAGACTAATGGAATGATTTTGTTGAAACTTAAGTGATGAAGAACTCAAGTTCCCTTACAAATGTTGCTGTTTTCGACCAGATCCGTCTAGTGGTAGATCTTGGGCTGAATAACCTAGACCCCGATGGTACCTTCATTTGACAAACTGCATCAGACTGATTGCATAGATGATCAAGCCAAATGCACGAAAGTGATCTAGAAAGGTGTCATAAGAAGTGTTGCTGTTTTTGTTTCCTTTCCGATCTTAAATTGAATTTTTGATGGGTTTTTGACGTCTTTGTGGCTTTGTGTCATTCCCACACATTTGTGATTTATTCAATAAAAAGATGTCAATAAAGCATTTATTTGAAAATTTTTATTTCTAGGATTTTTTGAAAGTGCCATGTAAAAAAATAATAGATTTTATATAATATTTGATATAAAAAACTTAATAAAGAATTCTGACGTCATCTTTTTCACATATCATTTCTGTATCATGTCTTGATTTATTCGGTGTAGAGAAGCAAGTTTACCGTGTTTTGTCAGTTGTCAAAACACATTAAGTATGAGAATATATGTATCTATGAATGTCTTCTAGCAGGCAGTTGTTTGTGAATGAGCAAATTGTGTTCTAATGAGCGATATTGACCTACTGAGACCTATTGTCTTTTACCGATACAGCATCAGTTTAATGAAACTATTGTATCTTTTATTTTCAGTATAGATATGACTTGGCTACTAGTTTAGATATAACGATTTGGGAACAAGAAAGCCCGGATTACTTAAAGCTATAGCGTTGTACTTCGTTGATTAAATTTAGACAACCTCTGTTGATTTGTAAATTGTCGGAGAAAGTAAAATTCGAATTTGTTACGGATACGTCTTCGGAATTGCATTCTTTATTGATTTATATTGAAAATTCAACGAATGATGGACTTGTATCGGAATACAACTAGTGAGAAAATAATAAAATGAAAATGAAAATAGACGGATAAAGGAGCAATGAAAATTGTGATTTCGTAATCGTTAGATTTCCAAGGAAGGGGGCTACTTTTTAACGCCATTTATGTTTTGATAAGGATTCTTTGAGATGAATAATGCAAGTGGTTGTTGGTAATTACATGGATGTCGTGATTAACGTATGGGCTTAGCTTTAATGATTTTTAAAGAAATGTCGACTTAAGATTTGCGGCTGATATCAAAGGCAAAGCGGTATCAATAGCAATTGCTATAACAATAGAACAAATAACTGGTTTTTGATCACAAAATCTATGCATTAGATGTGCCCCTTGGTGTCAATTCTTATTTCTAGTGCCTCGTCCGTGCGAGGTATTAGCTGTGTTTGAATAATACGAGGTAGAAGTAATTATTCAATTTAAAACATTTTTCGGATGCAAGTTTTATTTTTTTACTTGTTAATGAATGTAGATTGGAGTCGGTAATTCTAAATGTTGGTTTGCGCTTAACATGAGGTAAATAACGGAACAACTCCCCCATTCTATATACATTTATATCAATAATTGTGAAACAGTACACATCACGAGAGACATCATACACATCCATCTGTATCGTAATACGTACGGTGTTACGAGGTGATCTTAATACGTGCGGTAGTTTGAGGTAGATTATAATACGTACGGCGTTATGAGGTAGATCGTAATACGTGAGGTAGTTTGAGGTAGATCGTAATACGTACGGTGGTTTGAGGTAGATTAAATTACGTACGGTAGTTTGAGGTAGATCGTAATACGTACGGCGTTATGAGGTTGATCGTAATACGTACGGTAGTTTGAGGTAGATCGTAATACGTACGGCGTTATGAGGTAGATCGTAATACGTACGGTAGTTTGAGGTAGATCGTAATACGTACGGCAGTTTGAAGTAGATCGTAATACGTACGGCGTTATGAGGTAGATTGTAATACGTACGGTTGTTTGATGTAGATCGTAATACGTACGGTAGTTTGAGGTAGATCGTAATACGTACGGTTGTTTGATGTAGATCGTAATACGTACGGTAGTTTGAGGTAGATCGTAATACGTACGGTAGTTTGAGGTAGATCGTAATACGTACGGTGTTTTGAGGTAGATCGTAATACGTACGGTGGTTTGAGGTAGATCGTAATACGTACGGTAGTTTGAGGTAGATCGTAATACGTACAGTGTTTTGAGGTAGATCGTAATACGTGCGGTAGTTTGAGGTAGATCGTAATACGTACGGTGTTTTGAGGTAGATCGTAATACGTACGGTAGTTTGAGGTAGATCGTAATACGTACAGTGTTTTGAGGTAGATCGTAATACGTGCGGTAGTTTGAGGTAGATCGTAATACGTACGGTAGTTTGAGGTAGATCGTAATACGTACAGTGTTTTGAGGTAGATCGTAATACGTGCGGTAGTTTGAGGTAGATCGTAATACGTACGGTGTTTTGAGGTAGATCGTAATACGTACGGTAGTTTGAGGTAGATTATAATACGTACGGTGTTTTGAGGTAGATCGTAATACGTACGGTAGTTTGAGGTAGATTATAATACGTACGGTAGTTTGAGGTAGATCGTAATACGTACAGTAGTTTGAGGTAGATCGTAATACGTACGGTGTTTTGAGGTAGATCGTAATACGTACGGTAGTTTGAGGTAGATTATAATACGTACGGCGTTATGAGGTAGATCGTAATACGTGAGGTAGTTTGAGGTAGATCGTAATACGTACGGTAGTTTGAGGTAGATTAAATTACGTACGGTAGTTTGAGGTAGATCGTAATACGTACGGTGTTTTGAGGTAGATCGTAATACGTACGGTGGTTTGAGGTAGATCGTAATACGTACGGTAGTTTGAGGTAGATCGTAATACGTACGGTAGTTTGAGGTAGATCGTAATACGTACGGTGTTTTGAGGTAGATCGCAATACGTGCGGTAGTTTGAGGTAGATTGTAATACGTACGACAGTTTGAAGTAGATCGTAATACGTACGGCGTTATGAGGTTGATCGTAATACGTACGGTGGTTTGAGGTAGATCGTAATACGTACGGTAGTTGAGGTAGATTGTAATACGTACGGTGTTTTGAGGTAGATCGTAATACGTACGGTGGTTTGAGGTAGATCGTAATACGTACGGTAGTTTGAGGTAGATCGTAATACGTACGGTAGTTTGAGGTAGATCGTAATACGTACGGTGTTTTGAGGTAGATCGTACGGTGGTTTGAGGTAGATCGTAATACGTACGGTAGTTTGAGGTAGATCGTAATACGTACGGTAGTTTGAGGTAGATCGTAATACGTACGGTGTTTTGAGGTAGATCGTAATACGTGCGGTAGTTTGAGGTAGATCGTAATACGTACGGTAGTTTGAGGTAGATCGTAATACGTACGGTGTTTTGAGGTAGATCGTAATACGTACGGTAGTTTGAGGTAGATCGTAATACGTACGGTAGTTTGAGGTAGATCGTAATACGTACAGTTTTTTGAGGTAGATCGTAATACGTACGGTAGTTTGAGGTATATCGTAATACGTACGGTAGTTTGAGGTAGATCGTAATACGTACGGTGTTTTGAGGTAGATCGTAATACGTACGGTGGTTTGAGGTAGATCGTAATACGTACGACAGTTTGAAGTAGATCGTAATACGTACGGCGTTATGAGGTTGATCGTAATACGTACGGTAGTTTGAGGTAGATCGTAATACGTACGGTAGTTTAAGTAGATCGTAATACGTACGGTGGTTTGAGGTAGATCGTAATACGTACGGTAGTTTGAGGTAGATTGTAATACGTACGGTAGTTTGAGGTAGATCGTAATACGTACGGTGTTTTGAGGTAGATCGTAATACGTACGGTAGTTTGAGGTAGATCGTAATACGTACGGTGTTTTGAGGTAGATCGTAATACGTACGGTAGTTTGAGGTAGATCGTAATACGTACAGTGGTTTTAGGTAGATCGTAATACAACCGGTAGTTTGATGTAGATCGTAATATGTACGGTAGTTTGAGGCAGATCGTAATACGTACGCTGGTTTGAGGTAAGTCGTAATACGTACGGTAGTTTGAGGTAGATCGTAATACTTAGGGTAGTTTGAGGTAGTTAGTAATAGGTACGGTGGTTTGAGGTAGATATATCTGTGAATCCCTTAACACCACACTGATATACATATTTACATACTCATTCTGCACATCGCTATGGCGTTGCTTCCATGTCCAGAAGGGATTGAGTTAGTTCTCATTGCAAGACTTATTTGGATACATCATTTCAGAAAGTTTTCTTTTAAGGTACTACATCATTATAACAAAAGATTACTTTTGTATTTGTAACTTTCTGTAGAATCCGTTATAAAATTGTCATATTTAAGTAGTGAATACTCTTAAAAGTTGATATGAAAGTCATTTTGAAACCTCTAAAAGTGTTTGATAATTCTTATGTCTTACAAAATGAGTGTGATTTCCAGAGAACTTAACTTCAATTTCAAGTACCCACTGTCCTGTTTCAACTGCTATACTCAAGTTAGTCTGCCTGGGATTCTCTTTAGATGCTAAGGATATTTTATTTACCGAGTCCCATCCGATATCATGGCAATAATGATGTTTTTTACAAAAGATAAATGCATGTGGAAAATGTAAATGCTTTAAAGACTTGCGTCAACGAACAACAGCACGATAATAAATCCAAGACAAAAAAAGGGGCAATAATTCTTGATCTACAGTCCTAACTCGGTAATTGTTTAATGTGTGATAAGCCTTTGTAGTAATGCATTATCCCTCTCCAACAACGACATTTGGTAGATCAATAGGTACACCTTGAGTGAAATATCATCGCTCTTAAATACATGTTGTGTCGTAATTCCTGGAGAATAAGGCGTCAATACGGCGACGCTTGACGTGCCGCGATGGGCAGAGAATTAAAATGAATCAACAATTGTATGTATTCCATCCTTGTTTAGGATTTGATTTGTGCGTGAGAGACTTGAGTTTTAGTAGCAAATTTAATGTTGATGGAGAAGCTGTCAAGAAGGAAACCTTGAGGAGTAAGATGTTCGCCAATTCACAACTCTTTCATTATGCATTAAATTCAATAGATTTTAGACATTATTCAGAGCTTGTTGCTTCTTTTTAATAACCGTGGATTTTTTTTCATTTGATCTAAGACTGTAATATTTATTTATTACAATGTGGTTTTGGTATTCAAAATTCATTTTACTGGGCATGATAAGCTAAACACAGAATACAACCTGTTTGACATACCTTGAATTTTCTGATCTATTAGTATTTGTTGTACTCTGTGTATTAGATGACAACAAGGGTTATAAGATCAAAATAACCTCAAAACAAGAAGTATCAAAATGGATTTAATTTCAGTTTTAAAATGATTTGATTTTAGATTATGTTAACAATTTCGACTTTTCATTATTGACATAGAGGAACACGTCCTCAAAGTTAGGAAAATTTTCCTTTTAAGGCACTTTATAACGGACCCCACCCCCCAATGAAGTAGGTGCTATACAAGAGTTGGGTCAGTATTTTTCTATACCCGTCTGCCTGTCCATCTGTCTGTAGACATATGAGTTTTCCACACTTTTTTTTTCAAAAATCTTTTTGAGATATTGGAAACCGGTGTGGCCCAGTGGATGAGGTGCTCGGCTTGTGACCCAGAGGTCGCGGGTTCGACTCCCGCTGTGGGCACACCGGTGTGCTGTCTTTCGGATGAGACAGTAAAAACCGAGGTCCCGTGTCAGGATAGGCGTGGCACGTAAAAAATCCCTCACCGCTTCGGGTGGGTCCATTGCAAAGGTAAAAATTTCTATGCGATGCATCAGGCAGATGCCGTCACCAAATAAATGAAATCGTGGAGTGATGTAAAACAATAATCAATCATTCAATTTTGAGATATTGAACTGACTTAGCTACATGTATGCCACCAACGATAGCAAGCCCAATTTAAATTATATCGTGGTTGGCTTACTGGAGTTAATATTCCGCACTTTTTCCACACATCCTCTGAAATATCTTTTAGAAACTAAGTACACATCTATATTGTCAACAATTTCAGACTGAGTTTGAATCATGTTTATTGCCCTCACCTCCTTCAATACCCAAGAGCCTGCCCATTATATTAAGTTTATTGCTTTCCAAACAGGATATGAGAAATCACACATTTCCTCAACTTCTGCAATTATGCAGTCACTGTTATGAACTGGTCTGCTAATACAAGAATTCGTTATCTTTGATACTGACTTATTTGAATGATAGTCGTAAATGTTTGTTTCGTGTTTAAAACTAGTCTGACTTGTGATAATTTCTGAATCACTGCAGATGTGACTGGTCGGCAAGGGACAATTACTTCTCCTTAGCACCTGAGCCTATCTCTATTTCTTTTCCAGACGTCAGAGTAAGCCCACTACTCATTATTTAATTCTAAAATACTTATAGGTGGGTTACATAACATGAAAATCTTCATACATGACATTGTCTTCGAATAATGTGGTGTTGTTTGTAGTTCTGTTCAGAAATAAAAACATTGAAAATGGTAGTCCCATTTGAGTACATTTTAATCAGATACCTTCTAAGTATCTCATGTGCTGAAGGTACTCGGGCGATCGATATAGACCTGTTTTAGTCTCTTGTTCATATACACAAGAATTACGATTCAGTTCATACTCCGTCACTTGTTTTTTACTTGTTATATCTATAAAAACCGGCTATCTCTATGTCGCTTATAAAATACATACATATTACATTTATGTATGCATTTTGACATCTTTGTTTTTAAATTAACTAATAGACCTCTTTCATAAAGCAAGAGCAAGACCAACAGATGTGATGGGAGGAATATACTGTGTCAGAATCACCGTATAACAGGCTTTTATCTCCGTGGAAAATTGGATTAATCACCCGTCTCTTGATCTAAATGATTATATTTACACTTGAACTGATTCTTGGAGTGACGACCACGTAGAAGCAGTTCTAGGTGGCGGAGTTTGAGTCATAATGAAGAAGCTGGTGTAGAGGACCAGATCTGAAGGATCGTGAAAGAAGGGAGGGTTTAAATATTACACAAAATTAAAAAACGATATAACGGAAGAGATTCAGTGTGTAAGATGAGTCAACAACACTTCGGGTTGACAAGATGTCAGGGTTTCAGGGAGTTTGATACATTGGTGGCCCTGTCCTCTTTGTCTACATAATCTTTTGAATTGGTTAAAGAAAAGGGAAGTGATCTTGTAAATAATAAATAGATGAGTTAACTCCCCTAGCAGAAAAGCTAGATAAGTTTAAATAGTAAATGTTTAAACTTTAATGTAACAACTCTTTGTTTGACTTATTATAATAGAAATAAATATTAACGAGATGATTTTGTTACCATGTTGGAGATTTTGTGGTCACTTTATGACTTAGTGAGAATATATTTGTCAAAACAATGGGATTTCCAGAGCTGATATAAATTTTAGCATTAATTAAGGCTAAATGGAGTAACTGCACCGAAAATCAGTCATGAATTGGTGAGACATCATAGTACATCGTTGTAGCCTCAAATCTAGCATGAGAGTAAGTCTTGCTTGGAAATTGGTTAACTGTACAGTGTCTTAATGTAACATCTCGGTCATACTATTTCGAATATATCTGTATCAAACGTTAGATAATACAATAATATATTTTAAAGATATTATTAGAAATTATGTAGCTGCATTTCAGAATATAATAACAAAAAGATATATACTTTTCCATAACCTAGATTCGCGATTGATCCTATCTGACCGAAAATATTGAAAAAAATTGAAATATGCTAATTGATTGTTTACTAAATAATATCCTCTGATACATGGTATAACATATAACTTTTTTGATGGGGAAGGGGGAGGGTTCAATTGATTTTTTAAGGTTTAATCGATTATTCGATGGTACAGTTGTGTTGCTTATGATAGAGTGTTTGTGAGAAAATGGCTCCCTTGGTGATCAACAGCATTGGCGCAACAGAAGCGCTGCTCAGGAAACAAAAGCATTAATTAATTACTTGAAACTTTTACATCGTTAGATATTTGTTACGATAACAGCATGTCATTCTGTAATGCACAAAAGGAAGTATCAAAATCATCTGTCTGCGGAAGCAAGGCTATCATATTTTCTCTGAGATGTGCAAAGCAATAACATTTTTTCTAAATTATTTCAGTTATGATATGCTTTGTGAGTCATTAATTTGACAAATTGTTTTTTAAATGCAATAAGACATATTATACGTTATACATTTCACCACCAAAAAAATCATTATTTTAAATGATTAGTGAAGTTTTATGATCGATGCGGGGTGGTAATTCTCTGTATTATTCATTGAAATTGAAATCAGTAAGTTTTGTCTCGGAAGGAGTTTTCATATAAAAAAAAATTATACATTTTTTGGTGAATTTTTTCATGATTTATTTTTATTTTTTTATTTACAAAAACTGAAATTTAAATAATTCTATACACCAACATGTACATAGAATTAACGTTGCTTGAATGATCTTGTGACGTATGCTGTGCACTTTAGACGTGTTACCTCACTTTAGATAGTGATATTGTATGAAGAGAAATTCAAGGTAGACTATATTGCATTCTCTTGAGTAAATTGTTTAGTACTATAAAAAAAACCTTAAATTCGTTATTCAAACAAAGTTACTACAATTACTCCTTTCTTTTACAGATTCAATTTCATTTACAACTAAATCATCAGTATCATTGAGATGTGGGCAGCTTGAGAGCACACGACCTTTACGCGTAGTCTCCTTCGGAACAACAGTGATTACAGAAGCAGAAAAATATTCACTTAGAATGAAATGCCCTTCTTCATTTCCATTGTACATTGTTAGGGCATCCAGACGTTTTAATGTGTTCGCATTCGTTTTGTGTATTAAATGTCAAAATACAATTTTGAACGAACCATAATATGTCTGTGACTGCTTCCTCAGTATTTTAATTGCACAGTGTTATCAATTTGTAAGTTTGACAAATTTGTGATCAGTAATGTACATGGTAGGTGTAGTATTTCATTTTACTAAACTACAAACTTTGATTAAAGTCTTTTTCATATTTATATAAGATAACAAAAACGTATGAATTCTTTTTTATATGACTGAATCAGGTTTTATAGAGATGTTTTATCATGGACGCGGAATATATATATATATATGTGTGTGTCTGTCTGTGTGTAGGTGTAGGTGCGTGAGTGTGTGTTTGTGTTTGTTTGTGTGTGTAGGTATGTGTGTGTTAGTTGAACGTGTAATTGTGTGCTACTTGTGTGTAACATCTTGTGTATGACATCATATGTGTAAAGTCTCTTTACAGCATGGGATGTATCATTGTGTTTTGTAACATTCAGAAAACTGCATCCTCTCCACACATTTATTTTATTCTAGGATTAATATACATTTTTTTTTTCAAAATCAGCGTATACAACATTCCGAATCATCATTTCCACCAGGTACTGTTTAATTTGGATTACCATCACCACTAGACATTAAAGTAATTTTAATTACCACTTACTTCAGACACTGGTATTTTCTACATCATTTTCTTTTATATTCTCCAAGCAATGCAAGCTTTATCTATATCATTGTAAGTTATTTTCTCTAAGCCATGAAAGCTTATCAGGTTGCAGTTGATAGCCGATTTCTGTGGTAGTAATTGGATGAGTTAGAATTCCCTGGGACACATCATTATATCATATCAAGTTAAAGGACCAAACAAAAGCCGGTACCGACTTTAAGCTAGATGAACTAAAACGATTAGGAAGCAGTAGATATAAGATGCTCGTCATCGTATACAAGTCCCAGTACAGTAGATAAAGATCCGTGTCATCTTCTTCAAGTCCCAGTGCAGTAGATATAAGATGCTCGTCATCGTATACAGGTCACCGTACAGTAGATATAAGATGCTTGTCATGGTATACAAGTCATTGTAGATATAAGATCCTTGTCATTGCGTACAAGTTATTGTACAGTAGATGCTCCTCATCATATACAGGTCACGGAACAGTAGAAATAAGATGTTCGGCATCATCTACAATTCATTGTAGAGTAGATATAAGATGCTCTTCATCATATACAAGTCATTGTAGATATAAGATGCTCGTCATCGTCTACAAGTCATTGTAAAGTAGATATAAAATGCTCGTCATCTTCTACAAGTCCCAGTACAGTAGATATAAGATTCTCGTCATCGTCTACAAGTCCCAGTACAGTAGATATAAGATGCTCGTCGTCGTCTACAAGTCCCAGTACAGTAGATATAAGATGCTTGTCATCGTATACAAGTCATTGTTAAAGAGATAAAAGATGCTCTTCATTGTATACAAGTCCGTGTAAAGTAGATATAATGCTGGTCTGGTCATCGTCTACAAGTCATTGTACAGTAGATATAGGATGCTCGTCTCCTACTGTCAAGTCACTGTAGATATTAAATGCTGTTTATCCTCTACAAGTTATTGTACAGTAGATATAAGAAGTTCGTCATCTTCTACAAGTCCCAGTGCAGTCGATATAAAGTCCTCGTCATCGTATACAAGTCATTGTAGATATAAGATGCACGTCATCGTATACAGGTCACGGTACAGTAGAAATAAGTTGCTCGTCATCGTCTACAAGTCCCAGTACAGTAGATATAAGATGCTCGTCATCCTATACAAATCATTTTACAGTAGATATAAGATGCTTGTTATCGTCAACGAGTCCCAGTACAGTAGATATAAGATGCTCGTCATCCTATACAAATCATTTCACAGTAGATATAAGATGCTCGTCATCGTCTACAAGTCCCAGTACAGTAGATATCGTATACAAGTCACAGAGCAGTAGATATAAGATGCTGGTCGTCGTCTACAATTCATTGTACAGTAGATAAATATGCTCGTCATCGTATACAAACCGTTGTATAGTAGATATGTATAAGATGCTCGTCATCGTCTACAAGTCATTGTTCAGTAGACATGTATGAGATGCTCGTAATCGTATACAAGTCATTGTAAATTAGAAACAAAATCCTTGTCATCGAATATAAGTGCATTTGCTCATTCTGAATCATTATCGATAAAATACACTGTGTCGATGCAGATCACCATCAGCACAAAGTTTTAGATTTGTAATGATCATACAAGAAAAATAATAACAATTGCGTGTCTACCACCATCAACATCTATGTGTTTCATTTATTGTTATATGCAGCTGTATGTATGAGACATGAAGGGCAAAATAGAGTGAGATAAAAATATCTCGGTAAAAAGTAGATTCAAGTCTATATAATACGAGTTTGTGTGTAAGTGTATGAGCGGTGAGTAGGATCTGTGCAGGATCTAGTGAGGTATGTGTGCAAGTGTGTGTATTTGATAAGTAAGTTGTGTTGATGAATCTACAACGAGAGTGAGAAGGTGGGTAATGGTCGTGATCGTGAAGTCGCTGTTTTTTAGAAACAATAAAATTCAATGACATACTCATGAATTTAAATTGTAACTGTAGAAACCCGTTTCGAAAGATCAGTTTGACTATAGTTGCATGGTACCATATACCAAGAACTGCATTGGTTTAGTCTTCCTATATATACATTTTTCTCTGTGGTTTACCTTGGGTACAATTTCTACATATATCCATGTGGTATTATATGACAACCTATATACAGATTAACCTAATTGTACATATGTGTTTCCCCTTTAAAATTTCAGATATGATTTAAAATGCAATGACAGTATCAAATTTTACTTGAAACATTTTATTGTCCCCAAATACAATACCAACCTTCAATATGAGGTTAGATTTGACGCGCGAATTCGTCTCCGACAAGGTGTATAGAAATCTCGCGTGCATGGCACGCGAGACTTGCAACTAAATATTGTAATTAATAAAACATAACAAAGGTGAAGTATAACCAACGTTTCTACGAATTCAAGAAGATTTAATTCCCTACTCAACGAATGTTCAATATTAAACGAAACTATCTGTCTGTCACCCAGACATTTGTTTTCGAATCAAAGAAACAAATGTAAAAAAGATAAATTATTCATACATTGAAAGAAATCGTTTAATTTGATCTCTTGCCATTCTGTATTTAGGAACAAGCTTGGCTAATTGTGACCGTTTAAATGCTTTTTGTTAATCGTGGGCAGATGATACGAAAGATTTCGCTAAATTATGAATATTTAACGAATTCTCAACAATTTTGACCATTTGTTTAAGGACAGCTGTTGACTTTTATACAATTGCAAGTTGTTTTATTTAAATGTAGTTTGTTTCATTTTGATCAGCTTCATCGTAGGAATGTTGATCGACTTTTATGAATAGATATATTCTTAGAATGGGAATAAATCGTGAAAACAAAGAAATAGTTGAAGCCTGTTTTTCTTATCCTATAGACTTTGACCTTTCGTCTCTGTACACACAGTGCATTTTCTCACATCCTATAGACATTGACTATTCGTTTCTGTACATGCAGTGCAGCCATTTTCTCGTATCCTATAAACACTGTTCGCCTCTGTACATGCAGTACAGTTATTTCTCACATTCTATAGACATTGATTGTTCGTCTCTGTACACGCAGTGCAGTCATTTTCTTATCCTATAAACACTGTTCGTCTCTGTACACGCAGTACTGTTATTTCTCACATTCTATAGACATTGATTGTTCGTCTCTGTACACGCAGTGCAGTCATTTTCTTATCCTATAAACACTGTTCGTCTCTGTACACGCAGTACTGTTATTTCTCACATTCTATAGACATTGATTGTTCGTCTCTGTACACGCAGTGCAGCCATTTTCTCACATCTTATAAACACTGTTCGTCTCTGTACACGCAGTGCTGTTATTTCTCACATCCTATAGACATTGACTGTTCGTCTCTGTACATGCAGTGCTGTCATATTCTCTTATCCTATAAACACTGTTCGTCTCTGTACACGCAGTTCAGTTATTTCTCACATTCTATAGACGTCGACTGTTCGTCTCTGTACACGCAGTGCTGTCATATTCTCTTATCCTTTAAACACTGTTCGTCTCTGTACACGCAGTACAGTTATTTCTCACATTCTATAGACATTGACTGTTCGTCTCTGTACACGCAGTGCAGTCATTTTCTCTTATTTTATAAACACTGTTCGTCTCTGTACATGCAGTACAGTTATTTCTCACATCCTGTAGACATTGACTGTTCGTTTCTGTACATGCAGTACAGTCATTTTCTCTTATTCTGTAAACACTTCGTCTCTGTACACGCAGTGCAGTCATTTTCTCTTATCCTATAAACACTTTTCGTCTCTGTACATGCAGTACAGTTATTTCTCACATTCTATAGACATTGATTGTTCGTCTCTGTACACGCAGTGCAGCCATTTTCTCACATCTTATAAACACTGTTCGTCTCTGTACATGCAGTACTGTTATTTCTCACATCCTATAGACATTGACTGTTCGTGTCTTTATATGCAGTGCAGTCATATTCTTTTATCCTATAAACACTTCGTCTCTGTACACGCAGTACAGTTATTTCTCACATTCTATAGACATTGACTGTTCGTCTCTGTACATGCAGTGCTGTCATATTCTCTTATCCTATAAACACTGTTCGTCTCTGTACACGCAGTACAGTTATTTCTCACATTCTATAGACGTTGACTGTTCGTCTCTGTACACGCAGTGCTGTCATATTCTCTTATCCTATAAACACTGTTCGTCTCTGTACACACAGTACAGTTATTTCTCACATTCTATAGACATTGACTGTTCGTCTCTGTACACGCAGTGCAGTCATTTTCTCTTATTTTATAAACATTGTTCGTCTCTGTACATGCAGTACTGTTATTTCTCACATCTTGTAGACATTGACTGTTCGTTTCTGTACATGCAGTACAGTCATTTTCTCTTATTCTGTAAACACTTCGTCTCTGTACATGCAGTGCAGCCATTTTCTCTTATCCTATAAGCACTGTTCGTCTCTGTACACGCAGTACAATTATTTCTCACATCCTGTAGACATTGACTGTTCGTTTCTGTACATGCAGTACAGTCATTTTCTCTTATTCCATAAACACTTCGTCTCTGTACATGCAGCACAGTCATTTACTTACATCCTATAGACACTTACTATTCGTTTCTGTATACGCAGGAATTTTCTTGTTCGTCTATCTACACGCAGTGCAGTCATTTTCTCACATCCTAAAGACACTTACGATTCGTTTCTGTACACACAGGAATTTTCTTGTTCGTCTATTTGCACACAGTGCAGTCATTTTCTCACATCCTATAGACTATGGCTTCGTTTCTGTACACGCAGTACAGCCATTTTCTCACATCTTATAAGCATTGTTCGTTTGTGAACACGCAGTGAAGTCATTTCTCTTATCCTATAAACACTGTTCGTCTCTGTACACGCAATACAGTTATTTCTCACATCCTATAGACTTTGACTGTTCGTTTCTGTACATGCAATGTAGTCATTTTCACAATGTAGAATAAGAACAGAATTTAGTCTACGAGGCTGAGCTTGTATTCGTATATTATTGTTGATCTCTGATTGCAGGTTATTTTAAGCTGGAAATTTTCCGGTGTACCACCACTTAAAGGTCGCTAAATTCTCTCAATGTTCTGTTGGCAGACTTGTAAAGCGCTTTGCTTTCGGTGCGATCTGGTCTCGATTCCCGGAGTGCGTCACTAGGTTAAAAAGATTGGTGACCTCCTGTTTCCTTATCACGACATAACTGAAAAAAAAAAATGGTCGTTAGCGACGTAAAACTCCAATCAACCATCTTATCTCCTCCAGACCTGAATATCGAATTCGGTGACAGCATCTTGAAGCATTTCACTTTTAGGATGCAAATTATTGCTTGGGTGTTGCCTGCAAAATATAGCGACACTTCGGACTCATTCCGTTGTCTGTCAGCCCTGTCACAACTCTACTATTTTCGCAGACATCACACTTTGGTTGAATGACTATTGATCAGATCATAAATGGGAAATGTCCCTAAAACTATATAATGTTCGTCATCTGCATATAAATGGCTAGATATACACTGATAGTTATGTTCTACCATGATATTTTGTGCTTCAAGATATCTTTCTGTGGCTGGATACATAAATTAAATAGAAACATTTCATTCACGGCAATATATTGATAAAAAAAAAATAACAGTGACAAAACCAGGCAGAATCTTTTATAAACAGAGGTGTTCAGGTGTGTATGTTGTTGAACAGAGAATGCACAACACAAAAGGTTTTTGCTATCTTTTGCGTCCATGTCATGATATTCTTAGCTTATTAGGAAACATGCTGATATCGGGCTGGGAGGTTCCAACTGTGTCCTACGTTTCGGATGAGACCGGTAAAACTCGTTGTCACGCTTCGCAGTAGACGTTGACACGTGTCCGCCAAGGCTTTGGTTGGTTCCATTACTTCGATCGGAATTTCCAAGCACTGCCGTGAAATAATCTGGACATGGCGTAAAAATGAGACGGAGAAAGACAAAATGCCGAAACGACATCAATCCAAATTAAGCAAACCGTCTGATAGAATAACATGATTATCAACATGCATTATACCTATATTTATATGTAATATATGTACTGATAACGACATATGAACCACCTTGATTTTCATATCCATTAACGAAGTTATAAGGACAAGGGGGTGTACACTGGTTTCACTTTTTCTATTCTTTTGTAAGTCTTGAGATCCCAGATTCAAGCCTGTGGGAAATATTTCAGAACACTTTAATTTCCTTTTCCCAACAAATACCTTGTTATTGATATATACTTTACTAAAATGTTGTCAGTGTAGTTGCATATGAAAACACGTCATTTTCCTTAAGTGCCTGATATACAGATTAAAACAAGATCTATTTAAAAATATTTCATATAATATGAGCTTACTGTATCATTATTATCGGTGGAATACATATGACATATAATATGAGCTTATGATATCATCATTATTGGTGGAATGTATCTGACATATAATATGAGCTTATTGTATCTTTATTATTGATGGAATATATATGACATATAATATGAGCTTATTGTATCATTATTATTGATGGAATATATATGACATATAATATGAGCTTATTGTATCATTATTATTGATGGAATATATATGACATATAATATGAGCTTATTGTATCATTATTATTGATGGAATGTATCTGACATATAATATGAGTTTATTGTATCATTATTATTGATGGAATATATATGACATATAATATGAGCTTATTATATCATTATTATTGGTGGAATATATATGACATATAATATGAGCTTATTTTATTATTATTATTGATGGAATGTATCCGACATATAATATGGGCTTATTGAATCATTATTATTGATGGAATGTATATGACATATAATATGAGCTTATGATATCATCATTATTGGTGGAATATATATGACATATGATATGAGCTTATTGTATCATTATTATTGGTGGAATATTTCTGACATATAATATGAGCCTATTGTATCATTATTGACAGTGGAATACATATGACATATAATATGAGCTTATTGTATCATCATTATTGGTGGAATGTATCTGACATATAATATGAGCCTATTTTATCATTCTTATCGGTGGAATATATTTGACACATAATCCTCCCTCTTTTTCTTCAAGAACACTTTTCACAGCCGCCCACACTTTGCGAAATTCACCAGACCGAAGCAAATATTTGGTAAAATTTTATTCGGTCAGGTAAAATTTTCACTATTATTAACAATGACTATGATTTATAAACAACAAACAAACGATACTATGATTTCATTTAAATATGAAGTTTTACCAGATATGTGTCCTGTAAAGCCTAAACAAAGCTGGCATACACTTCTCCCATGTATTGTTAATAAGTGCCATTTCATCATACTGTGCTATAGTTATAGCGTAATGATGCGTCTTTTTGCGACAGTAAAAATAATATTATTATCATCATCATCATCATTTTTTTCATAATTATTTTTATACTTACTTTTAAGGGGGTTTATATGCACACGTATTCGGCGTATATTGACATTACTGAATGGACTTGTGGATGTGTATAATGCATTTAAAAGGAATATCGTGCACATTCATCTCATTGGACGCACGATACTCATCTTACGTCTACTCAGAATAAAAAACAAACAAATTCCCTTGCTTTATTATTTTTAATTGAGGTTTAACGTATCTGACGACTTATCCTTTCATAGACTTCTTATCCTGTGCTCTTGCCGCTGCCATACTTGATTTAACATTAATTTTAATCTGTATAGTGTACCGAAGGCTCTTCCTAGATGTACCTGTTCGATCCCTGACAATCAATATCCAAAGTATATTCCACATGATTATCGATATAATACCACCTAATGTGTATTTTCTGCTACCTGCAGAGGATAGTTAACACTGGGGACTAATGAAGGTTACACGATAGAAATATGATGAATTTCTCGACTGATCAAAATGTTAGTACTTTATAAGATAAGAGACTTTTTAATGTGCTAAAGCAGAGTGATCTCCAATCTATACTCTCTTTAGTCAGTAACGACCCCGTATTTGCATTTGTCAAACGTTGAAATAGGCGCTTTTTGTCCTCTGTTCAATTATTCATCCAGAATGTGAGAGGCGAAACGAGGACTGCGCGTGCCGGGTGATTGGCACACGAACGGGGTATTTAAACTGGTGACGTTTTCATCGTGTGAAAGTGACAGGAGTTCTCTTGTTTTGGTATCGAGTCCTTCAGTTTGGCCTTAGATTCAGAAGACTGTGATGTTGCGTGTTTGTGCATGCGACTTTAAAAGAAAGAAAATTATGTATTCTAAAGACATTTCATAATATATTTTACATTCAATTATATACATTAGATTATAAATACTTTGGAGAGAAATGTTTTGCACGCCTTTGGATTAATATGATACAATTTATTGTGGATAGATATTAATGATTCATTGCTCACGGGGAAGAAAAGTCAACCATGCCTCGCTCATTCTTGGTCAAGAAAGGAAAGAGTGATGAATGCCGGGGATCTCATCACTACCGGGATATATACGACAAGTGTGAAGAAAGTGTAAAAGCACTGACACCTTATACTCCAAGTGCCCTCCCTACATCACAACCTCTTGCTGTGCGACTCAACAATGGTAAGTAACTTTAAATATCACGGTTTCCTTCAACCCCGTGGGCACGCAGATTTTCATATAAAAGAACGATTTTCCATTATTAAAATTTGTATATGCTAAAGATTCGTCCTCTCACTCTTGTGTAGATCTGATAATGAAGACATTTGATGTATGTAACCTGGCCATTATTTAATATATATATATATATATATATATATATATATATATATATATATATATATATATATATATATATATATATATATATATTCGAGATTCTTTTAAACGAAGGACAACGAAATTCCGCTTGTTATGTCCACTTCCCTTAAATGGTGAAGAGGACATGCTTTTTCTAACTACGCATTTATCTTACCTTAAAACAAAATCATACAACAGATTGATACGTTTCATTTAATCTATATTTTTCGGCAGTCTAGTTATCATAAGTCATGGGTTCAATATGCGAAGGACCTCCGTGTTTCTGTAAATCTATCGATGTACGACAGTACACAGCAGTGATTATCCCAGAATTATGTAGAAGTCATAATTTTGGATTTAATTTAGAAAAGAATAAAGCTATCACTATTCGCTTTTCGTCCAGATTTATAATCTAATGTTTAGTATTTATCGATTGCGAGAATTTCCACATGTCTTAGTTCCATACATATATATTGCTTTTTAATTGATTTATGGACAGAATTGTCTCTGACGGTCATTATTCCTGTCAATTTTATGTAGAGATTCACACGGTATCTAGAAGGGAACTATCGACTCGTTGATAAAAAATATAGTGCGTATTTATATTGTGTGACCCCAAAAATCAACCACCACCAGTTAAATCAATTCATATTGGTATTAAATACATTGTATACAGTGTATTCCTTTGTGCAAGAAGAGATTTTGTGTAGAGGTTTAGCAGTTGGTCTACAGTGCAGATGATCCCGGTTCGAACCACGAATGTCACAAATATGTTTTAGATGTTGGTAAGTCCTTGGTTCAATGTCGTGATATGACTGAAAGCTGATGAAAGTGACACAAAATCCAAAGTTTATCTGTACGAACCAACACCGGATCAAAACTGAACAATTCAAACTCTAATACAAAAAGTCCTCGGTTTAATTCTCATTGAACATCTTATCAGGTCAGCATGCTCGCCTTACTTCACCAAATCCTTACATGTATGAGTAAACAATAGATTGTATGACTTGTATCATAGCCCTGCACAGCTCGTACTGCGATTATGAAGATTAGAATATTATTGAAATAATATGTCCACTGAAATTAACTCTAATCGAATGCTACAGGGCACTCCATCGGTAACTACGAAGTAGTAAGTTGATCCCACGTTCTAATGTAGTGTGTTAGATGAAACCACTTACACTGATACCTATTGTTTATTCCTTGGTGGTACGAAAACTTTCTGCCTAGGAATGTTCCCTAGATTTGATGCATTTAAGTGTACTGCTTCATAATAACAGCAACATAAGGTGTTGTATGAGTTGGCTGTATAAACATGGAATAAATTTGTACATTTTATGTATTGTGTTTCCAGGTTATATTCAGGATCTATCATTGCCATCATCTCCACAAAGCGCATCGCTTACTGTTAGTTCTGGGGCGGAGACAGCGAACCAGCAAGAGAATCTAGATGGCGTTTCTCGCGAAGAAAATACGTCACCACTGCTAGCTTCATCTGTCGAGAACGAAAGCTTAAAGTCTGCATTTCCTACCGGTCTGACAATTGGATATACGTATGACGCATTTTTCATCAGTGATGGCCGCTCTAGAAAGAAAAACGAGTTCGGAATTCCGGAGAAAATACCAAAACAAAGATATCGATGCAACGAATGCGGCAAGGATTATGCCACATCGTCGAACCTTTCGCGTCACAAACAGACGCATCGTAGTCTAGACAGTCAAATGGCGAAAAAATGTCCACACTGCGATAAAATCTACGTCAGCATGCCTGCTTTATCCATGCATGTTTTAACACACGATCTAAAACATAGATGTGACATTTGTGGTAAAGCTTTTTCACGACCTTGGTTGCTGCAGGGTCATCGGAGATCGCATAGCGGAGAGAAACCATATGGATGTGCACATTGCGGGAAAGCTTTTGCAGATCGTTCAAATCTAAGAGCACACATGCAAACTCATTCGGCCTACAAACACTATAAATGTAAAAGGTGCAACAAGTCTTTTGCCCTGAAGTCATACCTTAACAAACATTATGAATCTGCTTGTATCAAGGAGGGCGCAGATTCCGACGTGTGCTCCATAACCTCGGATGCATCCAATGTGTCAGAAATCTCAAATGCATCCTCAGAATTGCAGTACAAGGACATTATTATGAAAATGCAAATTTGATAATGAAATATGTACCTTTCTCCATACAGTATTATCTCATGTTAAACAGAATAGAAATACTTGTTAATTTTTAAACTTTGTATCTTTAATTTTTTTACTTAATCAACGAACTTGCATGAATTTTGCTTGTGATATATCATTGCCTTGCCCATACTCGTGCACTCAACACGTGACCTAATAAACATATCACTTCCAGTACATCGTAGTATAACACTATTTTCATAGACCTCTTTTGAATCAACACCTTAAAAGTAATTAGACATATCATATGCATGCCCCTTCCCGCCAAACGTGTCTTACATCCCTTGCATGTTTCATATTATGTTTATTATATCATGGTTCTCATTTTTAAAGATGATGGTTGGTAATATTTTTCTGGGCTCGTTTATGGATGGTCTATGTGATCTCTGTGGAAACTTAAGTTAAAGTGCAATATGCGGCACTTTTATTTTTATTGTCACTTATTGAAGCATATATCAGTAAGTAGAGGGTAAATTCATGTGAGTTTATCTTCTAATATTGATAATATATTACTTGCTATTACTGTACTTGTTAATATGATGTGAGATGTAAGGCTCGGAAGTTTCTCCATTCCAGTGGTATTGTCTTTTATCTGTGGGATGGACATAGATATCATTATAATATAGAACATGTTGTTATAGACAGAGAAAATCTTGGATATGAAAGTATTGCTATCATGTACTTTTTACTTGTCATTTTATAAATATTCATAGGAAATTTGTATATATATTTTGGTTACAGATGTCTACCCCAAAGACCATGATACGCTGTAAAATTTTAATCATTGAAAATTTCGGGCGGATCCAGTTGAAGCTAACACAGAAATCAACATTTACTCTCAATTTACATCGCAACAAGGATTTAAGAAAGGAGAGAGAGAAGAGGGGGGGGGGGTTTCCGGAGTTTTAGTGATATAATTGGAGTGATATAATTGGAGCATTTTCAACCTTATCATCTATAGATACCTTATAAATTTGTGAAGAAAAAGGGGGATCGTCCCATCTAGATCCGACACTGCTTTGTTTGATACGTTCATTCTCTACCCAGAGTTATCGCTTACTATGTAGTGGCTATAGTGCACGGAACTCTGGGTAGAGAATGTGGTACGTTTACAGCCAACGAAACGATGAGGTTTTTAATAATTCTCGACCCGACTGTGACGGGTTTTTTTTCATGAATTAAGCTGATAGCTTCCTAGTCAGAAGTGTATCTAGTCAGTCTGTATATACCTTTGACGTCGTAGAGTAGCGATATATAGTAGGATCTGATGTAGTGGACCATTTAAGATTTGAAGCTTTGTAAAAATGACGCAGAAAAATTGTGAAAGTTTTTTACATTGTAATTTTATGTTCATAAATTGGAGTTAACAAAATACACCAAAATAAGTATAAAACTGCAACTGATTTAAATCATCCTTCATCTATGTAAATATAGAATGTATAATCTATTTCGAGCTCTCATCAAATGGTTGTGAATTTTATACTACTGAGAAACAGATTTCTCTATCATTTTGTAGATATGCATGTATTTCTAGTTTTAACGAGAATGTTATAGTTCAATCTGATTAAATCCATATCTTTATTCCGCTTCTGTATTTGTCCTACTCCGGATAATCCGCAATGGGACAAATACAGAAACGGAATAAAGATATGGATTTAATCAGTCTGGTTATAGTTTAAAGTAAATTTTTCGGGTGTTTTAACTTCATATATATACAACTTTAAGATATCTTATCATTGATAAAATAATATTCTTTACATAAATCATTCTTATAATCATTATTGTTACAGATGATTTCAATTTGTCATTGTTTTTCTTTTTTTTTTTCACATCTTATAATTTATTCTTTTTCGAGCACATTCTCTAAATACATACAAAAATACATACTAGCATAGATGAATATACATGTAGTCGGAACCTTCTTAACAGAAATAATGACTTAGTTAAGAAGAAAATTAAGTGAAAATACAGTGTTAACTAGAAATAAAATATAAATGTTTAGAATGTAACGTCAATTGTTGTGATAGACTGGAGCAAAATTCTCAGGTTTCTTAAGATTTGATTGGACAGATAATTACAAATGACTTGTATTTCTACATCCTGTGTTTAGTTTTGTTGGTTAACGTTCGTGTATAAAGTCGGACGTCACAAGTTTCTTTCCTAAATTTATACATAGCAATATGCCAGAGACAAAAAGGTATTTAAAAATTATCTACTTTAAGCGTATGCTGTTGATGATTCTATCAACTTTGATAATATTCAATGATAATTTGGGTGTTGAGAGGAGTAGGGTAGATATACGTTGTGCTAACACCCATTTGAATGTTGATGTTTTTGACTATAATCGCGGTGCATATTGGCAGCCAAGTTTCCGCACAATAAGAAGATATGGAAAATACTAGGCGTAATATGACAACCTGGGTATCTTAAAAGAGTTGTCTGTTTCTTTAACTCAATGAGAATCCAATAGAAGAGAGTGATCGGGCGACGAGTAGCTATCTGACTTTGTTAGGTTTGAATGCAACGTGTAAATCTTTTTGTATTGTTATTACTTGCTTTTAGTGCAATTCCATTCAGTATTGCTTGTATGTAGCAGGGAAGTGCAATAACAATTATCAGTATTAGTCTATTTAACTTTGCTATCGTTGATAAATGAAATAAATCTCCTAATATAGATTTGTTGTTATTTTTGATGATCACAAAACTTGAGTGTATATATAACGTCTGAAATGTGGATAACGACACTTCTATTAGTATCGCACAACAAGTTCTATCTGTGTGTGTAACAAAAGTATGACCATCTTCATGTTGTAAGACAAGTCTTTTTCTTAGAATGAGGAAATGTGGATCGGCAAATTCTCACAATGGAAACCGACAACTTCTTTAATGAATATTTACAATATTTAGAGTGTGAGGTAAACCACTAACATGTCCTCTTGAAAAACCGAGAGTGTCTACTCTAGCGGGATGCTACCCCTTTTTCTCGTCTCAGGATTTCCCTTTTGCGCAACTTAAAGTAAAACAGCGCCTTCAGATGTTAATATCCCTCCTTCAAATTGTCTTTAGGATCAAGAGAGTGGTGTTCTAAATTTTTTTTAATTTTATGTCGAAGTAATTGCCGTTTAGTTATTAGTCTTCTTGATGCAGTTTGCAAAAATGATATCCTATAAAGTATTATTCCATAATCATTGATGTTGGCAGCGATACTATATTTTATGTGCTTTCATACTGTGGACAAACAAACTTTAGACGCTTATTTTTCCAGGATGCACCTAGTCTAGCTTTGTCTTTTAGACTACACAAATGTCCGATAGGGTATGTTGTGTAGAATGCCACAATTCTATTATTTCTTGTTAATTTACATGCAGGCATGTGCATGTAGTAAGTGATTCAAACCATGGATACCTCAATACATGACAGCTAATTCTATACCACTGTTATAAAAAAGGTGAAAACATTTATTATTAGTTTTAAACTTCATCATAACAAAAATGATACATATTTTTAACTTCGAATGTTACAATATCCATGTGTTTTATAATTGATTTGTTCATCCCCAAAAGCAGTGAATTCGCCCCTGACCGTGATCAGCGATAAATAGATACAATTCAAGTCCAAACCAATGAAATTCTTTCTAACATTGATAATGCTATTTCACTAAGGGTTTATATTTTGGAGTTCCCATGAATATTTTAACGTTTTCGTTTTGTAGTTTTGAATACGTGTACAGTATTTATGGTCTCATTTCATCAGGAGATCCATTTCGTAACTCTTGTTTTGGGATTGATTTCAGAGGATACACATGTTTTAACAATTTCAGAAATCAGGAGTAAGGCGGAAGGCTGTTGAAAATAAGAGGATCTGCTCTAAACTAAAGAGGAGTAATCTTGTGTGTTTCAGCTTGTATCTTTACGCACCTGAGAAATCATAAACAGATAACTTGGTCAGATAAGAACTTCCAGGATATCTAAAACAAGGGAGACGGTATTTTGACAACATTAAAAAGGTTACAGTCCTAAAATTGAGAGGGATAATATTTCATAATTTCAAATGGAAGGGTATCAAGCCCTGCTAGCCATTTCCTGGATACATTTTATAACATCCGATAGTATTTTTTCAATATGAAGCACTTCGCATTTTACTAGTATTCATGAAGCCTTGAATCAATGTCTAATCCATTGCATTATATAATGCCACTGGAGCTTATCTTTCTCAAATAATTAAAGATGAAATACATGTTCGATTAATTACTCTCACTAACATTGCTTTCAGCTTTAAGTCTAGAGGGAATAGAGTTGAAAGAAAAAGCAAGTTGCTGTTTCCATTCAACTTGTGATAACCAGTTGCTTTTCTCGCAACAAAGAAAACACAGGCCATACTCGGCAATACATTCATGAATTATAGATTGCAGAATTTTTAGCTAGAAGATAAGTTTATGCATACAACTATTACGTTTTAGAATTTCTCTTTACAATTGAGAAATCGATCTATTTGTATTCCATAAACATGAACATTTGGTTTTCATTTTACTTTGAGGGCTTATTTTCTTTGGGATTCTTTCAGTTTCATTAAGCTATTGAATAATTAAAGAGGAGCAGTGTATAATTGAGATGTCGAATTCAATCAATTACCTCCGATACTTATACCTGAATAACGTATACCTGAAATGTTTAACGTGCCAGCTGATACGATTGAAATGAATCATGACATAGCACATCGGATATGACAGGTTGCAAATGATATACACTGTATTACATTTTTTTAATCCATACCGTTAAAATATAAAATTTTCAGAGCAGACTTTGGAAAGAAAGTTAACTGATGATTATAGGATAACTATTGAAGGTGTTGAAACATGTATCACAAGTTATGAAGCTTATTAGAACTACTCAGTACTTCGTGAAAGAGAAGATCTTCACAAAAGTCCGCCCATGTATACCTATAATAACAATATGTATTACTGGTGAAAGCCGTCACATGTTTTTAGATTTGGCAGATTTACCGAGTGAAAAGACCTAAGAGCTTCGATAGATAGTATAGACACCGTCTTTTCAAATAACCCTCTAATTCAAAATGACTTACTATGATTTTCATTTCAGTTGACCCGAAATCAATCCTGATATACTGGTCTATAGCTCTACACAGCTAATACCTTAAAATAGTCGAGTGATGGAACTGAGACCGACAGGGATACATTCTAAAACCTTTAATTAAATGCTAAAAAGATTGATAATAACAATCAACCAGTTTCAACTGAAATTTTGAGTAGCTCCCCCCCCCCCCAAATCAAGACACCCCCACCCATAAAACTGCCCAGGGATTTGTTTGTTAAAGTGTGTGTGTGTGTGTGTGTGTGTGTGTGTTTTCTTTTGTTTGTTTTTTTTTATTTGTTTTTTGGTGGGGTTTTCTAATTTATTTTAATGCACTACCTTTTTTTAATCTTAGGAATTGAAAATATTGATTTTTCATTTCAATTTAATATGCTGTATATCTTATTTTGATCGAGCGTTTAAAATACGAAAGTAAAGTAAAGCGTTTTAAACTCACTTTCATCTTAATAATTCATATCTTTCTTTATCTTATTTTCATCATCAGAGCGTAATTTGATGTCCCTAGACTGATTCTGAATTGATCAAATCACAGTAAGTATATACCAAGTGATGCATCTGTTTATTCGAGACATAATACGCAAACGTGTTCGATTGGACGCGTTTAACTGCCCCTATGTAACGTAGATTCTATTGTAACAGGTATTTAACGTGTTGCAGTAATGTTATCTACAGGTAGTTTATTTCCCCAGTGATCAATTCATCTCATACCTGCGTTTATTTACGCGTGAATAACGGCCCAATAAAGACACCTGATTCTGCCTTTGATAGATTCGATTTCATTAGCTGCGATCAAGCTTGGCATTACTAGGTAAATATTATACTTTCAGCAGAAGCTTTGTTATCAATGCTCTCTCGCTTCCATGAGTCTGTTATTTTATACATTGATTTCGCTATATATCAGAGATCAGGTGGAAACGAGCAGTAAAATATTTATTGAATCATTAACGCTACAGTGTAAAATTGATTGAAACAAAATGAGTTTAAAGCATCTGACGCACCCGTTTCTACCTTATGAGCATGTCTATGCCCTACACCCCCCTGCTATCAGGTGTATTATTTTTTAAAAATAGCTTTACGTCTACATGCTATTGATTGCAGACATAAAACTGATTTCAAAAATTGTATTGTTTCGTCTTTTTCTTTTTTTTTTAATATAAGATCTGTTCTGTCCTTCCCTGCACTTCATAACAACTCACACGAAGGTACTAATATCTGACTGAAATTATTTATAATTATACTGACTATATTTATTTATTTATTTATTTATTTATTTATTTATTTATTATTTATTTATTTATTCATTTATTTATATACAATGAAAAAAAAATAATATATCGTAGAAAGCAACATTAAAACCTAACAAACAATATAAAGTCTTACGATTAAAAAGTGGTTAAAAAGTTACTTTGAAGTAGGTCAAAGGTCACAGTCAAGGTCACATGATAAAAAGATTCTGGTACCGACGGAAAGCTATTGCCATTAGGGACACACAAGCCAAACATGAAAGCCCCATGTCTTACGGTTAAAAAGTGACATTGAAGTAGGTCAAAAGTCACGGTCAAGGTCACATGAAAAAAAATTGGTATTGCAATTAGGGACACACATGCAAAATATGAAGGCCATACGTCTTACGGTTAAAAAGTTATTACCTAGGTTAAAGTTTTTGTGACAGACGGGCGGACAGACAGACGGACGGACAAACGAATGAGATTTAATGTCCCCACGCTTTTGCGAAAAGCGGGGGACAAAAATACGAAAGCGTATGTTTTGTATATTAAGTCATATTCCATATTTGGAGTACACGTAATTACCGTTCTAAATCCCCCATCAATTCAGGAGCACACATAATCACATTTTAGTTCTGTGAGAATGCTTGGCTTCTGTTGATACAAAAGAATATGCTTTGGATTATTTAATCGTCCAGCAATATATCATATATTAAGACACATGTAAGGCAGCTTAATCTTCTTGCACTTCCATTTTAAGATAACAATAGGCCCAAGTAGGCCTATATTGCTCACTTGGGCATAAATTGGCAGATGCATATCTTCTCTTGCTTACTGTGTCTTTACAACTCAAAAAAAGACCGTAAACTCTGCACTTTCTGCTTCTCTGCATTGAATAAATCAAGAAAATGACACAAAAAAATATATATAAAAAATCTATTTCCATTTTTATTTTCTTAAATACACTATAAAATCTTGTTTTGGGGATAAAATGAATTAAACAAATTTGACTTTTGTGGGATCAAAACGCTTGCTTCAGCATGACAGAACTGGCATATATGTAAATCAGAAAAAAGGTCATAAAACCCCGAGAAAACTAAACTTTGAAATGAAAATATCAAATAACCCTTCAAAAAGATTTTTTTATCAATAATTAGAAAATGAATGCTTCATGGCCTCTCTATATATACTGAATGAACGAACTCACTGAAAAACAAAAGTGTGGAAAAGACTAAATCAGTATGTTTCCTCTTTTCTAATACGACTAATTGAGTGCTGCAAAACAAATAAAACCTTGGTTTTTTATAAACAGATTTTTTTTTACCTCTTGCGTGATTTGAATCGTTAACCTTAAGCTCGCCAGAGCTGGTCTATATTAAAAATAGACCAAAAAAATAGGTAATCCAGGAAACGCAATTTTCATATTCATGACACTTTCAAATAAAATTTTTTTCAAATAAATGTTCGCAAATAAATGCTTTAACGCTTTTCTGCATTGAATAAAACAGTAAAATGACACCAAACTGTGTGAAAATGACTAAGTCCAAAATGACATCACAATTTTATTTTAGAAGGAAACCAAGAATAGCAATACTTAAGGGACCCTTCTAGATCACTCTGATGCATTTGGTCTGATGATCTATGCAACCGGTTTGAAAAAGAAATTTCTCAAAGGAGGCTACCCTCTTGGGTCGATGCTGCCCCACCTTAGATCCGTCCCTTGATAGATTTTATAAAGAAAAGCAATTTTTGTAAGAAACACTGAGTATTTCATACTTACCAAGTTTCATCAATTTCTTTCAACTAATTAGTTCCGATGCCGCCGGCGATGGAGAATTTCATCAAAGCTCCTAATAGTATGTCCACCCTGCTCCACCTTTTTTTATTTTGAAATATTTGCAAACATTCCTAGAATTTTTTTGGTTTTCCATTTTTCCAATTACATTTATTACAGTGAAATCAGTTAAAATGCACAAAATCAATGGATTATAAGCAACCTAGAAGAAAAAAGTCTAAGAAACAATATGAAAATAAGGAAAAATGGCATCTTCCAAGAAGGCATAAAACGTCCAAATTTTATTTTAGATTGAAACCAAAAATCAAAAACACTTTTGAGAAAACCATGTAGAATGCCGCCATACATTTGGTTTGTTGATCTATGCAGCCAGTCTTGAACAAATGTAGGTCTTGATAAATGAAGCGCTGTTACAGTTTTAAAGTTATTGGGCAAACAGTTGAAATTTCGCTTGAAATCATAAGAAAAGGGTCATAACTCAAATAAGAAGTCATCACACAATTTCGGACCAACTGGATGAAATGTAAGTCTTCAGAAATGGAACACTTTAGCAATTTACAGTGTATTTTTAGCACGAATGCAAGGCAGTTCCAGTCTAGATTGGCGATGTCCGTCCGTCCAGATGTCTGTCCATCACCAGGTTAAATTTCTGGTTGAAGTAAAATCTCAGCAACCGATCGCGAGAGGAGTATAAACATAATACTTCGAATATAAGTTCTTTATGACCGGATCTTTCAAATTATGTCATGACTTTGACCTAGTGACCTTGACCTTGAACTTTAAATCAGTAGGGGTAGGGCTTTGGTACTTCACACATAGATTCTTTTTAATCAGAGTTTTCAGGTGATGGCATGACGGGAGGCGTAACGATTCTTCCCCCAAAACGTTAGTCTGACGGTTAACGTGAAAGGGACTATTGAATGAAATGTAGGTCTTCAAAAATGGCACATTTGACAATTTTCAGTATACCTCTAACTATTATAGTTTATAGGTTATTGGACAAAGAGTTGGATTTTCGCAATATTGTCGAACAAGAGCCATTAGTCAATCGAAGAGCCATCACATGATTTTGAACAAAATGCAAATATGAAAAATTATACTTCTGTTTTTGCTGAACGTTTTAATGTAACATTTTTCCAATTACATATTGTTAAGTTAAGAGAAAAGTACTACTTTTATCCATATGTTCTATTTATAGCCATGACAGTTGTATTTACATTCTGATGGATCGTTTGTGGAAATCTACCACTTATCATTCATACAAAGTATCAAAAATTTTGCCTTGTAGTTTCAGAGAAGACGATTTTTGAAAAGTGGTCAATCAGAATCTTTGAAATTTCCTGGACGCCATATTATGTATTTTAGAGATACTTAGTTCATATCGCATGTTTTGAGTGTACATGTTAACTACCCTTATTCATGTCAATCGGTGCACATCTGTACAGAGAGAATGTCAAAAGTGCTGGAAATCAGAAATCTATACATATAAATGTTTACCGGCAAAGACATGTATGTATCGTTAGATTCCTTCCTTCAGCTTAATGTTGTTATGCAAAACTACAGACAATGCTTTACTCCGTCAATCATTTAAATTGTCAGTGTACAACTCGAAGAGTCAAAGCTTTTATATCATACATCATCTAAGCGTCATTATACAAAACTAGACACAGTTTCTACGTCGTTCGCCATCTTAGCTTCGTTGTACAAAGCTAGAGACAGAGCTTCTACTCTGTGAATCATCTTAGCGTCGATATACAAAGCTAGAGACAGAGTTCCCACTTCGTCCATCATCTTGATGTCGTTGTATAAAGCCAAAGACAGAGCTTCTACTTCGTCCATAATCTTAATGTCGTTGTACAAAGCTAGAAACAGAGCTTCTACTTCGTCCACCATCTAAATGTCGTTGTACAAAGCGAGAAACAGAGCTTCTACTTTGTTCCGTGTCTGAATGTCGTTGTACAAAGCTAAAGACAGAGCTTCTACTTCGTCCATCATCTAAATGTCGTTGTATAAAGCCAGAGACACAGCTTCTACTTCGTCCATCATCTAAATGTCGTTGTATAAAGCTAGAGACAGAGCTTCTACTTCGTCCATCATCTAAATGTCGTTGTATAAAGCTAGAGACAGAGCTTCTACTTCGTCCATCATCTAAATGTCGTTGTATAAAGCCAGAGACACAGCTTCTACTTCGTCCATCATCTAAATGTCGTTGTATAAAGCTAGAGACAGAGCTTCTACTTCGTCCATCATCTAAATGTCGTTGTATAAAGTCAGAGACAGAGCTTCTACTTCGTCCATCATCTAAATGTCGTTGTATAAAGCCAGAGACAGAGCTTCTACTTCGTCCATCATCTAAATGTCGTTGTATAAAGCTAGAGACAGAGCTTCTACTTCGTCCATCATCTAAATGTCGTTGTATAAAGCCAGAGACAGAGCTTCTACTTCGTCCATCATCTAAATGTCGTTATACAAAGCTAGAGACAGAGTTTCTACGTTGTCCATCATCTTAATGTCGTTGTACAAAGCTAGAGACAGGGCGTCTACTTCGTCCATCATCTTAATGTCGTTGTGCAAAGCTTCTATTTCATTCATAGTCTTAATGTCGTTTGTACAAAGCTAGAGACAGGGCTTCTACTTCGTCCATCATCTAAATGTTGTTTGTACAAAACTAGAGACAGAGCTTCTTCTTCTTTTTCCATCATCTTAATGTCGCTGTGCAAAACTTCTATTTCATTTATCCTCTTAATGTCCTTGTGCAGAGTTGGAGACAGAGCTCTACTTCGTTCATCATCGTAATGTCGTTGTACATGCTCGAGACAGGGCTTCTGCTTCGTCCACCATCGTAGAAGGTATTTCATTATGTATTTAAGATAAGCAAGCATTTTTATTTTCCCGAATACGACAATATAACTAATATGATGATGACACTTTTCTTACAGATGACTAGTCTAGTACCATGATTCCTTGCACCCTGTCACGCAGTGAAAGCAGTCATGAATTGTAACTTCCAGCTAAGTACCGGAACATTACCACCACCCCCCCCCCCTCTACCCCCAAACACACACATCGAGGCAGTGAAGGATTTTACGTGCCAACGTTATGTCCTATGAAGCATTACAATTCTTAAAAACTGAATGAAAAATTAATGATGCCTAGCTATTCGGGTGCCCAACATTAGCCGTGGTGAATCGCACGTACCTACCTACCTACGTACGTACACAGTATACGTACAAACATAATTGGGGTTACCATATAGCCAATATTTTAATATAATAGTGCATGATGTGAAAAATATGAACGTTTATACTAACCACAACATGCATTTGCCAACATTAATGCACTGCATCACATTGCATGGTGACAGAAAATGCCTCCGCATAACTCTCATGAATGTCCCTTGACATTCAATTCAGAACTATAGAGGAAACTGTTCCAACCTGACCTAATAGGTAATGGAAACATCTACTAGAGACCAATTCCTCCATGTCAGGGCCTTGTAGATACGTCCCTCACACAGGTGTGATCATGACATAAGACTACAGTGATGCCTATGGACAAGGGTTTCCTGAGTTTATGATGCCATTGTAAGGTCATGATATAAGTAAACCAAGGTGACAACGGGTAGAAATAAAGGGGCTGCACTAGATTTGTTATCCGGATCACCATATGTATACATGGTTTTGTGAAAAACTTCTTTGCCTTACTAGAAATGTTGGACGCAGGAAGATAAACTCTCCTGTATACGTTGTAGTAGTATAAATGAGCTTAAATAATTGAGAAAATCAGGGTCAGAAGACAAAAAGTGATACTAGTACTAAAACCAGTTTTAACATCTCATTGTAATGCTGTTAAATTTAACTCACTTTACGTAACGATGTCCTCAAGGGATGGTCGGAAGTCAGTTCAGGATACATACTCATCTGATCTGAGTGTTCTATCGCTGTCTCGGTGCAATCGGATGTATGATCTAGTCCTATTGTAAAGCCCCTCTCACACTAGCACGGCGTCCGTACCACAACCGAGAAAAGTAAATAAAACGTGGCGAGAACAATGTGACGATTTACGGATATTTGGTAAGGACGTGATATCGACACAAACGAACTTCCTGAAAGTCAAAACACCTCAAACATTTTGGAAACGGGCTAAGAATTAATTGTGAATTCTGTGGAAACATTACTCGAGCGGCCAAAATTACTGACAACTTGGATAGAACGAAGCTGACACTACTCGAACGTCCACTCACGAAGATTTCGTGTAACCTGCGTTCTTGCCCATTTCATTCCTTTTTGAATATGAAAATGCGAATAAAAACGTCCCGTCTCCGGACAATACACCGATCCATTTTTCATATATTGTCCATTATGACCATGACCTTTGACATTGAAAATCAATAGGGTTCATCCTCTAACTATGGCCAACATTTTTGGAAGGTTTGATTATTACTCTCACTCTTTCACGCACACACCTTCTTTCACACACCTACGTTGTATCCAGTACGTAGATTTGTTTGGAGGGAATAGAAAGGTTTCACTTGTCATTTCAACAGTACGAATGATTATAGAACAGCAAGCCATAATACTTTTCTAAAAGTTAATAATATGACGAATCCATTTGTGGAATATTAAAACTGTACCGGCTTTTCCAGTTCATAAATATAGCCCACTTTAAGTTAAGTTTTTAAAAGTAGGTCAAAGTCAAAGGTCAAGATTGCTATGTCAAAAGTCGTATTACCAGTTGAAAGCCTGTTTATGAAAAATCTAGTATGTAGAATATTAAAACTGTATCTGTTGTATTCTGGTTAAAATATATTCAAAGTCACTGTTTTAAAAAAGGTCAGTTAAATTCAAAAGCAAGGTCACTGGATCAAAAGCCATGGTACCAATTGAAAGCCCTAGTCATGAGAAAAGCCGTACCTTTGCTGGTGAAAAAAATATATAGTCGAGGTTAAAGGTTCTTTTTAAAGTATGTCAAAAACGAAAGTCAATGTGACCAAGTCAAACATCATGGTACCAATTGAATGCCCTGGTAGTGAAAAGTCCATAAGTGGATTATCAAAGCTGTACCTTTTCCAGCTCAAAAGATATAGCCCACACTAAAGTTTTGTCTGCGGACGTCGTCCCGACGAGCTAAAACGTGGATCGGCGTATTTGTGTCGTAATTGTGATACGATCTACAAGACTGCCGTAGTGCGAACTTTTAAGACGCCGCACTAACTTGAAGATTGTCGTGAAATGCACTTGCCGGGAAAGGGGTAAGGTCGGGATAAACTATTCAGGAAAAGGCAAAATAAAAACAAAAACAAAAGAAACCCAAAACAAAACAAAACAAAACAAAACAAAAAAAAAAAAAGAAAAACAAAAGAAAAAACAAAACACAAAAATAATTATACGAATACGAATGCCTCGGTGGCAACTTTATCAGCACATACTACATACCATTCAAAAGATATGCCCAATGTTAAAGTTTTTGAAAAAGGTCACTGCCAAGGTCACCAGGTCAAAAATTATTGTACCGACGGAAAGTTCTCGTCACAAAGCATACTCATGTGAAATATTTAAAAAGCTTTTCTTCTTTCGATTCAACAATTATAACCAATCCTTTCAAAATATAGGTCACAAGGTCAAAAGCTATTGTACTAACTAGTCCTAGATTATCTGTCCTTCTACCTGAAAGATCCCTGAAAACACTACAAGATTTTCCATTTTGTCATTTGCGTATAAGAGTATTACGTCAGATCTTGCCGAACGCGACTTTGCATTCGTGACGAGGTTGTTTGTCTTTACAAAAATGTGTCAGCTGCTGAAGTATTACGAGTGCGAAGTCGCGTTCTGCGAGATCTGACTTCATACTGTATACAGAAATGGCGAAATGAGAATATTCATTATATTGTCGTATTTGCAGATAAAACGGCAGCTAGTAGAGGTTATAGACCTTATATAAAAAAAGATATCTCTATGATCGAGTAAGTTTAATGTTTTAATGTTCATTTATTGGATTATAGGTTGCAAGTTCGCTGTGCAAACGCTTATTTGCCACCAGAGGCTTGTACATTCCGATTCGGTGTGGTATCGCTGAAATTCCAACTTTTGATGAACAAAGTCTCTCTGACCCTCTCCCACAAACTGCTGATATCAAAAGTGGGAGAAGGGCAGAGAATTTCAGACTATGTACCGACGAAAAAGCCTGTCACAAGCATGTGAAATATGAAAAGCCAATTCAAGAACTAGATGCCCCGATTCCAAGGGCATGAAAGGCGTAACAGGCCATTACATAGACATGGTGTATTAGTCGTTTAATCTGGAAAAACATGCCAGGCTATAATATCCCATGTCTCGCCACATTCAAGTCTAATAAGGGGACGACTATTTGATTCTGAGGCGCGGGGGGAGGGGGGGGGGGCTGGAACTATTTGGAAATAAATATTTTGACCCTGCAAATGCTGAAAAATAAAAAAAAAAACTAGCTTTGACTGAAATGAAAATAAATATCTTGGCTGCTGGCATGTACACATACCAGATCATGCAAATATAAAGCTGAATGTTCTGTAGAAACACAATTTTTTTCTGGCTCGCTTCGCTCACCAGATTGCCACTTATAATATGTAGTAGTTTAACTGCATAACTCATAACTCACATTTTAGCTGAATTTACAGCATTGGACAAAATCGCGCTATTCAATATGTTCAACAAAACTTAAGAGATTTGTTGTTGCTTTTTGAAAATATATTTGCATGTTCATTTCGAGGGGCAGAGAGAGGACAAGGGCTCTACCATCTGCTTTCTGAGAGTTTTTCTCTTCAAGTTCTTGTTCAGAATAGTGTCATTCGCGTCCACTTGCCGCGAATTTCCAATCCCTTTCCCTGACTTCCCCTAATTGTCCGCCCCTTATTTATATGCTAGGCACTGACCGTTAAGTTAACGTTAAAATGAGTGGCCAAAGGGGCCTTAATTGAATTCGCCTCATCTCTCACCGAAGCATATATGCAAAGTCTATGTTTAAATTAAATCATGTGCACTTCAAAATTTATGGTAACCATATTTGTTGACAGTGCTTCATTCCTTTTAATTTTCATTCAAATCAGTGCAACACAGTGGCAGATCCGGGACTTCCGAAATGGCGGAGGCACGTATGTATTGGTCAAACTACTCAGCCATATTTGGTGCGAAATCTGGATTTTTACTGGTAAACATGTGACGAAAAGGGGTGAGCGGGGCTCCCGCCCCCCCCCCCCTTTCCCTTCTAAATCCGCCACTGCAACAGGGCATTCGTCAAATGATTCTATAACATTTATTCAAATGTAGAATAAAAACAAACATAACTTTAAAAAGAGAACAAAAGTAAAACCAACAAAAACTTGTATCTTCACTTAGCATATATGATAACAAAGGTAACAAGAATCCCAAGTGGGCCTGTATTGTTCACCTGATACATAGAAAACATTGCACAATGATACTGAACAGTGCTTGTATATGGCAATAAATCTTTAATTTCTTTAAAATTTTTAAACCATATAAAATTGTACAGGAACACCTTTGCTCAATATCTACCAAGTTTTCTCAAAATCAATTTAGAAGCAGTGAGGACAAAGTTAAAACTATGAAAAATCAATATATCAAATATATCAAAAATATTTATGAAATGCTTTTTTGTAATTAAATGACATAGTTCAAAGTAAGTAAGAAACGAATAAAAAAAATATTATTCGGACAGGAGGCCAAAACAGCAACATTTCATACATCCCTCTTTAGTAATAAATGGAAACCACCCCCACCCCCCCCCCCCCCCCGGATACCAGAGACTGAGAGAGACAATACACTTCACTATAGAAACTAGTAGTATAAAGACCTATGCAGTTAAAGTAGTTTTTGCATATTATTTGTTGAGTTTACTTTATATTAGCATGTGTTTTTAATAGCATCATGATCATATTTCAATACAATTCTAACAAGTATTTATTGGTGACAAAAAAGGTCAAGAAGATAAATAATTTATCCCAGGATATCAAGGATATAAATATTCTATCCTTCAAAGATCTGAAAATAAATTATCTGACTCAACCAAATTTTCCAGACCCCCCCCCTTCCGAATCAAATGGTCGTCCCCTAAACGTCATGCGAGAACGCGTAGGCGTGGCAAGTTCTAAAGAACTTAGCGCATTGGAATATCACTCATGAAATTTTTTCCAAATCAAACATTCAGAAAACTGTTCAGAGTATCTTAGAAATAAGTGTTAGAGATGTTTCTCCTGATCAGGAACTCCCGGGTGATGTAGTCGATATTCACACATTGAATATGGTTTTGCTTCTGCTATTGTTATACGTCATGCCTTGATTGTTTTGCTTACATGCTTACGACATTTGTCTGATGAAATACACAGGAATTTACACTTTTGTAACGAACCAACCCGTAGCACAAGCAGTGAGGGGTTATAATATTAAATTTTCTATGCCATGTCTTTTTTTTTTTCTTAAGTTCGAAAAAATTTCAATATTTTCCGAATACATTTCAAAAGAATTGCTGAGTGTTTTCGATTGATTGCCAATGCTTGCAAATAATGTCTATTGCAAATCTATTTTATTTTAATTCTTAATGTTACTGTATAAAAACATGGACGTATCTAAGTCGACAACCTCCTTCCGTGAAATCCCTACGCATATGCACTATATATCAGTAATACAGGATATTGCTGTGTATTCAGTCGACGGATCTATAACACGCAAGTAAGTTATAACAAAGTCAGATTATTATGCCTAAATTACCATTACTGATCTTAATCAGTTAAAAAATTAATTCTTCGGTGATAAGCTTTAATTTTTATAAAAAAATTCTTAACAAATAAAACAGCACTAGCGTAGGGTTATTCTGAGTATTAGGAGCCCGCACCATCCCATTTTCAAGCACATTTTCAGACTGATTTTCACCATATAATCCTACAGACATAGAAGCTTAAACGTTGCCATAAGCGCTTTTTGCATCCCTCTACTTTTTCTTAATCGACTAGTCTTATGTATCATTTAATGCTCAGAGGTAAACAGAGCTCTATTAGTATGTTTACCATAACCCTCTGATGACGTTTCAAGCCTACCAAGAGTTGAGGTTGAATTAAAACATATATGTAATATGAAAATACTTCTGTAGAACTAAGAAAGGACGTCTGATTTACAAACAGAACAAATAGGTCTTTTGTCTGGGTTTTTTTATGGAGGGAGGGGGGTTGTTTCGGTTTTTTGGGGGGAGAGGGGGTGGGCTTTTTTTTTTTTTTTTTGGTTTGTTTTTAGTTGTTTATATATCAAGATATTTAATCTGTGATTTACAAGAAATGTGTTTATTTTAGACAGGTTGAACATACTTGTGAACAGATATTCATTGTACAAAAAGATTTTTTTAAGAGGTTGGTAACCTCCTGCTTCCATGTCGCGATATAACTGAAATATTGTTGAAAGCGACGTAAAACACCAATCAACCAACCAACCAACAAAAAGATTTAAGTCAAGTCAGAATTATACATGTTAATGCATAATTATAAACGTCTCTAGTGTTAGTACATCAATAGTAATAAACTGTGTCATGTAAGATAAGATTCAGGAAGTGTAATTGGTAAACTTATTATAAGCTTTTCAAGTTTTACCAGCGCAAAGTACGTGGCAGTTACCTTAGAGATACAATGTTTACACTTGGAGTTGTCTTTTCTTTGTATATATCACCTGTCACCCCGCGTGTCTCCGATTTAAAAATAGTTTTCCACGTGATATACAATTGTATTATGTAAACACTTTCAGCTGATAGGATATGGCGGAATTCAGGACCGACGTAAAGCATGATTTTGATTTGGAAGTTGTGAAAACAGAATTTGAGAAGTGTCACGAAACGGACGACCATCTGGTGCTGGAGAATTACGTCAATGCTTATGTAGAACTCAACAGGTAAATAATGAATGTAGATATACAGGGCATTGCCACATATATTGAAGAGACGACATTAGATATAGTACTTTTATAAATAATATATTTGTCATTATCAATGATCAAATTGAATTAACAGAGGAGGAAGGAAACGTACACAGTTAAAATAATATTAAAAAGTACAAAATGACAAATAGGTAAGTTATAAAATACAACACAGGAAAGAAAGAGGAGGGGCCCGGAAGGGTGGGTTGCAGGGTCGTAGGAAGCATTTGAAAAGAGGGTTGGGGGAACGTTTCGTAACATTATAAAAAAAATCGGTCCATGATTGGCCAAAAAGTGCCCCATAGGTTCCTATGGACCTGTGTATATATGTGTACCCAATACATGCACTCTTGTTAATCCGACATCTTGATGTCATTTACCAGTCTATGTACTTTAAATGGCATTGATTTGGTTTAAAGCTGGCCTCTCACTATAAAAGCCGATGTGTTTCGAAAAATTTTTACGGGAGCGAGGTTGACCTATGTCGACCTCGCTCCCGTAAACAAATTTCGAAACATTTCGGCTTTTAATGGTGAGACGCCAGCTTTAAGTCAACCGTGTATCAATAGAGTACATTAGAATATACGTTCGTTTAAATATTTTCTTGTATGATTTGGGCATGAACTTCAAGTATTTATATCTTTCCATAGAATATAGGGGTTTACGATTTTTTCTTAATTCTGTATTGCGACTTGGAAGCATTGGTTACCAATATACAAATTGCATTGTCAGATTCTCATACATAGAATATAGAATATGAATACTGTTTTGACGTCATTCCAAGATTATTTCACGTATATGGTGAAGGCAACTGCCTGATGCAATGCATACAAATTTAGACCTTTGCAACGGACCCACCCGAAGCAGTGAGGAATCTTTTACGTGCCACGCCTACCGTGACATGGGATCTCGGTTTTACTGTCTCATCCGAAGGACAGAACACCGATGCGCCCAGGGCGGGAGCCGAACCTGGGACCTCTCAATCACGAGCCGAGCACCTTATCCACTAGACCACACCGGCTTCATGCGAAGAAAAAGATCAGCAATATATTATACCATCATATGCAACTAATCATATTTGTACACACATTTAGAAGAACCCATTCGCTCAAATTACAGTTTGAAATTATTATTGAAAATTGATTTAATTTTGATTTACTAAATGTTTCAGTTTAGAATTCTTTCCACTTAGTCAAACTCCAATGCAATGATCCCAGAGTTAGCAGTGAGGGTCTCTTATGTGCTACTATTTATAGAGGCACGGGTCGCCTTTTTACTTGCTGATGAAGCCGGCGTAGCCTAGTGGTATCGCGTCGGACTCCTGATCGGGAGGCCGGGGTTCGAGTCCCGCTCTGGTCATTCCGGTGTCATGTCTTTCGGATGAGACAGTAAAAACCGAGGCCCCGTGTCGTGGTATACATGGCACGTTAAAGATCCCTCACTGCTTCGGGTGGGTCCGTTGCATAGGTCAAAATTTGTATTTCCCGCATCAGGCAGATGCCGTCACCATATACGTGAAAAATTCGTGGTGTGCCGTAAAACAAAAATCAATCAATCAATTTTACTTGCTGATGCGAAAGACCGAGCACAGAAGAGTCAGCGGTGAGATTCGAACTTGGGACATCTGGTCCATTATCATACCATCCATCTTACCGATTGAGTTACCTCACCATATACATATATGTGAATTAACCTTGGAGAGACGTTAAACAATAAACCAAATATTTATTGTCCCATGTTGTTCTTTTGTGTCCCGGTTGTATATTGTAGAAAACCAGGAAGGGCGACGTCCCCTGTATCTCATCCCACCAGATGGACTGATCATGTGAGAGGTCTCATCACCAGACAGACTGATCACGGGGTAGGTGGCATCCTCACTAGACGTAGTAATCAAGTGGAAGATGTCGTCCTCACCAGACGCACTGATCAAATGGAAGGCCTCATCCCCACCAAGACCGACGGATCACATGGTCCCGATATAGTAAATGTAATAACAACTTTATGACTAACGGTCTCTGTTTTGCAGATTCTTTCGGCTATCGGGAAGATTGTTCGGATTTGTGGCAAAAGATTTGGAAGAAAAAATAGATGTTCTTCACTCTCACAGAAATGGAAAAGCAAGAGAACACTATGTCTCCATTCAAAGTATGATCGAATACGAAAAAACAAATGGACTTCTAACTGTCAAAGGTAAACTACCATCAGGGTCAAGATCATTACTTCGTCTACACAGAGCATCAGAGTTCATATTTGAATTCATGGAGAAGTTAAAAGAGAGCAATGACAACGATAAAACAGCTCAGATCGCCTCCAGTGTATATGAGCGTACATTAGCCCGCTTCCATCCCTGGATCGTCCAGAAGATGGCTGGAGTCGCCATGTACATGCTACCCAGTCGCAAACAGCTCCTGGAAACCATGTGTAAACAAAACTACTCACAGCTAAATACTTTATTAAGTGGGACAGTTACCGTGGGACGACCGCTTTACGCTATTATACAGAAGCTGTACGGGGACAATGATTTACTAGATCTTCCTTGATATTCTTCTGAACAAAATTAGACATGCTTTAATTGATACCATATTGCTATTGACAATAACGCGGTCGGAAGATATGTAGAAAATGATTGATAATGTGATGTATTAGACATTTTTCCAATTCTAAATGATGAAAGGTTCTAATACTGAACAAAACGCTTTTACCAGAATTTTCATTATGACCTTAATAAGAAGATTTTGACGTCACAGTAATATGGCGCAAAAAGTCATATGTACGGTATTGCCCCTTTGATATCATGTAAAATTGGAGGAATGTTTATGCTTTATCCATTTACTGTTTTTCTTTTTATGATAGATCTTTTCACTATTGCTGCTGGACCGACATTTTGGTTGGTAAATAATAACATATCCCGTAAAATTTTTGACGTCGTATCTAAAAAAGAAAAGATCTCTGACGTCATTTTGCGGGAAGTTCTGATTTTGCCAACCAAAAACATCAGTCCGCAGTAACAGTGAAAATGTCTATATTCTAACTGACGTGTTTTTATAGCTTTTAGCCTAGCAAAAGTGATAAAAAATATGTAGTTCTGAAAGCACTGTATCCTACGAACGACAGCCAATGTTACAGTTTTGAAAAATAGGTCAAAAGTCTACTGTTTTTTCTCTTTTACATTAGTTTTTCAACTTATACAAGAAATTCAATATACATTGGCTTTCCTTAATATTTTACAAATGTTTTCAAGCGTCGTATACAGTAAATCCGAGTTATGTACAAATGGCTCTGCAAATTAAACATCATAATGATTTTATACATGATGCACAATGGTTTTTATCAACAAAACGGACGTGTATAATCCCTTCTCCACCTCTAGCTGTGATATTTGTGAACTTGTGTGCGTAAACCTCCCTTTTTCCACGGAAAATTTCGATTTATTTTACTACAGATTACACGGAATAAAGGCGATGATTACTACGTCTTGCGTTTTGTCGTAATTTGTAAGGCGTTCCTTTCATCACCGTTTCTTGATAAGGAAATATAATAATTTTACTTGAAGATAGGCAGATTCAAAATGTAAAAAGAACTGTTTACTGCTAAACCGCCTGGCGAAATAACGTCATCCGTGACGGTTCAAAGTAAGTTTTATAGGTGTGTTCAACCAGAGACTTATAATACACAATAAATGATAGAATCCTTTGGTTCAAGATCAAAACAGTGGAAGCCCCCTCCAAATTATAATAAAATAAATAAATAGATAAATAATGCATATGGATTAAAGACAGAAAAGGTCTAAATAACTGAAATGACGACGTACTAGTTTCTCAAGGTTTCTTGCATTAATAAAAAGGTCATTCCGGATGACGTCATTAAATGGGATACAAGATTCTGTGTACCCACAACCAATACAGTAATGCAGAAGTTAAGCACCATTATGGTGCAGAATCTCCCATCAAAACTATAAAATAAGATACAGGAAATCCCCCAACAAAATTATAAAATATGGTACAGGAAATACCCAATCAAAACTATGAAATATGGTACAGGAAATGCCCCATCAAAACTATAAAATATGTCACAGGAAATCCCAAGTCAAAACTGTAAAATATAGTACAGGAAATGCCCCATAAAAATTATAAAATATGGTACAGGAAATCCCCCATCAAAACTACAACATATGGTACAGGAAATCCCCCATCAAAACTATAAAATATGGTACAGGAAATCCCCCATCAAAATTATAAAATACACCATCAAAACTATAAAATATGTCACAGGAAATCCCCCATCATAACTATAAAATATAGTACAGGAAATCCCCTATCAAAACTATAAAATATGGTACAGGAAATCCCCCATCAAAACTATGAAATATGGTACAGGAAATCCCCCATCAAAACTATAAAATATGGTACAGGAAATCCCCCATCAAAACTATGAAATATGGTACAGGAAATGCCCCATCAAAACTATAAAATATGGTAAGGAAATGCCCCATCAAAACTATAAAATATGGTACAGGAAATGCCCCATCAAAACTATAAAATATGCCACAGGAAATGCCCCATCAAAACTATAAAATATGGTACAGGAAATCCCCCATCAAAACTATATAATAAGGTACAGAAATCCCCCATCAAAACTATAAAATAAGGTACAGAAAATCCCCCATCAAAACTATAAAATATAGTACAGGAAATGCCCCATTAAAACTAAAAAAATACCCCATCAAAACTATAAAATAAGGTACAGAAAATCCCCCATCAAAACTATAAAATATGGTACAGGAAATGCCCCATCAAAATTATAAAATATGGTACAGGAAATCCCCCATCAAAACTATGAAATATAGTACAGGAAATGTCCCATTAAAACTATAAAATACCCCATCAAAACTATAAAATTGATGTAACATTGGACATTGGGGACCTAAATGCAGTAAACGGACATATTTAATTACAATAAATGAATCTGATTCATCTGTATGGGACATGTATCAACGATGAATTTAAGAAATATTTTTCGATTTTCTGAAACAAGAAGTGAGGTAGATGCACAGAAGTGAATTCGATTTTATTTTTGTACAGGATGATATTTTTATAATAAAACAGTGAATAACTACGAATGTTTTTGCTTGTAAAAGTGTTGCTTAATCATTGTCACTTTGACCCAAGATACAGTATCTAAAGGTCAAAAAGTGTTATTTTATAATATGGTACAATTTACCGATCTTGTTAAATATTGTAGGTTTTGATATATTTATGATCCAGTGAAAGTCTAGTATCCCTATGGAGAAAGATCAATATGTTGGAAATTACACAAATAGAAACTCTTCCTAGCAACTGTCTGAAAGTAACAACTTGTATAAAGATCTGATTACAATACTCATTTATATAGAATATTTTCCCAGTGTTGTATTTGAAGGTTTCTGCTCAAACTATAAATATATTTTTACTTTGACAGTGCATATACTTGAAATATTTTCAGCTTGTTTCATAAATTAATCTTTACAAATCTGAAATTGTTTGCTTTATTCCATTTATTAACATGTACGTATGTTAAATGTTTGAACCCATATGAAATACATATTCACAGCAGAGATACTGATCAGACCCTGTAAATCCTGACTTGACTTTGTCAGTTACCAAACATATATCATTCCCTAAAAATTTCATTAAAATTGCTACAGTGTTTATTTTCAGGCTGATTTAGGTACAGTATTTGTGCCCATTCCCAATGTAAAATCGTATTTTTTTCCCAATTTGAAGTGAAAGAATCCCAATGCTACAGAAATAGAGAGAAAGGTCACCAAACCTTTTTACTGAGCCATAACTGAACATTCTTTCACTTCAGTTGATCCTTGATTTTCAGGAGAAGTTTCACAACAATGCACTAAGCGTTGAATACACACATACTAATACAAATACTGTAGAATGAAGTAAACAAGCATGTATATCTTGTACAACAGGTAATGTGCACAAAGGTTGTTTCTAGCATGTCAGTAGCACAGGTAGTGTGCACAAACTTTGTCTCTAGCATGAGAGTAGCACAGGTAGTGTGCACAGACTTTGGCTATAGCATGAGAGTAGCACAGGTAGTGTCCACAGACTTTGGCTATAGCATGAGAGTAGCACAGGTAGTGTGCACAGACTTTGGCTATAGCATGAGAGTAGCACAGGTAGTGTCCACAGACTTTGGCTATAGCATGAGAGTAGCACAGGTAGTGTCCACAAACTTTGGCTATAGCATGAGAGTAGCACAGGTAGTGTCCACAGACTTTGGCTATAGCATGAGAGTAGCACAGGTAGTGTCCACAGACTTTGTCTCTAGCATGAGAGTAGCACAGGTAGTGTCCACAAACTTTGGCTATAGCATGAGAGTAGCACAGGTAGTGTCCACAGACTTTGGCTATAGCATGAGAGTAGCACAGGTAGTGTCCACAGACTTTGGCTATAGCATGAGAGTAGCACAGGTAGTGTGCACAGACTTTGGCTATAGCATGAGAGTAGCACAGGTAGTGTGCACAGACTTTGGCTATAGGATGAGAGTAGCACAGGTAGTGTCCACAAACTTTGTCTATAGCATGAGAGTAGCACAGGTAGTGTCCACAGACTTTGGCTATAGCATGAGAGTAGCACAGGTAGTGTCCACAGACTTTGGCTATAGCATGAGAGTAGCACAGGTAGTGTCCACAAACTTTGGCTATAGCATGAGAGTAGCACAGGTAGTGTGCACAAACTTTGTCTCTAGCATGAGAGTAGCACAGGTAGTGTCCACAGACTTTGGCTATAGCATGAGAGTAGCACAGGTAGTGTGCACAGACTTTGGCTATAGCATGAGAGTAGCACAGGTAGTGTGCACAGACTTTGGCTATAGCATGAGAGTAGCACAGGTAGTGTGCACAGACTTTGGCTATAGCATGAGACTAGCACAGGTAGTGTGCACAGACTTTGGCTATAGCATGAGAGTAGCACAGGTAGTGTGCACAGACTTTGGCTATAGCATGAGAGTAGCACAGGTAGTGTGCACAGACTTTGGCTATAGCATGAGAGTAGCACAGGTAGTGTCCACAGACTTTGGCTATAGCATGAGAGTAGCACAGGTAGTGTGCACAGACTTTGGCTATAGCATGAGAGTAGCACAGGTAGTGTGCACAATCTTTGTATTTGGCATGCCAGTAACACAAGTAGTGTGCACAAACTTTATCTCTAGCATGCCAGTAGCATAGGAAGTGTGCATAATGCAATTACAGCAACTTAGCAACTTACCAGTAGGATAGTTGATAAAGTATGATTCTTACATGCCATACAAATTGTAACTCTAACATGCTAGTAGTAGATAAAATGTAGTGTGTACATGCATAAACTATGACAATAACATGTCATTAGCATATAACAGGGAGAGTACACATACTATTACATTAAAATGCTAGTGGCATATAATGAATAGTATGCACATACTATAACTTTAAAATGCCACTGGAATATAACAGTATGCATTCATAAACTATAACTTGCAAGTAACACATAATGAGTAGTGTGAACAATCTCTGATCCATACATGCCAGTGGCATAATCCAGGTAGTTTCCACAAACTATGAATCTTTTACATGCCAGTGGCATAACACAAATGGTATGCACAAACTATGACTCCTACATGCCAGTGGCATAATGCAAACATATGCATAAACTATGACTCTCTAACATGCCAGTGGCATCAAACAGATAGTATGTACAAACTATGATTTTCTGAAATGCCAGTGGCATAATACAGATATTATGCAAACTGACTCTTGCATGCATAATGGCATAATGCAGACAGTATGCAGAAACTATGAATCTTTACCATGCCAATGACATGTAACAGTTAGTATGCACAAATTATGATTCTCCACCATGCCAGTGGCATAATACAAATAGTATTCACAAACCTATGATTCTCTAACATGCCAATGACATAATACAGTTTGTTTACACAAACTATGACTCGACCATGTCAGTGCAGGGAAACAGATTTTCAAAATTAATGTGTCTATTACATGTGCTTGAATATTCAACTTTGAATACATCAACATGAGCTGAATGAACTTAAATACATGTACTCGAAAATAAAATTAAAAACAAAGATACAAGCATATCAGGAAGTGCATATCACCTTTATAAATCATTTACATACATGTTATGTAAACATATCAAAAATGTAAACAGTTATGAATAATATTGTAATTGATACAGAAATATAGCATTTCTCTGCAACAAGTACTATAATGTATATAATGCATAAACATGTATTCTAAGACTAAATCATTCAACACTTTATACTAGCTATGATAATCACAACAGAAAGTGAAATTGCCTTAACATGATTATAATATATGCACTTTGACACAGTCTGAAGCTGTACTAGTCACATCCATTAATGTCAATTACTTTGATACCCTTGCGTAGTCTTGTATGCCAAATGGTATATACTGTACTATACATCTGAATACCTTATACCTATCATAAACAGTATGATGGATTACTTTCATTGTAATAGACTTTGCTGCCATTAACTGTAGTCCTAATGTGAAGGGAGGAAATAAAACGTATTCCCACAAAAATGAGGTAAAGAACAATGAAACGCTCTTATGATGTCATAAGGTTGCAAACATTCAACATCGTTTCAAACTTATAGTACACAAGTGCCATCTAACAGATGGCAAAGCTCATTGTTACAATACAGAAAACTAAAACTACCAAACTGTGGAAAGATAAGCACAGATTACAAAGACTTGCCCTTTTGTTGACATCTGAGAAAAGCACCAGAACTATACTCTCACATTCACAACATATACCTAACAAAACAAAGATTGGTACTCATAGGACACATTCTCCCGCAGCAACAAATTTGTATACTGTTACTTATACATTTCTGTAGTACCAAATGTGTTACAGATGTTCAGATACATAAATGACAGTATCAAAGTGTCAGTATGGAAGATATTAGTAAGAGTATCAAAAAGTTTTAACTCATATTCAAAAGGCCATAACTGTTAAGTAGACAGCAATCACCACCTTTCAAGCACATCTACTTTTAATGGTCTTCCATTGTGCCAAGTTACATTCAAATCATTCAGACATATAGGAGGAGCTGCAATGACAAAATAATACCATCAAAGCTGTTAAGAAATCTAAGGGCTGTAACATTTCCAAAAATGTTTAAAGTAATCCCTATATTGCACATCTACATATTGTGACCTTCACTGTACAAAGTTTCATTAAAATTTAACAAAGGATTTGGGAGGAGTTGTATCGATATGGTGAATAAGGCTCTAATGCATAAAAGTCGAAGTTTATCAAACAAACTGGGAGTAGTTATCTACTTTGCCAGGTGACCACTTGCAAAAAACTTTCCAGAAAGTTCAATATAAAAAAATGGATAGACAGACAGTGATTCCTACATCCTCCTATAACTTTGCTTGCAGGAGATATAATGAGCCTGCAGTTAACAGTCTATGGGGGTATAATGAGCCTGTAGTCAACAGTCTATGGGGGTATAATGAGCCTGTAGTTAACAGTCTATGGGGGTATAATAAGCCTGTAGCTAACAGTCTATGGGGGTGTAATGAGCCTGTAGTCAACAGTCTATGGGGGTATAATAAGCCTGTAGCTAACAGTCTATGGGGGGTATAATGAGCCTGTAGTCAACAGTCTATGGGGGTATAATGAGCCTGTAGTTAACAGTCTATGGGGATATAATAAGCCTGTAGTCAAGTCTATGGGGGTATAATGAGCCTGTAGTCAACAGTCTATGGGGGTATAATGAGCCTGTAGTCAACAGTCTATGGGGGTATAATAAGCCTGTAGTCAACAGTCTATGGGGGTATAATGAGCCTGTAGTTAACAGTCTATGGGGGTATAATAAGCCTGTAGTCAAGTCTATGGGGGTATAATGAGCCTGTAGTTAACAGTCTATGGGGGTATAATGAGCCTGTAGTCAACAGTCTATGGGGGTATAATGAGCCTGTAGTTAACAGTCTATGGAGGTATAATGAGCCTGTAGTCAACAGTTTATGGGGGTATAATAAGCCTGCAGTTAACAGTCTATTGGGGGTATAATGAGCCTGTAGTCAACAGTCTATGGGGGTATAATAAGCCTGCAGTTAACAGTCTATTGGGGGTATAATGAGCCTGTAGTCAACAGTCTATGGGGGTATAATGAGCCTGTAGTTAACAGTCTATGGGGGTATAATAAGCCTGCAGTTAAAAGTCTATTGGGGGTATAATGAGCCTGTAGTCAACAGTCTATGGGGGTATAATGAGCCTGTAGTCAATAGTTTATGGGGGGTATAATGAGCCTGTAGTCAACAGTCTATGGGGGTATAATGAGCCTGTAGTCAATAGTTTATGGGGGGTATAATGAGCCCGCAGTTAACAGTCTATGGGGGTATAATAAGCCTGTAGTCAACAGTTTATGGGGGGTATAATGAGCCTGTAGTCAACAGTCTATTGGGGGTATAATGAGCCTGCAGTTAACAGTCTATGGGGGTATAATGAGCCTGCAGTTAACAGTCTATGGGGGTATAATGAGCCTGTAGTCAACAGTCTATGGGGGTATAATGAGCCTGTAGTCAACAGCCTATGGGGGTATAATAAGCCTGTACATAACAGTCTATTGGGGGTATAATAAGCCTGCAGTTAACAGTCTATGGGAGTGTAATGAGCCTGTAGTCAACAGCCTATGGGGGTATAATAAGCCTGTAGCTAACAGTCTATTGGGGGTATAATAAGCCTGTAGTCAACAGTCTATGGGGTATAATGAGCCTGTAGTCAAGTCTATTGGGGGTGTAATGAGCCTGTAGTCAACAGTCTATTGGGGGTGTAATGAGCCTGTAGTCAACAGTCTATGGGGGTATAATGAGCCTGTAGTCAACAGTCTATGGGGGTATAATGAGCCTGTAGTCAACAGTTTATGGGGGGTATAATGAGCCTGTAGTCAACAGTTTATGGGGGGTATAATAAGCCTGTAGTTAACAGTCTATGGGGGTATAATGAGCCTGTAGTTAACAGTCTATGGGGGTGTAATGAGCCTGTAGTTAACAGTCTATGTGGGTATAATGAGCCTGTAGTCAACAGTTTATGGGGGGGTATAATGAGCCTGCAGTTAACAGTCTATGGGGGTGTAATGAGCCTGTTGTTAACAGTTTATGGGGGTATAATGAGCCTGCAGTTAACAGTCTATGGGGGTATAATGAGCCTGCAGTTAACAGTCTATGGGGGTATAATGAGCCTGCAGTTAACAGTCTATGGGAGTGTAATGAGCCTGTAGTTAACAGTCTATGGGGGTATAATGAGCCTGTAGTCAACAGTCTATGGGGGTATAATGAGCCTGTAGTTAACAGTCTATGGGGGTATAATGAGCCTGTAGTCAACAGTCTATTGGGGGTGTAATGAGCCTGTAGTCAACAGTCTATTGGGGGTGTAATGAGCCTGTAGTCAACAGTCTATGGGGGTATAATGAGCCTGTAGTCAACAGTCTATGGGGGTATAATGAGCCTGTAGTCAACCGTCTATGGGGGTGTAATGAGCCTGTAGTCAACAGTCTATGGGGGTATAATGAGCCTGTAGTCAACAGTTTATGGGGGGTATAATGAGCCTGCAGTTAACAGTCTATGGGAGTGTAATGAGCCTGTAGTTAACAGTCTATGTGGGTATAATAAGCCTGTAGTCAACAGTTTATGGGGGGTATAATGAGCCTGTTGTTAACAGTCTATGAGGGTATATTAAGCCTGTAGCTAACAGTCTATGGGGGTACAATGTGCCTGTAGTTAACAGTCTTTGAAGTACAACACTTGCAGACAGATAACAAGGTATTGCATAACCTCCACTTGTCTCCACCAGTAGAGCTAAAAATGTACTTCCCATAATTAAAGCAACTACAATTACCCCCACATATCCTACTTACAATATGAATCTAATTCAACACTAACTGTTAAATTTTACAAGCTAAAAAGATACATTTGCATGTACATGTATTTCTTACAGCATGCAACTTGAAATACAAAAATCGGTGAAACAAGTCCAGTATTGTCAATTTCCCATAAAACTGGGATTTCTTTTACAGTTACAAAGACATCTGCTTAATATTCAAGCAGCAATGCCATTTATTGCTGTGTTCTTTTCTCCTCTTAAGGAAAGTTTCAAGGTTTTTGCTTCAATTATATCTATAAATATAAACAACAATTTGGAGACATTATTTTGTTAAAAAAATGTTTTAATCAATGTTAAAATATATCCCCTTCACAACACGAAATTCAGTCTGCTACAGAAAACAAAAGTCAATTTGGCAAAATGAGACGATTTTGATTCAGTACACTAAGATAAGAGTTGTCTATGCAAATGATAATGAAAGTAATCATAACTGTTTGAAAAGCTACAGCAATACAATCATTCTATTTTAGAAATTTTGTTACTCAAATTATGCTGAGTATGCATCAATAGCAAATAATAATTTCAGCTTTATTCTCAGAAAAATTTGTACTAAACATTGTATGTTTTGTCTATTATACCAGGGATTCAAAGCTTTGTACATTATTATGGTTTTCATACAAAGATAGAAAATGTAACAATTATTGATTTTATTGTAATGCAGAAATTACATCACTTGCTGGGATATTAGGCAGTTCAGTAGTGGCAGGAGGAGGGACAATTTCAGCAACAGTGGGCAATTTCATTCCAAAAGTTTCTACCCCCTCATCTACACGTGCTTTTGTGAATAATGATGTTGACACAGTTATCTTTCCTTTCTTAGGTAACACAGTATTTCCATCCTCTTCTTTGCATATCACTATAGGCATGCTTGATGACACTTCATTATGTTGTTGTTGTGGTTGTTCACTGCTCTCTGCTGATGTCTTTTTTTGTTTGCCTTTGTTTGGAGATGCTGATACAATGGAGTTTGATGTATTATATTTGGTATGTGCCTGGAAATAAACAAGTGTTTAAACCAATTCATCTGTTTAATCATATTCGAACTTAAAAATCTTTCAAGATATACTGCTAGAAAACTTTAAGTCAAAACTCACAAAACCACACCTTCATTTTCTCTCCCTTTAAATTGCAGTACAATATTCAAGTGGCTCTTTTATTTAATTTTCATATCATCATCATTGATGAATACATTAAGACACTTAAAAGTTTAAGTGATCCTAGTTCAAATATATCAATACATCATATAGATGAACATGTGCAGACATAAGGAAGGAGTACTCCTAACTGATGGCAGTAACAATAATTATCCTGACATATCATCTTTCCTGTTATTGTTACAATCTGTAATATTTCTAGCATTAGATCCATAACAAGTTTTCATTAGAATTACATCTCTTTGGAATATTAAGTATATAAGGACATGTCTTTTTACGTCATAAAAGTGGTATGACATTATACAGCTAAATATGATCTTTAAATAAAATTGTTTTGGTTGTTAGCCAGAATATTCCTGGCCCAGCTCACAGAGCCATGAGGGAAAATCTTGTTTACAGGAAAATCAAAAGTTCAGCATTATCATTCTAAGTTCAGGATTGCCATACTTACGCTAATCACAATGCTGATAATCTATTACATTTATATATACAATGTATAACTTCTATCATCTCAATATCACATGTATAAAGATGATACAGATTTCAATTACTTTTTGTTTATGACAAGCAAGTCCACGTGTAGTGGAGAATTGATGGTCACATTCATCACACTGATGCCAGTCAGCTTGATTCAACTTGCTAACTTTTCGAGTTTTCTGATATTCTGGGTCATGTGTTCTCATGTGATGATGAAGATTGGCCATCTGTGAAAATCCTTTCTCACAGCCCTCTACTTTACATTTGTATGGTTTATCTCCTATTGAAATGTAAAATCTGAATTATTCTTCAAGTTTACAAAAAAGTATCACGTATAATATATAATGCACTAAGAAAATATCAACAACTTGATCAAGTCTATCTACAAAAAAGCATATGCATGTGATGTGAACCAAATTCTTTGAGATTGATTTAAACATGACATTTCAAAAGGAAAAGCAGTGATTTTATTATAGTGTGTTTGACAGGGTTTTTTCTATATTTCCTATGACATCATAGTGTGTCTGACAGGGCTTTTTTCTATATTTCCTATGATGTTATAGTGTGTCCGACAGGGCTTTTTTCTATACATGTATTTCCTATGACATTATAGTGTGTCTGACAGGGCTTTTTTCTATATTTCCTATGATGTTATAGTGTGTCCGACAGGGCTTTTTTCTATACATGTATTTCCTATGACATCATAGTGTGTCTGACAGGGCTTTTTTCTACATTTCCTATGATGTTATAGTGTGTCTGACAGGGCTTTTTTCTATACATGTATTTCCTATGACATTATAGTGTGTCTGACAGGGCTTTTTTCTATATTTCCTATGATGTTATAGTGTGTCTGACAGGGCTTTTTTCTATATTTCCTTTGATATTATAGTGTGTCTGATCGGGCTTTTTTTCTATAATTGTATTTCCTATGACATTATAGTGTATCTGACAGGGCTTTTTTCTATACATGTATTTCCTATGACATTATAGTGTGTCTGACAGGGCTTTTCTCTATATTTCCTATGATTTTATAGTGTGTCTGACAGGGCTTTTTTCTATACATGTATTTCCTATGACATTATAGTGTGTCTGACAGGGCTTTTTTCTATATTTCCTATGATGTTATAGTGTGTCCGACAGGGCTTTTTTCTATACATGTATTTCCTATGATGTTATAGTGTGTCTGACAGGGCTTTTTTCTATATTTCCTATGACGTTATAGTGTGTCTGACAGGTCTTTTTTCTATACATGTATTTCCTATGACATTATAGCGTGTCTGACAGGGTTTTTTTTCTATATTTCCTATGATGTTATAGTGTGTCTGACAGGGCTTTTTTCTATATTTCTTATGATGTTATAATGTGTCTGATCGGCTTTTTTCTATACATGTATTTCCTATGACATTATAGTGTGTCTGACAGGGCTTTTCTTTCTATATTTCCTATGATATTATAGAGTGTCTGACAGGGCTTTTTTTCTATATTTCCTTTGATATTATAGTGTGTCTGACAGGTTTTTTTTTCCATATTTCCTATGATATTATAGTGTGTCTGACAGTGGTTTTTTTCTACATTTCCTATGATATTATAGTGTCTGACAGGTTTTTTCTATATTTCCTATGACATTATAGTTTGTCTGACAGTGGTTTTTTTTCTATATTTCCTATGATATTATAGTATGTCTGACAGGGTTTTGTTCTATATTTCCTATAATATTATAGTGTGTCGCACAGGGTTTTTTTTCTATATTTCCTATTATATTATAGTGTGTCTGACAGTGGTTTTTTTCTACATTTCCTATGATATTATAGTGTCTGACAGGTTTTTTCTATATTTCCTATGATATTATAGTGAGTCTGACAGTGGTTTTTTTCTACATTTCCTATGATATTATAGTGTCTGACAGGTTTTTTTCTATATTTCCTATGATATTATAGTGTGTCTAACGGTTTTTTCTATATTTCCTATGATATTATAGTGTCATCAGTTTACATTTAATGTGTCTGACTAACATAAGTTAGTGTTTTTATATTTTCCTATGATTTATAGTGATGAGACATGTTGTAAGCCAAGGAAGTTTTAAATGTCTATACACAATTGATACAAACCTTTAAAATTTTTCTCAAATATCTATACATAATTGATACAAACATTTAGAATTTTTCTAAAATATCTAATGTTTTTCTCTATAACTTTATATCAAAATATTAATATTCAATTGTGTAAAATACATGTACATGTTCAGCATGTGCATTTGTAAAAATGAGAAGCATAGTTAAATATGAACAAATGAAATATAAAACATTGAAATATTTGTCAATTTTATAATTGTTTTGTGGTCAGGAATTTATAGCTGGTCATTAAAGAAATGTTCTTAACTAATCTTATTTTCATGTGGTAGTTGAGGGACTTCATAATCATTGGTTAAATGTGAACTAATGAACTCTGTTCTACAAAGAATTGCATATCCATTGAGCTTGACCTTCTGAGGTCATGCTTTGAGGAAAAATCAATCAAATTTTATGTACATGTATATAGGTATTATAAATGCCATGGGTAAGTCATAATAATGTCTATCTGTAGTACATGTACATATAAAAATCCATGTACATTTCTGACAGAATTATGTTTAAAGCAGTCTTACGGAAAACTCAGTAACCCAATGTCAGAGGCTACCAGATTTATTGCTGGGCTACTAAAAGTTCTCAAACAAAGCATACAATGAGCTAGATAAATTTGTCTGTAGAAGAGTGGTTCAAAAAAGTTTCTGTGAACACTGTTAAAGAACTCTTGATATAGGAAATAATTCCACATAACCTGGTCCTATGGCTATGATGAATCAAATACACAATACATTTCCTGTAGCTTTGCTGGTTCCACATCCACATTAATCCATATATAACGTTGTGGACACTTAATCTCCAGAAAAAACCACTAACATTCATTTGGTACAGTGGTAGAATTTATCAGTTGATCCAACCAGACTGCGTTGAAATAAGGTCAACAGAAGTAAGAATCTATACCAAGTGAATTCAAAATTGTGCTTGAAACAACTCAGTCACACAGGCTCCAATCATGTGGAGCCAATGGGGTTTGTGAGGTACAATCTACCCTGTGGGTTTCACATGATGATGAAACGTGAACTAGATCTGTAATTCTAATGTATAACAATGTGCCAAATTTCATTCAGATAATTCGAAGTGAAACAAGAGCAACACCAAACATAGCATCCCATTGCACAGCAGCAAAATCCATGGCACTAAATTGACCCTGACCTTTGACCTTTTGATCCCAAAATCAATAGGGATTATTCTCTCATTATTCTGAAGCCATATGTGAAGTATGAACAAAATAAAGCTAAATTGTGGCTTCCAGAATAACAGCTTTTCTATGATGACCAATAGTGACCTTAACCTTTGACCTTTTAACACTACAATCAATAAAGATCTTCCTCTCAATATACTTAAGCTATATATGAAGTATGAATCCAACAGAGCCAAAACTGTGACTTCCAGAGTGTCTACAAGGTTTTGTTACAGACACACGCATGCACACACTCCCACTTGAGCTGTACCATTACTATTTCCCTCCCTGCAACGCTGTTGCAAGGAGATAATAATTTATGAAAACAAAAGTGACAGACGAAAAAACAGAGACAAGACCTATAATTCCCAGGTTTCACTGGCAGGTGACTAATAATTACTGTGACTACAACAGCAATGCCCTTTACTAGTGCCACAACGTGATGGATCTTTATTATTCTTTTGCAGCCTTGCATGTACAATGAAGACAGAAAAAGCAGTGTGATATCCAATATTCCTTGACAATAACATGTAAATATTAATTGATCATCCTTTTGTCATTTGTTTTTGATTGCCATATCAAATGTTATGTTATACAATACCATTTTATAGAAAAAAAAATTTGACATAATCTTTTTCTGAGACAAAACCTCTTGAACTTTCCTTGGCACAAGAGTGACAATGAAACTGTACAATAATGTGTAAATGCAGCAGTTCTCTGAAAAATATTTTCACTGCACAACATTTATATTTGGTACAACAGCCTATTAAGTTTCGATCAAAATTCTAGAAAACAATTATCATTGACTATAAGTCAATAAAGGGTCGTAACTACGATAACAGTGTGCTAAATTTCAATTATATACCTCACAGTATAACCTAATAAAACTCTTGAAAAAAAAAGTTTTTAACACAGTTTTCATCAACTTTCCGCCAGGCCCATAACTTGGTCAAAAAATAATAAAATCTCATAAAACATGACCTTGATCTGCAACTCTGCTATATAGAACTGTGTACCAACTTTCATTTAAATACCTTAAAGTTTATCCTAAAATAATACCGTTAAACAGAATTTGTATAATTAATTTTCAGTCAATAAAGGGCAATAATACAGACAAAAATCTGTTGAAACACGAACCTGATCTGTAACTTTTATCTTAAGTGACAGATGGACGGTCAGACACTACAGGGACAGACACAGACAAAAATTATAGTCCCAGGTTTCAACAGTAGGGGACTAATAAAAAATCTCTTAGTGATGTTTCATAATGTTTTGATACTATCTCATGATCGTACAAGTCCCTGAAATTTCTGTCCATTTTTTCTTGAGAAGTCAAGATACCTCAACAACTTGTAATCAAGAATGTGCCAACTAATTTTTATTTTAGAACAACCGAAAAATAATACATACATTCAAAATCAGACGTAACCATGGGTTAATTTACAGATCATTCTGTAATTTGTTACATCATGTGTTTACTTACCAGTATGCATTCGTAGATGTTGCTGGACATGACTCATTTGTTTGAAGGTTTTCTCACAGTAAGTACATTTGTACTTCCTCTCATTTGAATGAACTAACATGTGCTGATTCAAATGAGTAGTATTTTTGAAAATCTTTGAACAAGTAGGACAGCTTGGAAGGCCTCCATAAGCCCAGGTGGGTGAAGTGGAAGAAGATGATAATTTCCTCACCTTCTTCGGGGTTTCTTCTACAAATGACATAATCAATTGTCATGAGAAGCTCTAATTAAATAAATTAAGATATTTTCCATAAAATTAGGAATTATTATTGATGGGTAAAAACTGAATGTAAAAGACAAAACACATGTATAAATATCACTTAAATGTTCTAGAAATACCTACCCTCTCATTAATGATAAATTTCAAGCTTTGAAGGAGTATAAAATTGATACATCTTTGTGGCTGATAAACAAGAATACATACTATGAGTTGATACATTTTTTATTATCAAAGACCCTTTAACCCTACACGATACTGCAGTTATTTAAGTAAGTTAGCTATTCAACCTATAGATCTACAATGGTTCAACCTATATATGGACCAACAAAAGAGAAATGCCCCATTTTTAAGCCCCTCAACCTATACACTGCATCTACCTATAGCGCGGAAATTAAGTTGTGATAATATATGAAAATCACCTGGAAACTTGGAAATCACCTAATTTCAGTCTCTTGTATCAGCTCTTCATATGTAAACCAAATTTGGATATATGCTTACTTAAGAGAGAAAGAACACTATTGATTTTGGGGTCAAAAGGTCAAAATATCAAAAATCAAATATCGTTTTAGAATTTTGGATATTTGGATTTTTAGATTTTAGATTTTTAAGTTCAAAGTTTCAAAAACTCATAACATCATTTTAAAGTGTTTGAGAAATTGTGAGAAGAGAAAGTTTCGAATTTTGATTAATTTTCGCAAAACATGTTCTAAGAAATCAAAGATGACAGCAGAACTTTTGTTTGGTGCTGATTTGACCTCGGCCTTCTCAAAAGTGTTTCTTCTTTATAGAGATTCGTAGAAACTTTTGATGTCTTCTGATGACATGACTTAAAGTCGTATCACAATGGTTTTTCAGGTTTTTCACTGGCATTATTACATATGCAGTGATTTTGCAACTAAATCCATCACTTCAAAGAACTTTGGTGATACCAAATTCTGCCAGTTTTTCGTTCTGGTCTACATGAAATTTGTGACCAGCATATTCGACATAGTACCGGTATGCATGTGAATTGAATCTTCTTTCTACACCAGCTTTTTGTTGGGAAACAGTGAGTCTTCAATCAAAAAATTTCATACAACTCTTTCTACAAGACTATATCCTTTTGAATGCAGTAAAACTTGTTGGCATCTTTCTTCCATACACCAGTCAAATCCTGAAGACAGCAGTTGAAGAATTATCTTGTCCAAGACGTGTATAATCATACCTGTGTGTGTTCTTCTCTAAACAAAATTTATAAATACTGGACTCACTTGTCTCCCTTCTCAAACCATAATTTGTCCTTACTGTGTTAGCCACATCTGCACAACTCTACACCCCTATTCATTAACCATCCACTGAATAATATCCTCATTTTCCGCGAATTTGGACATCTGACCGCCCATACCGGTACACTTTACAACAACATTGAGTTTTCGGAGCCTTTGAACTTAAAAATCCAAACACCTAAAACAGTATTTGATTTTTGATATTTTGAACTTTTAACCAAAAATATGAAATTCTGAACTTTCCAAATGATTTTGGATATTGGATATTTTAGATTTTTAGTTAAAAATCTCAAATTTTGAATACTTGAAACGGTTATAAACATATGTATTTGATACTTTTGTGTTTTGGTTAAAATATCAAATATCTGAAATTTCAAACCATTTTAGAATTTTAAATTGCAAAGTGTTACACAGACCCAGATCTGTCAGAAGAGGAATGGGACATACTAGAAAAGCTTATTGAAACAGATCATGAAATTGTGAGAATCTAACACCTTCAAAATTTCTTCAATACATAATATCATGTTCCTCTTAATGCAAACAATAGCTTTTTGAAAAAAACAAACAAATCCTGATATCTACTGTATGTTTTACTTTACTGGCTACTAATTTTACAACCGGACTATTGAAATTTAAAAGGTCAGATGTCGGGTGGCTACCACGCAAAAACAGTTAATTTTAATCCCTGGAAGGAAGGACAAAGCAAACACTGAATGCCCCCTGCCATACCTGGTGGAGGCATGATAATAAATACAGGCCTCTTGGCCTATATCAAGTGATCAAAATAATATAAAGGGCTTTGGAAGACTAAGATTAGTAAGAGTGCTTTCCATAATCATTTATTTTCACAAGTTTTAAGTCAATACTTTTACTAAATACTTAATCTGTTAGTAGTCAATCATTTATAGGGCAAGAAGAAAATCACTCTTAACCTTATCAATTTTTTATTAATAACTATCAGTGATTCAAACTATATTCACCTTATTAGATACAAATGAGCACATATTCCATATAGAATTAATAAAAAAAATCTTAATCAAGGAGACATTCCAAAACTTGAGAAATCAAAAAGTAAATTTAGAAGCAGAGCATTTATCATTCAAATCATCAAGAACATACCCGATGCACTTGTTTGAGTTGCTATGGTAATCTGCTCTATAGTACCTTGTGGTGTTACCATGGATATTGATACACTCTCATCATCCATACTTGAAGTAATTCTCTTATCTACAAGTAATTTTTAAGACATTTTTAGAATGCTTATTTTAGACTAAGTACTGGTACAGGTTGGAAACTCACTGAAGTTTTAGGTTGCTGTTCAGCCAAGCTAGGCTAGAAATTAGGTTGTCTGGCACAATTATTTTTATCAACTTGACCAAAAATTTGTTGCAAATTAATTAGGTAAACTAAACCTGCAACTTTCTAAACAATAAAATCAAGTCTTACAATTTAGATAAACGATAATTTATGGACTATATCATCAATATGTCAATATCTTTATCTAGAACAGAGACCTCCTCGACATACACAGTGCTTCCACCAATATATCACTCACATTTAAGATATAATCTTTGTAACAGAGAAATTAAGTGTACAGGTTTTAGACATGCATTATACCACAGAATCTAAAACAATAAGGCTTTACTCTCCTCAAGAAATGATATCTGCACAAGAAGGTCAATCTGAGTATGACCATTGAACTCTCAGTGTGTGTTTTGATGGAGGGTAATCAAGTGTAAATTGGTGTATACATGTAGGTTTTATTTTTAGTGGAGTCACAAGCATTTCTTTACTACATAATTATACTGCATTTAATCCCACACAGGACATGAGTTGTGCAGAAAAAATGACTTAGAATTGAATCATTGCTTAACCCAATCATTTCACTTGATACATTTACATGTACATGTATATATCAAACACCAAGATACCTGTAGATGTATATGTTATCAATCTGATGAAATATCTTATCATTGACTAGTGTAGAATGTGTGAAAAAATTATGAATAAAGTACATGTAATTATTTTGCAAATATTGTGACTTTTAATGGTCCCAGAGGGACACTAAAAGTCCCAGAAAACTGATCGTCTAAAATGTGTCCCAGTGGGACACCACTTTTCCTGTACTATTGGGGATTGTCACATGATCATCTCATCTTGTACATTTGTAACAAACAGCTGATCAGCTGGTTGTATTTACCTGAGAGCTACCGGGTATCTCAATTGTGATTACCTTTAATTGCTTTACAGTGAAGTAGAGATGCAACGATACATTGTATAAAAAAATACAGTATACCCCAGTATCTGGCAAACGGTTCGGTACTCAGTTCGCCGACTTTTGTCTTATGAAGTTATGTAGTATTATACGAGATTCGTAAAATTCTGTATTTATTTATTATCTTAATCTACCGTATATTACAGAAAATGTCACAAATCCTAAGCTTTACAATGACTTAGAATTGTGTTAAATTAAAATCTCCACCACCTAAGTTTAAATCAAAGATTTGTAAGCATTTTGCTTTCGACCCAACCTGGATACTGCTGAAAAAACAACATGTAATCATTGTTTTGTAGATGTACATGTATTCTACAAAGGTGGAAATACTTCTAACATGACACATCATATGAGATGCCACCATGCTAACATTGATATTTCTGATGTTCAAAGAAAACCTAAGGCTAAGCATGAATCTGAAGGAGTCATAAGTCAAGGTCATTTAAATGAAGTATTCAAAAATAAGCTACCATTCCATTTACAATTCTTGACCCTGAAAATGAACAAAACAAGTCAGTGGGAAAGACATTAAAACTACAGAGGAAATCCAGGTGGCAATTTACATGTGCTCATTCACACTTTTGTAAAATACACTGTGTGTTGTTGTTCTTGAATTTATACTTGGATGTGGTCCACTGTAGTGGGTAGGAAAATTACCAAACACCTTTTTGAAGGTTGTTTGATAGTGTTCTGTTTCAGTTCACAGTGATAAGGTTTAATTTTTACCAAAACAGTGTATGATGTATCGTGATACATGTATGTATCAGGAGTGATTAAACGTATCATACCGTGACATTGTGTATCATTGCATCTCTACATTGAAGCAATTATAAAGCTCCATACAATGCCCTTTTAACAGCAAAACAAGAGGCCCAAGAAAGCCTATATCACTCACCTGAGTACCTAAGTGATCAGTCATGCAGGAAGGAAGAATTCATTTATTTTTGCATTACTGTGACTAAGTCAACACCAATGTTGAAAATGTCAAATTTTATTTCAGACCAGAATAAAAATCAACACTTTTTTGCATGTTCATTCAGGTGATTTTGATATTAAGCATTTCCTTTGCCTCTGCAAGAAGTCATTCAGGGCAACAAGTTAGTCATTTTCTTTAGGTGGGGCCTTTTGTTGACTAATTTCAAGTCTGGGTCATGAACGACAATTGTTTCAAATATTGTCCAGATCCAACTTGAAATGGCCTAATTTCATATGTTGAGCATTGAGAAGCATCTAAAAACTTATTTTAATGTGTAAAGAAATGAAAAAAAACGTTGACCACAGCTGGATTTGAACCGCTACTCTTTATATTTCAATTACCAAGTGGTATATGTACCATTGTGAGACCTAGTTTTTACACATGGTGGCATTATCTGTTGACCAATTTGGATGAAATGTACAAAATTGATAGAGGACCTATGGAACTTCATGTATACCATGTTTCAATAAAATCTTTCATGTTGTATAACAGCAGAAGTTAAAACTGTAAAGAATTCTCTCTATACACCCTAATTTGGAAGTCTTAAAAAATTCAAAGAAAATCCAAAAATTGAGATATTGACAAAATTCTTTCAAAGTAACATTTCTTACCATAATTATGATCACAATTTCCATAATAAATCATCAATGATGATTCATTCTCAATTAACTAGGAAATATGACACTTTTCTGCATTGAAATCACCAAGTACATGTACAAACAAATGTCGAGAAAAAAATTCTAAAGTTTGATTTTGAAAGGGAAACAAAATGACAACACGCCTTCACCCATCCCTCTAGATCATTGCTATGCATTCTGTTTGTCTCTGTATACAGCCAGTATGAAGCAGAATGTTATCAAAAGAGGATACTCTTTTGTGACCTACTTTTGACTATGGTGGTGCCACCTGTAAAGAGGTCTGGAGGAAAACAACATAACTTGAAGGGGATCATAATTGATTTATTTCTACCAAGATTTATTAAAATCCTTCCCACGGTTAAGCAGAAAAACTTGAAAATGTGAAAAATGGCCAAACCCAACCCCCCCCCCCCCCCTCCCACGTTTTTTTTTTGGAAATCATAAAAAAAAAAACCTGAGATATTGACAAAATTCTTTCACAATTATTTTCCATACAATAATTATGATCAAAATAGTCATTAAGAAATCATCAATATCAATTACCTGTAACTGAAAAACATGACACTTTTCTGCATTGAAATGACTAAGTCCAGAAACACTTCAAAAAAATGTACATTTCTATTCGACGAATCTTCACACTGAACACAGTTTTTGATAACCCATCTTTATAGATTGTTGAAATGCAATTAGTTTCCCCATTTATGCACTGGTTCTGGAGGAGAAGATTTTTGAAGAGGGGTACCATTTTGGGCACTTTTGATCCCGCCCTGGATCTACCCCTGAAGGAATCTGGATCCCGAACACAATTTTAGTAGGGGACCTTGAGTACATCATATATACAAAGTTTGATTCAAATCTGCAATGCAGTTTTAGAGAAGAAGTTGAAAATGTGAAAAAGTTAATTTTTGGAAGAAATTAAGAAAAATTTGTGTTGAAAATCGAAGTTTTGTTTACGATATATCCTGATGAGTATATGTGAGAAAAGTGTAAGTTTTGATGACAAGCTGTCCAGAAAACTAGTCAACAAATACAAGTGGTGACAAGATATATTTTTGTGGTGACGAGCTGTCTTATTATGAGTTGTCTCGGTATCTTGATACCGAGTGTCAGATCCTTGGAATAGGACACCAATTAAAAAATCTCCTTTTTAAGTTAAACTTTATTTCTTGCTGAAATGCATATGGACATTTATAGTTTAATTGTCAAAAGTGGATGACTTTTTCGACTTCTTTGCCACTACTATTTGGTACTAGCATGATAATTAGGATATTTCTATTTTTTAAATTTTATCTATATTTCAAAAGTAATACTTTAAAATGACTACATAATTGAAAAGGGAGTTACTTAGTCCAATTATCTCTGCCCTTCTCCCACTTTTGATATAAGTTGTTTTTTTGGGAGAGGGTCAAAGAGATTTTGTTCATCAAAAGTTGGAATTTTATTGAGATGTACAAGCCTTTGGCAACAAATAAACATTTGCACAGTGAACTTGCCACCTATAATCCAATAAAATGAACAATAAACTTACTCAATCAAAGTAATACTGGAACAAAAGTATCTTTTCCAAATAAGATCTATAACCTCTGCTAGCTGCTGTTTGATCTGAAAACAAGGCAAGATTCTCACTTTGCCATTTGTGTATACAGTATGATGTCAGATCTTGCAGAATGCAACTCTGCATTTGTAACACTTCAGCAGCTGACCCATTTTTATAAACAAAAGCACAAGGCAACCTCAAATCCTGATTGTTATTCATCACGAAATGCAAAGTCATAGGTTGCAAGCTTGCTGTGCAAATATCTATTTGTCGCCAAAGGCTTGTACATCCCGCTACCAGCTGATATCGCTAAAATTCCGACTTTGATGAACAAAATCTCTCTGACCCTCTCCCACAAACACCCGATATCAAAAGTGGGAGAAGGGCAGAGAATCTCAGAGTAAGAGTTACTTAGGTCTGACAGACATAAGTGGGGCATCCAGGATCTGCATTTAATCAGAGTCTAAGCTCTTGCAATGCAATTGCGCACCTCGTGACATACTCATATACCCACATACATAAAGATGTGATTTCACCAAGATGCCAACAGATATGGGTTTAATAAATGTGTATATATTCAAGGGCTGTAAAGGAATTAATTTTTCAGAAGATAAAATCAATAGAAAAACCACCTGAGACAGACATATGACACATGCTTATTTCAGTATACAGGAATTTCACCTTAAATTTTGCAAAAATGCTGCAAGCAATTCGGTCAGCGTTGTTTTCATCATATGCCGGAAGTTATGTGCTTCCAATAGACAAGTCGATCAGAGATATAGTCAAAATGGCCCAAATTTTTACTATAGTAAAAATAAGATATTAGGCCGTTGACAAGATACCTATCTTATTATAGGCGTCTGGTTTGACGATCATATCATAGCCATTCATTTCGCTGTAGGACTTCCCTCCTCTGAATAAGGAGCACCCAAAGTGGTATATTAATTTGTGTTTGTCAAAATAAGAAAGTTAGACAGGCGAGAAGGAGTTAGAACAATCAAGGATTTATAAGTACTTGGTACAATAAAATGAATTGGTTTAAATCACACTTAGATAGTTGGAGAGAAAAAAAACTTCTTTTATTTTTAAATTAGATAAATAAAAATAGCAAAATAAAGTATTTTGGTAGAGGGGTTGAGAGTGGATGAGACTGAGTCCAGGGCCGTTGAAAAATGGGCCGGCCTCTTGGTCATACACTGGGAAGAACAATACACATTTTCGCAACTACTAAAATCCGTCTTTGCTGCTGCTTCTGTCACGTAATAGCCACATTCATCGACTTGATTATTATGCCATGACTATTGTGGTGCGCAAGTTAAAAAACCAAAGCCCCAAAAGTACTCACTGACACTCGTTTTGCATTTAGTCACCAACCAAATCCATTGTTCTCGATGTGGGTAGTTTTATGTAAGCAACTGACGTCATAATTATATGACGTCATAACACTCACAAAGTGCACGTGTATGTCGAGGTTGTTGCGATACTCCGTAAATTGATTTACTGTGTACTTACTATTATAACTATTATCATTTTATCATTATTGATTTATTTATATATTTTTTTCAACTCGGTGAATCATCATTAAAGAACTAGGTTGGAATGACTTAAAACAATTAACAAACAAAACATTTGATCCAATTTTAATCCAATACAATGGTAGTACAGTGACTATAAGGCACCGTCCATTTGATAATCGGGAGGGGGAGGGGGCTGAGTTTTTCAACCCTCTACCTCAACCTTGGGGCAATGGAAAGTATTGTTGGATTATAATACAAATTTGATAATAAACACTGTTAATTTTGATAAAATTCTGTTCAAACCGATCGCAGCTATGTTATACGCTTTCAGTCCATCATAATGATGTCATATACGGAAATGAGGGCGAGACGGCTAGGAGCAGGAGGGCGAAGAGGGCGAGAAGGGGGTAGGGTGTGAAGGAAAGAGGGCTATCCTGGGTAAAAAAACTGACAGAGAAATGACAGAAGTTCTAAAAATGCGAGAAATTATTTGCCATAACTTTTGATAGGATAGAAATATTAACAAAAGGCAATCTAATTCAAACCATATCTTTATTCCGCTTTTCTATTTTGTCTCATTGCAGATAAAGATTTGGCGAAATTTAACCCCGTAAAAGGTCATGTTCTGGTGAACTCTGATGACGTTTCAGTCACCAAAACCGTTATTTCCCATAGCCAATCAATGAACCGGCTAGGCACGTGATAGTGACGCAACATGAACATGACCTTTATCCGCAATAGGACAAATAGAGAAGCAGAATCAAGACGTGGTTTTTGGATTTGTGGTTTGGATTTATCCATCATCTTTACATTTAATCAGATTGAGCAAAAGGAAAACTGTTTTGATTTTGTCTCACTGATCTCTATCCAAATACATTGAGCACATAAAGATATGAATACACTGCAAAATTCACCTGGGGTTGATACTACCCCCCTGTCCAACCCTTATGAACCGTTTTTGGCATATATCCAGTAAAAACATTATGTACAGTATTCAAAGAAAAAGATAAACGCATCTGACTCTGCCGTATGACAGAAATCAACACGGAAATGCACTGCTGATAATCTAATAATTGAAAAAACCCAACAAACAAACAAGCACCCCCCCCCCCCCCCCCCCCCCCCCCCCCCCCCAAAAAAAAAAAAAAAAAACAAACAAAATATAACTTGTTACAAGAACAACACAAAAACTTTCGATTAAATTGCAGTTGCGATACCAACTTTGGACGGTCAGTTCAGTGATATGACAGTAGTCAACCGGTGGTTAACCGGTTTTCGGGTCCCCTTTCCCACTTTCTACAAAAGCAGTAAAATGAAAAAATAAAAACACACGTTTAAAAATATATGAATAATCCTCCATATAAAGAGCAAGGATCAACAACTTTCTCAACTTGAGAGGTCATAAAAATATAAATATGTATAGTAATGCTGAGTAAGACTAAGATATAAAAAATGTATCTATAAATCGGCATCAACATGAGTAAACTGTGCTCTGCCGATCTGGAAGCGAGCTCAGTCCCTTGATCTGTAGAAGTCCCATTTAACAGAAAGAGGGAATGGAGTTCAGGACCATTCCTTCTTTGAAAAAGGGTTCAACAAGGCCCACCATATAGTCCCCATCCGCCTGATATTCAGCGTACAGGTTCAAGTAGAAATCTCTATATCAGATTGTAGAAAGAATTACTGTCCTTTCGATAAACTCTGGGTCATATTATTGTAGATCACGAAGGCCTTTCACTATTTTGGAACCTGACGAGATAAACCTATTGGAACATTAGACCCTCAGATTAAGTTTGTACACAAGATCACCGAAGAAACTTTGGATGGGAAATTTCATTGAATACAAAGTAATGCTAGTACCCATAGAAATCCCAACTATCTGCTGATAAATCTTGCTATTAAATTCAAGTAGTAGGCCTAGGTTTGTCCATGTTTGAACTGATAAAGAACAAGATCATGATAATCAATATAAAATGTTGTGTTATGGCGAGCAACGTGTATATATGTCTCTGCCAAGGAAAATTGAGTTTTAACACCTATTTTTTTCCAAAGTAAGATTTTAGATGTCGTTAGTCTATTGGAGACAAATTATTTTTTCACTGTTCGACTGGGCAAGATTATTTTTTAGTCAAAATCAGATGGACGGTGCCTAAGGTACGAGTTGTTTTGTGTTGAAAACGTCTATATGCAATTATTAGCGTCGCATGTAGGCCTAACGTTTTATTACGGTCCTTTTAATAAAAATTATTTTATAATTAATCTATAAAGATGGCAGGAGAAGTTGTGGTAGATGCTCTTCCTTATTTTGATCATGGTTATGATGAACCCGGTATCCGTGAAGCAGTAAGTTTATTTCGTTAATTCGAACTGCCTCTGATCATTTGGGTTACGGCAAAATTCATAATTTCTTCTTCATTTTTGACATTTAAATTAAATTTTAACATGGTGACTATCAATATTATATATAGTTGACAGGGCTATATCCTGTTATTTGCCCCGCTCTCTCTAAGTATATTTACAATGTCTCGTTTTAATCCGTATATTAAATTCGGAATAAAGGGCCCTCACTAAAATTAGTAGTCCGAGTCGGATTCGAAACACATAATTACAGATTTCTTCCTTATTATAGCTTTGTTCGTAATAAAACTTTCAGAAAACATTGTTAGTGTCATATTTTATTTGATTCAACAGAAAGAATGTACCACTATGTCATTAATTCGATAATTCAGAGCATTTTCTATATGCTCCCACCAGAGACATATATATGTCTCTGGCTCCCACACTAAAATTAGTAGTCGGATTTGAAGGCGGATTCGAGAGTTCTAGCTGGAATATGACGAATCTGCCATTATTTCCTAGATGAAAGTGTTGAATTAATGTTGGTAACGTAACAGTATTGTGAAATAAAAATATATACCGTATTTACTCGAATATAATACGCACTTTTTTTCGCCAATTTGACCCCTCATTTTCTCACTGCGTATTATACATAGGGTTAGAAATCTGGAACTTTTTTTCCATGCTTTTAAGCTTCAGTGGCGGATTTAGAGGAGTGCTTGTGTCCGTTAAAGTATCTAAAGCCGTCAATCAAACCTACGAGGTGTGAGATATATCTATTGTCTGTATACTGTCTGCTTCCCGTAGTAAATGCCCAAGGCGATAAAAAGAAAAAAGTCTACAATGTGGCAGAATACTTGCGCTGTGTTATTTAGCAATGGTTTCTGATTAGCAGATTGTAAGGGCAGTCTACGCGAAAGTTTTTTTCAGTGCATAGGACATTCGGTCAGACAGTTTGGACAATCACATAGGACCGAAAGGAAAAGCATCTGACCGAAAAAAAAATCAACACAATGCAATGTAAATATTTTAGAAGTCACTTTATTAAACTCGCACACATTCTGATGGATCTTCCTGCTTCAGTTTGCATCACTTCAGTTTCTGTCATTGTTTTCTTTCTCTGGTCATGCTCAGCTATTTTATGATTGACAGAGACTTCATGGTCAGCACTTGCACGAAAATTTGTACATCCATCAACAAATGGATTAGACTTTACTTTTGGGTTTTTGATCATATCATTCATATGCGATTTTGAATATGATGTGCACACACTGCAAGTCATAACGTTTCTTTTCAGTATTATACTCCAACCAGGGTCGACCCACTTTCCATGACACTGAAAACTTACGTGGTGGCCTGTTCTGTTTGTATTTCTTGGCCTTTTCCTTATGATCTACATCCAATTTCCTTTTTAAGGGTTTACCAGGAATGGCACCCTCTACGTATTTAAGTTTTGCCCACATCAGCAAAGATTATTCAATCGTGATCGTTTATATTTTGAAGCGTTGCGGAGTTACCGGATGTCGATTTAGGGAGAATAGAACCCTGAACCGACATCGGACATTTGGTCCGGCGTAGCTAAGGGTGTGAATCGGACCCGTCGTAAATTTGCCGGACAGGTCCGACGGTCCGATGTGTTTGGCATACACTGTAAGGGTGATATAATTATTTATCCTTAATTGGTTAATCGATAGTTACCCATAGGTGAAACTACTTGACCGTAACGGCACGAGCATCGACAGTTTGGATAACATTCATTCATTAGGGTTTTTTTTTTTATATATTTCGTCTTCACAAACATTTGCGATCTCCGCGTAAAGTTCACATAGTATCAGGGACGTATATATATACGTCCCTGATAGTATAGTAGACACGCACGTTAATATTAACGAGAGAGAAAAATGAAGCGATCGTTTGGGACGAGGGTACTAGTTAAAACATTCTAAGTCTATGCGAGTTTGATTGTAAATGAAATGAAAGAGAGAAAAGCGTTAATATCACACGATGAATAGAGGCTGGTCGTTCTGTGCCGCTTTTGATAATAATACACGATTACACTGTAACAGGTATACGGTAAAGCAAATTCAGCTCGCTGTTTTGCTGTTTCAGCACGAAATTGACATCTTGTTTTGGATTATACACGGAGTTGGACGTTTTTTCATGATTTTCGAGGTCATTTTGGGGGGTGCGTATTAATACCCTTACATAATTATAGATTTCTTTCTTATTATTGCTTTGTTTGTAATAAAATAAATTACTGAAACATTGTGCTGGTGAAATATTTGTTCATTAGAAATTAAATAAAAAAGAAAGAACAGCAATGTATATTCGTATCCGACTCCGCCCGTTTATATTCGAACTCCGACATTATACTTGTTCCAGATTGGGATTTATCATTAAGTTTTTGTCACACATCGCAATATTTTACTTGGTTTATAGGTATTTATCATCCTGTTTTGTTTAAAATATCATTCAAAAATATATGTGCTATATTTCAGACATAATATCATTTCATTAAAAGTTTAATGCATAATTTCGCACTTCAAATCCGACTACTAATTTTAATGTGGTATATTCTTACTCGTATCCGACTTTGCCCGTTTATATTTGAACTCCGACATTCCAAACACGCTAGACCCTATGTAAGCATAAATAAACATTGATACATATATATTTTCCGCTTATAAGTATTACATCTTTTTTTTATTATTTTACTATAGATTTAAGTTACAAATATTTATTCAATACGTTCATCTAGGAAATAATGGTAGATTCGGCATATTCCAGCTAGAACTCTTCACTCCGCCTTCAAATCCAACTACTTATTTTAGTGTGGTAGCATAAAGAAAATGCTCTGAATTATCGTATTAACGACATAGTGGTACATTCTTTCTGTTGAATCAAATAAAATATGACACTAACAATGTTTTCTGAAAGTTTTATTACGAACAAAGCAATAATAAGAAAGAAATCTATAATTATGTGTTTCGAATCCGACTTTTCTCGAATCCGACTCGGACTCCGACTACTAATTTTAGTGAGGGACATTCTTGATGTCGGACTGGTCACCTGACCTAATTTGCATCATATTTGTTGGGGGATAAGTCTCGGGATTTATCATCGCTGTCTACGAAGAATCTGATCTTTTGTAATCTTATTTTTGCAAAGTGCAGTCATATAGAATTCAAAGAAGGAAAGATAGTCAATCGTCGTGAGATTCCTCAATGAATTTCAAAAGTTTTAAGACTTGTTTAGCGCTTGTGCTCAAAGTATAGTTTAGCAAAGTTGCATTATGGTCTATGATAAACACAGAGTTTATCCCCCAGGTCATCCTCGGAATGTTTCGGGGATTATCTTCACTTAGATGATATTGATTGCTTGAGGTTTCGTACTCAGGAGAATACGTACCCAAAATGAATTGGTACAAATTCTCTGGATGATTCGTACCCTGGGTACAAATTATCCAGAGAATTCGTACCCTGCATATAATTTAGAAATATGTATTATATATAAACTCTGTATCCAGTATCCTTGGTATGATTGCATACTTGACATTTTCTATTTTTGACCGGATTGCACAGCAATTCCGGTCTATGAATTGGCGAAAACGGTCTGTCCGTCCATCTGTCTGTCCGTACGGTGTCAACATTTTGTGTTTAGCTTGGTTTCTCTCATACCCTAAAGGGTACTTATGTCAAAGTTAGTAGGTTTGTAGATACTTGAATGTTCTATCCAACCAATACAAAAATTTAGTGACCTTGACTTTATGCTTCAGTGAATACACACTGTTTTTTGCCTTTACGGTGACCACTTGCATACTTGTATTGTTAATGTTAATGCAAAGCAATTCTGGTCTATAAATTGGCAAAATCGGTCCGTCCGTCTGTCTGTCTGTCTGTCCGTCTGTTGTCAATTTTTTGCGTTTAGCATTTGCAATCCGGTCATACCGTCGTTGAAGGTTTCTTGTTAATAAAAGTTTGGGTATATTTTGCAGTATAGATCTACACATGTTTCAACTTTCTGTTAGTCTCACTATCCATGAAATTTCAACACACTAGATAATTGGCTAATTGTTGGCTTAGCATGTAAGCCATGGTGATGATTAGCTTCGAAATGTATGTCTGCCGATTCAGTGAAAAAAAATCTTCGAAGATGTACAAAAACATCATTCAAAATTGTGTTAGATCTACACATAGACATAGATTAAATTATATGCAGGGTACGAATTCTCTGGATAATTCTTTCCCAGGGTAGGAATTAACAAGAGAATTCGTACCCATTTATTTCAGGTTGACTACATGCCCATGCTTTACTACTACCCAAGAAAATGAAAGAGCTGAAGAGAAATTAGTTATCTCCCTTTCCTTCCTCATGTTGGAATTACGATGTTGTTAAAGAAATTTACCTGCAAATTATCTGCAGTATCCTGTAATTTGCCTCACAGTCTCAAAATATTCTACAATGTCTCGTTTTATCCTGCATAATATGGGAAAAAACAAATGGAAATTAATAAAACATGCAAATATGAGGTCAAAGAACAGTAATTAACGAGAGCTGTGATTGGCTGATGTGGTGTAGGGAGAGAGGGACTACTATTTCAATGTATCAGGAGCTGTGATTGGATGAAATTATTTGATCTATCTATAAATAAAGATTGATTCTGCTGTAAAATCATAAATTTTTATCTCATTTCGCTAATGTAAAGATTTAATGACCTAAAAAGGGGTGGTTGTTTACATTTGAATTTTGGCCAATTTTGGGGGGTATCCCCCTTCCAGCATGATTTTCTCGAAATTAAGGTGGATAACCTATGGTAAACTATTAAAATTCTGATAGAGGAGGGTCTGACAAACATTTTGATATGTGGATTATATATAGCTAAAATGTAAAATCTGGGTTCGATTCCCAGGTTGCCCCACTATGTTTAAGAGGCAGGTAATTTCTATAAGGTTGGTTGGTTGATTGGTGTTTTACGTCGCTTTCAACAATATTTCAGTTATATCGCAACATGGAAGCAGGAGGTTACCAACCTCTTAAACATAGTGGCGCAACCTGGGAATCGAACCCAGATCGTCGGCGCCGCAAGCCAAGCGCTTAACCACTACACCACGCCTACCCCTAGTTTCCAGTCAGATAGATTCATCCATTGGTTTTGAGAACATCCCTCGGTTTTACTGATTTCCCTTTTTTTTCTACCTATCATTTGGATCAGCACAGTGATGTTGAAAAAGTATCAGTCCAAAGGTTTTGACTTAGAAAATTTCATTTGGATTGACAAAATTCTGAAATGTTTCAATATATTTCGTTGTCCTGACTGACAAAATTTTCAAAATCACTGAAAGTGATTGACATGTTTGAAAACTTTTTCAACATTTCTGGCAGCACTGAACACTGATATGCTAAATTAAGGTCTTCATACCCTGTACTCCTAACAAATATTTTTTTCTTCATTTTGCCCCAAAATAGGTTTAGAGCATTTATTTTATGATAATGTAAATCTCATCTTTGAGTAATTTGAAAGTTTCATTTCTTCGTTTGATTTTCTTGATGTTGAGTGAAATCTTTGGTTTAATTTGGCCTGTACATGTACTTGCATGTGTAAGATTGATAATTCATAATTTTTCAATAGTCAAAATGCATTAAGCAAAAATATATTAGTACTGGTATCTGCAAATGTTTTCAAGCAGTCAGTTGCTTCTAAATGAGCATTTTCTGTTAAGATGAGGAGTACATGGATCCACCTGGATCTCTTTATGTTTGTTTAGTTTTAGTATCAAATATATCGTGGAAAAAATAGCATTATCTGCTTTAGGATTATAGATATACATAAGATTATTTTCATGTTCATTTAAGGATTTATTCATGTTTATGTTCATTTTAAAATGCCTATGAAGGATTTAACAGGCTTAACATAACAGCTTTAGATGAAGAAAGATGCTTTATAATTTGGGAGAATTGTAAATCATTAGTTTTTAGCTCACCTGAGCCGAAGGCTCAAGTGAGCTATTGTGATCAATCACCGTCTGTCGTCCGTTGTTAACTTTTCACATTTTCGACTTCTTCTCCAGAACCACTGAACAGAATTTAATGAAACTTGATAAGCATGTAGTACTCATGGTCCCCTACAAGTGTTGTTGTTTTTCGTCCGGATTCATCAACAGGTGGTGCCACCACAGGCAAAAGTATGTCAAAGAGGGTACCCTCCTTTGACAAACTTCTTCTTCAGACCGGGGGCATACAGAGACAAACCGAATGCATAGGAATGATCTAGAGGGATGTGTGAAGAAGTGTTGTTATTTTTGGTTCCGTTCCGAAATCAAATTTTTAACGTTTTTTTGTACTTGGTAGTTTTAATGCAGAAAAGAGGTATTTTTTTCTTTTAGTAAACATTGATGCATTAATTTGGTTTAATTTGATCATTTTGATGGTAAGAAATACTACTGTGAAGAAAATTTTTCAATATTTTGTGTTTTGGATTTTTTATGAATTTTTTAAGACTTTCAAGAAAAAGGGGGGTGGGATAATTGGTGTAAACATTTCACAGTTTGAACTTTTTCTTCGGAACCACTCGCTGGAATTCAATGAAACTTGGCATGCATCAAATACTCAAGGTCCCCGACAAATGTGGTCATCTTTGTCAGGATCCATGAACAGGTGGCACCACCACAGACAAAAGTAGGTCACAGAGGGTACCCTCCTTTGACAAACTTCTTATTCAGATCGGGTGCATACAGCGACAAACCGACTACATAGGAATGATTTAGAGGCATATGGGAAGAAGTGTTGATATTTTTGGTTCCATTCCGAAATCAAATTTTTGACGTTTTTTCATTTTTATTTTGGACTTTGTTATTTTAATGCATTAAAGAGTTATTATTTTCTTGTAGTAAACATTGATGCATTCATTTGGTTTCATTTAATCATTTCTATGGTAAGGAATGCTGGTGTGAAGGAATGTTTTCAATATCTTGATTTTTGAATTTTTTATGAATTTTTAAAGATTTCCAAGAAGAGGGGGGGGGGGGGACAATTTTTCATATCTTCAACTTGATCTACAGAACAACTTGAAGGATTGTGATAAAACTGGGTAGGATGCAAGTACTCATAGTCCTTTTCAAAGGTTTTGTTTTTTGTGCGGATCAGTCAGCAGATGGCGCCACTACAGGCAAAAGTAGGTCACAGAGGGTACCCTCCTTTGACAAACTTCTTTTTCAGACTGGAGGCATACAGAGATAAAGTGAATGCATAGGAATGATCTAGAGGCATGGGTGAAGAAGTGCTGTTGTTTTTGGTTCCATTCTGAGATCAAATTTTTGACCTTTTTTCAAGTTTTTTGTGATCAATCACCGTCCGTCGTTAGCTTTTCTACATTTTTGACTTCTTCTCCAGAACTGCTTCACAGAATTTCACCAAACTTCATAGGAAGTAAATACTCAAGGTCCTTTACCAAGTTTGTGTTTTTCGTGCCGATCCGTAATCCAAGATGGCCGCCATTGGCTCTGATTGGTTGACACATTTTCAACTTCTTCTCCAGAACCGCTTCACAGAATTTCACCAAACCTCATAGGAAGTAAGTACTCAAGATCTTCTACCAAGTTTGTGTTTTTCGTGCTGATCTGTAATCCAAGATGGCCGCCATTGGCTCTGATTGGTTGACACATTTTCGACTTCTTCTCCAGAACCGCTGCACAGAATTCCACCAAATCTCATAGGAAGTAAGTACTCGAGGTCCTGTACCAAGTTTGTGTTTTTCCTGCCGATCCGTAGTCCAAGATGGCCACCATTGGCTCTGATTGGTTGACACATTTTGGACACTTCAAGACGACTGCACAAAATATCACCAAACCTTATAGAAAGTCTTGTAGAAAAAAAGCAAAATTTTCTACTGAAATAAGCTGTCATTTTATTGTAAATAAGCAATTTATGCTCAGGTGAGCGATATAGGCCCATTTGGGCCTCTTGTTATTATACCACAGCAAACGAAAAGGTATATAGGATTAGGAATCACCCTGTCTCTCTTCATTTGTCTGTTCAGTTAAGAAATTCTGAAAGCAGATTTCTCTTACAGCATAAGAGATAGGGCTTTCATATTTCACACACACACATTTACTATAACAAGTACTACTTTTCAATACCAAAACATTTGATCTAGTGGCCTTGACCTTGAACTTTGTCATTGTAATACAGTGCAAGCCGCTTAATTGAATAACCTATTTGTCAGGACTTTATTATTCAAATAAACGAATATTCAATTACACGGCATGACGAACGAATGCAGTTTCAAAGACCAGATGATCGACAGATTTTGCAAGAATTGCATACGTGTTTAACTTTCGCCGTATCTGTAATGAAATCTGTGTACATGTATCTATATATAGATACACTAGAGTTACCTCTCTTAGATCCCTTTATTGTTTGCTCGAGCTACATTAAACTCAACAGACCACATTTTCTATAATTTTGCAACTGTCTTTATAAGTACAGTGACCTAACGTTATTAAATAGCTACATTACACCCGCTCAACTGACCGTAAAGATAAAACCGTCGTCTACATTACACCTGCTCAACTGACCGTAAAGATAAAACCGTCGTCTATTGAAATGCACGTAATGTATCTCAGTCGTGTAAACCAGGGTGGTCAGAGACATAAGACAGGTTAAACAATTTGTTTTAACAAAGGCAAATTAAAAGGCATATTCAAGCGTGTGAGAAATTTCAATTTTCCATCTGATAGAACAGGCTGAAGTCGTCGCTTTGATTTCCACAGGGAATCGTCGTATTGTGGCCATTGCGTCTGTACATTCGCCGTGCGCTACTCGTGCCGTTTCTTCAGCCTCCTCGTCGTCACTGGCAACGCATAGTCTAGGCTCGTCTTCGTGGAAATTCGCGAATATTTTTTTGTCAGTCTGGACAGCTTAGTTCTCCAGGTTGCCATCGTTTGTGATGAAGGTATCGAACGTCTAGCTATCAACATCCTCTGGCGGCCGGACATTGTCAGTTTCGCTTGTGTCGTTGTCTGACGAGGCAAAGCCAACCTTTCGGAAGCAGTTGGCGATGGTTGTTGGCTTGACGGTGCGACAGGCCTTACGGAGTAGGTGGACGGCATCTAGTAGGGTCAGTCTTCACGCAATGCCGTTGGCTGACAGCGTCATCTTGTCGATGTTTCTGATGATCTTGTGTACGACATGGCTTCGGCAGTTGGTAATTAATTAATCCTTTCATTCCTACCGCCGCGGCCTATTAGACAATTAGCGTGTATTTCGGTCAACAACTGTTACCTAGACAGTAATCTCTTTTGAGATTACCTGGACAGGTGTGAAACCCTTTATCTCTAATAGATAGGTCGCCTGCACCGTAGTAAATAACATGACCTCGGGCGTGATACATTGAAGGTTTAACAAAGGTATGCTTGGTAGAATAATCGCGCTATTCAAATAAACGAAGTCGCTTCTTTATTCTAGTGTAATAAGTGGCGGATTTTGAATAGATTTGATAGAAAATGGTTTTGGATTTCAGGATCTTATTCAATAAAACGAAATATTCAATAATGCGACATTCAATTAAGTGGCGGGCACTGTAATACTTTGGTTAAGAAGTTCTGGAAGCAGATTTCTCTTACAGTATAGAGCTTTTATACTTCACACACTCACATTCACCACAACAAGTACTACATTTTGATACCAAGACATTTGACCTAGTGACCTTGACCTTGAAATTTGGTCTTGTTTTAATAACTCGGTTAATAAATTGAGAAAGAAGATTTCGCATACAGTATAAGGTATAGAGCTTTCATATTTCACAAACACTTAATCTTTAAAAGTTCAACATTTTGATATCAGGTCATTTGATCTGGTGACCTTGCCGTTGAACTTTGACTTTGTAATAATTATTTGGTCAAGAAAGCAGGTTTGTTCTATTATAAAGTATGAAACAAAGGTATGATATTTTTTTCATTGTTTGTACCTTTTGAGCAGTAAGGGTTAGGGTTTTTATATACAGTAGAAGTGTATATCATGACCTTGACTCAGACTTACCATTAATCTATGAACAAATTTGTTGTTATTCAATTGAGCTGCCATTGGGGTATTTGCCCCCATAGGACACTTTTATTTCCCAATTTATTTCGGTGTCACATTAGTCTTATATTAAGTGGTACATTTGACTCGGATAAGCATAGTTAAAATGAGTAAAAATTTCTTATACAAAAAATTTAACAACAGGAATTTCCTTATAAGCAGTATACATGTATATTGAACAAGTGTATCATATGGAAAAGTCATTTACTTTTTAATTGATGACTTATATAGTTGTACTCTTAAATTCTAGGCTTTAGCCTTAGTGGAGGAGGAGACAAGAAGGTATCGACCAACTAAGAATTACTTAGAATATTTACCAATACCAAACTACAATGCTTTTGAGGTAACTTTTTCAGACATGTTGTATATTGTATTACTCATTTAGTACACTGTATTGCATTTTATAGTAATTTGATTGAAATTATAATTTTATCAATTCAAGGAGGTTGGAGTCTCAGGTTTAAAGTGATATCATGTATTAAAAAAAATTAGGGCCAATGACAAGTAAAAATCTTTCAATTTTACCATATGGGTTGTATATTTCAGACAAATGAGTACAATTCAAAAAAGATGTCTGTGTATTCAATGGCATTGATCTATATTCTTCAGATATGACACATGACTGACATGTAATATTTTGATGAAATTAAAAAGGAGGTCTTCGGCCTTGTTAAAGATATACAGTATAATCTATGCATTCTGAATCTTGAGTACTCCGATATTCACTTTACTCTGATGATTTTTGTATTAATTATATACAGAAATAATTTACGTATTCCGTTTTTTGTGCTCTCAGAATTCAGTACATAATTCCAGTCCCTTAATGATTACTGTAATCACCTAATTATTTAATTGGACACTGCCTAATCAGATCTGTACATGTTTACCCACTCTAAGCCTTTGGCTATATAAGGTCATTTGAAGACATAATTGCTTTTTTTGTTTGGCAAGATGATGGCCATGTATTTCATATTTAATGAGTAAAAACTAAGTAGGTGTGGAGTTTGTACCCCAAGCTTACAGTGTATTAAACTTCGACTTGGGATCAAAATGACTTCCACACCAAAAAGGAAAAGAACAAATTTTTCTTCACTTGATATGTATCCTCCCTTGCCAAAAAGGGCTAGGAACGATTTTTCGCTTACACAAAAGAGAATGTGAAAAAGTTACAAAAGTTACATAGAAAATGCTTAGTCAGAAATGCAGAATAGGTGCTGCTACTGTCAGTGATATTTTTAAACGGCAGAATTCCTATAAAAAATAATTCAAAACAGATTCAATCCCATTTTCTAAAAAAGTGAAATGCTCTCTGTTTGCATTGACACAATATTCTGACATAAAGAGTTAAATATGAATACATAAACTAATAGAAAGTCTTTGTAAATAAATTTTGAATATATTTATCTCATTTTCACTCAGGTACAGATAAACAGTGTAATAAAAAGTATATAACATCACAAATGATTTATGTCTTTGATTATTCTGTTTCATCAAATATATTCTACAATCTGAACTTTGCCTATTCCGAATATTTTCCCTGGCTCCACTGCAATTCAGAATAGACAGCTTACACTGTACATGTAAAATAGAATTTCTTCTGATCACTGCATTTTTTGTATTTATTTTACAATTTTTTCCAGCGATACACGAAGAATATTCAGTTTTATGTCAATAAAATTTCATTTAAGATAGAATGCAGATTTGAACACTATTATTTACATCTCAGAAGAATTCCATATAACTGAAGGAGACAGCTAAGGGAGAGAAGTTGGAGAAATATGAAAAACCTACACATTGTTTTTTGGGTTTTTAGCTCACCTGAGCCAAAGGCTCAAGTGAGCTATAGTCATAGTGCGCCGTCCGTCGTCGTCGTCCGTCGTTAACTTTTTCACATTTTCGACTTCTTCTCTGGAACTACATTGCAGATTTGGATCAAACTTTGTGTAAATGATGTACTCAAGGTCCTCTACTAAAATTGTGTTCGGAATCCAGATTCCCTCAGGGGTGGATCCAGGGCGGGACCAAAAGTGCCCAAAAGGGTACCCCTCTTCAAACATCTTCTTCTCCAGAACCAGTTCATAAATGGGGAAACTAATTGCATTTCAACAATCTATAAAGATGGGTTGTTAAAAATTGTGTTCGGGGTTAAGATCCGTCAAATAGAAATTTACGCTTTTTTGACGTGTTTCTGGACTTAGTCATTTCAATGAAGAAAAGTGTCATGTTTTTCAGTTAATTGATATTGATGATTTCTTAATGACTATTTTGATCATAATTGTGGTAAGGAATATTATTGTGAAAGAATTTTGTCATTATCTCAATTTTTGGATTTTTTATGAATTTTTTAAGACTTCCAAAAAAAAGGGGGGGGTTGGCCATTTTTCACATTTTCAACTTTTTCTACGAAACCACATGAAAGATTTTAATGAAACATGGAATACATGAAGTACTAAAAGTCCTCTATCAATGTGGTAAATTTCATCCAAATTGGTTAACAGATAATGCCACCATGTCTAAAAAGTAGGTCTCACAATGGTACATATAATACTTGGTAATTGAAATATAGAGAGTAGCGGATCAAATCCAGCTGTGGTCAAAAAAAATTTTTTTTTTTTTACACATCTAAATAAGTTTTTAGATGTTTCTCAACACTCAACATATGAAATTAGGAATTTTACGTTTAAGACTTCCAAAAAAAAAGGGGGGGGGGGGGGGGGGTGGCCATTTTTCACATTTTCAACTTTTTCTACAAAACTGTTTGAAGGATTTTAATAAATCTAGATAGAAATAAGTCACTTATGATCCTCTTCAAATTCTGTTGTTTTCGTCCAGACCTCTTTACAGGTGGCACCACCATAGTCAAAAGTAGGTCACAAAAGAGTTCCCTCCTTTAACAATATTCTTTTTCATACGGGCTGTATACAGAGACAAACAGAATGCATTGAAATGATCTAGAGGGATGAGTGAAGACGTATTGTCATTTTGGTTCCCTTCCAAAATCAAATTTTAGAATTTTTTTTCGACATTTCTTTGAACTTGGTGATTCAATGCAGAAAAAAAAGTGTCATATTTCCTAGTTAACTGATAATGATGATTTCTTATGGACTATTGTGATCATAATTATGGTAAGGATTGTTACTTTGAAAGAATTTTGTCAATATCTCAATTTTTGGATTTTCTATGAATTTTTTAAGACTTCCAAATGAGGGTGTATAGGAACAATTGAATCACATTTTTCACTTCTGCTGTTATACCACATGAAAGATTTTAATGAAACAAGGAATACATGAAGTACTAAAGGTCCTCTATCAATTTGGTAAATTTTTATCCAAATTGGTTAACAGATAATGCCACCATGTCTAAAAAGCAGTTCTCACAATGGTACATATACCACTTGGTAATTGAAATATGGAGAATTTTTTTTTTTCATTTCTTTACACATCTAAATAAGTTTTTAGATGTTTCTCAACACTCAACATATGAAATTAGGCAATTTTAAGTTAGATCTGGACAATATTTGAAACAATTGTTGTTCATGACCCAGACTTGAAATCAGTCAACAAAAGGCCCCACCTAAAGAAAATGACTAACTTGTTGCCCTGAATGACTTCTTGCAGAGACAAAGGAAATGCTTAATATCAAAATCACGTGAATGGATGTGCAAAAAAGTGTTGTTTTTTATTCTAGCCTGAAATAAAATTTGACATATTTTCAACATCTGTGTTGACTTAGTCACATTAATGCAAAAATAAATGAATTCTTCCTTCATGCATGACTGATCATCTAGGTACTCAGGTGAGCGATATAGGCCCACTTGGGCCTCTTGTTTGTTTTAGAACTCAAAGAAATCTAAATGTCCTTCCCCTTTCCCATCTTAAATTCTGATACTCCCTAGATTACTTTATATGTAAACTTGCTGTATACTACACAAGATAAGAAATCATCAGTATATGATTAATTTATGAAAAATCTACTATGTTGGATTTGATTAAAATGTTACATGTATGTATGTGTGTTGAATAACAAGAATTTGAATTGCAACTTTGCACTAAGCAGAGTGATGATGTCATTCGAGACTTTGACAAATGACAGACTTGTTTCAGATGTCATGAATATAACAAGAGAAAATCCTCTGATTCTTTTATGACCATTAAAGGGTCTAAATCCCGACCCACTGACTTCCTTAAGAACAAAAGACATAGTGTACATATATTACAATTCATTGCCATTGATGTTTTTGTAGACAGAAATAATGAAGACAGAGTTTGAAAGAATGCAGTCTAGACTTCCTATGGAAATGATGAGTATGAAAAGGTTTGTAAAACCAAGCTTGTTGGGCAAATCTCTTTTTAGACATAGTTCCTCCATGACAATATATCAACATTATTTTGAGTATGGTTTTTATTAGCTCACCTGAGCCAAAGGCTCAAGTGAGCTATAGTCATAGTGCGCCGTCCGTCGTCGGCGTCGTTGTCGTCATCCGTCCGTCGTTAACTTTTTCACATTTTTGACTTCTTCTCTGGAACTACATTGCAGATTTAGATCAAACTTTGTGTAAATGATGTACTCATGGGTCCCTACTAAAATTGTGTTCGGGATCCAGATTCCCTCAGGGGTGGATCCAGGGCGGGGCCAAAAGTGCCCAAAACGGTACCCCTCTTCAAACATCTTCTTCTCCAGAACCAGTACATATATGGGGAAACTAACTGCATTTCAACAATCGATTAAGATGGGTTATGAAAAAGACGCTTTTATGACGTGTTTTTGGACTTAGTCATTTCAATGCTGAAATGTGTCATGTTTTTCAGTTAATTGATATTGATGATTTCTTAATGACTATTTTGATCATAATTGTGGTAAGGAATATTATTGTGAAACAATTTTGTCATTATCTCAATTTTTGGACTTTTATGAATTTTTTAAGACTTCCCAAAAAAGGGGGGATTGGCCATTTTTCACATTTTCAACTTTTTCTACAAAACTGTTCAAAGGATTTTAATAAATCTTGGTAGAAATAAGTCACTTATGATCCTCTTCAAATTCTGTTGTTTTCGTCCAGACCTCTTTACAGGTGGCGCCACTATAGTCAAAAGTAGGTCACAAAAGAGTTCCCTCCTTTAACAATATTCTTTTTCATACGGGCTGTATACAGAGACAAACAGAATGCATAGAAATGATCTAGAGGGATGAGTGAAGACGTATTGTCATTTTAGTTCCCTTCCAAAATCAAATTTTAGAATTTTTTTTCAACATTTCTTTGGAATTGGTGATTTCAATGCAGAAAGTGTCATTTTTCCTAGTTAATTGGAAATGATGATTTCTTATGGACTATTGTGATCATAATTATGGTAAGGAATGTTACTTTGAAAGAATTTTGTCAATATCTCAATTTTTGGATTTTCTATGAATTTTTTAAGACTTCCAAATGAGGGTGTATAGGAACAATTCAATCACATTTTTCACTTCTGCTGTTTTACCACATGAAAGATTTTAATGAAACATGGAATACATGAAGTACTAAGGTCCTCTATCAATTTGGTAAATTTCATCCAAATTGGTTAACAGATAATGCCACCATGTCTAAAAAGTAGGTCTCACAATGGTACATATAACCACTTGGTAATTGAAATATGGAGAGTAGCGGTTCAAATCCAGCTGTGGTCAGAAATATTTTTTTTCATTTCTTTACACATCTAAATAAGTTTTTAGATGTTTCTCAACACTCAACATATGAAATGAGGCAATTTTAAGATAGATCTGGACAATATTTGAAACAATTGTTGTTCATGACCCAGACTTGAAATCACTCAACAAAAGGCCCCACCTAAAGAAAATGACTAACTTGTTGCCCTGAATGACATCTTGCAGAGACAAAGGAAATGCTTAATATCAAAATCACCTGAATGGATGTGTAAAAAAGTGTTGTTTTTTATTCTAGTCTGAAATAAAATTTGACATATTTTCAACATTTGTGTTGACTTAGTCACAGTAATGCAAAAATAAATGAATTCTTCCTTCATGCATGACTGATCATTTAGGTACTCAGGTGAGCAATATAGGCCCATTTGGGCCTCTTGTGATCAAAATTACGGATATGAGACCATTGATCTGTAAGTCTGTCTTTAGCCAATCACTTTAAGCATTTCATGTAATACAATGTTTTAGTTGTTTCGCATGCCCTGACCATCTGACCTCCTACATTTAAGTTTTGTTAGAAGTTATTTATAGTATAAGCACGCTTAGTCATAAGCTGTTTTTACATCATCTAAGCACGGGTGGTTTGCACAATTGATGTATAAAGATCATCCTATGGGGATCCCTTGAGTGGTGTATGCTATTTGAAATGCTTTTGCTACTTTAGATTTAACATATTCTAAACTATACCTGGAGACATACCATAACCAATAGCTCTCCACAAACTTGAATTGTCAATGTGTAAAAGGTTCAATTACCAGTAAGCAGAATTTCAGTCCCTGATCAGCAACATTAGTATATGAATTTACTTTCTTGGCACCACAGTATTTATGTTTAGGTATTTATTACCTGTGTACTTATAGGAAACACTAGTAGAAACCATAAACATGTACATGTATGTTATAATATTACTTTATTCATCTACTCAATGTATTGAATGTCAATAAATATTTTTTTGAAAATGTACACCCGGATGCTCAAAAGTCACATATGTTTACTTGTATTTTCATTGATATTTGGCCATACTGAAGGACACCTCTATTTCGTGCTAGGATTTTATTTATATTACCTATATAAAGAAATTGAAAAAATGAGAAAGTGTACTGGACATCATCAATTTTTTCGTCATTACCATATCCAATTTATCACAAGACCAGCTACTTATAATTATGTGTAGACATTCACTGCACAGTACAAATTTTACAATACCTTATTCTGTATATTTTATTTTCCTTCACATGTTAAGCCGGTGTAGCCCAGTGGATGAGATGCCCGGCTTGTGACCAGAAGGTCCCAGATTGGACTCCCACCATGGGCACACCAGTGTTTTGCGTCTCCAAAGGTACAAATTTCTGTACAATGCAGATGCCGTCGTCATAGACGTAAAGTAATCATGGAGTGACATGAAACAATAATCAATCAGTCAGTCAATCCTTCACATGTTCCAATATATGAGTTCAGATCATCAAAGTAGTAAAAATATGAGGGGTGATTTGATTTGATAAAAACTAATGTTTTGTTTTTGAATTATCCAGATAAAAGTATATTGATATATAGGTCAACAATAAAACACTTTTGAAGTCAAGAAGAGCTTACCAGAAATTAGAGTTGAAAATGTTCTAGTAGACACGAGTCAACCATATAACAAAGTGGTGGTAAAACTTAAGTTTCATGTGAAAATAAAATGTAATGCTCTTAATATTGAAACTTTTCCCTTATTTATTATTGTAGGTATGAGTTACCCCAGCCATCAGCTGGTAAAATGACCGACGTTTCTGCTTGGAATGAGGCTGTAGAGAACTCTCAGGCACAGTTAGAACACCAGGCTCTCAGGTATGTTTATACATCAGACTAGATGCTCTTCAGCCAAGAAGTTGATGTATACATGTTACTTATTTTTACATTTATACAGACATAGTAAGTATATCCATACTTGTGTATGGTAGCCACATAAGCTCCTAGCTTTTTAAAAATAGAGGGCCTTTATTGATTTTAGTAGTGGTTTACATAAATATTCAGCATTTTATCAGATTCATTTTTTTTTATGCTCCGGGATCGATAGATAGTGGGCATATTGTTTTTGTTCTGTCTGTTTGTTTGAAGCCAATGTGGCCAAGTGGATAAGGTGCCCGGCACGTGATCAAGAGATCCTGGGTTTGACTCCCGCCCTAGGTGAACCCATGTTCTGTCTTTCGGATGAGACAGTAAAAACCAAGGTCCCATGTCATGGTAGGCATGGCACATAAAAGGTCCCTCACTGCTTCGGCTGGATTCGTTGTAAAGGTCTAAATTTGCATGCAATGCATCAAGCAGATGCCGTCACCATATACTAAAATAATCTTGGAGTGACGTAAAACAATATTCAATCAATCAATCTGTCTGTTTGTTTGTTTGTCTGTTGTCAACTTTAACCTTGACAATAACTTTTGAATTGTGAGGGATAGAGATTTCATATTTGACAGGTGTACTCCTTTCAAATGATACCAAGGTCGATGACCTTTTGACCTTGACAGTGACCTTCACACCAAAAATAACTTTTTGGACTTTGATGCTGCCGGGGGCATTAGTGTTTCACAAACACAGCTTATATAACTGTTAGTATTTTAAGAGTTGTATTGCCGTCTTATTTGAATAGAATAATTGATATTCTATCTGGATTGCATAGACAATAATGAATTCCAGATTGTATATTATTGTCTAGCTTTCTATCCGTCTGAGTGTCCTTCAACATTTTGGTTAAAGTTTCTGGTTGAAGCAAAATCTCAGCAACTAAGAGAAGTATAAATATAATACTTCACACATAGGTTCCTTATGACCAGAGCTTTCATATAATGTCATGATTTTAGACCTAGTGGCTTTGGCCTTTAAGAAATAATAACTTTGGCCTTATCTTTTGAATCAATAGGGATAGGACTTTGATACTGCACACATAGGAACTTTATGACGAGCAGTTCCACTTGATACCATGACTTTGACCTTGTAACCTTGACCTTGTTTCAGATTTGTTTTGCAAACCAGTCATACTTTCTTTAGTGGTTTCTTGTTCATATGTATATGATATATATATTACACTTGGTTTAAATTGATATAATTCCATGTCCTTGTCATTGGTTGTGTTTAAATATGTACCTGGTCAGTTTACCGGTGACTTTTCATATACAACTCTGGTAACACTTGTATTTACTGGTATTCCTATATCAAAGTGCAAAACTCCATTATGAAATGATCATACTGTAAGTAGTAAATTATAACACTTCTAGTTTTCCTGTTAAAAGATAATGGTTACTTTCTATCTTAAACAATTACAAGGAGTACATGTACAAGTCCTATGTCTAAGACTGATATTTTGTAGTTGATTGCAAGTCCTATGTCTTAGACTGATATTGTGGTGTTGATTACAAGTCCTATGTCTTAGACTGATATTGTGGTGTTGATTACAAATCCTATGTCTTAGAAATCCTATGTCTTAGACTGATATTCTGGTGTTGATTACAAATCCTATGTCTTAGACTGATATTGTGGTGTTGACTACAATTCCTATGTCTTAGACTGATGTTGTGGTGTTGATTACAAGTCCTATGTCTTAGAATGATATTGTGGTGTTGATTGCAAATCCTATGTCTTAGACTGATATTGTGGTGTTGATTACAAATCCTATGTCTTAGACTGATATTGTGGTGTTGATTACAAATCCTAGGTCTTAGAATGATATTATGGTGTTGATTACAAGTCCTATGTCTTAGAAGCCGGCGTGGCCTAGTGGTATCGCGTCAGACTCCTGATCGGGAGGCCGAGGTTCGAGTCCCGCTATGGTCATGCCGGTGTCATGTCTTTCGGATGAGACAGTGAAAACCGAGGCCCCGTGTCATGGTATGCATGGCACGTTAAAGATCCCTCACTGCTTCGGGTGGGTCCGTTGCAAAGGTCAAAATTTGTATGCCCCGCATCAGGCAGATGCCGTCACCATATACGTGAAATAATCGTAGTGTGACGTAAAACAAAAATCAATCAATCAATCAACTTATGTCTTAGACTGATATTGTGGTGTTGATTACAAATCCTATGTCTTAGAATGATATTATGGTGTTGACATACCAAATTTGAATGCATGTCGCTTACATTGCCAAGGCATTAACAAAATTTTAAAACTATATTGAAAGCAATGCAGTGTATGCTAATTGAACACAATAACCTGTTTAACATACTGTTTATCTGATTGCTTAGATAGATGAAAGAATTTTGACAACACAGATTTTAGGATGCTTCCATGGAATATAAGAGTCACTGATATTATATAAACCTTGAAAACAGCTAGAAAGTGAAAATACTGAAGATGAATAGTTTCACAATAAAATGTTGATAAAATATTTGATAATACACAAGTTGTTTTACCAACTTGATATGGTCAGCAGAAGTGACATTATCACTAAAATGATGTACCTTACCAGTTCAAGGCCCCATCTTCCCATCAAAGCAAAGACAGTACTATCAAATGTAAAAATATTTAAAGACATATTTATAGATGAACCATATAACTATATCAATTAAATATCAGATAAATCAAGTACCTAAATTATGGTGTAATTTCCTTCCTTTTTTTTGTTTAGAGTATATGACAGCACAAATTATAAATGAAACTCCAAATTTACATCTTCATATGTTGCAAAACTAGAAACTTCAAAAATCATCTAGTAATCTATATCCTTTTTACTCATCTTAGCAATTTACAAATTTACATTAAATTTAAGTATATATCATACACTACTTGATGCCATTCTGTCAATCTGTTCTTTGTTATCTCAGAATTTTAAATCTGGAGTCTATGTCAGAATATGGATCTAATGCTTGGAAGCAGTATAATAGTACATTGGTGAATATGATGGAAATGGCTCAAAAGCAACTCCAAGACCTCAGGTATGGAATTTAAGTTTTCATAATAAACATGTAATGGCAGTTTCTCATCAACTCACTTAAATGAGTCCTGAACTCACCAAAATGTGTTTGGAACTCACCAAACTCTGTATCTTCTTTAGCATTTGTAATGAAGATGAGGCCTTAAGATTCTAGTGGAACTCATGATTTTCTAGATCCAGTGAGAACTCTGATGTAATGGCCAGCAGGTTTTGTTTTTGGTTCTTTTTTGTTTTAAGATCAACAGAATATGTATAATAAGAGCAACTCCCAACATTGTATAATACACCTGTTGCTTAATTTGATGAGGGGTTAAGTTAATGTATGGAGCAATTTCTTTCCCCACTTATTTAGGGTTTCAAAATTGCCCCCCCCCCCCCTTTCCTGATTTTCCTCTATATTTCATTGAAGAGACAAGAATCTTGCAAGATAATGCTACCGGTAATTATGAAATATAAACTTGGTTCAAAGTCATGACACACCTTCGACACCTGGGCAACAATTCTATGATATGTTATTCAAATCAATGCAGGCAGTAGACCGGGACAAGACAAGGATTTACCATATATACACACTGTGACTTTCATCTTGCAAATATGACTTTGGTTCATTACACACCCTTGCATCCATGGCGACAATCCTTTAAAATATTATTCAATTCCATGCAGGAAGTAAAACGTTATGGCTTGGACAAGGATTTACTTTTTATAAGTATTGTCACTGATCTTTCAGATATAACTTTAGTTAAGGTCATAACACACCATATGGACCTGGGCAACAATTTTGTAAAATAATTTTTCAAATAATACTTAAGGAATTATTCATCATATGCATTGTGACCTTGACCTTGATCAAACCTTGGGTCCTGGGCAAAAATTTTGTGAAATATTGTTCATATCCATGCAAAAGGTAAAAAAATATGGCCCTGGCAAAAATTTACCAATCATATGCAGTGTGACTTTGACCTGTAAATATTACCTAGGTTCAAACCTTGACCCATCATATTCATTGTGTGACCTTGACCTCACAGAAATGACCTCAGTACAAGATATGAAACACCTTTGGGTCCTGGTCAACAATTCTGTGAATATTACCTGTATTCAGTCCATGCAGGGGGTAAAAATTTATTTACTAGAATTTAACTGACATACACACTGTGACCTTGACCTTACAGGTGTGACCTTGAAAATCAAAAGGCTTTGTCGTTCTGTCATAAGAAATAAGTGTGCAGAGTTTAAAAATTCTAGCATAAATAGCTTGGTCTGTATCTTGTTTACAATGTGTCTTCTCAAAAATGTACTATTTTTGTCCCAAAAATTAGCTTGACATTTGACCTATGTATTGAAAATCAACAAGAAATGCCCTCATATGATAAGAAATAAGTGTACAAAGTTTGAAAGTCCAAGCCTAAACAGTATGGTCTCCATCTTGTTTAAAAAATTGGGACAGACCCATAGACCCCTTATGCCATACCATAATAGGTCCGTCTATGACAGGCATACAGGTATAAAAAAGAAGGTCTGCAAGAGCAAACGGTTGTGTGCTAATCATTTCTATACAGTTCTCTCTTATTTTTTAAATAATAACGTTCAACAAGTAGAACCATTTAGATTTTTATAGAAATGTAGTAGTATTGGTTGTTAAATAATGTAATGCTTTTCAGAAAGAAAATTCAAGAAATTAACTGGAACAGGAAAACTGAGCAGACACAAGCTGGTGCTAAACTACGCGATCTGGAAGAAAGGTATTAAATACAAGTTTGTTTTTAGAAATAGGATGTAAAAGAAAGGTTACAAGCACACATCAGAGTCAAGGAAGAAGTAACATTTAATGTAAAGTACAGACTGTTATAGGGAAGTGTGCCATTGAAACCAGAATTACTGAAATTAGATTTATAATGTCTCATACATGGTAAAGTTGATGTAATATCCTAAGCATATTTTTAGCTCACCTGAGCCAAAGGCTCAAGTGAGCTATAGTCATAGCATGTCGTCCGTTGTTAATTTTTTTTACATTTTCGACTTCTCCAAAACAACTTGAAAGATTTTGATAAAACTAAGCATGCATAGTGTACTTCAAGGTCCTCTACTGAAATGTGTTCATAATCCAGATCTGTTCAGGGTGGATCCTGGGTGGGGCCAAGTATGTCCGAAAGGGTACCCTTCTCCTCCAAAAGTGCTGCATGGATTTGAATACTAATTACATCTAGGCAATCTTTAAGGATGGGTTATTAAAAATTGTGTTCAGGGTAAAGATCTGTCAAATATAAATTGATGGGGTTTTTTTACCCTTTTTTTAGCTCACCTGAGCCAAAGGCTCAAGTGAGTTATTGTGATCAATCACCGTCTGTCGTCCGTTGTTAGCTTTTCTACATTTTCGACTTCTTCTCCAGAACCGCTGTACAGAATTTTACCAAACTTCATAGGAAGTAAGTACTCAAGGTCCTCTACCAAATTTGTGTTTTTAGTGCCCATCCGTAATCCAAGGTGGCTGCCATTGGCTCTGATGGGTTGACACATTTTTGACTTCTTCTCCAGAAGAACTGCACAGAATTTCACCAAGCCTCATAAGAAGTAAGTACTCAAGGTCCTCTACCAAGTTAGAGTTTTTTCATGCCGATCCGTAATCCAAGATGGCCGCCATTGGCTCTGATTGGTTGACGCATTTTGGACTTTTTCTCCAGAACCGCTGCACAGAATTTCACCAAACCTCATAGGAAGTAACTACTTGAAGTCCTCTACCAAGTTTGTGTTTTTCACCATTGGCTCTGATTGGTTGACACATTTTCGACTTCTTCTCCACAGAATTTCACCAAATCTCAAAGGAAGTAAGTACTTGAGGTCCTCTACCAAGTTTGTGTTTTTCGTGCCGATCTGTAATCCAAGATGGCCGCCATTGGCTCTGATTGGTTGACACATTTTGGACACTTCAAGACAACTGCACAAAATATCACCAAACCTTATAGAAAGTCTTGTAGAAAAAAAGCAAGATTTTCTAGTGAAATGAGCTGTCATTTTATTGTAAATTAGTAATTTGTGCTCAGGTGAGCGATATAGGCCCATTTGGGCCTCTTGTTGGCATAAGTGAGTTCAGTGCTGAATAGTGTTATTTTTCTTTTCTTTAAATTAGATTAAAATTAGATTATTATAGTCATAATTATGTTGAGGAATGTTACTGTGAAAGAATTTTGTCAATACATTTGACACTCGTTATCTCAAAGTTGCTTAAGTTGAAATTCCGTTTAACTCAAAGTCAAGTTCAAGTCCCAAATATTTTTTATTTCTATACGATTTTTGAAGACGGATAAGTCGAAATTCCACTTATGTCAAAGGCATTTTACAGTCCCAAAACTCCATTTTTTTCAATGTTTGTACAAAATAAATTGATTACTGGTAACACATACAGCAGTGAAGGTAGAAGAAATGCTAACAACTGATTATCCCAGTGGGGTGTACGGTAATGGCTTATTGTTTGACGGTGAAGCCATTTCACCTGATCGAGGATGGTTACATAATTGGATTGCATCGGCACTTCTTTTAAAACATGCTGATGTAATTAGTTAAAACATCTTCATTTAGGGTAGATAATAGACCAGTATCATTTTCACAGCTTGTAAATTATTAAATGAATTAAAATTATAAAAAGCTGAAAATACGATTTTTTAATTTTTCTTCATTTATTAGCTTGTCAGTAAGTTGATGGATAGTAGTTAGAAAAAGATGCATTACATGGACTAAAATGTAGAATAACAGGTAAAACAATGCATGTATATTCATATGTTAATAAGAATGAATGAAAGTGGTTACATAAACAGCTGGTGTTTATTCCGGATAAGTCGAAATATTTGCTTTGGTCCCGTCAACTTCGACATAACGAGTTTCAACTGTATTTCAATTTTTGGATTTTCTTTGATTCTTGTAAGATTTCTCAAAAGAAGGGGTGCGGGGTACATTTTTACACATTTTCAGCCTTTTCTCCAGAACTGTTTGAAAGATTTAGATGAAACTCAGTATGAATAAAGTACTTTCAGTCATCTACTAATGTTGAATTTGTTCAGATCTCTCAACAGGTGTCGCCACCTGCGGCAAATGTAGGTCATTGAACGCTGTCCTCATTTGACAGTTAAACTTCTTCATAACCACAGCTTACTGAGACAAACGAAATACATCAAAATCATCTAGAAGGATGTGTGAAGAAGTTTTGTTTTTAGCTCACCTGAGCCAAAGGCTCAAGTGAGCTATAGTCATAGTGCGCCGTTCGTCGTCGTCGTCCGTCCGTCATTAACTTTTTCACATTTTCGACTTCTTCTCTGGAACTACTTTGCAGATTTGGATCAAACTTTGTATAAATGATGTACTCAAGGTCTCCTACTAAAATTGTGTTTGGGATCAAGATCCCCTCAGGGGTGGATCCAGGGCAGGCCAAAATAGCCCAAAACGGTACCCCTCTTCAAACATTTTCTCCTCCAGAACCGGTACATAAATGGAGAAATTGATTGCATTTCAACAATCTATAAAGATGGGTTATCAAAAACTGTGTTGGGGGTTAAGATCCGTCAAATAGAATTTTTACGCTTTTTAGACGTGTTTCTGGACTTAGTAATTTCAATTCAGAAAAGTGTCATGTTTTTTCAGTTAATTGATATTGATGATTTCTTAATGACTATTTTGATCATAATTGTGGTAAGGAATATTAGTGTGAAAGAATTTTGTCAATATCTCAATTTCAAATTTTGTTGTTTTTGTCCTGACCTCTTTACAGGTGGCACCACCATAGTCAAAAGTTGGGTAAAAAAAGAGTACCCTCCTTTGACAATATTCTTCTTTATACAGGCTGTGTACAGAGACAAACAGAATGCATAGAAAGTATCTAGAGGGATGAGTTAAGACGTATTGTCATTTTAGTTCCCTTCCAAAATCAAATTTTAGAATTTTTTTTCGACATTTGTTTGGACTTGGTGATTTCAATGCAGAAAAGTGTCATATTTCCAAGTTAATTGATAATGATGATTTCTTATGGACTATTGTGATCATAATTATGGTAAGGAATGTTACTTTGAAAGAATTTTGTCAATATCTCAATTTTTTGATTTTCTATTAATTTTTCAAGACTTCCAAATAAGGGTGTATAGGAACAATTCTTCACATTTTTAACTTCTGCTGTAATACCACATGGAAGATTTTAATGAAACATGGAATACATGAAGTACTATAGGTCCTCTATCAATTTTTTACATTTCATCCAAATTGGTTAACAGATGATGCCACCATGTCTAAAAATTAGGTCTCACAATGGTACATATACCACTTGATAATTAAAATATGGAGAGTAGCGGTTCAAATCCAGCTATGGTCAAAATTTTTTTTTTTCATTTCTTTACACATCTAAATAAGTTTTTAGATGTTTCTCAACACTCAACATATGAAATTAGGCAATTTTAAGTTAGATCTGGACAGTATTTGAAACAATTGTCATTCATGACCCAGACTTGAAATCAGTCAACAAAAGGCTCCACCTAAAGAAAATGACTAACATGTTGCCCTGAGTCACATCTTGCAGAGACAAAGCAAGCTTAATATCAAAATCACCTGAATGGATGTGCAAAAATGTGTTGTTTTTTATTCTGGTCTGAAATAAAATTAGACATATTTTCAACATTTGTGTTGACTTAGTCATAGTAATGGAAAAATGAATGAATTCTTCCTTCCTGCATGACTGATCATCTAGGTACTCAGGTGAGCGATATAGGCCCACTTGGGCCTCTTGTTTTTTATTATAATCCAACATCAAATTTTTGACAAGTTTTCAACATTTTCGTGGACTTTGTCATTTTAATGAAAGAATCAGTGATTGATTATGATGCACTGTTTTGGTTTAATTAAATCAGAATTAAGACGAGGAAATGTTGCAGAGACAAAGCAAGCTTAATATCAAAATCACCTGAATGGATGTGCAAAAATGTGTTGTTTTTTATTCTGGTCTGAAATAAAATTAGACATTTTCAACATTTGTGTTGACTTAGTCATAGTAATGGAAAAATAAATGAATTCTTCCTTCCTGCATGACTGATCATCTAGGTACTCAGGTGAGCGATATAGGCCCACTTGGGCCTCTTGTTTTTTATTATAATCCAACATCAAATTTATGACAAGTTTTTAACATTTTCGTGGACTTTGTCATTTTAATGAAAGAATCAGTGATTGATTATGATGCACTGTTTTGGTTTAATTAAATCAGAATTAAGACGAGGAAATGTTGCAGTGAAAAATTTTTTCTGAAATTTTGATATTTGGATTTTTTCTTTCTTTTCTTTCTGCATGGTTGATAAACTGGTTTTGAAGAAGGTTATGGTGATACATTGCAGACTGAAATAGCTTTAAAAGGCCACAGACAATATACACTCCTTTGACAATCTTCAAAATATTTTGGCAAAAAAGCTATTTCAATTAATGTTTTTGAAATTATAAGTAATTTTAGTTTCTCATTTAAGTTGAAAACAAATTTTAAAAAGTTGAGATCGAAATTATAATTATCTATAAACAGCAGAGATGTGAATCAGGTAGGATGAGATGCAAAGAATACCAGTATTACATGAATATTTGTTATTTGTAGGGTTCAGTAACACAACAATTTATATTGACTATGTTATAATCTTTGAAAATGTGTGATATTTTTTTTTTATTACCAGTATTGACAACTCTTGTTCACTTTTCTGACATAGTTGAACCTAATTAAAGCATGTATGGCACTCGGGTGAGCAATATAGGCTCTCTTGAGCCTTTTGTTTAATTATTAAGCTGCATTTACAAAGAATTTAAACATCAAATTTAATGATATTCTATCATCCAGTTCTGCAGTAATCAACAATCTACCACAGAGGTAAAAGTATCTTCATTCTCATTAAAACTCGATCTATCATGCTCCTTAGTTTTATAATGTTAGCTGTGGTAGATCAAAAGGAATACCATGTCAGTGTGATATGCAAGTGGTCAGAATGAAAAATAACAACAGAGAGAAAGATATAGCATCAGTAAGCTTCAGTGACTCCTAATCAAATACTTAATATGCAATGAAGGCAGTCCAGTTTGGATTCCTGGTTTATACTGCAATGTTTAATATATTTGTGTTTTTATTATTTACATGGAATAGCCTGAATTTGTATGCATGTCTCTTTATTCATCACCTCAGACTTTTAGATTTATTGTAAGTTTCTCAGCTATAATTACTTATACTTATCAAATTTAAAAAACTAAACTTTTTTGTTTCTCTTCATTTAGATGGGTAGGTCTTGTCAGCAAGAATTATGAAATTGAAAGAGCTTGTGTGGAATTGGAAAAGGAGGTCTTGACATTAGAAAATAAAAAAACAAAGCAGGTCAGTGCCTTTGAAATGTTTTCCATTTTTGAAGAATGTTATTATATAGTGATGTAAACAAGTCTAAGTTTTATAACATGTATATTCTAAGCTTGAACTTGTTGTAGAGTGTCACTTCTGTATTGAATTAGTATTTTATAAAGGAATATAGTAAGGTATTGCAAGAAACCTGCTGATTGTTGGTGGATTTCTCCAGATAATCTGCTTTCTTTCATAATATCCCATTCCAAATCCCCACCTCCTCTCCCTTACAAAGGTGTGAGAAGTGCACTGGAATCAGGTTGTCTGTTTCCCTTTATGTAGATGTACCAGTTTTTAACACTTTTTCCAAACATCCTTAGAGGTATTAGACTGAATTTGAATATTGTCATGGATAACCTACTTCATTTTCAATAACATCAGCATGGTCAACAAAATCTGGAGAGGGTGATGCCAAATAAGTTATATTCATTAGAAAAATTTCTTTCCTCTATTTCATTTTGCATGGATAAAAACATGAGCCGAAGGGACCAGCTGGACCCCAGGAAAAACTATAGGTGCCCGGCTTGAAAATCAAGAGACCCAGCAACTTTCTTAGTCTTTTGAAATACAAATATGAAAACTTAGTATATAGTATTTTTTTTTTTTTTTGACACTTAAAACTCAATTTCCAACTGTTTCTACATATGTAAATTAATGTTTCAGATACCTTATAATTATCGACAAAAATGGTCTTTCACATTGATATGCATGCCCTCATAACCTTGACTGTGACCTTCAACATACATTTTAAAATTTGCTTTATTTGGCTTTTTCAATGAATGAATAAGAATTAAAAGAATGGAAGAGAAATTAGTAAATAAGACAAAATCAGACACATACTAGGATGTGCCCATAGACAATTTTGAAAATCCTGAGTCTCGGTCTTTCTAAAACTATGATTAAATTAATCTGGATCTCATTTATCCTCAGATGAACAATAAGGCTAGTGGGCCTCTTGTTATTAAGAAATGTTCAGCAGTCTGTTTTAAATTTTTATCATGATTCACCTCAATATTAACAAACAGCAACTCTTTGTTACTATTAAAGTTGAATTTACTTCTTTTTTTTCAGGGAAAAAGGTGATGATGCGTAAGACAGACTTATCAAGTAAACAGATTATGTTGTTAACCATCTTATTACTGGGTAGTGATGGCAATGGGATTAATTAATTTAATCATTAATGCATGTCATTATATTGACTATGACAATGTCAAAATGGTGTGTAATAGGGCACAAAAAGTTGAATGAAGATGATAGACTCATGTTGTTATTTACTCTGTAATTCCATGTCCAGTGTGTTCAGGACTGTAGTATGGAAAGGGCTTTTATCAAAGAACTGAATATGTTAGTAAATGACACATCAGCTAATGAGATTGAAATAGATTTCTATGTCTTTTTTCGTAGTTACTGCTTTCCAAGCATATGAAGCCATACACAAGACAGGTGGCATTACCATGAAAGTGAAATAATCTTTGAAGAGTATGGAAGTTATTAATTGAATAAAATATGCAGTCTTTGTATTTATGTAAAATCCAAAACAGGAATTGATGGTATTATACCAACATCCTTCAGATCAATTACAGTACTTGCATATATGGACATGTGTATCATATCAAGTTAGGAGTAACTGTGTACAATGAGAGTCATGGTTTTGTATTCTATGTTGATTACTGTTTTAATAATAAAATTCTTGTCAATTCTTTCATTGTCATTGACCATTTTCTTTATATATTTGCTGTAACCCACAAGTAGTTGTGGTATTTTTCTTAACATCACATGGTTCAGATTCAAACCTTTCAGAATTTTGTTGTTTTCCTGTCCTGATGATGAGACTTTGAAAACATCCATGTCACAGTTGGTTGATAAAGCAAAATTTTTCACAACCCAAGGTGGAGCTGTTGCTTAAGTCAGCTGCATAAAACCAATGACAATAATTTGTAGAATCATTATGAAATGTCAGTAAATTCCTAAAAGTAAGGTTTTTACTAATATCTACAGTTGTGATCTTGAGTGAGTATGGTCTCAAAAGTCCTAAAGCCAAGAAACCTGTTTCTAAGAAAACTTGTGCTAAATATAAAATTCTGATAAACGATCAATGACATGCTGGAATAAAGGCATTTCCCAATAAGTGCCGAGTGATTGACATTGCAAAATTATTTTGAGTGACCTTTGTTCAACAGTCCCTTTCCTAAAGAAGATTGTTTGAAATATGATCCAGTTCTAATGAATGGGATAAGAGAAATAAGTTTTTCAACTATTGAGGGATATGTACTGAGTGACCTTGATCTTACAGAAATGAATTTGAGTGACCATTGCCTAAAAGTCTGTCTTGAGGAATATTTGTGCAAAATATGATACAATTCTGACATTGACAAATTGTTTAGTAGTTGTAAGGCATTTCCCACTTTTTAAGGGATATGTGCTGAGCGACCTTGGCCTTGCAGAAATGACCTTCAGCGACTTTTGTCGAAAAGTCTCTGTCCCAATGAATATTTGTGTGTAATGTAAAATAACATTGAGTAACCATTGTCTGAAAGTTCCTGTCTCAAGAAATGTTTCTGTGAAATACGAAACAATCCTGATAAATGGTTTAAGGGACATAAAGCCTTTCTTAATACATGTATTTTAGGGAATTTTCCTGAAAGACCTTGAGCGTGTAGAATTGAACTTTGGTGAGACAGACATGACAGCGACTATACTATGGATTTCCAAACCTCTCAATTATACCAAGCTTTTGTATAATGCTTTTAAACTGTTTCATAGGTAGTTTCAAATAGAAAACATGAATTTTCATTTAAAAGATTTGACTCAGTCAAAAACTGATCATAACATTGATATGCTGACTGCAATTTTTAAGTCAATAATGTTTCTATATATCATCCAAAACTGAAGGAATGAAAATGCTGTTATGTTTATAAGAAAATTTGTCGATAGATATTTTCTGCTGGCATTAAGATACAATGTATATGATAACAGTCATATAGTTGAACCTATGTATACCATAAAACTTTTATTAAAGAGCTCCAGAACACAGCCAACCAAATCAGTCCTGACATACCATTAATATGTTAACACACCCAGACAAGATCAGTCATGACAAATCATTAACAGATTAACACACCAAGGCAACATCAGTCATGACATACACTTAATATGTTAACACAATCAGGCAACATCAGTCATGACATTTCATTAACAAGTTAACACACTCAGGCAACATCAGTCATGACATACACTTAATATGTTAACACACTTAGGCAACATCTGTCATAACATTTCATTAACAGGTTAACACACTCAGGCAACATCAGTCATGACATATCATCAACAGGTTAACACTAAGGCAACATCAGTCATGGCATACCCTTAATATGTTAACACACTCGGGCAACATCAGTCATTAACAGATGAATACACCAACGTTGTATCAGTTTTGACATACCCTTTTTCGCCAAACACACCCAGGCTGTATCAGTTATCACATACACTTGATATGTTAACACGCCCAGTTAATGCTGGTTATAACATGCCCTTAGTAGTAAGTTAGTTGCTCAACAGAGGAAACACATCAAAGCAGAATCAGTTATGATATGCCTTTTGTATGTTAACACACCTAAGCACTGTAAATCATGACATACCATTAGTAGATAAACATACCCAGGTAATACCAGTTATAACATGCCCTTGGTTGTCCAACACATCCAAGCAGTATCGGTTATGACATGCCCTTAATATGTTAACAGACCAAGGCAATGTAAGTCACGACATGCCATTAGTGGGTTAACACACCCAGGTAATATTAGTTATGATATACCTTTTGTATGTTTACACACCCCAGCAGTACCAATTATGACACACCCAGGTAATATAATTTATGATGTAACTTTTGTATGTTTACGCACTCGTGACATCATGACATGCCTTTGGTTACTGAATTCACAAAACCTGTATCAGTTATGACATGCCCTTACTTGCTGAACTCACCAAGGCTGTATCAGTTAAGACATGCCCTTAGTTGCCAAACACACCCAGGTTATAACAGCTATGGCATGTCATTACTTGCTGAACACACCCAGGCTGTATCAGTTACGACAACCTTACATGCTGAACACACCCAGGCTGTTTCAGTTATGACATACCCTTACATGCTGAACACACCCAGGTTGCATCAGTTATGACATGTCATTTCTTGCTGAACACACCCAGGCTGTGTCAGTTATGACATGCCCTTACATGCTGAACTCACCAAGGCTGTATCACTTATGACATGTCATTACTTGCTGAACACACCCAGGCTGTATCAGTTATGACATGCCCTTGCTTGCTGAACACACCCAGGCTGTATCAGTTATGACATGTCATTACTTGCTGAACATACCCAGGCTGTATCAGTTATGACATACCCTTACATGCTGAACACACCCAGGCTGTATCAGTTATGACAGGTCATTACTTGCTGAACATACTCAGGCTGTATCACTTATGACATGTCATTACTTGCTGAACACACCCAGGCTGTGTCAGTTATGACATGCCCTTACTTGCTGAACACACCCACACTATATTAGTTATGACATGCCCTTACATGCTGAACTCACCCACGATGTATCAGTTATGACATGTCATTACTTGCTGAACACACCCAGGCTGTATCACTTATGACATGTCATTACTTGCTGAACACACCCAGGCTGTGTCAGTTATGACATGCCTTTACTTGCTGAAAACACCCAGGCTGTATCAGTTACGACAAGTCATTACTTGCTGAACACACCCAGACTGTATCAGTTACCAGTATGACATGCCCTGACACACCCACACAAAATAATTCATGACTTACTGTTATTAGATAAACACACCCACACATAACATACCACTTGTAGTTAACGTACCTAGGCAATATCAGTTATGGCATACTTGTAATAGGTAAATTGCATCTAAAAACATTAAATATCAATCATTAATCAAAAAATCTATCACACAGAAGATAGGCCATGACACTACATACACAGCCACCACTTTGAACTTGATCAATACAGATACAACATTAGGATGTGACCTGTAAAAAGCATCACTGTAAGATGTGACAAGTAAGGGACCATCCAGATTTTACGATATTTATTTAAAAACATGATGACCTAGACATTACAAGGTTATGATATTTTCTGAAGGTAAAGAACATAAACTGAAAGTGCAATATATACAGTACCCATGAAGACTGTAAGAAGTTATGGAATTTGACCATGTACATACCCTGGTCTTTTAAGATAAGATGCTGAAACAGTTATACATCCTCTTATAAAGAGTAATATCTGTAACTAAGTATGAAAAAAAAAATGGCACTGATACCATTCCATCAGACAGAGTATCAATTTCCTCACTCTCTTGTACTCAAAATCTAAAGTCAAGAAGAAAGGTAAATGCATTAAATCTTTATTCAGTAACTAATAAAATATTACAACAAACAAGATAAACCATGCTAGCATAGTCGAGCTGGCACATCATGAAACAAGATTTATATTAATGAAATCCAAACAATGTATTTGATTCTATTATAAGAAAACACTTAGAAATTGTAAATTGAACACCATTTCATAAAATTATTTTGCTGTTCAGCAACTGTTTCAATGCAAGATAAGAAAAATGGCTAATTAATGATAGGGAAAATGGTGCTACCCACAAACAGAGCATAATATTCTTTAATATTTCAGGGAAACCTTGGTTCAATTTAAGCGATCCTCCAGACTACCAAGAGAAAATATCTTTGTACATAATACCATAAATAGCTTTGAACACAATACTATAAATTTTTATGAGATTACCAAACATATCTTTACATGGCCCCAATTACACCCCCATTCCTTTGAATACCCCTTTTTTTTCCAAATAACTAAAATCTTTCCTCCTTCATTTTGTTTTCTTAGTTTCTCCTTCCCTTTCTTCCTCACTCTCTCTAACTCCAGCTTCCTCTTGACTATCCTCCTCCTCTGGAGTTCCCTCCTCCTCCTCCATCTCCCCTTCTTGTCTTTCTAATTCTTCCTGACTGGCTTCTTCTATCTCCTCTTTATTTAAAACCTCAAAACCTTGGTCGTCTTCAAGTTCTTTCTTTTCTTTTTCATCCATCTTCTTTTTCTTTTCTTTTTTATTATCTTCAGGTTTAATCAATGTGTATGTATATAATGGTTTGAAAGAATCAAAGAATCCAACATCTTCAGTTAAATTTGGTAAGAACCAAAAATGCAGTTTTCCTAATGTCACAATCCATATTGCACAGAAAAGAATTCCTCTGACTGAAAAATAAATGAATCATACCGGGTAATGAAATGAGAATGAAACACAATACATATCTTTTTTTGGCTTTCAAATTTCACTGTGAAAATTACCACACATGTACATGTGAAGTTTATACATACGATACCACAAAGATTCCATGGCTAATCTCAATAGCAGCATTTGAATTTCATTGAAGGAAGTTGATTTAGCATTTATATAGCAAGAAATATTCTTTAAAAATGTAGTAAAATAATCAATTCAAATTCAATTTTGTTAATATGGTGCCTAGATGAGAGAGAGAAATTTGTCAAATACTGAGCTATCCCAAACTTCTCCACCAAGTCACTCAAATGGAAAAAAATAGGTCAGATGTGGAATCTGATGCACGGGTTCATTTCAATATCTTAAGATGAATCACTGATACAAGTTTAGTAACTTTGGCATGAGTACTTTCTCCAATTCTAAGCTACCCATAACTTCTTAACCATGTCACTCAAGTGGAAAAAGTAGGTCAGATGCAGCATCTGATGTATAGGTTAATCTCGGTATCTTATAATGAACCACTGACACAGGTTTAGTCACTATGGCACGAGCACCATGTCCAATATTGAGCTACCACAAACTTCTTAAAAAAAACAGTCAAGTGGAAAAAGTTCAGCATCTGATGCATGAAGAAGTGAGCTAATAAAGTAGAGCAGAAGGATTCTTCAGATCAATTAATTTATTTCAAAACAGATGCAGAAAGGAACAACTGTAAGATTGGAGTAAAGAAACAAAACATTCATCTTGAAAGACTTAACTGATAATGATTCTCAATATGTTCGTGTTACTTACTTATTGCTAGGACCAGTATGAGCCCTACAAAGCTAGCACCAACCAAACTGATATAATACACTGCCACTCTCATCCAATCAGGCCACAAAGGAAACAAACACAATGCTGCTGCTCCAATCACTACAAGAAAACATCATATCATCAAGTATCATCAAGAACGGGGAAGTTCAGGAGTATGATAATACAACAAGTAAGAGTTTACCATGAGACTGATAACTCTCTATTTGCCTTAGATGAGAAATCACAATCTCAGCATTCCTGAGTAAATACGACTATACCATACTAGAATGGCATCAATATAATGTCTATATCTTAGTTAAATGCATTCCTGAGTATATACGACTATACCATACTATAATGACATCAATATAATGTCTATATCTTAGTTAAATGCATTCCTGAGTACATACGACTATACTATACTATAATGACATCAATATAATGTCTATATCTTAGTTAAATGCATTTCTCATGACATCATTAATTTCACAAAATTATGGATGTCTATGTACTGTCATGTTTACATTTGTTTCTTGCTTTATTGTCCTATATAAATAGCTATATTTTAAATTAAGTGGGGGTGGGGTACTTGGTGCAGTGGTGTCGCACTGGACTTAAAATCTGATGATACGATTCAATTCCAGCAGTTGCCTCAGATTTTTCAAAGGTGATTAATCACCTCTACCTATCTTTCCTAAGAGTAAAAATAATGAAGCAATGCATCAAGCAAGTGACACTATCATATAGGTACAATACAATAATCTTGGGAGTGGTGTAAAACAGAAATAAAATGATCATGTTAAGTGAGAGAAAAACAATCAAATTTGACTGTGAGGAAGGGATGTTACAATCTCACCCAAATCACACAAATGTTTATTCATCCATGACTGCAAGCCTTATCATAGACGAATAAGATTTTGTGCAATAAAGATGAGATTTTATCATCCCTTCTAGTACTGGAATGGCTTTATACATAATTCCTTACCGGTAGTTTAAGCCATATTTACTAACCAACAAGAGCAATGCAAACGTAGCATATGCCCTCCCCCCATCCCGGTTATTTTTGTAACGCGGGCAGAACTCACATGAAGAATTTAGAGGTCATCTACTCCTCATAATTACCCACAAACAAAATTTTTCCATTCAAAAGTTTGTGTCTAATAATTAAAAGATATGTCACTTGTCTTCATTTAATTTAGGCATCAGTATTAACTGACACAAAACAAAATCAAAATAAATATGCCAAAGACAGGTACCGGTATCCTAATTATAACTTGTGGCAGACTGGGACATCGGCCCAGATAGCTCAATTGGTAGAGCATCTGCCTTGTTAGCGGAAGGTCCTGGGTTCGAGCCCCGGTCTGGCCAATGATTTTTCAACCTTCCTGCTACAGTTTGGAGCGTCCACCAACTCTCATCAGTTGGCAGAGGTTGTATGCCACTGTGAGAGGAGGACTTGGTGTGAGGTTTCGGGGAAACCTCAGATTGGCAGGGGAGGTGTGTGGCAGACTGAGACATCGGCCCAGATAGCTCAATTGGTAGAGTATTGGCCTTGTTAGTGGAAGGTCCTGGGTTCGAGTCCCGGTCTGGCCAATGATTTTTCAACCTTCCTGCTACAAACATATTAACTTGACCTAGATATCCTTAAGATGTATCTGTATACCAAATATCAATTCAATATATCCAGCTGTTCCTGAGATAATAAGCAGAAACTGCAAATTTTAAGAAATTCAATTTACTAGCTGTTCCTGAGATAATGAGCAGAAACTGCTAATTTTAAGAAATTTTCTAAGTCCAAGGGGGATTATTGAACTAAGCAAATTTGAACTTGACCTAAATATCTTTTAGATGTATTTGTGTATCAAATATCAATTCAATATCTTTATTGATTCGAGAAATAATGTGTAGAAACTGCTAATTTTAAGAAATTTCTTAAGTCCAAGGAGAAAAACTATGACAAAAATTATTGACCCATAACTAAATTTTAACTTGACCTAAATATCCTTTAGATGTATTAGTGTATCAAATATCAATTCAATATCTTTATTGATTCCAGAGATTATGTGCGGAAACTGCTAATTTAAAGAAATTTCCTAAGTCCAAGGAGAATAACTCTGACAAAAATTACTGAATCATTGCCAAATTTGAATTTGACCTAAATATCCTTCAGATGTATCAGTATATTAAATATTAATTCAAAATCTTTATTAGTTCCAGAGATAATGAGTAGAAACTGCTAATTTTAAGAAATTTCCCAAGTCCACGAGGAATAACTCTGAAAAAATTATTGAACCATAACCAAATTTGAGCTTGACTTAGATATACTTAAGATGTATCTGTATGCAAAATATCAATTCAATATTTCTATCGTTACCTGAGATAATAAGCGGAAACTGATAATTTTAAGATATTTTCTAAGTCCAAGCGGGATAACTATGACAAAAATTATGGAACAATAACCAAGTTTCATCTTTTTCTAGATATCCTTGAAATGTATCTGTATACCAAATATCAATTCAATATCTTTATTGGTTCTAGAGATAATGAGCAGAAACTGTAAATCGACCAATCGACAGCAGCAAAACAATATGCCCCTCCTTCTTTGAAGGGGGCATAAAAATAATCAAACAATGGAAAAGTTAATGTATATTTCAAATGCATGATAACAGATCATTGTGTATATGCTTTATAATTTTCCCCTCCCCTTATTGTAAAAAATTTCACTTACCCATAAGTAATCCAATGACGAAAGTTTTAAGGGGCACTGGGTCATAGATCCAAACATAAATCTAAAAGCATAAAAGAACTGTTAAGAAATATCTGTATAACAATGACTAGAAATGCAGTTTAAGTGCAGATCAAGTAAGTATTTGCCAGCAAACAGATTATAACAAAAGCTGTACACTTTATATACTTCAAATAAACTGCTGATACAATAACAACTGTAATAACAATTATCTCAATTTATTTGTTAAGTGCCAGATATGCCATTTGGCAAATTATGTCTCTTCAGTAACACAGATACTGACACAGAAACTTCTTATGAAATGTACCATTATATATTCATATTCTTAATTAATACTTTAAATTCTATTATAGAGTTTGTTCCACTTTTCTGTATCATTTGTTGATCATGTCAAATACTACACATGCATTGTCACATATAACACATGCATTTTCTTGAAGTTTTCATTTATAAAGAAAAATATAACAAGAAACTGTCAAAGACAGTTTGACAGGGTTGCAAAGCCAATGCCATAATTATCAAGACCTCACTTGTACAATATTGTCCAGATATGTGTACTAACACACCAAATCAGTCTGTGTTCACTTAAGTGTGAACCAAGGTCAAGGTCACCAAATCTTGTGTCAGTCAAGAAGAACTTATCAATGTCTACAAAATTTGATGTAGGTATCATTAATTATATGCAAGAGATCAAGCTAGATGCAAAATCAAGGTCAAGGTCACCTTGTGTCAGTCACAAAGAACTTATCAATACCTTTAAACCCACCACGTTTGACATAAGTATCATTAATGGTATGCAAAACATACTTAAATTCATAGATCAAATATAACAAAAGATGAACTTGTAGCATATTTACCTCATTTCCATCTGTAAACCACTGTTCATCTGCCATATCTAACTTTAATTTTCTTTCCTTTTTTTCTTTCTTCTTATCCTTTTCTTTATCTTTATCTTCTGTCTTCATAAAAAATATATTCTTATATTTCTTGGATGACAATAGAATATCATTTTGAATAATGGTACATAACAATATTATCTTTCTAATTCACCTCTATATTGGTAGATGATTTATGTAATCTAGTTTTTGTACCTGATCTTCACTACATGTATAAAAAACAAACCATACTTTTTTTTCATCTTTTTCCTTCTTTTCTGAGTTTTCCTCTTTGCTCATATCATCTGACTCCTTGACTTCTTTATTTTCTTTATCTTTTAATTTTCTCTTCTCTTTTTTTGTATTTTTCTCCTAGATATGGATATTCAACATATTAATAAAGTTATCTTACCTTTTGTGCATTAGATGAATTGCCAGTTCTTTCCTAAATCCATTGATATGCATAATCATTACCAAAAATCACTACATTACACCATTTTGAATTAGATATCATTATTAAAATACCAGTAACAACTCATAAAAAACATTGTATATCACATTAAAAAAACAGTGGCAAGATGATCTAAAATGGGCAACTAGACCTGAGAGAGCAGGACAATGAGACTTCACTTGATGTGTGAGTTGTGGACTTGACAGAGCAGGACATGATGAATTGATGTATGAGTTGTGGACCTGACAAAGCAGGACATGGTGACTTGATGTGTGAGTTGTGGACCTGACAGAGCAGGTCAAGGTGACTTGATGTATGAGTTGTGGACTTGACAGAAGAGGACAAGGAAACTTGATGTCTGAGTTGTGGACCTGATAGAGCAGGTCAAGGTGACTTGATGTAGGGTTGTGGACTTGACAGAAGAGGACAAGGAGACATGATGTATGACTTGTGGACCTGACAGAGCAGGTCAAGGTGATTTGATGTATGAGTTGTGGAACTGACAGATCAGGACAAGGAGACATGATGTAGGAGTTGTGGATCTGACAGAGCTTGACAAGGAGATTTTATGTATGACTTGTGGACCTGACAGAGCAGGACAAGGAGACTTGATGTATGAGTTGTGGACCTGACAGATCAGGACATGGCGACTTGATGTATGAGTTGTGGACCTGACAGAGCAGGACATGGTGACTTCACTTGATGTATGAGTTGTGGGATGACAGATTAGGACAAGGAGACATGATGTAGGAGTTGTGGACCTGACAGAGCTTGACAAGGAGATTTGATGTATGACTTGTGGACCTGACAGAACTTGACAAGGAGATTTGATGTATGAGTTGTGGACCTGACAGAGCAGGACATGGAGATTTGATGTATGATTTGTGGACATGACAGAGTTGCAGACTTGACAGAGCAGGACAAGGAGACATGATGTATCAGTTGTGGACTTGACAGAGGAGGACAAGGAGTATGAGTTGTGAACCTGACAGAGCAGGGCAAGGAGACTTGATGTATGAGTTGTGAACCTGACAGAGCAGGACATGGCGACTTGATGTATGAATTGTGGATCTGACAGAGCAGGACATGGTGACTTCACTTGATGTATGAGTTGTGGGATGACAGAGCAGGACAAAGAGATTTGATGTATGAGTTGTGGACTTGACAGAGCAGGACAAAGAGATTTGATGTATGAGTTGTGGACTTGACAGAGCAGGACATGGTGACTTGATGTATGAGTTGTGGACTTGACAGAGTTGTGGACTTGACAGAGCAGGACATGGTGACTTCACTTGATGTATGAGTTATGGGATGACAGAGCAGGACAATGAGATTTGATGTATGAGTTGTGGACCTGACAGAGCAGGACATGGTGACTTGATGTATGAGTTGTGGACCTGACAGAGCAGGACATGGTGACTTGATGTAGGAGTTGTGGACTTGACAGAACAGGACAAGGAGACTTGTATGAATTGTGGACCTGACTATGGGTCAAGAAGACTTTAATATTATAACCACTGATACATGTTGTATGAAGGTTTAGAAAGACATTGATAGAAGGAGTTTTAAATATTTAAAAAATATGGATACAATCACCTAATCACCTTCAATACACATCATCTGAATAGTATAATTATTCATTAGTACCTCCTCTACTGCATTGTCTTCGTCTTTCTTTTTCTTCTTTGCTCTGTCTTTCCTTGATCTTTCTACTTTTGTTGCTCTGTGAAGCAGCCCTTTCATCATCAATCTATGATAAGGATTTAATTCAAAATGAACACAGTAATATTCATACCATAAGTCTTAGTCACCTATACATGTGTTATGAAGTATAATTAAGGAATGAAGCCTAAACACATTTCTTGGACAATAGGATTTAAGAATATATATTACATATATTTTACAAAATGATTTCCACACATAAGTTTTGAAATTTTTAAAATATTATATTTATCTCTTTTACTTGAGACACGAGTTAACATTTCTGTCACATTTTCAGATATATATATGCAGAAAAATCTAATGTAATTTTACATTTGACAAAATCATATTTTGGTAGTCTGGAGGATACCATTACCAAAATCAGCAAACATCAAAAGATAAATGGCTGGACCATACTTCACAGTCCAAGTAAAATAAAGGATTCTCAGTGTAGTAGCTTGTGTTAACCTCATGTCTCATTATGATTCTAAAGATACAAATATATAAGTAATACCTTTGCATAAAAGCAACGCATGTCTTTCTGTCTGGCAAGTAAATTTCTCCTTTATCAGATTTGGCCCATTTTGAATCCATTAAAGTGTCTATGGCTTTGTTCCCTGAAACATTTGGTAGGTCTTTATGAAATTTTATCTTCAACATTTTCAAAAAATGCAAAAAAAACCCAGAAAACATTTTGGTTATAATTACGTAAAACTGAAAAACAAATTTTTACTGACCACTGTAGACTCAGCGCAAATATGTAAGGATACATTTTAGTTATCATTTCAGAACTTAGCAATATACATGTAGTGTAACTGAAAGAATCCGGGTGTTCTGTCATTTTTCCACTCGCCATAGTGGGCCACATCCAGGTGTAATTTAAAGCATTACACAGTACACAGTGTACTTCACTAAAGTGTTAATAAGCACAGGTAAATTTACACCTGCATTCCCACTGTGATTTTGGGTGATTATCCCATTGTCAGACTTTTATGCAATTTCTCCAAAACACCTAGACTGTACTGTACGTAAAGTTCCCATACATCATATACACAAGACCATCCATTACATAATGTATTCTGGATCAATTTTTTTGTTTTGTTAACAACAAATTTGTGACTACCATGGCCAAACCAACATAACAATAGGAACCTAGGTCTGACAGTAGTACTGACAATAAGATCTTGAAGCACACAATTTTAGTAGCTTCTGAGTGTAAATAATGACTGCTAACCCTTGCATACATGTATTAAACATGGTGATTTAAGGCCATATTTGAAGCATTTACTTTAATGGAAAGAAAGACATTATCAGGTATAATGAATGTAGTGTAAAGAAACAAAACATTTAGGGAGATGTATTTCGTTTGTGAAACACTATGCCCCAAGGCAACAGAAGTCTGTCTGGAGATTGAATGTGAATGTTTTATATTCTTTAAATATCTCTAGACAAACTTCAGTTATTGCTAAACTTTGACAATATTTGTCTGAATAAAGGGGCTTTTTAGCAGAAAAAGTAGTGTAACTCTGCAAAAATAAACAGAATGTTGGTGATCTTGATGTCATTTGAAAGGGCTTTAGTGAAGTATACATGCCAAATATAAACTAAAAGTCTTTATCTTTTAAGGTTAAAAAATCAAGGGCAAAGTTTAAGTTTATGACAGACAAACAGACAAAACAAAAAAAATATGTCCCTTATTTTGCAATATAAGGGCATAAAAAGATATTCATACCAAAAGAAATTTATACTGACCATAAAAACATTTCACCATATTCTGCATGGGAACAAACTTGGCATCAAGAGTTGGACAATTAAATCTGACATATTTTGCAACAGCATATTCTTCCTTTGTAGCCTTCTCATTATCCTGAAAGTGTAAGGCCAATATGCATAGATTCAATTACTCTGATCAAAGATTGCCACAGATAAAGTGGTAAAGTTAAAATATCTACAAATCACTTCATTATTCATAAAAAAAGATTAACATAAAAAATTGTTTGAGATTCACTGATCATAAACTATTTTTTATATTAGTGTTGTATAGGTTTTGGTCTGAGCATATTCATTCTTGAAACATGGGATTTTTCCAACACTGCCAAGGGATTGCTTTTCTACTGCATCCACTATGGTAGAACTGATTGGGAAATCATTGATACAGTTCAGTATGTAAATAAACACTTCTTTGAAATATGTCACAGATCTGTAGTGCTACATATAGCATTCTTTCATTGTCATATTTTGGAAATATAAATGTAGTATGCAGTACTATTGTAGTTTTTTATTTGGGGTGGTGCTTTCTTTTCCAATCTATACAGGTAAAAGGAAATCACTTCCTTATGTCTTGTTAATCTATACTTGTAGTATATGGTAAATTTAGAAAATCTGCAGGACAAATGTCTGGCAATTTATACTCTGACAATTTATGAAACTCTAACTGATATGTCAGTAATTTTCTATGGCAATTTCTGTTTGTTTGTTTGTTTGATTATTGTTTTATGTCACTCCACGATTATTTCACGTATATGGTGACGGCATCTGCCTGATGCATTGCATACAAATTTAGACCTTTGCAACGGACCCACCCGAAGCAGTGAGGGATCTTTTACGTGCCACGCCTACCGTGACACGGGGCCTCGGTTTTTACTGTCTCATCCGAAAGACAGAACACCGGTGTGCCCCGGGCGGGAGTCGAACCCGCGACCTCTCGATCACGAGCCGAGCACCTTATCCACTAGGCCACACCGGCAATTTCTGTAATATTCACTGGATTCTGTAGTGTTCTAAAAAAGTATTCTCGAAGTCAGCATGACATCACCATCTATATTAGTCCATGTAGAAACTCGAGGAGTCTAATAAGACGTAAGGACACTTGGGGTAAAATTCAAGGTTTATTGTAAGCGAAATTACAACTTTAAGTTTTTCTGAATCAATTCTAAAAGGTTCTGCTCATAAAATATGATCAGAAATGTGTAAAACATTTTTCAAAATGTACTTGTTTGAGTAATGAAATATATCAATTATTCCGATTTACCAACATTCATGCAGGAATACACACTGGTCCCTATGATAAAGTCTGATGCTTTAACCCGAATGTTCCCAATACCGTTATCAAATACCTGGATGTCCAAATTTAAGAATTAACCAGATTGAGTAAAGTAAATGTCTATTGAAATCAATACTCCTAATGGTGAAATGCACTGTACAACAGTTCAATTAGTTAGAAGTGGTTAAACCTCCACCCTTTACAGGATTGGGAAATTCAATGTTTCCTACAGGATTTTATTCTGATGAAAAACCCTACCATTTACTGTCAAAGGTGGCTACATTTAATTAGTCAGAATATCTGGACAAATTAAGTAATTCAAGAGTCAGTAGATGGGGAAATCCTTTACCTTGTCCACCGACCACCACCCGTCCCTTTGCAGTATTTTGAAAGAACAAACAGCTAAAAGTCTGTCTTCTGATTATTACGTAAAAATTCTGCAGATCATTGGACCTGTCAAACATACTGTCCCTTGTAACAGGTTCGGTCCACTACTAAATAAAGCTATTATAACTATATAAGGCTATTATAGCTACATATAGCTATTGCTATGGACAGGATATGAAGCAAACTTCCGATTCCTGGGCATGCGCTAAAAACCGACAATCATGGTAAGGTGACATTGTTTGTTGTTCGATCCCGCTTGCAACCTGCACACCTAGACGGTTGGTTGCAATTGCATTTTTTTATGCATATCTGTCTTTTTTCATACATTTGTTAAGATTGTATGTAAAACTAATATTGCATGTCAACCTCTTACTATTCTTTCTTCTAATTCTGCACAGGGCTGAAGCACAGAAATTCCCGGTGACTTCCATTCATGAAAACATTTACTTTGAACAATGGACCCGAAAATAATGAAAAAATCAGCATCACTGCACGAGTTGTTTCGACCTAGCTAACATTTCGTACTTAATATATTGATGCGGAAACTGTTGAACAATATAACAATGAAATATATAAACATATTAAATTATGATACTTAATGATGAAAATATCTTGTCGTATTATAAATTGGTATCGATTTACACAAATTTATGTATTTAAGATATTATATTTCTTGCACATAAATTGTAAAACAAAAATAAAAAATCTATATGTTACTGTATATATTTTATTAAATATTACCAATTCAGAGAGAAAGAGAGAGAGAGAGTTGAATGAAACAATTATTCAATTTATTTAATATAGAATTATTAACGATTATTTTGTCATCATTATATTTATTGTGCCTCATTATTATTATTATTATTATTATTATTAGTATTATTATTATTATTGTGACTTAGTTTTGTGTGCCATAGTGATGTAACCCATTGTTATGATGTTAAATTTTAAATGTTATGTGGAAACTGCTTCTAGTTGTCGTGCATTGATTCAGAGTGAAATTAATTTGAACGAATACACCGCAGATGCAAATGTTGCTGATGTTCTGGACGAGCTGTCTAATCTTCAATTCCAAAATGGCGATCTCCTTCTGATGATTGCGAAGAGAGCAACTTGTAAAAGCTGTGCGATATAAGAAGGAAATACTAATGCAAGTTTGTTATAAAACACACACAAGTGGAGAGTGGTAATTAGTTTTTAATTAATTATTTCACAACGCAATTACCTTCAGTACAAACGACACTCTCGTACGTATGTTACATCAATTTGCTACTGTTTATATTTGGACATAAGGTGCGGTTTTTAGCGCATGCCCAGGAATCGGAAGTTTGCTTCATATCCTGTCCATAGCAATAGCTATATGTAGCTATAATAGCCTTATATAGTTATAATAGCTTTATTTAGTAGTGGACCGAACCTGTGTAATTCAGGCCTTCATTGATGACGATGTTGTATGCCTTATGGCTAACAATACAATCAATGAATTATAGCATTCAAAGAGGAAGGGAGTTAATCTGTTCATCTGCTATTTAACATACTGATTAGATTAACTGGTATTTAAATGTACACTTTTTAATTCAAAACTTCATAACATAACCTGATCTCCCCTTTTTCCTTTCTTGTTTTTCCTGTCAGCCATGTTTACGTGTACAATACTTCTGCGTTAATTAAACGCTTAATTGCGACTCAGAACACTTCATATGGAGAAGCGTTTAAATGATAAAGAATTCTTGGGAATTTTCCTAATCGGTGAGTGGGGCGCACATTGTTCGAAGAGGATATAGGCGTTTCGTGCACAGTACGAAGCAGCCCAATATGATCTGGCTTGCGATGAATCGACACTGATCCGACCACCATCTTTTATTTATATATTTTAAAATGTTGATAGCAAATACAAGACGCAATGGATTTTAGAGAAATAAACTTTCTGATATATATTTTTGTAAAGAAGATTAAATAATAGAAATTAAGTTAAAAGCAATTATCAGAAACATATATTTTTCTTTGAAAGTAGAAAATGTTTCTGAATTTATGTTGTAGCTTGTCAAGAAGAAATCTTCGGTATCTTACTTTTCTTTTATATCACACGGAGGCCGGATCTGGTCTAAACAATATTTATCTAGTATAATTCACAAACACAAATATACACAGAAACGTTTGAGTTTTAGGATTTGACAACAAGATTGGTAATCTAAGTCACCTTCTATGAGCGGAACGTACAATGAACAGACTTGTGGTCCGATCGTCCTGTTGCCAATTAAACGATTTGGAATATAGAATTCTACACTCGTATCTAATTCAAAATTTCAATTGAAAATAATGTTCAGGCAGTTCCCTATTCTACATTTTTGTACATTATCATACATCTATCTTCCGAGGCGTTTACTTAGTGAAAATATCTTTGATAATTAGGCATACGATTTGTTGAGAGGGATTCACCTAATATCTGATATACATTTTCTACAAAGATTTTCAACCCTGTCTTTCCATCGGAGTATACAAATGTAGTCAATTTGCTTATAATACAAATATTGGAATAAGCCGGCCATAAGTGTCGCACGAAGTATCCTGAAATCACAAGACTGATAAAACCCGCCCCTTACAGTGTCTATACCTCGCGGATGACTTTTACAGACATTTGTCATTACATCAACATTTCCAACCAATAATACCATCATAATTATTTAATCCTGATCTACGACACATAACTGACATAACGAGATCTGGACAATAAGGTAAACAATGTTAGTGACATTTCGGTTTCCAACTTTGATGTCACCTTAGTGTAACACCGTAGAATGGTTTTGTCAGTGTATGATACGTAATGCCTTCTTACATATATCATGGTCTGAGATATGTCAGTGAGAACAAGTCAATGAGAACAGTGTTTAACTCCTTCGCCTCGCATTCGTTATTTCGTTTTATCATTAATTGGTTTATAGTTTTTTTTAAATTTCGAAATACATAGTGATATCAATTTCATTCACAAGTATTTCGTTTACGTTTTTACAATATAACTGTTTTAATGACTTGCTAGATATGTCAGGGAATACTTGTCAATTATATGACGGTATATGTACAATAGGAAACTTGTTTAGAAGTACTGCAGGATTAAACTTATGCTTGATAAAGCTTTGATCTAAGTTTGTCAAAAGATATAAGTCCTGTATTACAGAATAATTCAACAATTACTACCGAAACTAAGCGGAATGATTCATTTACCTTAATTTTCGCTCTCCATTCCAAAAAGTTTTTCTGTCCTTTTGTTTGTTTCGGAGGATTATTTTCTTTAATTTTATTTCTTTCCTTTTTTTCTTCTTGTTCGCGTGTAAACCTTTCCTTTTCAGCAGCTTTTTCTTGCAGCTCTTCTAGAGACGTTACAAACTTTTCGTCAAATTCCTCGTCTTCACTTGAATGATCACTATGTACTTCCCCTCCCTCGAAGTCCCCCTCGTAAACACCCTCTTTCTCCTCACACATTCCTTCCTCCCCATCCTCATCCTCATTTTCATGTGGTGACACACAAAACTCATATTTTGGTGCGAGTTTTTTTAACAACTTAACTTTCCGAATCCTTTTGAATCCGATTTTCCGGGTCGTCATAGTGGGCTCTTTCAGAAATATCCTATGAAAATTTACGAAAAAAAACCCCACCTCCAATAATTTCTACCTTTGCCGACATCAAACAAAAGAGTGAACGATGAATATAGGAAGTCAACGTGTAGCATACACTACTTCCGTCTACCGTATCGTGATGACGTAATTTGAGCCCTGAATGGCCGTGTCGTTAGGATGCCTTACGGCACCAGAGGCTGTACATGTATATCACATACCCGATGCACTGTACGCTCACTACGTTATTGCTGATGGTTAGGAAATATTTTTGTGATTGCTTGAACTCAGGTATAGGTGTCTTTTCCTAGTTAACTGTCTACATTAATACAATGTATTGTACATTGTTAGATAAAAATGGGTATATGTATTAAAAGCGGTGAAGAATGAATGAAGCTTCTGTATTTATACATTGACAACAGTTATACAGACAATTTATATTTGGAAACGGAGACCGAATAATATTTGTAACCATGAAGATTTAGAGCGGAATTCCCGGTCACTATGATGTTAATCAAGTTCAAGTTCTTTAATATATTAGTATATTACCTTCAGCTATAAGACTGATAGAGAAAACAACATATATACAAACATAAAATTGCCAAAAATTGTTAAATCAGATGACGTCACAATACCAGACACACACACACACACACACACACACACACACACACACACACACACATATATATATATATATATATATATATATATATATATATATATATATATATATATATATATATATATATATATATATATATGTCTCTGACAATACTTTACACCTTGGTCATACCTCGCACAAACATTGAAAATGCATCACGAAATTCAATAAACTATCCGCGAAAGAGATGGGTCAATTTCTGTGACGTCAATATTCACGCCATTGCGACAGGAATTTAGAGATGGTGAGAAATAGTGCATACATAACGTACCAATTTCTGAGAATATAAAACATGTATGAAAGGAAATAAATGATAAGGAATGAATCTAATTTGTTTTTCGTTGGATGGAGGTACACCACGAAAAAAAGGACGGAATACTTAAGCATCATGCGCTACGCGCAGTGTTGCAGTTTTCCGTCCTTTGTTTCGTGGTATACCACCATCCAAAAAAAAAAAAGATTTATTCTTTAAATACGTCAGGGCGTATAAAATTGTTGAAAGCGTTCATAATTTGTAAACGTCTTGAATATGTGTATACGTGTGTGTATGTATACGTATGTATATGTACGTATATCTACGTATATGTATATGTGTGTATGTACATGTATATGTATGTATGTTTATGTAAGTGTATATGTGTATGTATGTATACTTATATGGAATAGGTGCTCTAGAAATTAAGCTTTGAATGTATGAAATGTTTGTTACCTTAATTGTACTTGCATGTATTTGTATGCATTTATGTACATATATATGTATGTATATTTATAATTACTATTACATAACTCGTAAAAACTGCAATGTATCGCATATCCAATTATTTATACTCATTCACTCTCTGCTGTCTTTGTAAGAATTTATATATTGTAAATATACTATCTGATGTGATGACACAAAGAAATAAATGAATTGAATTAAATTGAAGTAAAATACCAACCAATCAAACAGTCTATATTTGTAGATTAAAGATAATCATTTACAGTTGTTTGCACTTTTTTAGTATTATGATCTCATTTCCGAAGAAATAAGAAAAGAAACAATTAACCATTGTTTTCATTCAACATCCGAACTGAGCGATTTCATTGGACGCCGTTCACAGAATAACGCAGTGGCTATTCAAGGCCAGCTTGTAAATAAAAACTTTTATCAAGATTTGTATTAAGAATGTAATCAATGTGAAGATTTCCTTTCAACAATTTGTCCATATATCATTGCGACACCACCGGCGATCTATTCATTTTTCGACCTGCACCATCTCTCTGAGTCTTCGACGTGCTGAGCTTTTCCATGGAACATGTTAAAATGTCTCTGCCATAGAACGATACACCATGGATATATTCCAACATTATCGCCGCATGCCGCTGTTTTAGGCTCAATAAATCGAACAAAACCACCAACTTAATCCTCCCGACGAATGACATCCTTTTAATACATCCAACTCCGGAATGATGGACTCGATGATGAAACCAACACAGATTTTAATAATGAATTATTTGTCAGCATTTGGACTTTTTTAAACACTTAAAATTGTGATGATTTGTGTATATGGAAGATTTCCACCTAATACTCACATTTACATTTAGTGTAGGTGCCATATTGGTATCCTTTTCACACGGTTACTTGTTACTTAGTTAAGCCCTTTAATCACGTGTCTATTTATATTCGGGAGCCTTTTAGTTTTGATCCATTGGTGTACACTACAACATACATAATTGTAGTGATAATTGCCATATAAGACATTAAATTTGAAAATTGGAGTTGAATTACCGTTTATTTTATATCTAATTATGACAATGGAATCATACATGGCAGACTGTTTAGCCAGCAGAACATGGTCACGCATCTTATCCTCTGTGCGTAAAAATGTGTTTGCTGGAGTGAGTTTTACTAAAGGTCGTAAGCCCAAACGTAGACGTAGACGTAAAATTTCCGACTAAATTTACGTGTACGTTAATTGAATTTTTCTTGAAGTCTATGTTAATACGTAATTACATTGGTAAAGGTTGTAAAGGTGTACGTTACATTTGGAACTCTCTAGGTAGGAGTGGAATATTTCTTAGCAAAGTTTACGTCTACGTTTGAGCTTACGACCTTTAGTAAAACTCACCCCTGATCTGTGTGTTCTAATGAAATCATTTAACGGCCTTAGTCGTACAGTTTACCAAATTAGGATGCCGTATAGTTTCAGTCTATATACGGTATTTGGTCGTTCTATTGAAAAAGAAAACTTCGGGAGTTGTACTTTAGTAATAAAATATTCAAGACACCATTTACTTCCATTGCTTTCGCAGTCGGTGTGGCCTAGTGGATAATGTCCTCGGCTCGTGACCGAGAGGTCCCGGTTTCGACTCCCGCCCTGGGCGCACCGGTGTTCTGTCTTTCGGATGAGACCGTAAAAACCGAGGTTTTCTGTCTTATTCCTTTAGTACCGCGTTTACCTTAGCACAAGTTCTCAAGGGGCTTTCTGTCTTATTCCTTTACGTGCCACGTCTACCTTGACACAAGTTCTCAGGGGTTTTTTTTCTGTCTTATTCCTTTACGTGCCACGTCTACCTTGACACAAGTCCTCAGAGGGGGTTTCTGTCTTATTCCTTTACGTGCTACGTCTACCTTGACACAAGCTCTCAGGGTTTTTTCTGTCTTATTCCTTTACGTGCCACGTCTACCTTGACACAAGTTCTCAGGGGTTTTTCTGTCTTATTCCTTTACGTGCCACGTCTACCTTGACACAAGTTCTCATGGGTATTTTTCTGTCTTATTCCTTTACGTGCTACGTCTATTTTGACACAAGTTCTCAGAGGGGTTTTCTGTCTTATTCCTTTACATGCCACTACTACTTTGACACAAGTTCTCATAGGGGTTTTCCTGTCTTATTCCTTTACGTGCCACGTCTACCTTGACACAAGTTCTCAGGGTTTTTTTCTGTCTTATTCCTTTACGTGCTACGTCTACCTTGACATAAGTTCTCAGTGGGGTTTTCTGTCTTATTCCTTTACGAATTTCCTCTCTGTCGGGAGTCAAATACGTCACTTGCAGGACTTTTTAGTTCATCACTATTCCCGCAAAATGATGTAAGACACAATATTATTTCATGACGCCAAATATTTTACGGGAAGCGTTACTATTCGTCACTCAAAGCATCAACCCCTTTAATAATCGGAATTCCTCGGGTATTTCGCACACGCAACAACTATACTTCGAATGTAATGCATTAACCACCATGAGTGAACTTGATACATCATTATTTAATCGGTGTAGTAATTGTGACCTGGTAAAGCAAAACATAAATTTAATACACAGTTCAAAACCACATAGAGTTGTTCAGTATTATTTTTTATTTATTCATTTTTTGTTGTTGTTTTAGAAACTATGCAGTCGCATGCACAAATAGTACAATTACAGAAATTTACTTTTATTTGCGTTTCTATAGACGCCGCCATGTTGGGAATAGTTCGTAATGGATACATTCAAATTACATCCGGGATAGTTGTTAAGTGTGCGAGACACCCGAGGAGTTCCGATTGGTCCCGCTACACACTAATCCAAATTTTAATAATCCAATATACCTAGAAATGAAAGGTTTTGTTTCATGTGTAGATCTGCTCTAGAGGATGAGTTTCACTTTTTATTAACTTGCCCAGCATATGATACTCTCCGTAGAAAATTTTTAAAACAATATTACTGGGTTCGACCCTCAACATTCAAAATGATACAGCTTTTGAGCAGTAATAACGTTCGGGAATTATGTAACTTAGGTAAATATATCCGCGAGGCATTCCGATTACGTGAGAGTGTTCAAATTGTATCGTAAATGTAATAGATCTATAATTTTCTATACTCTGTATTTATATATATATATATATATATATATATATATATATATATATATATATATATATATATATATATATATATATATATATATAATATATATATATATATATATTATTATTATTATTATTATTATTATTATTATTATTATTATTATTATTATTATCATTATTATTATTATCTATCCAATAATTATTATCATTATTATTATATAATGACATTCTCCCTCCATATATATATTGAATAATGTACCTTTAAAATGTATATGTTATATGATGTACATGTATATATATATATATATATTGTATTGATGAGACGTACGTCTCAAAATAAATGAACAACAAGTAATAAAGAAAGTGACATTTAAAGTTGTATACCCTATGTTCGCATATTATAGGTAAATTTATTCTAAATTGTTTTGATTACATATATAGGCCTTTAACATATTAAAAAAGAGCCCTTGTAAATTCTGCATTCAAATTCGTCTTATTAAGCGAGATATGGCTGTTTAAAACGCGATGTTTGTAAACAGATTGTTTACAACCAACTTATCACGTGATCTAATTCGGAAGCCGCCGCATCATGGACACTGATGGAGGGCGAGGTGAATAAACTTGACGAGTAACTTTAAAAATCTGCATTCAAGTCTACTAAAGTTAGCATTAACTGAAATCGTTTTCTTCTGGAGTCTCCCTTCATCGTATTTGTTTTTGATTAAACTGCGCATGCGCGAAGTCAGGTTATGGTTGTATTTATGGAATACCCACTTTATTTACGAAGAATTCTCTTTTTATTTTGATATCTTTGAGGGTTTGAAGCAACAAAAAGTGTTATTAACGCAAAGTTAATAACTTCAGTCATACGAGAAAAATACAGTTTTTGTTTTACATGCCCTAATTTTTGAAATTATACCGAATTGTAGGGTATACAACTTTAAAGCACTTTCCATTATGTTGATGACGTCAAAATCAGATGTCCGGCTGTGAAATCATTACGATCAAATTCAGCTATAAATAGCTTGACATTAAAAGAGACTCTTTACACCGATCCATTTTCCTCTAGTGTCAAACTAATTAGCGCAGACTTTTATTTCATCAACGCCATTTAGGGATTATCCATCCCTAAGAAAATTCTTGTGAAAAATACGTGCCTTTTCAAAAATTCTTGTTTCATTTGAGGAACAAATAAGACACAAAAATATTTTCGTGTTAAAACATTATCTACCCATTATTTGTTTTCGTTTGAGCAAGAACTCAAAATTATGGAGTCTTAACATGCTTAATTCATATTTTGGTAATTTTTGAGTCAAATATATTCTCTTTTAGTTTGTACGGCCAATTTTATGTAAATCAGCAGATTATAAAGACTTCTTATTTGTAGTATAATATCTTTCCGTCATGGTTCAATATCAATTTTAGATTCCCTTATATAGATAATGAGGGAAGAGGCTGTCTTGCATCACTGGTTGCTAAAATTATAACCCATACAAATGCATCAAAATGTGATATTAAGAGTGCTTATAGTGTAAAAAAAATATGTGCAAATCTCATTTTCTTGATTTATTTTCATTCTACAACCACTATATGTATTTAATAAACAAATGAAATATGTATATATCTAGGTTAGATTTCGTGCAAAGTAAGATTTTATTACCCTATCCCCCTTTTTTGTCCCCAAATCATTTTTAAAACAATGAGAGGGCAGTTCTTATAGAGATGAGTTATATGTGTGGTTCAAAATGTTAAAATGCGCTTCTTCTACAATATCAGATGTTTATTTGAACATAAAAGTTTTTTATATAACCATGTTAAATTTAAAAATAAACAATATAAAAGAACACAAACCTCTTATTATAGCACAAAATTTGTGCAGACAACTTATATGATTTGGTGAGTTATAATAAATCAGAAATATGTAAAAGACCAATAGTTTAACATAATTTTGTTACTACTATAATGTATATGCTATTTTATACGAAGATTAACCAACATAGTTTTATTTCCGCCACCCCTCCTTCTGACGGAACATATATGACGTCATCCAAGGATCGAGAACCCTTAAGGTCGGACAATTGATTCTGACGTCAAATGTCACTTTTTTTATTGAAATATCTATTGGTGTACACACCGAACCATTATCCTCCAATAACCGATATTACACCATTTATCGGAAAATTATATTATAATGACGTCATTGATAATGACATAATGACAACTCGGACATTTGTTCACGACATCATAGACAGAACAACTGAAAATCCACTACACCTCGAAAAATTTTGCCACTTTTTGGATCAGATTCGTCAAGGGATTGATCCAGGAAAAGACAAGAGTATCTTCCGTTTACAAATTTCTTCTTCAGACTGACTGCATAAATATACAAAATGAATGCGCCACAGTCATCTAGAACGGTATCTCAAAAAGTATTGTTGCTTTTGGTTCTATTCTGAAATCAAAATTTGACGTAATTTTGGGCTCTCTTCTGACTTGATCGCTCTCAAATATTTTTGTGATATTTTCTTGATTTCTCCAACAAAGAGAAACATGAAGGTTTTTACTTTTCATTTTTCTTATTTCGATATAGGGCAGTTTGGCATGCTGAAAGATATCGGTTCAAATCCTGTTATAGGCAAAATTTTGTTATGGTTCATTTAATAACAAAGCAAATTTTAAATATATTGTAACTAAGTAATTTAAGTAAAATAAATGAAATTGAAAACAAGAATAATTTAAATGTGTCGGTGCGGCACAGATGACCCCACTGGCAGCTAAGCTAGTGAAATATAATTGCCACAGAACTAATATTTGAAAATTCAAACAAGGATCAGCCATATGCAATGCACATTTTCTAATTTCAAAGTCCCATAACTCCTGAAAAAATTTCTGAGCAGAGTTGCTTCCCTTGGTGCACATCTACATATGCTGCCCTACCTACATGTGAATTTTGGTGAAATTCTGGAGCCAGTTGTTCGAAACTTTAACCAATGGTTAAGCTAGCCAGTAGTTAAAGTTTGAGAGACAGTAAATTTATTTTATAAGATTTTTGTATACAAATTTAAATTACTCAACACAGCGTGTTTCGTATGCTACAAATCACTACACAGTCTGTGACTTAAAGTCTTCTCATTTCAAAAATATAGTCAGATGAAATTTAACCATTGGTTAGCTTGACCAGTGGTTAAAGTTTCGAACAACTGGCCCCTGATGAACGGTTTGGGAGGAGTTGCGATGACAAGGTTCCGGAATGACGGAATGACAGGGTGCAACACTATATATGTCCCCGGCCATATATGGCGATGGTTTTATAAAAAAGAGTACTTATTCTGACTCGATTCTTTTAAACATATTTTTGTCAATGTCTTGATTAATTCAATGTGAAGAGGTAAGTTTACAGTAATTTTCAGTTGTCTAAAATACAATAAGCAAGAGAATATATGTATCCACGAGTTTCTTCAAACAATCAGTTGTTTGTGAATATACAAATTGTGCTCAGGTGAGCGATGTAGGTCAATTCGGATCTCTGTGTAGTAGTAGTAGTAGTCGTCGTCGTCGTCGTCGTCATTCACTACTTCTTCCCGAGAAAGGAATGGGGTCAAAATTCCACTTCCCTGAGTGTTTTCCGAAATTGAGCCATCGCGTAGTTCGAGATTCTCTGCCCTTCTCCCACTTTTGATATCGGCGGTTTGTGGGAGAGGGTCAGAGAGACTTTGTTCATCAAAAGTTGGAATGTCAGGATACCAGTCGGTATCGGGATGTACAATAAATGAACATTTAACTTACTCGATCACAGCGATGTCTTTTGATCCAAGAAATGGAATTTCCCATCCTAATTTTAATGGTGATCTCGTATATAAACTAAGGAAAGTAAAAGGCTCCGATAACGTTATTTTATCATGTAATAAAATAGTCAAACGTCTTCTAAATAGACAATATGATATTGAGATCATCAAAAAGACTATAGGTCTTGTATTTGGCCCCTCTACAGCCTTATGCAGACTTTTACTTGAGCGTTGCAAGCTGACTAACAGGGCGGTGGGGACTATATGACGGGTCTTGTCCAAACCTCTTTCAGAAGAGACATGGTCCTGAACCTCGTCCCCTCTGACTGTTAGTCGGGACTCCTACAGATCTAGGGTCTTAGCTCGCTTTCAGACTGGCAGAGCACGGTTTATCATATTGATGTCGCATATATTTTTATACCATTATGTGTTTTACAATACATTACGTGTTTATATTTTTATGACCTCTCAATATGCGACACCTGTTGACCCTTGTTCTTTACATTGAGGATTATTTATAAATTTTTAAATGTACGTCCTTTGATTGTTCTGCTGTTACGGTGAGTGGGAAAGTTGGCCCGTAAACCGGTTAACCACACCATTTGTTTGGCTTTTGTCAAATTAAATGACCGTCCTAAGTTGGTATCGTAATTGCACTACAATCAAATATCTTTTTAATGTGTTATATGTTCTAGTATATTATTTATATTCATGTATTGTATAGCTCCATGGTGACTTCTGCCACATAACTGAGCCAGCAACTCCTCTTTTTTCTTCCAAATAAAATCTATAACCTCTGCTAGCTGCCGTTTTATCTGCAAACACGACAATATTCTCATTTCGCCATTTGTGTATACAGTGTGACGTGAGATCTCGTAGAACGCGACTTTGCATTCGTGACACTTCAGCAACTGACACATTTTTGTGAAGAAAAACGCGATGCAATCTTGTCACGAATGCAAATTCGCGTTCGGCGAAATCTGACGTCATACTCATATACACAAATGACGAAATGAAGAACCTTGTCGTGTTTTCAGATAAAATGGCAGCTAGTAAAAGTTATAGATCTTATCTGGAAAAGGTATTGCTATGATCGAGTAAGTTAAATATTCATTTATTGGATTATAGGTTGTAAGTTCGCTGTACAAACGCCTATTTTTCCCCAGAGGCTTGTACAACCCGATACCGGCTGGTATCGCTGAAATTCCGACTTTTGATGAACAAAGTCTCTCTGACCCTCTCCCACAAACCGCTGATATCAAAAGTTGGAGAAGGGCAGAGAATCTCGAACTATAAGGTTTACAATCGTTTAGATCTAGGATTGCATTACTTAAAGCAATCCTGATCCAATAAAACTAAAAACAGTTAAATAAAATAAATAAACAAACCAAAATTGAAAGTGATTATTTGTGTAAATTTACAATTAATTAATAGTATTAAGTTATAACTCATAGAAGCATTTAGAAAAATGATATAAACTAACTAAAAATTATTTTTGTGCTGTCATAGAAGTAATTTAAAGTACTCTGTAAATTGCCATCAATAAAACCTATATCAGTATTATCTGTCCGTCTTCCATTAACCATCCTATACATGAACTATTAGAGATATTTTTATGAAACGTTATACCACGTTACATATGTCTTAGCGAAAATGGGATTCAGACTCACCGAATGTGGTGACCTTAAGTAACGTGACCTTGATATCATAAATCTTGATTTTGTGATTACTTTGTTCTCAAGAGAAAATTAAAGACACAAGAACAACAAATAAATTATTTTCACGTACTATACTTAGTACACTGGCATGAGAATAGTAATGTAGTGGGAATGGAAAATGTTATATAAAACTGTATTTACTACTGTCGCAAGAGGGGTGATAACTATGAATAAACGATATTTTCAAGAGAAGAACAGTGCCAAGTGATGTCGCCAATTTGATTTTAAAAGGTTAAGTGCAACGAGAACAAGAAATACTTTTTATATAAGAGAAATATTGTTTTTCCCGCATTTAATTTTTGTTTTGTTTTGCTAAAATGTGTGTATTCCTATGGTGAATATGTCAAGATCTATATATAAGACCAATTCTCTAAACCATGTTTTGGGAACCTTTTAGAACTGGATGGCCAAAATAAGTCACATGATTACCAATCTTAGTATAGTGAATTGGATATAGATGATCAATCGTTTTGAGTGTCTTGCACCTGATTACGACTATTTTTCTTCTTACATTCACTGATTTTCCTCAGGAAATCGACCTGAGGCATTGCTAGACCTCGTTTGTAATGGTCACTAGGAGCGACCTCGCCTGGCAGGTCGTCTGAGATATTGTCCACACAGAAATTGTACACTGCATCATTATCATTGTCAACCTGCCCTTCCTTGCGCATGCCCACCAACCAATACGCATTCATATCACCTTTGTTCTGTAAAATGACAACGGTTGTTAGGTTTGATTTACTTTTTGTTAAATCAAATAAAGAGTCTGATAAAGAACATACCCATGCATAATGTAAGGTGTTTTGTTTATCTAAAATCACCAACCATTTGGTGACGCCGGACCTAATTCACTGAAGCGCACTTTTCTTTAAATTTTCATATATACAAGCCATTTTCATTGTGCATACAGATCCGGGTTACCGTCCTCGATTATATTTCCAAAGACTTGCTTTAAAACATAACAGTTTGATTTATAAATTCAAGGCACCTAACAATATTGGAATTTTTCTTTTCCAGAATGATACTGTGATTAATACTATACAAAGAAGCGCTTACCATTATACTCACGGCTCCTCGTTTTCTCGTTATAAAGTTGTTTTTATCAAGATCAAGTTTGGTTGTTTCTGTTATATGAATTTTTCCAGCTGCAAAAACGACAATATACGTAAAATTGTTGCCGGAGCCGATTAACAGCTTCGACTTTCAATATGTTTTGTATGATACATGACTTTACTAGAATATATAAATGGGTATTTCCCTAAAGACTTCTTATTTCATTGCCGATTTTTTTTTTTTTTTTTTTTGGGTCGGTCAGTAAATTGTAGGAGATAATCTTATAAAGCAGGGTTTTTTTCCTCAACTGGCTCCAAGGTCAGCGACCTTGATAACTCTGTGATAATGACATTGATACATACGCTGGAGTAACACCTATATTAGATAACATTAGTACCACATACTGAATAACCAATGTCACTTACGATGACAGATGTCCTTCATCATTTCTGCGACTTGAAGTGTGTTGCCAAATACTCCATACCGCGGCATGATGGAGCCCACAATCCCTGCCATACAAGGACCTGTCACAAAATTCAAAATATAAATGTGTTATAAAATACATGTACATGCAAGGACCTGTTGCAAAATAAGCATACATACAAAAAAAAAAAGACCAAACACCCTTTCTCTGTTGATCTTCTATTTCATTCCATGCCAGACGTACGATAATTTGACTTAAAAGGTTGCGTCGTTTTACCCTGACATCACTATACTAGCATTGACCGCAACATGAAAATCCCTGCAAAAAGTATCATGTCTGGCATTAGTCCACTTACGTCATGTAAATTAGGAAAAAAACGTCTATTAAAATCTGCTGAATGTCACCTTCATTTCATTTTGATTTCGACAAGGCCAAATGGAATGCGACTAGTTTTCTCATGTTTCTTGAATATTGGAAAAACTCGAATCAGGTTTATTGACATATTCTCAATTTATAACGTGTGCCTTGTTTAGCAAATCAACACACGAATATGAATAGCTATATAATAAAACAAGAGGCAGAAAGGGACCTTTGTCGCTTACCTGATCAACATGAGCACAGGATGCTCTTTAATGAGACTGAGTATCCTTCTCAGATTTTTTTGAGGAAAAAAACCCCAAACAAACTAAAACACAACATCATTCTAAACACTCTCATTTACTTTATCTTTCTAAGTAACTCAACTAAAATCTTCCTTTACAAACGAATCTACTTTTCAACACAGATCTAACCAAAGGAGCAACGATATTTACGAAGGACATTACATATTTCTTTCATGCCAAGTTTTATTATTATTTTCTTTTCATTTTGTTCTGTAGTTGGCCTGCGGCCTAAACACTCCACCCCCCACGAATTTTACAAGCCCACTTTGGGTCTGAAATCTGAAATGCGTCACAAACAACCTTTATTTGGGCCGGCACGAGCCGAAACATTTATTGATTTAACTTTGGAGAAAACACTGTGATTTACTGCTGCCTTGTAAAGTACTATGATTCACAGTGGTATTACTTTGTTTACTAGATATCATCTTGGTCACTAAAGGTCATTAAAACGCTTGACAAATACGTTACGTTCACATCCTTTGTACATACCGGCGATGCTGGGCTCAATGTTTAGTTTATTTTTAGAAACCTTGCTGTACGCGATAGTATAGAAGGGATTACCGGAGAGGTTCAATTTAACGAAAAGATCGTAAAATCTACCGAAAAGAAAATTACAGAATAGAAATTTACCAGTATTTCCTCTGATTATAATTATAAGTAATCACTAAAGAAATTGTATTCTAAGACGTATATGTAAACTTATACCAAACAATGATACATATAATGAAGCATACAAAAATATGTTTTAAGTCAAGTTATACCGATTTAAGCCTTTTAAGTCATTGATTCAAATTTTAATTCCATGTCATCGTCTATAATTTCATACATTTGTCTGAAACAAGAGTGTCTTAGGTTGTACGATTAACCTCCAAAAATAAGAGACGAGATGGGCATAACTTCATAAAAACAAATTTTCTACGATATTTTTAAAGGTGAATTGTACATACAACAAAATGATTACTTAAAGATAAATAAAGACAACAGGTCATGTTTGAAATTATTATCACTAATTATGTACATATGAAGTTTGAATTAAAGTTTTCATAGAAATTAGTAAGAAATTGCAAGAAAATTAAAAGTAATTCAAAATAACAAACTGTTTTGATACTACTACTTTAAACCTTTTTGTTCAAAATTCCAAAGGTATAATAGGTAAAAAAAAATCCTCATGAATTTTCAAACTTAAACTGTAACATTTAAATTGAAATTTTTATTCTTTGGTTTGATTTCATTGTAATATTCTTAATTTGGATTCAGTCAATAATATTGAAAAACATTTTGAATTTAAAGGGTATATTGAAAGCATTTTAAGTAACAGATTTTATATTTGATACAAAGTAAAGATTGGTGAACAATTTTTCCAATATATATATATATATATATTTCATTTCCAAAGTCTTATTTCAAAATTAAAAGTTAAACCATAGCATAGGTTTATTAATTTGATATAACAATTATGATAGTCCTATTGTATTGATTAATCTTAGTGTGATTTGATTTGTACTATAAACATTAACAGTAATATCACTTGTACTTGACAAGATTATCCAAATATTATTTGTTTTTAAATTTTTGGAATAATTACAAATTTGCTTTCAATATTAGTTTGAATTATATTTGAGCCCAGCATAATTTGTTTACATTGACTTGCAGTCAAGTTTTGTAAGTTTTGAAACATTATTTATTTCAATGAATGACCAAAAATCTTGCATGCTAGTCAAATGTTTAGTTTTTTCTATTGTTTATATAAGTGTTTTCCTAGAGAAAAGCTTTTCATCTGATCTGTATATCATTTCTAATCATATTCAAGTATCAGTAAGAAATTTAGAATACAGAAATGAACTTTCAACATACTTGGTGTGTTACACTTGCCCTAGCTAACACATAGTGATTTTCATCAATACATTATGTTTATTTCAATCAAAGTGTTTAAATACTTGGCATGAAATGGCTGAACACATAGCATTAACCTTTACTGTCATTTTGTCTGTCTGTGATAACTAGACATGTATAATGTGCCATGACTTTCCTGCCTGCACAACTAGACAAAAGACGCTTACTCCTCCCTTAAAACTGCTGTCATATCTAGATTTCATCGGAATTGCATCTACATTGCACTTTTCAGACCCTTTTTTATGTTACCTGCGAAACAAAACATATAAATCAATTTGTCCGGAAGTCCATCCGTCTGTCTGTCAGTCACGCTTTCACATTATTGGTTATAATTTAGTATTAAACATCTATACTTCAAATCAAACTTGCAGGATTAATTTATTACGATGAGAGCCGAAGGTGAAACTGAGACTGTCAAGGTCATATTCAAGGTCAAGTTTATGGGTAAACATATGGCAAGCGACATCGTGTTTGGGAGCAATGACTTTTTTTTTAATTTTTCAAAACAATTATACATGTCGCCAAATTACACACTAAGTACAAAGGGCCACGAGCTAAGTATTGACTTGCTAATAGTTTTAAAGTAGTTTCTTGACGATATTTTAGGATGCTATTTTTCAGTCTGAAAGGGCATTATCCTTTTAAATATTTTTCAACCATAACCAACAAATATCACTATTTAACTTTTTTTTTCAAATTACAGTATTACTTCTAGGAACATATCATAATCAAACTTGTACTAAGCTTATTACATAAAGTCAAAAAAGAAAACGGTGTTTAAACAACTGTACACTATAGGTAGGTCGAAACCTATAGTAATGGAAATATAAGTCAGTGAACACTTTGGTTACGGCCCGAAACTTTGACACTTGCGTCAATAGATCTTGTTCCGAATGATGCCAATGCCGTTAACGTCATCAGCTATACCGTCTTACCTGTATTGATACCTATTCGTAACTGAAGCAGTTTGTCGCTGCTGGTGCGCACTTGTTTTTGGTTCATTACAGTTACTAAATGCAGAGCGAAGGTCGCTATGTCTGTAGCGTGGTTCACTCGATTCCGATTTGGCAGACCTGAAAGCAAGTAATGTCTCGAAATTACACTATATGGGATACTGGCACTAGATCTCTTGCATATCACTTCCGTAATACATATCCCGGTAACATACCATATTACATATAGCTGAATCACACTTAATTTAAAACTGCCAACTATGGCCATTATCGTTATAAGATCTCTACAGTCGGATACCTTTTTAGGGGTATAGGGGAATTTCTCATGTAAAAATAGGGCCTATATACCCTATCTGGGCCTATTTTTTCTCATTCATAAACAACCTTTTTTAAAGTTGCAGATACATAAATTTTCTTGATTATTGTGTTTGACAACTGACGAATGACTTTAAACTTAAATAAAATAAAAATCAAATCAAAAATGATACAAATATGTGTGAAAAAAATTAAAAAAAAAAAAGCAAAAAATAAAAAAAAAACTGGCCTATTTAAATATATAGATGGATCGTCATCGGAAACCAGGAACATGTAATTTCCAAAAAAGAGGCCCAAGTGGGCCTATATCGCTCACCTGAACATAATTTGCTTATTTGACATTGCCAGTCTAATATCCGATACATGTATATGTGAGGGGTTTCCCTATGTTTATTTTTACCGACTGAAACATGTTTCTAAAGCGTCATATAGAAAAACACTGGCATTAGCATTGACATCGCTCTTAAAGACAGAAGTAATTTAAATTGGCTCTATCTTCAATAAATTGCCTTCAGCATAAAATTGTTCCTATTTTGGCATGGGCCGTATTATTTTTGGGCTGTTTTGTACATACACCAAACCAAAGCATTGTAACTTTTATAATAGTAATGAATCTATGGTTTTCATCATGATCAAGGGTAAGATGCCATGCCTCACGAGATATTTTATCAAAGTTAAGCAATGACAAACTTCATTTCACTATTACTTAAAAATTGTCCTTCTATAGTGAAATGTGTAACTTCTTGTTTTCTTGGATTTGTTATCATCTATATTTAACCCCAGTTTAATCCTGTGCTACTTGACCAGTTACTGAAAACCCGGCTATCAGTACTATAAATACTTTGAATTTTTTGTTTTGCCGTCTTAAAAAAACTAAACATAAAGATATTGTCGAATTTCTATCGCAGTTACATTCAGGACTTACCATAATTATGATTAAAAGAAACAAATCAAAGCAACAGTGTCAACTAAAGGAGAAAAGTTACATTTTTCCAATTTGGAATCACTAAGTCAAAAAAAAAAAGACAAAACGTCAAAGTTATCATTATTATTATTATTTTTTTTTTTTTATCATTCTTTATGTATGTATATAGTGTATATGTATATATTGCCAGTCTTAAAAAATCATTAAAATCCAAAATTTGACATATTTAAAGCATCATTATCACCTAAAGGAGGAAAACTGCACTTTTCTGCCTTGAAATCACCAAGTCATGTTGAAAATATACCTCAAAATTTTTATTTCATAATAGAACCAAAAACAACAACACTTCTTTACAATTCCCTCTAGATCATTCCTATGCATTCAGTTTGTCTCTGTCTGAAGAAGAAAGCCGGTGTGGCCTAGTGGTTAAGGTGCTCAGCTCGTGATCGAGAGGTCCCGGGTTCGACTCCCGCCCTGGGCACACCGGTGTTCTGTCTTTCGAATGAAACAGTAAAAACCGAGGTTCCGTGTCACGGTAAGCGTGGCACGTAAGAGATCCCTCACTGCCTCGGGTGGGTCCGTTGCAAAGGTTTAATTTGTATGCAATGTGTCAGGCAGATACAGTCACCATATAAGTGAATTAATCGTGGAGTGACGTAAACAACACTTGTAGGGGGCCATGAATACTTTACGCCCACAAAGTGTTTCATCAAAATCCTTCCCGTGGTTCTAAAGAAGAATTCGAAAATGTGAAAAGTTTACACGACGGACGACACTCTATGACAATAGCTCACTCGAGCCTTCGGCTCAGGTGAGCTAAAAACTTTGGAATAAATATTTTCTAAAAGTCCTTAGCAAAGACATGCTTTATTACTTCTCTTAATTGAATGTTACGACATAAAAATGCCTCGAAACGACTAAATCAGAAAAGAGTAAAAAAAAAAAGCGCAAGAATTTAAGAATGGAACAACAAAACTACTTAAAACACCGTTCGGGATCACTGTGGTGCATCCAGCTCGTCTAAATATGAAACCTGTCTGAAGAAGGAGTTTGTTAAAGGAGGGTTCGCTCTTGGGCCTATGTCGCCCGCCCTAAATATAATTCTTTGCTAAAATAAATAAAACTTTTCATGAAATTATATTTATAGAAAAGAAAACGAACATTTTGAATCTGGCAAATGATAATTACATCACCAGAGATTGCCCAATCAGAGCCAATGTTACATGTCACCACGACAAACGTGGTTTTACTTCTATTGACATATAGAAAAACAACTCAGATAATGCATTTAGATAGGCTTTATACAACGGTTTCCTCGAAAAAAAAAATCAATTACTGTTTTAATACCGTTAAAATCTAAATCTATAGACCTGCGACAAAATTTTAAAAAGCAAGGTTCCTCTTGAATAAGGTTGCTGATCTCATGTGTATCTTTTCAACACCACAAGTCATTTCACTGTTTCATCGTCACTGCGATGAACCCAATGATATCCGAGTTATTCTTTTTGAATGAATTTAATTATACACCTTGCGGACTGGAAAGTTTACAAGTAAATAATTATATGTGGATAAAAGAGAAAATAACTCTAGAACTCTAGCTACAGACCTCTGTAAAAATGAAATAAATCGATTTGGTAAACAAGTCTTATATTAGTTAAAGACTTACCACTGACTACACAACAGGATTGGACGTTAGCACCTATATAACAGTTCTGATATGAGGTTATACTTTATAAGACTAATCCATATCATTTCCGGTTTAAAAAAAATTTTTAAAAATGTATCACATACATTTATATATTCGCATTCTCTTTCATTTCTTGGGATGGACACTGATATATATTTAGTCTGATGTACTAAACCCCGCTCTTAAACATTTTGATGGGTCATAAAATTACAGGTTTATAAAGCTACTACCTGAGGCCACCATGTAACAGTCGTTGATGGCTTCTACTTTATAGATGTCATAGATCTCCATGATAGAATCTATTGTCTCGTATAATTGGTTCAGTAAATTGACGATTTCTGTGGCTGAACATTCCGATACCACCGTGTTAAAGTCGAAAATGTCCGAGAAGAAAATGGTAGCTGATTTAAAATACTGAGCCTCAATATGTTTGCGTTTTTTCAACTGTTCTGCGACTGGTTTCGGAACAAGTTGATAAAGCAATGTATCTATGATCTTTTTCTCTCGCGTAAGTTCTTTGGTTTTATCTACCAGAGTGAGGGCGTATCTCTGAATGCTACTCGTAAGATTTTCGGTGGTCCAAATTACAAACGGGCACATCAGAATGACCACTACAAGAAAAGTGGCACTGATGGCAAGGTCGTTCGTCACTTGTTCAATGACGTTGTCTAGTATCATCAAAATTTCGGAGCCTAGCTCTTGTTGGATATCAAGCAATGCATCTAGGTACATAGTCATGTTATCAAACCAATGTCTTGCTTTGGCCAGATCTACCACAGTCGAGTTACCGCCTTCCACGTGATGTTGTATGTTATACCGGAAGTTATCAATGATATCAGTTAAGTTATTGCCGAGTTCTAGTACAGCACTGGCATAAATCATATCAACTCTCCCAGAATACAGCTTGGCTGTTTTGTAATACGCTCGGAAGTTGTGTACTTTTGTGTTATACATTTCAAAGTACGAATGAGTATGGAAACCGCCATTGGCATAGAATACCGTCCCTAGAGCTCTTTCTACGCCCACGTCTTCCTTGGCACTCGTTAGCTTTTGGTATGCAACTAGCGGCTTCCATACGACTGCAAACTCCGATTCATTGATTGAGTCATACATCCATTTTATGACGACTTTAATTATTGCAGTGTAAAAGTCAATTTCCTCTTGAATATTGAAGCCGTCTGATGGTGTAAGAGCCTGTCGTCTGCGAGCAAGATATTGTATCATATTAGCTTTGGTTTCGAATCGGAGACGTTCTAATTTATCCAGATTACCGGGCCATACTTGTAGTCGATTAATGGCTCTATCCGTCTCTATGTATTCTGCCAGAAGAAAGGTTTTCGTTTCCGGCTTTAACGCGCTTAGATATAAAACACTCATATCTCGCTCTTTCTGTAGATGATGGACCAGTTTGCCAAGCTCTACACTGAATTCCAGAGCCTTTCTGGTCTGCAAAGAGAACAAAATGTTCTTCGAGGCTTGATATAGACTAAATCAAATCAAAAGTGAGAAAATAGAGAAAGATAAATAAATCTTATCTTAATGACATGTAAATCTGCTTGTTTAGATGATCAGAAGACATATAACGCGTTATGTTAACGAACGATTTGCCGACAGACGTGAGCTTAGCTATGATTAGGACTGTCATTAAGGTGTCCATAAACAATTTCCAAGTCGCGTTACAATCGATAGTTTCTTTTCCAATCATCAAGGGGGAGGAGTGGTGTAGTGGTTAAGCGCTTGGCTTAAAGTGTCGACGATCCGGGTCCCCAGACTTCCATCATATGGTATTTATATTAGTCAATTGGTTCGGTTCGTAGAGCCTGCACTAACGTTCTGGATTTTCACGCAAGAAAAATTCTCAGATTACTTTAAAACTTCTTACTCAGGGTTATAGGTATCATTAACTTCTTTCTCAGGGTTATAGGTATCATTAACTTCTTTCTCAGGGTTATAGGTATCATTAACTTCCAACAACTTTTGATAAATCTTACAGATCCTACTCAGACATTTTTTCTAAATTCGGAAATGTGACTTTTCAACAATATGTATCCTGCGGAATTGCCCATCTTATTTTTCACGGTGATCTAGAGTACAAACTAAGGAGGGTCAAAGGTTCCGATAATTTCATATCGACAGTATGACCCGAAATTATTGCTAAGACCATAGGTCTTGTATTGTGTCCCTCTACTACCCAGTAAAGATTTCTATTTGAGCGTTGCACGCTGATTGACAGGGAACTCTATGACGGGCCTTGTCAAAACCTTTACAGAGGAAACAAGGTCCTGATCCTCGTCCCCTCTGACTGTTAGTCGGGACTCCTATTGATCAAGGATCTTAGCTCGCTTACAAAGTTTTGGAAAAATCAAAGAAACTTCCATTGGGAAGGGTCCTTTTAACGGACCTGATTTGATAAGAAACACTGGTATACAATGAGTATCTTCTAGAAAACGTTTAATGTTTATTTTTTTTGCAAATTTGTCACCATCAACAAGAATACAAAATAGAAATTCCCTTACTGCAGAAAATGCTTGGCAACCCCTCCCCGTGAAATTACTATAAAAATACTTAAGCAAGTTCATAAATCGCTTTTATGTAACGTTGATTAAGATTATGTAATTATGTAACTATGCACACTGATTTCTAAAATTAATGCGTTGCCCCTCCCCCCCCCCCCCTTTTTTTTTTAAATTGACCTATTTACCCGGCGAAATGAGATGCCACTTACATAAGGTTTGCATATTGTAAATAGATATATCTGACATAACGAGCAATCATTTCCCGGGGAAGTGGAGGGAGGACAATATTTGTAAACAAATACCTTCACAAATCTGTGAATAGAGGATACAGTCATTTTATTCATTTATATTTCGACTTCCCTCTGAAAGATTTTATTTGTTTGTTATCGAACATGCTAATCACTATACCCGCAGAAATATACTTGCTGGATAAGTGCTATTTTGAGTAGCATTTGGTCCCTTTCGAGATTTAAATTAGAAAAACAAAAAGCAATCAAACATCTTTGATTAAAGTGTCGAGTACGGAAAATAGATTTAAATATTTATGGATAACTGACCATTTCATTTTCGTTCCTAATGGTTATGGTATCGGATAACATGTAAACACTGTACGACCAAACCCATAGAACCGGAAGTACTGTCAGACATAACATCTTGATCAGTTGCAGTTTCTTTCCTGTATCTGTCAGCGGCTCATCGCGGCATAGTCCTATCAAATTACACATGGCATAAAAGTACTAAACATTTTAATTATCCATAAATTACAGAAATTCACATCTATTTTCTAATTGTAAAAATGAAATTGTAAATTATCAAAATTATAAAATTTTCATGAAATCAAAAATAAATAAATAAAAAAAACCCCAAACAAACAAAAGAAAAAAACCCAAACCCAAAACAAATACCCCCCAAAAACAAACAAACAAAAAGAAAAAGAAAGGGAAAGAGAGAAAGATAAAATCGTTTAGGTGTCTCGAGTAAAACATTTATTCAACAGAAAATTGGGAAATCCAACAAATTCTGAAACAGACATACCCCTGCCTATCGCAGACGGCACGACTATATCCTGCACTTCGTCACTGTGGATGGAACCAACTATCGAGCCAAGTCTGTTTTCCGGATATGACCGGAACAGTTTTTTCTGGTTGTACTGGAGGTCGCCTTCAGTAAAGGATCTGGAGGTCTCGCTATGGCTGTCTTCGTCATCATTATCCATCATCGATATACCGGTATTGTCACCACTAATGTTAGACAATCTGCAATTTATATTTACTAATTGTAGTTCTAATATGAACGTCTTTTTCCCCGTTTGATCAGGGAAAAAGGACTACGTATTGTTGTACCCTATTCATATTGATTTCATGTCGCGTTCAATGTTTGGCATTATTAGTTATATGGTGTTTACAGAGGTGATACGGAAATAACTAAATTCGACTATACCCTTTAAAACCCTATATAACGAATTTATTCCATCGAATGCTTTTCTTGGCTAATTTACTGGTACATCTTCATCTTTTTCAGCTGATATTCAAAGCTGTGCATTTTCTACACAACTGTTTATATAAGAATCTTGTCAAGTTACAGATGTTGGATTATTACATATTTAACAATATTTCCTAAATAAACTTATCAGACCCTAGTAAATTTTCTTTTGGTTCGAAGCAAACTTATCCGCCATATTATCATCGCTTGTCTGCCATAAGTGACGTCAACCCTGAGGTGTGATATCGTCTGAATTGATGTTAGGTGCATAGGTAACCTGATACATGATAATATTGTATTCCTCTAAACCAATACAAATTCAGGTATTTTGCCAGAGGTGGGATCAATAATATTTTGCTGCTCAAAGTTGCGTCACTTTTGTGACACAACAATTCAAATATCGATGTCATAATGAAGAATCCGGCAAAAACTTTCGTAAAAGACACCTTATATTATCATGTAAAATATGAAATTCGTATATAGACCCTTTACGGCGGGACGGACGGTTTGGTTACAGTGGAGGATTTAGAGGGGGCCCGCCCATTTGGTCACATATTTACTATTAAAAATCCAAATTTTGCACCAAAAATAGCTGAGAAGTTTGGCTAATACCCATTTGCCCCCCCCCCTTCTTTTCAGAAATCCTGGATCCGCCACTGCGTTTAACAAAATGTTTAGTGTTACCCAAAAATTGCGTAAGAGACAATCAATTTTTTTATTGTGACATGAAACATTTTACGGGATACGTTATTATTTGCCAACCAACGCGTTAGTACTGCAGTAATGGCGAAAGGGGTCTGTAAGAAACGTTGCAATTATAGGTCTATACACCGATCCACCTTCGTCGAATGTCAAGCATTTTAACGCAAAATGACATCACCCAATGTTGGACAAATCGAACATTAGATAATGAAGTTATAAGCATAACAATCAAAAGTCGGCTCAACATCGCATTCTATTCGGTCTTTTCGTTATACAGAGCTACTTTCCATTTGGGACGGTATCTGACGTAAAGACTTATGACGTTATCAAATTCTATGGATACTTATCTAAAACTCAAGGAAGTGATAGCCCACAAAATGACGTTTTCATAGGAAATTGATGACCGCATAACTGTTTTACGATTTCGTAGTGTATAGACCCATTCTCATTAACTGCGGGTCTGCTGTTTTAGGTGGAAAACCATTATGTGTCCCGTAAAATTTTTGACGTCATAATGTAGATTTTAATTTTGTTTAACAGTGATGAATACACCGATCCACATTCGTCGAATGTCAAGCACTTTAGCGCAAAATACGACTATGATGACGTCACGCAAGGTTGGACAAGTCGGACATTTGACTTTGACGTCATAAGCATAACAATCAAAAGTCCGCCAAACATCGGTTTCTGTGCTGAAAAGTGGATCGGTGTATTTGTCACTAATAACATTAGTTCAGTAGTAAACGGGAAAGGATCTAAGGATCCTTTCATGATTACTGCAGTACTAACATTTTGGTTGGCAAATGATAACGTTTTCGATGTTTTCGAGACTAAATAGTCTAGTCAATTGAAGACCCTTTCACTATTACTGCAGGAATGACGTTTGGTTGACAAAATTATAACTGCTGCCGCAAATTGACGTTCAAGGCAATAAAGTTTTTATTATGACGTCAAACCTTCTTTTGAAAATTGAAACATTTGCCAACCAAAACGTTGGTCCCGCAGTAATCGTGAATGGGTCTATTCTTATTTTGTATGTTACGAATATGACGATGTCGATGCAATATAAAATTCTATGCTGATGCCCCCGTCATTTTTCATTTCAAATATTTTATAAAGGAATATGTTACATAGAGAACCTAAAGCAAACATAATGATGCAAACTTCGTGATTAATAGGTGTTTTGTTTTATTCTGTTCACAAAAAAATAAATAACAATTATAATAAAAGATTATCAACTGTCTAGAATATTGTTATTGTATTTTACATTTTCAATATCGGACATAAAAGTGTTCTCACAGCTACAGGAATCGCCCAAATCAACACACACACACACACACACACACACACACACACACACACACACAGACACACAATAGATAATTATAGATTAAAATCATAATAATAACATAAAATGAAAATATTAATAATAATGAGGAAGTTTCTCTTCAACTTAAAAGTATTGTCCGGTTCGGTTTATAAGCTATATTAGAAAACTCTTTATAATTTGTAAATGGAAATTTTATCTATCAAATAGCTTTGATTAATTAATTGATTATTGATAACTCGTCTTGCGTTTCACAAACATATTCAAAGTACAGAAAACGAGTATCTTGTACTAAATTACATCAAGAATTAATTTTACCTGTTTTAATGATAAACTGTTTTGTAGTCCAGCATCTATTTCTGACAAGAATGTTCTTCAGTTGTATGAGATCACCGTAGATGCTTGCGGTTTTGATATTCTAAATTGTCCAGAAAACCAAGGAAACCAGCAATTATCTATGTAATTGTGATAATAGCAGTACTAATTGGTCAAGTAATTGATAAGTGCGATGCAAGTACCATGACACTGTTGTCATCATCGACTCTATCCTCTAGTTATGAAATAATTGCCCATGAAACAGGTGCGTGGTGTCATATGTAATATGGATAATTTTTGATCAGTGGTACACATCAGTAGTATAATTCGGTCCATTCTACCTAACTGACAATACAGCATAGATGTATAACATGAAATATGGATGTGTGTGTGAATGCGTGCGTGTGTGTGTGTGTGTGTGTGTGTCTTTCAAAGTTTCATTGTAAATAACATGCGTCTCAAGGAGCATATAAAAGCCGAAAAATGACGGTCCGGATTTGTATTTCGAAACTGGCGTATTGAAAGTGTCTCGGCGATCTAGTTGGGGTTTTTTTTTTATTTTTTGTTTGTTTTTTTTTATTGTTTTTTTTTTTTTTTTTGTTGGTTGGTTTTTTGGTTTTAGTTTTTTTCTTTTTTTGTCAAGTTGACTAGTATGGCTCGGTTTTGGGCAGACGAAACAATTGGAAATCGACGTTGTGCGATAAAGATATAATTTATATATAATGTAAAAGTTGTATGATATAAGAACAGAAAAATTAGCCGAAGTTCGGTAAGAAAATCTTGATGACAAAAGTACCGACAAAATAATAAATCATCGATTGTAATCATAATATATTTATGATAAGAAAATCGTCACTTGTTGTGGTTCACCGGTACCGACAAAATAATAAATCAATTTGATTTTGGAAGGGAACCAAAATGACAATACGTCTTCACTCATCCCTCTAGATCATTTCTATGCATTCTGTTTGTCTCTGTATACAGCACGTATGAAAAAGAATATTGTTAAAGGAGGGAACTCTTTTGTAACCTACTTTTGACTATGGTGCCGCCACCTGTAAAGAGGTCTGGACAAAAATAACAGAATTTGAAGAGGATCATAAGTGATTTATTTCTACCAAGATTTATTTAAATCCTTTGAACAGTTTTGTAATAAGAGTTGAAAATGTGAAAAATGGCCAAACCCCCCCTGTTTTTTGGAAGTCTTAAAAAATTCATAAAAAATCCAAAAATTGAGATAATGACAAAATTCTTTCACAATAATATTCCTTACCACAATTATGATCAAAATAGTCATTAAGAAATAATCAATATTAATTAACTGAAAAACATGACACTTTTCTGCATTGAAATGACTAAGTCCAGAAACACGTCAAAAAAGCGTAAATTTCTATTTGACGGATCTTAACCCCGAACGCAATTTTTGATAACCCATCTTTATAGATTGTTGAAATGCAATTAGTTTCCCCATTTATGTACTGGTTCTGGAGGAGAAGATGTTTGAAGAGGGGTACCATTTTGGGCACTTTTGGCCCCTCCCTGGATCCACCCCTGAGGGAATCTGGATCCCGAACACAATTTTAGTAGGGGACCTTGAGTACATCATTTACACAAAGTTTGATCTAAATCTGCAATGTAGTTCCAGAGAAGAAGTCGAAAATGTGAAAAAGTTAACGACGGATGGACAACAACGATGACAGACGACAGATGGCGCAATATGACTATAGCTCACCTGAGCCTTTGGCTCAGGTGAGCTAAAAAGAAATTAATTTAAGCTAAAGTCTTCTTTAGCAAAAAATTCCTCCTCTTGTAATACACAAAATCTAATGCAGTACCTATGTAATCATAAATTCTCACATACGGTCATGTTATTCTATAATGCATCATTAAACATCTCAAACAGACCTACTTATATTACCATAAGCCAGCAGTAGAGTGCCAAAGTTGGAACTATATGAATTTGGGACTATATTTGTCCCCCACAGAACCATTACACACATGTAATAGGAGTGTCGTTTGCTATCTTTCAAATTCTACTAATTTTTAAGTGAGCAATCACTTAATAATTGGTAGAGTTTGAAAATTTAGCAAGCGGCAGGAGAGTAAAACAATATAAAATAATAATAATAGATGAAATATCAATAATTTAATTTCAAAACATCAACAATGATCACACTAGGTATTAATAGAATAATGTATTCAACAACTTAAACTATAATAATCTATAGTGCATATGACACGATTACATGATGTATATGAAAAAGGGACTATAATAGTTACTTAACAACTTAAGCTAGAGAAAGGCTTTACATATACCATTCATAGTTAATCTAATAAATAAAAAGCAAAGTATTACTTTATGTAGTACATTGTTCTTTTTCATATGTTATCTTTTATTATTTTCAGTATTAATCAATTATCTGAATAAATAAGGCAGGAATGTAAAAAGTTTATCACCATCTCAACAATTCAGTTGATACAATTTCTACTAGAAATTCCAACATTCAGAATAATTCAAGAATTTTCTTTCTTCCATTAAGTACTTAAAAATTTGTTTCACTGCTAAATTCTACTTTCTCAAATATTAAAAGATAAATGATAAATATAAATCATAAAAAGGTATTTGTGAAAAAATTAATGCTCCAATACAATTCCTAGAATTGAGACGGACAGACAAAAAGACAAATAAACCAAATTTCATAAGCCATTGTATTATATTAAAAACCATTGAAACTTGGGTTATATGCTGGACACTGATATTTAGGAATATTCTAACCCGGTGACAAAGGTATTTATGACTGGATGTAAACATGACAAAGTGATAGATTTTGTTCACAATGTAAACTAAACACCCATAATAATGTTCATGGAAATCTATGGAGAGATTAATACTCATAATTACTATACATGTATATCCATAAAAGTAGCAGAGAATCCTGGCAAGTCTATTTTATCACATAATACTAGTATATCGGTTATATGGATAAAATATATTTCAAAACCATAATCAAATTGCTCTTATCTTAAGAAACTCTGTCATCAAGTATTTGACATCATTGCTAACGTTCGATACCTCAAATTTATTCTAAATAAGTGACTGGAATCATATGATATTGAAGCGCAAGTCGTTAAGCAGAGAAGCACCTAAAGTTGGACTAAAAATACAACTGAAATGTTGTACTTCACGACTTGTAGGCAATCTTTTACTAAATCATGTAACTATAATTGAAAAATCAACACCTTCTATTCTGATAGACATATGTGCTGATTTGTTTATGTGACGCCAAGATTATTTTGATTGTATGTTGACAAAATCTGCCCTTTGCATTGCACAGAAATTGAAGTTAGCAACAAACCCACCTGAAGCAGTTCTACATTCTAACGAGGTCTCGGTTTTTATTGCCTCTTCTTAGAGACAGGACTGAGAGAAGTACGTTCAATCTCAAGAACTCTGGACCTAACATACCCAGCCACAATGGCTCTACTAATGCCGAAACAATGTCTTCTTTATCCTCTCTAATAATATCTTACACAAATAAACATTTATATGACTAAAACAACAACAAAAAAAAAAAGCTTAAACTGGCATAGGGATAAAGCTAGGATTGGTAGCCCAACATCTTTATAAATAACGGTAATATATTATTACAGTACTACAGATATACTAACTGCAATCTGACCGATAACTTTGGTCCCTATCACTTCTGTTGTTATCGAAACCAAAGAATTTTGGGTGTAATGATCCCATAAATGTGGAATAATATATTGGGGATATATCTTCATGACTGTGGACTGACATGCCAGTGGCAGTGGTACGGCATCATGAACATAGACTGATATCATAGAGGTAGAGTATCATGAATGTAGCCCGACATGCCAAAGGTACAGAACCATGAACGTAGACTGACATGTCAGAAATACAGATATGCCAGAGATACATCATAAATGTTGACTGACATTGCAAAGATACAGCATCATGTATGTGGAACGGCATGCCAAAAGTTAAGATTATGAAACTGAATGGACTTCGCCGCCATTTGCTGCGGTCCTAATGTTAAGGAAGGAAATAAAACATTACCGCAAAAATGACGTAAAGAACAATGAAAAGTTCCAATGACGTCATAAGGTTGCTAGCGTTCAATGTAGTTTCTAACTCATAGTACTCAAATGGTGCATAACGGACAGCGAAGCCCATTGACATGACATGTCATGAAAGTGGATTGACAAGCCAAAAGTAAAACATCAGGAAAGTGAACTGGCATACCACATCATGAATGTAGATTGACATGCCAGAGGTACAACGTAATGAAAGTGAATTGGTATTTCATATCAGAAACAGGGACTGACATGCAAGAGGTAAAGCATTATGAACGGACTGACATGCCAGAGGTACAGCATCTTAATACTAGACTGACATAGCAGAGGAACAGCACCTTAATAATGGATTGACATGCCAAAGGTACAACTTTATGAATGTAGACTGACATGCCAGTGGCACAGCATCATGAATGTACCATGACATGCCAAAGGCGCAAGAAATATAACATTATGAATGTATACCGAAATTCCAGTAGTGGAGCATCATGCATGCAAACTAACACTCCAAAGGTACAGCATCATAAATGTTGATGGAAATCACAAAGGTACATCATATTGATTGACATACCTGAGGTACATGAAAAAGAACTGACATGCAAGAGGTACAGCATCATGAATGTTGACTGACATGCCAAAGGGACACATCATGAATGTGGACTAACATGCCAAAGGTATACATTATGAATGTGGACTGACATGTAAAAAGGTACACATACTGCATGTGGACTGACCTACTTGAGGTACGGCATCATGAATGTTGACTGACATATCAAAGACATATTTTCCTGAATGTGGAATAACATGTCAAAGGTATGGCTTTGTGAATTCAGATGGAGAAGTTAAACTTCTATAAAAGGATAAGGTACTATCCAGTGCAAATAGCATAAGATACTAGTAAGATATAATTCATATTAAACAATACAAAATATAAATGAAAAAAAATATGATATATAAATAAAGTATAAAAGTAAAAGTAATAAATTATATCAGAGTACAAACATGTAAGTTCTTAACACAAATACACAAAATAAGTACATGGACTTAAAAATTCATAATGACGTAATCATTTTGCTAAAGCCATCAAGTTTTAAGTTCAGTAAATCTTAAACATACTCACTGCCATTATCTAGAAGGAATGTTGCCAATTACTTGATCAACCTCCATGGTTGATTAAATGACATAGATTTATTAACATACTATATTTCTAATTTTAAAAAGGAACAAAACTGAAAATGCTAGCAGAAAGCATGTAAATATTGTTCTATACAGCAATTAAAAATTACATAGTACACTCTATTGAACTATTTGAAATTATATATATATATATAGAAAAAAAATAGATGATGAATTCAAGATAATATGCATGATACATAACATTTGTATGATTAGTATAGTTGATTCCTGTACTTTCTATATTAAGGTCCTTGTATAGCCAGTAATCCTTCTACTATGGCATAGTTCTGTAAGGAATTGTTTATAAAGGGTGGTTTAAGCAGTAGAAGATTTCAAATGATAAAACTTGAGCACACTTTTAATACTAATTGGACAATTAAATGTAAAATTGTCTACAATTTATAATGAATATTGTAGTCAGCAGGATAATTATAGTAGTGTTGTTTGGATCGAATATGTCAGAATTATTGAAAATTTGAGTGGTAGAGATCTAGTAACTCATATATTACAAATTAGTACATTTCAATTTAAAGTAATAGAGAAGTTAAGGATTTTCAGCATGGAACTAATCAATAAGGGGTTTGATTGAGAGCAAAGTAATTACCTTTGTAAAGGATCATAAAACAGAAATAAATTGATTCTTCAGAACAACACTGTGTTCAACATAAGATGCATGGGACCCACTTTTCAAGAGTGTTACTCTACCAGATGCATGCATGGAAAGAGGGAGAGACGGATGCCAGACAGAGTGATTATATATGTCTATTTGTTTCACAGGTGACACAGTAAAATCTTTATCCAAATCCAAAACAGAAAGACATTAATTTTCTTTTCTGTTTTCAAAATTATAAGCTAAAGCAGTCTTAACAGGAAAAATACTCTACTGCATGCTCAGTTGTAAAATAATACACTGCTTCTTCGAAAAGGAATTTACACTGACTTCATTGCATCACTGTAACTTTGACCTTGATGGTAAATACTATCATGGGTCAAGGTTAAGACACACTCCTGTGTTATGGGTAACAGTTGTTTGCAGTATAATGCAAATCAATGTTGATGCTAAGGCATTTGGACATAGGTTAACTTAGACCTTGACCATAGCAGAATGACCTTTGGTCAAATTTATGATACTATGTTAAGTAACAGTGAACAACTATGTGAAATATGTAGCAGATCCAGGTTACAAAGGTATTAAATCAGACACCAAGATTGGTTACACATTTACTGTGACCATGACCTTGAATCATAGCCTTGGTTCAAAGTCACAATAAATCCCATTGTTAAGGATTACAATTGTAAGAAGTATGAAGAAGATCCATGTTACAGTTAAGGTTTTATACATACCTGACCCTCATTTTTTGTCATAGGCTCACTGTGACCTTGAACTTGAAGGAATGACTTTTGGTCAAAGTCAAGACCAAGGGTGTATTCAATAAAGAGAGCGCCTACTGTGCACCTGTTGCTAGAATTTTAAGTTCTTGAATGAAAGTGAGCGCTCGCAAGTATAAAATTACTTTTTAATAATTATGATAAAGAAAATAATATTTTTAATGGTACTTTTAATAATGAATTAATAAATTAATTAAAATAATAAAAAATAAAATAAAATTAGAACTGTCTGTTCGATGACATCTTGAAAATATGTGTGAAACACCGATGATAGTGTATCGCGAGTGCTCACTAGCGCTACAGTGAGTACCCCTGTTCAGGTAATGGGCGCACACGTTGTTGAACAAGCCCCAGTATCGAGTTTGAACATCCCATGCATATTATCAAAGAAATGAAATTCTTAACATAACTATAAGAACCTACTAAACATGCTTAATCAACTAGAAAATATGCGACAGACACAGCATCTGATATTAGATTCCTAGATGCATTATTGGTGTAAGTTTGAACATCGTATGCCTCATATTAAAGAATAAAACCTCTTAACATTGTGAATGTGGACGCAGACAGGGCGATAGCATAAACTCTGCTCATTTCATGAGGTGAGCTTAAAAGCACATACTTTTTTTATAAATTGAACTATCTCTGAAAGACAGAAAGACAGAGTGATTCCTATGTTATCAATAATGTCATACATGTAACTGGCTTAGATTTACTAAAATGTAACATTTTGTAGGTATGATAATCTTAGTAAATTTAATAAATGAAGTGAAACATTTTTAATACGAAAAGAATAATGCTAAGAAACCATCTAGTTCCCCCCCCAAAAAACTTATTGTTCTCAGTAATAAATTCATCGTTTGCTAGCTCTTATTTTGAATACATGTACAAATTCATAAATATCAGAAATGATACTACAGTAATGATAAAGAAATCAAAACTGAAAAACAGTTTTTGATATGTTGGGACATTCTGTGCTGCCAATACATGATTTAAGGAAAAAGAAAGAAAAGATATTTTGGGACTAAATTTCAGGTTTACTTCAATCACATGTAGGGACAACAGCTAGGACCTTCATGATCTACATCTAAAGTGAATTAGAAGCATTATAATGACCTTGTGGAAAAGTCCAAATTCTAGTCAAGCTGCATGTAAGATGTAGACTCTAACAAAACGTCTTAGTATCAAACAAACAAAAACAAGATTATCAAGGTCAGTTTGACACAAAAAACCCCCATTGTCTTTAGTTTCATTTAGAGTCTGTCACTGAATTAGAAATTAAGAAGTATAGTTTGTCAGGTGTATTTAGTATTCATTGCCAAATAATACGTTATCCAACAACTTACCAGTAATTAATTTCAATCAAAACACTATTAATAACATAACAACCAGATCATATTTAGTCCAGATAGTCTAACATTTAGCCAAGACAACAAATTAAGTCACATAATCTGTATACATTTTGTTTCTGAGTGAAATAATACGTAGTTAAGTACCCTTTTATCTGCAGATTTTACGTTCTTAAAATGTGGCAAATTGAAAGAGACTTTTATCTTAGTGACTGTTATATTCACATGGTAAAAACAAATTAACTCATTCAATTCAACTTTTGGATTAAAATCTGTATGATTCAATTTCTACATTTCATGTACATGTATATAATACTTATCACAGAAGTCAGAGCATTCAGTCTTTTATGGGCATACCAAAATTTATCATATACCCCCTATTCAATGATTATCAACACATGACAGTGGACAAAATCTAATCTACAAGTAATATGCTTTAAACTTCAACGTCTATTCTAAATTTGATTTAACAAAATATTTTGTTGAAAACACTCATGTTTTCCTGGTAGCAAAAATTTCTCTAAATAAGGCAAAAATTCTGACCAAACATTAAATATATTTGATTATTTTAATTGTTTCAATTAAAATCTAAAATCATACACTGTGCATGGCAACTGAATGTACATGTACACATATACTGATGCTAGGGGAAAAACTTTTATCAAATTAAAGTTTTGCAATCATGTACATAAAAATTGCATCTTTCATTCATGTTGTAATTCCAATTATGGTTAGTATTACATTTAAAATAAAGAATTTATGAAGAACAATTCATGACCAATAACAGAAATTCTTCAATTATCCACAATACTTAACGAATGAAATCTATGTTTGAGAAACAAGTCAAAGCAATGCTGAATAGTGATCCAATTTTGTCAAAAAAGTCATTGATGGAGAAGACCTTTAATTCCAAATTAAACCTGTACCAGTTTTTGTCATATTGCCACATCAGTGAAGAAACATACCTATTAGTAAGAATATCAGTTGATACATAAAATAGAATGAAAAACTGACAAAAATTAGTATACAAATTGTTCTAAGAAGGTTGGTGTTTCACATTGCTTTCAACAATTCTTTAGTTACATCATGAAATGGAAGCAGGAGGTAACCAACCTCTTAAACATAGTGGTGCAATCAGGAATCAAACCCAGATCGTCGGTCAAGGTCATGGTTACTCGGTCAAAAGCAATGCTATCAAATGAAAGCCCTGATCTTAAAGAATCTATATGTGAAATATGAAAGCTTTATTTCTTACTGTTCATAAGATTCGAACAAGGTAAATGTATATTGTCAATGCAGCCAAGGGGTTAAGACAATAGTTCTTCAGACAGACTTGTTCCAACCAGCTATAAATGATGAGACGTTTACAGGTTAAACATGCTGCAGTAAATGCTTCAATACCACAGCTAATAACAAAGTGATGGAATCAATATCATGTGACCTGTAATTAATACAATAGACTTAACAAAGCTGCTTAGTATACAACATAAATGTGCGTTTGCATGCAGTGTTTTGTTCAATTTTTGAGCATGGTTCCAAAAAGGAAGAGATTTTCTCTTAATACATCTTTATAACACTGAATATTTTCTAAAAAAACATTAAAACCATTCGCTAACAATAACAATTATTGTGTATTCTCCACTTTGTTTTGAGATTCCACAGTGGTCAACTTGGCTTTATCTCCGGCCTGACTTGAACTGTCGCCCGACAAGCTGCTTTGATCTTTTGGGGAGCTGAAAAATTTAAGACATAAACATATAAAGCAAGATTTTACATAGAACTATTAGTAGAGAATTCATTTTCGCTTACATATTTGCTTCTTCACTTTAGTATCTTCTATTAATTAAGATTGAAGTATTTTTATACAACAAGAAGAAAAGAATAAATGAAAAACTATATCTTAACTGATATAGCGTAAACTCAGTATTTCACTTGTACAATAAGAAATAGAAAAAAAAAATTAAAGAGCTTGAACACCATAGCTCCAAGCATTTTTTTTCACTTATATTATAATGCATGTAATAATTGACTTCTTGTACTTCTATACGAACTATCAAGAACAAAAATAAGAAAAGCAACACGAGCAGAGTAGCATATTATATAAAAAAAGTAAACTAGATAATACTCTGATGTATATTTATATAATTCACAATTACGGTATTAATATTTTTTTCACAGAAAGGCATGATATTTTACACAGAAATCTGTGATTGTATCTACATTCAGAAGTAGTTAAATGTTACCACAATTTTATGACAATGTTCTTTTTTACTCATCACATTGTGAGATAGTCTTACTTATGACATTGGCTCATTAGGGAAATGAACATTCAAAATAAAAAGTTTTCCATTTTAAAGCAACTTAATGTGTGAAGAAATGGTGACAGGTGAAAAATTATGCGATACCCAAATTCTTTAAGTGAGGTACTTCAATGGTTGGAGTGTTTAATTCAAATAATGTACACAAAATAATGTCAAACCGTGCTAGCAAAGAAGGTTATAAAATGTGTTTGTGTAACACTTATACCCACATTGGCAACAAATATCTTAAGTAAATATTTCAAAAATGGAAAATCTACACCAATTATGTAAAAACAAATTCTTGTCTATAATGCAAGTTTTATTATTCAATGTCAACACCAATTAATGACTTTAAAGAAAAAACTTTTCTCAATGATATCAAGTGAATCTTAAAATAAATCTAAATAGTTGTGAGAAGCAGCAATGCTGGCCCGATTTGGGTGATCTTTCAATGTTGCAACTAAGATATGACACCATAATTTGACCAAAAACAAAGTAGAAAGGGGTACTAGATACAAGGATTCTAGATGCAGCATTAAGTTTTAATGAGAAAAGAATATCAACTAGAGCTCTCCAAATGGGACAAATACCCCCATGAATTCTAAGAATGGAATAGAGTTAAAATTCTAAGAATGGAATTATCTCCCTTCATGAAAATCCTCACATTATGTCAATGATGTAGCAGGAAGAAGTTATAGCCTTGACCAGAATTTAGGCAATGTGTACACTGGATCTTGACCTTGTAGATATGACCTTGGTTAAAGGTCATGACACAACCTTGGCTCATGGACATCAATGCTGTGAAATAATATTGGTTTATGGTGTAGCATGAAGAAGTTAAGGCCTGCACAAGAATTTGGCTATGTGAACACTGTGACCTTGATCTTGTAGACATGACCTTGGTTGAAAGTCATGACACACCCTAGGGGCATGGACAACGATTGTATGAAATAATATTTTCCTGCAAATTAATAGGAAGATGTTATGGCCCACACAAGCATTATGGTACGTGTGCGTTGTGACCTTCACCTTGTAGATATGATCTTGCTTTTAGCTCATGACACACCCTTGGGTCATGGACAACAATTATGTGAAATATAATCTCTCTCCCATGTATAAGGAAGAAGCTATGGCCAGAACAAGACTTTTGGGTTTTTGTGCAATGTGACCTTGACCTTGTAGATATGACCTTGGTACAAAGTCATGACACACACTTGGCTTATGGAAACAAACTGTTAGAAATATCATCTCCTTCCAACATAACAAGAAAAAGTTGTAGTCCAAACAAGAATTAAGCTATATAAGCACTGTGACCTTAACCTTGTAGATATGACCTTGCTTCAAGGTCATGACACAGTGGTCGGTCATAGGCAACGATTGTGCAAAAATATAATCTCCCTCCTATGTATAAGGAAGAAGCTATGGCTCGAACAGGAATTCTTGTTTTTTGTGCACTGTGACCTTGTAGATATGACCTTGGTTCAAGGTCATGACACACCCTTAGGTTATGCACACAAGCTGTGTGATATATAATATTTCTCCAAAATAACAAGGAAAAGTTGTAGCCTGGACAAGAATTCGACTATGTAAGCACATCGACCTTGACCTTGTAGATATGACTGCTTCAAGGTCATGACACATTCTTGGGCCATGGACAATACTTGTGTAAAATATAATTTGTCTCCAACATAACAAGAAGAAGTGACAGAATGGACAAGAATTCTGGCCAAGTGTGCACTGTGACCTTGACATCCTACTCATTACAGTTCAAAATACATGGCCAAGATTAAAGTTTTTGAAAAGTAGGTTAAAGTCCATGTTCAAGGTTACTAGTCTTAGTACCAAATGAAAGCTCTGATCCTGAAGAATCCATATGTGATGTAGTATAGCCCTATCTCTCACAGTTTAAAGATGTAGACCAGGCTATAGTTTTGTCATTGCCATGGGATGATGATGGCACTGCTGACAATGCCCAGGGTAAGACATTAGCTGCGGAATTTAGTACTGGCAAGCTAATAAAATATTGAAAATGTAACAGCTACTTAAAGTTCATGACATAAAGTAAACATCTAAACCAATAATTTCTAAAATAAAAAGAATTTAGGTCAGGTCCTGACTATAAAAAGAGGGATCTCTGTTACTACAGCATCAGTCAGGCCACGACTGGTTACAATAAGGGTTCTATTTGTTATGGTAGCACTAGCTGAATCCCGACTATTGACAATATGACAAAGCTGTTATCATAGATAGCATTAGTCTGGTCTTGACATCAACAATAAGAGAGGTATTGTTACCATATCATCAGTCAGGCCAGGCCTTGACATACTGCAATAAATAATGTAATTGTTCCCAGGCATCATTAAGGCTTTGAATAGCTACAATATGGGAAATACTTATTTCAGTTATTCAAGTGGTAGGATTTTTGACAAATCGATGCATAAGTGAGAAAGTTAGAAATTTCTTGTGTAATGAAGTGGAGTGGAGTATATTTAGGTTTACTACATGAACATGTCTGATCTAGCCAAAAAGGGGTAGCTAGGAGTAGCTAGTGTACAAGAAAACTACTAAATCAAAGTGTTAAGTATCAAGTGAGGTTATGTTAATAACAATGTACAGATGATGTCAGCAAGCAGTACCTCAAGTCAATGTAATTCTGAAAAGAAACAGATACAACATGCAGATCTCAATTAAGACGAACATCCATTCAAATTCAGTAAAAATGCACTCAATTCAAGTGGTTATAAATGCATTCAGCTTACATGATAAACAAGAGGCCCAATTAGGCCTATATCGCGTACCCGAGCACAATTTGATAATTAACAAACGACACAATGTTTGAAGAAATTCTCAAATACATATATTCTCTTGATAATTATCTTTTAACAACTACCGCTGCACACTGAATAAATCAAGATAATGATAAAAATATCTGAAAAAATTCAGGAAGAATTCTTGTGACCTTCTTTTTATTTATCTAAAATAATATTTAAAATCTTTTTTTGAGTGAAATGAACTTAAAAAGGTTTTTATGCCTTCAGCACAGTTTGAACTACTTCATTTCAGCATGCAAGAACTGGCTATATCAAAATTAGAAAAAAAAGTCATATAAATCTGAGATGCTTTGACACTGAAACTTTCAAATACTAGTATCCTTCAAAATAGAAATTTTCATGCCAGAACAGGCCTATATCAAAATAAGAGCAAAAGTCATAAAATAACAAGAAACTTTGACATGACTCTTTCAAATAACCCTTGAAATAGATATTTTATTATAAAAGGTGACAAATAAATGCTTTATGGCTACTTTATATATATTGAATAAATCAAGAAAATGACACAAAATGTGTGAAAAACACTAAGCCAATAATTTTTCTAATACAAATTATTGAATGCTTCAAAACACTTAAAAAAATTGCTTTGCCTTTGTTTTGCCTCCAGCTTGGTTTGAATGGCTTATCAACCCCATGTCAGTGCTGGCATTTCTTTCAAATAAAGGAAATAATATCAGTAAATCCACAGAAAACAGAATTTTCATGTCACACTTGTAAATAATCCTTGAAATAAAATGCTTTTCTGCTTTTCTGTATTGAATAAATCAATAAAATGACACAAAAATGAGTGATAATGACCAAGACCAAAACGACATAATAAAAAACCCAACAATAATTTGATTTCAGAAAGGAACAGAAAACAACAACACTTTTCAAGATATCCTTCTAGATCACTCTGATGCAGTTGGCTTGATGATCTATGCAACCAGCCTGAAGTTTTTCAAAGAAGGGTACCCTCTGGGTCCTATGTCATCTAGGACAGTACTTTGACAGATCTAGTTGAAAACAGCAAGATTACTAGGGGACCTTGAATACTTCATCCCTACCAAGTTTTTACAAAATCATTCCATTAGTTCTGAAGCAGACATCCATTAAAGCTATTATTACAAACTAGTAGTATAATCCCTTCTCTCTCCCCTCTTTTTTTCCTTTAAAAATCCAGGAAATAATATCTGTATTTCATTTCTTTCCAAATACAATTATCGCAAAAAAAATCAGTTAATATACAAAAACATCAATGCATTATAAGCAACCTACAAGCAGAAAATTTAAGAAATTACTCGAAAATAATAAAAAGTGTCAAAATGTCGAAAAGATGTCGAAAAAAAAACAAACCCTAAAAACATCAAAAATTCTTTTAACGATTTCAAAGAAAAGAACAATTTTAAACCTTACATCCCTCTAGATTACTCAGATACCATTAGATTTTAAATCTATGCATCCCTTTTGAAGAAGATCAAGAAGAATACCGTCTATGGCATACTTTGGTCAATGGTAGTACCGCCTGTTCACAGATCTGAATCAAAAACATACAAAGCATTGTTGAGGTCCACAAGTACTACAAGCACACCATGTATGACCAAGATTTGTCAGGTGGTTTAGGAGAAGAAGTTGAAAATATGGAAAATTTATGACGACAAAGTACTATGACAATAGCATCACTTGAGTTTTGGCTAATAATACATTTACCTCCACTTCAAATTTTCACAAACATATAAATGTCCGTAATTCACCTTCATCAATAAGAATGGTACACAACTATTCTACACCACCCAAGCCAGTGGTTCACTACCATTCCACTTCAAAAATGCCAGTAGTTCACTTTTTAACTTTACCATTGCTAGTGATCTACAACTATTCAACATCATCAATGCAAGCATTTCACAATCACTCTACTTTACCAATGCTATGTGGTTCACACCATTCAATGCCAATAATTTACTTCAATTTCACAATGTCAGTAGTTCATAACCATTTTACTTCACCAATGCTAGAGGTACAAAACCATTCACCTTAATTACTGATTGATTGATTGATTGATTTTTGTTTTATGTCACACCACGGATTTCACGTATATGGTGACGGCATCTGCCTGATGCGGGGCATACAAATTTTGACCTGTGCAACGGACCCACCCGAAGCAGTGAGGGATCTTTAACGTGCCATGCATACCACGACACGGGGCCTCGGTTTTTACTGTCTCATCCGAAAGACATGACACCGGCATGACCAGAGCGGGACTCAAACCCCCGCCTCCCGATCAGGAGTCCGACGCGATACCACTAGGCCACGCCGGCTTCTCCTTCATTACTGCTAGCAGTTCATAACCATCTGCTTCACTATTGCTAGTAGTTCAGAACCATCATTATTATTATTACCATTTCCATTGGTTCACAACCATTCTATTGCAATAATGCAAATGATTCATAACCTTTCTACTTAATTAATGCCAGTGGTTCAGAACCATTCTACTTCACCAAAGTTAATGGTTCACTTCCATTCAACATCTTCAACAATGTTAATGGTTCATGACCATTCTATTTCAACATTGCTAGTGGCTCACAATAATTTAATTTCGCTATTGCCAGAGATTTACAACCAATCTATACACCCAATTTGAGTAGTTCACAGCCATTCTATTTCACCAATGCTAATGTTTCACAACAATCCAACTTGTGAATGAAACCTTTCTTAGTGAAGGTAAAAGGTTTTTCATCACACTGATAAAACCAGTTCTCTGAATGACAGTATAAGCTATTATTTAGATACACTTGTTATTAACCCTAATTCTTGATTAATGAGATATTTACATGATTCATTTAGAACAGTTAAAAATTATTTAATTTTTTGATTTACACTCATTGCACTATAATTCAAAAACAAACTACCAAATTTCATAACACAACTCATACCAGATTTCAAAACATTTATCCCCAAGTTCCTGGGAAAATAATATTACAGTGACTTCATACAACTTATTACACTCCCTTTTTTTTATAAAAGTATTACTCCCAGTACACAAATATAATCATACATTCTGATCTATGAAATACCAGCATGGTTATTAACACTTTTCACTCCCTGAGGTTATAAAAACACTCATTCAAGCAACTAGTACCATTTTCTAGAACATTTATTCCATGAAATCATGCATTACTATTTACAAACAGCCATCTCCTTATGGATTTGAAACTCTCTTTCCTCCAAAGGTTTCTCAAGCAACTCTGTACCCTTGATAACTGTAATTACACTCACAGCTATTGATCACATATAAAACAATCAAACTGATGCCAATATCTACTATACATCCACTAATTATCTACGTACACTGTGGACAACAACACGGGGTGGGTACATACATGTATAACTTATTTTTGTCTGACAAATTTAATATCTAAAGACTCAAAAAACACTGCGTTATCATGTAAATATTTTTTTCTCAAAGCTTTAAAACTGGTCTAGTTTTACTCAGACTGAAAGTAGATCATCATTCTATACATTTAAATATGTATCTCCTCCAATAAAACTATATTTCTACAAGATAAAAGAAGAATTATCAGATACTCTGAATATAATTTAAACATACTTCTGCAGTCAAAATTGAAAAGGAACTATACATTGTATTATTTGCAACAATCTAGTCATCTAATGCATTATAACAGTTTAATTTCTAGATGGAATCTCTAAATCTGGCTGATTGTGAACTGTGTGACTCAAATGAAAATGTCATCATTTAACAGTTTTGAGGGATATTATCTTTCTGATCTTAGAATTATTTTTTTCTTTTCATTTGGGATATCTTTCTTCTTTTATGTATTATTGAATCATGTTTGTATGACATCTGATTCCAATAATTGGATAACACTGGTGCCATCAATTTTAATTTCAATGGGTCTTTTCTAATTCTTCTGGGACATTTGTAAGATATAAATACAATTAATGAACAAAAAGGGAATAAGATCAGTAATCCTAAGTTAATCTAGATACAAAATTGGCAAAATGTTATTTCTTGTGAATATAAGTATTGTTTCCTTGTCAATATATATGTATAAATCACTTTTCACAATATTATCTAGCAGTGATTGTAAGAATTTATGTTCATATGAAGATTCTATTTTAGGACAAAATAAGTTTTGTCATAAAAGTCATAAAAATATTAATAATAAAAATACACCTTTCAATTATTTTAAATGTGAGACCAACATGTACTAACTTACACCAATGTTCATTCAACTTGAAGAACACACTTAATTTAATACGAGACTGTTACATAACGTATGATGAAAAACAAGTATAAAATGGGCAAAACATCTTTAGGATATCATTATTTTGCACTAGGAAAAAGACACTGTGTTATTATCTTGATTTTACACTAATATTACCATTGGGATACAGAAACTGTGGCAATACCTATCCCTACTATCTCAGAAAAGTATCCTTACTGGAACTCACTTTCATGATTGCAGTCTTACTTTGGATTTCAGTTTAACTTATGTGTCAATTATATTCATTATTATGACATATATTTCTCTATTTTCTCTGTTGCCATGGACACATTCTTTGAAAGCATGATTATTGTTGGTAACATAATAACTTTGCCGATGAAGGATTGTCTGCTTTCTTAATCGTAATTTTAATCAGGCAACTTAGTTCAACACACTTATCAAATAAATGTTACCCAGGTAGGTTTGAAGACTATCTTTAATGGTAATTATGGTATACCTGCACTGTTTATGGGCATATCACTCAATATTTTTGCACACTAAGTTCACAGGATTACTGAAGTGTATATATACTTCCATACCTAGCTTGTTACACAATAATTATCTGTAGTTACTCAACTTGTTTATACACAATTATTATACTCAAATACCTGACAGACTAATTACATCATTGTTCTTCCCAAACAGGTTTATTGTCATAAACAACAACTTTATATAAATCAAAGCCTCTAATCAACACAACGTCAAAATCTCAAGATGCAGGTTCTATATAAGTCTAAAAACGATCACATGACAAACACATGAGAATCACATGACAACTACTTTATTACATACCCTGCACAAATGAATCATATTCCACATTTCTCTATTAGCATTGTTTAATGGCAAAATGCACAAGTTATATTCAAAGATCTTAAAGCAGAGTAAATGTTTCAAAGCATGAAGTTGTTAATTTGACATAATATATCGCATTAGATGAATCAATTATTTGTATATCAATTAATGACTACTACGTGATTATACAATTATAATAATTATTATATGCATAATTCTAATAAAGCATGCATGTATCATGAAAGAAAATGTTAACTGCATAAAAGTATTAAGAAGAACATTTCTAAGAAAAGTATATAAAATATATTTGGATTTTCAAATATTATAATTTTGAAAAGCAATAGCACTTCTGGTCTTAAATTATGCTATTTTTGTTAGAGAATAAAGTATCATGACATCATATTGTTCTCTATACAAGGAAACTCTCAAAGCTCACCTTTCTGCCGATTCTGGGACAATCTGCACAACATGACCCTCAGAACTCGGACTTTTGTAGTTTTTCCGTTGATAGTGACTCCTAAAATAAAACACTTACTGGTATAAAGATGAGGCATAGCAATATGTATCATAATTATAATACTTCTGATTCTCAGTGACACTTTGTCAAAATGCCTAAGCAAAACAACATCATGATCACTAGTTTCACTTTATACATGAATACTGGTAGTACTGTATCATTTAATGATTCCCTTTTTTTCTAATCATTTAATTGAAGTATGTAGTTGCATACTGGTATTAAAAATGTAATTGAGAAGTACAAGTGAACACAACTGAATAATTCTACCATACCCTAGTTCTGCATTACCTACCTGTATCTTTGTTGTATAATAACAGATTTATTTCCCCCTTTTTTCAGTCGCTCATGCTCTTTGTATGTGCGGTATTGATTCTGAATAATAACTGCTGCATCTCTGGATTTCTTGAATCGTTTCTGGGCATAGTAGCTTCTAAACTGACTCTGTATCAACACTGCAGCCTGTGTCATTTTCTTGTAATAAGCATACTGTAAATTCAAATAAATAATATACATTTCTTTAATAACAAATGTTGATAAACATTGTATTGACATTTAATATTTTACAAAAAATGTCATATTTAATGGACCCTAGTTCTCCTTTGATTGGACTTGCTTTGTTACAGGTATCTAGGAATCTTTATCTTGACATAACTGCTGGTTATCCATACCATCTAATGGATGTACACATGGCACAATGATGGGTCTAGCTTTCTTTCAATCATACAGCCTCCTGATTACAAACTATTCTCATTACACAGCACCGGGCCTCGGTTTTTACTGTCTCATCCAAAAGACAGAACACTGGCATGACCAGAGTGGGACTAAAACCCCGGCCTCCCAATCAGGAGTCCAGTGCAATACCAATAGGCCACGCCAGCTTTATAAGAATTGCAGCATACAGTTATAAGTAAAGTTAACTTATGGCTAATCATATATTTCACCTGCTTGTAACGTCTATAGTATTTCTGTACAAGAATTGCAGCATATATAGTTATAAGTAAAGTTAACTTATGACTAATCATATATCTCACCTGCTTGTAACGTCTATAGTATTTTTGTATAAGAACTGCAGCATATATTTCTTTTTGCTGCTGTTGCTGTATTTGTTGTTTGTCGCGATACAGTCGGAAAGTCTTCTGTATCACTTTAGCTGCCTCATACAAACGTCGTTGTTCTTGGTCTGTAATACCAAATATGCAAATACTCCAAAACTCTATATTCATGTTCATGAATTTAGATTTGCTTATTTTTGAACCAAACTCAGAACTATCAAAATGAGATAAATACCCCCATGGCTGCGAATCTGAATAATAACAAATTTGTTCATGGGCTAACAGTGCCCTCAGGACTATTGTTCCTCAATCTGATTAAAACCGTATCTTTATTCTGATTCTCTATTTGTCCCATTGCGGATAAAGATCTGGTAAAACCCCGTAAGGGGTCATGTTCTGGTGAACTCTAATTTTCAGCCAATCAGTGGATCAGCCACAAATTCCTAGGATTGAAATTAACATCCGCAGCGTGTGTGACCCACAAGGTAGTTTTTGAACAGTGTTTGTTACATATTGCGTCACTATCACATGCCCAGCTGAGTCAGTGATTGGCTATGGGAAATAACGGTTTCGGTGACTGAAACGTCATCAGAATTCACCAGAACATGACCCATTACGGGGTTTCGCCAGATCTTTATCCACAATGGAACAAATAGAGAAGCGAAATAAATGGTTTTAATCAGATTCATTGTTCCTCAAACACATTTGACTTTTTGACCCCTAAACCCATAGGCACGTCCTTGACTGACAGAGAGTTTCTGTGATATTTCATTACGATGGGTGTTAAGGAAATTTACTTATGTATCAGATACCTTTGACCCAGACCTTTCACCATTTGACTTCCGAGGACACATCTTTGATTGATGAGTCTGTATTTGAAGATCCTCAACAATAGACATAGAGGGAATTCAGTTACTTTACCAAATCCAAATTCAGTCTATACTGTGACCTTGACCTTTTGAATTCCAAATAAAAAGGGCAATCCATGACTAACAATCTGTGTATAAAGTTTAACATCATCAGGTGTAACGGAAATTCAGTTATGGTCCAGAAACCATATTCAATTACCATGCTTTGTGACAGTGACCTTTGACTTTTTGACCTACAAATCAATATCAACAGGGCACATCCTTGACACACATGAGTCTGTGTATAAAGTTTAACAACATTAGGTGTAAAGGGAATTTAGTTATGGTTCATAAACATTATTCAGTCATCCACTGCTCTGTGATCTTGACTTCTGAAACTGCAAATCACTAGGGCACATCCTTGACTTAAACGGGAAGTCTCCTGTGTGATGCTTCTTGACCATAGGTGTTAATGGAATTCAATCATGGTCTATGTATAAAGTTTAACATTATTAGGTGTAAAGGGAATTTAGTTATTGTCTGTAAACCTTATTCAAATGTCCACTGCTCTGTGACCTTGATCTCTGAAAATGCATATCATCTTTGACTGATGGAAAATCTGTCTGTGAAAATTCTTGACCATAAATGTAAAAGGGAATTCAATTATAGTTTGAAGACCATATCTGAACATAAAGACAGACAGACCAACAGAAACCAAGAACATTGATTCCTATACACCCTAAATTTTGGGTGGGGTGGCATGATTATTACATGTACAAGAATGAATGAAAATGAAGTCTATGTAATTTTTAAATGTTAATTTTACATCTTTCTATTTATGCCTCAATATATGAATTCAAATATAGCAAAATAATACTCTATTACATTAAGTGACTTTGCTTTGGGTATACATAAGCAATGAATAGCAAAGGACTTTTTAAAAAACCAAGTCCATCCCTTATACAAGCACTATCAATAAAGAATATATACATTTAACATATAAAGTTGTTGTAGAACAATTCTCTTGGGAGTATGGTAATTTAAAAATTTTCATCATTGCATGAATATCAAAACCCTTTTCCCACCATCATGAATGAAACCAAATCTATACATCTCTATCCATATTATTTCTACAGTACTGACCTGAGAGTGTGAGTTGCGAAAAGTCTTTCTCCATAAATGTTGCTGGAGCATTGAAATACTCTGTGAACTCTGCCGTCGTAGGAGGAGGAGAGTCTAAGGCAAAGTTATAAGGACTATAGGGACTAGGTAAACAGGTGGACTCAGGGCTGAGAGAAGAGGCTGGTGTGTTGATGTCTGGATATCTGTAACAAAGAACACCCATACAGTATAACAAAACACAATGAAAATCCACACCTGTACATGCTTCATATATTGAGCAAAAGACATTAAATCATGTCATTTGGTAAATCTAATTTATTCGCAAAGAAGACATTATTTGTGCTTATACAGAAATCACTTTGTTAAATATTCCTTCCATAGTATCAGGCACCACTTCATTTAGTTGTTCTCAGACAATGTGCTAATACATGGTATACTCCATGTATCAATGAAAGTCCATGATCATAATTGCCAGTGATTATTTCTCACAAAAATAAAAATAATTGTCAAATGTTCCATTTCTTTATTTTCTTTATTTTTTTTTTACATTTAAACTACTTTAAAGATGGGATTAATGATAGATAATATATAGCCGCAAGTAGTGGTCCTAAATGAATGATAGAGCCACAATTCCTGACGTTGCGTAAACTTGCATTTTTGATAAACGGAATGGCCGGCACGATTCTACGCATTTTGGCATCAAATGGAATCAAATTTGAAACAGGTTGGGAAAAAATGTGTGTAGAGCCTTCAGACGACAGATCGGGGGTAAGTTAACATTGCTGATCGTTTGCTTTATGTTTATATATGTTAGATATTTGCTCCATTTGATGCCGAAATGTGTAGAATCGTGCCGGCCATTCCGTTTATCAAAAATGCAAGTTTACACAACATAAGGAATTGTGGCCCTATCATTCATTAAGGGCCACTACTTGCGGCTAGATAATATAATACCTGTATTCTTCAAATGCAAAACTATCGCCCATGGGAGTAGATATCCCAGAATCCTCTTCATATGAAGAAGCATGAGGTGAAGGTTGAGAGGCAATAGAACTGTAAGAGCTGCTTCTTTCTCGTGTGGTTTCTATGATGAAATCATCACCACGACTGGGTGAATATTTGATACGCTCTGGCATGGCTGCAATGATCTGCTTAGCAAGGGTCACCATCTGCTGCTTGGCTTCCTCACCACCATCCGTACCTGAAATTGATGACATAAAAGTTTATTTGAATAAATACTTGAAAAAATTTGTTCTTTGATTCATATTACATCAACAACAATGACCTTGAGGAACCCAAAAATAATCTCTCCACCAGTCCTTAGTGGAGATGAAAGTGACAATTCATTACTTTTACTTATCAAGTTACACTTGATTTCAACTTGTATCTACTATGACGATATTGCCATATATGGAGAAATAAACCTTGTGAGAGGTAAAACACCAATATGTCTATCTATCTCCTTTCTGTACTTACTAATGGAATGTCTATCTGATTTGGCTTTCTGATCTGACTCCTCATCAGATGATAGTTTTTCCACATCAATTACAGGACTACAGCTGTTGCTAGAAACTTCGTCTATAGAAAAGTTGTAAGGGTTAAAAATAATTTACTAATCCTGAGAGAGTTATGATATCAGTGGTAAAAAATTATTTATATGTTGCTTCTTACACTGAAATCAAGATCATGTATGAACCAAATGACTATTGTATGTATTACTACCAAGCATATTCTGTAGGAAAGCCTACCAGTATCCATGCGAATAAGTTCCTGATCTTCCTTCAATCTCTCATGGATTAAGAGTGCTCTTTGACTGTCCTGTAAGGCCATCATCATGGAGTCTGGAGATGTAGGGTCATGTACATGAGCTGACAACAGTGGGTTATCTGCCCTTGTTAAAGCATCATCTATGGTAGATGAGAGGTGTGGTTCAGAGTTAGCCTCTCTTATTGGTCGATCACATGACCCAGATCTTGATGACCTGTTCTCGTCAGTGTGTGAAGGCAGATCAACAGAAAATCTCTTATTCAGTTTCCTCTTGGATTTCACTCCAATTCTCAATGCTTGGTCACTCTGACGGCGTACCAATAATGCTTCTTTTCCAGTATAAGCAGTATGTGAAGCACTTTGAGGTATATCAATGTGCAATGATCCTAACATTCCCCTATTCTGTGTGTCTACAGGTGCCGGAGATTTGAATAAAGCACAGTCAGATTGAATAGTTTGACCACTAGATACAGGAACATCATGGATATTAGGGAATGGAGGAGAGAGGTAATTGTCACCTGAGATAAGACCATTGTCCAATGAACTCTCGTGTTGAAGTTTATCACATAAACTGACATGACCATTTTCTTGAGCAAGATCCAAGGGAGATAATCCTTGTTTGTTTCGTATCTTTAGAGTTGAAGAGTTCCAGTGAAACAATGTTATAGCTGCCTGTTCGTGACCTTTGACACATGCCCACATCTATACATGATATAAATTTTATATGTTATTAATATCAAACAGTAATAAACAACAGGTGGATTTCATTAATGATTCCAGAAATTGGCAGACAAATAAACACTAGTCATGGTATTCTTTATACTACATTATTGTTTGTAATTGGCAGGAACCACACTACAAAGCATTATAATCTCAAGTGGCATTACATACACTCATTAACTTACAATAGCAGTACAGGAGTTGATATCTAAACAATTAGCATCTACTTCATAATCTAAGAACCAGCTTGGGTTATCACATCTGTAAAAAAATACAGGAAATGTTAGTACAAAACTAAGGACATGCACTGGAGACTTGTTTATTTAACAGAAGTTGTGAATTGTTATTATAGTTCCTACTTTCATTTTCATTACAAAGTAATTAAATAAGGTAATTGTTAAACTACAGATTACATTTTAAAACAGGTTTATATGTAAAACTGAAAACTGAATATTCATGAAAGGCCCCCATTGTTTGAATATGACCTTTGACTCCAAATCTATGAGCATGCTTTTTCCATTTTTCTGCATCAGTATATGAAATATGAACACCATGTGGTGAAAACTTTTAAACTTCAACTAGTGAAGTAAATGAACTCCAGTATATGGGAATTCTTTAATAAGCCAACATCTACCATTACATGTTGTAGCATGATGCGCAGTAGTTATGTCACATATGCAGAAAATCAATGTTTGTAGAATTTTCAGTTTGTCAAGATATGGATCATGAGAATGAACTCAGTATGTGTCTACTACTTGATGACTACATCATTTATACCTTAAGGCATAGACAATATGTCATTGTAACTTCCACTCTATACTGCCATGATATGGATCATGAGAATGAACTCAGTATGTGTCTACTACTTGATGACTACATCATTTATACCTTAAGGCATAAACAATATGTCATTGTAACTTCCACTCTATAATGCCATGATATGGATCATGTGCCTGATCTCAGTATGTGTTTACTACTTGATGACTTCATCATTTATAATGAAGGCATAGACAATATGTCATTGTAACTTCCACTCTATACTGCCATGATATGGATCATGAGAATGAACTCAGTATGTGTCTACTACTTGATGACTACATCATTTATACCTTAAGGCATAGACAATATGTTTTTGTAACTTCCACTCTATACTGCCATGATATGGATCATGAGAATGAACTCAGTATGTGTCTACTACTTGATGACTACATCATTTATACCTTAAGGCATAGACAATATGTCATTGTAACTTCCACTATATACTGCCATGATATGGATCATGAGAATGAACTCAGTATGTGTCTACTACTTGATGACTACATCATTTATAGCTTAAAGCATAGAACCTATGAAACTGTACCCTCCACTATATGATGGAAAGAGAGAGGCAAAGTGGCATGTGTAATGTATCATTAATACCATCACTGTACAATAGATTAGGATACAGATTGGGATACTGAATGTGATAGTGAGAAAGTTGTATTTCATTGTTACCTCCATTGGATGATAGCCTGAATGAATCGATGATATCCTAATGCAGCAGCTAGGTGCAGAAGAGTCATATTATATGTATTTGACACAGGAAATGTATCCAAATCATTCCATGTACCAGCTGTGAACATCTTGATATACCAAAGGAGCTTCCCCTCCAAGTTATTACTACTCACTAGATTATGTTCAGCCTATAAGAGAGACAAACAAGTAGAGAAACTCAAATTAAAATCCCTTATTTTCGTTTAAAATGGCTGATATGATAATTTCATATATACTACGGAAATAGGTATAATTCCTCCATGACTTACTTCTTTTAATGAGGGAACAGGTCCATCTCTATAATGGGACTGTGCCAGTCGTTCCTCCAAAAAGATCAAGCGGTCAATCAATAGCTTCTTCAATTCACTCTCTGAAATACCCATTTGTCAAAATGAGAGCACATAATGATGAATATAGTATTCAATAGAAAAGTAACTAATGATTTGGAGACAAAGTATTCTTTAGAATAACATAAGTCTTTTTAATTACAATCAAATTATGTAAGCATGTATGTATTTTTATCTCATAAAACAACAATGAATAACCTAGAATCATAACAGTATAAAGCAGAGGTCTTCTATGATGCAACATTATTAGACCTTTCAAAAAGATTTTTTTCATGATCAGTACGGTCACATGATCAATATGATCACATGGATTTATACCACAGAGTAGTGGATTCATAGTGGGTTGGATTAAATAATCTTCTATAATTCACCTAATGCCTCACCTGCTAGATGAAACCACTGCCTACAATCCTGAGTTTGAGATTTGCTTCTATATTCCAGTTGGATTGTGTTAGATATGATCTGTCCATCACATGTCACTTGTACGGCGACATAACCCTCATTATGAGCTGTAATGTCATAGCGATACATGTCATTGTGTATTAATGAGTTATATCATAACGACCACAATTTTGGTGTGAATGGATACAGGTATCTTAGAAATTAATACAGGTGACAACAGGTTCTTCCTGGCAGCTTCAAGTCAATACATATTCATGACAGGAGGTGAGTAGTTACTTGCTTTGAAAATATTTCATGAATACACACTGGATTAGATATTACAATACAGACTACAAACAAGACTTAGTGTTTTCAGAGATAACAAACACTGCTGTGTGGGTAACTTGACTTGACTTGATCTCAAATGCATACCAGTGGAAGAACCATGAAAGTCACAAGTTATGGGAAGTTAGAAAATTTAAATCAAAACCAAAATTTAAAAAGGTCAAATTGATATATGGTAGGGACTATACCTTTTGAAGTACACTGGGAAGACACAAACTGGACTGTTCCCTGGCTCATCACAACTTACACACAAAAGTGTGGTGTAGAATCCTTATTCAGCCTAGTTAGTCACTAAGGCCTGAATCACTCACCTGGTGTGAAGCACTTGAGGACTCCAGGTTGAACACAGGATGTAGGAACAGGAATTCCATCAACCGTACAGGAGTATTGGGAAGTAGTGCTGTACCAAGGTCCAACAACTAACAACTTGGTTCCACCCTTATAATAAAAAACTCTAAAGTTATTTAAAACTAAAGTAAATTAAACTTGTTTTAAAAACTATTTGACAATTTACTGGTAAGCTTATACATCATACATAATTCAGTAATAAAACTGTAGATCTATAGTTATATCAAAAATCTGGGTTAAAATTACTGATGTTTTCAAAACACAATATGCTTTGGTTTTTGGGACTTTTTTTTAGCAAATTGAACTACCATAGATACATGATTGGGCTTTACAAGCCAGCTATTGTTAGTATATCTGACACAGCAATGGGTCTAATGAAAAGGAAGCCCACAAGCTCTAATTAATAAATCAAATTTACTAACCATTTAACATAGACTGAATTCCATTATGTAAAAGGATATCTTTACCTCAGTATATGACCACTCAGGAGCTATATCTACTATATCCAACACTGAGGAACAGTCCCTTAGCAATGTATCTACATTGTCAGTTGTCTGTACAGATTTCTTTGCAGTCAAATGAGGCACAAGATCATGATGATGTTCATTGTCAATGGTGCAATTTGTCTGACCATTCTCTCCAAAACAGTTGACATAATTCAGAGTACAAGTTGAACTAGCGACTGAATTTTGTACATTTGTGTTTGCATCTAATGGAGAGCCTAAGAAACTGCAGAGTTTGTCAAAGTCTGGAAGTTCTAAATCTAAGTTATCAAAATCTGATGACCCTAAACTTGCACTAAATTGTTCAGAGTCTATTTCTGGAAGAACGACATCATCTTTGTCCTTTTCATGGGACTGAATCATATTTTGTACATCTTCAGCTGTAACTGTTTTAAGATACGGGACTAAATTTTGTTTATCATCTCTCAGCTCTATCAGGGGTTCTACAACCCTAAGTTGACTAGAATAATTATCATGCATTGTGCATGTGGTGTTCTTGTTTGGAACACTGGCGGTCATCTTATCGGAGTTTAATTTCAATTTGGTTTCCATGACTACACTTCCACTATGACTAAAATGTGGGGAAACAGAGGTATGATTACCACTTTTCTGAGAGATGACAACATTAGGGGGAACTACAGCACTGGTATGACACACATCATTTAACAATACAGGAGTAGAGACAGGGTTAGCTAGTCCATTCACCACCAGATAGTTACTGCTGGATACAGCCAAGTTGCTGTCTAAGCTAAGAATATATGGACCCGGGGTCATTCCTGATGAAACACCATGTTGGTGAATATTATTTTGTAAATCTAAATCTGTTGCCTTGTGATGTACTATAACACGACTGTTTCCATCTGCATGTTTGGCACATTTCTTGTGGGATGGGATTGTGGTGCTTGATATGGAGGCACTATCATGCTGTGGTAAATATGCTGCTTCCTTTGTGATGTGCGAGTCCCCCTCAGATGGGAGTTGAAGTGTGGAATGTAGAAAAGATTCCTGCAGCTTTTTTTGGTTTGACTTATCTCTCTCAATACGTTTGCTGTTTTCATGATATTCTATCAGGTGTCGCACAAGAGCTTCTACTGTTTCATCAATCTGATAAGAATTATATAAAACTATTATATTTCTCTGTATAATATTACTAGTATAGTATTTTGTAGTGATCAAATACATGTATTTACACTGCCTAAGACCTTAATTAAGAAGTTCTATCTATAACAATAGTGCAGAATACTTTATTATATTTTCTGAACATCTTTATCATGTGTTCATTTACCAGACAATGTTGGGTAGAACAGGATTAAATATTAAATTCAGAGACGATGAATTTAATACTTTGCATAGACTCCAACTCCTATCATGGTAAGAATCCAATTGGAAACTACCTTTTTGCCAATTTTACATGATATAAGGGGCAATGCCGTACAAATACAAAATTGCCGCTTAGATTTGCGTCATATTACTGTGACGTCACATTCCAAGCGTTAACGTCATAGTGAAAATTCCACCAAAAAGTGGTTTGTCTGGTATAAGACCCCTTACATCATTTAAAATTGGAAAAAGGACTATTCAGGTACATGAATAAATATTTAAATTTGTATATCATGCATGATCATATCTTTTGAAATAACTATGGTCTCTGGATAGGATGCTTAAGGGGTATGTATAAAATCAGCAAAATTTGCTAAATATATAATTGGTGAGCCAACATGTAACTATCTTTACAAACAAAATCTATCAAAATTATGCAGACAACACCAATTCAGTTATTTCCATCATAAACCAATGTCACTTGAAATAAGTCCTTTATTTTTGTTTGCAGAAACTAGGCTGCTATTAGTCAGTACATGTATATATCTTTGTTCCATAACTGTCCTCCGTGCCCATGAATCTGTAATTCTACTACTAAATAATCAATCAAACTGGCCCACGTTCTTACCATTTGTTCTGACTCCTCATCAGTTCTTCCAGTAGAAACTATTAATCAAAAAGAATCATTCTATAAACTAATTATGCATCATTCTGTAATCCATACTAAATCTTTAATAATTTAGTCCAAATACTTTCAATAAAACAAAATAGTATAAATCAAACAGAAATAATGGAAACACTGACATACTTATCAAACATATTTTATCTCACTTAAAGGGGAAGGTGTAAGCCCCGCCTCTTACTTGGACAGCTAGCAGATAGCGATAATTTGAAGCTGTCAATCACGTATCGATTCATCACACTGACCACAAGAGTGGCTGACCGGGGTACTTGTGGTCAACCATGCGAAACCATGCAACATAAACTTATTCAATATGGACGCAAGTAATAATCTTCAAGATTTGTGAAGCCACGGTCTCAGACGTTTTTTAATGCTTTGTTTTTATAAGGAAAGGAAACTGATAATGAGTAATTAACGTAACGAAGAGAACAAGGTAAAATTTGCAATTACAAATTAATTATGAGAAAGCGTTTTAATATATCTGAATCTCTTCCATATATCATGCCGTTCGAAAAACCCAATTATGCACACCGTAACTTTGAATGTATCACCTGATAATCTTCAAGTGTTACAGGCATGTTTTTTGCACACAGTGACTGGGACTGGATAAATACTCTGCCAGCACTTTGACAGAGGACCTTGTGGTTACCGAATCGCCTGGCAATGAGCCTCTCATTCCACAACTTGAACTTAAGATAAGTTCGAAATAGATTGTAACATAGGTAGATATTTTAAACATCAATAATTATTCTAATATCTCTTTTAGTTGTTACCGGTAACTTCAACAAAAGGTTGTAAATCACACTTATTCAAACAGAGAATCAAATACATAGAAAAAGATTAAATAAAGCCACACTTTTAACCAAATCATTACCTGTTTATGCTTTTTATGGAAAAGCTCTAATAAAGCTTTGCTTTACGTATAAGATTACATGAAATATTGCAATGTTGTATATAACTCAGTCTAAACAGAATCTTACAAAGAAATATGAATCAGATTATGATCAATATGAAAACTGCCAATTCCAAATAGCATGAACATAGAATCACTGTTTTTTCAGGTATACTGTAATAAACTAAAAGTAGCCAGATCAACAATGTTCAATCTAAAGTGAGGATTGGATGTGTCGGTTTTCAGATATTTCCATCAGACATTTACTGTCAAAACTTTCTTCAATATATACCTCATGACAGAATGAAACTGATATTCACACCTGATAACCTATTCTTATAAGTGCCAACATTGTCTATAAATCCTAGAGTCTAAGAAATGCTCTCGACTTTAATTTGAAGTGTTTCACATGTCTTGTTGAGTAAGACAATAGAATTATGCTGATAGGAAATAAACATGTCGAGTATGATAAATGTAGATAAAAAATGAATTTCCTATAGCTGAATGCATTTGTTTAATTCAGATATTATAATATCAATTTAAAGTACAAAAGCATTGTGTGTTTTTGAAATAGTATTGTTCTTGGGCAGCAATATTCAGAAGTACTTTGAAAACTGAAGGTAAAGGTTGCACTTACACATAGGTTTTAGCTGGTCCACTAGGTCTTCTTTGGTCCATTCTTTCTTTTCCAGAGTACAAGTCGGCATCATTGGAATTTTCACTTTAGTATTATCAGGATATGGAACATTAAGGTAATGAACAAGAACAATGTCTGGGTTCTAGAAAGTCAAAGATTATACAATTAAAGCACATGTTTATTCAATACTGTCGCTTCTCTTTTATATATATATATATATATATATATATATATATATATATATGTTTCACTGATTCTATTTGTGCTTTATATATATATATATATATATATATATATATATATATATATATATATATATATATATGTATATACACACACACACACAAATTGAATAACTTTTTTTTAAATTCATTACTGATTTTCCTGGGATTATCATTCAATTCATACATTGCAAAGTAAATAAAATTTTCTTAAGATTCAATTACTAATGGTAAATATTTTATTGAAAGTAATTCAATACATTAAATTATATTGTTTGATTAAAGAGAATGACCATATTTATCTCACTATTTCCCTACCCTAGAGGCCAGACTCTAATTGCAACCCATGTGCACAACTTCAAGTCAGACTCTTTCAAATGCCATCACCAAACAATCTGCTTCTGTCTTGGTTAATATATATATATATTTACTGGTATCAACCAATAATAACTATAATGAAAGATGGGTATTTCTTTAAGATATCTACATTTACCTGGAATACTGAACAGCAGCAATAGGAAATGGGGACAGCCACCATAAATGCATGGACTTAAATCAGTAGCAACCAATTTACAGTGAGAAACTTCATGTGATTGTGGAACAATAAGGCCCCCAGATGGCAGCCAATGTTAAAGTTTTTCAAAAATCGGTCAAAGGTCACAAGGTAAAAGATTTTGATTTCATCAAAATTGTACTGTCTCAAGGGATACATACAAAAAATATCAAAGCCCTATCTCTTACTGTTCACAAGTTATGACCAGTATTTCATATTAAGGTTTATAATAAAATTCTTTGCCATAGATAGATATACAACTCTAAGTCCCTGAATCGTGGAGAAGTACAAGATATCATTCGAAACTTACCTGACGTGACTAATAAAAGTGATGATTAATCAACGGCATGTACTCACCTGAAGCAACCAATAACAGCGACGATGAAATGTGGGCAGGATATCAGAGTGCACATAAGATCCATAAATACACTGTAACAATAATTGATCATTAAAATCACTGATTACAATATAAATCATAAATTACATGTATTTTAGATTATTTCATTTTTCAATTTAGTATAGTACTTTAAAGTATATAACTATCAAATATAGTGCAATTTTAATGCCCAAGCAAAAAAGGCTTCTTAAGTATGAAAAGAAACCTTTTTTTGTTCTTTACAAATGCTTTATTGACAATGAATTCAGGATTTAGGATGGTTGTTTAGGATCACTGTTAGTCTTCGTGAAGTATGCAAATAAAATACATAATGATATAAAAACTGAATCATGATGGAGCAGAGACACCATAGAACTTTTGGACACTTTAGTTAAAATAGAGAACAGCCACATTTTCGTGCATCTTTATTCGAAACCCACAGAAAAACATCTATATTTAAAACAAAATTCATGCCATTCCACATACGAAATAAGCATTAGCGTATGGACTGGGATTAAGGATTAAAAGAATATGTGAGAGGGATCAGGATTATGCAAAACATCGTGAAGAGTTTAAAATGCAATTACAAGGAAGCGGATATGGTGGATAACATATAGAAAATCAACTAAGTAGATAGATTAGATAGGAATAAACTTTTGAAAAAGAAAGAAATCGCGAAAAATGATAAAAGAATACCAATTGTTTTTACAAATTCTAAACTTTTACCAGATATAAGAGGTATACTGAGTAAGCATCAAACTACTCTTTTAAACTTGGAACGCATGCGTAAAAATTTTCCTGGAACCCTCGCTTTTGGCATTAAGATGTGATAATTTAAGAACCTATGTGATACTTTTGTTCATAGGAAAACAGAAAGACAGATATGTGCTGAAGAACTGCAGTGTGATTGTAAAATCTGTACAACAGATATGATAATCAAAAATGTTTTTCAGTTGTTAAAGGAACAAAATATAAAGACAGGAACTTGGAATCTACACGTTTTTTAAATCTGCACGTTTATTTGAAAAAAACTGCAATAAAACCATGTAAGTAAGGAGAAACCATAAGATGCTTAAAGGAATGAATAGAGGATCATATGCGTGAAATAAAGTACACATGAGATAAACCGATTATGAAGCATTTTTATACCCATGTGACTAATGATTTTAGTGCATCTATTTTTATAGGTCCGGTGGTGAAAATAAACAATTCCGATTGATAAAAGAGGACGAATGGATTAAGACTTTGGGAATAAGAATGCCTGACAACTATAATATTAAAACAAACTCTTATTATTTTTTTTTAATATTAGGCAAGGTTTACTTTTTATCATCTTATTTACAAACTGTGTATTCTACATCTGTAATATCTTGACATTATATCTGAAGTCTTAGGTATGATTATTGGTTTAGATGTACCTAGCTATATTCTGATGTTTGTACGTGGTTTCTTTTTACAACTCTTTTGCACATTTCTTTGCTTTCAGTCTAAATAAGGTTATTAGTATTTGCATGAACCCCTTGTATTGTGTTGATTCTTAAGAAATAAAATAATATTGTTATAGAATGCTTGATGGATGGACTCTTATATAGTTAAGTTTTCTTTGTTTATACTATAAGGCTTTATATATTTTGTATTTTATGATCTATGATGTTATGGAATTGTTGGTTTGACATTAATATGTTTATTCATGCTGAAACATTTACAGCATGAGCATGGATTTCACATAGCTGTTAACTGTCAATTGTTTTGTAACTTGATAAGGCTAAGTAGCAGGAAATTTGTGACTGAGCATTTCTCTTATTATTATTATCAAAAAGGCAGGGTTTACTAAAGGAAGTAACCAAAGATACAGAGATGGACATACATGAAGTCTTATAATCTTCTATTAAATCTGCTTTGATGTGTATGTAAGTTTAAACGGCCTTCACATATATCTTACAACATTCAGTAAAAGGCAAAAAAAATTTATGTTAGTTGTATGTCTATGTGTAAATCGGTGTGACTATTCAAGGCCTTTTACTTAAGTCGGTTGTATGTCTATGTGTAAGTTGGTGTGTATGTTCAAGGCCTTTTACTAAACTTAGTTGTATGTCTATGTGCAAATCAGTATAATAGTTCAAGGCCTTTTACTTAAGTTAGTTGTATGTCTATGTGTAAGTTTGTGCATATGTTAAAGGCCTTTTAGTTAAGTTAGTTGTACTTCTATGTGTAAGTGGGTGTGATTGTTCAAGGCCTTTTACTTAGGTTAGTTGTACATCTATGTGTAAGTCAGTGTGTATGTTCAGGGCATTTTACTTAAGTTAGTTTTCCTCTATGTGTAAGTAAGTGTGATTGTTCAAAGCCTTAACTTAAATTAGTTGTACGTCTATGTGTAAGCCGGGGTGATTGTGCAAAGCCTTTACTTAAGTTACATGTAAGTCTATGTATATGTCCGTGTGATTATTCAAAGCATTTTACTTGAGTTAGTTGTACGTCTCAGTGTAAGTAAGTGTGATTGTTCATAGCCTTTACTTAAGTTAGTTGTACATCTATGTGTAAGTCGGTGTGATTGTTCAAAGCCTTTACTTAAGTTAGCTGTACATCTATGTGTAAGTCGGTGTGATTGCTAAAAGCCTTTACTTAAGTTAGTTGTAAGTCTATGTGTAAGTTGGTGTGATTGCTCAAAGCCTTTACTTACTGTCCGCGCCACTCATTCCGGAAACTGGAAAATCTGGATTTTCGGTTATTCATTTTCAGAATAATTTCAAAAAGGCAAAACCATTCGATAGATCTTGTGTAGTTGTAACTTTTGGTGTATGCTATATGTTTGTATGAAGAAGCGTTCATATTATATAGAAAAATATCAATTTTAAATAGGGCGATTTCCATGTTAAATTTTGATGTGATGTCGCCAAGTTTCCTGTGGACTCAATGTTAAACATCAGCGACGTCACGTCAAAATTAACATAAAAAACGCCCTATCTAAATTGATTTTTCCCTATAAAACATGAATGCTTCTTCGTAGAAACATATAACATACATCAAAAGTTACGACTAAACAAGATCTGTCGATTGATATTAATTTTGTAAAACTATTTTAAAGATAAATAAGTGAAAATCCAGATTTTTTGGTTTACAAAGTGAGGGGAGCGGACAGTAAGTTAGTTGTATGTCTATGTGTAAGTCAGTGTGATTATTCAAAGCCTTTACTTAAGTTAGTTGTACGTCTATGTGTAAGTCAGTGTGATTGCTCAAAGCCTTTTACTTAAACTCCAGGTAACAATCAGGAAATGTCTTACAGCTTCAGTGTGAAAATGAGAATTTATTATGCAAATATGAAATCCATTATGGATTCCACATCGACACAGTTTTACAGATTTAGTATAATAACAATTATTTTGTCTCTCTGATGTATAAATGAATAACATCATCAACCATCAATAGCAGTCTGGAATAGCCATGAATACAGAGGGAGCTGTTAACAGATCAATGGCTAGGGAGATAATACTGATCATAAACTAGGGGGAGCAGTGTAATGTTTCTCTTTTAGTAGTAACTAAGACCAGATTGTGCACTAATTCCATGTTTACAATATACATGATACCTATTTCACCTTCGAATTATTGCTTCAACATTATGGATCATTATCTTTCATTTTATTATAATTCCCTGTCTTTAATTATTGTTATTTTACACACTAAAACAAATTCAGCAGTGTTTAATGAAAGATGCACCAATGATTCATGAATAACAGCAGGAAATTCAGAAAACTCCGCCATAACAAAGCAATCATTAACAATTCTATCCCTTCTGTTACAAAAACTGTTGATAGTTGAAATCCCTTGTAATTATGCTACAGTAAAGACAGAAGTGATTACAATCCTTGATTATGAAGCATTCAACTAATGTAGTGTACCCAGATAATAGTGTTCTCAATAAGTCAGGGTGCTGATGGAATGTAGACCACATCCATTTCACTATAACAGACAAAAGTAATTACCTGTTTACCTTGTTATATTTATCATTACATACTTCTTTTAAACCTGAACTTTGTTGTACATAAAACATAATGCACAGATAAATAATGAACAAATTATAACATCATTTCTTAAAACACTTCTCCAACACAAAGTAATTTCTTACAGCTGATATCAGAGCCCTGGATGTAGATAATCTCATTTAAGAAGGCACTTTACAAGTGTGAGAAAGTTTGTTTAAATACTCATTCCCACTATTTTTGCCTAAATAGATCATGTAGTACATAAGCTTTTCTTCTCTTTCTCTCTTCCAACTTTTGTCATATTTGAATAAGGTTTCATTGAATGTTTATCTCTAAATAGAGATGACTAATTCTCTCATAAAGTTAGCCTTATCAAAAGAAGTTTGTATGTTATATGCCTGTAAAGCTGATTCACATGATGGTATTTCTAGCTTGACTCTACCCCTCTCCAATATTGTATATATATTTATTTAGCCATATGGCTCTGATGAATTTTCTTTAATGTGCATAATGAATCTCTTCTTAATGTAAATGAGCAGAATGATCAAAGAAGTCTACAGCTGACATCAAACTAATCTGACCACAAAAGATATATACTGCAGTACACAGAGTTTCCTAGAGTAGGTACACTGTTAATATACTTTATCAAAACCAGTGGTTACATAGAGAAATGCCATATTGATAAATAGTTCTTTTTTCTTTGTAAATGGTATTTCCTTCATATACGACCAATTAAACATGAGAATACACAAAAATCATTTTATTTCATTGTTTCAATTACATTAACTAACAAGATGTTTCAACTTTTGGTCAACAATTGTAATACTACCAGTACTTTTTACATATTTTCAACTATATCCCATTGTAATAGTATGACAGCACTGGCTACAAAGTTAACTGCTAAACAGAGGAGTTTATTAAGATTTGTTCCTCATCCAGTCCTCCCCCCTACCAACACAGTGCTGGACATTACATCAGAGCTATACTACTTTGTTTTACATACTGTGAATAATAATGACACAAATGGATATGTTTGTCAGTTTATCTGTCCATCACAACAGTTTTTATTTCGATTGATTGATTGACTTTTGTTTATCGTCACACCACGAATATTTCACGTATATGGTGACGGCGTTTTTATTTCGAATGTAACACGTAACTGAGTTCATTGGAATCTTTATGCTACAGGTATAACTTGCCTCTAATCCTTGGACTTTAAGTTTCATGTGATCCTCTCTGATGTTTTTGCCATCCTTGCGTTTTTTCCAGCAATATCCATCTTTGCGGTACCTGGCTTTACTACGGCTATAGAGAAGCATTGACCCACTGGAAGGGCGGGGCTTCACCTCGGTCTGGAGCCATTCCTTATGTTTCGTGAAGGATATCAATAGCGAGGCGATCTCCTGAAAAGTAACATACAGAAATTCTAACATCTTAGTAACATACAGAAATTCTAACATCTTAGTAACATACAGAAATTCTAACATCTAAGCTAGAAAATGATAACCTAAAACGTGCTCAAATAATGTGAAGGTATTCCTGTTAATCACGCCCCTCATCCCAATGTCTATTCATAACCAGTATTAAAAATTATTTCAAGACAACCTTTTGAAAATTAAGATAGTCTAGATACTTTTTAAAGTATATGATGATATAAAGTAATGTTTATTATTAATAATTAAAATAAAGCAATGATTATGTTTCGACTCTGTCAACACGTAACGAGACACACTTGACCCTTCTATCTAATCCACAGTTTTAGCTACGTGTTCTAATTAAACACAATGGTAACATTAAACCATTGCCCTCTGTCATGGTTAGAAATACATGAAGTATATACAGACAACATATTGACGGACCGACGAAAAGACACAATATCTTTAAGACAGTTAACTATTTATTGCAGGTAGATATAATGCATTAGGTAATAACGAGGTTCTGGTTGCCATTACCTTATCATAATCTTAATATAGACTGCTGCGATAATGAAAAGTGCTAGTTTTTCTCATCGATTCACAAAACGACATTGACATACAATATTGATGTGCCATGAAATTTGTTTTAAAGCAACACAGAAATAACATTAAATGTTAAATTAGTATAATCGAAATATGTCAGCAAGAATTACTGATCGAAAATCTATAATTGCTTTTAGATTACTTTCAAACGTTCAAAATTCCAAGCACCATTATATGTGTTTAATTGAACATCGGTCAGCATCCAAATTTATACGCATACAACGAACGATCAGAAGCGATGTGCATGGTATTTTAAGCGTTGTATTCATATCTCAAGGGAAAATAGGAAACAAACGAATGTAGTCTGTAGGCGAAATCAAATCTACTACTTTCTGGTGCCGAGTCATGCATGTTACTGAATAAGTCTCCAACAGTATTGTACCAAGAAATGTATATTTCAAGTCATTTTCATTACTAGTAATGTTTTAGCTTACTCATAAAGCTTTTGGCGTCACAAAAATCACAATGTCTCTGACCTTAGGTTTAAATGCTAAATATGTAAAGTGCAATTCAAATTCAGTTCCAAATTTCTCTGTAGATTAAAGATAACATTAATTGTTAAGATAAGGTTATAATTCTTACAGGCTTTGTGCATTAGATCAGATTTTCAGCCGACCAGACCCATGTTTCTATTTAGGATATTTAGAGTACATGTGTTAAGGATTAACCATTTTGTGTATTATCACCATGATTCCATTTAGTCTATTTGAAGTGATTCGAATTCGATGCTTATGAAAAGTCGCTATCATACTAAGTGCTCAGCTGTAAAGCATGTCTGATATAGACTGTAGCTTGTGAGATTTTAAGTTTGACTCCGGATCTGTTGTCACGTGATTCTATGAGCCTACATGGGCATCTCCACATATAATCGAAATACTCTAAATAAGGAGTATCTCAAAATCTTAGCGTGCATGAAAGAACACATCTTGGTAGGTAATTGTTTTGCAAGTATGCTTTTTTCACGAAGAAACACAGTTTGTAGTTACAAGCTATGGTTATCTTTCAGAATTCGCAACTACCGCTTTGAATTACATGTAATAGAATTAGTTTTACGACAAGAAACCATAACAGACGGTAGGACTTGATAGAAGGCAGAAATCATTAACAATATCACCACACTTGTACAATCTTAACAAATGTAATAAATAATTAAAAAAAATTAGATAAAAATAAAATGAAAAAAAGGTAAGAATTCCTCCGAAGGGAAGTATGAATTGATTAACAAGTAACAGAAATTTCCGGCCACTTGCCCTTTATCAAGTGGGAACAAAAATGACTTTGCGCGGGACTGATTTAACCAGTGGATATGGATTTCACTTAGAGATTCACGTAGAGGACCCAGAACTACCAACACTGTAGAAACATGGCACAGCAAGCTAAAAATGACTGAAAACGCACATCCGGTCATATTCGCCGCAATAAAAGACATCCAGAACGCTAACGAGATCATGCAAGTTCAGCCCGCCGCAGGAGGAACCACCCGACCAAAGTCAAAGAAATACATCAACAACCGACGACTGATGACGCTGAAGGAATAATACCCTCATGACAGCATGGATCTGATGTAACTCCTTCAACTGGGATAAGTGTCTAGATAGTGACTTTATGTGGAAATAGTGACTTAGAGTGTTAATTATGATTTTGTTTGTTACTAGACTTGAGTTCTTATTATGTATTATTTATTGTAACATAATTATCATAATCATTTATATGTACATATATACATATATGGCCAATGCTACCAAATTTTCCGTCGGTAAAAGCAGCGTGCTTTCTGAAGCGTGAAACAAAGGTCAAGATCACCAAATTTTACGCTAGTCCGAAAGAACTTAAACGCCAATTGTTGACACCGAACGGACAGATGGACATCATAAAATAAAAGATCAGTCAAAAATTATGACAATTTATATATACCCACATTGGCCATAAAATACACATATATAACCTATGAATTATTCTGTTAAAAGTTGAAGCCCGGCACATACAACGTGTGGCCACTACAAGTACCTAGAGCTGTCCAAACGGGACAAATACTCCTTTGGCAACATGCAATAATTCATCCCAAGATTCATCACTTGTGTAATTGTATATTTTGAGGTAAAGTAAATGAAATAAGAATTCTGATATGTGTGTACTATGACCTTGACTTTGTGGATATGACCTTGGTTCAAGGTCATGACACACCCTTGTGTCATGGACAACAATTGTGCGAAATATAATCTCTATCCAACATATAGGGAAGAAGCTATGGCCTGAACAGGAATTCTGGTTTTTATGCACTGTGACTTTGACCTTGAAGATATTACCTTGGTTAAGGTCATGACACACCCTTGGGTCATGGATGATAATTGTGCAAAATATTATCTCCCTCCAACGTAACAGGAGAAAGTTATATCTTGGACAAGAATTTTGGCTATGTAAGCACTGTGACTTTGACCTTATAGATATGATCTAAATTTAAGGTCATAACATACTCTTGAGTCATGGACAACAATTATGTAAAATATAATCTCCCTGCAACACAAAAGAAAGGAGTTATAGCCTGGACAAAAATTCTGGCTGTGTGTGCACTGTGACCTTCAGCTACAAGGTCATGACACACTCTTGGGTTTTGGACAATTGTGTAAAATATCTCCCTCCAAAGTAAAGGGAAGAAATTATTGCCCAACCAAGATAGGACAGATAGACAGACAGATGGACAGGGTGATTCCTATTTCCCCCAACTTTGTGTGTGTGTGTGGGGGGGGGGGTGGGTGGGTGGGTAGTTAATAATTAGTTGGGGTTGTTTCTGGTTGGAGTATAGGAACCTCAAGCTTTCAATGCCTTTTCAGTCATATATGGGCATGTAAGCAGAAGGAAACCACATTATTATCTATAATGGCACAATCTGGGAATCGAACACGAATTGCCTTATTGTAAGTAAGGCGCCCATGTCAAATTTCCACCTCTGATTTGTTAAGAGTTCAACCCCTAGTCAGAAATCTACAAGAATAGGCCTTATTTGACCAACGACACCCTTACGCCAAGATCTGTGCCAACGAGCAAGATTTATATAAGTTGTTAACTTGTTTCTTAATCGTTGTAAAACAAATAAAGTTTAAATTTAAATTTTATTTGACCAATGGTAATATCGGAAATAAATGTCATGTCCATTATATAAGGATGCTTGACAGTGAGTTAGATTTGTACCCTGTATAGAACATAGATGGCGCTACTACAACACAGAGGGGTATTCCTTGATATTTTCCTTCGAGCGGAAAGTCGGTCTGCTTATTGCTATACTGAGAGATAACGATTCACATTTCAAGTATGATATACATGGTAAAGACATTCTGTCAAAATGAAAGATATCAGTAGTACACATAACATACAATCAATAGTGTAGCATAAATTGGTCTTAAATAAGGGACCAGTTTGAAGCTCTGCGTTCTATGTATACAATCGGCCCTTGCTCCCGAGACCATACGACCGACATTTTATCGTATATACTTACAGCGCATTAATCATGAAGTCGATAAGCCACAAAATGCCATACAAAGGCATATCTGCAGACTAGATTTCACTGAGCCATTAGCTTCCCCGTTATGAGATTTGGACGACAGCATAGGAGCTTTCTCAGTATAAAGTGATTAAATCCTATCAGATCAAACACAGCATTTAGAGGTAGAAAGGATGTATACACAAAAATCATTAGCTGAACTATAATGACAGCAATTTGACAGAAAAATGAAATATTACCAGACTTCGAATCAATTCATACCTTAGAGCTTTAGATTTAAAATGATTTCACCAGACTAGGACGGTAATGAGCTTAGACAGACAGTTTTGGAGAGGTGCATGCGCAAATCCAGGATATTTTTCCAGATAGGGGGTATTCAAACTTTTGGAAAACCTAACCCCCTTAAAATAAGCGCATCTCAACTTTTTCATAAATCATGGTATATACTTTGCAAATTCCAAGGGGGTATGGAAACACCCCGCCCCCTTCTAGATCCGCGCATACGGTGACCGTGGTCTTTTGATGTGGATTTGGCAACATCGATACTCCCACTTCAGCTTTCAAGCTTGCATCGATATCAATAAACCAACATTATTTTTATTGTAATATAGTGAGTCTATGCATAATAATTTGGTTAATAATACAAATATTACGTCAGAATAGTACAGTATGTGCAGCGCTTTTAGTTTCTTAATGAATCATATATTGATAAAATCTTAATGCAAAATAAGATTGGCACGAATCAGGTGAGCTACGGCTAAGAGATATTACATTCTACGAATAAAGTTTTAATCCAGATAAATCTATAAAACAATTTATAAAAAATGGAAGACATTATATGCATATGGTTAAGTTTTCAAACGACAAATTGCACAAGTTCGCAAACAATGGCCGTCTATAGTTTAGTTTATCAAAATAAGTAATATCAACAAAGTATGTAGCATTGAATAGAAATATTGAAATTGTATACACGTGTGACAGACACCAATGTGTATACGTGTATGTCTAGTAATAAAGGTGAGATAAAGAATTACTTATGACATGTTTCTGGTTTACAAATGGAAAACTTAAAACAAGATGGCAAAGAAATGCCTCAAAAGAAAAACTAAAAAATCTCCTGGCTACCACTGTCGCCATGCAATCTGCTGGCTACCATTGTCGTCATACAATTGTATACTTTTAATCCCAATGTCAAAATATTACTTAATTAGACAGTATAGCTACAATTATGAACTATTGTCGAACACAGTCGCTACAGGCACTGTTTTCTCATGATATCTAAGACGTGTAATGTAGATGAAATTCCACTTACAGTTTGAGAAAGATTTACGACGATATACCACTAGAATAAATGTAATGTAAAAAGTCATATTTTCACGCGGTCTCTGTGTTCTGATGAACTATAGATAGTTTTCACCGAATCTGAATTTATTGGAGTTACCTCCCATTATCAGCCATCTTTTGGAATCAAACAATAAAGTTTATTCCTATCATTACCAATTTTAAGACCTTTTTTGTGAGGGTTTTCATAATTTTACACAAAAGTTAACAGTTTCGAAACAAATTATATCTAAACATTTATTGGTTTGTAAGCTTTTTATACTTTCAAAGATGATTTTAAAGAAATTCAGTCTGTATTTTTGTTGATTAAAGCACAAAACTTTACCATTTGATACACAAAATGGCTGACAACGGGAGATAACACTTGTGAATTTTGGCTCGGTGAAAACTATCTACTACTTAATTAATTTCCTTTACAAGAGAAGATTTTCAAATCCGCACTTTTGCAAAATTGTACTATTTTACCGTCTTATGACTTTCAACACTAAGAATTGGCAATATCTGATTTTTCTTAAGTATCTAAGTTCATTATCTTGAACTGTTCGGGAATAAATTATATCCTCAATGGAGTGAATGTGATTTCAATCATTCGTGCGATCTGTGGGCTCGTGATCAGGCACACCAATGCCTACTCCCTTAATACAGACTTCTCCCATAGTGAGAAATAGTCATTAATTACACTGAAAAAGAGCTGTGTCTTAAACATTATACCTGTTCCAAAGCGCAGTAGATGCAACAGATGTAACGTAAAAGAAAATTATTGTCCAAAAAAGCGCGAAGTTGTATATTTTAAAATGGAATGGAACTGAGACAGATTGAAATTTAGGTGTTCTATTATCTTCAATATTTTTGCAGGAAAGATGTCTAATGAAATGACACCGATCACCAATTTTTTTTTTTTTTGAGATTCGAGCATCAAGACACAATTGAAATCGTGTAGAACATAATTTATTCCCAAATGACGCTTAAATAGTAAATGTACAAGCTGCTTGTCAAATCATGTAGAATGATAACAGTATGTTTTTACCTCATTGGTATTCCAGCGATGACGGAATTGCGGAAACGCTGTTGCTGGTGAAATACCTTCCAACTGCTTCGGTAGCACTATCGTATGCTCTCCTACAGAAATTAAATGCTCACTGTTATACATGATTGGAATACTGATAAATTTCTGAGCTGTCACCAAATTAAGTGAAATATTTTATTTGGTGACTTCTCCGTTATCAACAAATAGTTTCTAATGTTTACCGAAGATTCAGAAGCTCTGATTTCTCTGAATCTGTTAACAAACTCTATCTAAATTCTACAGTATACATCATGTCCTTTGTTTCCTCAGATCCCTCGATCTATCTATCTATCTATCTATCTACATGTATTTATCTATAGCTGGCGCGGCTCTCTGTACGAGGTGCTCTGTTCATGAGCGAGGGGTCCCGTGTTCGATTCCCGCTGTGGGTGTCTTATTTAGAAAGATGAATCGAAGTAAATACTCAGTTACTCTAATGTTATACTATATCTCTTCTTATTGTATCCTGCCATTAGAACAGCCATTTTTCAAATGCACTCCGAACAATAAGTTATTTTCAAAAAATCTATCGACTACCTAATTTTCTGTAAAATACCACAAAGTCTCAATAGCATATGATTGAACCTGTACGAATATCATGGAAATTTTGTCACCCTATCTGAACTCTGAACTTTTTTTCCAACAATTATCCTTATGCTTTCTGAGCGCTGGTCCAAATTTACTAACGTTGCCTGTCGTTTAAATCATCGTAACACAATCCCAGTTCTTTCGTAACACTGAACCGTTTCAAAACACTCTCTGAGCTGTTTCCTAGCACTCTCTGAACCGTTTGACTGTTTTCTTAGTGTCATCAAAGCCCTCTAGAGCATTTTCAAATAGTGTAATCGAAAACAACACAAGCATGCATCATATGTTTTATAGCTGGACTGATGTACTAACCCTTCATTATAATCGCATGAGAGAACTAAAGTATCGCTAGCTATTTGGGTTACAAATATATTTACCATACTTACTGTTTACTTTTTACTATATTTAGATGGGGGTCATTTCTTATGCAATGATTCCCTATCTATTGAATTAACCTTTAACCGATGTTGACGTGATGGTATCTGACATTAAACCTACGCAAAGGAATAGTACGAAACTACACCCAAGTTTTCGCTTAATACCTATGTAAGAAGTGAAATCTGCAATCACGGAATTTCAAAAAGTAATTGTTTATTTACACACGCATGTACGCAAACTGATGTACAACTGGATATTACATATTACAATTCGGCGTAGGATTATGCACTTTTGCCAAAAATTGGAAATGCATAGTAGTGCCATTTTCTGAAATGTTCGGGATTTTCGTAAAAGCTTTACGAATGTGCTGAAGTGCCCTTGATTTTGTTACGAATAAAATTTATTACTGTAATCAACAAGCAAATTCAGATAATCGTGGTCCCCCGCTTTGGGGGTTTATCAGTAAGGTAGTAGTGATCTGTGACATACTGTCATGCTTCTGCATGTCTACAGACACACATGCCAAATATTAAGGCCCTACGTCTTACGGTTAAAAAGTTACATTGAAGTAGGTCAAAGGTCACGGCCAAAGTCACATGATAAAAATTTTGGTACCAACAGAAAGGTATTGCTATTAGGGACACACATGCCAAATATGAAGGTCCTACGTCTTACAGTTAAAAGGTTACATTTAAGTAAGTCAAAGGTCACGGTCAAGGTCACATGATAAAAATTTTGGTATCAACGGAAAGGTATTTTAATTAGGGACACACATACCAAATACGAAGGCTCTACGTCTTACGGTTAAAAAGTAATGACCAAAGTAAAAGCTTTTGTGACAGACGGACGGACGAACAGACGATCAGACAGACGGACAGACAGACGAATAAGATTTAATGTCCCCACGCTTTCGCGAAAAGCGGGGGACAATAATAATTTAGCTATTATACGGCACTTAATGATCACTATATAACTCCTAATCCATCAACAATACGAAAAGGAAACTACAGGTCTCCTTCTCTGAAGAATATTGAACTATAAAGAAATACCAGTCTTGCTGCATATGTGAACAAATACTTAAATTTTGTGTATTTAAAGGAAGGAAACTATATTTTCAAAACTAAGAGTTAGTATAAAATTTCTATTGAAATAATGTTATAGGTATATATAATTATATATACTTTTATGCATTAAACGGTTTAATAATTAAAAAGATTTGTCATTCCTAGAGAAGAAGAACAAAAGAATTTCGAGCTGATACAGGAAATTGACACTTTAGATAAAATGCAGATGCTAGAAATGTGCAATATCCATCTAAAACGTTAATTTTGACCAGGATCTTGATGTTGTACTGTGTTTTGAATGAGACATAAAAATCCTTTAATGTACCACAGGTGTTCTGACAGTGTGACATTATACCATAGATCTGATAATGTGGAATCAACAAAGCCCAGTCGGTAACAGTCGGCAAATACGAGATTCCGCGATTGAGTTTTGCCCGAATCTTTAGCATACTATATTTGAATGAAGAAGAAGGGTTTTAGCATCTTATTTTTGAATGAAGCAAGGTTTTTGGGGTTTTTTTTTTTTTGGTTTTTTGTTACAATACAAGAGTAAGTTTGATGCACTGCGTTTATGTATCAGATAAATGGCATCACCACTTAAGTGAAATACCCTTATCGTGACAGAGAAAGAAGACGAAAGACAATCGACATCTGATAATGTATGCAGAAATTCAGTTTAAGGAAGATCCACGGTAGTATATTCTGAAATATGCAGATAATCAATATCATCTATCAGGACTCTCAGTACATTCAGGACCAATTATCAATATCATCTATCAGGACTCTCAGTACATTCAGGACCAATAATCAATATCATCTATCAAGACTCTCAGTACATTCAGGACCAATAATCAATATCATCTATCAGGACTCTCAGTACATTCAGGACCAATAATCAACACACAACCACGAACTGCATCCTGAATATGTAATACTAGATTGCTTAATCATATGCATAAGGCTAATACACATCTATGTTACTAGTCATTTACTCGAATTTCTCTCCTTCGATTGATTGATTGATTTTTGTTTTTACGTCACACCACGAATATTTCACGTATATGGTGACGGCATCTGCCTGATGCGGAGCATACAAATTTTGACCTTTGCAACAGACCCATCCGAAGCAGTGAAAGATCTTTAACGTGCCATGCATACCACGACACGGGCCTCGGTTTTTACTGTCTCATCCGAAAGACATGACACCGGCATGACCAGAGCGGGACTCGAACCCCGGCCTCCCGATCAGGAGTCCGACGCGATACCACTAGGCCACGCCGGCTTTTCTCTCTTTAGAATGCGCATCTTTGAGCGAAGTAATTGGTATTACAACTGAGTATGACGTCCAACGTTTTGGATTTGGAAATTTTCGGTAAAATTTGGGTAAAATCAACGAATTCATGAAACATTTCGAAGCTTACTATGCTTGTGAGTACGATTCATCAGATCGATAAACATAAAGCCACATCTCTGCAATTTATGAGGAGATATATTTATGTAAATCAACCACCCACTTTAAAACTCCGCTCAAGGACGAAAAAAAGGGAGAGATGCTTTAATAAAATACACTATCAAAATTCAATTATACGACCTCTATGAGAAACCTCTATGAGAATATGCAAGGATCAACAGTAACCTCAGAAATCAAGTAGGCCTACTATCGATAATTTCATCAAATATTAACGCAGTAAAGAGAATCTGAAAGGATTGAATAATACGTAATGCGTAAATGTTTTAACTTAATTGACTTAAATAATACAATAAATGTGTACATCTATGGAGGAAAAATAGAATAGAAGTATAATCATACGGGCCTGATCTGTAATATATGAGAAAATACAGGTCAGGCCCGTAAAATTATACTTCTATTTTATTTTACCTCCATAGATGTACACATTTTTCAAACAGCTTAGTTTTATCAGGGTCCGGCGCCATAAACTGAAAAAATACTTAAGTCCATTATTTCATTTTAATAATTTATTCCATTATCATACGTTTAAATAAATTGTCACGCAGAATGGTTTAACTCTATTTATAGACAGAATAAAACTAAATAAAGTCCAAATCCCAGTTATTAATTCATAGTTTAACGGAAGAATATGAAATTATGACCCCAAGTATATTCTCAGTTTATGTCACCGGACCCAGGTGCTCAATTTAAATGTTACAAATTTAGTGAAAATATAAAAATATTATTACTGCTTGCATGAGGAATAATTGTTTTAACGTTTTGGGTTTTTTTCCTACTTTTTTTTTACACAATCGTATTTGAGACCGAGAATTTTCTCTAACGTTGGGAAACAAAGCAAATATAACATGCTAGAAAGTGAAATAAATGAAAGATGTGTTTATTTTGTCTAGCTCAATAATTGTTTTCGATCTCGCATTACAAATTTTCTTTGATTTTTATACAAGTGTAATTCTATGCTTGGATTTCAGATCTAAAAGTTACTTGTTTAGAAAAATAGATAAAAGCTAAAAATGATTTTGTGAGTATTTTAAATCATTGAGGACACTGTTTCGAACAGAACTTCAATTTCATTGTTTCTGTATGTTACGTCATAAACAGATTGCTATCAATATATAACGGTGTATAGAAACATGTTTACTACTCAGTATTCGCGTGCTTAGTTTAGAAAATGTTGCAACCTTCAAAAGTATCTTTTTTGTAACTAAATCAAATCTTAATTAACTAAATCAATGTGAGTTATATTTATAACGAACAGAATCGCTATGCTAATTTTATTAACACTCGTGTCCTACTTTTACGAAAGAAAAGTCTTAAACTTTTCCAAGGGAATTTCCAAAATGTATTTGTTTTACGCCCTTTATAGGTCTGCAATTACTAACGTTAGTAAGTTGGGCATAAGCATAAATTGAATCCCATCAAATGAATCTGTTCGCCAGATTAGAAAATCACTTCAAAACTGATATTGATGAATGTCTTTTTTCCAGTTCAGTCAGTATGAAACGCAATAATCAACATTTATGGACACAGTTTTGTACTAAATTATCGTAACTCAAACATTTTCTACTGTAGTACGTACCGTAGCCTGACATAGCAGCCTTGATATAGATCCAAGTCGATTGTGGGTAGACTGTGGTACGTAACGTGATGTGCCAGTTGTGGTAAAGGGCTAGGTGGGTTATGGTTGATTGACTGATTACTGTTTTACGTCACTTTACGATTATTTCACGTACATGGTAATGGCATTTGCCTGATGCATTGCTTAAAAGTCGAACCCGGGACCTCTCGGTCACAAGCCGAACACCGGCTTATGTGGATTATGGGTAGACAGTAGGGCATAGCATGACTTAATAATCATGATACAGGTCTAGGTGGATTATGGGTAGACAGTAGTGCATAGTGAGACTAAATAGTCATGATAATGGTCTAGGTGGGTCTTGGGTAGACAGTAGTGCATAGTGAGACTAAATAGTCATGATAATGGTCTAGGTAGGTCTTGGGTAGACAATAGTGCATAGGGAGATTTAATAGCCATGATACAGGTCTAGGTAGGTTGTGGGTAGACAGTAGCGCATGGCGAAACATAATAGTCATGATAAAGGTCTAGGTGTTCAAGAACAAATGATCTAGGTTGGTTGTAAATAGACAGTAGATCAAAGCATGGGTTACAAGCCACTTATCGGTTGACTTATCGGTTATGAGAAAGGTTTGGGTTGGGTTGTGGTTAAACAATGGTACACTGCGTGACCACTGAATTATCTTTTAACCAAAAATACAGTACTACTTCAAAACTGTTCTATTTTCACTACCTATATGAACAAGAGAGTTAACCCTTCTGTTAACATTCTTTCTTTTCATTGATATATGTGTATGTTATAATGTACTATATTAAATTTTATATATTACATAACGGTGTAATGTATCATTACAGTAATATTCTTTATTATGTTATGTTGTTATATCATACTGACTTGTATTTTATTGTGTAATATTACCGCATATTATATTATACTATGATGTTATGTTATATTATTCTGTATTTGCGCATACCTTATATGATACCTTGTATCATATGTAAATTATATACATGTATTTTCAATTGTCAACCATGAGATAAATAAAGCTTGAAAATTTAATTACCAGTAATAAAGGAGTTGGCATTGTGGTTAGACAGTGGCACATAGCGTAACTTACCGGTTATGATAAGGGTGTGAGTGACATGGGAGATAGACGGTGGTACAGAGCGTAACTTACCGGTTATGATAAGGGTGTGAGTGACATGGGAGATAGACGGTGGTACATAGCGTAACTTACCGGTTATGATAAGGGTGTAGGTGACATGGGAGATAGACGGTGGTACATAGCGTAACTTACCGGTTATGATAAGGGTGTGAGTGACATGGGAGATAGACGGTGGCACAGAGCGTAACTTACCGGTTATGATAAGGTCGTAGGTGACATGGGAGATAGACGGTGGTACATAGCGTAACTTACCGGTTATGATAAGGGTGTAAGTGACATGGGAGATAGACGGTGGTACATAGCGTAACTTACCGGTTATGATAAGGGTGTAGGTGACATGGGAGATAGACGGTGGTACAGAGCGTAACTTACCGGTTATGATAAGGGTGTAGGTGACATGGGAGATAGACGGTGGTACATAGCGTAACTTACCGGTTATGATAAGGGTGTGAGTGACATGGGAGATAGACGGTGGCACAGAGCGTAACTTACCGGTTATGATAAGGGTGTAGGTGACATGGGAGATAGACGGTGATACAGAGCGTAACTTACCGGTTATGATAAGGGTGTAGGTGACATGGGAGATAGACGGTGATACAGAGCGTAACTTGCCGGTTATGATAAGGGTGTGAGTGACATGGGAGATAGACGGTGATACAGAGCGTAACTTACCGGTTATGATAAGGGTGTGAGTGACATGGGAGATAGACGGTGGTACATAGCGTAACTTACCGGTTATGATAAGGGTGTGAGTGACATGGGAGATAGACGGTGGCACAGAGCGTAACTTACCGGTTATGATAAGGTCGTAGGTGACATGGGAGATAGACGGTGGTACATAGCGTAACTTACCGGTTATGATAAGGGTGTAGGTGACATGGGAGATAGACGGTGGTACATAGCGTAACTTACCGGTTATGATAAGGGTGTAGGTGACATGGGAGATAGACGGTGGTACAGAGCGTAACTTACCGGTTATGATAAGGGTGTAGGTGACATGGGAGATAGACGGTGGTACATAGCGTAACTTACCGGTTATGATAAGGGTGTGAGTGACATGGGAGATAGACGGTGGCACAGAGCGTAACTTACCGGTTATGATAAGGGTGTAGGTGACATGGGAGATAGACGGTGATACAGAGCGTAACTTACCGGTTATGATAAGGGTGTAGGTGACATGGGAGATAGACGGTGATACAGAGCGTAACTTGCCGGTTATGATAAGGGTGTGAGTGACATGGGAGATAGACGGTGATACAGAGCGTAACTTACCGGTTATGATAAGGGTGTGAGTGACATGGGAGATAGAAGGTGGTACAGAGCGTAACTTACCGGTTATGATAAGGGTGTAGGTGACATGGGAGATGGACGGTGGCACAGAGCGTAACTTACCGGTTATGATAAGGGTGTAGGTGACATGGGAGATGGACGGTGGCACAGAGCGTAACTTACCGGTTATGATAAGGGTGTAGGTGACATGGAAGATAGACGGTGGTACAGAGCGTAACTTACCGGTTATGATAAGGGTGTAGGTGACATGGGAGATAGACGGTGGTACAGAGCGTAACTTACCGGTTATGATAAGGGTGTGAGTGACATGGGAGATAAACGGTGGTACATAGCGTAACTTACCGGTTATGATAAGGGTGTGAGTGACATGGGAGATGGACGGTGGTACAGAGCGTAACTTACCGGTTATGATAAGGGTGTAGGTGACATGGGAGATAGACGGTGGTACAGAGCGTAATTTACCGGTTATGATAAGGGTGTGAGTGATATGGGAGATAGACGGTGATACAGAGCGTAACTTACCGGTTATGATAAGTGTGTAGGTGACATAGGAGATAGACAGTGATACAGAGCGTAACTTACCGGTTATGATAAGGGTGTGAGTGACATGGGAGATAGACGGTGGTACAGAGCGTAACTTACCGGTTATGATAAGGGTGTAGGTGACATGGGAGATAGACGGTGGTACAGAGCGTAACTTACCGGTTATGATAAAGGTGTAGGTGACATGGGAGATAGACGGTGGTACAGAGCGTAACTTACCGGTTATGATAAGGGTGTAGGTGACATGGGAAATAGACGGTGATACAGAGCGTAACTTACCGGTTATGATAAGGGTGTAGGTGACATGGGAAATAGACGGTGATACAGAGCGTAACTTACCGGTTATGATAAGGGTGTGAGTGACATGGGAGATAGACGGTGGTACATAGCGTAACTTACCGGTTATGATAAGGGTGTAGGTGACATGGGAGATAGACGGTGGTACATAGCGTAACTTACCGGTTATGATAAGGGTGTGAGTGACATGGGAGATAGACGGTGGCACAGAGCGTAACTTACCGGTTATGATAAGGGTGTAGGTGACATGGGAGATAGACGGTGGTACATAGCGTAACTTACCGGTTATGATAAGGGTGTGAGTGACATGGGAGATAGACGGTGGCACAGAGCGTAACTTACCGGTTATGATAAGGGTGTAGGTGACATGGGAGATAGACGGTGATACAGTGCGTAACTTACCGGTTATGATAAGTGTGTAGGTGACATGGGAGATAGACGGTGATACAGAGCGTAACTTGCAGGTTATGATAAGGGTGTGAGTGACATGGGAGATAGACGGTGATACAGAGCGTAACTTACCGGTTGTAATAAGGGTGTGAGTGACATGGGAGATAGAAGGTGGTACAGAGCGTAACTTACCGGTTATGATAAGGGTGTAGGTGACATGGGAAATAGACGGTGATACAGAGCGTAACTTACCGGTTATGATAAGGGTGTGAGTGACATGGGAGATAGACGGTGGTACATAGCGTAACTTACCGGTTATGATAAGGGTGTAGGTGACATGGGAGATAGACGGTGGTACAGAGCGTAACTTACCGGTTATGATAAAGGTGTAGGTGACATGGGAGATAGACGGTGGTACAGAGCGTAACTTACCGGTTATGATAAGGGTGTAGGTGACATGGGAAATAGACGGTGATACAGAGCGTAACTTACCGGTTATGATAAGGGTGTAGGTGACATGGGAAATAGACGGTGATACAGAGCGTAACGTACCGGTTATGATAAGGGTGTGAGTGACATGGGAGATAGACGGTGGTACATAGCGTAACTTACCGGTTATGATAAGGGTGTAGGTGACATGGGAGATAGACGGTGGTACATAGCGTAACTTACCGGTTATGATAAGGGTGTGAGTGACATGGGAGATAGACGGTGGCACAGAGCGTAACTTACCGGTTATGATAAGGGTGTAGGTGACATGGGAGATAGACGGTGGTACATAGCGTAACTTACCGGTTATGATAAGGGTGTAGGTGACATGGGAGATAGACGGTGGTACAGAGCGTAACTTACCGGTTATGATAAGGGTGTGAGTGACATGGGAGATAGACGGTGGTACATAGCGTAACTCACCGGTTATGATAAGGGTGTGAGTGACATGGGAGATAGACGGTGATACAGAGCGTAACTTACCGGTTATGATAAGGGTGTAGGTGACATGGGAGATAGACGGTGGTACAGAGCGTAACTTACCGGTTATGATAAGGGTGTGAGTGATATGGGAGATAGACGGTGATACAGTGCGTAACTTACCGGTTATGATAAGTGTGTAGGTGACATAGGAGATAGACAGTGATACAGAGCGTAACTTACCGGTTATGATAAGGGTGTGAGTGACATGGGAGATAGACGGTGGTACAGAGCGTACCTTACCGGTTATGATAAGGGTGTAGGTGACATGTGAGATAGACGGTGGTACAGAGCGTAACTTACCGGTTATGATAAGGGTGTAGGTGACATGGGAGATAGACGGTGATACAGAGCGTAACTTACCGGTTATGATAAGGGTGTAGGTGACATGGGAAATAGACGGTGATACAGAGCGTAACTTACCGGTTATGATAAGGGTGTAGGTGACATGGGAGATAGACGGTGATACAGAGCGTAACTTATCGGTTATGATAAGGGTGTAGGTGACATGGGAGATAGACGGTGGCACAGAGCGTAACTTACCGGTTATGATAAGGGTGTAGGTGACATGGGAGATAGACGGTGGTACAGAGCGTAACTTACCGGTTATGATTAGGTTGTGAGTGACATGGGAGATAGACGGTGGTACAGAGCGTAACTTACCGGTTATGATAAGGGTGTAGGTGACATGGGAGATAGACAGTGGTACAGAGCGTAACATACCGGTTATGATAAGGGTGTAGGTGACATAGGAGATAGACGGTGGTACAGAGCGTAACTTACCGGTTATGATAAAGGTGTAGGTGACATGGGAGATAGACGGTGGTACAGAGCGTAACTTACCGGTTATGATAAGGGTGTAGGTGACATGGGAGATAGACGGTGGTACAGAGCGTAACTTGCCGGTTATGATAAGGGTGTGAGTGACATGGGAGATAGACGGTGATACAGAGCGTAACTTGCCGGTTATGATAAGGGTGTGAGTGACATGGGAGATAGACGGTGGTACAGAGCGTAACTTACCGGTTATGATTAGGGTGTGAGTGACATGGGAGATAGACGGTGGTACAGAGCGTAACTTACCGGTTATGATAAGGGTGTAGGTGACATGGGAGATAGACGGTGGCACAGAGCGTAACATACCGGTTATGATAAGGGTGTAGGTGACATGGGAGATAGACGGTGGTACAGAGCGTAACTTACCGGTTATGATAAGGGTGTAGGTGACATGGGAGATAGACGGTGATACAGAGCATAACTTACCGGTTATGATAAGGGTGTATGTGACATGGGAGATAGACGGTGGTACAGAGCGTAACTTACCGGTTATGATAAGGGTGTAGGTGACATGGGAGATAGACGATGATACAGAGCGTAACTTACCGGTTATGATAAGGGTGTAGGTGACATGGGAGATAGACGGTGGTACAGAGCGTAACATACCGGTTATGATAAGGGTGTAGGTGACATGGGAGATAAGACGGTGGTACAGAGCGTAACTTACCGGTTATGATAAGGGTGTAGGTGACATGGGAGATAGACGGTGGCACAGAGCGTAATTTACCGGTTATGATAAGGGTGTGAGTGACATGGGAGATAGACGGTGGTACAGAGCGTAACTTACCGGTTATGATAAGGGTGTGAGTGACATGGGAGATAGACGGTGGTACAGAGCGTAACTTGCCGGTTATGATAAGGGTGTAGGTGACATGGGAGATAGACGGTGGTACAGACCGTAACTTGCCGGTTATGATAAGGGTGTGAGTGACATGGGAGATAGACGGTGATACAGAGCGTAACTTGCCGGTTATGATAAGGGTGTGAGTGACATGGGAGATAGACGGTGGTACAGAGCGTAACTTACCGGTTATGATAAGGGTGTGAGTGACATGGGAGATAGACGGTGATACAGAGCGTAACTTACCGGTTATGATAAGGGTGTAGGTGACATGGGAGATAGACGGTGATACAGAGCGTAACTTACCGGTTATGATAAGGGTGTAGGTGACATGGGAGATAGACGGTGATACAGAGCGTAACTTACCGGTTATGATAAGGGTGTAGGTGACATGGGAGATAAACGGTGATACAGAGCGTAACTTACCGGTTATGATAAGGGTGTAGGTGACATGGGAGATAGACGGTGGTCAGAGCGTAACTTGCCGGTTATGATAAGGGTGTAGGTGACATGGGAGATAGACGGTGATACAGAGCGTAACTTACCGGTTATGATAAGGGTGTAGGTGACATGGGAGATAGACGGTGGTACAGAGCGTAACTTACCGGTTATGATAAGGGTGTAGGTGACATGGGAGATAGACGGTGATACAGAGCGTAACTTACCGGTTATGATAAGGGTGTAGGTGACATGGGAGATAGACGGTGATACAGAGCGTAACCTACCGGTTATGATAAGGGTGTGAGTGACATGGGAGATAGACGGTGGTACAGAGCGTACCTTACCGGTTATGATAAGGGTGTAGGTGACATGTGAGATAGACGGTGGTACAGAGCGTAACTTACCGGTTATGATAAGGGTGTAGGTGACATGGGAGATAGACGGTGATACAGAGCGTAACTTACCGGTTATGATAAGGGTGTAGGTGACATGGGAAATAGACGGTGATACAGAGCGTAACTTACCGGTTATGATAAGGGTGTAGGTGACATGGGAGATAGACGGTGATAGAGAGCGTAACTTATCGGTTATGATAAGGGTGTAGGTGACATGGGAGATAGACGGTGGCACAGAGCGTAACTTACCGGTTATGATAAGGGTGTAGGTGACATGGGAGATAGACGGTGGTACAGAGCGTAACTTACCGGTTATGATTAGGTTGTGAGTGACATGGGAGATAGACGGTGGTACAGAGCGTAACTTACCGGTTATGATAAGGGTGTAGGTGACATGGGAGATAGACAGTGGTACAGAGCGTAACATACCGGTTATGATAAGGGTGTAGGTGACATAGGAGATAGACGGTGGTACAGAGCGTAACTTACCGGTTATGATAAAGGTGTAGGTGACATGGGAGATAGACGGTGGTACAGAGCGTAACTTACCGGTTATGATAAGGGTGTAGGTGACATGGGAGATAGACGGTGGTACAGAGCGTAACTTGCCGGTTATGATAAGGGTGTGAGTGACATGGGAGATAGACGGTGATACAGAGCGTAACTTGCCGGTTATGATAAGGGTGTGAGTGACATGGGAGATAGACGGTGGTACAGAGCGTAACTTACCGGTTATGATTAGGGTGTGAGTGACATGGGAGATAGACGGTGGTACAGAGCGTAACTTACCGGTTATGATAAGGGTGTAGGTGACATGGGAGATAGACGGTGGCACAGAGCGTAACATACCGGTTATGATAAGGGTGTAGGTGACATGGGAGATAGACGGTGGTACAGAGCGTAACTTACCGGTTATGATAAGGGTGTAGGTGACATGGGAGATAGACGGTGATACAGAGCATAACTTACCGGTTATGATAAGGGTGTATGTGACATGGGAGATAGACGGTGGTACAGAGCGTAACTTACCGGTTATGATAAGGGTGTAGGTGACATGGGAGATAGACGATGATACAGAGCGTAACTTACCGGTTATGATAAGGGTGTAGGTGACATGGGAGATAGACGGTGGTACAGAGCGTAACATACCGGTTATGATAAGGGTGTAGGTGACATGGGAGATAAGACGGTGGTACAGAGCGTAACTTACCGGTTATGATAAGGGTGTAGGTGACATGGGAGATAAACGGTGATACAGAGCGTAACTTACCGGTTATGATAAGGGTGTAGGTGACATGGGAGATAGACGGTGGTCAGAGCGTAACTTGCCGGTTATGATAAGGGTGTAGGTGACATGGGAGATAGACGGTGATACAGAGCGTAACTTACCGGTTATGATAAGGGTGTAGGTGACATGGGAGATAGACGGTGGTACAGAGCGTAACTTACCGGTTATGATAAGGGTGTAGGTGACATGGGAGATAGACGGTGATACAGAGCGTAACTTACCGGTTATGATAAGGGTGTAGGTGACATGGGAGATAGACGGTGATACAGAGCGTAACCTACCGGTTATGATAAGGGTGTGAGTGACATGGGAGATAGACGGTGGTCAGAGCGTAACTTACCGGTTATGATAAGGGTGTAGGTGACATGGGAGATAGACGGTGGTACAGAGCGTAACTTACCGGTTATGATAAGGGTGTAGGTGACATGGGAGATAGACGGTGGTACAGAGCGTAACTTACCGGTTATGATAAGGGTGTGAGTGACATGGGAGATAGACGGTGGCACAGAGCGTAACTTACCGGTTATGATAAGGGTGTGAGTGACATGGGAGATAGACGGTGATACAGAGCGTAACTTGCCGGTTATGATAAGGGTGTGAGTGACATGGGAGATAGACGGTGGTACAGAGCGTAACTTACCGGTTATGATAAGGGTGTGAGTGACATGGGAGATAGACGGTGGTACAGAGCGTAACTTACCGGTTATGATAAGGGTGTAGGTGACATGGGAGATAGACGGTGGTACAGAGCGTAACTTACCGGTTATGATAAGGGTGTAGGTGACATGGGAGATAGACGGTGGTACAGAGCGTAACTTACCGGTTATGATAAGGGTGTAGGTGACATGGGAGATAGACGGTGATACAGAGCGTAACTTACCGGTTATGATAAGGGTGTAGGTGACATGGGAGATAAACGGTGATACAGAGCGTAACTTACCGGTTATGATAAGGGTGTAGGTGACATGGGAGATAGACGGTGGTACAGAGCGTAACTTACCGGTTATGATAAGGGTGTGAGTGACATGGGAGATAGACGGTGGTACAGAGCGTAACTTACCGGTTATGATAAGGGTGTAGGTGACATGGGAGATAGACGGTGATACAGAGCGTAACTTACCGGTTATGATAAGGGTGTAGGTGACATGGGAGATAGTGATACAGAGCGTAACTTACCGGTTATGATTAGGTGACATGGGAGATAAACGGTGATACAGAGCGTAACTTACCGGTTATGATAAGGGTGTAGGTGACATGGGAGATAGACGGTGGTCAGAGCGTAACTTGCCGGTTATGATGAGGGTGTAGGTGACATGGGAGATAGACGGTGATACAGAGCGTAACTTACCGGTTATGATAAGGGTGTAGGTGACATGGGAGATAGACGGTGGTACAGAGCGTAACTTACCGGTTATGATAAGGGTGTAGGTGACATGGGAGATAGACGGTGATACATAGCGTAACTTACCGGTTATGATAAGGGTGTAGGTGACATGGGAGATAGACGGTGATACAGAGCGTAACCTACCGGTTATGATAAGGGTGTGAGTGACATGGGAGATAGACGGTGGTCAGAGCGTAACTTACCGGTTATGATAAGGGTGTAGGTGACATGGGAGATAGACGGTGGTACAGAGCGTAACTTACCGGTTATGATAAGGGTGTGAGTGACATGGGAGATAGACGGTGGTACAGAGCGTAACTTACCGGTTATGATAAGGGTGTAGGTGACATGGGAGATAGACGGTGATACAGAGCGTAACTTACCGGTTATGATAAGGGTGTAGGTGACATGGGAGATAGACGGTGGTACAGAGCGTAACTTACCGGTTATGATAAGGGTGTAGGTGACATGGGAGATAGACGGTGATACAGAGCGTAACTTACCGGTTATGATAAGGGTGTAGGTGACATGGGAGATAGACGGTGATACAGAGCGTAACCTACCGGTTATGATAAGGGTGTGAGTGACATGGGAGATAGACGGTGGTCAGAGCGTAACTTACCGGTTATGATAAGGGTGTAGGTGACATGGGAGATAGACGGTGGTACAGAGCGTAACTTACCGGTTATGATAAGGGTGTAGGTGACATGGGAGATAGACGGTGGTACAGAGCGTAACTTACCGGTTATGATAAGGGTGTGAGTGACATGGGAGATAGACGGTGGCACAGAGCGTAACTTACCGGTTATGATAAGGGTGTGAGTGACATGGGAGATAGACGGTGATACAGAGCGTAACTTGCCGGTTATGATAAGGGTGTGAGTGACATGGGAGATAGACGGTGGTACAGAGCGTAACTTACCGGTTATGATAAGGGTGTGAGTGACATGGGAGATAGACGGTGGTACAGAGCGTAACTTACCGGTTATGATAAGGGTGTAGGTGACATGGGAGATAGACGGTGGTACAGAGCGTAACTTACCGGTTATGATAAGGGTGTAGGTGACATGGGAGATAGACGGTGGTACAGAGCGTAACTTACCGGTTATGATAAGGGTGTAGGTGACATGGGAGATAGACGGTGATACAGAGCGTAACTTACCGGTTATGATAAGGGTGTAGGTGACATGGGAGATAGACGGTGATACAGAGCGTAACTTACCGGTTATGATAAGGGTGTAGGTGACATGGGAGATAGACGGTGATACAGAGCGTAACTTACCGGTTATGATAAGGGTGTAGGTGACATGGGAGATAGACGGTGGTACAGAGCGTAACTTACCGGTTATGATAAGGGTGTGAGTGACATGGGAGATAGACGGTGGTACAGAGCGTAACTTACCGGTTATGATAAGGGTGTAGGTGACATGGGAGATAGACGGTGATACAGAGCGTAACTTACCGGTTATGATAAGGGTGTAGGTGACATGGGAGATAGACGGTGATACAGAGCGTAACTTACCGGTTATGATAAGGGTGTAGGTGACATGGGAGATAGACGGTGGTCAGAGCGTAACTTGCCGGTTATGATGAGGGTGTAGGTGACATGGGAGATAGACGGTGATACAGAGCGTAACTTACCGGTTATGATAAGGGTGTAGGTGACATGGGAGATAGACGGTGGTACAGAGCGTAACTTACCGGTTATGATAAGGGTGTAGGTGACATGGGAGATAGACGGTGATACATAGCGTAACTTACCGGTTATGATAAGGGTGTAGGTGACATGGGAGATAGACGGTGATACAGAGCGTAACCTACCGGTTATGATAAGGGTGTGAGTGACATGGGAGATAGACGGTGGTCAGAGCGTAACTTACCGGTTATGATAAGGGTGTAGGTGACATGGGAGATAGACGGTGGTACAGAGCGTAACTTACCGGTTATGATAAGGGTGTAGGTGACATGGGAGATAGACGGTGGTACAGAGCGTAACTTACCGGTTATGATAAGGGTGTGAGTGACATGGGAGATAGACGGTGGTACAGAGCGTAACTTACCGGTTATGATAAGGGTGTAGGTGACATGGGAGATAGACGGTGGTACAGAGCGTAACTTACCGGTTATGATAAGGGTGTGAGTGACATGGGAGATAGACGGTGATACAGAGCGTAACGTACCGGTTATGATAAGGGTGTGAGTGACATGGGAGATAGACGGTGGTACAGAGCGTAACTTACCGGTTATGATAAGGGTGTGAGTGACATGGGAGATAGACAGTGGCACATAGCGTAACTTACCGGTTATGATAAGGGTGTGAATGACATGGGAGATAGACAGTGGCACATAGCGTAACTTACCGGTTATGATAAAGGCGTGAGGTGTTGTGGTAAGACAGTGGTACATCACGGGACCTGCAGATCATCATAAAGGTGATGGGTGAGATTGAAGCGAGACATTGGTATAAAGCGTAACATACCAGTTACAATAAAGGCAGTGGTACAGAGTGTGACTTACCGCTTATGATGTTTGCATTGGGTATGGGTAGACAGTGGTACAAAGCATGACTTACCGATTATGATGTCTGCGTGGGTATGGATAGACAGTGGTACATAGCGTGACTTACCGGTTATAATGTCTGCGTGGGTATGGATAGACAGTGGTACATAGCGTGACTTACCGGTTATGATGTCTGCGTTAGTATGGATAGACAGTGGTACAAAGCATGACTTATCGGTAATGATGACTGCGTTGGGTACGGGTAGATTATCGGTTATGGTGTCTGCGTTGGGTATGGGTAGACAGTGGTACATAGCGTGACTTACCGGTTATGATGTCTGCGTTGGGTATGGGTAGACAGTGGTACATGGCGTGACTTTTCGGTTATGATGTCTGCGGTGGGTATGGGGAGACAGTGGTACATAACGTGACTTGTTGGTTATGAGTCTGCGTTGGGTATGGATAGACAGTGGTACATGGCGTGACTTACCGGTTATGATGTCTGCATGGGTATAGGTAGACAGTAGTCCTTAGTGTGACTTACCGGTTACAATAAATGGTAGAGTTTAGGGTAGATAGTGGTACATACAGTTACTTACCGGTTATAAGAAAGGTCTGGGTGGGGTTTTGGCTAGACAATGGTGATGTCTCCTCAATCTTCAGAATGTTCATGACTATCCGTTACTCCATGATCTGAAACATGATAATCAGGAGCATATCAACATTACATTTCCATTGAAATCTAACTACAAAATACACAGAATACATCAGTATTACTTACAACCAACAGCAACAGGGCGGGGCTATAAATTAGGGAGGAAAAATTGCGGGTTACGATACTTCTTATCTAATGAGTTGAGGCTCTGAAAGTTATTTACCGTAAATCAGGGAAACTGTAAATAAAAAATCTTCAAAAGCGTAATCTTAAGTATAACGGCATGTTAAACAGTAGCTCGTACATCTATTGCACAATAAATCTTTCTTAGCAAGGGTTCTTCAGGGCCGACTAATGTAAACAAAGGTAAAGTACGAGAAATGGAAGAAACTGCAGGGTAATGTAGAGCAATCGTGTAACATAACACTTTAACACTTATAAGTAGGGATTTTCAAGATACCTGTACATCACAATTCTCATTCAACAATCCTGTCTGTATAACATACATTCTGACATGCTACATTACTTTATCACTTCATACATCCGCATACTTGGATAATTTTACGTCCTAGAAAATCGGAGAGTCGGGAGCATAGAGTTTTGTTACATGTCTGGTTGTCAATTTGCCTATGATTATGGCGAGATCTTACATGATACGAAAATTGTTCTATCTCAAAATCTTGACTACGACCTTTGCCTTACTTTTTAACATTGGTCACACCTTATGAATATTTATGAACAGAACTTTTATATTTTAGCGCACATCTTTTTACATGACATTTCTACGGATAACATGATTTTTTATATACAACATAGATAATCATAATCGTTTTCTGCATGTAATACTCACATTATACTAAAGAAACCTTGTTCAATTGAATGAACAGGAACGGATATAAAAAAAATTAAAGAAAAGAATGCATGGGGAGAGATGGGATGTGTAGAAGAAAACTGAAGATGAAGACGAATTTGGGGGAAAACATGCGCATTGTTGAATGCTAAAAATAACACGACGTGACAGAGAGCTTTTCTTTTTGAAATATAATTTTAAAGAATCGATGATAGATCTCCTGTTCAGTATGAGTTTTATCCAAACAAAAGCATGTTTGTAAAACATATGCCCTCGCTCTGGGCTTATTTCATAACAGCAACAAAGTTTCTCTAAATTATAAGTTTTATGGGTCATAACTCCTATAATTATTACCAGTAGTGATCTTGCCTTTTGATATAATGACCCTTACATCTATGACCATCCTTCTCTATTGATAAGATCTTTACATAACCTCTGTTTATAAGAACTTGACCTGTAAATTATGTGAAATATGAACAAATTCTGATAAGCAGTTAATGATATATGATAATAAATGAAATCTCATGGAAACCAATAATTTCAGGCTTTTTGTATCGGCTGTGGCTTTAACATTTGACTTTTTGACTTCAAAATCAATAGAGTTCTTCCTCTCTTAATAAGTAAGCATATCAAAATTTAGTTTCAATAAAATGAAAAGTACTTGAGTTATCATCCGACCATTCATAATCACATTCTTTTTCATGAGCTGTGACCATGACCGTTTGACCCCAAAATCAATAGTATTTTTGCTCTCTTAACAAGTAAGCATATTTCCAAATTTGGTTTGAAAATGATGAAAAGTACTTGAATTATCATCCGGAAACTTATAAATACAGTCTATTTTCGTCAACTGTGACCTTGATCTTTGATCCCAAAATCGGTAGGGTTCATCCTCTCTTAATAAGTAAGCATATATTCAAATTTGGTTTGAATATGATGAAAGGTACTTGAGTTATCATCCGGAAATCAAATGTGTGACAGAATGACGGAAGGACGGACAAAGCAAACACTGGAAGGACGGACAAAGCAAACACTTAATGCTCCCGGCCATACCTGGCGGGAGCATAAAAAAATAATTTGTATGAATGCTAGAGCCTGTGCAAGTTATATGATCGTGTTAGCATAAATTACATGTTACAGATAATAATGATATAGCCCTGTGTATTACACAAAGATTGACTGATTATTGTTTTACGTCACTCCACGATTATTTCACGTAAATGGTGATATCTGTCTGTTGCATTGCATAACAAGAGCAACGCCTAGCGTGGCATAATACGCTCGTCGCTTAATTCGGACGGGATCAATTCGCATTTGGCATGATTTCCATGAAAAACATCTGACGTTTACTAAAGTTAATTGCGTTTCATAGCATTTTATCATAGGAATAAGTCCAAGGGCAATAACTCCTGCAGAAATGGTCCTATCCAACCCATCTTGGAACTTGACCTGCAAAAACCTTGAAATTTTTTTAGTACAAGCCCCCCTAACACAACCCCCCCCCCCTCCTAAAATTATAAATTTCTCAAAAATGAAGAAAAAGATATTAAAACCCGTAATATATGTGATAGTTGGTACATTTTACTTTGTTCATGATAAATTTTATAATGTTTTACACAAAATAGATTTTTAATGAATTTCTGAATAAATCTTGAAATTTATAAGTCCAAGGGCCATAAATCCGTCAAAAGTAGGTCAATCGTAACAAAACTGGAACTAGTACTGACACCGCTTGAAATAAAGCTATATACCAAATTTCAATTCAATATCTTGAAAGACGGCAAAAACATGCCGGAAAACATGACCTAGGACATATGGTCACACCCATGCCCCCTACAATTATAAATTTCTCACAAATGAAGAAAAAGATATTATAACCCGTAATATATGTGATAGTTGGTAAATACATGTTTCATGATAAATTTTATAATGTTTTGACAAAAAATAGATTTTTAATGAATTTCTGAAAAATTTTTGAAATTTATAAGTCCAAGGGCCATAAATCCGTCAAAAGTAGGTCAATCGTAACAAAACTCGAACTGGTAGTGACGCCGCTTGAAATAAAGCTATATATGTACTAAATTTCAACTCAATATCTTGAAAGACGGCAAAAACAAGTCCGGAAAACATGACTCCGGACGGACGGACGCACAGACACACGAAAGGACGGACAGATGTACGTACAGCGCCATAACATAATACGTCCCGTCTAATGACGGGCGTATAAAAATTTATAACGTTTGCTACGGACCCGCCCAAAGCAGCGAGGGATCTTTTTCGTACCACTACTATCGTAATATATGACCTCGGTTTTCACTGTCTCGTCAGAGAAAAATGACATTAGCGTGCCCATGGCGAGAGTCGAACCCGGAAGATGTCGGCCACGAGTCTATCACTTCATCCACTGAGCTACATTGGAACAATTCAGTAAGAAACACATAATTCAACAAAGACTTCTACAATTACACACAGAAGAAATCATAAAATTGCTACAATGTGCCCGATTTCAATATTCTAAAGAAATTAAGTGATCCTGTATGCAAAATATCGCCATCTCGTTCTCTGCCAAAAAGGATTTTTAAAAGTATCATATACATTGTATACATTTTCACAAAAAAGCTTCAATAGATTAAATACAAAGTTCCGCTTCTAGTAAGCTCTACAGTTGCTTTAACGCGGGTTAAATGAGTTTGCTTTTCTTTGTACGTACGATTACGTAAATTTTGTATAATGGCACACACATCTACGTACAGATCTGTAATATAAAAAGATCCACGCTCTTCAAAGCTATACACAACATTTAATACCATAATGAAAATGAGTAAAGGCGAGTTTCTGTTGTGAAAACCGGCAATTAACCTACAACTTCCATAGACGATTATTATTCTATGGAGCATCTCCCTCACCCTAGATCTGTCCTTAGTCGGGTACTTTGACTCTTACATTTAGATCAATTTGATAAGGAGTTCGCTCTTCAGATATTTATACTTCGAACAGTTTCAGCCTTGCGCGTTGTCGAATGCGCATATGGTACATCAAAATTAAAACTTGTATTATTTTCTCCTATCCAACCGCAACTCTTGTCCAGATTGGAGTTTCACTAAAGCTCGAAAGCCCTAACGTAGACGTAGGCGTAAACTTTGCCGAGAAATATTTGTCTCTTTTCTAAAGAGTTCCAAAGGTAACGTACACCTTTTACAACGTTTACCAATGTAATTACGTATGAACATAGACTTCAAGAAAAATTCAATTGACGTACACGTAGTCCCGAAGTTTACGTCTACGTCTACGTTTGGGCTTATGACTTTCACTGAAATTCCCCCCAGGAGTGAGGTGTCGTCAATTTCACAATTCTGGTGGAGGGCTTTTCCCATAATTCAACAAAACGAAAGAAAAAGATTAAAAGCATTCTCACTATGTAATGACTGTTCTCGCCATAAATTCTAACTAGCCTGCTAGAGGTAAACAGTTCATAATTTCAGCCTAAGGCTCTGTGCTCTCCTTTACCATACGTCTACTTTATCAACATAAGACACAGGTTGTGATGATGATTTTCTAAGATTCAAAACATACGGATTCCGTCCTAAAGCCTAACTCCTGAATCGCAAAACACACGCATATTCTTTTTAATCATGCATATAATTTATCATCACAACATATAGAAGTAAGGAAGGTGATTTTCCGACATAAAAGTATTTTCACAATGTAGCCATATTGGATCCACCGTGGAAAATGAAATCTTGTCCCTGGCCAGGTCATGATTTTCATTATTTAGGTAGAAACTTCATGCTACTTATTTTTACATTTTAGCAGCTACGGTCCCGCCGAAAAGATTCCAGGAGTGGAGGGTTCACCAAATAAATGGCTAATTCAAACATTTATGTTCTTCTTTTCCTAAAGATGCTTTGAATGAAATTCGGTGAAATTTGACTGGCCTTGTCCTTGAAAATGGACGGCGTATGACGGGAAAATTCCCAGAATATTATTGCTGTTGTGGAGATAATATATTCTAGTTACGGTATTTAAAACTATATTATCTGCACTGACTTCTTCTACTTAAAAGAATGCACACATTTTAATTTCCGAAACACTCGGATATTTTCTTTATCTGAACGAGCAGTATATTTATCACTGGACATAATGCCAGTATAATTTTGCCAATTGATATAAAAAGAATATCATTATTATTCTATTCTATAATGTGGGATTGCTCGGATAATACACATTTTCGCGTTCTATAACCAATCCATTTTATTCAAATAGACTGAAACGTGTTGATTACTAGAAATATCATCAGCGGAATTAATGGCAAAACAAAACGAAAAGCCATGGATACTCGCTAAATCATTCGGTTATATGTGATTTGGTGGATAGATCTCGCTGGTATTAAGTATATCATTATTTGAATTAGGTCTGGTATCATACTTGAGAACATCGAAATGATATTGATATTAATTTCAAAAGAGAGGTGGCTCCGTCAGCTACAGTTAATTAAAGTACTACCAAATTCTATGTAAAAGAAGAGACATAAAATCAAAAGACCGAGGTATATGTACTGCAGCAGCTGACCATGTGTTGAAGTACAAGTTTTCAATATCGTCCCTATTTAACTCAATATTCTAGCCCACTATTTGCCTATACCGCTCAAAAAGAAGCCCTCGGTTGAAGTTTAAAGCAGATGCCATAAACACCTGAAATCGTAAGTTCTTAAAAAATGATATTTCAAATATCAAAACAGGCAATAAGGTTTGGGACTAGACCTTGACTGTAGGGAGTCCATAAATAAATAAAAACATAATAATAATAATAATAATAATAATAATAATAATAATAATAATAATAATAATAATAATAATAATAATAAATAAATAAATAAATAAATAAATAAATAAATAAATTTCTTTATCATAACTTGTGCGTGGGAAAATTTGTAGTGAAGGAGCAATACACCATTGCTCAATTTAACCCTTCCTCTTTAGCAACTCTCTGTGGCTTCTATAGACTGACTGGATCCAGTAATAAGGTAACATTTCAAAAGGGAAGTGTTTCCCTTACATAATGCAATTAGCACGATAACAAACTGGGCTACGCTGTCTCTATGATCGGCCGTATACCCTCCTCCTAGTTTTGTGTGTAGTTAAAGAAGTGATCTGAGGGTGGCATACATGGAGTTTTTCTTGATGACTTAGTTTTAGTGTTACATCATAAGAGATAGTTTCTGTTCCATGCATTTGGTAATAAAGTATGTCTTCTGGAGCGAAAGAGCAAATGGCGCCTAATGCATAAATAAGAAAAGATTGAAAATGTATTCATTGATGTCGTTTATAAAAAAAGTAGAAAATTATCTTCCATTTCTGTTTTGTCGTGTATTGTATATTTTTCTGGATGTCTTTGACATGCATTGATTTGTCTTTTAATTTCATTTTTATCTATTTGCTTATATTATCTATTTACTGTTTTTATTTACTTACTTTGGTTTACAGTTTATCTGAACTGAAAGCTAAGGTGAACTATTACCATAGCTTTTTGTCCGGTATCTGTTCTTGCGTATACTGAAAGGGTTTTGATGAAAGTTGGTAAAGATCAAGTACCCTTGTGCCAAATCCGTCACAGAAGAGTGGACCCAGAGTGGGGTTACATGGACCCAGAGTGGATTCAGACTGGGGTTACATGAACACAGAGTGGGATTACATGGACCCTTCCAATGGCGGATCCAGGATTTTCGAAAAAGGGGGGGGGGCACATGTGCTTTAGTCAAACTACTCATCCATTTTGGGTACCAAATCTTGGGTTTTTACTTGTAAATATGAGGCTAAAAGTGGGGCGCCCCCCCTTTAAATCCGCCACTGCCTTCGTTGAAAAACTTCAGACCAAGTGCAGAGATCAACACACCGAACGCATTATAGTGATCTCAAAGGGTGTCATAGGAAAAATTGCTGTTTCGGCACCAATTAGAAGGCAATCTTTCATGCTTTTGACGACTTTTCTGACGACTTGCACATATTTGCACGTTTGAATTCTTTGATATCTCTTTTCGAAAGTGGCTTATATTGCACTAACTTAATGTATTTTACATTATTTAAAGTATAATGGTAAAAAAAAAAATGAAAAGCAAAAAAAAAAAAAAATAAATAAATGAAAATAAATACATAAATAAAAATGAATAAATATTTTCACAAGATTAAGATTTAAAACAGATTGATTGATTGATTGATTCCTGTTTTACGTCACACCACGAATATTTCACGTATATGGTGACGGCATCTGCCTGATGCGGGGCATACGAATTTTGACCTTTGCAACGGACCCACCCGAAGCAGTGAGGGATCTTTAACGTGCCATGCATACCATGACACGGGGCCTCGGTTTTTACTGTCTCATCCGAAAGACAGAACACCGGCATGACCAGAACGGGACTCGAACCTCGGCCTCCCGATCAGGAGTCCGACGCAATACCACTAGGCCACGCCGGCTTAAAGATTTAAAACAGAAAGGTTGTACTATGCACGATTTGTATATTAATTATATTAATGAGGATAATTATCTTCGGATATAACACATACGTCCCTGACGGAGCTGAGAGAAATATTTTGATGGAGCTTTGCAGAAATGATGTACTCAAGATTCCTTACAAGTGCTATTACTTTCTGACCAGATATGTCAAGGAGTAGATCCAAAAGAAATAACTGGATTGCAAAAGGAAGGGATGTACATTAGTAGATTATACTCAGATTTGATAAGAATTATTTCTCTAAACTAATAGTCAAACAGAAAGAGTTTGAAAAAGGCTGATAATATATAGTAATGGTTATTTGCTTTTTCGCCTTACGGGTCATCGGCATAACATATAAAAACATATATATAAATTGGAAAGTTCCAATAGTACTCTTCAGGTGTTGATGTATTTTGGATAGTTTTGTTCTATGGTACATTAAGGCAGAGACATATATACACATATGTCTCTGATTTAGGGAGGGGGTAAGTGGATTTACAGGAATACAACAATGATGAATTAAACTCCATTGGTATGCTCGCCGAATGACGTGATCCTATTCTGTCGATAAGACCCCAATTCACCCTTCCACAAAACGCAATTTTTCATTGTGATGACGTCATCAGAGGTCCGACAAAACTCCGACAAACAACACATATGTTTATGACGTCACAGAGATATCAATAAAAAATAGACTGAATGTCACGTTCTTTTAAGAACCGTGGAAGGGTGAATTGACTCATCCCTTTCGCGGAATATTTATTGAATTTCGTGATCTCACAATACATTTTCAATGTTTGTCCGAGGTATGACCGAGGTGTAAAGTATTGTGACGTCATTCATTTGATTTGACGACTTTCGCGCATAAATGGAAGGGTCAACGTTCTATTGCCCTAAACTTGCAATTTCTAGAAATGGATCGACCGGTAAAATTCAGCGCATTAAAAGGACCTAAAACCATATATATATATAAACTTTAAGCAATATTACTTTACCTAAAATCTGTCACTAGAAAGCAATACACAGTCTTGGTCCGGGTCCGGCGCCATAAACTGAGAACATACTTAAGTAAAATATTTCATTTTAATTTATTCCGTTATCAAACGCTCAAATTAATTGTCATGCAGAATGGTTTAATTCTATTTATCAGTGGAATAAAACTAAATGAAATCCAAATCCCAGTTATTAATTCATTGATGAACAAAAGAATATGAAATTATGACTTAAGTATATTCTCAGTTTATGGCGCCGGACCCTTTTCTACAGCTTGTGTCGAATTTGTCGGTTTGTTTATATGTCGTCGGAATCATCCATACGTTTGCTTAATTGCATGGAGGTACAGTAATATTGCCGGAAGTGTGCTTAATGTTTATAAACGGTTATTGTTCCATTTGATAAGTAATAAACTGAATCTTGTCGCCGATCCGTTTATCAAAATTGCAAGTTTACGTAATGTATAAGATAGACGTTCTCTTTTTGAAATTATCCTGTATTTCATTCCATACCAGACATTTCACCGGTGGGAGACTAGAAAACTTCTACTTTGGTCCTATTGTCAAAATAGGGCCTAATCGCTATGCTTCACTAGACATAGCCGCAAGTAGTGGCCCTAAATGAATTCATTTAGGGCCACTACTTGCGGCTACACTAGACAGAGTCATAATCTTAGTGAACGTCCTAATTATTCATACTCCTAATGTCCGATGTTCAGACACCAGTTTTGCTTTTCTGTTATGTAATACAATCTACAATGTCTGTATTCAATACATTATGCATTAAATCCTGTATTCGACAGAACGTGCTGCTGCAACATGTAGATAAAACCAAAATCACGCAGACTTCATGCCTTGAAAAACAGAAAATGCCTAGAAAATCAATCGACATTCCGTGTCATAAGTGAAAAACACTTAATCAAATACCAGTATTATACCAATGTTAAAACTTGTATAATCGATATGCAATAGGAATACACCATATAAAGATGGAAGATACGTTGCGACTCTGCCTGATGCATGTAATATTGATATTGCAGACTTTGATGTGTTATAATTAAATTGTTTGATCAGTATCTGATTAAAATTATATAACGAACTGTTGTAATAATACGATTGTTTGTTGTAATTATTGGTTATAGAGTGACGCTTATACAGTAAAATCTCCAGATTCTATAGAATTGTTCCATTGTTAAGTTGAAATAAAAAGCGCATTGTTTCCAATAAAAGTAGGTCTCTGTAATTATATATCATGGATACTAGATCTCATAGATCTCAACACCAATGAGGTTACCGTTATAACCATGCGTACACCTAAAAACTTCAGCTTCAGTGATGTTTCTCTTATAACCATGCGTACACCTAAAAACTTCAACTTCAGTGATGTTTCTCTTATAACCATGCGTACACCTAAAAACTTCAACTTCAATGAGGTGTCAGTTAGAACCATGTGTACACCTGAAAACTTCAACTTCAGTGAGGTTTCTGTTATAACCATGTGTACACCTGAAAACTTCAACTTATGTGAGGTTTCTATTACATAACGTTGTTTCTTCAGTGAATTCTGTGATGCAAAAGAACTGAAGTGTTTGTAAGCTTCAGCAAAGTACCAGATATGAAGTACTCTGATTATGAGGTCTAATTCGAAAAAAACTACTACCTCACCTAGGCCTCCGTCACAATGAGTCAATAACAACCACAGTTTGAATACCATTATAACGCCAGGTTTCAATGCTATACATCAAGAAGTTTTGAACGTCCAACACCAGACGAATTAAACCATGAAATAGGCTGGTTATTAATGGTAGACTGTCGACATAGGACAAGATGATCTAGTGGACACCATACACTGCAGACTACAGGCGAAATAGACCACGAGATAAGCTAGCTATTAATGGTTAACTGTCGACATAGGACAAGATAATCTAGGGAATACCAATACACTGCAAAACACAGACGAAATAAACCTCTAGATAACCTAGTTATAAATGGTACACTGTCGACATAGGACAAGATAATCTAGTGAATACCAATACACTGCAGACTACAGACGAAATATACCACGAGATATGTTAGTTATTAATGGTAGACTGTCGATATAGGACAAAAATAATCTAGTAAATACCAATACACTGCAGATTACAGACGAAATAGACCACGAGATAAGCTAGTTATTAATGGTACACTGTCGACATAGGACAAGATAATCTAGTGGATACCAATACACTGCAGACTACAGACGAAAGAGACCTCGAGATAAGCTAGTTATTAATGGTACACTGTCGACATGGGGCAAGATAATCTAGCGAATATCAATACACTGCAGAACATAGACGAAATATACCACGAGATAAGCTAGTTATTAATGGTACACTGTCGACATAGCCAAGATAATCTAGTGAAAACCATACACTGTAGAATACAGACGAAATAGACCTCGAGATAAGCTAGTTATTATGCTACACTGTCGACATAGGACAAGATCACCCAATGAATACCAATGCACTGCAGACTAAAGACAAAACAGACCTCGTGATAGGCTAGTTATTAATGGTAGACTATCGATATAGGACAAAAATAATCTAGTGAATACCAATACACTGCAGACTATAGACGACATAGACCTAGTTATTAATGGTAGACTGTCGACATAGGACAAGAGAACCCTATGAATACCAATAAACTGCAGACTACAGACGAAATAGACCACGAGATAAGCTAGTTATTAATGGTAGACTATCGACATAGGACAAAACTAAGCTAGTGAATACCAATACACTGCAGACTGCAAACGAAATAGACCTAGTTATTAATGGTAGACTGTCGACATAGGACAAGAGAACCCGATGAATACCAATACACTGCAGACTACAGACGAAATAGAGCACGAGATAAGCTAGTTATTAATGGTAGACTGTCGACATAGGACAAGATAATCTAGTGAATACCAATACACTGCAGACTACAGACGAAATATACCACGAGATAAGCTAGTTATTAATGGTAGACTGTCGACATGGTATAAAAATAATCTAGTGAATACCAATACACTGCAGACTACAGACGAAATAGATCTCGAGATAGGCTAGTTATTAATGGTAGACTGTCGACATATAACAAGCGAACCCGATGAATACCAATACACTGCAGACTACAGACGAAATAGACCATGAGATAAGTTAGTTATTAATGGTAGACTGTCGACATAGGATAAAAATAATCTAGTGAATAAGAATACACTGCAGACTACAGACGAAATAGACCACGAGATAAGCTAGTTATTAATGGTAGACTATCGACATAGGACAAACATAATCTAGTGAATACCAATACACTGCAGACTACAGACGAAATAGACCTCGAGATAGGCTAGTTATTAATGGTAGACTGTCGCCATAGGATAAGAGAACCCGATGAATACCAATACACCGCAGACAACAGACGAAATAGACCACAAGATAAGCTAGTTATTAATGGTAGACTGTCGACATAGGATAAAAATAATCTAGTGAATAACAATACACTGCAGACTACAGACGAAATAGACCTCGAGATAGGCTAGGTATTAATGGTAGACTGTCGACATAGGACAAGAGAACCCGATGAATACCAATACACTGCAGACTACAGACGAAAGAGACCTCGAGATAAGCTAGTTTTTAATGGTAGGCTGTCGACATAGGACAAGATAACCCGATGAATACCAATACACTGCAGACTACAGACGAAATACACCTCGAGATAGGCTATACTAATGGTAGACTGTCGACATAGGACAAGATAATCTAGTGAATACCAATACACTGCAGACTAAAGACAAAATAGACCTCGAGACAGGCTAGTCATTAATGGTAGACTGTCGACATAGGACAAGATAACCCGATGTATCAATACACTGCAGACTACAGACGAAAGAGACCTCGAGATAAGCTAGTTATTAATGGTAGACTGTCGACATAGGACAAGATAACCCAATGAATACCAATACACTGCAGACTACAGACGAAATAAACCACGAGATAAGCTAGTTATTAATGGTACACTGTCGACATAGGACAAGATAACCCAATGAATACCAATACACTGCAGACTACAGACGAAATAAACCACGAGATAAGCTAGTTATTAATGGTACACTGTCGACATAGGACAAGATAATCTAGTGAATACACTGCAGACTACAAACGAAATAGACCATGACATAAGTTAGTTATTAATGGTGGACTGTCGACATAGGACAAGATAACCCAATGAATACCAATACACTGCAGACTACAGACAAAATACACCACGAGATAAGCGAGTTATTAATGGTAGACTATCGACATAGGACAAAGATAATCTAGTGAATACAAATACACTGCAGACTACAGACGAAAGAGACCTCGAGATAGGCTAGTTATTAATGGTAGACTGTTGACATAGGATAAGAGAACCCGATGAATACCAATACACTACAGACAACAGACGAAATAGACCACGAGATAAGCTAGTTTTTAATGATACACTGTCAACATAGGACAAGATAATATAGTGAATAACAATACACTGCAGACTACAGACGAAATATACCACGAGGTAAGCTAGTTAGTAATGGTAGACTATCGACATAGGACAAGATAACCCGATGAATACCAATGCACTGCAGACTACAGACGAAATAGACCACGAGATAGGCCAGTTATTAATGGTAGACTGTCGACATAGGACAAGATAACCCGGTGAATACCAATACACTGCAGACTACAAACGAAATAGACCATGAGATAAGTTAGTTATTAATGGTAGACTGTCGACATAGGACAAGATAACCCGATGAATACCAATGCACTGCAGACTACAGACGAAAGAGACCTCGAGATAAGCTAGTTATTAATGGTAGACTGTCGACATAGGATAAAAATAATCTAGTGAATAACAATACACTGCAGACTACAAACGAAATAGACCATGAGATAAGTTAGTTATTAATGGTGGACTGTCGACATAGGACAAGATAACCCGATGAATACCAATACACTGCAGACTACAGACGAAAGAGACCACGAGATAGGCCAGTTATTAATGGTAGACTGTCGACATAGGACAAGATAACCCAATGAATACCAATACACTGCAGACTACAGACGAAAGAGACCTCGAGACAGGCTAGTTATTAATGGTAGACTGTCGGCATAGGACAAGATAACCCAATGAATACCAATACACTGCAGACTACAGACGAAAGAGACCTCGAGACAGGCTAGTTATTAATGGTAGACTGTCGACATAGGACAAGATAGACAAGATAACCCGATGAATACCAATACACTGCAGACTACAGACGAAAGAGACCTCGAGACAGGCTAGTTATTAATGGTAGACTGTCGACATAGGACAAGATAACCCGATGAATACCAATACACTGCAGACTACAGACGAAAGAGACCTCGAGACAGGCTAGTTATTAATGGTAGACTGTCGACATAGGACAAGATAACCCGATGAATACCAATACACTGCAGACAACAGACGAAATAGACCTCGAGATAGGCTAGTTATTAATGGTAGACTGTCGACATAGGACAAGATAACCCGATGAATACCAATGCACTGCAGACTACAGACGAAAGAGACCTCGAGATAAGCTAGTTATTAATGGTGGACTGTCGACATAGGACAAGATAACCCGATGAATACCAATGCACTGCAGACTACAGACGAAAGAGACCACGAGATAGGCCAGTTATTAATGGTAGACTGTCGACATAGGACAAGATAATCTTAACAGCCGAGTAACTATAAATAAAATTCACATACACATAATGATGTTAGTATTTTTATAGTTTATACAGATAGCTAATAGTAGACTAGACGAGTTAATACATACACTTACATGATGGCCCTATTGAGAATAACTGACCTGGTCATGCTTTATGTAGACAAATTGCAGACATACGATTCTATACCCTATTCATCAAGTAGACGACAAAATGGTCTAATTAATAAGTAAACAATGTTGGGAAGTCAACAAGAAATGAGTAACATAGAACAAAATATAAAAAAAGCAAAGAATCACCACCTGGCCAAATAAAACATCAGGATGGCTTACTAATGTAACTACTTTCTCTTTAAGAACACCTTATAGTGTTATTTTAAAATCTTTTTCCCGCTAATACTGTTTCATCATTGTTGTAAGTCACGTTGCACGCAAAGTTGTCATGAAATAATGTTCTGTTAAATCCGAACAAAGACACATTGTGCACAGTAACAGTTTACATAAACAAGTAATAATTATTCCTTCTGTTTGCTACATTCTCCCATCCCCAGAAATCAGCGACGTATCCTAGATTTACGGATGAAGTGAAAAGGGGCGGCCAACCTAATGCTGAAAATGTACTCCAATATTTTCATCTCCTCTTGAATCTGACTCCGCTCGTTTCATTAATGAGCGGTTTTCCTTGATACGAGGTACAGTGATTCAGATCTGCTACTGCACATTCACTCTTCATATTAACATCCCAAGCAATGACGAGCAACAGATGCTCTATCTAATGAGTTCAAAAGACGCGAAAACACAATGACTCACCTCAAATATTCAAGACATAATACCCCCCGTACAAAGGTTCAAATCTCAATTTCATACTTTTAAATCACATTGTAAATCATAGCCAAATGAGTGAAATGATCTCAGAGCGACGCTAATCGCCGGTGATTTATTTATCTACTACGATAACAATTAAATATGCAAAATAGAAAGTTGCTATTTACCTCTTTGGAATGAAATACATATAATCCCCACATAGTATTTATATTCATGAATATATATTTATATATATAAATACTGACACTTGCACGCTGAAATCGCCCAGTACATACAAACGACAAGCACAGTAGTCAAGATTCAGCGTACTGGATGGCTATCGTCAGAGAGTGCGCGATACCTGTCTGTAATTAAGACTGTTTGTATACTATTGCACATGGTTCCTCAGCCTTACAACACTGGCATAGTGACAGGCTAGAAGCCTCTCTGTGGGAGGAGAAACTTGAAACTTGGGGGATTTATTGTATATTGCTTTCATTAACTTGTGGAATTGTTGGAAAAGGGTGGTGATAACCAGATGGAGTCCACAAAGGGGCGGAATCTCGATCAATTAAATTTCCATATTACAATCCATATATAGGTGAAATAATATCGAAAATTTTACCTCTAGAAGGTTATCATACTGTAGTGATGATATCAGCATATTACTATATCACAATAACTTGGCAATAGGTATCTTTTACGATACGCCAGGTTTCTCTACGATATTTCTGAAGATACTGCAAAAAGCTCATCGATCAGTTATGCTATATTGACAGTTTGTCGGGTATTGTAGGAAATGATCGTCTGGGGCCTATGACATTTCATTACACACCACATTATACATACATGTAAGATTTATAACAATTGATAGTTGGTCAGTTGAAGCAGATACACTTTCAATTGGATTCAGCGCACGTAGTTTCTTGATTTGAAATAGTGCAATAGATACTAAAATCGATATTTAAAATTATCTTAAAATTCATTTGATGTTATGAACTTATCCGTAGACTACGAGATGTCGGAATCGGTATGTATGAAGCATTAAATCATGAACACATGAGACTTGTTCGATACAATATCAAAGACAAATGCACCGGAATGGTTTTTAACAATTTAATCTATATTTAGCAGTAATTGTTTACATACGTACTTATACGTATCGTGGAGGATTTTCTGACCATGCCGTATCCATGACATTAAAATACATCGTAAAACAAATTGCTTCATACTTCAACTGGGCTTTATTTTTGTTAAGAAATACCGAAGAAAGTGGGAAGGGGTTGGAAGCTTTTTCTGTTTTAGTAGAAGTATTTTAAGATATCCATTCATTTTACTCTCTTGATTGTGATAAACAGATGCCGATGGTTTTTTTAACATACAGCTATACACGAATTTATGTCTAAATGACGTCAACATTCCCTTGTGCTTTTAATAAAATACATCGAATAAACTCAGAGCATTAAACTACAAAACATACATGAAGAAAACTTATGAAAATTGTATATATTAATTCAATAAGGAATTCAAAACGAGAAACCCCAGTGGGCCTATATTGCACTCGAGTGAATATTAATACCTGAAAAATAAATGGAAACCTGATGCCGAACGAAAGACGTCGGAGAAACACTGAGAGTTCAGCTTTTGGGTTTTGATGAATTAATATAAATTGAGAATGCAATCAATTATCCCTTTTTATTGATTGCAAATTATCAACTACCTAAACACCTTCCTAACGAAAACAACATTTCCCCTTTCTTTATGTACAGTCGGAATAGTAAAATGCTAAGATGCTGACACCTCCCTACAAACAACCTGAGAATCAAGTATGAGGTCATTTATTACATGTCACTGTAACTAACTTAAAATCATTTCAACATTCCTTTTTTACCTTTTGTCCTTTCATAGTAATAATGAACTTGAATATGAGCATGTATCTCACATTTAACATATTTTGAGTCTCTTTTGAGTTTGTGCATAATGCATATGAACTGTGTGTAACATATTAAATATTTGAAACGGTTACAGCGTAGCTATTCAATATTTCAATACATCTTGATATATATTATGGCTTGCGCGTGACATTCATGGAAAGAAATAAGTGAAGATATATAGCCCTGGGTCTAACCAAGATCAATCAGAACTTACTCTTCTATGTAGCATCTGTTACACTGACGACATGTAATATAGTGTGGGAGCTGCAGCATTGTAGCACGTTTCATTAACAATCACATGTAAGTTGATATAAAGACTGTACTTAGTATGCATTTCTTTGCAGCAGAGCTTAACATTTAATACACCAATCAATAAGCCTCCTTATCTGTTCAAACAGTGTAACTATAACAAGATATGTAAGTTAAAGAAAATCATTTAAAACATATCTTGCCTCTTATACAGAAGATACATTGTATACATGTACAAAGCATGTTATTAATTGTTCCTATATGCAATGTTATAAGTAGGGGATAGTACATTGTGCATATCTAGAGATTTACATGTACAAAGCATGTTATTCATTGTTCCTATGTGCAATGTTGTAAGTAGGGGATAGTACATTGTACATATCTAGAGATTTACATGTACAAAGCACGTTAATCATTGTTCCTATGTGTAATGTTATAAGTAGAGGCTGGTACATTGTACATATCTAGAGATTTACATGTACAAAGTATGTTATTCATTGTTTCTATGTGTAATGTTATAAGTAGAGGATGGTACATTGTATATATCTAGAGATTTACATGTACAAAGCACGTTAATCATTGTTCCTATGTGTAATGTTATAAGTAGAGGCTGGTACATTGTACATATCTAGAGATTTACATGTACAAAGTATGTTATTCATTGTTCCTACGTGTAGTGTTATCAGTAGAGGCTGGTACATTGTATATATCTAGAGATTTACATGTACAAAGTATGTTATTCATTGTTCCTATGTGCAGTGTTATAAGTAGAGGCTGGTACACTGTATATCTAGATATTTATATGAGCAAAGCATGTTATTCATTGTTCCTATGTGCAATGTTAGAAGTAGAAGCTGGTACATTGTATATATCTAGAGATTTACATGTACAAAGTATGTTATTCATTGTTCCCATGTGCAGTGTTACAAGTAGAAGCTGGTACACTGTATACCTAGATATTTACAAGTACAAAGCATGTTATTCATTGTTCCTATGTGCAATGTTAGAAGTAGAGGATGGTACATTGTATATATCTAGAGATTTACATGTACAAAGCACGTTAATCATTGTTCCTATGTGTAATGTTATCAGCAGAGGCTGGTACACTGTATATCTAGATATTTATATGAGCAAAGCATGTTAATAATTGTTCCTATGTGCAATGTTATAAGTAGAGGACTGAACATTGTATATATCTAGATTTACATGTAAAAAACATGGTAATAATTGTTCCTATGTGTAGTGCTATAAGTAGAGGCTGGTGCATTGTATATATCTAGAGATTTACATGTACCAAGTATGTTAATTATTGTTCTTATGTGTAATGTTATAAGCAGAGGATGGTACATTGTATATATCTAGAGATTTACATGTACAAAGCATGTTAATTATTGTTCCTATGTGTAATGTTATAAGTAGAGGATGGTACATTGTATATATCTAGAGATTTACATGTACAAAGCACGTTAATCATTGTTCCTATGAGCAATGTTATAAGTAGAGGATGGTACATTGTATATATCTAGAGATTTACATGTACAAAGCACGTTAATCATTGTTCCTATGAGCAATGTTATAAGTAGAGGATGGTACATTGTATATATCTAGAGATTTACATGTACAAAGTATGTTAATAATTGTTCCTATGTGTAATGTTATAAGTAGAGGATGGTACACTGTATATCTAGAGATCTACATGTACAAAGAGTAACAACATTTATCAAGAGACAATTGAACTTGTTTGATATGGTTTAACTCAGAAACAACAGTAAATTAAACAGAAAGATTGAAGCTTTCTATGTATAATGTGAAGTCAAAAACAACAGACAAATAGGGAGAAAAGGTCTGAGAAATATTTTATTAAAAGACAATACAGCTTGCTGTAAAGTACTTTTTATTTTAGAGAATTTTAATTTTTATGTTAAGACCTCAAAGTCAAAGTCACAAAGTCAGAAAATTTGGCATGAATCGAAAGCTATAGTTACAAGGAATATAGAGCTTTTTATGACAGCCATATATCTACTATTAAAAAGATATGGCAAAGGATAAAGTCCTTGAAACTTATTTCAATAGCAATGTCAATATTACATTCATCAAATACGGTCAAGGTTTCACTTTCTGAAAACTGACTACATTGTATTAAGTCAAAGGACACAGTCACAAAGTAAGAAATATATATCAGTTAAAAGCTCTAGTCACAAGGGATACCAGTCCTGAGTATGAAAGTCATATCTCATTACTACTGAAAATGTAGGCCAAGGCAAAATTGACTCTTAAGTAATGGACAAAGTCACAAAGTAAGAAAATATGATATAAATCAAAAGCTCTTGTCACAAGGAATAGATACTAAATATGAGAGCCCTTTATCTTACTATTCATTTGTTGGTTGATTGACATGTGTTTTACGTCACATTCAAAAATATTCCAGTCATATTGTGGCATGGGAGCTGGTGGTAAGAAACCACTAGATCATAGCGGCACAATCTGGGAACTGCACCTGCATTGCAATCCATGCCAAGCACTTAATCATTACATTCAGTAAAATTACTACTCAAAGATATAAATAAGGTTAACATTTTTGAAAATAAATTCTGAGATTGAGTTCAAAAGTAAGAAAATTTGTATCAACTACATGTAAAAGCTCAAGCTCTAGTCACAAGAAAAATGGATGAGAAATATGAAAGGCATATGTCTTACTGTTCAAAATATATACCATGGTTAAATATCATAAATAACCCTTAAGTCAAGATCAAAGTCAAAAGACAACAAAGTTCTGTATCAACTGAAAGATATTTTAATGAAAAATGTACGTATGAGATATGAACACCCTTTCTTATATAGTAGAAGGGTTGGTGTCATTTGAAAAAAACTTTAAACTGCTGTTTTCTGCATCCACCACTGCAAACACCAACATCAATGCTGACAGTAAGACATTAGCTCCCCTAAACATTTGTTCTAGGGAGTTTCACCAAAACACAGAAATTTTTATACATAAACATGATCTTGACACACAGTCAAACTCACAGAGTGGATGAAATGAAGAGGTATTCTGAAATTAAGCTAACTTCCATGAGAAATATACTTCAAATACCAACATCACATGTCAGAAGGTAACATAGCTTGCCAGGCAGGTGACCATTTGGAATGATAATTATTAGCCTAAGGCATTGTTAAATGAGTAGAATATCAATGATAATGTCTACAGATCAACAGTGGTTGTCAGGAAAATAGGATCTCTGGTATAATCTAATGATGTTGTTTGTATCTTAACAATGATAGATACGAAAACTAAATTCAAAGTCAAGGTCACATCATCCAAAATTATTGTACCAAAGGGAGGTTTTGTTACAAGAAATAAATATATAAAATAATGAAGGTTAAAAGTTTTTTTCAAGGTTTAAGTTATTGAATAGCAGGTCAAAGTTCAGGGTCAAAGTCATCAGTCAAAATGTTAAGTAATCAGCGAAGCTCATAAGAAATTAAGATTTAAATATGAAAGCCCTATCATTGACTGATAAAAATTTAAGTTTATGAAAATGTTCTAGGTCAATGTCAAAAGGTCATTGTACCCAATGAATGGTCACAAGGAATACATGCAATGAAATATTTAAGCCCAATCTCTATCTGCTCACGAGTTGTGATCAAGGTTAATGTTTCTAAAAAGCAGGTCAAAGTCAAGGTTACAAGTTAAAAACTTTGGTACCAATTGAAATGTCATTTCACAGGTAATACATGTACACATGTGAAATATCAAAGCCCTATCTCTTGCTGTTCATAAGTTATGACCAAACTAAAAGTTTCAGAATAGCAGTTCAAAGCCCAGGGAGAAGCAGAGTTGTCAAAAACTTTTTCATCATGTCAAACATTTGTTATGACTTACTAGGAGAAATTGTCAGATTGGATGAAAACTTGTTAAAGGAAATACATTTACATTGAAAATGGTATATTTATAAGATACAGTTTAATCTGGGGCCAGTTGTTTGAAACTTTAACCACTGGTTAAGCTTGCCAATGGTTAAATTTCATCTGACTATATCTTTGAAACGAAAGAAGACTTTAAGTCTTTGTCTATGTAATGATTTGTAGCATATGAAACAAGCTTTGTAATATAATTTAGATTTTTGTACAGAAATCTTATAAATTAAATTAATTGTCTCTAAAATTTTAACCACTGTTTACCTTAGCCGATGATTAAAATTTCGAACAACTTACCCTAGTCAATATTTTGGCAAAAACAAAGTTGAGAATTTCACCAGATTATTAAGTGTCTTGGTGACCATAAATTCTTTTAGGTGATTCACAGTACCATGTGTAAAAGGCAATATCAGACATTTGATGTTTCATCACTCATGGCATTAAATAATTGTGAATGCAGACCAAGGAGTGGAGTGTTAAGACATTAAATACCCTATAAAAGTATTTTATTAAGCATTCTGAGAGTACTGTATGGCAAAAAAATAGTCCCCTACCCGCAGGAAAGTTTGTTGATGAGAACAGAATGCAAACTTCATACATAATCTGTTAAAATTTCAGTCTAAAAGTATTAGTCAAAATATTTCCAAGTCCTAAATATGTAAGGCAAATTATTATGTTAAAAGCATCTGCAAACAAGACAAAAACAAACTGCAAAAACTTTTTGCATTAATTTGCAAAGTCCAAGGGCCATAACTCAGCAAAACATTAACAAACCAGAACAAAATTCAAATTCAATCTGTAACTTGTCATGGTAAATCAATGTAGCAAATATTAAATGAACATATGTAAGCATGACTAAAACAAACTGTGGAAAACTGAATTTATGCATTAATTTTCTAAGTCCAAGGATCATAACTCAGCAAAAAATTAATGTAGCGGAACAAAATTCAAACTTGATCTGCAATTTGCCATGATTAAGCAATGTACCTAATATCAAATGATAATCTGCAAGCATGATGAAAAAAAACTGTCCAGAAAACTGATTTGTAGGACTGACAGACAGACAAACAGACAAATGCAAATTTGAAGTCCCCTTTGACAAAACTCCCCAGTTGGGGACTAAAAACTTCCTCCACAATGTGAGAAACCATACTTCAAATTTTTAAAAGTTAATGAATCTTTAAAACTTCATGTGTACTTAAAGGTTAACCCTCATTTCTTAAAAAAAACACTGACTTGTTCTGTTTTTCTTTTACATGTACCAATACAGTGCTTGCATATAAAGAATCACATACATGTGCATAGATAATTATACAATAAATCCCTGTTAATTAGATTTCTATAAATAGATTTGTCAAATGGAGAAAGACGTGAAATTTCAAGTAACTAATATTTATTGATATGAGATAGAGTAATAACACATCAGGAACAATGTTTAATCTGGCCTGTTAAAGGGGGAATGAATCCTGATTGATAAGACACTTAGAAATCTAATAACTCACCGTCAATCACAGTGTATCAATAGCACTATATCATCAATCACGCTGTCACAGAAGAATTGTGTGAGCAATGTCCAAACAAATTTCTTCAATCACATTGCAGTAGGGATATTGTCTCAGCTTATGACAGACTCTGTGCCTATCACACTACATATCATGTGAATTCAGCTGCCTCTACTGACTGCACACACACAGAAGCTATGAGAGAGTGCTGTACACTTTTTTGATGGAGCAACTTTCTCAGAGGAGATCTGTTTTACCCCATGTCTATCACTAGAAAAGGAATAAACATACAAGAATATATGTAGTACTGGTAAATGTGGAATATATATCAAACATTTTCCATAATGTATTATGAATTACTTCATAATTAGATTTCAAAATAAACCCAGATATCAGGAATCAAAACTAAGTTTTATTATATTTTTACAATGCAACTGAATGGTTATGGATTATATAAGGTATGATAAATCATATTTAGTAATTGAATGTTCCTCTTTCCTGGGAAGAAGATTTCTGCCAAAATTACACATGATAGAGTCACTAGGCCAAAAATATAAAACTATGATGAGTAAAGAAACCAGGAGGTCCAGATGGAACAAAGCCTGCAGATCTACAAGAATTTGGACATGTAAAATCCATATTGTCTAGTGATAACATTTTAGAAATGATATGAAACAATCAAGGTATCAATAAATAGCTCTGGTCATAAACAACCTATGTATGGTGTATCAAAGCCCCAGCTCTATTGTTTCAAAAGATACAGCTACAATTAAACTTTTTTAAAAGTAGGTCAAAAGTCAAGGTCAAGGTCACTAGGTCAAAAATCATGACATGATTTGAAAGCTCTAGTCATAAGGTACCTGTGTGTGAAGTATCATTATTACTCTTCTTAGTTGCTAAGATTTTGCTTCAACCAGAAACGCAACCAAAATGTTGACAGAGAAACATCCAGAAGGACACACACAGTAACAGAGAGACATCACCATTCTACAAACCGAAACTGCTTTGCAATCTGACCAAATATGTAAATACAAAGTTTTGAAGGCCCGAAAATTTGTGGATTGACAGAGCATTTCATGTTAAATCCACATCAAACTTCCCTGTGGATGACTTATTAGGGATGATGTAGGGATAACAATTTATTACGTTTCCAAAAGGTTTTTGCAAGTTTATTAGTTGAAAATGAAAAACTTGAGATATGATGCAGTTGCACAATGGACAAAAGACAATCATAACACCATTGTTACTGGAGCTTTTGCTTCAAATGATCTAAAACATAGGCAGATGTACAATACAGTAGCTTTATTTCACACTGATATTTATGAAATGAATTACACCTGAAGCTTTAGGAAAGAGTGTGAATCAATATTATACCTTTGTTTTATAAATCCAGTGAAATGTACTCTATAATTCACCAACTTTTACATATACAATGATTTTAAACTAAAATTAATACTTTTAGACATAAAGGAGAAGTCGAAAATGTAAGTTAACAGGCAGACGCCAAACAAAAAGTGATCAGAAAAGTTTATTTTAGATAAAAGGTGATAAATCCGAGATAAACTAGAAAACTGACAAAGTAATGAACAGCTATCCTCTTTTACCTTGACCTATGACTCTGAAATTTATAAGCTTGTTCAATCCATCATTTTTCATCTTCAGTGTTTGCAAAACTCACCAGACTGACACAAACATTGGTAAAAACTGGATTGGTCTTGTAAAGTTTTCACTATTATCTCATTGAAATATGAAGTTTTATGAGTATCCTGTAAGCCTACTGTCCGTGCCACTCACTCTGGAAACTGGAAAATCTGGATTTTCAGTTATTCATCTCCAGAATAATTTCAAAAAGGCATAACCATTCTACATCGGCGACGTCACGTCAAAATTAACACAGAAAATGCCCTATCTAAAATGATTTTTTCCCTATAAAATATGAATGCTTCTTCGTAGAAACATATAACATACACCAAAAGTTACGACTAAACAAGATCTGTCGATTGATATTAATTTTGTAAACTATTTAAAAGACAAATAAGTGAAAATCCAGATTTTTCGGTTTACAAAGTGAGTGGCGCGGACAGTAGTTAAGTTTCATACACATACAATACATTTGTATGTTAAGTACATAAAGCCATATTGAGCTACTGCATCACAAAGTGCTAATGGACAGATGGACTGACAGATAGATGTGATTCCTATAAGACACCTGCATGAATTCAGGGTCTTAACATTGGGGTATAAGCATTCTTATGACATTTACAATTAAATCTTCTTTAAAGGCATAACTCTTAAATAAAACATGGAAGTAGTAAAAATTTAACTGAACCTGTTCATCTCAAATGTTCCTCTCAAAAACAAGTTTACAGTCAGTGTTGCATGCAACACTTGTCCCCTGCCACAACCTGTACCTTCGAAGTGATTAATACATGTACCTTATTAGCAACATGAAACAGTTTTGTGAATTTAGTAACTTTTTGCACGATTTAATAAGAAATAACATTGAATTCTATTAAGTTTATATCAAATTCAAGTGAAATTGACAGCAAAAATATAGCATTGTTTTATTCATATTTGGCATCAGTATCTAAAATCATCATCTGGAAACTGAAACAGTGATGAATCACTATTTTCAGTAATATGTCTGCTACTGAAATATGCTGATGTCTATTTTAAGTAGCAGTCACCCTTAACATTTACTTTTTGACCCCAAATCTATCCCACCCTAGAATTGTACATAAGCCAGCATTGTATGAAGTTTAAAAGAAATCAATTATTCTTAACTCAACTTATTATGTGGTAACGGAAATGCAGTGATAAATGTCTATTTTTAGTAACAGTGATCCTTGAAATCCTTTAAAAGAAATCAATCATTCTTAACTCATTCTTATCTAGCAAATAAAATGCAGTGATAAAATGTCTATTTTCAGTAACAGTGATTTTTAGAATTGACCTTTTGACCCCAAATCAATCCCACCCTAGATCATCAACTAGTATTATATGAAGTTTGAAAGAAATCAATATCATTCCTAACTTAAGTTATCATCTGGAAACCGAAATACAATGATAAATGTCTAATTTTAATAAGAGTGACCCTTAGAGTTGACCCCAAAATCAATCCCACATTATATCTTTATTTAAGCTATGATGTGTATGAAGTTTGAAGCAAATTGGTTATTCCTCTATGAAGTTATTGTGTGGAATCCGGACAGACAGATGGACGGACAGACAGACAACGACAAACACTATCCCTCCAGTTTCAATGGGAGGGGACTAAAAAAATGAAAATAGTTATTGTGAAAAATGGACAAATCGACAGATGCACAAATTGAAAGATGCACAGACAGACAAATTAACATGAGCACAACTTAATAAATACATTTCTCCCTGTCTCTGCAAGACGGTGGTATCATAAATTATGTAATGTACATATGAATTCTTTAATGCTTTCTTACACATACTTGAAACATGGTTTAAAGTGATGAGGAGAAAAAATATGGCAAGCTTCGACATAGATGAAGAAGAAAGAAATTATCTATATCTTTAACACCATTTTCATATCACACAATACTAAAGAACAGTATGTTTTAACCTTGAATGGGCACAATATAACAGAATACTATTTCACATTTCACTTCATGAGCCTTAGTTCACTGATAATATTTAATTCACTATTTGGCATCTTTTCTTACAAACAAATTGTTTCATGGCAAAAAACTTTTAAAAAGATTGGAAACAAAGCCCTTCAGATATTTATGTACTCCATATATTTATGTGCATTCAAACCTCTTACAACAAAGAATACATAAAATTATACTGTTTATACTTAAAGATAAAGTGTTCTGAGTTAAACTATGTATTACCCCCTTAACATAACAAATAATTAAGCTTCAGTCTGTTGCAATAAAAAGAAGAACCACAGCAATTCAAAGAGTGTTTTATTCAGTAAAATGATCTTTCTTTTAAATATACAATATCCAGCTATATATGAACTACTGAGAAGCCTATGTATTATTGATTATTCAGGGTGCTAAAGAGGTAATTATAGGATATTGACTTTCTAGCATAGAGGAAAGTATGAGACATCATGGATCATACAAACTCAGATATATTAATACAGGTTAAAGCCTAGTAGTCTCCCACAAGAGGCCCAAATGGCCTTAAATATCAATAACAAAGAGCCTCAACCTTGTCCTAGGAATGATCTTTTCACACCAAAATCCATATGTTGATAGTATTGCCTAATTGTATAATGTACAGCAATTTAACTTGACATACTTAAATAGCTAATTACCAATAAAAAAAGGATTAGCTCAATCAGTTTTTCCCTCTATAAATGTTGCACAAATCCATCCACTAAAAATAAAGTGAAATGAGGACAAAATCATATACAATATATCTGTTGAATTGGTTTAATGTTGTATATATTTATTTATATAACAATAAAGGTTCTGGGATAATGATGTCACTTTGACATTCTGCATGAATCATTGCTGTAGGGATGCTTGGTTTAGAGATTTTGATGCCTTGATTAAGCTTGTGCCTTGTTACATTCCTATTGCAGTGGCAAACCCTGATGTTACTTATATAAAACAAACAAGATGTGTTTGTGAAACATGAATGCCCCCAGCAACAACAATGTCCAAATACTGCAAACTGTGCAATGTCCTTTTTCTTGATTACATGTACACCCCATCCAATGGTAATATGCATGTGAAATATGAAAGCCTTATCTCTTATAATGATTCAAAAGTTATAACCAATGTTACAGTTTTTGAAATGAAGGTCAAAAGTCATATTCAAGGTCATGAGGTCATAAATTATTGTAGTGAAGGAAAGACTTTTTCACAAGGAATATTAATATCCATGTGAAATATGAAACCACTACCTTTTACGACTCAAATGTTATAACAAATGTTAGTTTTTGAAATGTAGGTCAAAGCTAATGTAGAACTTTAAGCTTAAGCAAGCTTGCAAGATCAATGACCTTAAAATAATTTGAAAGGGTTTTATCAGCGGATTATGCATGCTGAATATGAAGTCTTTATCTCTCATGGTTCAAAAGTTGCAGTGACGGTTAAGTTGACATCAGACAGACAAACAAACAGACAGACAAGACAAAAACAATATGTTCCTGATCTATTGATGGTATAAGTCACTAATGAGTCTCATTATTATTTATTATGTAAAATGGGACAAAAATGGTAGCATTTGAGGATCAGCAAAAGTCACATATATGTACAATTTAAAGTTTCTGATTGATTTTGTGCTTCTTTATATGTCACATTTCATTAAATTGATATTCTAGAAGACTCAAAGTTTGCTAAATACATTACAATGGGATTGCTCCTTCTGAACAAGTACTTCAAATAATCATTTTCTGTTACTTTTTCAAATACTTTGATTTAACATATAGTTGTCAGGTATTTTGAGAAGACCATTCCTGTAAGGTTTCCATATGGTTGCAAGATGTTCATGATGGCAGTATAACTGCTGACAAATGGGAATGATTTTGTCATACTGATAACATCATTTTGCTGAGTTTCATCAAAATCACCTTAGAAGCTATAATTATAAAGGAAATCCAGTGACTGCCAATTACATGTAGTAATGGTAGTTTAACAGATATAGAGACAGATAGATATAATGTCAAGTGTGACTAGTTAGCATACAGGAGATTCTTCCTTGTCATGGATGCCTCATCAACTCCTTTCATGATCCATCTTTCGATCCCCTTTTCATATTTGACCTCTTTAATCTAAGAACTTATATCTTATTGTGATGTTCTTATTTCTTTGAGTCTAACCACTTTGTATTATTCCATTTTAATCATAGTTTTTGATTGCATGAAATTTAATTGGAGATACTTCCCTTTTCCGCCACTTTGGAGGTGATAACTGCTGCAGGTTTTGCTCTTTATTCATACCAATTCTATTGAATGTTTCTTAGAAAGTTGTCTATATTTTCACCTCTCTAAAAACATTTTGACATTGTTTAATGGAATTAGCATTGTATAAATATTGCCAAAATTGAAGTAGCATCCTTAGTTTGAAGAAAGTCCTTACACAATATGGTTGGTTTATGCACAGTCATATACCTCCAACATGGCAGAAAAGGGAAGTAACTCCAGTTAAATCTTATGCAATTGAAAACTATCTCTTTATTATAGAAAAAAATGTTCGCTGAATAAATAATATGTGGTAGAAAGCATATCAGCTCAGAAAGTTCAGTTTACAGAAGATTATACAAAACATTGAAAATTCTAGGATTAAATCACAAGCTGGCTATCACTCTCTAACCCTGCCTCCAACTGGCAGTTAAAAACAAACTTTGCAGTATACATGCAGTCACAGGCATATCGGCTCAGAGAATCTACACGGTTCATGTAAGTAATACTAACAGTAACATTACAAGTGTAGTACTGGTCAGGGCGTTAAAATCCGCATGGTATATCTGGACGATTGCTATTTTTGTTACTTATCGACCATTTCAAGTAATTTTCACTTTATATGCACAATTTGAAAGAACAAAATCTTCTGAAACTGACATATGACGATGGACATTTTAAAATTTGTTCATGTGACATGATTTTAACCAACCATATGGATTTACCTCACATCCAGATTTACCGGTACCTTCCTGACCAATAGAGTTCATTAGTCTGCAAAACGTGACTTTGCATTTGTGATGTGTACATGCATACACTTCAGCAACTGACACAGTTTTGTAAAGAAAAACACATGGCAATCTTGAATTGGGCTTCTTTGCCATTTGCCACAAATGCAAAGTCATGTTCAGTGAGATCTGACACAGGGGTCAAAATTAGCAGTGGTCTGGTGGCCGTGGCCATTGGAATTTCCGTCGGGCCAGCGAAATGTATTTTCCAGAAGTCCGGGTGGCTTGTAGAAAATTTGGAAACATGTGTTCTACATTTATCAATATATACTTGGAACGATATTCCTTGGGATATCTTTTACCTTTACACTTTATTCATTCGTATCTTGAACGAATTAGTAATTGTAATATCCCCTATACTTAGTGAAGTCATCCCAGGGTTTGTAAAGGGTCGGTTACCCTTACAAAATGATCCATAAAACATCAATTTGATATTGATTCAATGATTGTTGACAATACCAAGGATGATGTGGTGTTACCATTGTCTGCTGACGGTGTGAAACTGCAGAAAAGTAAACTTGTAACATTTTCCAAAGAGGGAAAAAATATAGTTTCTAATATTTGTGTTACAGTATTAGATATTCACACCAAAATGAAAAATATATTGAATTTCAAAATATTGTCTTTCTTTTAAATATTTCATATATGTGTCATAACAGACCAGTGAAATTCTAGTCAGGGCAGTTGAATTCATTACCATTAGCTGGCCTGATGGACCACCAGGTTGAAATTAAAAAAAAAAAAGTTAAATTCAACCCCTTTGACATCTTACATGTACTGTATACCAGTGTACTTAATTTAAGCCTAGAGGAATATTTTAAGCCTAGACACACCTAGAGGCGCCCAGGGGTTGCCTATGGTCTAATTATGTTAATGTTTACTTCCATTACGTCAATTATACAAAATATTATACTTGAGGGAATTTCAGGTTTGAAAAAGTTGATTATTTTCCATTTATTAACGATTTCTGGTCAACACTTCACTTCGTCCACCATTAACAAAAAAAGATAACTCCAATTCACACTGGCAGTAAACCAAGTAGAGCAGGTCGGGCGAAGATCGTGCTAATTTACCACTGTATACACATATGATGAATTGGAAAATCTTAATTGTTGCGTTTTCAAATAAAACAACAGCTAGTTGGAAAATATATTGCTATGATTGAGTAAGTTAAAGTTCAAATATTGAACTGTAGTTTACAAGTTCACTGTGCAAACGATTATTTGTCGCCAGTGGCTTGTAAATCCTGATACCGGCTGGTATTGCTAAAATCCCAACTTCTGATGAAGAATGTCTCTCCGACTCCCACTAACCATCGATATCGAAAGTGGGAGAAGGGCAGAGAATCTTGGACTATAGAGTTCTTATGTCAAATCATGGTCCTAATATTCAATTAGTTGTCAATTATTCTCCCGGCCTGATATAAACATGTGCTCAATCATTCAGTGAATGTTCTTTATTATAATCTAATCTGCTGCATGAACACAGTTCAAAACATGTGCGATAATTTTCCTATGGAACAGGCGGCACAGTAACGACAGACTTCAAAGAAGTAACTTAGAAGAGGAATTTGTATCATTGCTATTGGCATGGCATTGTTTATAGCTTTACAACATACTGACATAGTACTTAGTTGTGGCCACTTTAAAAAGACAGAGTAAATTTATCTAAAATAAGTACAACATGCATTATACATTAAAAAGATTATGTAGTTTATTAAAAATATTAGTTTCACGATTACATTTCTACGCGGAGTACTTACTGTGCAATGAAAATACCACTTAGTTTGATATCCTCTTTACCAAATATCGAGATATTGACATTTCTAAGGACGCATGCGTCTCGTCGATTACACCGGAAATATTCGTCAAGCGTTTACTTAACGTTGAGCGCCGAAATACAAAGCAGAAGCATGGACCAGAAAGTTACAAATGTCAACAACCCTATTGTTTTCTTTGATGTGACAATAGGAAATACGGTACCTGAAGTGTCATTTCAAAGTTTTAATCGACAATCTGCTCACTTCATGAAACGAATAATCTCAGTCTGAATAAATGTAGACCTGCCGGCAGCCGGCACGTCAGGGTGTACAGCGGGTGTACAGTCATAGTTTCAATATTTCGTCCTTCCAGTTCTTGTTTATATCCCACACAAATAAGCAACCAATAGAAACAACTTGTGGGAAGGGCGAAATATTGAAGCTAACCAGTGAATCGAAACAGCACCCTTGGGGAAAAACTACAAATGATAAAAATGCCCTATTGATTTGTTGGACTACCTAAACTCAGAAACGACAGGGTAAACACCATAGACTATGGCATAGTCTCTACTGATGCTATAGCAGTTTCAGGACGTTTTGGGGGGTTTTTGGTCGATAACTATTTTTTTACGCTACGAAAATGTTTGATATTTGGCAAAAATAATGATTGACTCTAAAGATAATTAAAAATGTAAAAAAAATTCAACATTTAGGTGTTTTTTTGTCTAAATGAGCCCCTTTTCCACACGAGGTTTCGATATCACTTTTCTTTGTTTACTGTAGCAGTTTCCGATCTTGACGGTTAATGCAGTATTGGGGCTCAGTATGGGATGTTAACATCATCGTTAAATAGACATACATTAATAATGAGTAAATAGTAAATCCACAGTCAAAGGAATTTTAATAAATGTTACACAGACTTGCCAAATAATAAGATTTGCTTTCCAGTAGGCTGACATCACTTCCCCAACGCGAGAAATAACAACAACACAATACAGACACAGAAAGTAAGGTGGAAATTATATTTTTTTCTTCAAAACCGAGCTAAACTTTTGCATACGATTATGAATATGAACAATTTTGGTGATATGGTGAACAATAGGCAAAAATATTTGATGGAAGTATCTCAAATAACGAGAGGACCGAAAACTGCTTTAGTCTGAAAACTGCTACAGTACCAGTACATGACTAACATGTACTTGATTGAGGACCCAGACTTGGATGGACTAGTCATAGATACCATCTCATTTGAGAGACAATCAGATGTGTAGTGATCTCAGTTTTCAGTAATCATTTTCAAGTATTAATAGGAACGTACTCAAAAATAATATTTGGGAATTCTTATTCTAATTTCTAAAGCAATGGTACTTAAGTATGCCCTCAGACTCGGTTATAAATATAAGCATATGCCTGCATATCACTAGGTACAGTACGGTCGCCGTGGAACTTAATTTTCCCACGAATAATCGTGGCCAAGTCACAAATTTACCTGTAGATGTCCACACTTTGAAAGGCCCCGGCCCAGGCCCCTAAATGAGAAACTAAAATAAAACCTGATCCAGGGCATGCCATATAGGCCCCAGAGGGTATCCTCATTGGACAAACTTCTTCAGATTGTATAAATCATCAAACCAAATGTATCAGAGTGATCTAGTAGGGTGTCTTCAGAAGTGACTGTGCTGTTATTTTTGGTTCCATTCTAAAATCTAATTTTAACACTTTTTAGACATCTTTTTGAACTTTTTTTGCACAAGTTGACCAATTTATTATCATGAGTTAAAAGATTCATTTCGAAAAGGTAGAGACTCAAGGTATTGGTTGATTGTTTATAATTTAACATCAATCCACAATTATTCCATGTATATAGTGACGGCATCTGCCTGATGCATTGTATAGAAATTTATTCCTTTGCAATGGACCCATCCAAAGCAGTGATGGATCTTTTACATGTCACTGTAGGCTTGACATGGGACCTCAGTTTTTACTGTCTTATCCAAAAGACGGGACACAGATGCACCCACTGCGTCATAAGGCAAGCACCTCATCTACTAAACTGCACCTGTTTAAAGTCATGGTATTGTAACACACTGAGATATACCCCCTGGTAGGATGCCCCATATATTCTTCAGTGTAGATCTTTTTTTTTTTCAAACTAACACAGTTCATGAAGAATAAAACATGCAGACTTTATGAAGTGGTAAAGCATTTGACTTTTGGTGCAGGTTAACTTTGATAAATTTCAGGATTATACCACCATATTTAAGTGGCTGGTTACTTTTTGCTGCTCTGCATGTGTGTTGTTGAAAGCAATGCATATTCCAATCAGTTAGTTTGAATGAGACATCTTTCAGGATTTAAAAGTTATCACATGTCCACCATTGTTAACCATGAAAAATGTCATGCCAATTTGTTGTTAAAGAAAGTTTAATTCAATACTATTACATACTATATGCCTGGGAATGAAGCTTATGTCTCTGAATGAAACTATCAACAAAATCTTTTGAGATAAAATTCTTAGACTTAACAAACTAGATAAAACCTAAGTTTTGACCATAACAGTTGAACAGCAGTGCCCTGTTCTTGCAGTGCATAATTTGTATTGGTCAGAAAAATGCCTTCAGTGTATCATTCATTGTGAAAGTCGTTCTTTAACTATGGATGGTAGTACTGACTCTAGTTCTGCAGAATAAAATGAAAAAAATTATGTGAGAAAAGCTGTGCCATTAAGATAAAAGTTTTTATGTCAGCAAAGATGATAGGAGAATATTGATATATGTGATTTTTTTCTTTCAGGAGGTTGGCAGAATTAAATTTGAATTATTTGCAGACAAAGTACCTAAAACAGCCGAGAATTTCAGGTCTGATTTTGTCATTTAGTAATAAAAATGTCTGAAATAAATTTTTAAGGAAATAAGGACAGAAAGGGGTGAGAAAAGCATTAAACCATTTCAAATCTTCATATCAGTGACCAATACAGTGTATCAGATTGGGTTTGACCATCGGCCATTTGCCAATTAAAACTCCAGATGGCTGAAAAATGTGTCCTGTATCTGCCAAAATGGCCTACTATTTCTTTGTGAAGCGGACAGAATGGCTGACAGTTATCAATCTGAAACGGACAGTCTCTTGGTCAAGTTTGCATGCTGATTACTTTCCAACGATCGATTATATAATTATAATGTAAACCTCACATGTCAATTCTGTCTATCATCCTTTATATCTGCATTAAACTTCCTAGAGGATTTGAAAACTTTCTCGGCAGCCATTTCTCTAATTTTGTGGGAATTTTCGTTCCAAATATGGGGTAGACCACGTGACATATTACCGCGTGACGTATCACACATCATCTTTATTTAGAATTGTACTGTATAGTTTCCAAGATTGCTCGACCTATTTCCATATTGGCGCTTACATGTTAAAACAGGCCTTGATCGCGTGTGTTTCAAGTGTTTCACTACGATTTCTCCAAACAAGTCAGTATGTCATGTGGTCTTCCCCATATTTGGAAAAATTCCCTTGAAGTGCAATTGTGATTCACAATCAGCTTAAAGCGTTGAAGCCCTAACACACAGTAAACTACAAAATAATAACAAGTGTTAGGGCGTTATATTGGAGCTAGGGTCTGATCTGTACATATCACAAGGATGACTTTCCTAACTTCATGCATTTAGCACAAGTAGCTTTGACACGTCCAGCTAATACAACTGGATGTAAAAGTGGATTTTCAGTACAGAATCAGACACTGACTCCACCGCGCAATCGCCTTGATACAGAGACTCAAGATCAGTTAATGAGAATAAAGATTAATGGTGAAAAATTGGTAGATCTTGTAGGAGCATTATTTTAATGGAAAACAAAACAAACAGAAAACAGTTCAGTATTGCAGCAAAGAATTGGATAACGGAAATTTTGTGCATTAATTTACTTTTTACATTATTTTTGCTAAAGAGAAATAAATGGCCTATACCTTTTTGATGAAATAGGCCATATGTCTTATAATATTTCATTTCAATCTGATTGATTGATTTTTGTTTTACGTCACACCACGAATATTTCACGTATATGATGACGGCATCTGCCTGATGCGGAGCATACAAATTTTGACCTTTGCAACGGACCCACCCGAAGCAGTGAGGGATCTTTAACGTGCCATGCATACCACGACATGGGGCCTTGGTTTTTACCGGAGCGGGACTCGAACCCCGGCCTCCCGATCAGGAGTCCAACGCAATACCAATAGGCCACGCCGGCTTCATTTCAGTCTGAAGCACTGCAATATCATGTATATAGAGATATAATACAAAACTGTGAAGATTAAATTACTGAATTTGTGTGTTTTCTCTGTATAAGACATATGACATATGGAAAATCAACTTTTTCTTACTAGATTTGATAAAATTGATAAAATGTACATATTTTAAATAATGTGTCGTTTCATAACATGAAAGTGTTTCATGATGTGTACAGCAAGCTTTGTATGAAACAAATATTTAATTCAAATTTTGAATTGTTATATTCATATAAATATCTTTCCATATACAGTCAAATTCAATATTGGGAACTCTGATATCTTAAATACCTGAGCTATCTTGAAATCAAATCTGGGTTTGAAATTTTTTCCTCAATAATATATTAAATTTACTTTGGATATGTCAAACAGTGATACATTGAATATATGGACTACATTTGAGGTCCCAAAGATCAAATTTATCTATTACATGTACCTCAAAGTTGGCTTCATTTTGATATAATCACAGCGTTTTCTTTTAATTGACGGAATGCGCATAAAGCTTGATTAACAGACCATATAGGCACGTACAACCGAGGAAATTACATACCAGTACATTGTCAATAGAGATTTTGCATACCTGTACTTATCGCTATAAGTGATCAAAACTGATTATAAATGCAAATTGTAAACTTTATGACAAAAAACATCTTTCTTTAGTGCACAGCAGTAAATATTGCGGTGTGTTGTGCTTGGAACTGTACTTAGTGTTGTCTCAATATTCTTTACATTGTTTATTGCTGCTGTTTTCTTTTGTTCACAAGTATATATGTATGTTTATGCAACAAACAGTAGCTCATTTTGTTTTGTAATTACGTAATGACATGTGCAAATTTATCTCTATCATGTCTTATTTGAAGCTCTCCTGGGTTTTGGTTTATAGTATAAAATATGTACAGGAAAACCTGTATATAACAGACATTTAAGGGATGGAAGGTATTTGTCCTTCATAGACAGGTGTCCGTTTAAACCAGGTTCACATAATAATGCACCTAAGTTACAGAATTGCACTTAAAGTCTTCCAAAATTTCAGCCTTCCGCTTTAAAATCTCACTACCTTGAGTTATTCCAGTTTCAAATTCTTTTGTGAATTTGTGACATCCCTTTCCATTTCCGTAGAATTTATCAAATCTACCTTATTTTCAATGATAACGCCTTTCATTTGGACGCCATATTTCAAATTGTCTTATTTTATACAGAATCAACTCAGTTTTCTACTCTCAACAGCTCCGGGGTACAAACACCCCTTGATACTACAGTGAACATATATCGATGCATATAAGTAGACAATCATTATCTACCTGTATAGATGTACAGGTAAAACTTAATTGGCTAATTATCGGCTTATCGATTTGACGTTGTCGCTGTGTGTACATTGTACAAGGTAGGGTAATTAGATAATCACCGGCTTGTGTTTGTAACATAAACACGCATGGTTATTACACTGTCCGTTAAAACCAGATCTTTTTGAAGTGATTTATTAGCATTTGGTATGGAAGAAGTGTCTGTTGTCCATAGTAGATAGTGTCTGTTATATAGATAAATATTTTCAAGACTTTATGAAGAAAAAAATCGGTTCTATTAAAATCCGTCCGTTATAAGCGAGTGTCTGCTAATCCCAAGTGTCCGTAAGGACAGGCTTTCCTGTTTTTCTTTGTATTGAATTTGTTGTACATATGTATGATTGTATAACTACATGGTATCTGTAAATATGTTTTCTGCAGACAATTTTGCACCGGAGAATACAGGAAAGATGGAGTACCACAAGGATTTAAAGGCTCTATATTCCATAGGTATCACTCTATATATATATACATATATGTACTTTTCATATTTTGATTCTGGCTTTAAGTAGCACACCAATCAACAATGTCATCTGTTCATCATGTTGTTACAAGGTGTTGCCATTTCAAATCTATAATTCCCGCCATGTATGATACCCTGTTTACAACTCACTGTACCTATCTAATTACCTGGGCTTGGGACAGTGTTTATCCAGCAAACCATAATTACCTACCCGATTACCTGGTTATTCACCTGGTCTGGGGATACGATTGAGGGATTTAACATGCATAAATGACCTTTTGTATTGGAGAATTGGTGGGGGATGGCAGTATGTGGGTTGATGTTATAATAGGGGTATTATAGAGAAGGAAATTTGTTCTTCTAGAAATTGTGACGTTAGCAAGTTTTTCTATCATAATGGGAGCAATTTGTTGGTGGAAAACTGTATCATAAACTACCTGTCTAATAGATGAGACTGTTTAAACTAAAGCATCATGTCACAACATACGTTGGTACATCAGAGGTCTGTTACTGCTTTAGGTAGGTTTCTTTCATAGACAAAGTAATGAAGCACTACACTAGGCAACTGCTGCTCCAAGTGTCTTGTGGTGTCATGTTAACAATAAAAAAAAAAATTAAACAAAAACTGTAGACAGCCAAATGTGTTTTACATAGTTGGCCTTATGTTACAGAAATGGAGAACTGCTTTAGTCTGAATGGATCAAGATGGAATGAAATCCTCATTTATTGAACTTAAAACTACAGTTGACTAAAAATTTGATGTCTTCTTGATGGAAGTACAGTATTTTATTAGTCCTCGCCAGTGAAACTGGAGGGGACTATAGTGTTTGTCGTCCATCAGTCCGTCCATCTGTCTATCTGTCTGGTTTCCAGACAGTAACTTCAGTGAGGAATGACCAGTTTGCTTCAAACTTCATAACAATATTTGCTTAGATATAAAGATCTTATGTGTGATTGATTTTGGGCTCAAATGGTCAACTCGAAGGATTATTGTGACTAAAAATAGACATTTATCACTGCAATTTGGTTGCCATATAATAACTTGAGTTAAGAATAATTGATTTCTTTTAAACTTCATACAAAGCTAGCTTATGTATAGGTCTAGGGTGGGATAGATTTTGGTGTCAAAAGGTCAACTTTAAGGGTCACTGTTACTAAAACTAGACATCAGCATAGTTCAGTTGTAGACTTATTACTGAAAATGGTGATTCATCACTGTTTCAGTTTCCAGATGATGACTATAGAAACTGATGCCAGATTTGAATAAAACAATGCTATATTTTTGCTGTCAATTTCACTAAAACTTGAAATAAACTTCACAGAATTCAATGTAATTTCTTATTAAATCATGCAACACTGACTGTAAGCTTGTTTTACTTGAAGTACAATACACAAGATTGCAAATACTTATTCCTTCATGTTTTTTTATTTTAGTCACATTCCATTTATATTGTTCTAAACTTCGCAGATTTTTCTCTTACTAGAGAACAAAAGAATGGTGTGTATACTATAAAACCTCAAGTCAAAATGGTCAATCAGTAATCATGATCTTGAATATTTGTAATCTTAAGAAATAAAAAACACACTTCCCGTAATTTTTCACCACTTGGCCTTTATCAAGTGAATTAAAGGATGTTAAATTCTAAACTATGTAAAATCCATGCTATCATTTCTAAAAATAAAAGTTAATAACAATAAACAATTAATGATGTCATGATTACACATATGTATACAATTTTCATGTGATACCATAGTTGTAATTGCCTGACTACTTACAACATGTGTACTCATTACTTAATAATGTTACTGGTGATAGGGAAAATTCTGATTATTGTACTCATTCTTATCATGTTATTACAAGTATTCCACATCCTTTATTTCGACTTTTTTTTTACTAAACTTAATGTATAGATATTTCAAATGCTTTGACCGGAAGTTGTACTAAGCATAAATCTAGTCTAGTTAATATAAGACTTTAATTAACACATCTTAATATGAAATGTATGCACATACCTGTCAATATTAATTAGATTATTAATATATATATATATTCTTCTTTTCAGAGTGATTAAAGATTTCATGGTGCAGGGTGGAGACTTTGTGAAGGTTTGTAATTTCCCTACAAGTGTGTAGATTTTTTTTCATTACGCTGAGATTCAATCATTGTTCAAGTGTCCAAAGAGAGAGAAGATTAAAAACCATTATTAGTAACTTAATACCAATTACCCCAAATTTACTAACCTTTCAGCATTTACATATGTTTATGGTGTTATATAACTATGAAAAGAGCAAACTATGATAGAGTCTAAAGTATTATGTAATGATATGTTTATGGAATTATATACAGGGAGATGGTACTGGATTGTGTAGTATATATGGAGGAGCATTTGCCGATGAAAACTTCTCTCTCAAACACACCTCAGCAGGAATTTTATCCATGGTAAGTATGAAGTACTTCAATGAAAATCCTGTCCATGGTAAATGTGAGAATCTGTAACACATTTCAGCATTAATCCTGTTTATACTGAAGGTTTGGATCTGACCTTTATAGTTTTGAAGATGTGTAACCCACTTCAAGGGAATCCCGTTCATGATAATTGTGAGGATGTGTAACCCACTTTAATGGAATCCTGTTCATCATAATTTTGAGGATGTGTAACCCATATAAGTGGAATCCTGCCCATTATAAATATAATTGTGAGGATGTGCCAACCTTTTAAGTAGAATCATGTCCATGAAAATAGTGAGGATGTGTAACACACTTCAGTGAAATTTTGACCATGATAATTATCTGGATGTGTTGCTGTAAGTAACATTATTTATTAATAAGTTGAATCTTGACCATGATGATTATTAGGATGTGTTACTGTGACCCACTTCAGTGAAATCATGACCATGATAATTGTAAATATGTTTAAAACACTCAAGTAGAAACCTGTGATGATTGTGAGGATGTAACACTGAAATCTTGACCATGATAATTGTTAGGAAGTGTAACACAGTTCAATGAAATCTTGACCATGATAATTGTGAGGATGTGTAACACATTTCAATGGAATCTTGACCATGATAATTGTGAGGATGTGTAACACACTTCAGTGAAATCTTGACCATGATAATTGTTAGGATGTGTAACACATTTCAATGGAATCTTGACCATGATAATTGTTAGGATGTGTAACACTCTTCAGTGGAATCTTGACCATGATAATTGTTGGGATGTGTAACACATTTCAATGAAATCTTGACCGTGATAATTGTTAGGATGTGTAACACACTTCAGTGAAATTTTGACTATGATAATTGTGAGGATGTGTAACACACTTCAGTGAAATCTTGACCATGATAATTGTGAGGATGTGTAACACATTTCAATGAAATCTTGACCATGATAATTGTGAGGATGAGTAACACATTTCAATGAAATCTTGACCATTATAATTGTGAGGATATGTAACACATTTCAATGAAATCTTGACCATTATAATTGTGAGGATGTGTAACACATTTCAATGAAATCTTGACCATGATAATTGTGAAGATGTGTAACACATTTCAATGAAATCTTGACCATGATAATTGTGAGGATGTGGAACACACTTCAGTGAAATCTTGACCATGATAATTGTTAGGATGTGTAACACACTTCAGCTGGAATCTTGATTATGGTAAGAGTGTGGATATCTGACACTTCAGCAGGAATCCTTTTTATATACCGGTAGGTATGAGAATTATTATGTAGGTGTGACACATCAGCAGGAATACTTTTCATGTTTAAGTTGAAAGATTTATAACACACACTTCAACAATGATCCTACTAGGGTAGGAATGAAAATTTGTAACACAGGGGAATGCTGTCTGTGTAACTTTAAGGATAAGTAACTAGAAATCCTGTACATGATAAGTGTGAGGATCTGTAGCACACTCAGTAAACATCCTGTGCATGATATGTGTAAGGATCTGCAGCATACTTTGGTAAGAATCATGTGTATGGTAAGTGTGAGGATCTGCAGCATACTTTGGTAAGAATCATGTGTACAATAAGTGTGAGGATCTGCAGCATACTTTGGTAAGAATCATGTGTATGGTAAGTGTAAGGATCTGTAGCATACTTTGGTAAGAATCATGTGTATGGTAAGTGTAAGGATCTGTAGCATACTTTGGTAAGAATCATATGTATGATAAGTGTAAGGATCTGTAGCATACTTTGGTAAGAATCATGTGTACAATAAGTGTGAGGATCTGTAGCATACTTTGGTAAGAATCATATGTATGATAAGTGTAAGGATCTGTAGCATACTTTGGTAAGAATCATGTGTATGGTAAGTGTGAGGATCTGCAGCATACTTTGGTAAGAATCATGTGTATGGTAAGTGTAAGGATCTGCAGCATACTTTGGTAAGAATCATGTGTATGGTAAGTGTAAGGATCCGTAGCATACTTTGGTAAGAATCATGTGTATGATAAGTGTGAGGATCTGCAGCATACTTTGGTAATAATCATATGTATGATATGTGTAAGGATCTGTAGCATACTTTGGTAAGAATCATGTGTACAATAAGTGTGAGGATCTGTAGCATACTTTGGTAAGAATCATGTGTATGATAAGTGTGAGGATCTGCAGCATACTTTGGTAAGAATCATGTGTACAATAAGTGTGAGGATCTGTAGCATACTTTGGTAAGAATCATGTGTATGATAAGTGTGAGGATCTGTAGCATACTTTGGTAAGAATCATGTGTATGGTAAGTGTGAGGATCTGCAGCATACTTTGATAAGAATCATATGTATGATAAGTGTGAGGATCTGTAGCATACTTTGGTAAGAATCATGTGTATGGTAAGTGTGAGGACCTGCAGCATACTTTGATAAGAATCATGTGTATGATAAGTGTGAGGATCTGTAGCATACTTTGGTAAGAATCATGTGTACAATAAGTGTGAGGATCTGCAGCATACTTTGGTAAGAATCATATGTATGATATGTGTAAGGATCTGTAGCATACTTTGGTAAGAATCATATGTATGATAAGTGTAAGGATCTGCAGCATACTTTGGTAAGAATCATATGTATGATAAGTGTGAGGATCTGTAGCATACTTTGGTAAGAATCATATGTATGATAAGTGTGAGGATCTGTAGCATACTTTGGTAAGAATCATGTGTACAATAAGTGTGAGGATCTGTAGCATACTTTGGTAAGAATCATGTGTATGGTAAGTGTAAGGATCTGTAGCATACTTTGGTAAGAATCATGTGTATGGTAAGTGTAAGGATCTGCAGTATACTTTGGTAAGAATCATATGTATGATAAGTGTAAGGATCTGTAGCATACTTTGGTAATAATCATGTGTACAATAAGTGTGAGGATCTGTAGCATACTTTGATAAGAATCATGTGTATGATAAGTGTAAGGATCTGTAGCATACTTTGGTAAGAATCATATGTATGATAAGTGTAAGGATCTGCAGCATACTTTGGTAAGAATCATATGTATGATAAGTGTGAGGATCTGTAGCATACTTTGGTAAGAATCATGTGTACAATAAGTGTGAGGATCTGTAGCATACTTTGGTAATAATCATGTGTATGGTAAGTGTAAGGATCTGTAGCATACTTTGGTAAGAATCATGTGTATGGTAAGTGTAAGGATCTGCAGCATACTTTGGTAAGAATCATATGTATGATAAGTGTAAGGATCTGTAGCATACTTTGGTAATAATCATGTGTACAATAAGTGTGAGGATCTGTAGCATACTTTGATAAGAATCATGTGTATGGTAAGTGTAAGGATCTGTAGCATACTTTGGTAAGAATCATGTGTATGGTAAGTGTAAGGATCTGCAGTATACTTTGGTAAGAATCATATGTATGATAAGTGTAAGGATCTGTAGCATACTTTGGTAATAATCATGTGTACAATAAGTGTGAGGATCTGTAGCATACTTTGATAAGAATCATGTGTATGATAAGTGTAAGGATCTGTAGCATACTTTGGTAAGAATCATATGTATGATAAGTGTAAGGATCTGCAGCATACTTTGGTAAGAATCATATGTATGATAAGTGTGAGGATCTGTAGCATACTTTGGTAAGAATCATGTGTACAATAAGTGTGAGGATCTGTAGCATACTTTGGTAATAATCATGTGTATGGTAAGTGTAAGGATCTGTAGCATACTTTGGTAAGAATCATGTGTATGGTAAGTGTAAGGATCTGCAGCATACTTTGGTAAGAATCATATGTATGATAAGTGTAAGGATCTGTAGCATACTTTGGTAATAATCATGTGTACAATAAGTGTGAGGATCTGTAGCATACTTTGATAAGAATCATGTGTATGGTAAGTGTAAGGATCTGTAGCATACTTTGGTAAGAATCATGTGTATGGTAAGTGTGAGGATCTGCAGCATACTTTGGTAAGAATCATGTGTATGGTAAGTGTAAGGATCTGTAGCATACTTTGGTAATAATCATGTGTATAGTAAGTGTGAGGATCTGCAGCATACTTTGGTAAGAATCATGTGTATGGTAAGTGTAAGGATCTGTAGCATACTTTGATAATAATCATGTGTACAATAAGTGTGAGGATCTGTAGCATACTTTGATAAGAATCATGTGTATGATAAGTGTAAGGATCTGTAGCATACTTTGATAAGAATCATATGTATGATATGTGTAAGGATCTGTAGCATACTTTGGTAAGAATCATATGTATGATAAGTGTGAGGATCTGTAGCATACTTTGGTAATAATCATGTGTACAATAAGTGTGAGGATCTGTAGCATACTTTGATAAGAATCATGTGTATGATAAGTGTAAGGATCTGTAGCATACTTTGATAAGAATCATATGTATGATATGTGTAAGGATCTGTAGCATACTTTGGTAAGAAACATATGTATGATAAGTGTAAGGATCTGCAGCATACTTTGGTAAGAATCATATGTATGATAAGTGTGAGGATCTGTAGCATACTTTGGTAAGAATCATGTGTACAATAAGTGTGAGGATCTGTAGCATACTTTGGTAATAATCATGTGTATGGTAAGTGTAAGAATCTGTAGCATACTTTGGTAAGAATCATGTGTATGATAAGTGTAAGGATCTGTAGCATACTTTGGTAATAATCATGTGTACAATAAGTGTGAGGATCTGTAGCATACTTTGATAAGAATCATGTGTATGATAAGTGTAAGGATCTGTAGCATACTTTGGTAAGAATCATATGTATGATAAGTGTAAGGATCTGCAGCATACTTTGGTAAGAATCATATGTATGATAAGTGTGAGGATCTGTAGCATACTTTGGTAAGAACCATGTGTACAATAAGTGTGAAGATCTGTAGCATACTTTGGTAATAATCATGTGTATGGTAAATGTGAGGATCTGTAGCATACTTTGGTAAGAATCATGTGTATGGTAAGTGTGAGGATCTGCAGCATACTTTGGTAAGAATCATGTGTATGGTAAGTGTAAGGATCTGCAGTATACTTTGGTAAGAATCATATGTATGATAAGTGTAAGGATCTGTAGCATACTTTGGTAAGAATCATGTGTATAATAAGTGTGAGGATCTGTAGCATACTTTGGTAATAATCATGTGTATGGTAAGTGTAAGAATCTGTAGCATACTTTGGTAAGAATCATGTGTATGGTAAGTGTAAGGATCTGCAGCATACTTTGGTAAGAATCATATGTATGATAAGTGTAAGGATCTGTAGCATACTTTGGTAATAATCATGTGTACAATAAGTGTGAGGATCTGTAGCATACTTTGATAAGAATCATGTGTATGGTAAGTGTAAGGATCTGTAGCATACTTTGGTAAGAATCATGTGTATGGTAAGTGTGAGGATCTGCAGCATACTTTGGTAAGAATCATGTGTATGGTAAGTGTAAGGATCTGTAGCATACTTTGGTAATAATCATGTGTCTGGTAAGTGTGAGGATTTGCAGCATACTTTGGTAAGAATCATGTGTATGGTAAGTGTAAGGATCTCTAGCATACTTTGGTAATAATCATGTGTACAATAAGTGTGAGGATCTGTAGCATACTTTGGTAAGAATCATGTGTATGGTAAGTGTAAGGATCTGCAGCATACTTTGGTAAGAATCATATGTATGATAAGTGTAAGGATCTGCAGCATACTTTGGTAAGAATCATGTGTATGATAAGTGTAAGGATCTGTAGCATACTTTGGTAATAATCATATGTATGATATGTGTAAGGATCTGCAGCATACTTTGGTAAGAATCATATGTATGATATGTGTAAGGATCTGCAGCATACTTTGGTAAGAATCATGTATGATAAGTGTAAGGATCTGCTGCATACTTTGGTAAGAATCATATGTATGATACCGGTAAGTGTGAGGATCTGTAGCATACTTTGGTAAGAATCATGTGTACAATAAGTGTGAGGATCTGTAGCATACTTTGGTAAGAATCATGTGTATGGTAAGTGTAAGGATCTGTAGCATACTTTGGTAAGAATCATGTGTATGGTAAGTGTAAGGATCTGTAGCATACTTTGGTAAGAATCATGTGTATGGTAAGTGTAAGGATCTGTAGCATACTTTGGTAAGAATCATGTGTATGGTAAGTGTAAGGATCTGTAGCATACTTTGGTAAGAATCATGTGTATGATAAGTGTAAGGATCTGCAGCATACTTTGGTAAGAATCATATGTATGATAAGTGTAAGGATCTGTAGCATACTTTGGTAAGAATCATGTGTATGGTAAGTGTAAGGATCTGTAGCATACTTTGGTAAGAATCATGTGTATGGTAAGTGTGAGGATCTGTAGCATACTTTGGTAAGAATCATGTGTATGGTAAGTGTGAGGATCTGTAGCATACTTTGGTAAGAATCATGTGTATGATAAGTGTGAGGATCTGCAGCATACTTTGGTAAGAATCATATGTATGGTAAGTGTGAGGATCTGTAGCATACTTTGGTAATAATCATGTGTACAATAAGTGTGAGGATCTGTAGCATACTTTGGTAAGAATCATGTGTATGGTAAGTGTAAAGATCTGTAGCATACTTTGGTAAGAATCATGTGTATGGTAAGTGTAAGGATCTGTAGCATACTTTGGTAATAATCATGTGTACAATAAGTGTGAGGATCTGTAGCATACTTTGGTAAGAATCCTGTGTATGATAAGTGTAAGGATCTGTAGCATACTTTGGTAATAATCATGTGTACAATAAGTGTGAGGACCTGTAGCATACTTTGGTAAGAATCATGTGTATGGTAAATGTAAGGATCTGTAGCATACTTTGGTAAGAATCATGTGTATGGTAAGTGTAAGGATCTGTAGCATACTTTGGTAAGAATCATATGTATGGTAAGTGTGAGGATCTGTAGCATACTTTGGTAATAATCATGTGTACAATAAGTGTGAGGATCTGTAGCATACTTTGGTAAGAATCATGTGTATGGTAAGTGTAAGGATCTGTAGCATACTTTGGTAAGAATCATGTGTATAGTAAGTGTGAGGATCTGTAGCATACTTTGGTAAGAATCATGTGTATGGTAAGTGTGAGGATCTGCAGCATACTTTGGTAAGAATCATGTGTATGGTAAGTGTAAGGATCTGTAGCATACTTTGGTAAGAATCATGTGTATGATAAGTGTAAGGAGCTGTAGCATACTTTTGTAATAATCATGTGTACAATAAGTGTGAGGATCTGCAGCATACTTTGGTAAGAATCATGTGTATGATAAGTGTAAGGATCTGTAGCATACTTTGGTAATAATCATGTGTACAATAAGTTTAAGGATCTGTAGCATACTTTGGTAAGAATCATATGTATGATAAGTGTAAGGATCTGTAGCATACTTTGGTAAGAATCATGTGTATGGTAAGTGTGAGGATCTGCAGCATACTTTGGTAAGAATCATGTGTATGGTAAGTGTGAGGATCTGTAGGATACTTTGGTAAGAATCATGTGTATGGTAAGTGTGAGGATCTGTAGCATACTTTGGTAAGAATCATATGTATGATAAGTGTGAGGATCTGTAGCATACTTTGATAAGAATCATGTGTATGGTAAGTGTGAGGATATGCAGCATACTTTGGTAAGAATCATGTGTATGAAAAGTGTGAGGATCTGCAGCATACTTTGATAAGAATCATGTGTATGGTAAGTGTGAGGATCTGCAGCATACTTTGGTAAGAATCATGTGTATGGTAAGTGTGAGGATCTGCAGCATACTTTGGGAAGAATCATGTGTACAATAAGTGTGAGGATCTGTAGCATACTTTGATAAGAATCATGTGTATGATAAGTGTAAGGATCTGTAGCATACTTTGATAAGAATCATATGTATGATATGTGTAAGGATCTGTAGCATACTTTGGTAAGAAACATATGTATGATAAGTGTAAGGATCTGCAGCATACTTTGGTAAGAATCATATGTATGATAAGTGTGAGGATCTGTAGCATACTTTGGTAAGAATCATGTGTACAATAAGTGTGAGGATCTGTAGCATACTTTGGTAATAATCATGTGTATGGTAAGTGTAAGAATCTGTAGCATACTTTGGTAAGAATCATGTGTATGATAAGTGTAAGGATCTGTAGCATACTTTGGTAATAATCATGTGTAAAATAAGTGTGAGGATCTGTAGCATACTTTGATAAGAATCATGTGTATGATAAGTGTAAGGATCTGTAGCATACTTTGGTAAGAATCATATGTATGATAAGTGTAAGGATCTGCAGCATACTTTGGTAAGAATCATATGTATGATAAGTGTGAGGATCTGTAGCATACTTTGGTAAGAACCATGTGTACAATAAGTGTGAAGATCTGTAGCATACTTTGGTAATAATCATGTGTATGGTAAATATGAGGATCTGTAGCATACTTTGGTAAGAATCATGTGTATGGTAAGTGTGAGGATCTGCAGCATACTTTGGTAAGAATCATGTGTATGGTAAGTGTAAGGATCTGCAGTATACTTTGGTAAGAATCATATGTATGATAAGTGTAAGGATCTGTAGCATACTTTGGTAATAATCATGTGTACAATAAGTGTGAGGATCTGTAGCATACTTTGATAAGAATCATGTGTATGATAAGTGTAAGGATCTGTAGCATACTTTGGTAAGAATCATATGTATGATAAGTGTAAGGATCTGCAGCATACTTTGGTAAGAATCATATGTATGATAAGTGTGAGGATCTGTAGCATACTTTGGTAAGAATCATGTGTACAATAAGTGTGAGGATCTGTAGCATACTTTGGTAATAATCATGTGTATGGTAAGTGTAAGGATCTGTAGCATACTTTGGTAAGAATCATGTGTATGGTAAGTGTAAGGATCTGTAGCATACTTTGGTAAGAATCATATGTATGATAAGTGTAAGGATCTGTAGCATACTTTGGTAATAATCATGTGTACAATAAGTGTGAGGATCTGTAGCATACTTTGATAAGAATCATGTGTATGGTAAGTGTAAGGATCTGTAGCATACTTTGGTAAGAATCATGTGTATGGTAAGTGTGAGGATCTGCAGCATACTTTGGTAAGAATCATGTGTATGGTAAGTGTAAGGATCTGTAGCATACTTTGGTAATAATCATGTGTATAGTAAGTGTGAGGATCTGCAGCATACTTTGGTAAGAATCATGTGTATGGTAAGTGTAAGGATCTGTAGCATACTTTGATAATAATCATGTGTACAATAAGTGTGAGGATCTGTAGCATACTTTGATAAGAATCATGTGTATGATAAGTGTAAGGATCTGTAGCATACTTTGATAAGAATCATATGTATGATATGTGTAAGGATCTGTAGCATACTTTGGTAAGAAACATATGTATGATAAGTGTAAGGATCTGCAGCATACTTTGGTAAGAATCATATGTATGATAAGTGTGAGGATCTGTAGCATACTTTGGTAAGAATCATGTGTACAATAAGTGTGAGGATCTGTAGCATACTTTGGTAATAATCATGTGTATGGTAAGTGTAAGAATCTGTAGCATACTTTGGTAAGAATCATGTGTATGATAAGTGTAAGGATCTGTAGCATACTTTGGTAATAATCATGTGTACAATAAGTGTGAGGATCTGTAGCATACTTTGATAAGAATCATGTGTATGATAAGTGTAAGGATCTGTAGCATACTTTGGTAAGAATCATGTGTATGATAAGTGTAAGGATCTGCAGCATACTTTGGTAAGAATCATATGTATGATAAGTGTGAGGATCTGTAGCATACTTTGGTAAGAACCATGTGTACAATAAGTGTGAAGATCTGTAGCATACTTTGGTAATAATCATGTGTATGGTAAATGTGAGGATCTGTAGCATACTTTGGTAAGAATCATGTGTATGGTAAGTGTAAGGATCTGCAGCATACTTTGGTAAGAATCATATTTATGATAAGTGTAAGGATCTGTAGCATACTTTGGTAATAATCATGTGTACAATAAGTGTGAGGATCTGTAGCATACTTTGATAAGAATCATATGTATGGTAAGTGTAAGGATCTGTAGCATACTTTGGTAAGAATCATGTGTATGGTAAGTGTGAGGATCTGCAGCATACTTTGGTAAGAATCATGTGTATGGTAAGTGTAAGGATCTGTAGCATACTTTGGTAATAATCATGTGTATAGTAAGTGTGAGGATCTGCAGCATACTTTGGTAAGAATCATATGTATGGTAAGTGTAAGGATCTGTAGCATACTTTGATAATAATCATGTGTACAATAAGTGTGAGGATCTGTAGCATACTTTGATAAGAATCATGTGTATGATAAGTGTAAGGATCTGTAGCATACTTTGATAAGAATCATATGTATGATATGTGTAAGGATCTGTAGCATACTTTGGTAAGAAAGATATGTATGATAAGTGTAAGGATCTGCAGCATACTTTGGTAAGAATCATATGTATGATAAGTGTGAGGATCTGTAGCATACTTTGGTAAGAATCATGTGTACAATAAGTGTGAGGATCTGTAGCATACTTTGGTAATAATCATGTGTATGGTAAGTGTAAGAATCTGTAGCATACTTTGGTAAGAATCATGTGTATGGTAAGTGTAAGGATCTGCAGCATACTTTGGTAAGAATCATATGTATGATAAGTGTAAGGATCTGTAGCATACTTTGGTAATAATCATGTGTACAATAAGTGTGAGGATCTGTAGCATACTTTGATAAGAATCATGTGTATGGTAAGTGTAAGGATCTGTAGCGTACTTTGGTAAGAATCATGTGTATGGTAAGTGTGAGGATCTGCAGCATACTTTGGTAAGAATCATGTGTATGGTAAGTGTAAGGATCTGTAGCATACTTTGGTAATAATCATGTGTCTGGTAAGTGTGAGGATCTGCAGCATACTTTGGTAAGAATCATGTGTATGGTAAGTGTAAGGATCTGTAGCATACTTTGGTAATAATCATGTGTACAATAAGTGTGAGGATCTGTAGCATACTTTGGTAAGAATCATGTGTATGGTAAGTGTGAGGATCTGCAGCATACTTTGGTAAGAATAATATGTATGATAAGTGTAAGGATCTGCAGCATACTTTGGTAAGGATCATGTGTATGATAAGTGTAAGGATCTGTAGCATACTTTGGTAATAATCATATGTATCATATGTGTAAGGATCTGCAGCATACTTTGGTAAGAATCATATGTATGATATGTGTAAGGATCTGCAGCATACTTTGGTAAGAATCATGTATGATAAGTGTAAGGATCTGCTGCATACTTTGGTAAGAATCATATGTATGATACCGGTAAGTGTGAGGATCTGTAGCATACTTTGGTAAGAATCATGTGTACAATAAGTGTGAGGATCTGTAGCATACTTTGGTAAGAATCATGTGTATGGTAAGTGTAAGGATCTGTAGCATACTTTGGTAAGAATCATGTGTATGGTAAGTGTAAGGATCTGCAGCATACTTTGGTAAGAATCATATGTATGATAAGTGTAAGGATCTGTAGCATACTTTGGTAAGAATCATGTGTATGGTAAGTGTAAGGATCTGTAGCATACTTTGGTAAGAATCATGTGTATGGTAAGTGTGAGGATCTGTAGCATACTTTGGTAAGAATCATGTGTATGGTAAGTGTGAGGATCTGTAGCATACTTTGGTAAGAATCATGTGTATGATAAGTGTGAGGATCTGCAGCATACTTTGGTAAGAATCATATGTATGGTAAGTGTGAGGATCTGTAGCATACTTTGGTAATAATCATGTGTACAATAAGTGTGAGGATCTGTAGCATACTTTGGTAAGAATCATGTGTATGGTAAGTGTAAAGATCTGTAGCATACTTTGGTAAGAATCATGTGCATGGTAAGTGTGAGGATCTGTAGCATACTTTGGTAAGAATCATGTGTATGGTAAGTGTGAGGATCTGCAGCATACTTTGGTAAGAATCATGTGTATGGTAAGTGTAAGGATCTGTAGCATACTTTGGTAATAATCATGTGTACAATAAGTGTGAGGATCTGTAGCATACTTTGGTAAGAATCATGTGTATGATAAGTGTAAGGATCTGTAGCATACTTTGGTAATAATCATGTGTACAATAAGTGTGAGGATCTGTAGCATACTTTGGTAAGAATCATGTGTATGGTAAATGTAAGGATCTGTAGCATACTTTGGTAAGAATCATGTGTATGGTAAGTGTAAGGATCTGTAGCATACTTTGGTAAGAATCATATGTATGGTAAGTGTGAGGATCTGTAGCATACTTTGGTAATAATCATGTGTACAATAAGTGTGAGGATCTGTAGCATACTTTGGTAAGAATCATGTGTATGGTAAGTGTAAGGATCTGTAGCATACTTTGGTAAGAATCATGTGTATAGTAAGTGTGAGGATCTGTAGCATACTTTGGTAAGAATCATGTGTATGGTAAGTGTGAGGATCTGCAGCATACTTTGGTAAGAATCATGTGTATGGTAAGTGTAAGGATCTGTAGCATACTTTGGTAAGAATCATGTGTATGATAAGTGTAAGGATCTGTAGCATACTTTTGTAATAATCATGTGTACAATAAGTGTGAGGATCTGCAGCATACTTTGGTAAGAATCATGTGTATGATAAGTGTAAGGATCTGTAGCATACTTTGGTAATAATCATGTGTACAATAAGTTTAAGGATCTGTAGCATACTTTGGTAAGAATCATATGTATGGTAAGTGTAAAGATCTGTAGCATACTTTGGTAAGAATCATGTGTATGGTAAGTGTGAGGATCTGCAGCATACTTTGGTAAGAATCATGTGTATGGTAAGTGTAAGGATCTGTAGCATACTTTGGTAAGAATCATGTGTATGGTAAGTGTGAGGATCTGCAGCATACTTTGGTAAGAATCATGTGTATGGTAAGTGTGAGGATCTGTAGCATACTTTGGTAAGAATCATGTGTATGATAAGTGTAAGGATCTGTAGCATACTTTGGTAAGAATCATGTGTATGGTAAGTGTGAGGATCTGCAGCATACTTTGGTAAGAATCATGTGTATGGTAAGTGTGAGGATCTGTAGGATACTTTGGTAAGAATCATGTGTATGGTAAGTGTGAGGATCTGTAGCATACTTTGGTAAGAATCATATGTATGATAAGTGTGAGGATCTGTAGCATACTTTGATAAGAATCATGTGTATGGTAAGTGTGAGGATCTGCAGCATACTTTGGTAAGAATCATGTGTATGAAAAGTGTGAGGATCTGCAGCATACTTTGATAAGAATCATGTGTATGGTAAGTGTTAGGATCTGCAGCATACTTTGGTAAGAATCATGTGTATGGTAAGTGTGAGGATCTGCAGCATACTTTGGGAAGAATCATGTGTATAATAAGTGAGAGGATCTGTAGCACATTTCAGGGAAACCCTGTCCATGGTAGTTAGTTGGTTGATTGATTGTTTGGGTCATATTCAGTTATATTGTTACATGGAAACAGTATGTATCCAACCTCTTATGTTAAGTGATGCTATCCTAACAATAGACCCAGATCACCTACATCGCAGGTCATGGAGGCCGTTCATTTAACCATAACACCATGTCTACCCCTCCTATTCATGGTATGTTGTTAGGATATGTAGCACACTTTTGTCTATGTGAATCTGGATTCATTTTGTATTGTTTGTAGAGAGATGTTTTCCATGCATCAATAAGAATCTTGTGTACGATTGCTAAGGATATATTGAATGTAGTGAATTGTTGGTGCTTCTTTTGTTTAGGTCAATGGGTGAATGGTACCTTTCTGTGATTAGTGCAAAACAATGATATTTGCTTCATTTAGAATGATTTTTCCGGCCAAAAAAAAGCAGACTATATCATATCGGGTAAAGCTGGTTCTATAATAGTCGAGTTTCAAGAGACCAGGAGTTAACAAGACTTGTGACTACTTAATTTATTGTAGCAGGATTCATATTTTAGTGGAGAAAGCACTGTCCTGTGTACACTAATTCTGCTTTAATGATATGCTTTCATATTTCACATACTTATTCCTTGTGACAAGACCTTTCTGTTAGTACAATAATTTTTTTCTTTGCAACCATGACCATGACCTTTGACTTACGTTTCAAGAGCTTTAACATTGGTTATAACTTTGGAATCATAAGTAGGAGGCCTTCTATATTTCACTTGCATATTCCTTGTGACAAAACCTTTCCTGTCAGTACCATGACCTTTTACCTAAATTTCAAAAACTTTAACATAGGTTATAACTTTTGAAACGTAAGAGGTATTGCTCTCATATTACACATGCATATTCCTTGTGACAAGACCTCTAGGTCAGGACAATAATTTACCTGCATCCTGATCTTTAACCTACAATTCAAAAGCTTTAACATTGAATATATCTTTTTGAATGGTAAGTGATAGGGCTTTCATATTTCACATGTGTATTTCTTGTGACAAGACCTTTCCATTAGCACCAAAATTTTGACCTTGTGACCTTGACTTTTGAGTTTGACCTATGTTTATAATAACAGCTTACACTGGCAAAGTTACCATCAGTGGCATTGGTATTTCACAAATACAGCTTGTTAAAATAAGTACATGTACAGTACAATGGCTTCAGCAGAATCGGAACATTGAAAGTTATTAAGTTCAGTTTCACTTGTGAGATCTGTATCCCTGTAGTTAAACTTTTGAGGTCTCCGAAGATAGAATAAGTATTATTTTTAGTCTAACGTTGATACAAGATCGTTTCTGCAGTTTTAGATGCTCACTTTGTCTTTTATTATCTTCTTATAAACTTCTCATCTACTGCAATTGTGCCAGTAATTAATACATGTAAATATAGTGTGATACTATATAAAAGAAAAAAAGGAAATATTTTCCTTTATAATTCTAGGCAAATTCAGGAAAAGATACCAATGGATGTCAGTTTTTTATCACATGTGCAAAGTGTGATTTTTTGGATGGAAAACATGTAGTGTTTGGTAAGGGAAACATTTTTCTTTTACAAATTAATTATTTTTATCATTAGTGCAGATTTTCTGATAAACTGTATTATTGTGATATTTTTTATTCTGCAACAAAACATTTGTTTCATGATATTGAGGATTGTATGTATATGCTTCTGTAATTATCAAATATATACATAAGTAGGTAATGGTATTGTTATGTTTTCAAATATTCAAATTACTTTGAGAACCCAAATTTATATCATTAAATGTAAAAAGAAGAATTTGTAAACAAAGACTTCAGCATTTAATATGATTTGTTAACATTTATAGATTTCAAATGAAACGATGTAAATATAATCATTTGTTAATATTTCAGGAAAAGTTATTGATGGACTATTAGTGTTGCGGAAAATAGAGAATGTTCCTACAGGACCAAATAATAAACCTAAAATAGCTGTATTGGTTAGTGAATGTGGGGAAATGTGACATATATTGCTGTAATTGAAGTACAGTATGATCAATGATGCATGTTCATGGAAGGAATAAACACATACAGGCCTTCATTGGGGTCCAGAGAACTGAGACTAAGAATGGCATCAGTTTGTACTGGATTATGTTTTGCAGGAATACAATTGTTTCAACATCATGAAATACAGTAACAGAGTTACCTGATCATATGCTTAAAAACATTAATGAAATTAATGAATGAAGTTTGTAAAGGAGACAGAATGTATGATATGTGATATTCTGTCATTGATGTCCATGTAACTGAATATATTTACCTCATATAGAGTGGATAGGCCATTCAAACCATTACAAGAATTATAAATATTACCTGCCTGTTTTGTGTTGTTTCACATCAGACTTACATGTAGTTAGTCATGAATTTTAATCTCTACTACAGAGGCATACATCTTGATTATTGTGGTTCAAGTTTATGTTCACTTGTTAATTAAGACTTCAGAACAGAGTGCATGTATACATGATATATTAATCTTTGTTTTATTTGTATGGATGTCTGTCTAGGTTTTAAGATACTAAATATTTTGTATTATGATTTAGTCTGTCTAATACCTAGACTCATGTACGTTATTCTGACTTAAACTTGTCGCTCATTGTTAAATGTTTTGTGTTTTCAGTTTCTTTTCTTTTCAAGAACTGCTTTGTCAAAGTTGATCACAGTTGGCAGTTGGCACGATCAGAAACTTGAGAAAATTACCGTAATGTAAATTTTAATTGATTGGATGCACTCAGCCTCTTTAGAGGGTCTCTAAAGGGTAAAATAGAAGTAAAAAATAACCAAAGTTTTCCCGTGTATTTGCTGAATGTCTATAGTTTTCACTGGCCACTTTTCCTTCTAAACACTGCCAGTGTATACATGTAATAGTTTCATTTTGTAGAAATATAAATGGTGACATAAGTATTAGGAACTCAAAAGAGTAACATAGAACTATTTTGAATTCTCATGTTATATGTATGTTGGCAATCAATGACATTTTATTTACATGTATTGTGCTTAAAATAAATTAGGACAGAAAATGTATATTGTAAAAAACAACTGTTACGGAAATGTTTTAAAGTATCTTACAATGCAGTGTTTACACATGTACCAATGTAATAGAAATGATCTATTGAGCTTTTATTGTTACAAGGTTATATTGATGGTTCAGTTTTTTTTACACTTGAATTCAAAGCTTTTCTTGCTAATCAGCATGAATATGGATCCAGTTTAATTTCATATTGTCAACTCAGCTCAGCGTAGGTTGGAAGTCCATCAACTTAGCTTCCAAAAGCTTCGTTGTTTTCTTAACCCCTTCCTGGAGAAGATTCTGTCATGTGGCACTTCATCACAAGAGCCACAAGTCACAATGACTTCGGTACATAGCATCCTTATGATATGTAGTGTCAAGTTTCTTATAGGCAAGGCATTATGGCAATATTTGGTTCCACCCCAGGGGCCAACAATTTTACATCGGTGTGTATAGAATATCTTTACAAACATTTTTCTCCAATATCACCATTCACATTGACTTCTTATGTGGTATGCAGCATTCATACGACATGCAGTATCAAGTTTGAAAGGGATTACAGTGGTATTTGGCCCCATCCAATTGCCTGACAGTTTTTACATATAGGTTTATATAGGAAACATCTTTAAAAATCAGAACTGTAGGTCACAGTAACTTGATATTTGGTATTCAGCATTCTTTTAATGTATAGTGTCAAATTCAATTAAAATAAGGCCCTGTTGCAATATTTAGCCCACAGAACTGTGAGGGCTAGGACTTTCAAATTTGGTACACATATTCCTTAAGACAAGAGAGCCTTTTGTTTTAATATTTATATACATGTGTTATTTACATCTTCATAGAAACTTAATGTTTATGATTAAGTGATGGATATATTTGGTAAAGCAGGCATTGCTTTTGTTACCCAGGTTTATATAAGGAAATCCTTCCTTTTTGCAATGATGACTTAATATTAAACATACAGGGAAGGTCCTGCAACAGTATTTGGAGTCAACATTGTTTGCATGGGCTTAAAATAATGGTTGTGGAAACGAAGCCAAAATGTTGAATGCAAATTTTATGAACATTGTAGCAGTGCTTGGAGAATTTGCACTTTACACTTTGTTTCATATTCCATGAATACAAACAATAAGATTTTCATTTCTTATTTCAGTTATTGTAAAAGAATATTCATGACTTTTTCCATAAAATGGCATAAGGCACCATCAGGATTTTATTATGTCATTACAGATTTTATGGGGAACAGTTTTCTCTCCAAATGTCAACCTCGCAGTTAAAGTGAAAGGAAATATCTTCAAAATTTCCTTCCCTGAAGAATCACTAGCCACATATTTAGTTAAGGTATACAATTTTGATATGACTTGATGTTTGTTCAAGAGAAGATCTTCTTTCAATTGTTTGTCCTTCCCAGAGGCTGACAGTTTCAAGTCGCACAAAGAAAGAACCCCATGGGGAAAATTTAATGTCATGCTTATAATGTGGTAATTTGAAAACAATGAGTGATACGGAGTGTTCAGTAGTTATAATTGGAGGATTCTCATTGCATATTTGTGATGTCAGATGTTACTTATGCTTCAGTATATTCATAAGAAAAACAATCTAAGAGTTTAACGATAAAGTTCTGCAGCAATGCAGGGTCTTGCAACAGGTGGAAGTAGCTTAAGTTAAGAGAAAAATATATACCAATATATGTAATCAGTGGTAGTTTGGATAGAATCAGTGTTATAAATCAATGTACTAAAGTAGTTAAATCATGTATTACCGACTATATGTTATCCTGACCCTAAGATTGAAAATCAGAAGTATGCAGTGCTGAATTGATAATCCTTAATAGGCTTATAAACTTTTGTTCAAATAATGCAGAAATAAAAAAAAATATTAAATATGTTTTATGATACGATTTTGGCTCAAATAAACATTAAGACACACTGGCCTTAAATTCCTAGGTGTAAACAAGATATTGTTTTCTTCCTTGGAGGCATTAAAGTAGAAAGTAAAGTGATGGGGAGACAGGGGGTATGATACCTGCATAGTTCTTCAAATTCTTTTGTCCCTTCCCAACTCTTTTCTACTTTGCCTTTTATTTTCTCTCCACATCTTTCTCCCCCGCTCTTCTATCCATTTTGCCCTTAATAAATGCAGCCCTCTCCCTTTCTCTCTCACTCTCCTTTTGTTTTGTTTGTTTGGGGTTTTTTTCGGTTTTGTATTTGGGTTTGGGGTTTTTGTTTTTAGCTCACCTGAGCCAAAGGCTCAAGTGAGCTATAGTCATAGTGCGTCCGTCGTCGTCGTCCGTCGTTAACTTTTTCACATTTTCGACTTCTTCTCTGGAACTACATTGCAGATTTGGATCAAACTTTGTGTAAATGATGTACTCAAGGTCCCCTACTAAAATTGTGTTCGGAATCCAGATTCCCTCAGGGGTGGATCCAGGGCGGGGCCAAAAGTGCCCAAAAGGGTACCCCTCTTCAAACATCTTCTTCTCCAGAACCAGTACATAAATGGGGAAACTAATTGCATTTCAACAATCTAGTCGTGGTATGCATGGCACGTTAAAGATCCCTCACTGCTTCGGGTGGGTCCGTTGCAAAGGTCAAAATTTGTATGCTCCGCATCGGGCAGATGCCGTCACCATATACGTGAAATATTCGTGGTGTGACGTAAAACAATAATCAATCAATCAATCTAAAAAGTAGGTCTCACAATGGTACATATACCACTTGGTAATTGAAATATGGAGAGTAGCGGTTCAAATCCAGCTGTGGTCAAAAAATTTTTTTTTTTTTTTACACATCTAAATAAGTTTTTAGATATTTCTCAACACTCAACATAAGAAATTATGAATTTTACGTTTAAGACTTCCAAAAAAAAAAGGGGGGTTGGCCATTTTTCACATTTTCAACTTTTTCTACAAAACTGTTAGAAGGGTTTTAATAAATCTTGGTAGAAATAAGTCGCTTATGATCCTCTTCAAATTCTGTTGTTTTCGTCCAGACCTCTTTACAGGTGGCGCCACCATAGTCAAAAGTAGGTCACAAAAGAGTTCCCTCCTTTAACAATATTCTTTTTCATACAAGCTGTATACAGAGACAAACAGAATGCATAGAAATGATCTAGAGGGATGAGTGAAGACGTATTGTCATTTTGGTTCCCTTCCAAAATCAAATTTTAGAATTTTTTTTCGACATTTCTTTGGACTTCTTGATTCAATGCATAAAAAAAAGTGTCTTATTTCCTAGTTAATTGATAATGATGATTTCTTATGGACTATTGTGATCATAATTATGGTAAGGATTGTTACTTTGAAAGAATTTTGTCAATATCTCAATTTTTGGATTTTCTTTTTTTTAAGACTTCCAAATCAGGGTGTATAGGAACAATTCAATCACATTTTTCACTTCTGCTGTTATACCACATGAAAGATTTTAATGAAACATGGAATACATGAAGTACTAAAGGTCCTCTATCAATTTCATCCAAATTGGTTAACAGATAATGCCACCATGTCTAAAAAGCAGTTCTCACAATGGTACATATACCACTTGGTAATTGAAATATGGAGAGTAGCGGTTCAAACCCAGCCGTGGTCAAAATTTTTTTTTCATTTCTTTACACATCTAAATAAGTTTTTAGATGTTTCTCAACACTCAACATATGAAATTAGGCATTTTTAAGTTAGATCTGGACAATATTTGAAACAATTGTTGTTCATGACCCAGACTTGAAATCAGTCAACAAAAGGCCCCACCTAAAGAAAATGACTAACTTGTTGCCCTGAATGACTTCTTGCAGAGACAAAGAAAATGCTTAATATCAAAATCAACTGAATAGATGTGCAAAAAAGTGTTGTTTTTTATTCTAGCCTGAAATAAAATTTGACATATTTTCAACATCTGTGTTGACTTAGTCACATTAATGCAAAAATAAATGAATTCTTCCTTCATTCATGACTGATCATCTAGGTACTCAGGTGAGCGATATAGGCCCACTTGGGCCTCTTGTTTTAGGAAGTGGTTGGATTTGTCAGTACAGGGTACAGTTTCCCATATTTTAATACATTTCTGTACTTTTGTTAATATGGGTTGGGGTAAATTTTTGGGTCATTGTAGGAGGGGGTTTGCGCTCAACTCTCTGAAACCTGGAAACTGCTCTTTGGGATCCACCTTTGACTGCACTCTACGATGAAATCAGAAATTGGAGATACATTGATCGACGTATCCTTCCGACTTGAGACCAGTGTTGGACTTGCGTTGTATTCCACTGCAGGCCATTGGAAAAGTTTTGAAAAGAAACGACTTGTAAGTAAAGACAATTCAGACAACAGTGACTGTTATTTACGAATTGTTTCATTTTTTTGTTTAAATATACTGAATACATTTTACACTGGAGACATTTAAAAAGTAACGAATGTGCAATACTTTACTCATACATATTGTGTAAATAACTCTTAATTTTACACAGTTTTTCAGTTTCTTATCACTTTCCGTTCCGACCAGTGGCGCCCCCCGCCCCCTCTCTCTTTCTCTCTTAACTCAAACGTGGAAGAGTGGAAATGATCGGAGAAAAGATGATGACTAAAAAACTTTTTCATTGTCACTGACTCCCTGGTAACTTTAAACATTGGAGGAAAAGGCTCACAAAGTCGCACTGAATACTGTCTGAACAGTTGAAAGGATCAGGCATCTAGTTGGCACCCTATAATATACAATCTGTCTGTTCATGCTCAGGGGCGTAGCTAGGCTCTAAATGATGTAGAAGCACAAAAGGCGAAACGTCTTGGGACCGATGAGATTTTCAGTGGCCCAAGGTGAAGTCCTGATTGGGGACCCAGGGTCCGGCGCCATAAACTGAGAATATACTTGAGTCATAATTTTATATTCTTCTGTTCATCGCTGAATTAATAACTGGGATTTGGATTTTATTGAGTTTTATTCTGTTGATAAATAGAATTAAACCATTCTGCATGAGAATTTGTGTGAACGTTTGATAATGGAATAAATTAAAATGAAATGTTTGACCTTAGTATATTCTCAGTTTATGGCATCGGACCCAAGAGTGCGCCCCCCCCCCCTTCTTGTAATACGTTCCGAACATCAAATTTATGGTGTGTATATATATATATATATATATATATATATATATATATATATATATATATATATATATATATATATATATATATATATATATTAATTAAAAAAGGGTCCGCAAAAACGATGTGGAAGCACGTACCGGTCTGAAAATTTTTTGACTTTACGGCTATGATCGACTGTGACTGACCATGATGTTAAGGTAAAGGGATGAAAATCTATGCAAGTGATTCAGAGACATGAGCTCGGACAGACGGATGAACGACAGGGCGGCCTGATAAATGAATGATAGATCTTGTCACTGTTCCACGTCTAGACTTTCTTTGGGATAGGCTTGTTGTGGTTTCAAGCGCTTGGCTTTTGGCACAAACAATCCGGGCTCCATTCCCGGATTGCGCCAGTTGGTTAAGTGCTTTCATGTCGGTATATAGCAGAAAACAAAAACTGTTGAAAACGAACGTAAAACGCTCAGTCACACACGCGCACACACACAAACCAAACAATCTAGACTTTCGTGAATCACGTGAAGAAAGATGACTATTGACAACTGGCCAGTCGGAGGCTATGCAACATCGAACCCTACCTCTGTTAATTAGACAATCTGTGTCAAATTTAGTTTGGGTCTTATGTACAGCCAGAGACATATGTGTATATATGTCTGCGCAAACCAAGCGTGTAAGTAACCAATATTATGTCATTTTATAAATTCGTTAATGATATATAATTAAACCATAACATAAGGCGAAACATTTTCATAAATTATATATTTATGATGATGTTATGGGGACGAGTATGGCTCTCTCATTCTTTCCACCTCATAATACCCTCCCCGCTCCTGGTATCGCGATGCTTTATGGTAGAGGTCTTTATGATTCAGGAGGTCATTCATGTCCTGTCTTTTCGGAATAGTCCGTTAAACTGAAGTCTCGTGTAGCAGGAACGACGGTTATGTGCGTCCCTGCACAAGTTTACGTCCTTGTCGCACAGAAATAATGTGAACGCGACACACTGTAGAAAACAAAACAAAAAAACAAAAACAAAAAGAACCCCAACAAACAAAGAGGATGTGCAGGCAGAGACATAGGCTACTATCAAAGTAGCCTATGTCTCTGGTGCAGGATCAAATAGTTTGAACAGCCAGACCCAAGCATAGATCAAAATTCTATGATTACATGTAGGTCCGACTATCGATCATCGATCTTTCAGATGAAACAACAGATTTTTGTCCAAGTCTGCAGGCTATATTCAAGGACGTATAAACAAGATATATTGCAGGTTGTATCACAGGCATACAACACGTGTTACCCGTTACTAGTTGCGTAACTTCTAACAACTAGAGCAATTTGTAAATATATGCCCCCGCTGTGGGCTTCTTTCATAGCAGCAACAAAGCTTTCCTAACTAACGTTTCAATTATAAGTTTCATGAACCATAACTCCTAACAATATTACCAGTATAGTGGCCTTACCTTTTGACAAAATGACATTTCTCAAACCTCAAATCTATAGGCATCATTCCGTTTTGTTAAAATTTTATTAAATTACATGTGTTAAAAAGAACTTAATAAACTGACATATGAAACATTTGAAATATGATCAAATTCTGGTGAACATTTAGGACTAATGATATATGAAAATCACCTAATAGCCAATAATTTCAGTCTTTTCTGTTAGCTTTTACCCTGACCTTTGACTTTTTGACCTCAACATCACACCGTTCTTCCTCTCCATGATTATACATGTATATCCAAATTGGTTTCAATAGTATGAAGGGTACACAAGTTATCATCCGGAAATGAAATGTCTGACAGAAGGACGAACAAATCAAACAATTATGTCCCTGTCATACCTGGCGAGAGCATAAAAACACGTGTGTCATTGATATATAATTATTGCGTTCGGCCTGATGTTGTCAAAGTTTACTCAAATCCCCTTTGTAACCAACCCCAGTCTTAATCTGCACAGTATGTCCCCGTCTTCATCACTGGTGCTGAACATACGCCTGAAAGTAATATTTCGACAAATCATGAAAATTTCTTGAGCATTAATGTTAACGCTCAACTTTTGAGTAAAATTTGTAATAGAAGGAGAACAAGGACTAATAAACAATAAGATAATAGAATTGTTTATAATTCCTTGAAGAAGAAGGTTTTATTTGCTGAATGTTTTTCACCGACACTCTTAACCCCACCCTTAGATCAGGCACTGTTTGTATGATAACGGATGAGAATGACGTCGCAATGTCAATCATTATTTCGAATTGTAATCCATACATGGTTTTAAAAACAAATTTTTACATTAATTCATTTTCTAAGAAATTTGTGTGGAATGAATTGTTCTATGGACGATTCGACTAGTTTTGACATAATTTATCTTCAAAACAGAAGATTCCTTGGCGGGTGATGCATTTTAAACTTTTGTAAATAAGAAGTTAATAAGAGAGAGATTCCTCCGAAGTAAGATACATGTATGTATGAAGATATAAGATTACAATTGTATTATTCATATTCTACCATTTGATTTGCTTGATCAGGATCCCATTTAGCTATTATTCGGACTACTGCAGTAGATCCGATTTAAACTAATGAGATGTCAATGAATTGAAACACCGGAACGGCACCTTAAACACCGGTAGTGTACGGCCGGTCCTACTAAATAGAGAAACCTAGAGAACCCTAGAGAACTCTAGCTTTTTTATCAATTGTAGCGGCCAATGTGGTTATGTTTGATGATAAATTAGTATAATTTGCCGTTATCTAACATAATTCATAAGTTTTAAGGCGTTATACATTCAATTGTAGGGAAAAGGGGGGGGGGGGGGGGGTATTGAAAGGGGTGGGTGAATCGGAAAAATGTAAAGAACTCTTCTATGCGTTGGTACTCTACAGTATTGTACTCTGCAATAAAGAAGTGTATCGGTCAAAGTTTTAGATACATGAGATTGATATTATTATCTGATATAATAAATCGTGAATTTTTTAGGGGTAAACATATACTTCTTTGAGAAAATGGGGGGTACCAAGGTAAACATGTAATCGAGAACTCTGGTGTGTTAATGAAGTGTACTGTAGTGCTTCAAGTGGTTGTATTGAGTTAGAAATTGGTTAAATATGCTTTAAATCACAACAGAATATCATTATAAAAAGATATTTACATTGAGATGTTGGAAAAAAGGGTGGGGTGGGGTTAATAAGTAACTGAGAATTATAAGACTCACAGAGACCTCACCATTTTTATGAAGAATATTAGCGATTTCAAGTCCGTATATTTAATTGCAGATTAGAGTTATATGTTATGAATTACTAATTACCATCACTAGGGACCTAAGGTTTTACATGTATTATTGATTGTTCTTCACGTAAATATGAGATATGAGGGGTGAACAGTGTGAGAGGGAGGTAGGGAGTGGGAGAAAGGAGCCATTGGGCGGGAGAGGAGAGGGAGGGAGAAAATATTAAGTGGGGGAACCGAAACGACAAGAAATAATCGCACAGGGAGGGAGGGAGGTAGGAGTGACGGTGGGGAGGCCTGGGGCGGGAGGTGGGAGAGTTGTACTCCTGTCCGCCCCTCAGATATGGTAACGGCATCTGTCTGATCAAAGTGACCCTAACCAAGTAGTACTTCTACCTTTACAAAACACCCAAAGTAGTGAGGCATCGCTTTTATGCCAGTCAACCTTAAACCAGAGACTCTGTTAAAACTGTATTATCCTAAAGACAAGACGCTTGTATTAGCCCAGTTACTTGGCTTGAAATTAGGACTTTTCTATCACTAGCCTGGCAACTTAAAGACTGAGCCATGCAAGTACAAACATCTTTGAATTATTGAACATAAATCTATGGTTTTATCACATATCAATCTGAATACTTTGTATGGTATTGTTAATTTGGTACAATGATAATGAGTTATAAGAATGGATTTACAATGCATGAAAATGCGAATAACTTTGTGTATGGATAAAGCAAAGACATTCAATAGTCTATGCAAGTTGTAGAACTCTTAGCCATTCACATAAGGTGAATGTTCCCAGATCCAACGACGTGGACGTGGTTCTACACAGGATCCTTTTTTTTATTTATTTACAAAAGAAAATTTATGTATGTTTAGACTCCTTCCAAATTAATCATTTTTAATTATTTTTTTTAATTTTATTTCTTTTGATTTTATTTATTTACATATTTTTCAAAATTCTGTTATTCTTCCTATTTTAAGTACACATGTTTAACTTGCTAAAGCCTAGTCTTCTTTCTTTTTTTACCTTTTTATTCTTTTAAAAAGTACTTCTCCATTAATGACTTTCAGTGGGACCGAGTGGGGGGGGGAGAAGGAAACAAATGAAAAATGATAATCATGACACCATAGAAAAATGTTAAATCTTTTCTTAACTGTTTGCATTCATTGAACGATGAATACGTGTTTTTAAAAAATGATATCTTTTATTTGAATCAGATTTATATGAAATTAATTTAAAATAATATAAAAAGTTAGTTACATGAATAAAACAAAACATGTGATTCCTTAATTTTTAACTCTCCATCTACTCTAGCCTGCTTTCCCTGTCGAACTTCCTTTTCTTTGGAGCACTCCTGCTTTTGCATGATTTAGTCCTCTTAATTTGGCCTGGCTTCTTGGCTACAGCAGCAGCTACTTTTGGGATCTTTAGACAGCCATCAGTTGATATGACGTAGTTTGATGGTTTGGTGTAATTCAATAGACGAGTAACTCGTCGGTTTCTCTGGTCCGGTGTCATGTTGGTCCAATCTTCGTCTGAAACTCTGAGACTTTCTGCAGGACCTTTGACTGTAAAATCTCCTCTATGGTGTAAGGCATCTCTCAAGCTTTGTGTTTGGGCGCTATCCAGCTCTTTTAGTTTTTCAATTAATTTTGGAAGACGCTGTATAGTCCAGTTTGTCTGCAGTTTGATGATGTTGTTGTAGGATTCATTGTTGTTATTCGTCCATAATATTCATTCATTCATTCATTCATTTATTCATTGTTTATTTTTTGTTTTTGTTTTTTTAAGGGTGGGGGTATTGTATAGTACCTATGTAGAGTTCGTTTTTCAAAATAAATTGTCTATTACAGTGACATCTGCTATACAATATATAGATCACATGTACTAGAGATAATATTACATAAGCAGATATAATATTTTATAATATGCTACAAGATGAATATTATGTTCACACCCGGCCATTAATTAAGTCATTTTTATCATTTGAAAATATTAATAAAACAATGCTTAAATACCTTACTTCGTTAAATTTATATAAATAAAACTACATCTCGATTTTTGAATGAAATTATAGAACCATGTAGAATTAATGATGACCTCACCCTTCCGAATTACTGACTGCAAATCACTACAAACTCTTCTTCTTTTTTTCTACTATAAAACTTTGGAATGAACTTGATCCAGAAATTAGACATAATTTTAATTCTGATCAATTTAAGTATTGTTAACATTGACATTGTACCTGAGTATTATTATGTTGGAAACTGGAAATTTAATATCATCTTAATCAGACTTCGTATATGTGAAGCAACTTTAACTATGATCTATTTAGAATAAATCTTATTAATTCGTCCTGTTGTAAAAGTTTTGCAACAAAAGAAGACGTTTCACATTATTAGAATGCACATTGTACCAAAATCAAAGAACCTCTCTACTCGATAAGTTACATATGTTTTATCCCTCGATATTTCAACACTTTTATTTGGAAAAGAGGATATCCATACATAGTCAAATAAAGTTTATTGATTATGTAACAGTTTAAGATTATGTAAAACAACCCAAACGATTTTCACAGATCTATAACAGCGTATTAAAGCAAGATAAAGTAATTATACAAAGATCCCCCTTTCGGGCCTCGACATATGTCTGGTCTGGTGTATTCCACTGTGTTTCTGTTCCAATACTTCTCCTTATACATATACATCTAGAACAAAATTGTTTTATATAACAAATAGACCTTTGTCATAAGTCTCATTTCCGTATAGTGTAACCAGTCATGTAGTACTTTATAATGAAAATAAGGTACATTAACCATTTATGTTTCCTTTAATTGTTACTCACGAGAGAGAGAGAGTATTCAGAGTATTCCACTGGAAGGCGAATAGTATCGATAGAGAGAGAGAGAGAGAGAGAGATTCTGATTTATTTGTAACTAATATCATAACATAATGAATGAAGCATAATCGAATAGTACTTAGAGTCTGTCGTAAACATCGTATGCATGTGGAGTGTCCTGGTCGTTTTATTTCATCAGGGAATTATAATTTAAACTATATATCCTTGGTTATATAATGATCTGAAAAAGAAAAATATATAATAGTTATTATATCTATCATATATAGATAACCATCATAAACATCGAAAATAAAATTTCAGCAGTCGGTTTCGCCGATTTCAGTATAGAACCTGAAATAGTCGCTTCTCAATCTTTCACAGTTCCGCAACGGAAAATCTCGTTTCGTGTTTCAGCCGATAATAATCGCCATAAACATGGATAATACTTGTAAATTTGGTTATAAATTATGTAAATATATACATTATATCACATTAATGCGAAATAAAAGCAATACGATCATTCCCGTGGTTTTAAAAGCTAGAGTTCTCTAGGGTTCTCTAGGTTTCTCTAGGGTTCTCTATTTAGTAGGACCCGTGTACGGCAGGGTAAACACAGGAACGGCACCGAAACAGCACTTTATATTTACCCAAATTGCATAAAACAACTTTCATATATTAGTCATACACATTATGCATACAATAACCAAGTTATTTTTAATTTTTTACATAAGTCATGATAACTGACAATTATGACATTTTTATCCCGGTGCATGTAAATGCCAAAATTACCACCATTTGCCAAAATTACCAAATAGGTTGCCGAAATATCCAATAATGTTACCGAAATTACCACTCATATGGTAGATAATGATGGTATTTACCACCAAAAATGATTTTTTCATAATATTTTACTTTTAATTTCATTATTTTCAGGTAAAATGTTGGATTGAAAGACTACCATGGTCTTGTGAAAAAAAACTCGATCTCGTTTATTTATGTCAATATCGTTATATCTGCACATGCATGTAAATTTTTAAATGTTGTGTTTTACATGTTCTGAATGATGTACCAACAATTTATGAGAACATATAATCTTAAAACTTGTAATTTATTTATAAATGGCTTTGCTGTTTTAATAAATAATTGATTTGTATGCAAACTCGTAAAATGAGAAAGCCAACTCATATAGCTAATAAGATTCAATTAAATGACCAATTATAATCCAATCACCAATGTGTAAGATTTTAATGGGTTTCTATGTTTGTGATATATTTTACCTGCGCTTTAAACACGTGAAATAATTAATGGTTTAAATTCAAAGATCGAGATCTGGGTTTCTTCATCGCAAATCTGTTTTAGTCTTTACGTTGAAATAACCACATTGAAAGTATAATATTATGAAAAAAAATAATTTTTTGTGTTAAATAACTTCATTATCTACCATATTTTCCATATGAGTGGTAATTTCGGTAACATTATTGGTAATTTCGGAAACTTATTTGGTAATTTCGACAAGTAGTGAAAATTTCGGCATTTATATGGTCCCTTTTCTTCCTGCCATTTCAGGTTGTGAAAAATGGCCGTCTTCATATCATGCACAAATAAAATCTGAAAACTTTTTTTTTTGTTTTTTAATATATTATAAATGTTAGCAGTATACATGTACGGCAGTGTGAAACTTTTGGTAGCTATCATCATTGGGACAGTTCAGGATCATGGGAGGAAAAGAGGGGGTGGGGGGTTCCATTCCAGTGAACTTGCATCATTAATGTATGCATCCTTGTCATATGTAGTCAGTAAAACAATGATACCAAAATAAATCTGAATCGGGATAAATATTGCCTGATTCCTGACTCGAAATCCAGAACAGCCGAAAGGATGAAACGTGTAAAAAAGAGGAAATTCGAAAAACTCCCAACTTCAAGTTTAAATGTTGATATTGATTTTTTTTTCAACATATTAAACATCATTAAGCATGTATAACAGGGATCTCGTTAACGCGCGTATTTGTGTCCCTGACGCGTCAAAATCGGCCGGGACGCACGATTTTCAAAAGTGGTGAGTCCCCGGGACGCGTCCCTGTTACCCCCGCATGCGGCTAATAAATTTATGACATTGTGCTGTGTCACCGAGTAAGCCGTGTATTAATTGATTTGTATTAACCACGGGAGATAACGCTTCGGGCAGGCCGTCGGCGGCAGTATAAATTGTCCACTCGAGCCTATTACATGCCCACGATGCCGCCGGCAAACAGTTGAATGCACTAATTTTAGAACTAACAGTGAATAAGGGTGAATTAAAGACCTCATTGTACATGTATAGGTGGGATTTTCAGAAATCTATCACAAATTTAATACCAAACCAAATGTCTAAAATGGCATGTTGATTCAAACACCACTTCATTGCATATTTTAAAAAAGAATTACGGGTCTTTGTTTTCACAGTTAGTTTCACTAGTGATGAAAATCTGTAAGAAATTGCGACATCTTTATAGATGTAAACAGTGCAACTGTTATCATGTTTTCTATATCCTGGATTGTCACTGTCTAATCGGCACGCGCTGGACAAAAAAAAAAATTGAATGTGTTGACATTTCAGGGTCATCTACACAAGATGATTTGTTTTATGAGTTGTAGTTGATAGGGGATCTAAAGAATCTCAGAATGGTGGACAAAAGCATGTGTTTAGCCATCAGAATACGTAATGATTTATTTGAACCTCAAATTGCCTTACTACTAATTAAGTTCAACGCACTTAAATATATAAATGATACTTAAAGACTTCGGCGGTTTGTACGGGTCATTATTAAAATTAACAGTTACTGGAAAATTGCAACGACAGCTTAGGTCAAACATAATTTGGGTTACAATCGGTAAATTTATTAATGCCAACATGCCTGCTGACCACACAATCCTTACATACGGCGACGAGGTCCTTAACTCACTGATCAACAACCTAACCCACCTACCCACCAAGCTGAAGAGAAGATTAAGAGTCTGAAACAATTTTGAATTGAAAGGTGACATTCTAAATTAATTGCAATTTTTATTTTTCTGTTAGTTTTCATATAAAGTTAGGCCTGGAAAATTTACCTACACTAGGGTTACAGTCCTGGAAAAGGCCTGGATTTTGAGTTCTATGTTTCTGTACAAACCAAAGACCGTCGTAATTAGACAATCAATTAATTAATATTTTTAATGAATATTTCTTTGATTCAAGTGCCTGTGTGATAATCTATTTGCAATGAAGGGTCTACCTGAATGAAGACCTACACGGAATTGAAGACTCAGAGAAGACCCACACTTACAGTACAGTCCAGGTGTTTTGGAAAAATTGCACAAAACACAGTGGGGAACACCCGAAATCACAGAGGGAATCCAGGTGGAAATTTATTTGTGCTTATTCACACCTTTGTAAAATACACTTTTTGTAATTCTTGAATTTACCTACCCTGGAGGTGCCCTCCACCCAACAGTGGTTTGTGAAAAAATTATAAAACACCTGAACTGTACTGTATTTATATACATGTATTACTATTATGAAACTATAGTTGTTGCTTATAAGAGAAAGCAGCTACTATTTACATCCATTACTCTTTAAATACTATTCGCTAACCAGTTATAGGAGTGGAAAAAGGAGTTTTAGTATGGGAGTCTACATATTTGTCATAAAACTAGGAACAGACAAAAAAATTAGTCTGGCTTAATGTAATGATATACATAATTTGAAATAAAAACATCCTTTACTTCATGACGACACATGCTTAAATCAACGTCGTATAAATTGTTACTATACATGCACACTGTATTCACTACACGTAGAAAACCCAATTTGCTGCTCTTGGTGAAGGTTTGAAGTGAACAGCGGTAATTTCAAACTTCAAGTTCAATGCTGTTAATGGATTGAATTCAAAATCATGTGAACGAATGAAGCCAATTTTGTTTACTGTGTGTATGGTTAACTCTTGTTTTATTTACTCCTAGTCCTACAGAGATACCGGTAGTATAATTTCAGATTTCCTGTTACCTTGTTCTGAATTTAAAGTAACGGTACCGATTCTAATCTTTTTTAGTAAATATACATTTCTACACGTAATTCAAACTTAGCTTAACTTGCTCTATTTTACATGGTACGGAGTTAATTGTAGCAAGGATTGCTGCATATTTGAATTAGTGTCTCTTTAATGAGATGTTTCCCAAACCTCTCACTGTAGATCTGTTAAAATGTTCTATTCTAAAATTCTTAAATAATTTTAAGTTTGTGTCTTTAAAATGTACATATAGCACATTGAATATAGTTTTACACATGTATACTTTCTAATGTTTTGTGAATTAACTTTAAAAGTGAATTATAAAAACAAAGTAGAAATGTATCACTATTTAATTTTCATTTATCAGTATGAGTTTTGAGTTTGTGATACCAACATCTCGGAATGAGTTGCTGAATAAATCTGGAGTTAATCATTACGTCGTTGATGAGATACTTACCTTGAGAGAAATACCTGGGGCATTACAAGGTATGCCATTATATACGTTCATTATATTTACATGTATAGTAATTTGTATCTTAACAATAACAATAAAATTGAAATGATTATATTAATCTTTATACTGTACAGTCAGACTTTGATAACTTCAGTGTTGAAAACTCATGAAGTTGTTAAAGAAATTATGCACTCCTTATGGTCCTGACAACCTTTCTATTTTTGTTATTAACAACAGGGAAACTTTAAAAATTTGAAACTAGATTTCCAGTTGTCATAGTTGTAGAAGTTTGACTATACATATGTATACAAAGTTCTCAGTAACATGTACTGATCATGTACACACATTCAGTGTGTGTACCATTGATTTTAACTTCAGACTCTATGGGCAGTTAGAAATACGAATCTGATTTTTGTAACATTTTCTTTGTCTGTCATATTTTTGTGAAAATCAGACTGTACATGTAGGTTTTTCATACTTTAGACTTTTCAAAAGCTGAATGACAAATCATTGCAGTACCTTGTAAAAGCATTATAGATTTAATGTACAAAGTTTTGTTGTTTATGAACATATATTTGAGCTTTATGAAAATGGGGTTGAGAAAAAAAGTTTACTTTGTACATATATATATCAGTATATTATTCATATCAGTATATTATTCGATAGTTTAAACTTTTAAAAAATTTTTCTTTCAATAACTAAGTTTCTTTTTACAGGTCTAAAAAGTAGTTTCCGGAGCAATGGAAGTAGATGTATTTTGGAAAAATTTGATGTTTTATACAGCATAGTGTGGTAAGTAAATATTTCAATGATCAATAAATGTAAGTACCGGTGCTGTAGCAGTTTTCAGACGTTTTGGGAGGTTTTTGGTCGATAACATTTTTTAACGCTATGAAAATATTTGATATTGGGCAAAAGTTATGATTGACCAATAAGATAATCAAAAATGTTTAAAAAATCATCATTTTGATGTCCTTTTGTCCAAATGAACCCTTTTCCACACAATGTTTTGACCCCACTTTTCTTTGTTTACTGTAGCAGTTTTTGGTCTTGACAGTTTATGCAGTATTGGGGCTCAGTATGGGATGTTAACCTCATCGTTAAATAGACATACATTAATAAAGGGTAAATAGTAAATCAACAGTGATTATTAAAATACTTGAAAATGAAAATCATCATTTTGGTATCTTTTTGTCCAAATGAGCCCTTTTTCTACCCAAGGTTTCAATACCAGTTTTCTGAGTTTGGTGTAGCAGTTTCCGATCTTGACAGTTTATACAGTATTGGGGCTCAGTACGGGATGTTAACCTCATCATTAAATAGACATACATGAATAAAAGGTAAATAGTAAATCAACAGTCATAGGAATTTTAATAAATATAACATAGACTTGCCGTATAATAGATTTGCTTTCCGGTAGGCTGATGTCACTTCTCCAGCACGAGAAATAACAACACAATGCAGAAACAGAAAATAGGATGGAAATTATATTTGTTTCTTCAAAATTGAGCTAAACTTTTGCATACCATTATGTATATGAACATTTTTGGTGACATGGTGAACAATAGGCAAAATTAGTTGTTGGGAGTGCCTCAATAACAAGACAACCAGAAACTTCTCTAGTCTGGAAACTGCTACACCACCAGTAATATTTTAGAATTCAGGAAAATGAGATGACCAAATTTTTTGTCCACCAAAGTTATCTGTTATTCATATCTATAAGTTACTGGTATAACAAAATCTTTTCCAAGTACGCTGTACCACAGTTTGAGAAGTATGGATTATGAAATGAATTTCCAATTCATGTTCGACTCCCAGATTGCACCATCATGTTTAATAAGGTGGTTACCTCTTACTTCCATGTCATGATAAAACTGAAAAATTATTTAAAGCAACATGAAATATAATTACCTGGAGTGATAGCAAAGCAGCTGTTCCTGTTACGATTAATTTTCACACCTGTAGTATGTTTGTTTGCCTGTTATGATTTTATACACAACCGATTAGTTGTAAAGAATGACAAACACAATGAACGTAGGGGTGCAAAATTAAAAAATTGGGAAGTTTAACACTTTAACGCTAACAGAGATGCCAACCTCTTCGTTTTGGGCAGAGTTTCTCCATTTTGAGTGTTGAAATCTGGGCTTTCGATTTTCTTTTAAATTCTCTTGTTCGTTATTTTTAATGGGTTAAAAATTGCGTAGAAACCACCGAGTATATGTTCCCTGAACACTGCTTTTACTACATCCTCAGGTTTTATCAGCAAGTGGTAACAATAATGTAAGAGATGTATCTAATAGACCTACCTAATATTTCAAGGAAATAGCGGGAGACGAAAAGAATCATGGATACCCTTATTGGGCTCACACGTTTGGCGTTTGAATATGACATCGGTTTTTTAGTTCTACTGGTTTGCAGCTTGTATAAAGAAGCTGCTTGTCATTCATTGACGTGATATAATATATAAGTATTATGTTATCAAGGCTTCTGTATCATTATACTGCTTGCACCTTTTGAATTTTTGACTTTAAAATGACTTTGAAATTAAATAATTATAACTTGCAATAGAATGTAGTTTATTCCTAGGTCTAGGTCAGTATATTTGATACAGACTTACTGTTCATATTTTTATTTACACCAGTTTATATTAAAAATCATAAAACATCTCTGCAAAATGAAAATCAGACTAAAGAGACTGTCGAGAAGCACATGTTTTCTCAGATAAATTTCAATGTGTGTAATGGTAGTCTATTAATAAGTTACTAGAGTAGTGACAGCCTTAAATATTGAAGGAGTAGACTCAGTAGTAGGGCAGAAAAGAGACCACACAACTTACTGTAAGTCCTTCAATACAAGGCTCACTACTGATCAATCACCCCTTGTATCTTAGCTGTTAGTGTACTCCCAAAGCATGTCATGGAATGCTGCTTTCAACATGCATGGTTAATTCTATGATGTCAGTCTGTATTTATAGATTTGGTTTACCTGTGTTCTTACATGTAAAACTTTTTACAAGACAGATTGTTATCCATACAGTATATATTAATTCTCTGTATCTAAATATACTTGTGTATTGGGTGTTACGTTTGGTGTTAATACACACAAAATAAAATAAATCATGACACCATGATCCGTAGATAAACTAAAGGGAACTTCAACATTGTTTAGTAAGGTATACATGCAGTACATTGCTGTTATAAAGTTCAGTGGTATATGTGTGTGTAGGTGTGTGTGTGTGTGTGTGTGTGTGTGTGTGTGTGTGTGACATTTGTAAAATTGATGACATTTATTTAACTTCTTAACACAAAGTTGTCTGTGCTTAAACATTGAGAAACAGGATTAAGTCAGTAGTTGAAGTTTTGTAGATAACATTAATATTTACATCAAAAGAAAGTAAAACTTAAAGTTTTACATACTAAGATTGTAAATGTAATTATGATGTTAGTGCAATGTATCATCTTAAAGGTCTGTATCAAGATAACGGATTTTTTTCATATTTCATCTGATATCTTGGAACATATCTAGATTAGGAAATACTGGCAAGAAAAATTGATTGATTGATTGATTTTTGTTTAACGTCACACCATGAATATTTCACATATATGGTGACGGCATCTGCCTGATGCAATGCACACAAATTTTGACCTTTGCAACGGACCCACCTGAGGCAATGAGGGATCTTTAACATGCCATGCATACAATGACACGGGGCCTTGTAAATTTTTCAGTTATATTGTTTTCATGATTTTGAAGTTGTAACAATGTAACAACATGGGCATATACACACAGTGACAGTACCTATTCACTTTATCAATTTACTCAGTTTTATGTTTAATATAATATAATATAATTTGTTGAACTCAGTGTTTTGATATTAAGAATTGAAAGAGATGTTACTTTGCAATACATTTAGTTGGTAAATATTTATGTCATATATTTTTCTATGTAAAATACTGACTACAACTTAAGGTCTGCAAACAACATATATTTTTTTTTTTATGTATCCTCAAACCTTTAAATTTTATGGAAAAAGGAACAGTTAAGTAGAATATGAAGAAGCACTCAAATGTACGGTGATTGATCATTAATCTTAATGCCTAATACTTTTTTTTTTCACAAAGTTTAAAGAAAGACGTACAGTCAGATTTAAAGGAAGATGCATGGCAGCTGATACTGAAAGGTAATGAATTCACATAGGTCTCAGATTTTCTGTATCAGTTAGAGACTCTTAATAACAGTTTTATGGTGACTTGTTGTTTGAATGAGGCATGAATTGTAACTCATTATTTCTGAATAATGAGCATATGTGGAATTTTTATTATGATAAACATATTGGCCTACATGTTAGCAGCCAATAGTGTGATTGCCCCATCTTTTTGTTTGTGACATACATTGCATTTTTGTTTACTTGTATTTCACAAATATTATATCAATACAGTTCAAATGATCTAAAATCTCACTCTTAAAAATGCAGTAAATTACTGCAAGTAAAAATGGATACAAACCATTCATGTTTCATGGATCTGAATTCAAGGATGCAGCGAAATGCAATAGATTGTTAAAAGGATGAATTCAAAATTCATGAAGGTCAAATAACAACTTCATGTTTTGTCTACAAGGACCAATAGAAAACCAACTGGATAGAATTAGAATGAGTGTGAAATGATATACATGTACATTGCAATTGTTTCACAGCACAACCTGTTATGCTTTGGAAAGATTTTATGTGCTGGCTAACATATGACATGTCAACTCCATTAATTTCAGTGTCAAAATCTGGATTGGAAATCATTGGACTAGGGTTATGATCATTTTTGTTGTAACACCATTGCATTTTTATAATGAGCTTGTTCTGAATTCATGATCAGGTTTGTAAATCTTTTGTGAATGTGGGTACCGGTAGATTCACTTTACAAGCTTCTCCTGAGTTATATATCAAATGGTAATCTTTTTTTTGTGGAAATCTTGCTTCAGTGTCCACCTTCAGTGACTCAGTTGTTGTCCATACAATAGATCTTTATTCATTTGTTAATTAACTGTTCCCCGCTTTTCACAAAAGCATGGGGACATTAAATCTCATTCGTCTGTCTGTCCATCCGTCTGTCACAAGAACCTTTTACATTGCTCATAACTTTTTAACCGTAAGACATAGGGCCTTCATATTTGGCATGTGTGTCCATAATTGCAATACCTTACCATTGGTACCAAAAATTATTTATGATGTGACCTTGACTTTGACCTACTTCAATGTAGCTTTTTAACTGTAAGATGTAGGGCCTTCATATTTGACATGAGTGTCCCTAACTGCAAGTACATGTAGACATGCACAACCATGACAATATGTTACAGATCACTGCACCCTTACTGATAGAAGTCCGAAAGTGGGGGACCACAATTCTCTGAATTTGTTTGTTAACAATTTATAAGTTTATTATAATCAACATTAATGATGCCAGTTAATATATATATTTGGCCTTATTTCTAGTCGGGAAAGCTTTGGCAACAGATGTAGCTAAGGTGCTGGAAGAAACATCTGTAGATCCCCAAATCCGTGAGGCAAACCTCAACATGGTTAAAATGGTGTGTTACCTCATCTGTCAATATATGGAAATGTTTGAAGAAAACTATCAAGAAGCATCTCAAGTTATCACCACTGGAAAGGCAAGTATTTATGTTCATACAGAGATTTATAAAGTAAGGTATTAAATGATTCAATTTGTATGTGATATTATACATGGCTTAGTGAGGTAAGTTTGACCTCAGGTTTGAGCATCACTTTGTTTTAAATGTGAGATTATATGTCTAGTGATGATTGGTACGATGTGTGTAGTTGTTTTTAGCATTTTTAGTGCAAAAAAATTTAGGTGCAAAATTTTGATTGAATAGATTTGTAATTTAAAAGTGTAATTAGTATAGCATTTATATCTGCCCTTTAAGCACATTTTGTTCATGTAATCATAAATGAACACACAAACGACAGCACTAATTGTGCTTAAATAAGTTAGTAACTGTGCTTAAATAATCTCACAAGTACAGTACTAACTCTGCTTAAATAATTTCACAAGTACAGCATTAATTCTGCTTAAACAATCTCACAAGAACAGCATTACTTCTGCTGAAATATGATTTTTGCTAGAATATATACACACATAAAGGAGGTCCTGGCAGGATGTAAAAATATGGAAACTTTATGGTATTTCTTCAATTATATACATTGTATACAATATATCTTTACAAGGACAGAAATGAAAATAAATGTATTTGAGTTAGTAATTCCCTGCAATAGGCATGCCATTCAGTCTATTAAACCTTGTTTGGTAATAATTTCTCAATGCATACTTGAATGAAACATGTAAAGAAATAACCATATTATGATTAAAAACACATGAGGTGAGCTTTGTAATCTTTGATTACATTGTATTTTTCATAAACCTTCCAATAGATTCCATAGAAATTATAGATTTAGCTTCAATATCACTTAAAGGAGTGCACTTCCCATTTTTATCTCTTTGGAGCCAAATTTCATGTTTCTGCTATTTTTTGGACATAATGCATTTATTTCATTTTGGTATCCATAGACTTGAACTTGTCCGGAGTTTTATTTTTTTCATTGATTATACATCTAGAACAGCAAGGGTTAGGGTTTTAATATACTGTACAAATGTCAAGACCTTGGCCGAGGCTCACTGTTATTTTATGAACAAATATGTCATCATTCAGCTTTACTGCTCCCAGGGGGGAGGGGGGGATATTTGTCATGATAACACAAATCTAGTTTGGCTTTTTTTTTTCATGAATTTAGAAATTGCAGTTTATCAACGTTAGTTTTGACTTTGAGATCTGTAATTTTCGCTAATCCAGGTATTGCCTTAGTTATTTAATGTTTGTTTTGCTTTTAATTAGTTCTTGCTATTTATGTTAAATCTCATAATCCTAGTCCTGCTTAGTAATGATATTCCTTAGAAGCATTTAAATACAATATAACTTCCAGGGTCGAGGTAAAGGCAGTAAGAAAGCCTCATCTGACAGCATTGATTGGGATTTAGAACGAGAAAATGGAGTAAAGACTATCTTGCACATTGTTTCCCAGGATTTACTCAGGCTGTGGGACCCTCCAATTCCTGAAATAGAATTTGTCAAGTAAGCAAAAACACAAGATTCTTAGATCTGTAAGAGTGACAGTGTAATCAATATGAGATTATATGTAAAACAATTTATCCTTTAATAAAATGTATAATTTGTATGATTTCAGTCTTGTGACCAACTGTGTGTACAAACTGCTGGAGAACACAAACATAACTTATGTTAAGGCAAAGGAGACCAGGGAAGCTATAAATAACATTATAGGGGTCATGGTCAAAAGATACAATCATGCACTCAGTAAGTCAGTCTTCTCAAACTAACTGATGTAAAAGTACATGTAAATTAAAGTTGAGAACTAGAAATATAAAACTGAATTTTTACTGGCATGTCTGTCATGATAATTACTTATTAGGTGATGGAAATTTTAAGTAATTGTTAAAATTGAATCAGAATCTAGTGCATTTACATGTATCAAATCTTTGGATATGTTTCATGTACAGATATGGTGTATCATCAAGTCAAATCTATAATTTTTGTCTTAATACATTCTATTCTTCAGGTGCCAGTTTGAAGATTCTTCAGCTTCTACAACATTTTGAGCATCTAGTAACACCTTTAGCTGAGATGGTAGAAGTTATTACCAATCAGTATGGCAATAGGAGTGTTGTCGGAGAAATTATGAGGTTTGATATATCTTTTATAGTACTGAAGAATTTTTCTTTTAGTCTTATCATTGTCATATAAACAGCTACAGCCTAAGTCCTTACCAAGGTGTGCTACAGATCACTGGCTGTTCATAACAGCTAGTCATAACCCTTACCAAGGCATGCTACAGATCACTGACTGTTCATAACAGTTAGTCATAACCCTTACCAAGGCATGCTACAGATCACTGGCTGTTCATAACAGTTAGTCATAACCCTTACCAAGGCATGCTACAGATCACTGGCTGTTCATAACAGCTAGTCATAACCCTTACCAAGGCATGCTACAGATCACTGGTGGTTCATAACAGCTAGTCATAACCATTGCCAAGACATGCTACATATCACTGGCTGTTCATAACAGCTAGTCATAACCCTTACCAAGGCATGCTACAGATCACTGGCTGTTCATAACAGCTAGTCATAACCCTTACCAAGACATGCTACAGATCCCTGACTGTTCATAACAGCTAGTCATAACCCTTACCAAGGCATGCTACAGATCACTGGCTGTTCATAACAGCTAGTCATAACCCTTACCAAGGAATGCTACAGATCACTGGCTGTTCATAACAGCTAGTCATAACCCTTACCAAGACATGCTACAGATCACTGGCTGTTCATAACAGCTAGTCATAACCATTACCAAGGCATGCTACAGATCACTGGCTACTCATAACAGCTAGTCATAACCCTTACCAATGCATGCTACAGATCACTGGCTGTTCATAACAGCTAGTCATAACCCTACCAAGGCATGCTACAGATCACTGGCTGTTCATAACAGCTAGTCATAACCCTTACCAAGGCATGCTACAGATCACTGGCTGCTCATAACAGCTAGTCATAACCTTTACCAAGACATGCTACAGATCCCTGGCTGTTCATAACAGCTAGTCATAACCCTTACTAAGACATGCTACAGATCACTGGCTATTCATAACAGCTAATCGTAACTCTTACCAAGGCATGCTACAAATCACTGGCTGTTCATAACAGCTAGTCATAACCCTTACCAAGGCATGCTACAGATCACTGGCTACTCATAACAGCTAGTCATAACCCTTACCAAGGCATGCTACAGATCACTGGCTGTTCATAACAGCTAGTCATAACCCTTACCAAGGCATGCTACAGATCACTGGCTGTTCATAACAGCTAGTCATAACCCTTACCAAGGCATGCTACAGATCACTGGCTGCTCATAACAGCTAGTCATAACCTTTACCAAGACATGCTACAGATCCCTGGCTGTTCATAACAGCTAGTCATAACCCTTACTAAGACATGCTACAGATCACTGGCTGTTCATAACAGCTAGTCGTAACCCTTACCAAGGCATGCTACAGATCACTGGCTGTTCATAACAGCTAGTCATAACCCTTACCAAGGCATGCTACAGATCACTGGCTACTCATAACAGCTAGTCATAACCCTTACGAAGGCATGCTACAGATCACTGGCTGTTCATAACAGCTAGTCATAACCCTTACCAAGGCATGCTACAGATCACTGGCGGTTCATAACAGCTAGTCATAATCTTTACCAAGGCATGCTACAGATCACTGGCTGTTCATAACAGCTAGTCATAACCCTACCAAGGCATGCTACAGATCACTGGCTGCTCATAACAGCTAGTCATAACCCTTACCAAGGCATGCTACAGATCACTGGCTACTCATAACAGCTAGTCATAACCCTTACCAAGGCATGCTACAGATCACTGGCTGTTCATAACAGTTAGTCATAACCCTTACCAAGGCATGCTACAGATCACTGGCTGTTCATAACAGCTAGTCATAACCTTTACCAAGGCATGTTACAGATCACTGGCTGCTCATAACAGCTAGTCATAACCTTTACCAAGGCATGCTACAGATCACTGGCTGTCCATAACAGCTAGTCATAACCCTTACCAAGGCATGCTACAGATCACTGGCGGTTCATAATAGCTAGTCATAACCATTACCAAAGCATGCTACAGATCACTGGCTACTCATAACAGCTAGTCATAACCATTACCAATGCATGCTACAGATCACTGGCTACTCAAAACAGCTAGTCATAACCATTACCAAAGCATGCTACAGATCACTGGCTACTCATAACAGCTAGTCATAACCTTTACCAAGGCATGCTACAGATCACTGGCTGTTCATAACAGCTAGTCATAACCCTTACCAAGGCATGTTACAGATCACTGGCTACTCATAACAGCTAGTCATAACCCTTACCAATGCATGCTACAGATCACTGGCTACTCATAAAGCTAGTCATAACCTTTACCAATCCATGTTACAGATCCCTGGCTACTCGTAATGGCTGTTCTAAAGTCTAATGACATCCCTTACCAAGGCATCTTGCAAATTACTGACTGCTCATAACACTAACAGCTTGTCATTAAGTAATGTGAAATTCTTTAAATTCAGAGAAATTGGAAGAAAAGATCCAAAAGATCTGGCAAGAGATAACTCTGGGACTCGATCCTTCTCTACTTTCCTGGTTGAGGCAGCAGCTAAGGTTCCATCAGTGATGTTGACTAATATCAGTGTTGTCTTGTGTCATTTAGAGGGCGAGGTATGTTCCATATGCATCTCTTTATACATGAAAAATCATAAATCATGTAGGTATCGATCATCAGCCATATTTATGTATATAAATATGAGTAAGTCTTTATTTAGAAATATTGTAATAAGATATTAAAGTACTTTTGTTAAAATTGGAAAGCTTGGTGATTGATGATTCCCTAATTATATTTAGATTAAAGAAAGCCAGAATGAGCTGGAGAAGTTGGTCTTTGGTCAGACTTTATCATGTTATAATTATAAAAGGAATAGGGTCATTAAGGGCTGAAAATGACCTTTAATAACATATCTAAATAAAAGTGTAATACAAAAATGTGATGAAGAAATCAATTACTTCATCATGTTGATTTGTCTTTCTCATGCATTATTATAAAAATCAATTTTTTCATCTATCTTGCACATATGTGGTGAGGAGACGATCGTCCATTGTTTTTAATAGATTTGATTTCCATGAGTAGACAAGTGCTATTGCTTGCCATTAGAATAAAAAAGTCTTAAAACTGTCAAAATAAAATAAAGTAAAGAAAAATTATATATTTTATGATGTCTTCACCAAATATTACTACACAGTAGGACTAAATTTGTTTGAGAAATACAGAGTACATTGTTTAAGGAAAATAACAAATTAAAAAATTTTATCTTAAGCATTTAATAAAAAGTAAGAAAATATTTTGACCAAATATGGTTCATATCGACTTTACTCCTTTGCTATATTTCAAAATTTAAGAATCAATTATGTTCAATATGTTAAGAGAATTCAAGAGAAGTGGAGTTATCTTCCCTTAATACAATGTTGTAGTGTTCTTTTTCTCATGAGATGAATAATAAGATGGATGTTTATGTGATTATTTTATCTATTGAAGTCGTACACGATGAGAAATGGTGTCCTTGGTATACTGGGAGAGATCCTGCTGCGAGTACTGAGCAAGGACAATCTGGAAGACAAACTGAAGGATGCAAGGGATCAGTTCCTGGAAAAATTAGAGGTCAGTTGACAAAAAACAACAATATCTAGTGTAATGGCAGATTATTCAAGCTGCCAAGACATAATGCACATTATAGCCTTTGCGTATCTAATTAGGTACTTTTCTATGTGATGCTTATGTGATTTAAGAAATAGTAGGGTGACAAGTTATTTGAACATGCATGCACAACATTTCATAAGTCATGCATGAAAGTGTTTTAATCATTACTGATTTCGTTTAAAGTAAAGGTATACAGAGATGCTTTGTTGATCCAGAAACATTTGTTCCAGGCCCGTTTTTTACGTATTACCAGATTTTTCAGACTTCTGTATCATAATGCAATTATATTTATCTGGAATCTCACTACATATGCATATCTATTTTCATGTCTAGAAAAAGGTAATTTCATATATAAATTTTTGAATGTTTATTTTTATGCATCTCGGTCCCAAACATATTTATTTATCAATATACACTACATCAGGTATATTTTTGAAACTATCAAAACCTGGTGGATTTGTCTAAATAAGTGACTTCTTATCCTATAGAATTGCTGCCTATGAAACACTTTATGCCTAACTTTTCCTACATTTCTCAATAATAGATAAAAACATTTATCTAATTATGTTGGATAAAAAAGATGTAATAGATAAAAATATTGGAAAATATGATCCATACAAATGATGATTAAAATTTTAATTTTGTGCTAGCTTAATTTGGCAAAGAAGTCCTGGGTTTGATTTCCACCACCAGTTTGTTGAAGTCCTTGGCCCATATGTACAAAACTTTGTAAACCCTACGAGTACTCATAAGTTAATCGTAGCATAAATTTATGAGTGACATCATATGTATGAAGTTACGTAAACGAAACTTACGAGTGATTCACTTGTAAATCTATGAGTGCTATAGTAGTATTCGTAAGTCACTCTTATTTAAAATAATAGCGTATAAGTACAGTAGTGATTTAGTGATACATACTTTTGAGTAAAGACAGACCACTCTTTTTGCTTCCTTTCTGTTGTCGATGTGTTCGAAACTTGTTGTTAATCATCTTGTTTACTTTTGATGTTATGAGTAAGAATTTCAACTTCCTCTGAAGAAATATTAAAAGCTTTATTAGATAGATTTATTGTAAAAAAAAAAGAAGAAAATTTGTAGTCCTAGATTATATATACATGCCTGCTTAATTCGTTATCGGCTTGACTTTATAGGGGTACATATATGTGGCATATGTGCTTATCACGATAGTTTTATCACTTTCTTTTGATGACGTATTTTGAAGTATTGCTTACGATTCCATGACGTCACTAGGCCTACATGTTTACAAGCACATCGTGTGTAGATGCATAGACATAAATTTATAAAGTTATACATCTGTAAGAAGTACACTTTGACTTTAATATGATCTATTTCGATATACTTTATGCGTGCATTTGTGCTGCGTAAAGTTAGTCAACTCGCTAATCAGATCCTTGCATACGTACACACTTACACCTTTTGATGAAACTCGCATTTTGTTGAACTAAGAAGACTGACACCGTTGCCCGTGATTGGCATATGAATTAGTAAGCCAAACATTTACACATGTTTATGAAACGGGCTCCTGAAATATCTGAAGCGTCATTTGTTTCTGTGAAATATGTGTACAGCGCATGCGTAAGAGTACTTGTAAAGTTAAGAATTCGTAAGTTTACGAAATGTCTACGAAGTGTTTTGTACATATGATATAAGAGTTCATAACATTTTTCAGAAGTTACTCGTAAATTAAAAGAGTGCTCCTAATTCTACGAATCTTTGCATGATAAAGATCCTGCAATGTTTCAATGTATCAGTCATAGATCAAAGTTTTTTTATATAGAATAAGTGTCTTATGTGCATTAGCACATTATACCCCATACATGCATCAGACATTGTAATTTATTCCTGCATGAAAACACAAAATAAGACACTTATTCTATATATATACGCTTTTAACGCCAAAATATCATACTGGAAACTTCCATTTCCTATTTATAATTTGCATCATTAAATCATGCCGGAGGGAAGTTATAAATTGAAAGAAACAACCGATGTCCCATGACATAACATTTATACAGAATGCATACCCGGTACTTTCATCGAATGTCAAGCACTTTAGCGCAAAATACCACTTTGATGACGTCATGCAAGATTGGAAATGTCGAACATTTCATTATGACGTCCTAAGCTTAACAATCAAAAGTCTGCCAAACATCGCTTTCTGTGCTGCAAAGTGGGTCAAATATGAGGCGTTATGATGCCACAGATCAATGTAATTTATACAGAAATAAAATACATAAGTCTTGAAAGCTTTATCTCAGGCAATTACAGTGGTTGTGCATATATAAACAAATGAAATACATACTGTCACTAAATAAATGATTTACACTCAGCGTCAGAAACAAGCAAGCAAGTAAATTTAATTTTATTGTTTTACTTTTAAAGTTTGGTATAGACTTACCAGTTTGAGTAGTGAAATTGGCAAGTTACATTGATTTCCTGTAAGTGAGCTTGTAGTGACCTATAGATAAAAAACAATCGTTTATCACAGCTAACATGATATTTGATAATATCCCAAGCTGTTTATGGTAAAATGAACAGGTACCACACTCTGGGATAAATGTATTGCCAACGTCAGCATGATTTCTTCAGTTAATTTAAATGGTCAGTTTGCTTCAGTTATGCTCATGTGGTAAGAAATTTGTCTGGATTAACGAGTAGTTTTAATGTCATTTTGGAAATATGTTCCCTAAATTTTATTTTTTTAACACAGATTTCTAAATTATCGGTGCAAAATAAAATTCAGAAAATTTGTCTCTACTTTCTGTCCGATTTAGTGGAATTCATGGATTACTGGAACCTGGATTACTGGAGCATCACTGTACCTTATGTGTTGGTTATTGTTTAAAATTGTTTTATATTGAATTGTACGCACTGGTGATCAAGCCAATGAAATTTTATGAATTTCGTAAATATCATAGATTAAAGCTCTGTACTCCACTAATTATTATTTTGGTATAACACAAGATCAAACTGTACTTTGTACACATTTCTATGACAACCATGTAAATGATTTATTCTTTCAGGAACACATTCATGATATCCATGCCTTTGTACGTGGAAGAGTTTTACAGATCTGGCTTACACTAGTCAATGAAAAGGTACAGCTTCCTTTTCACTCATTCATTCCAGTAATGATTACATTTTGAAATTGGTTGTCTCCGTGGCGTGACGTTATATGCGGCATGCTTTGTAGGCTAGGCGAAGCCGCCGCACGGTTTAAATTTACTACATATATAACATATGCACCTACATGGACGTCCGCTGGTGTCGAGGATGTGATATCCCCACCTCGGAACCGAGCCACGTGCAACCAATGTCAAATCATAACTTCACTTCCGGTGTCTGCTAAGCATGCCGTAATTTATGTACGTCATTGGAAAACCCTTTTTAGGGTTGTCTCCGTGGCGTGACGTTATATGCGGCATGTTTTGTAGGCTAGGCGAAGCCGCCGCACGGTTTAAATTTACTACATAGATTACAATTTGATTTTTAGGAAAGTTTTTTAAAGCACAACATTCTGATGTTGTTTTTTTACATACTGTACATACATGTGAATAATGCATACTCCTGAAGTTAAGAGAAAAGAAAAACTACTTCCTGTATAATGCACTGGATAAAAATCGATAATAAAAATTAGTGAGCAGGTGCAAAGTGGTGATCAGCTGATTAAATGTTCATACATGTGTATGTTTGTCTTGGCAAACCATTTTTCTTATGTGTATGGTCAGAATAGCTTGATTATGCAATCCAGTGTCCTCAGACAGATGTGACTTTGACGAGATATATCAGCAGCTATGTTCATTGTAGCATGAATTGAGCGGTATACAGGTATTATAAAGATGAAAAGGATAAAACATGAATTAATTTTTTAGATGATCTGGATACAACAAATAACCAATCGCCAAGTGCTATGTTATGAGTGCATCAAATTAGCAGTAATGACAATTTATGAAAGAACATGTAAAGGATTTCTAATTGCAAAATAGATACTTAATTGATCAGTTGTAATTTGTACACTAAACAGTTGATAATCTATGGATTCTATTGCTAATCTATTATCACTTTTTACACCCGTGTCCATTTCACAGTCAGTTAATTTCCTTGATATCAAAGCATTTGCATTTAGATGGACCTCTTTAATCTCAGATATTCTTCTTACTGAGAGAGAAAAACTTGTTTTATTTTAGTTTCTGTGTATAATGCACGCCTACAAAATCAATGTTAGAAATTTTGATTAAAGTGTGCATTACATCTATACGTGAGGGATTATGGTAATTATTCCTAATTTACTTCGACTTCTCCATATATAAATACATATGGAATTTACACGATCTGACTCTTTCTACTGGGTATATGTGACGGGTGTTGCTAGCAAGCAGGAGATGCTCACTTTCCCCGGGCACCTGATCTCACTACATCACAGGGGTTCACATATGCTCTTCAAGTAGACATATTTTGTTATTTTCCATTTGTTTTTCATTTTCACTGATTTTGTATGTCCTCTGGTTTTATGATTTTTGGACTTGTGCTTTGGATTTATCCATCATCTTTACATTACTACTGTTACTTTAACAACAATTTTCTTCTCAAATTTCTTGTTAAATAAAAAGTCCCAATTCAAATGTACTGTCGTTCCTAGAGTGTTTTAAGTGGAGATCCTGATATCCTGAACTATTTATTCCAAGTGGATTGTAGTTATGATGTACTTTCATATTGACAATGATATACATTTATAACATACTCATAAAACTCATATGACACTAGTGCCAGTGCTGTTTAGCTTTGATAAATGTTCTGCAGTCTAAAAATCTTTAATAGTGACCTGGTCTGCTTTATGTTCCCTGCAATGTATATGGATGGGATATATAATATTTGTCATATCTGAGTTTCTTCCCTATTTAATCTTACCTTGCACATCCTGTTGTTATGTAACCCTGAAGCACTCATGGAGAGTGACTGCAAGTAAGTCTCCACAGGTATGAGCTAAACAGGTGGGAACTGCACAGGTATGAGCTACACAGGTATGACCAACACAGGTATGAGCTACACAGGTGTGAGCTACACAGGTATGACCAACACAGGTATGAGCTACACAGGTATGACCAACACAGGTGTGAGCTACACAGGTATGACCAACACAGGTATGAGCTACACAGGTGTGAGCTACACAGGTATGACCAACACAGGTATGAGCTACACAGGTGTGAGCTACACAAGTATGAGCTACACAGGTATGAGCTACACAAGTATGAGCTACACAGGTATGAGCTACACAGGTATGAGCTACACAGGTATGAGCTACACAAGTATGAGCTACACAGGTATGAGCTACACAGGTATGAGCTACACAAGTATGAGCTACACAGGTATGAGCTACACAGGTATGAGCTACACAAGTATGAGCTACACAGGTATGAGCTACACAGGTATGAGCTACACAGGTTTGAGCTACACAGGTATGAGCTACACAAGTATGAGCTACACAGGTTTGAGCTACACAGGTATGAGCTACACAGGTGTGAGCTACACAGGTATGAGCTACACAGGTATATAGCTGCAAAGAAAGTAAATCAGTACATCAGTGTCTTGCAATTATTCTGAAGACTTCAGTGATATCTCCATTACTTTACTTTATTTTTATTCTTTTGCATTCTGATTCTGTATGAAACTTATCAACAGACATGTTCCATACAAATTATTGACTGAGACTGAATCTGGTTTAAGATAAGGCATTTAGGTTAATAGAACCTTTTTTGAATACTTTGAAAGACTTCTTAATACATCTGGGTGATAGCATTTTGACCATATCAGAATTTTGTGATACTGACTTTTCCTTTGACCAAAGGAATAATACATGTAGTAAAATAAACCTCCTGTATTATAAAGATATACCCAGTTGGGGTATTTATGTCACATATTTCTAGGGATTGTTTGTATTGTTACAGTGTTTGCCTTTGCCACGTCATGAACACTTACTAGAACTAATCATTGGCCGGCTCATGGACAAATCAAGTCAAGTTAGAAAACAAGCTATACAGCTTGTCACAGCTTTCATTAAGTGTAATCCATTTGCAGCTAAGGTAAGGATAGCTTTATAGACTACATTTATAATACGTTTTAAGTATAATACATATTGTATGATAGTTATAGTAGAATAATGATTTTTGTGAGAGCCTGCATTGACGCAAATGCCTTTTATGAATCACATATAATCCTACTGTCCATCTATCTTTTAACACTTCGGTTGTAATGCAATTACTCTAAAGGTTTTCAACCTACCAATTCATATTTCAAATAGAGATGCAGAATGATGGGAAGGGAATGTCTAGATTTTGTTGTCAAAGGTTAAAGTCAAATAGCAGGTTCAACACTTCAAGACTATATAAGTTTTCTAGTTCAGTTATAAAATCAGTGGTATTGCACCAGATTTTTAATAGGGATGAAATGATATCCCTCCACCCCCACCTCTCACAAGATGATACATACTGCAAGTGGTGCTGGAGTTAGGTTTCTTTATTTTCGATATGATACAATTTTAACAATGAATTAGAAGGAAAGTAAATATCAATATTTTGCTCCTATTCCTAATCTTTATACGCCTGTTGCAGACGGACATGTTATGGTATGGCATTGTAGGTCCGTTGGTCAGTGGGTCTGTTTGCACCTTGTAAACATGATGCGGACCATACTGTTAAGGCTAGGACTTTCAAACTTAGTACAAGCTGGTGTGGCCTAATGGATGAGGTGTTCAGCTTGTGACCGAAAGTCCCATGGGCACGCTGGTGTTCTGTTTTTCAAATGAAATAGTGAAAATGGAAGTCCCTTGTCATGGTAGGCATGGCACATAGAAGATTCCTCACTGCTTCGGGTGTGTCCGTTGCAAAGATAAAAATTTCTATACGATACCATCACCATATATATGAAATAATCATGGAGTGACGTAAAACAATAATCATTTAAATTTGGTACACTAATTTCTTATGGTATGAGGATGAACCCAGTTGATATCAAGGTCAAAGGAATGTAACTTGTAAATGAGGTACAGACAAAAGTGTTAATGCTAGAACTTTAAAATTTTGCACATTTAATTCTTATGGTATGAGGACGAACCATATTGATTTTGAATATCAAGGTCAAAGGTCATCGTCATTTTTGAGGCAAACCTGTCAAATTTTTGAGAATGCAACTTTTAAACAAGGTGCAGATCAAACTGTTTATTCTAGAACTTTTAAACTTTGCACACTTATTTCTTATAACTGGAAGATGAACCGTATTGATTTTCAAGGTCAAATCTGCAAGGTCAAGGTCACAGTGCTAATGTTAGTTAGATTCTTGTCCAGGCAATAACTTTTTTACACCTTGCATGGATTTGAATAATATTCACAGAATTGTTGCCCAAGACCCAAGGGTGCGTCATGACCATGACTCAAAGGTCAAGGTCACAATATATATAATGTGTAAATCATTGTCTGGACTATAACTCTGTACATTTAACATGGATTTGAATAATATTTTACAAAATGGTTGTCCAGGACCCAGGGATGCGTTTTGACCTTGAACCAAGGTTATATCTTCAAGGTCAAGGTCACACTGCATATGGTGGGTAAATATTTGTCTGGGCCATAACTTTTACCCCTTGCATGGATTTGAGTAAAAGTTTTACAGAATAATTGCCCAGGACCCAAGGGTTTGTTACAACCTGAAGCAAGGTCATATCTGCAAGGGCAAGGTCACAGTGCATATGATGGGTAAATCTTTGTCCATTCCATAACTTTTAACCCATTACACAGATATGAATACCGGTAATGTATCACAGATTGTTGGCAAAGGGAGAATGTTTCCTTACTTTCAAATTTCATCGTTTCAAACTAAATGAAAGACATATTATGCCATGATAGGCATTGCTGTTTTTAAGTTGTTGACCAGCATTTAAAAAACTGTTGTTGAAAAGTATTTGTTTAAGGTGAGTAATCATCTTTCTTCAACTTCTTTATTTGTCAGTCAGATGAGATAGCATTAAACTAAGGCAAGATGTCCCAGTATATGTTGGTAATGAAAAAGAATCTTATTCCTTAGTTATGGGTAAATACTTTAAGGACATGCTCCATTCAGGTGCTACTGGCATATATGTAAAATAATCCTTGTACTGATCAAATCAAATTAATCAGGACATTAAGCCCTTAAAAATGGTTTGGAGGAATATTATGGGTATCATCATTATATGGTTCTCTTATTACAGCTTCCTGTTGAAGACTTGAAGAATAATTATGAGAAAGAAAAATCAAAATTGGATGAAATGATGCCCCCAGAAACTCAAGACGATTCAAAAGGTACGAATAAGTTCATGTTTTCTCCTCACAAGTTCCTCATAGTAATTCATTTCTTCATAAAAGATACACAATGATGCTTGGTTAATCCAGGCTCTGATAATCCAGAACTTCCACTTATCCGGACAGGACATTTAGGAACAGATTTCCGATCCGGGTTCGATTCCCGGGTTGCGCCACTATATTTAAAAGGTTGGTAACCTTCTGCTTCCATGTCACGATATAACTGAAATATTGTAGAAAGCGACGTAAAACACCAATCAACCAACCAACCTCAATGTGATTTTGGAATGATAATCTGGAAATCTGTGTTCTGAATTCGGAAGAAGATTTAGGGAATGGATTTTCAAAATTACCTTAAAATTCAATCAGTAATCAGAACAATGTCTCATCTCTGAGCATTGCATTTATCTCATCCCTCAAGTGCAGTATATTAATTATCTGTTCACCATACAGTGATCGGATGTAGCATAATCAAGTATCATGGAAACTGTCATTAATGAATACCTTTTAATAGGTCAGTACAGACCTGGAAGAAAATTTAGGAAATGGATTTTCAGAATTACTTTAAAATTGACACATTAATCAGAATAAATTACCCACCTCTGAGCATTGCATATCTCGTCTCTCGAGTGCAGTGTATTAATTTGCTGTCCACCTCAAATATTATCAAGTATCATGTAAACTGTCATTAATGAATGTATTTTAATAGGTCAATACAAGCTCACTTATTTATAGAATAAATGTTACTTTCTGATTTCAGTACTCAAATGTACCAATCTATGCCAAAGTTTAAACAGAATGCATAGGTCTGAAAGAAATTAAATTTACTTGCTTATTCATTTTTAGCTCACCTGAACCAAAGGCTCAAGTGAGCTATAGTCATAGTGCGCCATCCGTCGTCTTGTCGTCGTCGTCCGTCCGTCGTTAACTTTTTCACATTTTCGACTTCTTCTCTGGAACTACATTGCAGATTTGGATCAAACTTTGTGTAAATGATGTACTCAAGGTCCCCTACTAAAATTGTGTTTGGAGATCCAGATTCCGGCAGGGATGGATCCAGGGCGGGGCCAAAAGTGCCCAAAAGGGTACCCCTCTTCAAACATCTTCTCCTCCAGAACCAGTACATAAATGGGGAAACTAATTGCATTTCAACAATCTATAAAGATGGGTTATTAAAAATTGTGTTCGGGGTTAAGATCCGTCAAATAGAAATTTACGCTTTTTTGACGTGTTTCTGGACTTAGTCATTTCAATGAAGAAAATGCTTTTCAGTTAATTGATATTGATGATTTCTTAATGACTATTTTGATCATAATTGTGGTAAGGAATATTATTGTGAAAGAATTTTGTCATTATCTCAATTTTTGGATTTTTTATGAATTTTTTAAGACTTCCAAAAAAAAGGGGGGAGGGAGGGGGGGTTTGGCCATTTTTCACATTTTCAACTTTTTCTACAAAACCACACGAAAGATTTTAATGAAACATGGAATACATGCAGTACTAAAGGTCCTCTATCAGTTTGGTAAATTTCATCCAAATTGGTAAACGGATAATGCCACCATGTCTAAAAAGTAGGTCTCACAATGGTACATATACCACTTGGTAATTGAAATATGGAGAGTAGGGGTTCAAATCCAGCTGTGGTTTTTTTTTTTTTTTACACATCTAAATAAGTTTTTAGATGTTTCTGAAAACGCAACATATAAAATTAGGCAATTTTATGTTTAAGACCTCCAAAAAAAAGGGGGAGGTTGGCTACTTTTCACATTTTCAACTTTTTCTACAAAATTGTTTGAAGGATTTTAATAAATCTAAATCTTGGTAGAAATAAGTCACTTATGATCCTCTTCAAAATCTGTTGTTTTCGTCCAGACCTCTGTACAGGTGGCGCCACCATAGTCAAAAGTAGGTCACAAAAGAGTTCCCTCCTTTAACAATATTCTTTTTCATACAAGCTGTATACAGAGACAAACAGAATGCATAGAAATGATCTAGAGGGATGAGTGAAGATGTGTTGTCATTTTGGTTCCCTTCCAAAATCAAATTTTAGACATTTCTTTGGACTTGGTGATTCAATGCAGAAAAAGTGTCATATTTCCTAGATAATTGATAATGATGATTTCTTATGGACTATTGTGATCATAATTATGGTAAGGATTGTTACTTTGAAAGAATTTTAATATCTCAATTTTTGGATTTTCTATGAATTTTTTAAGACTTCCAAATGAGGTTTTATAGGAACAATTCAATCACATTTTTCACTTCTGCTGTTATACCACATGCAAGATTTTAATGAAACATGGAATACATGAAGTACTAAAGGTCCTCTATCAATTTGGTAAATTTCATCCAAATTGGTTAACAGATAATGCCACCATGTCTAAAAAGTAGGTCTCACAATGGTACATATACCACTTGGTTATTGAAATATGGAGAGTAGCGGTTCAAATCCAGCTGTGGTCACAATTTTTTTTTTCATTTCTTTACACATCTAAATAAGTTTTTAGATGTTTCTCAACACTCAACATATGAAATTAGGCAATTTTAAGTTAGATCTGGACAATATTTAAAACAGTTGTTGTTCATGGCCCAGACTTGAAATCAGGCCCCAGCTAAAGAAAATGACTAACTTGTTGCCCTGAATGACATCTTGCAGAGAAAAAGGAAATGCTTAATATCAAAATCACCTTAATGGATGTGCAAAAAAGTGTTGTTTTTTATTCTAGCCTGAAATAAAATTTGACATATTTTCAACATCTGTGTTGACTTAGTCACATTAATGCAAAAATAAATGAATTCTTCCTTCATGCATGACTGATCATCTAGGTACTCAGGTGAGTGATATAGGCCCACTTGAGCCTCTTGTTTACATTACACAAAGTTTAAATCATTTATTCAGTTACAGTATGTGCTTGATGTGTTCACTGAAATTTCAATCTGTGACGAATATATCAAATCTTTGCGGGATTTCAGTTTTTGACCGGATTGCAAAGCAATACGCAAGTTTCGAGATACCGATCCGGACTGACATTTTCCTATTTTATGCACATCTTTGCAGCAAAGGTGGGATATACTGGTATTCACATCAATCTCTGTGTAAAGTTAATGACCTGCTCTGTTTGAACACGAATAAATCAACAAATACATGAAAATAATGAAGGATAACAATGCATGGTCAAATAGATACAAAAAATAAAACTGAGAACTATTGGTTTCATGAGTGAACTTTCTTTATCTTATTGGAACAGGTTAAGCCGGCGTGTCTTAGTGGTATTGCGCTGGACTCCTGATTGGGAGGCCGGGGTTCGAGTCCGCTCTGGTCATGCCATTGTCCTGTCTTTCGGATGAGACAGTAAAAACCGAGGCCCTGTGTGATGGTATGCATGGCACATTAAAGATTCCTCACTGTTTCGGGTGGGTCTATTGCAAAGGTCAAAATTTGTATGCCCCGCATCAGGCAGATGCAGTCACCATATACCTGGTACGTGAAATATTCGTTAAACAAAAATCAATCAAATAATCAATCTTGGAACAGTTTGGATCTTCAGTACAACTACTGGTGGAAGGTTGTCTTCTACAAGGAATTATAAAAATTATCGGGGAAAATATAATATATGAACATCTAAGGTTCTTCATTTTGACAATACTCAACAAATTAGTGTTGGTAGTTCACAAAAAATGTTTTTATAATTTACATTTACTGATCATATCATTTACTCAGTATCATTTACTTTAAAGATCAGCAGTGTCCCACCTAGCGATTCATAGAGCACATAAAAACCGAAAGGTGACAGTCCGGATTTGTATTCAAAACTGACATATTCTGGTCTATGAATTGACGAAGTCAGTCTGTGTGTCCGTAGGGCGTCAGCAATTTGTGTTAAGCTTGATCTCTAGCATACCATTAATGATACCAACTTCTAACTTGGTTAGTTTGTAGACATTGATGAGTTCTTCCCAACCAACACAAAATTTGGTGACCTTGACCTCTATTATACTCTTCAGTGAACAAGGTCTGATTTAGCATTTATTTTTTACATATCATTAATGATAACAACTACAAACTTAGTCAGTGTGTAAACATTTATGAGTTCTTCCTGACTGACACAAAATTTGGTGACCTTGACCTCAGTTTTATTGTTCATCGAATACAGTCTGACATTGCATTTAGCTTGATTTCTTGCACACCATTAACAATACCAAATTCAAACTTGGTCAGTTTGTAGAGATTGATGAGTTCTTCCGACAGAAAATTTGGAAATCTGGAAAATCTATTAATCTGGAAAAATTGACAGGGAATAGATGTTTCTAGATTAAAAGAACATTACTGTACTGAAGTTAATGGTAAATCCATTGCATGTATAGAGAGGTTTTTCCTTACCCTCTGTATCCCCCCTTGTATGTATATATCAAGGCATGCCTTATACCTTCTTGTTCAGAGATTCTTTTTTTCCTTTTATAGAAACACAACATTCTGTATTGCATTTCCTTGCATTAATGATACCATTGATGGTATACTCAAAAAAACAGTTTCTGTAATTGATGATCATAGACCAGAATTAATAACACACCTTAAAATTCACTCCCATGTAATGTGATTTACAGTTATAGTAGATGTATATATCAGTAACAAAAGTATTTCACATCTATTATACAAGTAGGAATATTGGATACACAATGTGTGTTCATGTATGATACTCATTTGAAGGAGTTATTTGGGATAATCTCTCGTATGATGTACTAATGTACTATTGTAATACATTTCAAAACCATACTATAAGTTATACTTATTGTTCCTATAGATGACCTGCTAGGAAAAATAGAAGAGGAATGGATTCCTATTGAGAATAAACTTCGTGCAGCTCTTCAAGACCAGTCTGATATGGAGACTGAGTCTTCCCAGAGTGAAGAGCTTCTAGGAGAGAATGAGACAGCAGATAGGTGGGTATCTGAATTATCACATTACATGTGCATCAATGTTACTGCTAGGAATAATCTGTCCATCTGTACCTTCAACTGATATCAGAAGGAAGCAGATACGGTTCAGGCTTTCAAGTCTGTAGGATGTGTTGACATCTTATCAAATTGAAGGACATTTTCTGTGAATACTGAATAAGCATTCCTATTTAAGGAATGACTGTCTATTTTTCTAGGTTCATGGGGAATGAACTTGGGTGGGAAACAAACAAATCACGTGAACCGCGAAATGGTTCTTGAATGATTTGTTTGTTTCTCACCCAGGTTCATTCCCCATGAACCTAGAAAAAAAAATACAGTCATTCCTTATATCTACAATGCATTTTAAAAGGTTCTTTTTTGAAAACAAAATATCAAATTCCCCGTTATCAAACTGGCAAGGGCCGAATTTTTCCTGAAGTGGAAGAGTACTTCCACTACGCAATATAGTGTGTGTCTAGAATGCTAAAAAATACTCTATCTGTCGAGGTAATTTCTTTAATTGCTCAAAATTAACAGATGCAGTAAATCAGTAATAGAACATTGGCCTTGAATTTGAGTAAGCCCCGCCTCTTTTTGTATTACTACGCATGTGATTTGCCATACGCTGGGTACTACTTCCATGACCCAAGTTCATGGGCTGATGAACCGAGTCTGTTTAGCATGGTTCATCGAAGGAATTAGACTAGCATTGTAAATATTATACCATAGCTTCTGTAGGAGATTTAAAGCAAACTTTTCTTCAGTGCAGATGCAATATAGATTATTAAGTCACCTCTTTTTGTTGAATTTGATAGTGTACTGGAGAGAATATTTGTGTTGCTAACAGAAGAGAAATTTACAGACACCATAGCATTACTGGTGGCATTTAAAGATAGTTACCCAGATAATGCTTTATTGACAGAAAATAAAGACACACAAAGGTTTGCATAAATTCAAGTGTTTAAAGAATAATTTAATGGGTTTAATGGTCTTCCTAATAGTTTATTTGAAAGAAGTTGATGGATTTTCACATCACATTGCAACAAATTACTTGATTTTCAAAAGAATAGTGATAACAGACATTTGTAAGTATATTTTAATGTAAGTTTATCTTTTTAAAGAATTTGATTTATTAATCATTGAAAAAGATGTTGAAATTTTTCCCTATTAATGTTTAAACACTGGGGCCTTATTCACAAAGAAACTTAAGTCTAAGTCTAAGAATTGAGACCTATATAGTTGCATGTGTCTTAATTCTAAGGATTAATAAAAAGTTTCCGTAAACAGTATGTCTGACTAGCTATTCACAGGCAAACTTTCGACAAATTCTTAGAATAATGACAAATGGTATTTTAGGTCTCAACTCTTAGACTTAAGTTTCTTTGTGAATAAGACCCTTTTGAAATTCAGAGAATAGGAGTGTAAACACAGTCTTAATTACTTCACTTCAATTTACATACCGGTACATATATGATATATCAGCAATGTTTTCTTATTGTAACATGATACAGTGATGATGCTGAGGGTGAAAATGAAGATTCCAGAAGTTCTACTGATTCTACTCCAGACTTGACATATCTCAAAACCATCTTCCATGGTAAGAGATTTGCATATTCTGTCTCAGCTTTGATATTGATGGTATGTTGTTTGAGTACATGGTACAGGATTATTGTGTGTGTACACTCTTCATGTGAGTGGAATTAGAACCACCCATTATGCATTGATTCATGACTGCTAATACTGAAGCAGTGACAAATGATGTGGGTAGGTAGATAGACATTGGGGGGAGGAGTGAGGGGATTTGGTCATAGTAGATAATAAAGATGGTGCATTTTACATATCTTCCAGTGAATAACTATGAATACAATTTTTTGTCTATCATTGCTATGATTCTTCATCAGTTTAAATACTTAGTATCTGGGTTTCTTTTCCATGTGTAAAGATCGTCTTAGTACTGATATAATACATTCTAACATGACTTTAGAATTTTCCCCTATATGTCTCATAGAGTTTCACCGTGCTTTACTCTCTGCTATATTCGCGGTCAGAATCACCATGCCTGCTAAGCAGTCATGAGTTTAAAAGCCCCGCCCCCACCCATCGGTATTATTGATTTTGACAATTTGAATAAATATTAATTTCCAGAAAACGGATTTAGGTCATGCTATTTAGGTTTTCTGAAAATCAAATTATTGATTTTTACATAACATCCACTTTCAATACACAAAACTGTCGTCTGCATCCACTTTCTATACACATAAAGTACATGCACAATGGATAAAGCATATATTCATGACCTAAATTTATTGTTGTTGAAATAAAATATTAATATCAAAGTACTTGTTTCTACAGTTCATGTCAGGATAGAAATAATGACATCCTAGTCGTTATCTAATGTCCAGTAACCACCCCTTGTCGCATTGACCAATCAAATTATCATCTCGCCGCTGCACGGCTCAGTGACAATTTGATTGGTTAATGTGACTCGGGTCGGTTACTGGACATTAGATAATGACTAGGACGTCATTATTTCTTAAATATAATCATAAAAAAGAAATAAAAAAAAGTCCAGGTTAAGGAATGGAGTAAAAACTCATTCCTGAGATTTTAGCAGCAAGTGTTATTATGCTCCCGGATCGACAGAACTAGGGCATATTGTTTTTGTCCTGTCTGTCTCTCTGTTTGTCTGTTGTCAACTTTAACCTTGGCTTTTGAACCATGAGGGATAGAGACTTCATATTTGACATGCCTACTCAACTAATGAAGTCCTTTCAAATGATACTGAGGTTGATGACCTTTTGACCTTAACAATGACCTTCGCACTAAAAATAACTTTTTGATTGACTCCTCTTTTCTGACTACAAATTGACAACTATTTATGATGTCAACTAATTGGTCTTCATTACTTAACACATAGCCAATATCTATGAAAACTCTGTTTTAATTTACACAGATTTGTGATTTTGAAACCAGCAACTTAATATATATAATGTTATTAGTCCCCTGCCAGTGAAACCAGAGGAGACTATATTGTTTGTCATCTGCAGATGATAAATTGAATTAAGATGGATCAATATTGATGAAATTTCACACAGTGATACTGATAGATGATGTAGAGAGCATTCATGGGATTGTGTTTGGTGTCAAAAGGTAAAAAATGTTGGTCACTGGTGCTAAAAATATATTTCTGTTTTCCACATGATCTCTTGAATTAGGATTGACCACTATTGTTAAAACTACACAGTGATAGTTTATGAAGAGTGCTTACTTGGGATTGAGTTTGGGGTCAGAAGGTCAAATATGTAGGTCACTATTGCTGTAAATGGATTTTTGTTTTGGGTTTCCAGATTATAACTTGAGTTAGGAATGACCAATTAAGCTGATACTTCAAATGATATTAGTTTTTAAACACTTCTAGTGTGGGATTGTATTGGGTCAAAAGATCAGTTATTAATGTCACTTAATAAATATAGTTTTTGTGTTTCCAGATGATAACTCCAGTTAAAGCCTTTTATTATACCTGTACCATACCTAAACTAATAACCCAAATTAAAAGATAAGATGGTAGTGGTTACTGGCCCATTAGTGTTAAACTCATATCTGTTGTTGCAACCAATTAAGACATTTGCCTTAAACACCAGTGATGACAGCAGGGGGCGACTGTTGCATGTACCACTGACTGTAAGCTTCTTTTTTAGGACATAAGAAGAAATCTCTTGTCATCTCTTCTGGTGGAATAGAGGAAAAGGAACAACCAGCGTCTGATTCTGTAGTCAATGAATTCTCAAAGCAGCAAGTACTTGTGCAGTATCTCAAAGATTGTCTTGCATTTGCCACACAAATACAGACAGCTGTGCCAGCCATTTGTCAGCTCTTAGGGTCTAAGACTGTAACAGATGTTTTGGAGGCCATTGATTTCTTTGTCACTGGCTTTGAATTTGGAGTCACTACCACCATGATAGGAATTCGTAGAATGTTACATCTCATTTGGTCTAGGGAGTCAGGTGTAAAAGATGCAGTAGTGTCAGCCTACAAACGACTCTATCTCAACCCACAAGGTGGAAATCAGAGGTAGCTTTCTTGTATATTGTACCTTGCAAGTCGATCATTTATTTTAGTGAATAATCTGCGCTTTTTTCACTTAAATGTAAGTTTATATCTAGTTTATCAATTCAAACCAAACCAATCCACTATCCCAGTATCAATAAAGATGGAATACCTTTATTCATTGAAATATCATATGATATAAAGACTTTAATAAGGAATTGAACTGATTACTTTCATATTCTAAATGTTTATATCAAATAGAAATTGCAGAATTTCTCTAAAGTTTAAATGAATTCAACTTCTAACCTTTTATCTGTTCTGTATGTTAAAATAATAGTAATAAATCATAATCTCATAAACGGGAAACTGTCTTAATATACGCTATTGTCGACAGACAGGAGTATCATATTATTAGATATTTTTAAGTAATTGACATTAATTTTCTGTCTTTGATAGAGCCAAGGCAAATGCTGTAGTAAAGAATCTATCTGCATTGGTGACAGGAGCAACATTGGGGGACCTTACATCAATGGATGGTCTGGTAATAGAATTTTTGCCTACATAAATCTTTTAATGCATCCCTAAGTATATTGTTGCATCTGTATGGCATCCCATACATGTATCTGAGAATTTAGTTCTTCAGATAGCAAGCTTATCAATCTAATTGAAATCAGACCTATAAGTGCTCCTGTTTTCTCATATGTCGTGGCAATGTATAACTCTGGCCATATCTAATACATTGTCACAGGTAAAGCTTTCATATTTGGCATGTGTGTTCCTTATAACAAGACCTTTCTATTGGTACTAACCTTTTGATCATGTGACTTTGACTGACCTTTGACCTGCATATGAAAAACTTTAACATTGACCATAACTATTGAACCATAAGAAGTAGGGCTTTAATGTTTTGCATGTATGTTCCTTATGATAAGACCTTTCCATTGGTACCAAAATTTGTTATCATGTGGCCTTGATGGTGACCTTAGACCTGCATTTGAAAAAATTTAACATTGACCATAACTATTGAACTGTTAAACATAGGGCTTCCATATTTCGCATCTATGTTCCTTGTAACAAGACCTTTCTGCTAGTACTAAATTAAGGTCAAGGTCATGGTGACAGGCATCTTGTGGGGCCCTTCTGACATCAGGTTTCTTAATGAGAGATTAAATTAGGCCTCGCAGTATAAAGTGACCTTAGTTATCACCACATATGGCAGGTGTTATACAGAATGCCACACTTACTGTTATCATATGGCCGGTATCATTACACATAGTACAATATTTACTGTTATCACATGGCGCATATCATTGCATATAGTATCATATTTACTGTTAGTGTTACTATATGGCAAGTATCATTATACATAGTACCATACTTACCGTTATCATATAGTAGATATCATTATACATACGTTAGTAAAGCCGGCGTGGCCTAGTGGTATCGCGTCGGACTCCTGATCAGGAGGCCAGGGTTCGAGTCCCGCTCTGGTCATGCCGGTGTCATGTCTTTCGGATGTGACAGTAAAAACCGAAGCCCTGGGTCATAGCATGTTAAAGATCCCTCAAGGCTTCGGGTGGGTCCATTGCAATGGTCAAAATTTGTATGCCCCGCATCAGGCAGATGCCGTCACCATATACGTGAAATATTCGTGGTGTGACGTAAAACAAAAATCAATCAATCAATCATACGGTAGTACCATACTTTCTGGTATCATATAGCCCATATCTTTATACATTACACCATACTTGCTATCATCATAAGGCCTGTATCATTATACCCCCCGCAAACAAAATATGGGGGGGGGTTATATATACTGAACAAAAAAAGAAAGGTATTTTTTTTTTTCAGAAATTGTTTTTACTTTGAAAATGTTGCCAAAATTTGTCATGATTAGTAACATATATAAGGCAAATATTTTACATACATTTCAATACAAAATAATCAATAATAAAATGTTTATAATTAAATTCTAATACCATAACTTTCATATGGGGTCAAATGCAGAATTCACTATTTAATAGCAAGTATGACCTCCATCGTAATTAAGGACTGCTTAACATCTATGACACATAAATGATGTAAATCTCTGAATGGTGGTTCCTGGAATATTGTTCCATTCATCAATCAGTGCATTGTGAAGTTCCTGGCGATTTGTTGGCTATGGTTGCCTCCTCCTGACCCTGCGACCAAGTTCATCCTAAACATGCTCAATTGGGGAGAGGTCCGGAGATTCTGATGGCCAGACTAACACATTCGCATTACTTTGATTCATATACGCCCTAGTCAATTGTGCTGAATGTGTTGTCGCATTATTCTGCTGAAAAATAAGCCCTGGCCCATTGTTGCGAAGAAATGGCACTACAACCGGAGCAAAGATTTTGTCGCAGTATCGACGGGCATTCCTCCCCACACCATAACGCTTCCGCCTCCGAATCAATCTGTTTTCGACACACAACATCTGGTATATCGTTAACTGCAACGTCTCCAAACCCTAGTCCTCCCATCAGCAAATTTTACACAAAATCTGGATTTGTCAATGAATAGCACATTCCTCCAGTCAGTTTGTCTAAAAACGAAGATGATATTGTGCCGAATTTCGCCGATTAAGTTTATGGAGTGGTGCCAATTCTGTTTCTTTGTAAAGGCGCCGAGCATGTAAGCCACACTGCTTAAGCCGATTTCGCATTGTCTGTGCACTGATTCGTCGTCCTGGAGCATGCGCAGTAGTATGGACAGCAGTCACGAAGCGATTTCACAAATGAATGTCGTGCACCATTGAACACTGGCATTTAAACTTCTAAATCATTATGAGGCACAATATATTGGTATTCATTTCTACGAAAATTAAATTGTACTAAATTTAACATAATTTTCACTTTCTTTAGAATTATACCTTTCTGTTTTTGTTCGGTATAGGAATCTGTCTGTCTGTCAGTCAGTCTGTCAATCTGTCCATCTGTTCACATTTGTCTGGACCATAACTTCTTACCCCCTTGTCAGATCTGGATAATATTTCACACAATTGTTGCACATGACCCAAGGGTGTGTCATGACCTTGACCCATGGGTATATCTTCAAGGTCAAGGTCACAGTGCACACAGCAAAATTTTTTGTCCAGGCCATAACTTCTTATCCCTTATCGGATCTGGATAATGTTTCACACAATTGTTGTCCATGACGCAAGGGTGTGTCATGACCTGACCCAATATCATATCTTCAAGGTCAAGGTCACAGTGCATATATAGCCAAAATCGTTGTCTGGGCCATAACTTCCTACTGCCAAGTTTGATTATTATCCAGAATAATGTATACACAATTGTTGTCCATGATTTAAGGGTGTATTATGACCTTGACTCAAAATCATATCTCTATGGTCGAAATCATTGTCCGGGCCATAACTCCTTACTGCTATGTTGGATCTGGATAACATTTCACACAATAATTATACATGACACAAGGATGTGTCATGATCTTGACCCATGGTCATATCTTCAAGGTCAAGATCACAGTGCACACATAAGAAAAATGTTTGTCCGGGCCCTGTGCATACATAGCCGAAATCCTTGTCCGGGCAATAACTTCTTACTGCCAAGGTGGATTATTATCCAGGATAATATATCACACAATTATTGTCCATGTCCCAAGGGTGTATCATGACCTTGACACAAGGTCATATCTTCAAGGTCAAGGCCAAAGCACACACTTGGTCGAAATCCTTGTCCAGGCCATAACTCCTTTTTGTTATGTTAGATCTGGATAACATTTCACATAATTGTTGTCCATAACCTAAAGGTGTATCATGACCTTGACACAAGATCATATCTCCAAGGTCAAGGTCAAAGTACACACTTGGTTGATATCATTGTCCGGGACAAAACTCCTTTTTGCTATGTTGGATCTGGATAACATTTCACACAATTACTGTACATGACACAAGACTTAGAGTATGTCATTACCTTGACCCATGGTCATATCTTCAATTTCAAAGTCACAGTGCACACAGAGGAAAAATTTTTGGCTGGGCCATAACTTCTTATCCTCTTATCGGATCTGGATAACATTCCACACAATTGTCCATTACCCAAAGGTGTGTCATGACCTTGACCCAAAGTAATATCTTTAAGGTCGCAGTCACAGTGCATACATAGCCAGAATCCTTGTCCGGGCCATAACTTCTTACTGCCAAGATGGATTTGGATAATATATCACACAATTGTTGTCCATGACCCATGTGTCATGACCTCAACTCAAGATCGTATCTCCAAGATCAAAGTGCACAGTTGTCAAAATCCGTGTACGGGCCATCAGTCCTTACTGCTATGTTGGATCTGGATAACATTTCACACAATTGTTGTCCATGTCCAAGGGTGTGTCATGACTTCCACCAAAAGTTATATCTTCAAGGTCAAGATCACATTGCACAACAGCCGAAATCCTTGTATATGCCATAACTTCTTACTTCCAGGTTGGATTCACATAATTTTTGTTCATGACCCAAGGGTAGGTTATGACCTTGATTCAAAATCATATCTCCAAGGTCAAGGTCACGGTGCATGCATTTTCAAAATTCTTGTACGGGTCTTAGCTCCTTACTGCTATGTAATATCTTGATAATATTTCACACCATTGTTTTCCATGATCAAAAGGTGTGTATCACTGTCTGTCCATGAAATTTGTCTGAGCCATAACTTCTTACTTTTACTTTGGGGGAGATAAAATTTTACGCAATTGTTGTTCATGGCCCAAGGGTGTGTCATGACATTGAATTATTGTCATATCTACAAGGTCAAGGTCACAGTGCATGCATAGCCAGAATTATTGTCTAAGTTCAAGAACTTCTTCCTTTTCATTTAGTGGGAGATAATATTTTACACAATTATTGTCCATGACCTAACGGTGTGTTATTACTTTGAACCAAGGTGATATCGACAATGCCAATGTCACAGTGCACACATAGCCAGAATTCTTGTCTGGGCCATAACTTCTTCCTGTTACGTTTCTGGAAGAGTATATTTTACACAATTGTTGTCCATGACCCAAGGATGTGTAATGACTTTGAATCAAGGTCATAGCTACAAGGTCAAGGTCAGAGTGCACACAAACCAGATTGTTTTCATTGATTATACCTCAAAATGTACTTGTTAGTGGGACATCCATTACACTTATACCATTGATGTATCTTTGGATAAATTATTGCATGTTTCAACTTTGTTGCCACAGGGGGTATTTGTCCCGTTAGGACTGCTCTAGTTTATAAGTAGTAACAATCTTACCATTATCATATGGTACTTATCATTATAGTTTATACACAATATCATAATTGCTGTTATCATATGACCTTAATCATTTGTACCATTCCTTTTCTATGAAACTTTCAAAAATGATCATCCAAATACATTGTATATGTATGGACTTCAAAGATGATGCAATACATGATGCCATGGTTTTCTTTGACTAGATGGTAGAGTTGATGAAGTCTGGAGAGATAGACAATAGCATTATCCAGATGCTGTGGGAGAGGTTTGCAATGAAGGTGCCCAATACTACGCCAGAGGAGAGCATAGCAGCTATCAAGCTGATTGCCATGGTTGCAGGGTAAGTTCTTGACTGAATATCAGTTGTATCTTGTTTAAAGAAATTATTTTTATACTATACAAATGTTTTGTAATAAGTGTGTATTCAGTGTCAGAATTAAGCATTAAAATATTATTCAGAAAACAAAATGCTTCTGAAAAGAACAGTATACCTAAGTAAGGAGAAACTCAAGAAAACTGTTGAATAGGCTAACATATTAACTAAGTAAGTGCTTTATGCTGCTAAAATTCTCCAACCAGATCCTTGAAACAATTACAAAAAAAATTGTATGAATAAATTTTGAAACTATTTGACCACAAACAATTTAGATATAAACAAAAGATAAAAGACTGATAGAAATAAATTTTTATTACAGAGCGGATATGGGAGTTGTAAAAAGCAACATAGATGTATTGGTAAAGGAAGGTCTAGGAGAAAGAGGGGAAACTGACTTCACACTAGCCAGAGATACCTGTCTGGCTCTACTAAAACTAGGACCAAAGAAGAAGGTCTTTCTTATGGCATTAAAACATACAAACACACTTAATAAATGGGCAATTCTTATTGAAAACATCGAACGTTCTTGGGTCTTTTCATCGCTTGCTGTTTTTCCAAGCAAAAAAAACCTTTGAATATTTGTATACATATAGATTCAGAGAATTTAAATGTGATATGTATCTACACGTATTACGATATTCATAGAATAATATTTTTATATCAAGGTACACTCTTTTGTGCTCTATTATTCATCCCGACACAAATATTCTAGAGGAAGAGATATTGCAAAAATCTAGTATATCAAAACAGTGCAATGTTAAAATAATTTTGTTTTTTTAGAAAAACAAAAATAGTCCAGTGTTTCCAAAACCCACCTGACTGCCTTACATTTCTGATAAAAATTGGCCCCATCTAGTAAAACTTTCACTGTCATTTCATTGAATTATGAAGCTTTACCATACAAAAGTCCTTTAAAGCCTACATCGAATACAATACCTGTATAAGTCTTTGATTTATATTTTGGTAGAGATATTAACATCCGCACTTTGATACATCAACTTGTATATAATTATGAATGCTTGTTTTTTAGGCCCAGGGTGCCCTTCCTCCAGAACCATTTCGTCTACCCCAGAATCATGAAATGTTTATGCGTTTATGTACCATATTGGTTAATGGTAAGATTTAAGCACATAAGACTGCTGTATTAAAATTCTCTTCTTGAATTTAGATCCTCACTTGCTAGTTATGAATGATTGTGGATTCATCAAGTATCACATATACATGTATTTGTAGGAGGGGAGGATGAAAATATAAAAGTAAGATTTTTGTGGTTTTGAGAAGAATTTGGTTTGGGGGATTTTTTTGTCCCAAAATGATATATGCACTACATAATGCAGTCTTTAATGTTTCTGATGAAGGTACTTGAGGTATGAATGTTTTTCAGGAAGTAGCCAGTTGAATAATCCCTACTGGATTCCATTGTCTGAACAAGCAGTGAATGTTGTTTATAAACTGGCTGAACATCCAGATGTGATCTGCGGGGACATTATAAAAAGTCTAGCTCAAGAGGTCATCAAAGCAGAGAAATTTGATCAGACCAGATTGCAAGAAGGTATTATGTGTAGATTTAAATAATAGTATACTAGCAGAGTATGATAGTAAAGAAAATAATCCTAATCAAGTTTTGTGGAAGCCTGACCTCCTTTGGACATGGAAGTTGCAATGTGATAAATCTTTGTTGTTGCATTATTATTACAAGTATATTCAAATTTTATCAGTTAGTAAAATTGTGAGATAGCGTGCAGGTTATAACAGTCTCTGCTGCAGTACACTATTAAATCAGTAGAGAAACAACATTACTAAGTCAACAAATAAATAATAAAATAATTAGTGCTCGATAATTTTACTAACTACAACCAATATTATTACACAAAGTAATAATAAAGTTAAATACATGTATATAAAGCAAGATAATTAACTGAAGGCAACAAATGAAACAATTACTATACAAGAACTTTTTAAACAATTTAGACAATCGTATGGCCAAAACAAAAATGCAGTCAGTTACTTTTAGAATAAGCCAAATGAAATAATTAGACAGATAGATCCAAATAAAGGGGGAGATTCACAGTCTTAAGTTACCAAAGTGATCTTACTTGCTAGCAAGGTGAGTTTTGTGAATCTGACCAGGTATTAGCAGTTCAGACTTGTATACAAAATGACCCTTGGTTTTTATGATCGGTACCAACTTTTGGTAATGGCTAGTTTATAGTTTATCATAGTACAAACAAATTAAAGTCATTGTATCAGTATGTTAATATCCTACCTATATAAATACATACACACACACACACACACACACACATATATATATATATATATATGTGCTTGCAAGCCTTGGTGGATCAATTGGATCTTGGTGCGTAAGTTTACTATATTACAAAATTTAAATGGAAATAGAATATCATTGATTCAAGGACATACAAACATATCTAGCTCAAAAATTTTTTATCTCTGCATTAAAGAGTTCCTCAAATCAAATGCAGTTGATGACAAGTAAAATAACTAATTTAATTATGAATAAAGGTGCAGGATTGCCAGGAATATTGCAGATAAAAATTTCTTGGTCTTTTCACAGAAAGGGTTATATGGAAAGATTTCAATTTCTTTGCTTTACTCGGTTGATTATGTATCCAATATATTTTATTTCTAATATGAAGAGAAAATATCCAGAAAAGAAGATATTGAGCAATGTGTTGATTTTAGCTCTACATGGCAATGAAAAATGTCTGAACCAATCAATCAAGGAAGTTGAAAAATTACAAATTTTCATTTGGTAACCACATCAGATGTCACTATGAGTCCCTATGATAGACCATAAGAAGAAACTTGATTCAATGTTGAAGCAAATCTATCCTAAAACTGAATGAGTAGGATAGACCTAAAGCTTATTGACTTTGATTCACATTACAGATCAAGATTCTGCAGATAAAGGTGACAAAGAGAATGCAGCCCCTTCCCTGGAAGAAGATAGTCCAGCAAGCAGCCAGACAGCAAGTTGTGCCTCCTCTGTACTTGCTAGGCTTATCTCCCTTGCTGGACATGTTGCTTTCAGACAAATGGTACATCTGGATTCATATGTGTTTGGAGAACTCAAGAGAAGAAGAGCCATTCAGGAGCACAAGAACCAAAATAGCAAGACCCCAAAATCTGCTAGGAAGGACTCAAATAAGGTACTTCACATTTAGTTAAACCAATATTCAGTTAGGTATAACTCCCTCCTCTACCAAGCTTCCATTATACATATATTGAAATTACTGATATATTTTATATTGTATCTGTGGTAATTTTGGAATATTGAAATTGAATTTTACGAAGAATTTAAGATTGAATAAGTTTAATACAGTATTTTGGACAAAACCTTATACTACAGTGATTACAAATATTATGCTAGAAAATTTAGAGCTTCAGAAATGGTTTTATGAATGTTTTTCCAGACGGAGAGATTCTTTCACCATTATGTAATGATTACAATATATGATGAAATGTTTATTCCTTGTGAAAGCTTCTGAAGAATGACTTGACATACTGTATACACTGTCTTGAATTCATATTTAACCAGAGGAGGTTCACATTTATGAATAAATTTCCATCATATGTATCTGTATTCAAAGTAGTTGAATCATGTGAAGATCTTTACTTTTGATATGTCTTACAGGATAAGTCCTCCAATGAGGCTATAGAAGATGAACTTGGTTTGGCAGGAGCTGCTGCTGAAGATGCTGATGCTGAATATATACGTAAAGTTTGTGAAATGGAGATAGTCACAGGTCTGTAATATATAATGTAGGCTGAAAGTATGTAATGATATAAAATACTAGGTTTGTGGTCACTAATGAGGTAGGTGGAAAATATGTCATGGTTTTAGTCGTGGGTTAGCAGTCACAAGTTATGTAGGTAGAAAATATGTGAATGAAATAGTGCTAGGTTAGTGGTCACTAGTTATGTAGGTGGAAAATATGATTGTTATAATTTTGTTTATAGTTTTTACTGTTTGAAATATTCTCTACCTTGAAGTGATAATGGATACAGTATGTACTGTAGACACGATTTTTACTTATGTTTATTGTATTCCTGTAGGTGACACTCTACTTGGCAGCATTGGACCTCTTCTCGAGACTGTGTGTGTCAATCAGAACAAGTACTCTGACCCAGATCTAAGAACAGCAGCATCTCTAGCCTTAGCTAAGTTTATGCTGGTTAGGTAAGAACCATAACAAAAAAGTAAATAACAAGAAACTCTAGATGTCCACAAATTTTTGGCCATTTAGCATTTACGAAGTGGAAACAGAAAACAAAATCTCCAAGTAAAATCCATGTCTACTGGATAAATCACTATAGTGTAAAATAAAATACATTTAAACAGACATGGATTTTGTTATTTTTTGTTTTTACTCGATAGAGGCCAAGTGGATAAATATTTGTGAACATTAAGTGTTTATTGTTATTTTTTCATTTATTACACATTTCCATTCGGAGAGCTTCTTACCATCACTTATTTAAAAATACTTTGTTGGAAAATTTAAAAATACATTTATTTGCAGATTTTGTGATGTATAAATGAAATCTAGATTTTAGCATTTTCTTTGAAGTAGAACTGGATAATTTTCTTGAATGTGCAATTATGTGAATATGAATATATAATATACATTCATGTGATAGTTTTACACCCCTAGCAAATGAAGTTTTAAGGGGGAATATAGGAATAAACATGTTTTTCAGTCCGTCTGGTTAAGAAGTTCAGTGAGCAGATTTCTTGTACAGTATAAGGGATAGGGCTTTCATATTTCACACACACCTATGACCTTGACCTCGAACATTGACCTACTTTTATGATTGTCCAGTAGTCACACTTTTTTCACATTAATAGATTACATTTTTATCTTTTAGTCCATACTGATACTTTAGTAATTGTGAAGGTATTTGTGTCAAGCATTTTGTTTATAAGTCTACTGTGTATACGCACCTATAAGCCAGATTTTTGGGAAAAAAACATTGTAGTAGAAATGAACAACTGACTTATAGGTGCGATACTACACGAGAGGAAAAAATCTGACCTTGATCTGAAGTCAAACTTTACCATTGATGAACGTACAATGCAGGCATCACGTACTATATGTGGTACACGGGATATTCCCCGGTCTTTAAGTACTTTTAATGAGGATTTATGACAGTTGTTTATTTGACCCAGTTCAATACAATTTACAAACTGATTAAGTGTGTAGAAGTGACAAGTGAACAAACTGTAACAAAAGGCAAACAGAACCTTAAGGAGAACGTTTAATGACCCTGACAAAATAGCCATTGATTAAATGATATTACACAGAGTCCACTGGTGACGATGACGATGACATCTATGATGACCTTCCTTTGTCAAAACTACAGATCAAACTGCTGTTTAATGATGATAATGGGGCAACAACGAGTTGGAAGGCTGGTGTCTGGAATATGCTTATTCAAAGTAAATGACAGTTTTCACGGCTAAAAACTGCCTTTCTTACGACTACTTTATTCTTAGAAAAGAAGCTATATGTAATTGAAAGCAGTTTAAATGCCCTTCTATTGAATATGTCATTTAAATCCCCCTGTATTGTTAAGAATACACGAGTGATACCACACGATCATTAGAGCAGAGAGGCTCCCAAGTCATTTAATGAAAGTCATTGAAAAGATGCCATAAGCAAATACAAGCCTTTGTTCATTGAAAATTTAGAACCGACTTACAGGCGAGTCAATGACAAATTCCAAATTTTCAAGCCGGAAAAGTACCAACCGACTCACAGGCGGAGCGATTTATAGGCACTTATATATGGTATGTCTGTGATGTCAATAGAAAAAATGAAGCCATCTCAAATGAAACCAAAGTGGATGACCTTGTGACCTTGACTGTGACCCTTATATTAAAAATAGCTGTTTTGTACTGTGTTGTGATAGTTGAAAAAAGTCCCACTGGCCACACATGTTCACTTGAACACTTATTCTTGTTTTATATTTACGTACATGTATCATCAAAAAGTTCAGCATTAAAATGAAGTTAAAAGTGAGTAAAGTTTTGAATACAAAACAGGATCGCATCTAGATGAGCAAAGAAGAAAGTGTGTGTAATGTTGATCCATTAACAACTAATGTACACATAACTGAAATAAGTAAGCATAGAGACACTGATCATGTAGATTCATTGCACCACTGTGCACACTAGAGCCCCCTCTACATTAGAGAACCCTGAGGTTTATAGACTGGGGGTTTTTTTTTTGAGAAATGGGAATGCTAAATTCAAACAGTCATGTATATACACAGACAAATTTCTAGTGGCTGTATAAATTTGTTCAACATGGATGTTAAAATATGTATGAAAATTAGTCAGTGTGGTAAATATCCATTCATTTTGGTATATTTTTGTATTGTACTACACTGAGTGTCTTGGTATATTTTTGTGTTGTATTATACTAAATGGCTTGTATATTTTCATGTTGTATTACACTGAATGTCTTGGTGTTTGTTTGTGTTGTACTACACTGAATGTCTGGTATATTTTATGTTGTACTACACTGACTGTCTGGTATATTTTGTGTTGTACTACACTGAATGTCTGGTATATTTTATGTTGTACTACACTGAATGTCTGGTATATTTTGTGTTGTACTACACTGAATGTCTGGTATATTTTGGTATATTTTGTGTTGTACTACACTGAATGTCTGGTATATTTTGTGTTGTACTACACTGAATGTCTGGTATATTTTGTGTTGTACTACACTGAATGTCTGGTATATTTTATGTTGTACTACACTGAATGTCTGGTATATTTTATGTTGTACTACACTGAATGTCTGGTATATTTTGTGTTGTACTACACTGAATGTCTGGTATATTTTATGTTGTACTACACTGAATGTCTGGTATATTTTGTGTTGTACTACACTGACTGTCTGGTATATTTTATGTTGTACTACATTGACTGTCTGGTATATTTTGTGTTGTACTACACTGACTGTCTGGTATATTTTGTGTTGTACTACACTGACTGTCTGGTATATTTTGTGTTGTACTACACTGACTGTCTGGTATATTTTTGTGTTGTACTACACTGAATGTCTGGTATATTTTTGTGTTGTACTACATTGAATGCTCTGTATATTTTTATGTTAACTACAATGAATATCTTGATACATTTTTGTGTTGCACTACAATGAATGTCTTGTATATTTTTGCTTTTGTAACGTCTGGTACACATATGAATTCACATTGAATATTTCAGTTCCGATTTTTGTGAGACCCATCTTCAACTATTGTTCACCATATTAGAGAAATCAAGCTCGCCCACAATACGTGCTAATACCATTATAGCTCTGGGAGATCTCACCATCAGATTCCCTAACTTGATTGAACCATGGACACCCCATATGTATGCCAGGTAAGAAGGTTAGCCACATGTGTCCTGTAGGTAGCTATTGGTAGGTATCATTAAATAAGGGATATGATGTCCATACTGTAATGTCTGAATAGACATTTGTGGTGGCTGAGTGATATATTATACCTCCATACTCAAAGTTAGGTAAAGATAGATGAATAAGTCCATATTGATATTGCTGTCTTGATTTGATAAAACTGTGTGTTGTAAATGTTTCATTACTTTCTTTGATATTAGAGTCAAAGGGCATTATTGTGTATGACTTTGAAGATCATATGAATCATGCACATGTAATATTCAACACTGTAGAATGTATTTTCCTTGAAATAAGAGATTAAGAGGCATAAAGTTTTGGTCTATTTATCTGGCTGTCTGTGGCCAAAAACTTTAACATTGGTCATAACTTGTGAGCAGTAAGTGTAAAGGTTTTGATATTGCACACATTTAGATGTGACAGTACCTTTTTGTTGACAACTTGACACCAAATAAAGCTTGACTTAATTTTTTCAAGCTTTTCAAAAAGTTATTGACTGCTGCTTAGGGGCATTTGTGTTTCAAAAATGCATCTTATTTTGTAATGTCATGCAATACCTATTTTATATGAACTCATCTTAATCAAGCAAATCAAGTTAAATATTAATAGAAAATACTAAAGCACCTCATGTTTTGTAAAGTATCATCTGTTGCATTTATGCGTCCATTGAGATATTTTTGTGTTCTAGCTTGCATTTTGTGTGTTTCAAAAAATGTTAAATTTGCACAGACTACGAGATGATTCACCAAAAGTTAAGAAGAACACCATGCAGGTCTTGACACATCTGATCCTAAATGACATGGTCAAAGTCAAAGGTCAAATTAGTGAGATGGCAACATGTATTGTAGATTCTGATGAGAGAATTAGCAGCTTGGCTAAACTTTTCTTTTTGGAGTTATCTAGAAAGGTATTTATCATATCAGAAAAACTATTTCTTGGTCATATTACATATTTAATAAGGAAATGTCTACATCTAAACTGTCAAGTTATTGTTGATCTCTTGGATACTAATAAGAATATAGATTGAAATAAAATATTTTATTTTTCCATTGAAAGGTCCAATAAAAAATTCTCCCAAAGCCCCGCATTGGAAATTTTTATCTGAAGTGTACCGTTCAGCTGAAATTGAACCCAAAGAAACAAAATAATGGACCCAGACTTGTTTTTGCTCCCCATTATATTTATGTATTCAATATCCAAGTTCCTTTTGGACAGTTTAGTTGTTCAATGTCACTTTATCGTTTCAAGTGACATTTGGGGTTACAGTACTAGCACTTCTTTTGCTGACTGTACAACTAGTCAAGTAGTAACACAGGATTGGATCAGTAGCCCTGTCAGAAAATACAATGTTAGAGGACACCCATTACAGCATCATTTGATCAATCTAAAGATAATTCTTTTGACAGGGTAATTCTTTTAGTCAGTGATAGGGAAGTATCATCTCATTTTGGAAGATATTGTATTTAATTTGGTCATAGAATATAGACAGTGAATGACAGCAGTAGGAAGAAAGATAATGTAGCAATGCATTATAGAAATGCATTCAACATTCTTTTCAGAACCAGATGGAAAACATCTCTACCTGATTCCTTTGCTCTGGATACAAAAATTCTGTACACAGGATTGTTTTAACATAATTATTACTCTACTTAGGCTGGCTTAAAAATTGACTTCATTATGCATGAGCTAGAGTACAGCATCCTACATTCCTTGACCATTGTATCTTGTCTGGATAGGATAGCTCATGGAGGGGGTAATTTGTCAGTGTTATTGAGCATTTGTCATGATACTATTACCGTATCCTAACAAACATAAGCAGAAAAGAGTATATAGCATTGGCCACTACTTGATCTTGCACAACAGTTAGACTTTATATTTGTGCAAACTTTATTAAAAGGTGCACTTTAAAAGATCTCAATGTATTGTCGACAATATCATCCATTTTGTTGTTGCAATTACTACAAAAAAACCCAGATAACACTCTCCTGCCTCATTTGATCTTGATAAAAGTGGATTGAGAAAAATTTTGTATTTTGTGCTTGGCCTAATGCATGTATGTTTTTGGTTTCAGGGAAATGCTATTTACAATATCATGCCAGACATTATCAGTCGACTCTCAGATCCTGATGTAGGAGTGGATGAAGAGAATTTCCGGACCATTGTCAAGTAAGATACAGCTGTCAGATCATAGAAAATCATATGTCTTATATATTTTCTTTGACACTTGATTGTTATCATGGTCTCTGTGTCAGCCTACTATACAGAAGTGATCATTACTTATTATATTGTAGGTACTTGTTCTCCTTTATACAGAAAGATCGCCAGTGTGAGAGCTTAGTAGAAAAAATCTGCCATAGATTCCGATCAACTAGGTAATTAACTAGATTATTGTAAATATTCATTACTTTTACAAATAATAAAAATATAAAGATACAAATGTATGTCTCCATGTTCTGTTTAGTACCATGATAAATGGAGATTATTTATAGATTCTGATGGTGTAGTCCTAGGTTATATGAATGATCAAAAAGGGTTTAATTCTATTTTATTGCTGTATGCCTCTGACTGGTATATGTTTGTTAGATATATGTATCAAACTTCAGTTTTCACGTAAGAAAAAAAAAAAAGTAAAATCACTAAGAATTGCTTTTTGTACAGATCATGGAGTAAGATTTCATTCATTTGAGGTCAATAATGTAGTTTGAATTACTTGATGATTATTCTTTTAGTAGAGTAATATTTAGGTAATTCATCAGTAGAGAAATGATAGCTGAAGATGGTACTGACTTGTTGATTGAAATAGTGCTATATATGACATTTAAATAAATAAATAAACATATTGAGGTTAGTTTTCATTGTGAATTTAGATAATTAGAAGTAGAACCTTTAATGCATATGTGCAATAAGCTTATAGTTCCAAAATTACTGTTTATAGAATTCATTCTACATGTACTTTTATTCTCAAGAAATATCTTAACCTTTACATGTATTTGATGTTGTAGTAGTTTAATGCTAAAAGTTGTTTTCAATGATTCTTTTGGCATTTGACAAGCAGTGGTGAAATAATCTCTGTCTCTCTCTTTGCAAAATGCTACAATCTCAATGTAATGTAAGAATTCCTGTCATTTTATCTTGTAGGACTGACAGACAATGGAGAGATTTGGCTTTCTGTTTGTCTTTGTTGTCATATAGTGAGAAATCAATAAGGAAACTACAGGAGAATTTTTCATGCTTTGGTGACAAACTAGCAGAGGAAGAGGTGTATAGCTGCTTCTGCACCATTATAAGTAAATCCAGAAGCTTTGCTAAGCCCACTGCAAAGGTACTGTATATTAATTTAAGCCCAATGCAAAGGTAATTTATATCAAGTTGTTAAGTCCACTGCAAAGTTAATTTACATTAATTTGCTAAGCCCACTGCAAAGGTAATTATGTTATAAACAGACTATTTCTGAGTTATCATATTCAATTTCTTTTAAATAAGGCTGTCATGTGGAAACTGTTATAAGATGAGTTATCTGCTCTTGTTTATACAGACAGTCGTGGTAAAGGAGTAAATGTAATACCAGATTTGTGCAATGACTGCTAATATGTCATCCTGTATGATTTATACATTAAACATTTGTGTATTATGGATGTTGTAGATCTGGAATTGAGCCATTTTTTATCCTTTTAAGACTTGATACATTGTAATTGGATAATCGCCATAGTTGTCTACACAGAATGTATCTATGTCACAAGATGAATCATTGATACTTCTCTACTCTGGATCTTGTGACATTATACTGTTTTAGTCAATCCCAAGCTAAACTGGAATAGATAGATTATATTGTGTACCTCTTTGTTATATGCAGAAATTGAGAGAGTTCTTTTCATGGGCAGACAAATCATCTTATTGGATTCTCCCATTTTGCTGTCTGGGAATTCAGAAAAATACTTTCCTTTGTATTAATGAGTGCAAATGATTGAAAAGTTACATGTGATGGAAACTTAAGCATAATTTTCAGTTCTAAAATAATCATTAACCTTGTGTCGCCTGCATTCTCTGACAAAAAATCATCCTAAAAAAAAAATACATGAAAAAAGATTGCTTAAAAATTGCTCATTCAGAAGAATGTCAGGGTAGAATTAGACTAAGGTGAGAGTGGTACATTGTCATTCTTTGTAAATTTTAAGTTTTAATGATTTGTTAAAGGAATATTTTCTAAATTATAAAGTATTATGTAAGTTTGTTCGTTGTCCTATAGCAACACCAAGAGAGCTCAAGTCTGAGTAAAGATATTTAGAGAACTTGTTTTCCTTATCATGCTTATGTACATAACAAGGACATCTATAATACCAGTAGTTATAATACCTTTACATTTATAATACCAGTAGTTTTTATACATTCATACATTTATAAGATAAATAAAAAGAAATAATTATTATACCATGGAATATATAAGAATGATATACACGTATGTGAGAAGAAATCAGAGAATTTCAATCAAATTTTTATTGCATTTTGTTTCTGAAAACAAATTACAATGAAGCTTTTGTATTTCAGACATTAATAGATGAATTGGAGCAGAGGTTGCAAGCTTGTCATACTAAAGGTTTGGAGGAAGGGGACATTGCTGTCAAAGCCAGTCAAATGTCATCTCTTGCTAAGACCAAAGGAAAAACACCCAGGAAAGGAAAAACTCCAGCTAAAACTGCAAAAACACCAGGTATGCAATGGAGAATTGTGCTAAATTTTCTTGATTTTTTGCAGGAGGATGCATTGCACCATACCATTATACTTCCAGCTATGATAGGCATATTACGGTATGGCATAGTATGTCTCGACCATCAGCGTCATGGCATAGTATGTCTTAGCCATTGGCATCTAGCTAACAAGGTACACACTGAACCATTTGGGCTAGGACTGTCAAACATGGTGCACATACTCCTTGCAACAAGAAAACAATGCCTATTATAGGAAAAATTTTTGGAGGTCAGAATCAAAGGTTTGGAAAACATTGAATATTGTTGATTTATATAGTTGATGAATGTGTAAATTATAATACAGAATACAGTTTACTGTTTGAGTTTGGACTTCAGAATAAGTACTCATACTACTTATGCGGAGAGAATAACACTTTTTTTTTTTTAAGGTCTGGGACAAAGGTGAAGGTCATATGCTTAATGTAGATGATTAATTATATACACAAAGTGCATACACAAGAGAACAATTCCTATTGTTTCTAAGGTCATACATCAAGGTCACATGATAAGCTTGTTGATAGACCATGTACATGAGATTCAATCTTGGAAAAATATTAAACTTAATACACATATTCCTTAATTCAAAAGAACAACTTCCATCGTTTTTCGTGATAACTCAAAGGTCAAGGTCACACATTAAATATTGTTGAAAAACTAATATTATAACAGAATACAGACTGAACCATTTTGGATAGGATTATCAAACTTGTACATATACTCCCTGATGACAAAATGATCATCTCTACTTTTTTGGCATTTACAGTGTTAGTACGTAATATTTTCCCATTGTAGGTACATGTTTTATTGAAATTAAGTGACTAGCATATTTTACTACGTAGGCATAACTGTTGTTTATTAATTTTTATGCATGTCATAATATGTGTCATTTAATGGTGCTCCCTTATTTTTCCTACACACAGAGACTAACTGAATACATCAGAATGATATAGAAGGATGTGTCATAGATGGTACCCTCCGTTGACAAACTTCTTTTTCAGAAATGCTACATACAAACTGAATGCATCAATGTGATGTAGAAGTATATGTGAAGAATCAAAACAGATGGTCCTGTATAATTTTAGATGTTTAAAAGTTTTAAAGAAACTTAAGACTTATGGCCATCTATAGGCATTGTTGTTTAATACCATTATGAGCAATGTTTTGTATCTCAGGGGAGTGATATAAGCCAACTTCGACTTCTTGTTTGTGTAATATTATAAGTATATTTGTGTGATATATTTGATATGTTAGTGTAAATGTCTGAATTGTTTTGATCCATATATCATATTGGCATTGTATAATCCATGTGTGTACAAGATAATTATCCTTTGTTTGCTTGGTTTATCATGTAGTTATTAGTAAGCTCAATTTTCACTGGTTCAGACATGAAAACTTTCTGTATGATTTCTGTTTTTAAGGATGCCAGGACAAAATATGCAATTAGTTATTGTCATACCCATGTGTGTCTGCTTTGACATGTACAAAAATTTTTGATTTGGGCTGTATCTTTTGAACCATTAGTGATAGAGCTTTGATACTTCACATATAGGTTCCTGATGACAAGAGCTTTCATTGATATCATGACTTCTGACCTTTTTTTTTCTTTTACCTTGACCTTGTTTTTGTTCAACATTCATATATTGTGATTTACATTGTTGACTGGATTAGCCATTATGTATCCTTTTGACTTCAATCATAAATTTGTAATTTCACAATTGATTATTACTAAAACTTTTAACTTAGTAAGAAAGACACCTATTGATTCTTACATCAAAGTGATAAAGGTGAAGGTAGTAAACAAAAGTTAACAGAAATATGTGAACAGATGTTATATCAACAATGAAAAAATAAGTACGAGATACATAGGCTTTAGCAAACCTGAAAATACCTCCCCATAGGCAAATTTTTCATATATACATGTATATTCTTTAGGTACGGTCAGTTACGGATCAAATTCGAGTTTGTTCATGGTCTAAATTTGGTAGAGTTATACTCATTAACAATGCACAAAATTCAATTTTTTGAAACTTTTTTCGGTGATATTAAATATTTGAATTAAATGTATTGGTTTGTGATATTGTTATGGCAAGTTACAGATCATTGACATTATTTGGTTTTCAAGTTGCTGGGACTGGAAAGTATACTTTGAGAATCAATGCTTGTTTCAGTTTCATATGAAGAATTAAAGTGTATGCTTTATATCTCTTTTATAAAGGTAGGCGAGGTAAAGGGAGGCGACTTGTAGATAGTGATGGTGAGGATAGTATCGATGGAGATAGACAAGAGAATAAGACACCACCAAAACGACAGCTAGTGAAACGTGGTGCCAAAAATAAGCCGAAGATATCCTTTGACTCAGATGATGAAAGTGATATTGAGTTATTTGACCTGGATAAGTCTTCACAAAGTAGGTCACTTTAATATATGCACAAAAAATAACTTATTAGATCTATTTAAACATTTCTGAAGTGTTGTTATTAAGATTTAATTGTTTCTAAAACATTCATTAACCATTTCACATTTGTATTTCCAAATAATTTTTGAAGACATAAGTACATTGTTGAGTTACTACACTGAGCATTGAATCTAGGATGTTTAATTACATCAGCAATCAAATGTAAAGTCTGAAGTTGGATTCATTTACAAAAGTATATTAAAATCAATAGCTGCCAGCAAGAGCTTGTATGAAACTAATGAAGCCTCAACAGTCAGTGCTGCTACAATACAGGTGAAAATTAATTGTTATAAACCACAATTATGGTTTAGTAAATCTGAAGCAATATATTGTCAGTTTTAGACAAAATGAAGCGATGAGTACAGGATGTTTTCATTGACTAGTGATGGGCTATCAGTTTGAAATCATTTTCAGTTATCTATTATTTTAAATAAGTTTGTCATAATGTAAAAGAAGAAAGCAAAGTTTTTTTGATACATGTGTATGGATCATCTTTGTTGTTACAAAAATCAAAGTACTTACACACCCTTGCTTTTTCCATCCACCTGGATAAGGGTGAATAAAATTCCCTACCTGGATAAGGCTTAATCAAATTTCCTGTCTTCTAATTGTTAATGTTAGGAGACTTCAACTTAGACTATTATTAATATAATACTAAGTAATGCAGAATGTTTACTTGAGCACCAAGAAATTTTTAGTTTTTTATATGCCCGTCATTAGACGGGACGTATAATGTTATGGCTCTGTCCGTGCATCCTTCCGTCCGGGGTCATGTTTTCCGGACTTTTTTTTGCCGTCTTTCAAAGTATTGAGTTGAGATTTGGTATATAGCTTTATTTCAAGCGGCATCAGTACCAGTTCGAGTTTTGTTATGATTGACATACTTTTGACGGATATATGGCCCTTGGACTTATAAATTTCAAGATTTTTTTCAGAAATTCATTAAAAACCTATTTTTTGTCAAAACATTATGAAAGTTATCATGAAACAAGTAAAATGTACCAACTATAACTATATCACTATATATTACTGGTTTTAATATCTTTTTCTTCATTTTTGAGAAATTTTTAATTTTAGGGGGGGTGGGGTTGACCATCTGTCCAAAGTCATGTTTTCCGGACTTTTTTGCCGTTTTTCAAGATAGTGAATTGAAATTTGATATATTGCTTTATATCAAGCGGTGTTAGTACCAATTCGAGTTTTGTTACGATTGATCACTTTTGATGGTTTTATGGCCCTTGGACTTATAAATTTCAAGATTTTTTTTTTAATTCATTAAAAATCTTATTTTTGTAGAAACATTATGAAATTTAGCATGAAACAAGTAAAATGTACCAACTATCACATATTTTACAGGTATTGATATCTTTTTCTTTATTTTTGAGAAATTTATAATTTCAGGAGGGTGGGGCTTGGACTAAAAAAATTTCAAGATTTTGTTTATTTGCAAGTCAAGTTCGAAGATGGGTTTGATAGGACCAATTTTGCAGGAGTTATTGCTCTTGGACTTATTTCTATGATAAAATGCTCTGAAACGCAATTAACTTTAGTAAACGTCAGATGTTTTTCATGAAACTCATGCCAAATGCGAATTGATCCCGTCCAAATTAAGCAATGGGTGTGTTATGCCACGCTAGGCATTGCTCTTGTTAGTTCATCTGAGCCAAAGGCTCAAGTCCATTAATGCAAATTTTTTACATTTTCGACTTCTTCTTCAGAACCTCTTGAAGGATTGTGATGAATTTTGAAGTACTCATGGTCCCCTAGAAATGGTGGTATTTTTTTTTTTTTTGGTCAGAAATTGTCCAGATGCATCAATCGGTGGCACCACCACAGAAGAAAATATGTCACAGAAGGTCTACGTTTTTTGGGACCGAATGATTTCAATGCAGAAAAGTGCAATTTTTCTCCTTTAGGTGATAATGATGCTTTAATTTAGTTTCTCTTAATCATAATTATGGTAAAAAATTTTCGTCTGTGAAAGAATTTTGTCAGTAAATAAATTACTTTCTCTGAATTTTTATTAGATGACTGAAAAAAAAGAGGGAGGGGGACACTTTTCTGCAATTCAACTTCTGCTGCAGAACCAAGGAAAGGATATTGATGAAACTTGGCAGGAATTGAAGTACTCATGGTCTTTTGCATTCATTTGCTATAAATTATTATAGATTTAAGGGTAAAGAAATTTAATTTGGCCTGCATAATCGATTGCTCAATGTTGATGATGATTCAAATGCTATGCTCAGTTTTCAGTACAAATGTAGTCACAACACAATAAACATCAAGGAATATGTAATGTTTATATGCAAATTTTTCAGACTGTGAGTCAAATAAGCAAATGGTATCCACTGGGAAATTTTATTTTTATTTTTTTTTTTTTTTAAACTTATTTAAAATTGAGGGATCATCATTTCTACATTACCCACACATATTCTGAACTTTCATAGTGGTGTTACATTCACCTTGACCTTGGGCATAACTGATCATGCGGCAAAAAAGCCTAGCTTATAACTTCTATGTACCTGGAAGACTTGAAATTGGGAGTTTTCTTCATAAGAAATCTTTTGAGCATAAGCCTGGGTCAGAATAGGTTCTCAGTACTCCCTTGCTTGTAGCAACAGGCGACTAAATGGGGTAGTCTTTGACTCAAGGAATGAATTTGAGAAAAGGAAAAGAGATCTTTCGTTGCAGACCTCCCTGCTCAAAGGTCCATAGTGCCAAGTATAAACATATAATATTTGCAGTACATTACTGCACTTCTTTGACATTTTCATACATGTGAAATATTCATGGGTAATGATATACAACCAAAAATATTCCCAAAGATTTGGAAATGATAAACAAATGATAGATGAAAAACAATAAATGATTTTTACACTCTAAATTGGATTTTGATTGGATATGGTATAATTTTACAACACATGGACAGTCACTGTTTCATTCTAAGATAACCTCCCCATTTAATTGCCCTTCTAAAATATGATGCAACCCAGCTCTTTATTACCTCACTCTATATGGAGACATTGTTGCCTTGCTCATTTAGACATGTGTACAGAGCTCTAGGCAGTTGAGCAGGGAGGGTCTTTTTAGGTTGTGTCTGAGATACCACTTCCTTCACAATCGTTTCTTATAAAATGCAAGGTTTTGAATATCCATTCTTTACCTATTTTTCATTTGGGGGGGTATATAGGAATCACCTTCTCCGTTCGTCTTGTCTGTCCAGAAAACTTTAACCTTGACCATAACTTTTGAACCAAAAGAGACTAGGTATTCATACTACACATGTATATTCCTTGTGGTAAGACTTTTCGTTTGGTACCAAAATTTTTGACCTTGTGACTTTGGCCTTGACATTTGACATACTTTTTAAAAACTTTAACCTTATCCATAACTTTTGAACCAAAAGAGACTGGGTATTCATACTACACATGTATATTTCTTGTGGTAAGACCTTTCTTTTGGTACCAAAATTTTTGACCTTGTGACCTTGGCCTTGACATTTGACTTACTTTTTAAAAACTTTAACCTTAGCCATAACTTTTAAAGAAAAGAGATGGGACCTTCATACTACACATGTGTATTCCTTGTGGCAAGACCTTTCTGTTGATACCAACATTTGCGACCTTGTGACCTTGGTCTTTTGTCGTTGGTCTCTGCCCTATTTTGAATTTTGGTGCCGCGGGGGTATTTGTCTTGTTAGGACAGTTCTAGTTTATATACAGAAAATCAAAAGAAAATACAACTCAAATATAGTAAATTGGACAGAAAATGAATCCAGGAAATGCTTAAGATACTGTGGAGGCAGAGGCCCTGCCCCCTATGCTTCCACCAGGGTTTTTTTCCTGGTTTTAATGAGCCTTTTGCTGGTCCCAATACTGCTGCCTTTTGAAGGCTTACAAATGAAAAAAGGTCAGCTATGCTGTTAATCTGAATTTTTGACTGGCCATTTTTATATGATGAATCAGTAAAAAATGTACCAGCAGGTACACGTCAGGCAATTGGTGATTGGTCACTTGAAAAGATGCTTTTTATACGCCCGTCAAAAGACGGGACGTATTATGGTATGGCGATGTCTGTCTGTCTGCTATGGAACGCAATAACTTCAGTAAACATCATCTGTATTTCATGAAACTCATACAGAATGCTTAAATAGTGTAAACAAAGCCGCCTTACAGTTTTGAGCAATTTCTGTTTTGTCGTTCCGGAGTCATGCGACTTGGATTTAATTTTTACTCTGAAAAGATGCTATGGAACACGATAGCTTAAATAGCCACCTTTCGATTTTGAGCAAATTCCATTAAATGTCATTTGTTTTTCATGAAACTCCTACAGAATGCTTCGATAATATAGGGGAAGCCGCCTTTCGATTTTGAGCAAATTCCATTTTGTAATTCCTGAGTTATGGGACTTTGATTTAATTTTTATATGAAAAGATGCTATGGAAAGCAATAACTTAAGTAAACGTCAGTTGTTTTTCATGAGACTCATACAGAATGCTTTGATAATATAGGGGAAGCTGCCTTTCGATTTTGAGCAAATTCCTTTTTGTCGTTCCGGGATTATGGAACTTAGATTTAATTTTTAATATGAAAAGATACTAAGGAACGCAATTACTTAAGTAAACGTCAGAAGTTTTTCATGAAACTCATATAGCATGCTTCAATAATGTAGGGGAAGCCACCTTTGATTTTTAGCAAATTCCGTCTTGTCGTTCCGGAGTTATGGGACTTGGATTTTATTTTTGCTATAGTAAGATGATATGGAACACAATAACTTTAATAAATGTCAACAATAGGGTAGGGGAAGCGGCATTTTGATTTTGAGCAAATTCTGTTTTGTTGTACGGAGTTATTGAACTTGGATTTTTACTATGACAAGATGCTATGGAGATGCAATGTAATGCCATAACTGGTATTACCAAAGAGACCCAAGTTTGGGGGTAATAAAACCATATGTTCATATTGATCCTGTCCAAAGTAAGCGAAGGGCGTATTAAGCCACACTAGGCGTTGCTCTTGTTGAATACTTGAAATTGCAAATTGATTAGGGGTACAAGATTATTCTGTATAGGATTGTAATGTATTTGAATGACCTATTATAGTTCTTTGTGATCTTCACAGGTACTACCGCTATTCAGAGTGACAAGGACTCCTCTGATTCAGAACCTATCCCAACAAAACGTACAGGAAGGCGCGTCATCAACTCCTCAAAGAAAAAAGTTGCACCATTGCAAGATTTTAACTCTCCTATCTGACAGTACTAAAAGCAATACTCTGTTTGACATTTATTTCAAACTGTACCACAATGTGTTCAAAGTACCATAATGTGTTCTAAATTACATTTGTATTAGAAGTACCATAATGTATTCATAATGGACGTCAATTCAAACAAAATATTTAAGTCACATTTGTTTTAGTCTTTAAGTGCATAAATGTGTACATATATCTCATGTATTGTGAAATGTTGCAACAGAACTGGCAGTTCAGTATCATTCAAATTTAAAAGAAATGAATGTCTTGCAATACAGTTTAGCCCTATTGGTATTGTAGAGGTGAAGTATTAACCCTATTCTTAATGTAAAATAGAGGATATTTTCATTTTGTAGTAACGTAACCATCTAAAATCTTATGGTACATTACCTCCACTATCCATGTCATGATATGGTTCCAAATAAAACTTTTATCACACTAAATTGACAATTTCGTTTAGTATGATGATTTGGATTTGAGACAGTTGTAGATTTTCAGTAATACTTGTACCAGTATAGGTTATTATACCAATTTGCAACAAAGTTGGATTGTGTACTGGAATGATCAGATAGTCTGTCTTTAAGCATGTTTTTTAAACTTTTTTCACACATCCCTTAACACCTCAGACTTACACGTGATATACATCTATATTACCGACAACCACAGACTTAAGTTATACTCTTAGTGCAGTTAACTTGCTCTTGCTTGAATTATGCCTCTTTCTAAAAGATTACTTTTCCATAATTTTTCTCGCATGCTTTTGAAATACTGAAATTAAGTTTGGATTTTGTCATGGTTGTCATACATTTGCATGAATTATGGGTCTTTGGATGAATTGCTCTTTTTATGAAATTAGTTTTCCACACATTTTTGTACCTAGACACAAGGTCATATCTTCACTGTGAATCTATGACTAAAGTTTTTGTTTTTGTTGTATGACACTTGCTGTGGGAGTCCTAAATTCCACTAAAAATAACTAACAAAATTTTACAGTAACATTTTTGTAGGAATGGGAAAACGAAATCTATATATGCAGTATCTAAGGTAAAAATCTGTACATTATTTAAAAAAAATTTCCCAATCAAATTGTTGGGTTTTTTTTTATTTTAATATGGCAAAATTTCCTGTAGATATTTTATTTGATGTGTTCACATTGCTAACATACAATGCATATGTGTGGACGTATTAATATGAGCAACATATTACAATGTTGAATGAAACTACTGTTATAAAGTAAAGAACAATGTTGCAATAATTTTTTTTTTCAAACTGCGAATTCAGATCTTCTGTCTTCTACAATCTGCTTATCTCTCCTCTACCATTTACTGTTATGCATATACTAGTAATTGTGGTAAATACATGCAAATGTAAAATACAATAAATAAAAGATAACTTAAAAGGTTTTGCTTGTTTGTATAAATTAGTCAAGTGCTGGGTCTCATTACATAAACTTTTTTGGTGGTGTACTTTTACAACTGTATATATATATATAGCTACTGGCTTCAATCGAGGATATTTTGAAATACTTGCTAAGAATATGTAAGAACTTGTTGCTGTAATTTCAGCTCTTTCTTTAGCTATTCCAGCCACCTCCTCAACTAAACACCACAAAAAACCTGCTGTGATATGCTTTTGCCATGAGCAAAATCTATTTTCACGGTCAGTTTGTTAAAGGCTCATCTAAATGTTGAGTTTTTCTAATCATCACTTTACATGTCAAGTGAATGACTTTATGTATCGTTGGTAATTTTTTAAATGAAGTTTTGAAAGGGATCGTTCCAACTCACATAATAATTACCCATGAAAGAGATTTTGTCAAGTAGCATGCATCAAAATTCACGTTAAGATCTTCCTGCAATATTTTACTGCTTCTGGATCAAAAAATTTTAACCTACGTCATCAGCAATTTGTTATTGATGTACAACATGTGGTATGGCATCCTTTGAATAACTTTATATTGTATGTGACATTGTCAAAAGGAAATCGGGTACCAAATGTGAGGTACTATAGCTTATAGTTCTAGAGAAGGTTAATAAAAGATCCACAACATTTCTTAATTATTCCCTCTTGCCCTTTGAAAACTGCACAATATGAATCCTTAAGCCAAGGACACTGCCAATTTTGGTTGCCCTTGTTCTGGAACCTTAAAATACTTCTGTTTACTATCTGTAAACTTTCCTCTTACCCTTAGACAATTTTTACAAGAAATCTAAGCCTGTTTGTTAACTTCACATATTGTCAGGGAAATTGATATTCTAATCAAAACGCTCATGAATGAATCAGACTTGTTTTGTGACTAAATGTAGCAATCTATTGCATTTAGGTTTTCACACTTGGATGCCATCTCTTCTAATTGTTTTTATGAGGGATTTCCTATGTTAAAAATCTATACCATTCTGGCACTAAGCCAAATCATTTCAGATCTTTCTATAGCCTGTATGTGGATAGCATGCCTTTATCTATCACAACTGTCTGACACATAGAAGCAGTTATGTATTCGCCATTTGTGTTATTTTTTGCCTTGTAACCTATATGTAATTTTTATTCTGAATTCACTGCTGTGATATCAAACATCTCCTTAAACTGAAATAAACCGTCACTGATGACTTCATAGTACTAACAGATCTCTACAAAGTCTGTGTTTTTATTAGCTTGCCTAGACGAACATCCGAAAAGCTATTGTCATATCCTTGTGTGTTGGCATCCTCAAACACAAAATTTTAACCTTGGTTATATCTTTAAGCTGTTAGTGGTAGAGATTTAATATTTCACATATACATGACGAGATACCATAGGTTACCTGGTAAAGTTTTGCCAAGTTTTGAAATAAGAAAATTGCTTGACAAATACCTTAATAGAAACGTCCCATACAGAAAGTTTGCTCTTTTTGTTCAAATAAAAGTAATTTTTTAGGTCTTCCTGAACTTCGTCTTCTTCAGTTCTTGGACCAATTTTGGGTAATTTCATAGGTTTTCTTCTTGTTTTTTGCTTATAATGCATTGATTTAGTGTATTTTAACTGATTTATTACACTAAATTTAATTGGAAATAAAAAGGAATACAGAAATAACTTTTTGGATTATTTACAATTTTTTAAGATTAAATTTAAACAAGAAAGTTGCATCAAAGGTGCAATATGCTAAGTTGTAAAATGTGTTCATACCCTATATTATACACCTTTTTTCACTATGACCTTGACCTTTGACCCTTTGATTGCAAAATGAATTGGGGACATCCACGGCTCATGGGGAGTATGTGTGTAAAGTTTCACAACAATAGATGAAATGTAAATACAGCTATAGTCTGGAAACCATATTCACTTATCAAAGCCTTATGACCTCGACCTTTGACTCCAAAATCAAAAGGGCACAACCACAACTCATAGGAAGTGTGTGAAGTTTCATAACAATAGGCAGACTGTAAATACAAATATAATCCGGAAATCATATTTGCTTATCAAGGCCCTATGATCTTGACCTTTTGATCCCGAAAGCAATAGGACACGTCCATGACTCATGGGGAGTATGTGTGTGAAGTTTCATGATGATGGGAGGAATGTAAATACATTTATAGCACAGAAACCATTTTCACTTATCAAAGCCCTATGATCTTAATCGTTGAATCCTGAAATCAATAGGGCACATCCTTGGCTCATGGTGCATATGTAAGTGAAGTTTCATTACTATACCTTAATAGATATATAAGTTAGAGTCTGGAAACCATTTCCACTCATTAAGGCCCTATAGCCTTGACCTTTAGATCCTAAAATTAATGGGGCACATCCTTGGCTAATATGTGTGTGAAGTTTCATTATAATAAATGTTCAATCATCAAAGACCTAAGACCTTGACCTTTGACTTTTGGATCCCGAAATAAATCAGGCATCTTCTCGGCTCATGGGGAGTATGTGTGTGAAGTTACATTACTATACCTAAATAGTTATAGGAATTAGAGTCTGGAAACCAATTGTTGACGTCCGCTTCCCATCCCACGTTAAGTTAAGAGCTGAGTTTTGCAACTCTGTTAAAAAGACGGAAAAGAGGAGTTAGATATACTTGAGTTTGTGATAATAAGCTGTACTTTAGTTTGTAATGATAAGCTTTGATGGACTTCTTCAGAACTAATTAAAAAGACTTCGATGAAACTTGGTAAGTATAAAGTACTAAAGGTCTTTTAAAATAGTTGCCATCTGACGATGAATGGGTAGGTGGGGCAACATAAGCCCAGCTGTATTGATCATCAACCAAGTACATCAAAGTGATGTAGAAAGGTGTCTAAAGAAGTGTTGGTGATTTTGGTTCTACTTTGAAATAAAAAATTCTAGCGGTTTTTTTTTTCTTCAGGAATGGGTAATATTCACCTATTTTCAGGTAGTTCCCTCATTTCCCATGTTGACACCCCTTTCCTTTCATAAATACACTAACTACAGTTGTATGAAATTTTGTGGAGAAGTGAAAATTCCTGTTCAATATGGACATTTTCATAATGTGATCTTTCTTTGTACCATGTTTTATCAGAATCCACTAAAGGGTTTAGGAAGAGTTGCAAAGACCTGGTGTTTTGTATAGAAAAATTAATGTCCAAGGGCCATAACTCTTGTAAATGTTTTGGACAACATTCCCCTTCCAGTATGCACATCTTCATACAATGTTCTTTTTTTGTACCAAGTTTCATCAAAATCCCTCAAAGGGTTTAGGAGCAGTTGTGAAGACAAGGTATTTTGCATAGAAAAAGCGAAGTACAACTCCTGTAAATGTTTTTGGACAACATTCCCCTTTAAATATGCACATCTACATAAAGTGTTCTTTTTTATACCAAGTTTCATTAAAATTCCCTCATGGGTTTAGAAAGATTTGTGAAGACAAGATGGTGCAGACAGACAGATGGATGACAGCAATATAGCATAATACACCCACATTTTTATGTGGATGTATTAAAACACAATCTCCAAGGTTTTCAAGCAGTCAGTTGTTTGCGGCTGTGCAAATAGTGTTCAGGTGAGCAATATAGGCCCATCTGGGTCTCTTATTTTACTATAGTAACTTGCCAATGTTCTACATAAAATCTGAGTCTCTTTGGATCATGGGAAACTTCTGAGGTAAATCTGAATACATAAGCTACAACAAATCAAAACAAAGTGGTAACTATATTCATTTCATTACAGGTTTCAAAATAGCACAATAAATCCCACTGGGTTTTAAATTTGTTAAGTAGTTAAACTTACTTCATACATGATATGCTCACTGATCACATGATGAAAATTCATTGTCAGTATTGAGTTCTGATATTCTTCAGAAAGAATGAGTCAAAGTTAGAAACTCTTATTTTAATTCATCTTTTCTTGGGATACATGCAAACATAAATACAAGTACTTGCAAGAAATAAATACGAGAAAATTATTCTTTAACTATTTCTTAACAAAACAAGTACAAATAGTTCAATATTTTAAAAGAGAAATAAAATTAGCCACCAGCATGCACACTTCTAACATCTCATCTGATACATGTACGTTCAGACTTTAGGATTCCATCATCATACACATTGTATATTCTTTAAGTTAGGTAACACAGATCGTGTCTTGAAACTGTCAGTTTTTCTTTCCTTGTCTGCTTGTGTGCCAGCTCTTTGAGTTTTACAGTAAAGATCATACTTTTTCTTGAACAGAATGGTTTATAAATGTGCATCAAACAAATACTGATCACCTGAATCTTGCCTTTCTCTTCTGCTTTTTAGCTAACATTTCTTGTGCTGAGAAAAAAAATATCAAACATGTTTACAATGTAGATACACAACAAATTTTTTTTCGTTACAAAGAGAGAGTTGATGTCACAAATGTGGTCCTTCATTTTATGGAAGAAAGAGTATACTATAAATGATAGATCTTCTCTAATGAGTTTTATATAGTGACAAAATACACAACACTTGTTTGTGTACCATTATATACCTATAGCTGCATAACTATCTATGTAGGATGATGAAGGAGTTGTAGTGAAGTCTATTTCCTATACATATACATCATAAAGAGAACTTCAGTGCTAGTAGAACCATTCCCTTTCTATGACAAGTATGATTCCTATCGGTTTTATTGAAGTTTTAAACAGAACAAGTGCAAGATATAAAGATAAACTTTACACATATATACATTTAGAGTCATTGAAGTTGGACTACCAAATTGGCAGCTAGTTGGACTATCATTGACAGCAAGTGGGACTATCATTGGCAGCAAGTTTATAAGATAACCAAGATACAGTGACACAGAATGAGGAAATTTAATGTTATAAACCCTCAATACTCAGTGTATTTGGAATAAATCAATAATGTTCTGAAGTGTAGGATTGGCTGAGATATCATTTTATGACTTACTTGTTTCCCGTCTTATCCTACTTCCATACAGTTGCTGATGTTTGAATGCCTTAGCTCTCTCTAAGGTTGTCATACATTTTTTTGTATTTTGTTTTAAAGTCTCAGCTTCTACTGCTGGTGCAAGCCTATAATAATGTAATGTAGATTTTTAAGTCTTAAAATGTTTTCTAGAAAAATCTCTCACATTTTAACCACTGCAAATGAAGTGAAAATCTAGCTCCTTGCAAGGCCATTATTTAATTCTTTTAAAGTTTTACAAAATATTACGCAGCTATGGATAATTGGTGTGCAAAGTCAGACTTTCACACTTATAGGTCCAGTTGCATATTTCTCACTAACATGATATTACACAGAGATTTAATGGGTATCATGGGTTAATCTGGTGTTTGGAAAATATGCATTTATGCCACTTATATAATTGTTGAATTACTTTTACAGTAATTGATAATCTTACTTGGTACTTTTGTGGTTTACTACTTCCAGAAGGCACATTATCTTAGTCTACTCAGCTACAAATAAACTTAAGCTGAAAAGTTAATCTGTGAGTGTCTTGTGTCCTTTTTAAGGATAGTCTGATCCTCAACACCACAGAATGGAAACCAGGTATGAACTCTGGCCTTATCATCCCCTCAACACCACAGAATGGAAACCAGAAATGAACTCTGGCCTTATCTTCCCTTAGACATCAGAGCTTAAAAACCAGGTATATACTAATCCTGGTCTACCCAGCTATAAATAGACTTCAACCGAGATGTTAATCTGTGAATGTCTTATATCCTTTTTAAGGGTAGTCTGATTCTCATCTCCTCAATGCCAAAGACAAGAAACCAGGTATGAACTCTGGCTTTATCATCCCTTCAACATCACAGATCACAAACTAGGTATGAACTCTGGCCTTATAACCCTTGTAGCTTGTAAAAGGATTATTTATCTTAAAATATTACAGTAATTATTTTCATAAAAGGATTCAAAATTATATAACTACCTCTCATTGTTTAAGTGGATGTAATCAGCCAAATCATATGTTTCAGAATCCTCTTCAGTGTCTGCAAAACTTTCTTCATCATCTGTTAGAAACAATTCAAATTAATTGAACCTCATACAGTTACTGAGAATTTAGTGCTGACCAATACTGCTTTCCTTGTCATTATTACAGCTTCTAACATGACTTTAGAATTTTTCAATATATGTCAAATACAATTTCACCGTGTCTAATTCTCCCATATTTTCACAATCAGAATCACCACGCCTACTAAGCAGTCATGAGTTTAAAAGCCCCACCCTCACCCATCAGTGTTATTGATTTTGACAATATGAATAAAATCAATTTTCAGAAAACCGATTTAGGTCATGCTATTTAGATTTTCTGAAAATCAAATTATTGATTTTTACGTAACATCCACTTTCAATACACAAAACTGTTGTCTGCATCCACTTTCTATACACATAAAGTACATGCTCAATGGATAAAGCATATATGATCTAAATTTATTGTTGTTGAAATAAAATATTAATATTAAAGTACTTATTTTCATACTTGTTTCTACAGTTCATGTCAGGATAGAAATAATGACATCCTATTCATTATCTAATGTCCAGTAACTGCCCCTCGTCGCATTAACCAATCAAATAATCACCTCGCCACTGCATGGCTCCGTGACAATTTGATTGGTTAATGTGACTCGGGGCTGTTACTTTATATAACGACTAGAACGTCATTATTTCTTAATTATTTACCATCTAAAACTGTAGCTTTATCTAAATTCTAACACACATTTGAGCAACTGGTAAGGGATTCATGTTAAAGATTTTTAAGTTGGCTATCATACTCCTTTAGTTAAGCATTTCCTTAGGCAACACTTAAGCAAACCTTTTCTCATTCTTTTTTTTTCACTCTGAATGAAATAAAAGAAACAATTTTACATTATAAAAACACTATTAAGCAAGTCATTTAGAAATCAAATCTGAATTTCATAGTAAAAAATTGTTACTGAAAAATACCAAAGTAACTGGTGTCACATGACTATGGCACCAACAACAATGTGCCACAGTGAACATTCACAGACCCTTGAAATTCAGCGGTGAGACCAGGTGCCCGGGAGGAGTAAGCGTCTCCTGTTTGGCTAGCCACATCCACCGTGAATGACCGTACATACAGATGAAACATGTATAATTTAGCACTGAATATATCGATGAATGTGAAAAAACACACCAGGAAAAAGGGTATAATAACACTTAAGTCAAACCCTCCGTGGGGAACTTTTTTTAAGAGCTCCACACTGCAAAGGGAATAAGTGTGACTTTTATGTAAATACGAAAGTAACTGGTGTCAGACTATCAGTCATTTACAAAGTGGTTTTCTCTCATCAAAGATATTGTCCAGAATAAACTGCATTTGCAATGTATGAATGGTATTTTTATTCGTTGATGCAATGTTCAGTTTGTAAATTAAAAGCTAACTTTCCTCTGATTCATGACATGAGCACTTCATAATTGTAATACCAAAATGGCCAACTACTAAGAAAATTCTCTACAGAATGATTGAGAATGATTTATACAGTAGGTAACAATTTATGTGGGGAGCACAAAGTGGTCAATAACGTGATAGTTTCGCGTTATAACTCAATAGTTTAACGCGATAGTTTCACGTAATTAAGTGAAAAAAAAATTTTTTTCTTCCCACCAAAGGAGCTCAATTGCCTTTCCTAAGTAAAGGCATCTCCCATGTTTAATAACATTTGTTCTGTCCTTCATGTCAAATAGAAAAGTCTGATTGATTGATTGATTGATTTTTGTTTTACGTCACACCACGAATATTTCACGTATATGGTGACGGCATTTGCCTGATGCGTGGCATACAAATCTAGACCTTTGCAACGGACCCATCCAAAGCAGTGAGGGATCTTTAACGTGCCATGCATACCACGACACGGGGCCTCGGTTTTTACTGTCTCATCCAAAAGACAGGACACCGGCATGACCAGAGCGGGACTCGAACCCCAGCCTCCCGATCAGGAGTCCGGCACGATACCACTAAGCCACGCCGGCTTTAGAAAAGTCTGAATTATACAATTTACAGCATGAATGATTATAACACCACTCGATTTTAGCCAAAAAAATTAAAACTTCCATGGTGGGTTAAATTTCACTGAACATTTTTCTTTAATTTGAGCTTGATATGGCTTAAATGCACATCTTTGCTTCCATATTTCCGACAATAGCAAAACATCTGGAGATTAATTCTCTGAAATTTATCATTTATTAAATTATTTGTTTGACACCCAATCTCTCACTACCACCTACAATGAAGTAATCAGTCAAACACTTGCATTGACAAACACATGTGTATATAATCAGTCAAATACAATAACAAGAAAGTCACTTGCATTGACAAACACATGTGTATATAATCAGTCAAATAGAGAAGCAAGAAAGTCACTTGCATTGACAAATACATGTGTATATAATCAGTCAAATAGAGTAGCAAGAAAGTCACTTGCATTGACAAACACATTTGTATATAATCAGTCAAATAGATTAACAAGAAAGTCACTTGCATTGACAAACAAATGTGTATATGCTCAGTAAAATATAAAAACAAGAAAGTCACTTGCATTGACAAACAAATGTGTATATACTCAGTCAAATACAGTAACAAGAAAGTCACTTGCATTGACAAACACCTGTGTATATACTCAGTCAAATATAGAAACAAGAAAGTCACTTGCATTGACAAACACCTGTGTATATAATCACTCAAATATAGAAACAAGAAAGTCACTTGCATTGACAAACACTTGTGTATATAATCAGTCAAATATAGAAACAAGAAAGTCACTTGGATTGACAAACACATGTGTATATAATCAGCTGGTTTACTTATCTGGCAGAGATCACAAGACTTTGTTTTTAAACAAAATGCCTGCAATATAAAACATAAGGAGGGACACCACAAAAACCTGAATTCTGCTTATCCATAAGAGGCACCTTTTGCTGACATAAAAAGAGGGCTATTTTTCCCCAACGAGACAATAACAAGTATGTATTTCCTATGTTTCAATAGTGAAGGCAATGGTTTGAATCTTTTTTTTTAATTAGGTCAAATGTAGGTAAAAATTGGTCAATGTTACACAGTCATAAGGTTTTAGTTATGGAATCAATGGAAAGGTCTCATCACAAAGAACACATATGTGAACCATTAAAAACTAACTTCTATGGTTGAAAAGCTACAGCTAAGGATTAATTTTTTGTTTAGGAAATGAAGGTCAGATGGGAAGGCCAATGTCATAAGGTCATAAAATTTTAGTGTCAACTGAAAGGGTCTTGCCACAAGGAAAAAATATGTGAAATATAAAAACAATGGTTGCTATGATAGGAAAGTAATGTGCAATGATAAAGTTGGCCACAGACAAAAACAAAGACAGGGCAAAGCAATATGCTACTAATCTCTATCAATCTGGGACATAGAAAGCACATTTTTCATTTTTCTCATTGATACATATGATTTACAGGTATGACCTTACTTAATTCGTTCCCAGTATCATATCACTTACCATCTACAGACTGTCTATCTTCCACTGTTTCCTTTTGAGTTGCATTCAAATCTTTCTTAGATTTTCTTACTATGACTGGGTCTGGCAAATCTTGTAAAAATTCATCAGATAACTTTTCTCTAGACAATTTCTCTAATTTTCTTTTCTGAAAAGTACATTTCTGACACTGGTATATGTTTAAAAAGATCTTGGTATATTTCATGGTATTCACTCATAGATATATATGATGCACTCATTCTGATGATGATATTGTAGTTGTGCATTCTACATGGAATCTGGTATATAACTTTTTTCACTTAATAAAAATGATACCTATGCAAGATCTTCCATATGTGATTGATGATTTTTAGCAAGTGCTCTGAATACTAGAAAGATGCTAAATGACTATGAAATAGGCACTGTAAAGTCTAATACCAGCTAATGAGAAAACTAAAACAGTCCTAACAGGACAAATAACACCCCCCTCCCCCCCCCCAAAAAAAAAAACAAAGTTGAAATACATGTAATGTATAAAAAAAGTACATCTTCAATGCATAATATAAAACCTATAATTCCAAACTCGACATATATCTGGGAGTGTAGCAAACAACAGTGTCTACAAAAAATATGTTTTAGGTGTAAATGTTATTTCAGACTTTTTTTATCATTTCTAACAATATCTGGTTATTGGCTGTTATAGCGCACAGAATGCAAATTGTCAGTAAAAGTGTTTACCTAGCAAATTGTTTAACACTACAAAGCACTTGGTATCTGGCACTGGTATTGAAATATTCTGATACATATATGTACACAAGTTTAACAACATTACCCGTAATCTAAAAATTGAAATCCTTTATTTTCATTAATTACAATCCCAGCTAGTTTTGTCTGGATAAAATTAGACATAACACTAGAGAGTAATTTACAAAAAGAACTTTGATGACCAAAGATTTACAATTTGATAGGATTTAATTTCTAAGCTTTTATATTGAATATTGTAGTTGCGTTTGACATCAAATGACCCAGGAAGAAGTGCTGAAAGTGAAAATGGAACAAAATGCCAAAAGAGATTGAAATAAAGATGCTGAAATTTTCGGATAAGTTTGTCTGCACATCAAAGGCTAGACGAATGTTGCCAAAATACACATATAACATTATTTGCTGGCAAATACAATCAATTTGAGCAGAAGTAGAAAGTTATGGAGTGTCTATCTTAAATCATTTTCATCCCTATTCACTTCCATAATATACAAGACAATTTTCCCAACAATGAAAGCAGTTATTGAGGCACCTGTAAAGACATTCATCACGTCACATTTGACTGGACAGTGGCTTCCAAGATTTATTCTGGTCCATATTCAAGCTATTATCACATAGCACAGACAAAAGAATAGCATTAGAGTATTTAATCTGCCCAATTCATCTTTCCACCCCTAACTAACTTTTTATCGATTTTTATCTTGTGCATTACATACAAGATAAAAGCGTTTTCTTTTCATCTTATCCCAACTTTCAGGAAGGGGTCGGGGATTGGGGTTGGACAGGAGGGAGTGCACATTATACATGGGTATGCATTATAATTATATGCCAATATCCTATGAAATTTGTATAACCATCCATTAGTCACAAGGTCACTTACTTTTTGTTCTTTGAATTGCTCATCAATTTTTCTTCTTTTTTCTTTTATTTTACTTTTCTGAGCTCCTATTTGTTGAAGTGCTGTTTTAATTTTTGAGATAGCATCTTGTCTGCTATTGATGAATGAAACACTTTCAGGTGCTTCACCAGAATCTTCTTCAGAATCTCTACATACCATTTTGTTTTCATCTATAAAGTCGTCATCAGTTTCCTCATCTGACCTATCTAATGAAGAAGAACTGAATTACAGTTGCATTACAGCTTATTAACACCACAAAGTTCCAAGAATCAGTTAACAAATTAATGACTAGATCAAAGTGGCTAGATAGGCTACTGTTTGACTCACTTTAGGCATCTAACAACATGTAATACTAATAATTACATATATGTCTTTATCACAATGTGTACAACCTCTGATTTTAGAGTCAAATCCTCAAATGCATAATTGCTTTTTAGTTTTCAATTTCAAAGTGTGTTTGTAAAACACTATGCCCTTTGTGACAAAACATTCTTGATGAGTACATTTTATAAAGCAGAGGAAAGTAGACAGTCAAAGTTCAACATTACAACATAATAAATTATAGTATCAATCATGTCAATGAAAAGTCCAAAAACAAGAACACAAAGCACAAGGAATACACATGCCAAATAGGAAAGCCATATCTCCTATGGTAAACATTTTTCTAAATGTAGGTCAAAGGGGGGTCAATGAAAATTACATTTTCTGAATATCAAGACAGTGATTTTTTTCAGTATTTTAAAAGCCACCTCTACTTTTTCATTTGGGAAACTACACTATATTTTTGAAAAACTGGGATTATTTGACTTCTGCAGGTTTTTTTTTTAATAAATCGAATAAAAGCAACAATTTACATTTAATATTTGCTTTTGATCCTTTAAAATCTTTCTCTTTTTTTAAACATATCCATGAACTTGAGTTTTATCATTACTATTACTAGTTTTGTAAGACTCAGAGTCAGAGGGCATGGGTGTACTCCTCTAAAGAATAAATCAATATTTGGTAGATCGACAGTGTCCTATATACAATGTACCGTACATGTAGCATCTTCAATTTTTATCAATTATTATTCAGAGTTATGTGGCATTTTTTACTCATAACTATAGTCCAAGTTCATTTATTCAGTATTTAAGGCCTACAGGCCAAGGGTACAAGCAGATGTCAGTATTCTGACAGAGTATAATATAAAAGTGCAAACAATATATTCAAGGTAGTTAATTCTAACATTAACATATTTACAAATTATTGTCATCATACACAAATAAGTCATGATGTACAGCAGGTACATCTGTATCATATGAGTAGAATATATGTACACATTCTAAATAGATATCATGGTCTTAATATCAATAATATAATATCATACCATTATCTGCTTGAGCAGAGTATCCGGAAGTTTATTACAGTGATAAATGTAAGCAGTCAACATCTGGAGAAAATCTGCATTTTGCGATGACATACATAATGCTAAAGTCAATGTGAATATTTCTGGTATATATTGATGTCTTAAGTCCTTACATTGACTACACATTTTCAACACATGCTCTTCGTTTTCTATATGTGTATAACATTTGTTGAAACACAAAAAACACAGTCTCTGGTGTACATCAATACTATTATATTGACCTTTTTCTATGTGGAAATCATGGTTTGAAATACAAAATTTACACATACATCTCCTGTGTTCAGAAGTTGTAACAACTGATAAATATTTCTCATACATAAGCTCAGACTTAAAAGTACAATATGTAACAAGTTTGTCTGATAAATGAATACTATTGCTCCAATTTTGTTTACAAGTATCAATAAGTCTTTGCTTAAATTCATCTATGAATACTTCTATATTTCCACATCCTTGATTCTCCCATACTTCAACAAATCCATACATATAGAGAAAGTCCTGAACACTGCTAGCCCATGTTTTCCTACCATTTCTATCCAACTCTAACAATATATTATAGCAGGATCTTGGTAGTCTGTGACAACTCATAGCCAACAATCTCAACCAATATTTTATACATCTGGTATGATAATCAATACAAATGGGAAATCGACCACATTCTCCTAATACTGCACTTATACAAGCACTATTTGACACCATGAGTATGCTTTTGCAAAACCTGATATGAACAGATTCTAACTATAGTCAAACTATTAAAGTGAAAGAAATCCTTGCTTTCTTCTAATGATAACTAATATAGTTTAACACTCAAATGGCTCAGAACTGTTTGTTTTGAAGAATGTTTCGTGTTGATTTTAATTCAACATTTATAACAATTTTGACCATCATCAATTTGGAAGAGTAGAGTTGTTTTTAGGAAAATGTAAGCAATTTCTTTTAGGAGAATCCACAAATATTCTTTGGTATATCAGAGCAAAGAAAACAAGAGGCCCAGGTGGGCCTATATCGCTCACCTGAGTATCTAGATGATCAGTCATGCATGAAAGAAGAATTCATTTATTTTTGCATTCTGTGTTAGCAGTAACATCAAATTTTAATTAGCCAATGTGGCTAAGTATCCCAAATTTTCATTAGCCACATTGAACTTTTTGTAGCCAATGATTTATTTTAATAATTTTTCAATATTTCATGTGACTTTCTTTTTAAGATTGATTGATTTTTGTTTAACGTCATACCACGAATATTTTACATAAATGGTGACAGCATCTGCCTGAGACATACAAATTTTGACCTATGCAACGGACCCACCCAAAGCAGTGAGGGATCTTTAACGTGCCATGCATACCATGACATGGGGCCTCGATTTTTACTGTCTCATCCGAAAGACAGGACACAGGCATGACCAGAGCGGAAATCGAATCCCCGGCCTCCCGATCAGGAGTCCAGCGCGGTAACCACTAGGCAACGCCGGCTTCTTTCTTTTTAAGAAACAAAGGGAATAATATTTACAAAAGAAAGCATATGCACAATTAATTCATTTAAGTATTTAATGCAGACTGTAGTAAGAAAATATCAATTCATAACCATTAGGATTATACAACGTAAATATAGGGGGAAAGTGAAAAGTAGACAAAGTACAATACAGCCTCAAATAAAGAATTAAGATTCTATATAAAATATTATTTTCATTCCCAGTAGAACTGTTTTTGCTTGTTTTCTGTCAGCTCAAATTGTTACGCATCCTCTCTTGTCCATATTAAATAATTTACATATCATCATTTTTGTTTTTACCATCAGACTGAGACTCTTTCATTGCAGTACACCTGCTCTCCAAATCAAACATCATCTTAAATGCCCTTTTATCTTTCTTTGAAATCCAGATTTTGAAAGCTTCTCTAAAATCGTAAAGAGACAGACTTGGACCTTCAATTGATATCATTGCCAATTGTTTGACATGTTTAACTTTTAAAAGGTTTCTGTGATTTGTTTTGATTAGATTATACTGGGAAAATCCTCTTTCACATTCAACAGAAGTGCTGGGGCACACTAATGCTGCTTCATAAAGAACTTTTAAATTGGAAAAAGCATCATCATTTTTGTAGCTTTAGCCATTCGAATTGTTTGAACCATTCGGCTTTAATCTTCCTTTTGTCATCCTGATCATACTCAATTCTAGGTTTTTTTTCTATTGAAGGGCTTATAATATTATTTGGCTTAAATGAAAGCAACGATGCTTGCCGTTTTGTCCCTGCCATGTTCATTTGAACGCAGAGCATATTCTAAAATTGACGATGTGCACTATTACATGTCCATATTACGTACATGTCATTTTAACGCAAAGCATATTCTAAAAATGAGGTTTTACACTATTACACATTACGTAATCATATTATGGTAAAACCCAGAAGAATATACTGTACTGTACGCATATATTTGTTACGTATTTCTGATTAGTTTTGATTTTTAAATTACGTACCGTGTAGAAAATCAATATATTAAATCCCGTATGAGAAATACTGCAGTATATCTAGATTTATTTGATTCGCCAGTGTGGTGACTGGAGGACAAACTTTATTCGCCAAATTCACATCTTTTCAGTATTTGGCGAAGTGGAGATTGTTTACCGCTAACACAGGCATTACTGTGACTAAGTCAACACAAATGTTGAAAATATGTCAAATTTTATTTCAGACCAGAATAAAAAACAACACTTTTTTGCACATCCATTCAGGTGATTTTGATATTAAGCAATTGCTTTGTCTCTGCAAGATGTCATTCAGGGCAACAAGTTAGTCATTTTCTTTAGGTGGGGCCTTTTGTTAACTGATTTCAAGTCTGGGTCATGAACAACAATTGTTTCAAATATTGTCCAGATCTAACTTAAAATTGCCTAATTTCATGACTTATTTCTACCAAGATTTATTAAAATCCTTCAAACAGTTTTGTAGAAAAAGTTGAAAATGTGAAAAATGGCCAACCCCCCCCCCCCTTTTTTTTTTTGGAAGTCTTAAACTTAAATTTGCCTAATTTCATATGTTGAGTGTTGAGAAACATCTAAAAACTTATTTAGATGTGTAAAGAAATGAAAAAAAATTTTTGACCACAGCTGGATTTGAACCGCTACTCTCCATATTTCAATTACCAAGTGGTATATGTACCATTGTGAGACCTACTTTTTAGACATGGTGGCATTATCTGTTAACCAATATGGATGAAATTTACCAAATTGATAGAGGACCTTTAGTACTTCATGTATTCCATGATTCATTAAAATCTTTCATGTGGTATAACAGCAGAAGTGAAAAATGTGATTGAATTTTTCTTATTCACCCTCATTTGGAAGTCCTGAAAATCCATAGAAAATCCAAAAATTGAGATATTGACAAAATTCTTTCAAAGCAACATTCCTTACCATAATTATGATCACAATAGTCCACAAGAAATCATCATTATCAATTAACTAGGAAATATGACACTTTTCTGCATTGAAATCACCAAGTCCAAAGAAATGTCGAAAAAAAATTCCAAAATCTGATTTTGGAAGGGAACCAAAATGACAATACCTCTTCACTCATCCTTCTAGATCATTTCTATGCATTCCGTTTGTCTCTGTATACAGCCCGTATGAAAAAGAATATTATTAAAGGAGGGAACTTTTTTGTGACCTACTTTTGACTATGGTGGCGCCACCTGTTAAGAGGTATGGACAAAAACAAAAAAATTTGAAGAGTATCATAAGTGACTTATTTCTATTAAGATATATTAAAATCCTTTGAATAGTTTTGTAGAAAATGTGAAAAATGGCCAACCCCCCCCCCCCCTTTTTTTTTTGGAATTCATAAAAAATCCAAAAATTGAGATAATGACAAAATTCTTTCACAATAATATTCCTTACCACAATTATGATCAAAATAGTCATTAAGAAATCATCAATATCAATTAACTGGAAAACATGACACTTTTCTGCATTGTAATGACGAAGTCCAGAAACACGTCAAAAAAGCATAAATTTCTATTTGACAGATCTTAACCCCGAACACAATTTTTAATAACCCATCTTTATAGATTGTTAAAATGCAATTAATTTCCCCATTTATGTACTGGTTCTGGAGGAGAAGATGTCTGAAGAGGGGTACCATTTTGGACACTTTTGGCCCCACCCTGGATCCACCCCTGAGGGAATCTGGATCCCGACCACAATTTTAATAGGGGACCTTGAGTACATCATTTACACAAAGTTTGATCCAAATCTGCAATGTAGTTCCAGAGAAGAAGTCCAAATGTTAACGACTGATGTCGACGGCGCACTATGACTATAGCTCACTTGAGCCTTTGGCTCAGGTGAGCTAAAAAATCCCCCCCAAAAAAACTTTAAAGAAAACAAAACAAGAGGTCCAGTAATCCTTTATGGTTCACCGGAACACAATTTGCTTATTCAATTGACAGCTTGAAAAATTTGCATAGATGGAGAGGTCGTTGAAAATGTGTCAGCCAATCAAGGCCAATGGCGCGCCATTATGGATTACGTACTGGGTCAAAAAACACAAAGTTGGTAGAGGATGTTGAGTACTTACTTCATGTATGTTTTTGTGAAATTCTGTGCAGCTGTTTTGAAGAAGACGTCGAAAATGTGTGAAATTTTGTACAGCTGTTTTGAAGAACATGTTGAAAATGTGTCAATGAATCAAAGCCAATGACGGCCATCTTGGATAAAGAATTGGATTGAAAAACATGAACTTGGTAGAGGACCTCGAGTACTTACTTCCTGTATGATTTGGTGAAATTCTGTACAGTGGTTGCAGAGAAGCGAATATGTGAAAAAGTTTATGACAGACGCCAGACAGCATGCTATAATAGAAGCTCACTGGAGCATTCAGTTCAGATGAGCTAAAAAAGGGTTTATGTTTATAGGTCAGCATACAGTATAAGCGAAACCCTGCCAGACCATCGGACAAATCCAGTGAAAGGGATTCAGTCCTGTAAAATTTTCAGGTTTTTTTCCGGACTGATTGTCTGGTGTCAAATCTAACTCTGCTTTCATTTTCGACAATCTATAATTCATAGATCAGACATCTTGCCCATGCATTTACATGTATCTCTGTACCAACCATGATTGTGTATTTATAAACACAATCACATGTGCCATAGAGCCCAACAAATGTAGCTTGTTAAGTGGAAAAATATAAGGATGTCAATTGCAAAAAAGTCTGAATAAATCACACTAGAAGTAGTTCAGTTTCTGTGTTACTAAATAATTTTTCTCGGTCAGATAAACATTTTTTAAAAGTAATCACCATAACGGTGATCACTTCAGTAATAAATAAACTTAATCTTTTGGGGTTTTTCACTGCAAAAATACTGCAGCTCTCAACTTTCAGACAGCAAAACTTCTTTTAACCAGTATTTTGTAAAGAGTTGCCCTTTTCAGTTTCAAATTAAACTTTTAAAACTTTCATTTCAGTTTTCGTTTAATTGATAATAATAATTCTGTTCAGTTCCTGAAATTATGCATTTGAATTGTTATCTCTCAAGTCAAGTGAGTGGTTACCAGTTACTAGTACAAACCTGTTGATGATATCCAAGATACACGTACATCCTAATCACGAAGCATATGAGTACACTTCATAAAGGAAGAAGAAGAATATCAAATGACTATGCTAAGGCCACTATAAATTGAATGTGGGGTAACAATTCATTGTTTTCAAAAGTAGAATCAAATCTCAAATCTAGTCTCAAGAAACTGAGACAGTTGTTTACCAACACTTTATCAAATTACTGGACTCACATAATCTCTTTACATAAAGCAGTACCATCACTGGTTTCAGTCTCTGGTACATGACAGACCTGTAATGGGAGTGACCAGAGAATAGGCTGACTCTGACTATTGTAGTTACAATGTAACAATGGAAGTGAGCAGAGACTTAACTGACTCTGACTATTCTAGTTACAATGTAACTATGGGAGTGACCAAAGACTCGAATGACTTGAACTATTCTAGTTAAAATGTAACAATGGGAGTAACCAGAGACCTGACAGACTTGGACTATTCTAATTACAATGTAACAATGGGAGTGACCAGAGACCTGACTGACTAGGACTATTCTAATTACAATGTGACAATGGGAGTGACCAGAGACCTGACAGACTTGGACTATTCTAGTTACAATGTAACAGTGGGAGCAACCAGAGACTTGACGGACTTGGACTATTGGGCAATCTATTTACAATGTTACAATGGGAGGGACCAAAGACTCGATTGACTTGGACTATTTTAGTTGTATGCACAATGTAGCAATGGGAGGGACCAAAGACTTCCCTGACTTGGACTATTCTTGTTAGAATGTAACAATGGGAGTGACCAGAGACTTGACCGACTAGGGCTATTCTGGTTACAGTGTAACAATGGGAGCGACCAGAGACCTGACTGACTTAGACTATTCTAGTGTAAGTGTTCTAGTTACAATGTAACAATGGGAGTGAGAAGAGACTCAACTGAATTGAGGACTTTTGAGTTACAATGTAACATAGAGAGCGACCAAAGACTCGACTGACTTGGACTATTTTAGTTGTATGCACAATGTAGCAATGGGAGGGACCAAAGACTTCCCTGACTTGGACTATTCTTGTTAGAATGTAACAATGGGAGTGACCAGAGACTTGACTGACTCTGACTATTCTAGTTACAATGTAACAATGGCAGTGATCCAAAACTCGATTAACTTGAACTATTCTAGTTACAATGTAACAATAGGAGTGACCAGAGACTTGACTGACTTGGACTATTCTTGTTACAATGTAACAATGGGAGTGACCAGAGCCTGGACCGACTGTGACTATTCTAGTTAAAATGTAACAATGGGAGTGACCAGAGACTTGACCGACTGTGACTATTCTGGTTACAGTGTAACAATTGGAGTGACCAGAGACCTGACAGACTTGGACTTTTCTAGTTACAATGTAACAATGGGAGTGACCAGAGACTCAACTGACTTGAACTTTTGAGTTACAATGTAACATAGAGAGCCACCAGAGACTTGACTGACTTAGACTATTCTAGTATTCTAGTTACATGTAACAATGAGAGTGACTAAAGATTGGACTGACTTGGACTATTCTAGTTACAATGTAACAATGGGAGCAAACAGAGACCTGACTGACTTGGACTATTCTAGTAAAAATGTAACAATGGGAGTGACCAGAGACTCAACTGACTTGGACTATTCTTGTTACAATGTAACAATGGGAGTGACCAGAGACCTGACTGACCAAGACTATGCTAGTTACAATGTGACAATGGGAGTGACCAGAGACCTGACAGACTTGGACTATTCTTGTTACAATGTAACAATGGGAGCGAACAGAGACCTGACTGACTTGGACTATTTTAGTTACAATGTAACAATGGGAGCGAACAGAGACCTGACTGACTTGGACTATTTTAGTTACAATGTAACAATGGGAGCGAACAGAGACCTGACTGACTTGGACTATTCTAGTAACAATGTAAGAATGGGAATGACCAGAGACTTAACAGACTTGGACTATTCTAGTTACAATGTAACAATGGGAGTGACCAGAGACCTGACTGACCAAGACTATGCTAGTTACAATGTGACAATGGGAGTGACCAGAGACCTGACAGACTAGGACTATTCTAATTACAATGTAACAATGGGAGTGACCAGAGACCTGACAGACTTGGACAATTCTAGTTACAATGTAACAGTGGGAGCAACCAGAGACTTGACTGACTTGAACTATTGAGCAATCTATTAAAATGTTACAATGGGAGGGACCAAAGACTCGACTGACTTGGACTATTCTAGTTGCAAGCACAGTGTAGCAATGGGAGGGACCAAAGACTTCACTGACTTGGACTATTCTTGTTAGAATGTAACAATGGGAGTGACCAGAGACTTGACTGACTCTGACTATTCTATTTACAATGTAACAATGGGAGTGACCAGAGACTTGACTGACTCTGACTATTCTATTTACAATGTAACAATGGGAGTGACCAGAGACTTGACTGATTTGGATTATTCTATTTACAATGTAACAATGGGAGGGACCAAAGACTTGACTGACTTGGACTATTCTTGTAACAAGGGGAGTGACCAGAGCCTGGACCGACTGTGACTATTCTAGTTAAAATGTAACAATGGGAGTGACCAGAGACTTGACTGACTAGGGCTATTCTGGTTACAGTGTAACAATGGGAGCGACCAGAGACCTGACTGACTTAGACTATTCTAGTGTAAGTGTTCTAGTTACAATGTAACAATGGGAGTATCAAGAGACTCAACTGAATTGAGGACTTTTGAGTTACAATGTAACATAAAAAGCGACCTGAGACTTGACTGACTTGGACTATTCTAGTATTCTAGTTACATGTAACAATGAGAGTTACTAAAGATTTGACTGATTTGGACTATTCTAGTTACAATGTAACAATGGGAGCGAACAGAGACTTGATTGACCTGGACTATTCTAGTTACAATGTAACAATGGGAGTGACCAGAGACTTGACCGACTTGGACTATTCTAGTTACAATGTAACAATGAGAGTACCAGAGACTTGACTGACTAGAACTATTCTTGTTACAATGTAACAATGGGAGTGACCAGAGAATAGACTGACTCTGACTATTCTAGTTAAAATGTAACAATGGGAATGACCAGAGACTCAACTGACTTGGACTATTCTAGTTACAATGTAACAATTGGAGTGACCAGAGACTTGATCGACTTGGACTATTCTAGTTACATGTACAATGTAACAATGCAAAAAAAGTTTGTTCAATATTTTTGAAAGTGAGATGGAATTGTAGACGGGCAGACGGAAGATCGAAACTCCTTATGCCTCCAGATCTTTTAGACTGGAGTGTAAAAAAAAAACCCTAATTCAAACTGAAGCAATTTAATTTGTTACAGTTGCACCTCGCTCCAGCCTAAACTATAAACCTATATATTTGAGTTAAAGGAAAGAGGTTGATAATAGAAGGGAGAGTATGCAAAAAGTAAAATGTTTTAACTTTGTCTCAAAATCTTCCTCTCCCTATTTAAACCAACAATGACTGCCCGTAAAATATGTGCTAAAGTGCAAAAGATGTTGGCACACATTGAAAATTTGTTTATTCTTTAAAAGACAAGGGGTGGACAAGATGAAAAAAACAAATTTAAGTATTGGAGTGAAGAGAAAGAGGATAAGGAGATGGGCAAATTTAAGAGGGGTAAATGATAAAAATTGCATATGTCTCTTGTGAAAAAAGGAAGACAGGAGTACCTACTGGGAGAAAGAAGTTACGGGTTGGAAATTATGAGCTCTTACAAAATGAGAAATCCGAGATAGGACTGGAGCAGGCTAGAAATTATATTGTGGGTACAGGGAGAAAGGAGAGTGAGCCTCAAGAGAGAAAGAGGGGGACAAGAGGTGGGAGCTAGACGGCAAGGGTGAAAACTGAGATGGGACAGACAGGGACCCTTCCCTAAGGGTTACACTGCCAATGAAATGCTTTAAGCACAGAGTCATTCAAATCTGAAAATTTATTTTCATTTTGATGTGTTTCCTTTCAACATGATTTCGATACGTTTAATCAGATTTGTCGGACTACGGCCGGATCGGACTGGGGCCGGATCCGTTTAGTCTGATCGACCTATTACCCTATTCCAAAATTTCTCTGACACATAAAACAAGGAAGACATACCTTGAACATCTTCGTCATTTTCATCTTTAGGGAACAATACAGATTCATAATCATCTTCAACCGATTCTTGGAATCGTTTGTGTCTCGGCATAATTGCTAAATAAAACTTAGCAAGTTCAACGTGCCACAGTACACCCTGGCCTGTAACGGAAAAATACGTATTCGAACACCCACCACTTTGTGATAAAGTTTCTCGATTTCGTTCCAAATTTATATTTAAAGATCCATAAATGACATTTTTGTCCTTATATTAATACAGAAATAAAGATATTTTGTTGTTTTGGATATATGTTACAATCAATAAAGATAATCCTCTTTTGTGATATTTTGGATTGACCGAAATCGAATTGATAAAACACGAATAAATGCACCGCTGAGAAAATGAATTCAGCGAGGATACTTCGGAGTTTAATTCGAGATTGCAGATCTAATTTTCGAGAAATGAGATATTTATGTCGCCTAAATGCACGAGGTATATCCATTATGGGCTACATATAATGTGGCATTCTAGTGAATGTATTTTCCGAATTTTCTCTGTTGGTTTAAGACCGTGTCATTCATAAAACACTACTGCTGTGTCGGCCTATTCTGCGCATCGGCTAATTCTGCGCTGTGCATTTCGTGACATTGTAATCACTTAAGTGTAAACACTGGTGCACATTATGAGGCCGGTCCTGTTTTATCTCCGATTGTGTACAATCAACAGTTTGGGTACAGGTTCAAATCGGGGTATATACCCTGACCGATGTAAAATACCCTGATCGGGGTGTCAAAATTCTTGTCAAAAGTATGATTACTTCTAAATTTCAAAGATGTAATTACAGGTCGCATCATATCACTAAAACTGGAAGAACTCTATACAAAAACTTCTATTCTAATCTTTATAAGATCTGAGAAACAGAATGTAATACCACAAGAGATTTTTACGGAAGCCCATTTAGGACCTATCAAAAAATATTTTTGAATGTGATATAATGAGCTCTTGAATTTGTTAATACGGATTAAATTCGTTTTAACAAATTTGAGGAATTCGTTATAACAAATTAAATCTGTTACGATGCTGTCCGGTAAGTCTGTGCACTTAAGACACTCGGCGTTTGTTTAGGGTATTAATTCAGCTGAACATGAAAGGAACTGTGCATCAAAATAAACAGTGAGATCTCATTATACCATAATAAGTACAAAATTGACCAACTAGCATTTTCATTAACGCCTTTTGTGCCTAGAACGAACTTACTCAAGCGTATCTAATATTGTTTACATGTCCAGTAAGTCTGCGCAGTGTAGACGTTCGTCATTTCCCAAAAGTTTTTTCAAGAGCTACTGTGGAAACTAGGCCAACCATAAGTAGTTATGAATATTTATATATATATAAACATTGACAACACGTGTTACTTTTACGCTTGTTTACGCACATTTTGGAATCATTAATGGAGAAACTTTATCATAAACACATTGAAAACACTCACCTTGATTGCTTTCTTCTGTACTTGTCAAAAATGCTACAACTTTCAAGAGAAAAATTATTTCTAACGAGCCGTCGTTGACATTTTGATAGTCAAAATGTACCGTATTGTTGATGCGCAACTGTATAGCAAATTTGAGGAATTCGTTATAACGAATTAAATCTGTTATAACAAATTTGTTGAATTCGTTTTAACAAATTTTGAAAATCGTTTTAACAAATTAAATAACAAAATAACAAATTCTTAATTTATATATTCCTCAAATTTGTCATAACAGATTTAATATGTTATAACGAATTCTACCAATTTGTCAATACAAATTTAATCCATTTTAACAAATTCAAGAATTCATTAAAACGAATTCTATCTGTTTTAACAAATTCAAGAATTCGTTATATCAAATTCAGAAATATTTTTTGATAGGTCCCTATTCGTTATAACGAATTCTTCAAATTTGTTATAACACATTTAATATGTTATAACGAATTCCTCAAATTTGTTAAAACGAATTTAATCCGTTTTAACAAATTCAAGAATTCGTTAAAATGAATTTTATCGGTTTTAACAAATTCAAGAGTTTGTTATATCAAATTCAAAAATGTTTTTAATAGGTCCTAAATGGGCTTCCGAAGATTTTTGACCTTCATTTTCTCAGATCTGGTAAGGATTAGAACAGGAGGCCTTATATAAAAGTTCTCCACTTTTAGTGATGTGATGCGACCTGCAATTACTTATTTGAAATTTTGAAGCAATATTACTTTTGATAAGAATTTTTATACCCCAATCTTTTTCCTATTCGTTCCAGTGTGACATCAGCCTTTAATACTTTCGCCCCAAGACATTGTGGCCTTATTAAAAGACTACTCACTGCACAATCCTGAAAATGAAGTATAACGCTCAACTTTTGAGTACACTTCATATTGGAGTAAGAAGCAGAAAGTCAAAATAGCATTGTTATTTACACTGATCTATTAGAACCCACACTGTTTATCTTGGTTTGCAGTGCAAGGTAGGTAAGGTTTTCATATTCCTTCATTTTTAGACATTTACTATACATATTTTTATAAAGCCCTGGTCCCCTGAACTTTAATAAGGCAAAATAAATGATTCATGATATGCCTTATAAATGCTGTCAGTATTGCTAAAGTGAGAAGTAAGAAGAAATTAGAGAGGTGTCCCTTACTTATGTCTTAGTTTGATTATCGTGATATATGTATTTTATGTTATTTGTAGCATGTTCAGCACAGGCAGAATCATCACATGGAGAGACTGCTCATCTTTCACAAGATCCTTTACCAGTCTACCTGTCTGACACTGTACAGGATCTCCTCACCAAAATTACAACTATAAACCCAGCTAAATTGGCAACACTCAGAGTTAGCAGCAAAAATAGAAATCCAAAGATAAAATTGATGTCAGAGAAAGATCTCATTGAGGTAACTGTGTTTAAGCTCTCTTTAGCCAAAGGCTCAAGCGAGCTATATTATAATCATTCATCGTTCAGTGCCTGTCCATCCATCTGGCTGTCTGACTTAGACTTTTTATTTCCACTTTGTCAGAACTGCTGAAGGGATTTTGATGATGCACTAGCTCAAAGTCAAGTGTTGCTATTTTTGGCTCAAATCTTCTACGGGTGGATCCAGGACAGAGCAGAATAGGTTTCAGAGGATACCTTCCTTTGACAAAGTTCTGCAAACCAGTTGCATAGATTGACAAACTAAATGTATCAGAGTTAATCAGTGATTTAGGAAGGTGTCAGAAAGAATGTTATTGTTTTTAGATCATTTTTGAAATAATATTTTTGACACATTTTAGCAGTGCTTAACTTCCATAAAAATCTTCATTGGCCATTCGGCGAGCAAATAGCAAAATGAGTTTGCCCAGAAAAAGTCATCCAAAAAGAAGAAATCAACAAGCAACTGCAAATGGTCAACACTACAATCAGTACTTTTCCTTTTGAGATTCTTGAACAGCGGTGAAAATTTATTTTAAAAAATAAATTTCATTTGAAGACATGTCTAATTAATACCTAATTAAAATGGCAAGAGTGGTAGTACTTATCACAATTTTGATGTATTGCCATGCAGAAAGAGGCTTGTTATTTTGGCAAGTTCATCCTATAAACTGCCAAACTCAGATTTGTGTGATAGTGACAACGTGATGAGTATGTACATGTAAATTGAACCCTGTTTTAGACATTTTTTTTCTAGTTTTAAACATTTTCAGGTAAGTTTTTAATTTTTCTCATTATACCCCCCGCAAACAAAGTTTTGGGGGTATATAGGAATAACAATGTCCATCTGTCCATCCCGATTCGTGTCCGCGGTATCACTTTTGTATTGTAGGACTAGAGATGATCAAACCTGGTGTGTGGATGCATCATTGGAAGGGGATGTTTCATGTACCAAAGTTAGGTCAATGTGACCTTGACCTTGGTTTTCAACCTCTTTGATAGTAAAACCTGGGCCACTTCGTGTCTGGAGTATAACTTTTTAACCATAGCACTTAGAATATGAAAGTAGTAATGAAGAAACAACAAAAAAACAATCATACATCATAATTGTATATACATCATAATTGTATTTTAGGTCTATCAAACTTTACATGTCCCCCCAAAAAAATTGTATTGTAAAATTTGGAGTTCCTAGGGTCATTCCTCCACCTCTTCATTTCAGGAATCTTCAATTATTTCAAAAATAATTAAGATCCCCACCCCTAAGCCATATATTTTCAAACCTGGTATGTGGATGTGGATACATTGTGGGAAAGCGATGTGTCATGTACCAAAACTAGGTCACTGTGACCTTTACTTTGACCTCTATGATAGTTAATCCATGAATAATAAGACCTATGCTTCCATAACACATCTCAAAAGTTAAAAACCCTTACACTTGGTTTCTTAGAGAGTATTGTAACAGTTTTGAAATAGTCAAACCCGTCTATTAAGGTCAACTAAGGGAAGAGTCAGAAGTGGCCCTTATAGACAGGTGGCCTTTATACAGAGGTCTTTTATTTAGGAAAACAGATTTGGGGAATTTGGGGACTTTTATAGACAGGTGACCTCTTAATAGAGGTGGTTGCTAAGACAGGTTTTACTGTATATACCTGCTCTATGGATGCCTCATGTATTGTCATAAAGGGATGAATTATTGCATGTCTCCACTTTGTTGCTGCGGCGGGTATTTGCCCCGTGAGGACAGCCCAAGTTGTAGATTGTTTATAATTTGCATCAATTTTGTTCTATTTTAAGAGGGTAAATGTTAATTTTATGAATAAGATTGCAAAAATAAGGCACCTTTATAATTATAAGTACAATTTAAGTTAAGTATGTTTGATTAGACTTTCATTAGCTTAACAAATTTGTTTTTCCACTTTTATAGTTTCAAAGATAAGATTAGTAGATTAAGAATTATATGAAGTTATGTTAAGAGTACTGTACAGCAATAAAAATTAAATCATGTATTAATTGAAAATTTATACTCATGGACTTTAAAATGTTCCTAATAAATTGTGAAAATATCGGATTTTATTTTCACTCAAGAGTAAACGTTGAAACATGGATAGCTATTTGTTAGTTTGTCAGTTACATCAATGCTGCAATAGCCCTCTGTTCCCATGTCATTAGTTGAGATTTGTCCGAAGATAAGACCCAATCAAATAATTTTAATGCCCACCATAAACTGTAACAAGATAAGAAAATTGTGCTTTTATTTTCTTTACCATATTTTTATATAGATTTGAATCAAACTTGGTAGAATATTATCAAGGATTTTGTATCATTATTTTATTGACAGTTGGAGAAGAGCATGCTGAAAAACATTCACTTCCAGGTAATAAGGCATCGTCCTCCCTTCATGGCACCTCGTGTTGACAATGAAGTTATCCTGTCAGACGACAAGAATTTAGCAGCAATTATGGATGCTGATTACCTATTCATGGATATCAGCAATAAATATGATAGTTTATCAGTATGTAACTATTTATTTATTTGTATCTTCACTTTTGTAGTTTGTACCAGGATATTAATCCTCCACCAGTAAACAAGAAAGGACTATACAAGTTTCCATTTCATTTGTCTGTCTTAGAAACTTTGATATTCTAGACTTTTTTGCAATCATTAAAAGTTACTGACTTAAATTTGGCATTTTATAGCTTTGAACCAATAAGTTACAGATAGCGTTCATGTTTGGTAATAATTGACCTATTTTTGGAGGAATTACAATCCTTAAAGTTAGTAAATTTATGGAAACTTGTGGGAGACATGTATGGCTTCAGCAGTACTCAATATGTGTGTTCATATTGCTAGTAAACATGATCCTTTCTCGATATCTACCTGTTTTTGAGTAAGATATATTTCAGATATGTATGTATTCGGGAATATTGGCAATAGATGTGATACTCTCTTCATATGTTTATATTCATTGATATTGATATCAGTATTTAAATATAAACCTTTACCAAAAGCTAACCTGATTTTTTTTTATTGCCTTTGTCGTTTGTCATTGTCCATAAACAGTTTGTGTTTTCAATTTCCTCTTACTACCCAAAGGATTAGATAAAACAAAGTGAAAATTTAGTTCTCATTATCTCCAGCAATTGTTCTTGTTTTATCAGTTCAGAGGTGGATCTTGAAATGGGATCATTAGATGAAATAGGGTACTTTCTGTGATAAATGTTCTGTGAAAGACTAAGCGGTTCTGAGAATTTAAAAAAGGATGTATGCACTGGTTCCACTTTGTTATAAAGGTTATGAATATTTTAGATGTTTTTCAACATTTACTTTAATTATAAGTATGTTTGGAAGAAATTAGGTCTTGAAGGATATCCTTCTTTTCTTAAAGGCTTGCCCGCTTCAGTGACAATTTAGGCCCGGTGAGCAATTTATTAAATTGTACATGTATGCAACATTTATCTTGGCAGTATAAATAGTAAATTATTAGCAGCCATGTTTACATTACGGTAAATTATCTGTAAAGGTATCTTAAAGTAACAGAACAGTTGTAATATGTGTCTGAATTCCAATTGTATAATTGTGATAAAGTAAAAAACTAATGCACTTACCAGTACAATGAACCAAAGTAAATGTAAGTTTTCATTATGTAAAAACATTGTACATATACATGTATTGTAAATGAAAGGTTTTGTCTTGTGTATACTTCTATTGCCCTTTTTTTGTAGAGCAAAATGATGGTGGTGAGGGATAAAAATGGCAAACTCAGGACATGCAACTTTAAAGAGAGGGATATCCTGTATAAAGTTTTCTACCCCAAGACAGGCCGAGAAATGATAGTGCCATCTATGTTCAAGGGAGCAGATTTAGAGGTTTAGAAAGTTAATTTCATAACATGAATGTACTAAGGACGGTGACTGTATTTCGAAATTAAAAAAGAGTAACAGGTCTTCAGGTTTTGCTTGATATCATAGGATATGTATGCCAAATGTGACATGGCTTAAATATTACATTTAACTTCTTCTTGGTATGAGTATCAGTATACTGTATACTGAATCAGAGTTTAGAGATATTCATGTTTCCTTTTTAACCATATTAAAGAGAACAGTATTGCTAAGTTTGCAATGTACAACATATGATAATGAAAATGTGAAGAATAAATTGTATAATGTTATTTTGAGAGATTAATGTGTTTGACTGAAATGCAATGTTAATGCCATGTTTGCAGTCTATCTTTATTGAAATTATATTGCATTTGTTTTGTACATGCTGTGCATTGCCATATAAATGTCGCAGTCAATAAATATGGAAAGAGTGCATTCTGACATTTATAATGTACCATAAATCAATACTTTTAGGGAGGCTTTTAAGACTAATATTGGTGATGTATGTTTATCTACTAATTAAGGGGCAAATAATGTTGACATTTTATTGAATATCAATGATTTTTGTATGGTAATATTTTTGTTATTTTGGTGAAGATTATTAGCTTATTGATAACCTTATTGTATGTTTGCTGTCTACAGAATCAGCTGGAGAAGAAGAAGCATGTATATGTGTTAGAGAGGGCATGTGCTCAATTTGAACCAGATGATCCTGAGTATATACAGGTACACAGGCTTCTGTTACATTGTAGTATAGAAAAATTGACAGCTGGGTTATTGTCAAGTCTCATTGTGAATTATTTGTTTGTAACGAAAAAAGGAAAGCTTTATTACAGAGAATTTATGCACACATCTGAGTTATTCAATTTCAATCATGCTTATATTATACTATTTTAATCATGCTTATATTTTATAACTTTGACTTTCAATGTGACCTTGACTTTATATTTATAAAGCATTCATTGATCACTATCATGAAGAAACATATAGGAATATTCAGGAAATCTTAAACACATGTACTGTATATATATGATATCTGAAACGTTTAATCATAGCTAAAAATAAAATAAAAACATTTAAACATAGCAAAAATTGAAAAAAGAATAAATAAAAAGAAGAATCCTGACCAAGGCAATGGCCATCTAGTTTAACTTGTGACATTTCATAAACAAAGCCAAGGTTGCCATTGTAATAGATTGATAATTTCAGTCATATTACCTGTAATTTGTATTCAGGCTTTGCAGTCCATCTACACTGAATTAAGCTGCTTGTTGTAAAACTCTGTATATTACCCTAGTCCTGTTGTATACTATAAGAGACTGAACATATTGTGAGTTTTTGTCTATTTTCAGGTAACATCCACAGTTTATGAGCACATCAATGTCAGTCGGGATTTTAACCTCCTGCGATCTACACGGCACTTTGCTCCAATGGCTTTCTATTATGCATGGAATGACATGATAGATCAGTTATTACTGGACATGTTGGAAAGAAATTTGTAAGATATTTCTCTCTTGACAACTTTGTAAATGGCAACTTTCAGGGTTTACATTAAGCATAGTTTTCTCTAAGGTTGTTTGCTGAATGTTTGTATTGACCTAGTTTGTCATCTGTCTATGCCTCTGCCATGAAATGGCCGGGGGCATGTAGTGTTACCCTGTTCCGTCATTTTGTCATTCCGTCATTCTGTCATCATTGAGTTTCTGCTTATTTTCTCTTTGAAGGTGTAATGGATTGAATTGATATTGGGTATACAGATGTATCAAGGGGAAATGCAAGCCAGATTTGAATATGAGTGTGGTCTGGTAATTTTTGACAGAGTTATTGCCCTTGACCATAGAAAATTTCTTGAAAATGACAGTTCCTGCTCATTTTCTCCTTGAAGATTTGATGGATTAAATTGATATTAGGAATACAGATGTATCAAGGGAAGATGCAGGTCAAGTTTGAAAATGGGTGTGGTCGGTATTTTTTGACAGTAATTGCCCTTGAACATGAGAAATTTCTGGAATTTTCAAGTATTAGTTCTCTGGCAATTATATTTCACTGCCTTAGCTGCCAGCAGAGTCATTTGTGTCACACCGACACATCAAAATTCTAGTTTACATATATACAACTACCGGTAACTGATACATCTTCCTGACAGATTCTTCAATTTTTGAAACCATTTTAGAAATGATATTTGATTAAAGTTATATGTATAAGAGTCTGATAATTTTGAACAGTGCTTTGAATAAAAATATGTAATATAAACAAAGGAATGTAAAGGAAGTGGACAGAGAATACCAAATCCATACCACTTGTCCTAGGAGCTATTTCTCCAGCTGATATCTTCTGTGTATCAATTGAGTTTCCTATGTGTGATAATAGTCAGATGAATATAATTACATGTAGTCCCCCCAGGAGGGGATTATAGGTTTTCACTGTGTCCAATATCTACACAGATTGGTACGAAACTTGATATTGAGCTTCAGTGTGAGTAATTACAGACTAAGTTTGACTCTTAGTCATGATTGGCCTACTTTTTCCTGACTTGTTGCTCCTTGCATAATTTTAGTATTCTGAAATTTTCTCTGTTATCCCTAGAGATATAGAATTGAAACTCGCTTCAGTTTGATGAGTTATAAATCAAGTTTGACTTTTCTCACAGTCTGTGTATGCTAGAAGAATATTTTTTCAAGAACATAACCCTGGCTTGTCCCCAAATTCTTATTGAACATTGTATTATATATGAAATCCTTTAGATTCTTTGAAATCTGAATCATGTGATACCCATTCATCTTATTAAGGTTAGAAATCTATTTGGAGATATTGCTCAATACAAAGTTAGTGTTGGGGACCAGTGGGGAACATATATTGATTCAGCATTTCTCAGAATACTTGTTTTTATAGTACCGGTAAAGATTGTGTTGTGAGTTATTCCTTTTTTATATAAAAATCTATTTATATTACAGAATACTTGATGCCAAGGACCTAATCACACTGTACTATCACCTGAAAGAAATATCTTTACCATTGGAAACTGATGTTGTTTCATTAATTGAGGCATGTAAACTTTTATGTATTCTGCTCAAAGATTTGTCTTAATGATTTATCTATCTCTCAGAAGGGGAGCTTTGTACACAGTTACTTATATATTTGACTCAGACTTGCAGATAATTGGAAAACTTCCATTGTGTAATGAATCAATTCTCTGTTTTCTAGTAAAGTATACTGAAATATAATTTGATCTACAAATATCCTGTTTTGGCTCCATGCTCACATTAAAAATTTTAACATTTTAACAGCAAAAAAAATAAAAAAAAACCCCTTTGCCCTTCTTTTCTGTTGTGAGATTGAAAAAATCCTTGTTATTTCTGTAAGATTTTAACAGATATGAGAGGTAAAAAAAATATAATAACCAAAACTGCAGAGTTCTACCCGAGCAGAAATAATCTCTGTATGAATTCTGAGGTTCAGATGAGAACAATCATCTGAGCGATTTATACAGATAAAGAGGACTAAAACCTGCATGATATAATGACATAAACAGTGTACAATCACTTATAGTAGTGAGTGAATCATTGTTTAGTAGTACATGTATACATTGTATGAATAGGACAGCATTGATAATGAGAAGTTGTTTGATTAATTTATAGGATTACTTGTCGAAATATTGCCATCCCAACACAGCTATTAGATTAGAGATTGCTGTGCAGCGTATAAAAGACAGTGAGTTAGAAAAACTTTCCACAGGGAACAAGGAAAACAGAAAACTCTTAGACAAAGTGCTGGCTTCAGTGATGCCATGATTATAACATTCTAATAAAGATGCATTTACATGTATATTTAGTTTGGATTTTTTGTGTATTATTACATGGTTGATGCAACATCTGATCAAATGTATTAGAGAGAATTATTATGAAGAATCGACCAGTTATGTCTGGTTGTACTTGTTAAATGTATGTTCAGATCCATAACCATCATCTTGGAAAACTTCCTCCTGCTTTACCTCCTCATTTTAATCAGATTGCAAAGCAGTATTGTTTGCTGAATTGTCAGTGGATGCTCATATGCTTGACTGTAACAATAATTTGTGGAAATACAATAAAAGGTATCCTTTTCACACTTCACATGTAGATGAGCAATGAACTGTAATGTCTACATGTTATGTAACTTTGATCTTCAAATTTTCTGTTTAGAGGTCAAATGCTTACATGTACAGGTATTTGGGTTTAGTTCATTTGTAAAAGGACCAAGCAGTATCATTAACGTTAAAAACTGATTAAAGTGCTTCACAATAATTTCCTTTTTTTTCTAATTACACATTTCAATTATATATACATGTATATGCCTTTACTTTCTAATATTTACCTGATGGGGACTGATAGTTTCATTAGAATTGTTCTATGATGATATGTGACTTTTTAAAAATATTTTGTAGCTTAAGGTCTCTGTTGTATATATAAAAAGACGAAGAAGTTCTGGCTTCTAACTTTAGATTGTTTATTAAGCTAAAATAGTTAGCCACCTTAGAAAAATAGGCTTCATTAGCAATAGTGTTTAGAGTGTATAAATCTTATGAATACACCTATCAGAACTAGAGTATAGCAAGTCATTGGTTTGTATATATACCCTCTATCAGTTAGCTCGTAAAACCTGTGTGGCTCAGTTGATGAGTTGCTTGCCCTGTAACTGAAAGGCTTGACTCTCGGGTCCTATCTTTCAAATGAGAGGGTAAAATTCGAGGGCCAATGGCACGTGAAAGATCTCTCACTGCTTCAGGTTAGTCCGTGTAAAGATCTAAATGTCTGTGCAGTGAGTCGGGCAGATACCTTCACTATATGGTGAAATAGTCGTAGATTGACTTAATACAAGAATCAATTAATTAATCTTGGAGTCCTGCATTCGTGAATAGACCTTCCATCAGTTACAGTGTATGGCAAGTCCTGCGTTCGTGAATAGACCTTCCATCAGTTACAGTGTATGGCAAGTCCTGCGTTCGTGAATAGACCTTCCATCAGTTACAGTGTATGGCAAGTCCTGCGTTCGTGAATAGACCTTCCATCAGTTACAGTGTATGGCAAGTCCTGCGTTCGTGAATAGACCTTCCATCCTTTACAGTGTATGGCAAGTCCTGCATTCGTGAATAGACCTTCCATCAGTTACAGTGTATGGCAAGTCCTGTGTTCGTGAATAGACCTTCCATCAGTTACAGTGTATGGCAAGTCCTGCATTCGTGAATAGAGAAGCCGGCGTGGCCTAGTGGTATCGCGTCGGACTCCTGATCGGGAGGCCGGGGTTCGAGTCCCGCTCTGGTCATGCCGGCGTCATGTCTTTCGGATGAGACAGTAAAAACCGAGGCCCCGTGTCGTGGTACGCATGGCACGTTAAAGATTCCTCACTGCTTCGGGTGGGTCTGTTGCAAAAGTCAAAATTTGTATGCCCCGCATCAGGCAGATGCCGTCACCATATACGTGAAATATTCGTGGTGTGACGTAAAACAAAAATCAATCAATCAATCGTGAATAGACCTTTCATCAGTTACAGTGTATGGCAAGTCCTGCGTTCGCGAATAGACCTTCCATCAGTTACAGTGTATGGCAAGTCCTGCATTCGTGAATAGACCTTCCATCAGTTACAGTGCATGGCAAGTTCCGCATTCGTGAATAGACCTTCCATCAGTTACAGTGTATGGCAAGTCCTGCGTTCGCGAATAGACCTTCCATCAGTTACAGTGTATGGCAAGTCCTGCATTCGTGAATAGACCTTCCATCAGTTACAGCGTATGGCAAGTCCTGTGTTCGTGAATAGACCTTCCATCAGTTACAGTGTATGGCAAGTCCTGCATTCGTGAATAGACCTTCCATCAGTTACAGTGCATGGCAAGTCCTGTGTTCGTGAATAGACCTTCCATCAGTTACAGTGTATGGCAAGTCCCGCATTCGTGAATAGACCTTCCATCAGTTACAGTGCATGGCAAGTCCTGCGTTCATGAATAGACCTTCCATCAGTTACAGTGTATGGCAAGTCCTGCATTCGTGAATAGACCTTCCATCAGTTACAGTGTATGGCAAGTCCTGCATTCGTGAACTGACCATCCATTAGTCATTTACATGTATTTAGTTTTTTAATATACATGTACGGTTCAGGCAGAGTCATTCCACGAGTAATAGAGTACGACAGACTCTTCGTGAATATACCATCGGTCGGTGCAGGAATCGGACAGACCTATTTGTTAATACACATTCCATCGGAGAACAAATAGACTGTTCACGAACATACTTATCATCTGTACCACAATATCACAAACTAATTATGTATACTCATTTCATAAAGTCTAGAGTGTCAAAGGCTTATGATTTGGCTGTAGGGAGAGGGACACCACCACACTCTGATAGTCCGAGATCCTCTGCCCTTCTCCCACTTTTTGATATCGGCGGTTTGTGGGAGAGGGTCAGAAAGACTTTGGTTCATCAAAAGTTGGAATTTCAGCGATACCAGCCGGTATCGAGATGTACAAGCCTCTGGCGACAAATAAACACTTGCCCAGCGAACTTGCAATCTATAATCAAATAAATGAACATTTAACTTACTCGATCATATCAATATCTCCCTCCCCCCCTTTCCAAAAAAATATCTATAACTTCTACTAGCTGCCATTTTGCCTGAAAACTCGAGAAGATTCTCAATTTCGTCATTTGTGTATAGAGTATGACGTCAAATCTCGTCGAACACGACTTTGCTCATTCGTGATGAGGTTACACCATGTTTTTCTTTACAAAAAATGTGTCGGCTGCAGAAGTGTCACGAATGCGTCGCGTTCTGCGAGATCTGACGTCATACTGTATACACAAATGGAGAAATGAGAGTATTGTGGTGTTTGCAGATAAAACGGCTGCTAGAAGTTATATGCCTTATTTGGAAAGATATCGCCATGATCGAGTAAGTTAATGTTCATTTATTGGATTACAGGTTGCAAGTTCGCTGTGAGCAGAGGCTTATACATCCCGATACCGGCTGGTATCGCTAAAATTCCAACTTTTGTTGAACAAAGTCTCTCTGACTCTCTCCCACATACCGCCGATATCAAAAGTGGGAGAAGGACAGAGAATCTCGGAATACACTCTCTGGTTAATTATATTAAATTCTATAATATGAAATACTCTGTAGTACAGACGGATTTCTTTCCTCGTCTAAGTCGATGGTTTAAGTGAGCCGTTGTGATGGTGCATCCTCCGTCGTCTGTAAACTTTTCACATTTTCGACTTCTACACTGCCAGACAGATTTTTATCGAACTTGGTATATTTGTTATACTAATGGACCGCTACAAAGTTTTTGGGGATTTTTTAATCTGTCAACAGGTGGTAGTACTACAGAGTATACCCGGTATGAAAATCTTCATGCCGTACCTTAGTATTACACAAGAATGTAAGATTAAAGTTTGCTTAAATCGAAAAAAGAATTTTTAACATTTTGTTGATGTATTTTTAAACCTCAAATGTTTTGCCCACTTTGCAGTCATTTTTGAGTCGGCTTCGGTGAAGCCGTAATCATTGCAATTACTTTCTTTTCAGGGTTATAACTTTCACTACCGATATAGAGCTTACTACTCCGCTGAAAAATAAAGTGCCGAAAAATTACCGATGTTGTCTTAAAAATTCTTGATCAGCACAATGTACCTTTAGCTCAGTTAATTTAAGCTAAACATAAACTAGTTTCAATAACCCGAAAAAGGAGTTGCAATAATGTTTTCAAATTTCGCGTAATAATATGTAGTTGTGATTACTTTACGATGTGTTTACCACCGACACCGTCGGATGTACTCGATTGTGTAATTCTCCGGACAAAGCATTTGTCTTGATCTTGTATCGCTTGTTTTTATCGAGATATTTCAATTAAAGTTTTCTCCAACATGTTCTGGAACTTTAGTTCTTTTTCACATATATGACAAATTTAAAGATCGATCTTCCCGCATTTCCTCTGATAATGAAAATGCAATATAAATATTTAGGTAAATGTTGTATGTTTCTAAATATAAATGATGTTAAAACATTATGAGAATCGTGAATAAGATGGTGATTTAATGTCCCACTTGAAGGAATGTCGTTCCTTGGCTCAGCTTCGACTCGTGACAACAATGCAGTAAAACTTGTTGCCATGAAGTTGTCGATTGCACGTTCATTTCGGATACAAGCAATTGCAAACTCTTTGCGGTAAGATAGTATGAAGAAAGCAAATTTTATTAGCATTTTGTACATAAGTATAATGACGATGTAGCTGCAACAAAGACCTAATTTTTGCCCCCCCCCCCTCCCCCATTTTCCTGAAATCCTGAATCCGCCACTAAAATGGTAAAATGATTACATACTTAAAATCAGCAAAGCCGACTCTCAGGACTTTTGATTTATCAATTACCATATTCATTAGGACTATAATGAATATGGTAATTGATAAAAAATTATCCATATTACCAGAGACATATATACACATGTGTATATATGTCTCTGATATTACATATGACACTACTAAACTTCCAGAGAACAGAATGCTGCGCTAAGAAGGACCAACATAACCAATTATATTCTACATTTGTTTCTTTTGGCAAGGCGATAAAACTAAAATTATTGTTTATAGAGTAAAAAGATTGCCAACCAGCAAGGCTACACCACTACCAAAAGTTTAACCAGTGAAGGGTTGGTTACCCTATCAAACAACCACTTGCTTATATATTGGTTATGTTTTATTGTAAAAATAAATAGTAGATTGATTAATTATTGTTTCATGTCACTCCACGATTATTTCAAGTATATGGTGACGGTGTCTGCCTGGTGCATTGCATGGAAATATACACTTTTGCAACCGACTTTCCCGAAGCAGTGAGAGATTTCTACGTGCTATGGGGCCTTGGTTTTTACTGTCCCATCTGACAGAAAGAACACCAATGTGCCCACCGCGGGAATCGAACCCAGGACCTTTCGGTCACCTCATCCACTGTAGCCACCGGCACATCAGTGGATGATTTGGCTGATAATTACTAGTAAGTAAATTTCCATACCATATGTAGGTTAATCTGTAATTAAGACTAATAAACGTGCTATTGCCTTGTGTACTGCATGTGTCTATAAATACTATTAGCTGAAATATCAGCGGAAGTGATGTTGGAGATTTATACGTCTGTGGTCGATCATCATGGTCTTTATATGTCTCCTAATTAACAGTCACATGGCTGTACAATACATATTTTAAAACGTTATTCTGTTTTGAAAATTCTTTGAAGTTTTATCAAGCATTCCATTCCGGCCTACACTTTGGTGTTTGCGCCAAACTGTTTCTTGTATGTAGTATTACTAAGAACAGCCAGTTATTTATACACATCTTTTTTCCCGAATGCACGACAGGAGAATTTGATCAATCAGATGGTTTGTTGATGGGGAAATGGTATGGCAGAATCGGCAAATGTTTCGCCTTGAAGAAAAAATGAATGACGTTGATTTGCGATATGAGATAAAGAATTCAACTCAGATATGCTTTAAGAAAACATGTGTAAAGTGCATTCGTCTCTTGCATCTCCAAAATGGATTTTGTTCTCGGTAAGATCGGATGCTCAACCCGGGCTCATGCTGATTTCGAGTAAACCAAATTAAGTCGTTCTACCGGTATATACAAATGTAATTTGACTTCGTATATCTCGGGAAGTACTGGGATTTTTTCCCTGAAATTTGGGGTTATGGTAGATTAATCCTATATGTATGAATAGGTAAAGACTCGAAAGCGATGCGTTAAGTCCTTTATTGTAAAGGGGGGGGGGTGAAAATAACTATTTATTTTCAAGTGACTCGTGCGATTTAGAACCAACCCAACCCAACCCCAACCCCCCCCCCCCCCCCCCCCAAAAAAAAAAAAAAAAAAAAACTAGAGGAATATTATGCTGGAAGACATATAAGACCGCGGTGTACTATATATGTATTTGAACATGCAATTCCGACCCTGAGGGCTATCAGTTTCGTGTCATTTTATTGATCTTTTCAATTAAGAGAGGCAAAAAGCAAATATTTGCTAGCGTTTATTTGAAAATATCTATTTCAGTAGTTATTAGAAAGTTTCATTTAAAAAATATGTTTTACTTAAATTTTTATGATTTTCTCCCTATTTTGGAAACAGGGCATCTCTGATATGCTGAAGACTATCACTTTAAACCCCGCTGTAGGAAAAAATCATTTTATTTTACACTAAAACAAGATTTCAGTGTTTCACAGCACTCAGCAAGTTTATGAGAAAAAGAAAACTGACTTATGAGCCATTTTCTTGATTTATTCCACATACAGAAAAAACCAACAAAGTATTCATTTGCCAGTTTTGATCGAAAAAAATCTATTTGAATCGTTGTTTCAAAGTTCCATGCTAGAATTTACTTTATTTAATTTTTGTGACATTTCTTTATATAGACCAGTAACGGTGTGCTGAATGGAAGAAGCTCAAACTCCGCTAAAGACAACAATTTTATAAGTTCATATTACACCAAAAGAGGATTTTGCATGTTTTGTAGCACGCAATATGTTAATATTGAGTCATTTAAAACAAATTTAGAACATGGAATAAAGAATTCTGTCTTAATCTATTCACATAAATCTCATTTATTCAATGTAAAGAAGCAAATTTACAGTCTTTTGTCAGTTGTCAAAATCACAATAAGCAAACAACATATGTATCTGGGAATTCCTTCAAGCAGTCATTTGTTACTTAATGAGCAATTGCTGCTCAGGTGAATGATATAGACCTATTTGGGGCTCTTGTTTATAGGTCCTCCATATCAAATTGCTTCCAATATTGAAGGCAGTTTGTGAACATACCTTCGAATTATGTAGAGGACAATATATTTTTGTATTGTACCCAAAGCAATATATTTTGGTATTGTATCGAGGACAATATATTTTGGTATTGTACCGAGGGCAACATATTTTGGTATTGTACCGAGTGCAGCAAATTTTGGTATTGTACCGAGTGCAACATATTTTGGTATTGTACCGAGTGCAACAAATTTTGGTTTTGTACCGAGTGCACCATATTTTGGTATTGCACCGAGGGCAAAATATTTTGGTATTGTACCGAGGGCAACATATATTGGTATTGTACTGAGGGCAATATATTTTGGTATTGTACCGAGATCAATATATTTTGGTATTGTATAGATTATGAGTATTAAGAGCCTTCGGGAGAATTTCCTTGACTATAGAGAGAAATAGATTAATATATAGTCAAGATCTGAAGGTTTTGAACACACCGTGAGATGCGACAAAAATTATTGTTCTTGGTCAGAGAAGACTAGACAACCATTGGCTGATTAAAAAGTAGGTAGGCACCCCACTCTTAAAATTCAGAAGTAATTAGGTATTGTATGCTGATACAGTTGTAGAAAACTGTGAAAACTAAAGAAGTAAACGGAGTCATGGTTACCATTCCTCCCATCCTGTCTTGTTTAGACAGTGTTTTCCACAAAAGAGTATATAATTCTATTGAGGCACGTTTCTATTATAATGGACAGATTTATGTACATTGAAGTTTTGAAAGAGATTACGAAATTGAAATTAGTTTTATGTAAATATCATTTATCTAATTATATATTCCCCTCGAAATTTGCAAAAATATGTAGGTTTGGGGTGCCCTCTGGACACGTCGGACCTGTCGTTTCGTAATTTACCGTCCTAACACCAAATCCTGAATCCCTTGATAATTTTCCATGAAGTCCCCTCTCGGAAAATTTGTCTGTAAGGGAAAAACACTCGGAACAAAATTTCTGCACAACCACGACTACACAAGGATAAGTCAATACTATTATGTCGGAAAGTGCGAGTAGAACTAGAGGGGAAAGGGAAGTTCTTACAATATAAAAAAGATGCTTTCCTTATACTTTGCCATTGCGATTTTATGTGATCGTTTTGACGTTTATTGTTAATATTTTATGTTTCTTACCAACAATTTAGTGTTAAGGTAAGACCCATATTTTTCTTTTATCGACGTAGAGATTTTAGATTGACATTTTAATGTTGACATGACATGATTTTGAAGATATGTTGTTTGCAAATAGCATTAAAAAGTATGATTTTGTCTTTTTAAAGATATGCCTAAGACATCGATATATGACTACTTTTGGTGTCTGTATAAATGTATGTATGTTCAAATATGGTATGAGCAATAAAATTAATCGTATTTTATTTTCAAGTCACTTGATTAGGGGCATTATCACATAAAATTTCATCTAGGACTATCATAGTAAGAGATTTATTGAAGATGAATTTCCCTCTTAATGAGGAGTAGATTTAAGCTATGTTCACATATACTTGAAACTACTTGAGGGCTAGATAACTTCCCTTGAAATCCCTTTTATGACAATCCTTCATACGGCCCACATTCCTATATCAATCATTATTATCTATCATGACGCAAAAGTTATTGACAAAAGATTTGATAAATAGGGTCAACATTGACACGGCTCTTCTCTCCATAAACGCTATATCGGTATGTAGAACTCGTGTCAGGATATGAGAAAATAATTCAGCGTTCAATGATGTTTATTTGAATTTTCACAATATTGGTTCTAGCAAGATAAAACCAATATTTTTGTTATATGATTAAGCAAGGGATGTCACTCCTGATTAACCACAAAAGGGAAAAGGAAGTGATTTTGATGAAATCCTCGGAATTCAAAAACAAGATTTCATTCTAATAGTTTATCGCAAGATAGGAGAGAAAATCATGTCATATCTATGACATTAAATAAGTACACGCCAGCTAATTTACAACGATATATATGTATATATGCCATGTAGTGCCTCAAAGATAGATGCATTCAAGTATGAAAAGTAGCCAAGACTGATACAGAGATACTTGAAAAATGAAAAATCTTAGATCATTCGAGAATTTAACATCATCATTATGCGATGCTAAATTTTGCGGTTTCTGATACGGATACCATTCGCGGTAATTTAATTTTCGAGGATTTCGAATTTTGAGACAGACGTGTTTTTATAATAATAAATGCTAAGTTGCATTTTTTGTCAATGGGAAATCGAGGTCGTCTCTGCAAGAGTAACCAATAATAGAATGTTTTATTTAAACAATAAGATAATTGGTCAATGTTTGGCCAGTGTTGTGACTGCACTGCGCTTGGAACAATTATCTCTGATTAGAGTACATACCAATTATCTCTGATCAGAGTGCATACCATGTTCTGATTGGCACTGAATGATCTTAAACATGTCTATTTTGAATTGGATGCATAATGGAAAACTGGGGATTTAACCCCCACATTGTCTTATACTTCCGGATCTAGTGCGTTACCACATCGTGTAATGAAAGGTGGAAAATGTTCTTTAAATGATAGCGGTTGTTTCAATTTCGCGGAAAAATTCCATACCGCGAACATAGCGAAATTAAATCCACCGTTTGCTTGCCAGCTTACAGTATATTACTAGCGAAAAGAAACTATGTATACTTAAAAGTCCTATAAAACATAAGAAGTATAATTTGACAAGGGGCATAGCTTGAGTATATATAAGTGTAGACACAAGGAGCGCCCAAGGCGGAACATCCATGGCACCCAAAGGGTCCTGGGCAGAGGCCTGGTGGAAAATGCATCAGTGAGACTAAGAATATAGATTAGAAAAGAAATGCCAAAATAGAAACAGTTTATAGTTCATCGGTAACTGTAGTAATAATCACAGAATCCAATGAGGGCTATACTTTCTTGAATGTGCCGGATTATTTTATAGTCTCTTAACATTTTTTATTTCTTTTTTTAAATCATGTGTAAGCACCGGCCTATCACATACACCTAGCTTCTTTCTCTTTCTGAAAGTGACCTATTTATTATCATTCTTGGTAAATTTGTAAACACATCCCTCGATTTTACTACCTACAACATCTTTAGATACTGTAACTATAAGTTACTTGAATCTGCCTCTGGTCTGTATTTGTCCGCATTATCATCCTCCAGACTTTCTTTTATATAGACATCTGATTCCTCATTTCAGCATTATACTATATGACGTCATGTGCCATTTTAATTGGCGTATACTAGTATACATGTACTTATATATGCATACATAAACTACATTGTATATATGTGTATGTACATTTACACGTATTTTGGTATATTTTGGTATATATGTCTGTAGTTATGTGTTGTTCCTTTCCTTTTCCCTTTTTTTCAATTGTATATACAATGTACTCTTTGACTGATGTTTAAACCCATACTGTTTGTAAATATGTTTATGTATATGTCATAATATATACCAATCTCTGACAAAGAGGAAATAAAGAATGAATGAGTGAATGAATGAATGAGTACTCAGTTTGGTAGATATCAATGCAGGGCCGTAAGAGGCATTTCAAAAGCGGAAGAGAAGAGGGGGCAAACTTTGAATTTAGTTGGACTGTTTAATTTCATAACGTGAAAAAATCGGTCCATGATCGGCTAAAGACGTGTGTGGAACGGGGGGGGGGGTGTAAATGAGAAAATGATCATTTGCCTGCTGTAGGAATACTGGAAGCAGGGATTCCCTAAAGCAATATGGCAAGGGGGTTTGTAGTGCATAATGACACTAAAATGCTTTATGGAGGCAATATCAGCAAACTAGCATCGTGACATCACGTCGGCAAGATAAATACGAGCTATAAGCACTTTAAAGTTCCAGATAGAAAAAAAGATCAGTGTCGGGTATGATAGTTCAATATCCCAATTATTTTGTTGAATTATCCCACCCTCGACTGCTCTTTTTCTATTTGGAACTCAGTAGTGACAAATTATTTTTCTCGCTCCAAATTTGCTCAAAATCATCGTTAAATTTGTTTACGTCAAGTGCTATACAACTGACTAATGGCAAATTACTCAACATTTAATTCTCTGTAGCAGTTTAATATAATTCCGTAAAGAGGGCATAAATATATAAAACATATAAAGCATGTAACAATCGCAGATGATATACAAATACATTTATGAATTTGATATAGGTTAAAGAAGACTTTGGAAAGTCTACCGCAATGAAGCGGTACAACGTAACCATGTTGTGTTTTGTGTGTTGGGAAACGACTCACGAAATACTTTTAAAATAATTCCCAGTTTAAAAAAATACATCACTGCTAACTGATATTTTTTTTTACTAAAGCTATATACATGTATCTACCTAAATTATAAAGGAATTGGGAGAAAAGTTGTGTTATTTCTTGGCTGCAGCCTTTTAACCAGTGTACAATATATAACATGGTCTTCATTACATTGTGCATGATGTTTTAAGTTGCTCTGCTCTCCTATGTCAATCGCGTTTAGCGAGTAAAGATTGTTTCTGTACATTTGATTTATGTATATTAGTGACTGATTGGTTGATCATTGTATTATGTATCTCTACGATTATTTCACGTTTATGGTGACGGCATTACTGATTCTCCAGATCAATTCAATGAATATAACTAAATGTTATTTCATTAAAGAAATAAGCAGACAAACTTTGACCACACATGGGAGGACCCCTTGAGTGATAGTGGAGACAGCTTAACCGAAGCGCCGTACCACAACGAGATTGGTTTCAAGCCTAATAGTCAGACGGCCCGATAGTCCGACGGCCCGATAGTCCGACAGCGATAGATGGTATTGCACTAAAACGTAGAAACTTGCCTTTTGAAAATTCTAGGTGAATGGGGCGACCCGAGAGATGATGCCTTATAAGCGGTCCTTCATAGTGAGATGATGCCGCATAAGCGGTCCTTCAATTTAATGGAAGAAGAAGAAGAGACAAATACCCCAATAGCGGCATTAAGACGGGGACGGGTTTGCACCCCGCCCCTTCCCCAATTTCGTCAGAAAAAAGGTACCAAGATAGGTACTTATTGTCTAATTTTGGCCTGTGACACCCCCTCCTTCTCCTTCATGACTAAATTTTATCTATATCTAACGTTATTAGTCAGACAGAGAACATGTTCAAAAGTAAAGTGATTAAAATCTGTTATAGGTTTATTTGCTCCCCATCCGACAGTCAGTCATTCCTACCAGTTTTCCCATACTTTTCGCCTACACAATTTTCTTCGATTTTCTTTTAATGAAAATGAATGTTTCACACGTCTGGCGAATAATGGCCTCAATGTAGTCAATCGCCTCACCACAGTCGCGGTTCCAGGAATTTTGTCAAGGTAGTATGTAAGTGCCCGCTTTAATCGATCTCCAGATTTTGACATGGGAAAGAGAAAAAGGATGAGAAAAGTATGAAATTAATTACTAAGTAATGTATGTTTGTTTTGTATGTTTTTCTACCGGTTTCAACCGAAGCATAGCGTTTTTGAGGTCATGATAGCCATTTTGTGGGACAACAAAAAATAAAACAAAAACCAAAAAAAAAAAAGAAAGAAAAAATCACAAACAAAACAAAAAAAAAAAAAAAAAACAACAACAACAACAAAAAAACCCCTGTCCCCCCCCCCAAAAAAAAACCCAACAACAAAAAAATAAAAAAATAAAATAAAACCCAAAGCAAAAAAACAAAACAAAAAACAAAAAAAAAAAAAAAAAAACAAACAAAAAAAAAAAAAACAAAAAACAAAAAAAAAAAAACAACCCCCCCAAAAAAAACAACAAAAACAAAAAAACAAAAAAACAAAAACAAAACAAAACAGAACAAAAAATGAACTTGACAGAGAAGATTCAATTCTTCTTTCCTTCAAGTTTCTTTGAAATCCTTGCAGTGATTCTGGGTCATTAATTTGATAAGTCCGATCGACGCGGTCAAGTAATTAACCGAACGGACTGTAGGTCGCTGGTTCGAAAGCCAAATTCTTCTAACTATATACAGCTAGGTATACATGTAAATGAACTTCCGTTCGTGGGAGGTTGAAACGGTGTCCATGTCTTAGCTGAAGCATATTTTATTTCCATATACAGAAATGGATTTCGCAAAAGTTCAGAACATTCGCCCGTGTTGAAACCGGCTCGGCAGATTAAAGACCCCTAAATGTTGGACAGCAGGTCCAAATATGAAGTTTGGGCGTCATTTCACCTTAAATTATATACTGCCGAATCTGACGTCAATCAACATTATTAACCTAACCAGAAATACTGAAAAGTTAAAGAGCGATTGACAACGTACCTGATTCCAAATATGGACAGAAATCGCACAGATCGCAGTTGAAATTATTGTTTGTGTGCATGTCCTTGGTCATTTGTGTCATACAACTTTATCAGATGTCTTCTGTTTTCGCTTTCATATAAATCGTGCAAAATGTGGGTTTTCATTTGGTGGCACAGTAGTAATGACCGTTGGTCTCGGTCTATGCTTAAAGCGTTGGTAGTGATTCCTAAGTCGTAAGTTCAAATTCCCTTGCACGATATGTGGGTCCGGTCTCTCGAAACGACCGCAGAATAGGTGGTCCCATGTCTGTGTTTGTCACAGCACGTAAAAGAACCCTACCTGTCCATGGTCAGGGTGCTCGACAGGAGGTAAAAACTTCTTTGAAACACCGCAAGTATTAATCTATGTGCCATTACATTTATGACTGAAAAATCGTCCTCTGTAACGTTAAGCAACATCAAACAATAGGAGGCAGTACATAATTATTCTGATAATATGAAAGTAATCTCACTTTCACTATGAAAACTGTTTCTGTGATGCTTAGCCGGGAAAACGTTTTGCACTCCGAAAACTGTTTGAAGGGTTCAGGTACGTTTAGCTTCGTAATCAGTCCAGCTATCGGACCGCTGTCGGATTTTCGGGCTGTCGGACTTTCGGGCTGTCGGACTATCAGGCTGTCGGACTATCGGGCCGTCGGACTATCGAGCCGTCGGACTATCGGGCTGTCGGACTACAAGGCGGTCACCCGAGATTGTACGTCTTTAAATCACAACCTCCAACGTTACGCCACTCTGCAGTCGGACAATACACGACCGCACACTACACGTATTGTTAGTGATTATTAAAATGATGTTGATTGCAATGGAAATCATTATGTAAAGGAAGAATCTAGAAATTGGTTATATACACATTTATCGACAAACTGATTTGTAGATTCAATCCATTAGCTTTCGGTTATTACTTTTTCATGCACTATTACTGATTAGGACAGGTGATGTACATTCCTCCTTTGGGTATATGTGTATTGACATAGTATTACAAAGATAGTACTACTTCTGTCTTAACAGCGTTGGTCATTGTGACAATTTCATCCACAGAGGGAGATACTACAAGGTATTCGTTTTCGGGACAATGATGGCCAGTTACAATTACCAGCAAATGTCTCAACTATTCAGTTAAACACAAAGGCAAGAGCAGGTCGTGTTACAGGTTATCCAAACCTTTGATTTAAAGTTTTATGCGGTCCAAAATTTAATTTGGAGGTTAATCAATGCATCCGATAAGCCATCGCATTTCCGACTTTGTCTTGAGAGCGTTAACTGTCAGTAACTGATTTTATCAATGATTTCATTTCGTTAATGCGGACTCAACTATTTGTGGCTATGATCGTTTCCCATGTGAATCTTATAACAAATTCATGCGTTTTTAGGTTGAAAAATAACAAGAATGATAGATAATAAATGATTTTTTTAAACGTCAGTTTCAATACTTTTGTATCACCTTGTAATTTCATAAAGTTTCATTTGCTTGTTACAGAACGGATTGATCTTTCCTGCGTTTGTCACTAACTGCACCTGTGTAAATTGTTATCATACATTGTTGAGTAAAATGTCAACTTTACTTGATAATAACTGAAGGAGATACCAAATACGCAAAGCAGAAAATGATCTTTAACTCTCTATAACTTTGTCAAGTACCGGGATGTTTAATTTTGTCATCTGATTGGATGATTCCTTTGCAGCAGATATGACTCTCTTGATGATGCGATATGATGATTCATAGTTATAGGAGTGTTGATGTATCAACAAGAATAGTTTGATGGAATGTGTTTGTCACAAAAACATAGCTAAGGACATCTAAAGGGAGGGTTTCGAGATTTAAATCTCTATTATCGTCTAAAGTTCAACATTTCGGAGAGAGAGAGAGAGAGAGAGAGAGAGAAAACCTCATCTACCGACAAAGATGAAAGACTTAAATGCTTCACAGAGTAAATGTAGAGTAAAAACATGTTTTCTGAATTATAGATTAGAGCGGATAGAAGAAAAAAAATCACCCTATGGAAACAAAATCGAAGAGCAAAACAGAAACAGGAAGAACAATTAAATCAACCCTATGAAAATAAAATCGAAGAGCAAAACAAAAACAAAACACGAAGGACGTCATAAATGTATTCCATACTATTAAAACCTTGAGGCCGACTTAGGACGGTCAATCTGAGAAACTGCCGGTGTCGCAGGGGTCCTGCTTTCTCACCTGTCGCTAAAACGTACCAGTCCATCAGAAAAACATGTATATGTAAAATTCATAAAGAAAACTAACAGAGGAGACGGAGATCTAGTGTCATTACTGTCCTATGAAATTCTATGCAATTATAGTAGCATTCACAGCTAAAATTTGAAATAGCAACTACTTTGCTCTAACCGTGTTTTTCCTACTTCGAGGTGCATCCGAAACTCGTTTTCAAAGATAGCCATCATTAGATTGCGATATCTTTTATAAAATAAAAGAATAAAAAAAACCATGTACTATTTAGAAATTGTAGTAAAAGGGGACTAACTCAATAATCAATTATGAGACGCATTTTGAAATCATCCTAACTCCCGCCAGTACAAAGAATGTATAGTCTTTATTATAGTTATACTTAAGACATAAATACTCTACATACTTCGAACTTTAAGAAGCAATGTATGGAAACATCATATCGTTGCATGGATATTTAGAATATATGGCTATTTATAATGTATTTTACGGAGATGAATTACGTGCTGTAAAAGTTGAAGCAACTAAAACAATTATTTTGGAAGCCAACTACATGTACATACAAAGTAGGATACTGATCGATTTTTTGCTTCAGCTCTTTAATCATCGTGTGCATTCCTGTGCATGATTTTAATTAACTAAATATAAGCGTCAGGGGTGTTATGTTCAAATGTGTCTTCTGCATGACTTTAATTATTTATATATTTATATATATTACAAGTAATATAAATGTAACTGTAATCATTTCCTTTTTCTGTGAATTCGCATAGTGAAAAAGGAGGTAAATAAATATTTTGAAATAGACAATAATTAGGTCTTTGTTATTTCGTAACTCTTTATATTTCTTGCACCTTATACTATTCTACTATCTCACAGTCACGATTTACCCCAGACATATTTGATAATCAAACTTTTGGGGGTATTCTATGTTTGTTTTGTAAATAATCGTGTTGAAAATATCATTCATTCACATGTAAACAAGTTTGCCTAGGTATCGAAAATCCAATGTATTTACATCTTACATATCGCATTGTACATGGAGTCCTTGTTAATTTTATCACATTAAACCTATTGACACACTCAAGATTTACGATCCAGTCTTTCACCAAGATACGAATGAAGATTTATCAAATAGAATATACTCAAATTGAAGGGTATGACACTGCGAATGTAGAAATTCCACGCTCTCGAGATAAGGAAAATTTACCAATTTGATGGATCAGATTAAAAGGGGTTAACAGAAAAGATATACACGATACAATACACAAAATTCCTTATCGACAAAAGGAAAGTTTCAAAGGGGCGGGGTTTATTCAGGAACTTCAAAAATTTAGTTTGGCTTTACTTTAGAATTGGTATAAATATAAAAAGGATAATAGATTTTCATTTGATAACACTGGTACTAAACGTGATGGAGAAGCCGACTTTTGTTTTGTTTGTGTTGGTGGTCCTTAGTTTAGGGCATACTGTATATGGACATGGGAGATTATGGGAACCCCCTTCCCGGAGTAGTATGTGGAGACGAGGCTTTAATACTCCCAAGAACTACGACGACAACGCACTGTACTGCGGAGGATTCTCGGTGAGGCTTATTTAGTTTTCTTACGCTTTGTCATATTCAGCATCATGAAAGATGGGTAGAAAGGGAAAGGAGGGTCACAACCAAATCAAAATTAGTATGTTTGACAGCTTTATTAATTTTAGCTTCAGTCGAAAAGACACTTTTTATGGTTTAAACACAAGTACACTGCTTATGTTACATAATGTTTGGTAAACTGAATAGAACAAAAACAGTTGTTCTGTACGTTAAGGGGGAGAATGATTTGAAGGTGAATGGACTTATTAGCAAATTTCGGGTACAGTGTCAACCATCGTCTTTTTATGATGTCATTCTATCGTGGAACTACTAGCGTAAGAAAGGAAACAAAATCACCAAAAACAAAAGGAAGCTAAAACAAAAACTCGAAACAAAACATGAATAAAACATCATTAAACTCATGATCCTGTGCCCCTCCTTCTTTGCATCAAAAGCGACATGTATCAAGACTGTTTTTCGAACCGTAAAACGTGCATGCGTATTGTCTGCTTCAACGAACCAACACGTTCATCATAAGCATTGTTTACGCATATTATCAATTTCTTAATAAATTACTGAAAAAGTATATATCTTATGAAGTATGTTAATACATAAAATCTGAATGTCAATATTGGTGAAAACTTTGTTTTCAAGTGGACTTGTGTTTTTTATAATTTGCCGTATTTATCAAATGGACTTGTGATATTTTATAATTTACTGTATTTATCAAGTTCAGTTAGTTGTAGCTGTGTATTTTAGTGAACTTTATATTCTTTTTAATAGACAAAGGACTCACTCATGAATTTTAATTAGCCGAGAAATTAAAATCGATTATTTCCCATGATAAAGGTCAAGTGGCTGAAAACGCCTAAAACAGCGTCTTTTATTTATCATACAACGGCTTTCTTGTGAAAGAGTTTACTTCTTTTTGGGGGGGGGGGGGGGTTGTATATGTTTTGCTACTTCTACTTGAAAGTCGTGTATAAAATGATATAAATTAAATAAAAGAAAAGATTTTGATGAAGTAATGATGAGAGCATATTAATTGTCGAAAAAATAGTGTCCTTCTCTAACTTTGAATTTTTGTAATTTAAAGTGAGCATAGTCATGTGTTCACTTTAAATCACAAAAAGTACTGTTAAAACACACTAATGTAATATATACATATATTTGGTGATTCCTTAATAAAAAAATCTTATATTTCGATATATTTGCTTTTCATTTACCCAATCATATTTTTCATCTTCGGCCTCGGGTAACAATTTGTCTTTATATCCAACAGATCATCTATTGCCCTCAGGCAGTCAACACTATATAACTGTTAACTGTATGATTTTCCGAGAAACAATACAATTCAATCAAGTAAAACGCAAAAGGTAATGTTATTGTATTACATAAAAAAAAGAAAAAAAAAAGAAAGATAGAAAAAAGGAAGAAAATCTGACTCAGCAATATGACAAAAGTTGCCACGGATATGCATAACATCAAACCAAAATGAATTAAAAAAGAGAAAAAAGGAAGAAAGAAAGATAGTAAAAAGAAACATCACAAAAATACTCGCTCGTAATGCAATTGCTGCACCGACTTAAGAAGGTCAATTAAAATGTCTTCCCGCTCATAACGAAGCAATACAAAGAACACAGTAAAAACCTTATCATGACAATAGATAAGAACAGTGCAATTTTTAAACAGTTAAGGAAACAATATAGGAACACTTATGTACAAAATGGGTATGAATATTGATCAGCAAATGATGATAAGATCAGGTTTTCAGAAAGTTTGCATGTCCTGTCGGAAAGCCTTATCCACCATGTAAGCAATTCAAAATATGGGTTAATGAATAACGAGAAGGTACAAAGAAAAACATAAATCAATATCAATATATTAAAGAAGAAAATTGTTATATTATTTAAGTTTTATAACGCCGATTATTGGCGATACATAGGCTGAATCATGAGAGAGTTTTAAGCTTTCCCATGCATCAGATAATTTTTGTTATCTTAACCAGGTAAGTATGCAATGTTGTGTCTAAGGTCAAATGGATAGCACTGTTGGTGCATCAACACATCCATTTACTACAGATTTCAAGTGTATTCTATTAACTTCAAATCAACAGAGAAATGGTAATGTAAACACTAGCACAACAGAATGCAAGCGAGTGTACAGTTTAGCGGTTAAGTTGATTTTAATGTTCGAGATCAATCGCCGTATAATGTCGTCGTATAGCACGGAGACGACAACTACGTCCCACTCCTTCCCAACACAGATTCTCGGAGTAAGTATTTATGAATGTATGATGATTTGCACATCATCTCTCTTTTCATTTACTTAAGATTATATGGAACGGGGAAGTCAGAAATACATTAGTAATCCTTAAATAAATAAGGACCGAAAAAAATCGAAGAAGCCAACATGGGCCTATATCGCTCACCTGAGCAATTTTGTTCATTTGCAAACAACTGAGTGCTGAAAAAATCGCAAATACGTGTATTTTCTATTGACAACTGATAAATGTAAAAGATAAAGTCAGAATTACTTTTCCATGCTTTTAAAAATGATTTAGTTTTTTACACTGAGTACAAAACATTTAAAAACTTTTTCAGGAGTGGAAATAAAATGAAAAACAAATTGCCTTCAGCGGATTTTATACAGCTAACATATATATATATATATATATATATATATATATATATATATATATATTATATATATATATATATATATTATATATATATATATATATATATATATATTTATTTATGAAGATAAATCCTTTACTGGTTGATTAATATATTACGTGAGTCAAGAAAATGACAAGGTATGTGGAAATGGGTAGTTGTACATATATATATATTCTGTTGAAAACAAATTACTTAAATAGGCAGAATGAATCTAAAATCACCAAAATTTCTTTAAGATACTGTTCTAAGTGAGTCTGATGCATTCGGTTTCATGATCCATGGAGCAAGTCTGAAGAAGTATGTCACATAAAGGTACCCTCTATGTAGTCCCTCCCCTAACGGATCTCATCGAAAACAACATTAGTAGGAGACCTTGAATACTTCATACCTACCAAATTTCATCCAAATCGTTTAGATATTACGGAGAAGTCCATCACGCTTATTACTACATGCTAATAGTATACCCCTATTTTTGTAATCTAAAAAAAGAATAACAAAAAACCTATTTCATTTTTTATACAGTTTGTTTCCAACTACATACATCACAATAAAGTGACATAAATTACAAAAATAAATACATTATAAGCAACGTAAAAGGAGAAAATGTAGTAAAATACCCGGAAATAGACAAAAATGACAAAGTCTAAAAAGACGGCGGGTTGATTGATTGATTGATTTTTGTTTAACGTCACACCACGAATATTTCACGTATATCGTGACGGCATCTGCCTGATGCAGGGCATACCAATTTTTACCTTTGTAACGGACCCACCCGAAGCAGTGAGGGATCTTTAACATGCCATGCATACCATGACACGGAGCCTCGGTTTTTACTGTCTCATCCGAAAGACAGGATACCGGCATGATCAGAGCGGGACTCGAACCCCGGCCTCCCGATCAGGAGTCCAGCGCGATACCACTAGGCCACGCCGGCTTACGGCGGGTTGAAAATGTGAAACGTTAACGGACGCTATTATAATCTTTGGCAAACATGAGCTAAAAGGAAAAGCTTGTTGTTTGGGAGACAATTGGTCCATCGCTTGCCTTCCAATCTGCTTTATAATGTGTTTTAATGAAATAGGTCACCGCTAAACCAGTACATGTTACGCCCGCATTCTGCTATAATGAAATAGGTCATCGCTAAACCAGTACATGTTATGCCCGCATTCTGCTATGATGGATAACCTACAGTTGTATTAAATTTTGAGGAGATGTGAAAATCTAAGTCCAGGGGCCATAACTTACATGTATGTCAATGTTTTGGACAGCATTTTCTTTCCAACAGGCACATCTACATACAGTGTTCTTTCTTTGTACCAAATTTCATCAAAATCCCCCAAGGCTTTAGGAGGAGAGGCGAAGACACAATGGTGCTGAAAAGACGCACAGACAGACAGACAGACAGCGAGACGACAGCGGTAGAGCGTAATACGTCCACATTTTTATGCGGGCATTAGATATGCTGCTACACTTATTTATACATTGTTGTATTTCACGATGAGTGACCATCATTTCATTCTGATTGAAAACATTATCCAAGCAGAAATGTTTTGACTTTCATTTTGTATCTGCTACATACACTGAAAATAAGTGCAATGGATTGATATCATGACTAGTATCCGTGGGCACTGTTTATTCCATTATGGTAATTACTGCGTCCTTGTCTGTCTGCTTGCAATGTTTGATCCATCATAATATCCTCATTAAAGTAACACGTCAAATAGAAAACATGTACATCTTGAAATCCTCGTGTCGAGTTCTGTAGAACAGTCTGACCTCGACCGTCAGAGAGCAGACGGTGCGACGAAGAGTGGTGCTGATAACAACGTATTACAAAGAGCGAAGGTGTGAATTACCAAATGTTGTTTGACGCTCTAGAGAGCGACGTTACAGAGCAGTATAACTTATAACTGAATGAATGCGTCATTGTTACAATGTGCTTGAATGTTGCCGAGGAAGATGACTGAGTGATACCGTAGAGGGTGATATTATAGATGGCGTAGTATTAATGCCTATGTGGTTCCGTAGAGGGTGGTGTTATTCCAGTAGCGGAGTTAGAGGGGGCCCGGGCCACTTTTCGCCACCTATTTACACGTAAAAATCCAGATTTGGCACCAAAAATGGCCGATTAGTTTGGCTACTACGCATGTGCCCCCTCCCCCTTTTCTGCAATTCTGGATCCGCCGCTGCACTCAATGACTGAATGGTGTTGTTGATGGCGGGGTGTTATTTGATGCTTGAGTGGTGATGTAGAGAATGTTGGTATTAATTTCTGATGCCGAAGAGGGCCGTGGTATTAACATCTGTGTTGTTCTTCAGAGGCAGTGTTCCTCAATGTATATCTGGTGCTGTTGAGGAAGGTGGTACTTGAGTGGTGCTGTGCAGATTGGTAGTATCAATGCCTGTGTGGTGCTGTATACGTAGGTGATATTAGTGTTACTCAATGCCTGAGCGGTGATGTAGAGGGAGGTGGTACTTGGTGCTTGAGTGGTGCTATACAGAGTGTTAATATCAATGCCTGCGTGGTGCTGTAGATGATAGTGGTGTTACTCATTGCCTGAGCGGTGATGTAGAGGGAGGTGGTACTTGATGCTTGGGTGGTGCTATACAGAGCGGTAATACTAATGCCTGTGTGGTGCTGTAGATGATAGTGGTGTTATCTAATGCCTATGCGTTGATGTAGTGGGAGGTGGTACTTGATACTTGAGTGGTGCTTTAGAGATTGGTAATATTAATGCCATGATAGTGGTGTTGTAGATGTTAGTGGTATTTCTCAGTGCCTGAGTGTTGATGTAGTGGGAGGTGGTACTTGATACTTGAGTGGTGCTGTACAAAGTGGTAATATTAATGCCATGATAGTGGTGTTGTAGATGTTAGTGGTATTTCTCAGTGCCTGAGTGTTGATGTAGTGGGAGGTGGTACTTGATACTTGAGTGGTGCTGTACAAAGTGGTAATATTAATGCCATGATAGTGGTGCTGTAGATGATAGTGGTGTTACTCAATGCCTGAGCGTTGATGTAGAGGGAGGTGGTACTTGATGCTTGAGTGGTGCTGTACAGAGTGGTAATATCAATGCCTGTGTGGTGCTGTAGATGATAGTGGTGTTACTCAATGCCTGAGCGGCGATGTAGAGGGAGGTGGTACTTGATACTTGAGTGGTGCTGTAGAGATTGGTAATATTAATGCCATGATAGTGGTGTTGTAGATGATAGTGGTATTACTCAATGCTTGAGCGGTGATGGGCGGCAGAGTTGATTTCTGAGTGATGCTTTAGAGGTCGTTTTTTACTCCGTAAGGTGCTGGATTGGTGACATTACAACGTACGTAATTCCTGAGCGGTTTAGAGGGCATTGTTGGTAAAACCCGAGTGATGCTATAAAGAGCGATTGTGTTACTCAGTGTGGTGTAGGGTAGCCTAAGCGGTGCTGTAGAGGGCGGCCGGATTATTGACTTTTGTGTACCAGGCCGTTATGTGACTAAATGCATGCTATCGAAGAGGGCGGTGGTATAAAAAGTGATGTTTAGAGGGCCATAATGTTACTCAGTACCTGAGTAGTGTTATAATGGGCGGTGGTGATACTAAACACAGCAGTGGTGTTGTGTTGGATAGATTGTTGGTGTGGGATAGGTTACTGGTTACAGGATAGGTCAATGGTTACAAGATAGGTTACTGGCTACAGGATAGGTCAATGGTTACAAGATAGGTTACTGGCTACAGGATAGGTCAATGGTTACAAGATAGGTTGCTGGCTACAGGACTACAGGTCAATGGTCACAGGATAGGTTGCAGCACAGGGCTTTCGGCTCGTTGCCTCCCCCCTCAATTACACCAATATAATAAGCTTATTATATTGGCGTAACTGAGGAGAGGGGCAACGAGCTACAGTATGGGTAGTGGCCACGGAATAGGTCAATCGTTACAGGATATGTTGCTGGCTACGGAATAGGTCAATGGATACAATACAATACAATAAAATACAATACAATACAATACACTTTATTGCCAAAAATTGGGCCCGGTAGGGTAGACATACAGATGGACTATTGGCTACAAGACAGGTTACTGACTACACGATAGATTACTTAGTACGGGATTGGTTACAAGAAAGATTACTGGCTACAGGATAGATTACTGGGTACGAGATAGATTACTGGATAATGCATAGATTACTCGTTACAGACTAGATTACTGGTTGTTTAACGCATTAATTCATACCAAAGTGTGCCATTGTATATCTATTTGTGTTCGTTGGTTACAGATTTTATTTTCTTTCTGTGAGTATTCATGAATTTCCATGTTCTATTTCTAAACGAATATAATTATTATCCCACCCGAAAAATGAATGAAAATAACGGGTAAATAACGTCCTCTGTTTAGTTCTTTTTCAGTCTCTATACGTTGCACCAGGATTTCCTGTTTTTTTTTTAAAGCTTTTCATCTGACAAATATCGTTACTTTTTACTTTCTTGTAATTCTTCGTTCAAGTTTTATTTTGTTATTTTTCTTATTTTTAAGTCTGTCACTGCAGACCTCCCCATAATCATCCCATTGTTTATCATGAACAGTAATGTTTTAGAGCTGTGTCTCTGCGCTCCAGTCTTATACCGATCTTTGAGATATTATAAAAAAAATTAGAGAAAAGAAGTAAGCTTAGTGCTACAGTAAATGAAGGACTCTTTCCTTGAATTTCGCAATGTTACTCACAAGTTAAAAGTTTTAAGCATGTTTTGTTTACAATTATGAAATGGGTATGTTTAAAAATCCAAAATTATTACTTAAATATGCTTTCCCTGTGCTTAACTATTAGTAATCATAGATACGTCTATAATTTAGTTCAAATAAACCAGAAAGAGTCCTCGCCGTAAAAAGACACAACAGTATCGTGAACGTGTGTCTACTAGTATTCTATAACATCAGACTTTTTAATAAGCTGTGTAAAAACAACAGTGCTGCAACAAGACACACTGCTGAAGTACAGTTAATGTTGTAGAAAAAATTGTTAACGGTAATGGTATATATTATGACCTAGAATACATTCTTGCATACATGTTACCCAATGATCCCAATTTACAGAATTTTATGAACCCTAAAATGTTTGTCACTACCTCAAAGTGGACAACAAGGTACATTTCCATGAGTGATATTGTGTGTGTTGCATTGGTTAAATTTCTAGTTTATCAATAAGAATGTTAACATTTAAACAAAGTTATGCACCTCATGCAAACAATGTAAACCCAGTATATTTCATTGGTTACGCCTTACATTTGTTTGTTGATGTTTCATGGTACATTTAGATGTCAAATCTATAGTGTTATAATGCCGCCCACTGTAAATCGTAAAGTAGTAAGGTGGCATTAAGGATGACTTAGTATATATGTGGTTATATGGTTATATGGTAATGTCAAAGAATGGTATCACATAACTCTTTATATAAGAAAAACTACGAAGGAAATTTACCATGTGATTAAATTAGGGAACAAAAATGTAGTTACAAGATGTAGAGGGATATCACATTGTGCCGAAATGACATCAGTGAACAGCACATTTGTGGTAAATAGTCGAGATTAAAAAGAAATGTGTAGGTGAAAACTAAGATAAAATAGATTAGTTGTGTAATGACATACCGGAACACTAGGATATAATTAAATGATATACTAGAACACTAGGATACAATTAAATGATATACTAGAACACTAGAATATAATTAAATGATATACTAGAACACTAGGATACAATTAAATGATATACTAGAACACTAGGATATAATTAAATGATATACTAGAACACTTGGATACAATTAAATGATATACTAGAACACTAGAATATAATTAAATGATATACTAGAACACTAGAATATAATTAAATGATATACTAGAACACTAGGATACAATTAAATGATATACTAGAACACTAGGATATAATTAAATGATATACACGTAGTAGAACACTAGGATACAATTAAATGATATACTAGAACACTAGAATATAATTAAATGATATACTAGAACACTAGAATATAATTAAATGATATACTAGAACACTAGAATATAATTAAATTATATACTAGAACACTAGAATATAATTAAATGATAAACTAGAACACTAGAATATAATTAAATGATATACTAGAACACTAGGATACAATTAAATGATATACTAGAACACTAGGATATAATTAAATGATATACACGTACTAGAACACTAGGATACAATTAAATGATGTTCCAGAACACTAGGATACAATTAAATGATATACAAGAATACTAGAATATAATTAAATGATATACCAGAACACTAGGATATAATTAAATGATATACCAGAACACTAAGATATAATTAAATGATATGCCCAAGAACCTATAAACAAGATACATAATTGTAAAAAGTTTTTCAAGGGCACACACTAGGGTCTCGTGTACATTTTGATAACAACAGATGTAATAATTGAGAAAATGGAAAAATTCAAACGGACCTGTCAAATTCTCTTCGTAAAAAGGTCGCAAATAATTTGAGATTAAGGCGCCTATGTACATGTATGAAGCTTTATAGACATACCATTGTCCATATAATTAAATGAAAGTTATTTTAGTCCACACAACAGCGTCTCATGTACATTTCTATACCAACATATCACTTGTAAACCTTGTAATACTTGAGAAAATGCCGGGGAAAATTTGAATGGACCTGCTTTTTTTCATTTATCGATCAAGGAGTACAGGGTACGACCCCTTGTATAAACCTTTATACAAAAAAAAAAAAAAAATGACAAGAAAATGAAATAAAATCGAGTTTTAGTGCACGTTCCAAAATCTCATAATTTTATTGATACCAGCTGCGTTTCTGTGCACATCGAAATATGTGAGAAAATGGGGAAATCCATACTGGTCTAAAGACGAATTACGCATTAGGTGACCCTTGCACCTCTGGTTCTTTATATCTGAATATTTGCAGTTAATCCATTCCATTTTAATAAAGAAAACTTACAGTGAAGCTACAACCGCCATACACATCATCATATCCAAGTTATGGGCCGAAATTTCATTTTCCTCCATAAAAAGTTCTAGAATTATACCAATGGCGGCCATGTTACAAATTCCCTCAATTCTGTTTTCACTCGATTGCATTTTTTTCTGAATTGCAAAGCATTTGAATTCCGGAACTTCAATCGAGTATAGTCTACTATTTAGCAAACTATTCTTCTTACCTAATTTTGCGTTCGGGATTACCATTTCGGGTTTATGAAATCGTACTCTTTTTTATTCTATGTTTGTCTAAGAAATGTTTTTCCACCCATGCTTCTTGGTCAAAGCACAGTAATTCCATTTCCCATAGAATCCAATGTTAAATTACCAAACTTCCAGCAAGATTTCCACAAAATCCTACATTTTAGCTGTATATATTCCTTAAATCAAAATGTTTGTCAGACCCTCCTTTATCAGAATTTTAACAGTTTACCATAGGTTATTTACCTTAATTTCGAGAAAATCATGTTGGAAGGGGTCAACCCCCCAAATTTGCTACAATTCAAATGTAAACAACAACCCCTATTTAGGTCATAAAACTTTTTACATTGGCGAAATGAGATAAGAATTCATGATTTTACAACAGAATCAATCTTTATCTATAGAGTGATAAAATAATTTCATCCAATCACAGCCCCTGATACAATGAAATATTCATCCCTCTACATCACATCAGCCAATCACGACTCTCGTTAATTACTGTTCTTTGACCTCTTGGTTTCCACTCTCTACCCAGAGTTATCGCTCCTTACTCTCGCTTTATCGCACGGAACTCTGGTTAGAGAATGTTTACTTTCACGCAAAAAGAAATGGATGAAAGATGAAAATGATGGATTCAAAATCAATGTTCATGTACCTAAAAGAAGGGAAAGATCCTTTAAAATTATTCAAAGTAACAAAACGACAGGTTCGAGGTGCATCGATAAAGCCGGTTTTTGTATTCGCAATGATAAACTGTTTTGGGTGCAAACCTAATTTCAGCTCCTCACATTCATGTATGCGTATGAAAAAGGATATTCATACCGACACATCTATTCTTCTAAACAATTGTAGAGTATTTCTTAAAAAAAGACATACTTCGTACTCGTCCGTATCGTTTTAAAGAGTATTGATAGAAAAAAAAGATCTACATTCCTCTAATTTCTCCCTGTAAATGCCTACTCTATCTGCTCTAAACAAACTTACATAATTTCTAACAGAGACAAATATTCATATATATGTCTCTGTAGCTAATAATTTGTTCTCTGGCATTTTGGGATTTTATGATTTAAAATGTCTCCATCATTACTCTTTTGAACAATGAATTTCATCAAACAGGGCATAGTAAAAGATATTAATAAATAAAACCATAATAACATTTCGTTAAAACAAAGGGGGATATTTTACTAAATAGCAAAACGACTCCCTCCTTTTCTCTGTAAACACGGAAATTGAAAACCGTTATACTATTAGGTTTAATGTTATTACGCCTCCTCCAGTACGATTGGGCAATTCATCGGAAACAGTAAGAGGGGATGATTTACTATGATCATAATTGGCGACAAACTGCTATAGTGAAACATCCCCTGTAGGGATGTTTCACTATATAGCAGATCATCCGGGGGACGATCTGCTATGGGGATGAACTGCTACATGACCCCGGTACTAAAATCAGAGACATATATACCTTTAGTATAAACGGCAACATATATTTAAGATGGATGTTCAGAGGACCATCTAACTGATTTTGTTGAATCGTTTAGCCAGGTAGTTCTAGGCTGCGATAGCCATTGATTTCTAGTTAGGTCTCGTCACAGATCTCGTGCCACGCGATAGTTCAGTAAGATGTCCCTTTGCGTACGAGGAGTTTCCTATCCTTCTTGTTTAAAAGTTCTTGGTTTTGATTATGAATATATTTCCATATAACAGGTTCAGTGGGGATCAAATGGCGGCAAATGTGGAATATGTGGGGATAACTATGCTGCTACCGTACGTGAAAACGAGGCCGGAGGCAAATATGCAAATGGCATCATAACTCGCAACTATACTGAGGGGCAGACAATAGATGTGGACGTGGAAGTCACAGCCAATCACAAAGGTTGGTTTGAATTCAGGATATGTCCCAACAATGACGTCACAAAATCGCCTGATCAAACTTGCTTTGATAACTATCTACTTGCCGATTCTTCACAAACTACGAGGTAAGATACCGTTAAATCCACTATAGAACTCAATCAGGAGGGTATAGATGACTCCGAGACCCTCCACGTCCATTATAAATCAATCAGTCAGGAGGGGTATAGATAAGCTCGAGACCCCCACTTCCATTATATAACTCAATCAGCCGGGAGGGGTATAGATGAGTCCGAGACCCTCCACTTCCATTGTATAACTCAATCAGCCAGGAGGGGTATAGATGAGTCCGAGACCCTCCACTACCATTATACAACTCAATCAGTCAGGAGGGGTATAGATGAGTCCGAGACCCTCCACTTCCATTATATAACTCAATCAGCCAGGAGGGGTATAGATGAGTCCGAGACCCTTCACTTCCATTCTATAACTCAATCAGTCATGAGGGGTATAGATGAGTCCGAGACCCCCACTTCCATTATATAACTCAATCAGCCAGGAGGGGTCCGAGACCCTCCACTTCCATTGTATAACTCAATCAGCCAGGAGGGGTATAGATGAGTCCGAGACCCTCCACTACCATTATATAACTCAATCAGTCAGGAGGGGTATAGATGAGTCCGAGACCCTCCACTACCATTATATAACTCAATCAGTCAGGAGGGGTATAGATGAGTCCGAGACCCTCCACTTCCATTATATAACTCAATCAGCCAGGAGGGGTATAGATGAGTCCAAGACCCTCCACTACCATTATATAACTCAATCAGCCAGGAGGGGTATAGATGAGTCCGAGACCCTTCACTTCCATTCTATAACTCAATCAGTCAGGAGGGTATAGATGAGTCCGAGACCCCCATTTCCATTATATAACTCAATCAGCCAGGAGGGGTATAGATGAGTCCGAGACCCTCCACTTCCATTATATAACTCAATCAGCCAGGAGGGGTATAGATGAGTCCGAGACCCTCCACTTCCATTGTATAACTCAATCAGCCAGGAGGGGTATAGATGAGTCCGAGACCCTCCACTACCATTATATAACTCAATCAGTCAGGAGGGGTATAGATGAGTCCGAGACCCTCCACTTCCATTATATAACTCAATCAGTCAGGAGGGGTATAGATGAGTCCGAGACCCTCCACTACCATTATATAACTCAATCAGTCAGGAGGGGTATAGATGAGTCCGAGACCCTCCACTTCCATTATATAACTCAATCAGTCAGGAGGGTATAGATGAGTCCCAGACCCCTACTTCCATTATATAACTCAATCAGTCAGGAGGGGTATAGATGAGTCCGAGACCCTCCACTATCATTATATAACTCAATCAGTCAGGAGGGGTATAGATGAGTCCGAGACCCTCCACTACTATTATATAACTCAATCAGTCAGGAGAGGTATAGATGCGTCCGAGACCCTCCACTTCCATTATATAACTCAATCAGTCAGGAGGGGTATAGATGAGTCCAAGACCCTCCACTACCATTATATTACTCAATCAGTCAGGAGGGGTATAGATGAGTCCGAGACTCTCCATTACCATTCTATAACTCAATCAGCCAGATGAGTCCCAGACCCCCACTTCCATTATATAACTCAATCAGTCAGGAGGGGTATAGATGAGTCCGAGACTCTCCATTACCATTCTATAACTCAATCAGCCAGGAGGGGTATAAATGAGTCAAAGACCGTCCACCACCATTATATAACTCAATCAGTAAGGAGGGGTATAGATGAGTCTGCGACTCTCCATTACCATTCTATAACTCAATCAGCCAGGAGGGGTATAAATGAGTCAAAGACCGTCCACCACCATTATATAACTCAATCAGTCAGGAGGGGTATAGATGAGTCCCAGACCCTCCACTATCATTATATAACTCAATCAGTCAGGAGGGGTATAGATGAGTCCAAGACCCTCCACTACCATTATATTACTCAATCAGCCAGGAGGGGTATAGATGAGTCCGAGACTCTCCATTACCATTCTATAACTCAATCAGCCAGATGAGTCCCAGACCCCCACTTCCATTATATAACTCAATCAGTCAGGAGGGGTATAGTTGAGTCCGAGACTCTCCATTACCATTCTATAACTCAATCAGCCAGGAGGGGTATAAATGAGTCAAAGACCGTCCACCACCATTATATAACTCAATCAGTAAGGAGGGGTATAGATGAGTCTGCGACTCTCCATTACCATTCTATAACTCAATCAGCCAGGAGGGGTATAAATGAGTCAAAGACCGTCCACCACCATTATATAACTCAATCAGTCAGGAGGGGTATAGATGAGTCCGCGACTCTCCATTACCATTCTATAACTCAATCAGCCAGGAGGGGTATAAATGAGTCAAAGACCGTCCACCACCATTATATAACTCAATCAGTTAGGAGGGGTATAGATGAGTCCGAGACCCTCCACTTCCATTGTATAACTCAATCAGTCAGGAGGGGTATAGATGAGTCCGAGACCCTCCACTACCATTATATAACTCAATCAGTCAGGAGGGGTATAGATGAGTCCGAGACTCTCCACTACCATTATATAACTCAATCAGCCAGGAGGGGTATAAATGAGTCAAAGACCGTCCACCACCATTCTATAACTCAATCAGTCAGAAGAGGTATAGATGAGTGCGAGGCCCTCCAGTTCCATTATATAACTCAATCAGTTAGGAGGAGTATATATGAGTCCGAGACCCCCACTTCCATTATATAACTCAATCAATCAGGAGGAGTATAGATGAGTCCGAGACCCTCCACTACCATTCTATAACTCAATCAGTCAGGAGGGGTATAGATGAGTCCGAGACCCTCCACTTCCATTATATAACTCAATCAGTCAGGAGGGTATAGATGAGTCCGAGACCCCCACTTCCATTATATAACTCAATCAGTCAGGAGGGTATAGATGAGTCCGAGACCCTCCACTTCCATTGTATAACTCAATCAGTCAGGAGGGTATAGATGAGTCCGAGACCCCCACTTCCATTATATAACTCAATCAGTCAGGAGGGTATAGATGAGTCCGAGACCCTCCACTTCCATTGTATAACTCAATCAGTCAGGAGGGTTTAGATGAGTCCGAGACCCCCCACTTCCATTATATAACTCAGTCAATCAGGAGGAGTATAGATGAGTCCGAGACCCTCCACTACCATTCTATAACTCAATCAGTCAGGAGGGGTATAGATGAGTCCGAGACCCTCCACTTCCATTATATAACTCAATCAGTCAGGAGGGTATAGATGAGTCCGAGACCCTCCACTTCCATTGTATAACTCAATCAGTCAGGAGGGTATAGATGAGTCCGAGACCCTCCACTTCCATTGTATAACTCAATCAGTCAGGAGGGTATAGATGAGTCCGAGACCCCCACTTCCATTATATAACTCAATCAGTCAGGAGGGTATAGATGAGTCCGAGACCCTCCACTTCCATTGTATCACTCAATCAGTCAGGAGGGGCATAGATGAGTCCAAGCCTCTCCAATTACCTACTTGTAAAAATATCAACTTTATGTCAGCTCACTTCTTATCTACCTACTAGTAGAAATATAAACTATTTATCAGCTCATTTCAAATCCATCTACCAGGAGAAATATCAACTATTTTTTGTTTTTGTGTTTGTCCGGCTGTGTGTTTGTAAGTGTTGTATTCTAATGAAGAAGCAAATAGCTTTAAAAAGATTGATAATATATTTCATGTTTTAGTTTCGTTGTCATTTCTTGTGCTTTTATTACCGATTTATTTTTGAAGTAATCCTCGTTTGACTCGACACTTTTGAACAGCGGACGTTGTAGCAATAATAGTTTTTTTCTAGTTACATTCTTACATGTCACCTCTGATATCTATAATTATTAATTAATTTTGTTGAATTATGTGTTTTTGCAGATTTTATATATCTACCCTTGTTGGACATTTTCATTATACACTGGAGCTTCCAAAAGGCCTAACCTGTTCACAATGCATAATACAATGGAAATGGAACACAGGTCAGTATAATATACGGCAATAAAAATGTTGATACATAGCATCAAATTGGCCGACAGAACCAAGTACTCATGGAACTTTTCGCTTCCTGTGATTAGAAGTCATTTCGATGACCAGAATCTGAACCAACATAACAATAGTTTAAGAGATGTAATTCAGTGTCTGTACTGCACGAATGTTTTCCTAATGTTTTACTTTCCATTTTCTTCTAAGTAGTAGCGCTACATCATTATAATATTATAATAAATATTATAATAAGTCGAACACAAAATATGATGAAAACAGTATACTAGACTATAACCTCTGGCTTTTGGGCTGGCGATGAAGATTTGAAATGTTTTTTTAATGTTATGTTCAGATATATGCGTAGGATGGGTACTAATAAAGAGGAGTCAGAGTATTAAGTAATTGATATTAGAAGAGAGTTATTCATATGCTGATGCTAATAAAGGTTTCAAGCCAGTGTGGCCTAGTGGATTAGGTGCACGGTTCGTGATCTAGAGGTCCCGGGTTCGATTCCCGCCATGGGTGCATTTGTGTTCCGTCTTTCGAATGAGACAGTAAAAACCGAGGTCCCGTGTCACGGTACACGTGGCACGTAAAAGATCCCTCACTTCCTCGGGAGGGTTCGTTGCAAAGGTAGAAGTTTCTTTGCAATGCATCAGGCAGATGCCATCACCATATACATGAAATAATCGTGGAGTGACGTAAAACAACAATCAGTCAATCAATATAATAAGTGTTTGATGGCTGAAATTCGTGTATTGTGTATATTAACTATTACGGTGCTATATATTCCTTAAATCGGCAGTAGAGTATATACAGATCCAACTTTCGGCATGGAATAGCTGTGGTTGTAAATGTATGATAAGACAATGGGATGTATATTATGTTGTGTTTATTTCACTAGGTAATAGTTGGGGTGTAGACCAGACCACCGGTACTGGTTGCATAGGGTGTGGTCCACAAGAACAGTTTTACGGATGTTCTGATGTGTCAATTTTACCTGTACAAAGGAATCAATTGAAGACAACAACTACAAAGAGAACAACGAAACCAACAACAACACGACCAATAACAACGTCAACGAAACCACCATCACCAACAACAACCCAGCCAACGACAACAAAGTCAACGACAACAACATCAACTCCACAACCTACCACTACTACTACTGCAACAACGCTACCAACAACAACGACCCCGAAAGCAACAACGACTATACTAACAACAACTACAACCAGAGCAAAGCCGACTACGACATTGAAACCAACTTCACTTACAGCAAAACCGACAACATCACAGAAAACAACAAAGCAACCATCAACAACCATTGGAAATGGTTCACAAGCCAAGAGAACCAAATCCTGTAAGCCCTCTGCAGTATATAAGGCAGTACCAGGCATGACATGGTGGTGTCAAATCAATTGCGGACGAGGTTTCTGCCCACCATCTCACTGCAATTGTTACTGAACTGTTCCCATAACAGTTTAGCATATTTCTAAAGATTGATTTGCTTCGGAGCATATTTTATCGAGAACATGCCTGCAATTTATGCTAATCGGATTTTAAAGTGATGATTCACAGAGAGTTGGTTGTGCTGTTTTCACAAATGTCTTGTGTTACTATGCCTAATCTATACATCACTGGATAATTAAACATATCAAGAAATGGCGTCTTTTCTGAATAAATCTATTAAGACAAGCAACATTCAATACAAGCTGTCAGGAAAAATCAATAAGAACTTTCATCTACTTGGCATCTCTCCTTCTAAAGAGGCAGAGAATAGCAAAGTATACTTTAGAATATTAAAGATCCTTCTCTGTTTTAGATGGTCATGTCGCACTGGTGAAAATATCATAGACATGAATCATACCAAGCAAATGCCGCTAAATGCAGGTGAAATAATCTTGTTAATAAGCAAGAAACGAACAGATATAACAGAAACAAACTCTTATATATGAATCTGAAACAATATCAATCAGGTACTCAGAAACATCGTTTAAACGTCTGCTTGCCGATGTCATGAACAACAAAATTTTCATTTCTCTTTAGAAAAAGTTCTTCATATACATGTACATGTATCGATTAATTAAAAGCACCATATGCGCATTCCAGCAATTTATGTTTCTTCAGAGATACTCAAAGCCGAAATTGTGAAAATCCAATGCATATATACTTGAATAGGAAAGTAATGATCACACTGGTCTAAAAGATTAGATCCATAAAATATACAAAGGAATAGAAAGGAACAAACAGAAAACAAAATCATAACACATTCAGAAAACAGACACTTTCAAATGATCCTCGAATTAGGAATTTTCAGCAAATAAATGCTTTATTGCTCCTTTGCATTGAAGAAATCACTGAAGTGTGTAAAATTTACTTAGTGCAATAAGACGTAAAACGTCATACATTTAATTTCACAAGGGAACAAACTCACCAACACTTCTTAGGACACCCTTGGAGATTATTTTGATGCATTCGGTCTGATGATCTACGAGGTAGAAGTTTGTCGAACGAAGGAGTTCCTTTGTTTTTACGTTGCCATACTTTGGATTCACCTCTCGAAATTTAAAATTTGGTCGAAAATAGCAATATTTGTATTATCTACCAATTTTCAGTAAAATCTTTCAGTTAGTTCTAAAAAAGTTCGCCAAATTTTATCTTCACAAACTAATAATATATGATTCCCCTTTTTATCTTATAAAATTGCAAAAATACCCACTAAAAATTATTCCTGTATTCCATTTCTAATGAAATTAATTACACTGAAATAATTACAAATACACAAAATCAATGCACCCTACGATATGCAGAAATGACAATGTAAAAGTGAAAAACCTCCAAAAAACAAAAACAAAAAACAGACAAACAAACAATTCTGATTTTAACGACATGAATAAATTTGAATCTTGCATTCTTTTAGAACACTTGATTACCATAAGTTTTTTTTAATCCATACATCCCTCATAAAAAGTCTTTAAATTTTGTAGAGGTCCAGTAGTAATACAAAATTTACCAAGACTAAATAAAATCTGTTAAACGGCTCAGAAGAACTGGAAAATGTGAAACGTTTACGGACTGTAGACGATGGACAATACACCTTCACAATAGCTCACTTATGCCTTCGACTTAGAGCCTAAATATTGAGCTGCATTATTCTTACTGCTGACAAAGCATTGATGTTGTGTAGTTCCAGTTGGTTGAAATACACACTAAATGTAACGTATAAAGGAATGCTTTTTAAATTCTAAATATAACAAAGATACGTATAAAATCGGCATGATAATAACATTCCGCTATTCTGATATTTATATCAGATTTCAATACAGTGCATATTAAGGTATATTTACATTGGTTTTAGAATGTTTGTTACTGCAACTACTTGTGTGTGTATGACGTGAGCCATTTTTAAAAATGTGGATAGTTTGTTATTGTTACAACTACGCCACAAATTGTTGCAAGGATTAGGGAAATCGGAGTCACCGGAGAAATACACAATTCTTCGGCAATTTACGTGGCTACCCATAAACGTTTGCGGCTTCCACACTTAAAACTGGTGAGCTGAAGTGATGTCTAGCGCGGCGCTGAAGTCCACTCAACCTTCGAAGCTTCTTTAAATTTTTAAAATTCTGGATTTGAAAAACATTATATATAGCATCGACTTGATTTAAATCAAAATATAATGAAAGGCTTAATCTGAAACTGAAAAAAGCTCATGGTCCGAGTGCTACAGAGACAATGCATAAGCTACTTTGGTCTTCCACTACACTGTATGGAAATAAGTCTTCACTGAAACATTTCAAGATCGAATGAGTATTTTATTAGCAGTCATAGGTCCAAACGATCATCAGGCCTCATCAATTTAATTTCTTATTTCCTATTCCTCAAAATAAACATACCAGATTTTCCTCTCTTATTATTTCATAATTCTCTGGACCTTTACCTTTTTCATCAAAGGTGTGTTTTACAAACTTTTATATACGATATAAAAATGATATTGTCATAATCAGAGAATATGGTTATGTGAGGGAATTCGCAAAGTGATCCCTGTTGGTAGTGTCTTTTTGCAGGGTCGGATTTAGTTACAAATCTTAGCGGCAAAAATTTGTGGATAAATATTTTTGTGCTTTTGTTCACAATAAATAAGAATCTTTAGATGTTAATCTTTTGAATAGTGTAAAAGCGTTATTTCATGATTAACGGTTTAGTACTTCTTCGATATTGATTCAAGCAAAGTTTGTAAAAGTTTTCTGATTATTTAGTATAAAGCAATGTTATATTCCTTGTACAATGAGTAAAAAATTGTTTTCTGTTTCCTGTTTTCTTTTTTAGCTCACCTCAACCGAAGGCTCAAGTAAGCTATTGTCATTGCACTCCGTACGTTGTCTGTAAACTTTTGACATTTCTCCTTAAGTACCGCAGAAGAAAATTTTAAGAAACTTGGAAGGAATGAAGCACTCAAAGTTTTCTGCAAGTGTTTTAGTTTTTTGGCTTTTATCATCATCGAGTGGATATAGGGCGGGGCGACATTAACCCCAGAGAATACATACTTAGACATACTCCTTTCTCAGACTTGCAAAGAGATGCTGTTTTTTGTAATAATACGCTTTGATGGAATTTTTCATCGGAACTAATTGAAGGAATTTGATGAAACTTGGTAAGTATGAAGTACATTATAAATCCCCTTCAAATGTGTTCGACTAGATCTGTAAGGGAGTGTATTCATAGTGGAGCAACATAGACCCAAGAGGGCACCCTGCATTGACAAACTTCAGACTGGCAAAGATCAGTGAACGAATGTATCAGAGTGATCATTCGCGGAATCTTAGGAAGTGTTGTTCGTTTTGTTCGCATTCCGAATTCAAGTGTTTGTCCTTTTCATGGACTTCGTCATTTTTTTCCAGTTCAAGCATGCTGAAGTTTAGCGGTTAAAACCCCACGGGAGACATTTTCTCATATCATATGACATCACAATAAAACAAAACAAATGTTGATAAAATATACATCAAATGTAGATGAATATGTCCTCCATGTATAATGGATATAGAAGATAAATTCGATTTATGTTGATATCTCCCGCTTATCATAACTAAAAATCAAATTTCGGAAATTATTCTATTCTGAAGACCCCCTGTCCTTAAATTAGTTCAGTTGTTTAGCTTAGTTAATACAAAACAAAATATACTGAACATGTAAGATGACCAGTGTTATAATACAACTATACGTGAAATAATCGTGGAGTGACGTAAAACAATAATCAATCAATCAATCATATAATGCAACTTGAACTAGCGTGAACGATTTATATACTGACCTTACATCTAATTTATGTGTACACTTGTTTGTATATTTATAAAAAGTATTGCTTTCGATGGATAAAAATATAATTTACTACATAGTAATGTAAAACTTTTACTAATTTAAAATGACAACTATCAAAACTACATGCCTACTCTATTGTATTGTATTGTAATTTCTGGACATGCATAACTTATGAGAATTATCAAGTTTAAAATATATAGACAAAAAAACTCACGTTTCATACCATCGCCTAATCTAATGTATTGTATTGTAATTTCTGGACATACTTATGAGAGCTATCAAGTTTAAAATACATGGACAAAACTCACGTTTCATACATCGTCGGAAACCGAGTGAAGCACGGTGTTTTGCACTAACGTTTAAATATAATGTAAGAGTAGCGCTATAGACATTGGGTTTCCGAGGAGGATTTCGTACAAACATAAATGAGTATATCATAACATAATCATCAAAAAGTGGAGAATTTGAAAGACAGAATCTTTAATTAAACGCAAGTTATGAAATATAATAAGACCAATATTCATTATATTATACAATCTATTTTTTTCATTTCTATTTGATACCCGAAAATTCTAGCGATATGTTGATACAAAGTTTGCGTCTGACGTTTAATATTGCCGGAAAGTGGTTGATACTTCATATAAAATATGTTTATCGATACAATAAAAAGCGTGATATTTACTTTCATACTCGAAAGCATCAAACAAAAGGAGGTGAGAGGATTGATTCAAACAAATGGCAATAAATACCATCTGTCACAAGAATTATTGAAATATAGCTTTCAGAATCTCGTCTTATATTAGTTACCACAAGAAAAGAGACCCGTTACGATTCATGCAGGAACTAAATACACGTATTAACAGAATGGGAGAAACTCCAGAGTTTGTGGTATTCATTGTTTGTGGATCACGATATGAGATCAGTCGCCAAATCCTGCTTCGTACAGACAACTGTAGAATGAGGTCCATCATTGAGTCAGTCAATTCAAGGGCCAATCATGAAATAAGACTTAGCAGGCCGAAACAGGCATTCGAATCCATTCTGGAATATTTTCAAACGGGGAAATTGCATTTACCACACTCAACTTGCATGGAATCTTGTCTTGCGGAATTGGAATACTGGGGGATTGATCCACAGTGTCTAGAGATATGCTGTTACCAAAAGTATGCCGTATATACTCGTGATCAGAGGAACATAAAAGGATTCATTGAGAAACTTCAAGGCAAAGCGAACACGAGTAAGGCTACCAAGAGTGGCTGTCGAGACTATATTTGGCATGTTATGGAAGGCAAGGGGGATACTCCAATGTCAAAGGTATTTCTTTGTGAAATATCTAATGTTCCTAAATAAGTAGTGAGTAGTGAGTGAAAAATAAACCAGAAAAATTAAGAAGTATTTCAACCAATTGATAGAGATACCTGCCTTGTGTACTTTTAAATTTTACCTGTTCATCGGATCTATTTAAAGCACATACAACATCACAAATCTTTATCAGGTTATATTTTATATTTCAGGCATTTCTAATGATTTCCACGGCAATAATCGTGCTTTCAATCTTTAATGTAGCTTTAAGCACACTACCACGCCATCCTCTTCATACAGTAGATAGAAACAGCAGTCAAAACATGGAAACAAAGATTCTTCCAACATCAGAAGAAAATTTAACAGAAATCGACAATGAGGAAATTCGTATTCGGCGGAGTTTACCTATCATTTATGCCGCGGCGTACAATGGAACAGACCAAAACAATATCACAGACGAGGACCAAGGGTTCCGGATTTTTCCAGATAAAGCGCGAGAAAAAGTACTGACAAACGAAGACGCAGACGACAACGCACAAATATTCCTTTATATAGAACATGCCACTAATGTCTTCTTTACGATAGAATTGCTCATTCGACTTATCTGCTGTCCCAGTTTTGCAAATTACTTCCACAATGCTATAAATGTCTTGGACATGCTAATTTTGTTCTCCAGTATTGGACGGTACATTGTTTTCATCGCTGATATATACGGGTCTACAGCTAATGCAGATTTTATCCTGTATCTTCAGATGTTGCGGGTTCTTCGTCTGCTGAGAACGATGGAACACGTAACAGCATTCAAAATTCTGTGTTACTCTATCCGACTTGGGATTCGAGATTTACTCATCATGCTTCTTTTTCTAGTCATCGGTATGCTGTTGTTCTCTAATTTTCTTTACTATGTTGAGAGTAACAAAGATATCCCTAGTATTCCGGATGCCTGGTGGTTCAGCATTATTACTATGACAACTGTGGGATTTGGAGACCTCACACCAAAGACTGTCCTTGGTAAGGCCATAGGGTCACTATGTGCTCTGACAGGTGTCATGATGTTCTCGTTGATCATTCCAGTCTTTGTCAATACATTCCAGCAGTTGTATCAATACACTGCTCTTCAGAAAATTCAACCTCTTCCTAAAGCAAAGAATCCAAAATACCATAGGATGAAGAACAATTCTAACTTTAGAGAAACCTCGGTCCACTGAATGTAATTACTGAAAAGAGTATGAGTAGTTTACTAATTTGCTTATAAATAGAGAACTAACTATAATTTTACACTGACTGCATTAATCAAGTGTTAAATGACAAATAAATGGTCAATCAAAAAGTATAGTTGCAATTTGAGTTAAGAACATTGTTTAATGGTGATAGTGGTGCATTAAAGGACGAATGTTTATCTATCTTATAGCCTTGCAGTGTTTATTCTAATGCATAAGAAATAAATTTGATTGATTGATTGATTTTTGTTTAACGTCACACCACGAATATTTCACATATATGGTGACGGCATCTGCCTGATGCGGGCTCACAAATTTTGACCCTTGCAACGGACCCACCCGAAGCAGTGCCATGCATACCACGACACGGGACCTCTGTCCCCACTGTCTCATCCAAAAGACAGGACACCGGCATGACCAGAGCGGCAATCGAACCCCGGCCATAAGAAATAAGAAAACTCCCAAACTACAGCACGGTATCAAATAGGAATACCAATAGTATAAGACAATACAGGAGGAAAATGCAATATATGAATAATGGATTAACCATAGATTGGATCAGGTTGAAGAGTAAACATCCTTGACGACTGGTCACATTCGCCGAGATGGCATGGATTTACCACAGATGGAATCAGGTAGAGTAATGAGCATTCTTGCTGACCTGTCACATACGCCTTAATGGCATATATTGATCCGAGGCGGGATCAGGTGGAGGAGTAAACATGGAAGAACTAGTTTTCAAATCTTGGTTGACTCTATGTCATCATGCCGAATGTGAGCGGTCGGCAAGGATGCTTACTCTTCCATCTTATCCCATCTCTAGTCAGTATAAACAACGAAGAAGTACCGATCAGTTATACAGTGTCGATTAATTATGGAATTGTCCCATACAAACCGATGCACATGCAAACCGATGCGAACCTCGAAAAATACAATACTTCGGGGTGAAAACTATGCCATCAAGGCGAAGGTGATCAGTCGGCAAGGACGCTTATTGTGACCGTTCACATTCGTCGAGATGGTATAGATTGACAACAGATGGGACCAAGTGGAGGAGTAAGCATCCCTGCCGGCCGGTAACATTCACCTTGATGGTATAGATTGACCAGAGATGGAATCAGTTGGAGGAGGGAGCTTCTTTGTCGACCCAAACATTCCATTCGCCATGATGGCAAAGATTGATCAGAGATGGGATCAGATGGAGGAGGGAGCTTCTTTGCCGACCCATACATTCATCGTGATGGCATACATCCGCCGTAATGACAGGGATTGACCACAGATGAGATCAGGTGGAAGAGTAAGATACTAGTGTATATTCCGTCAGTAAATATTCGCGATTAGTATGAACAACAGAATAACGCACAAAAGCTGTAAAAATTGTGTATTAAAGCTACAATCTTAAAAAGATACCAACATTTCAGACTTTGTGTTTCTGTTCTATGCAAGCAATGTCTTTATAGTGACCGTAAAATTTGTGAAATATTGACATAAGCTGTGATAAATGTTGAATATAGAAAATTGCTTTCGGCTTCAATTTTACTTACAGATATATAGATGACTTGCTTTCAATTAATAATTCTTCATTCGCGGATTACCTTAGCATCATCTATCCAAGTGAACTTGAGGTCAAAGAAACCACAGAAAGTAGTAATTCTACTTCGTAATTAGATATTATGTTGTCTTTCGACATTAATGGTCAATTGAACACCTCACTCTATGACAAACGTGACGATTTCAATTTCGCTATCACAAACTTTCCTTTCATAAGTAGCAACATTCCATTATCGCCCGCATACGGCGTATTCATATCTCAGTTAATACGTTACTCCAGAGCATGTTCAAATTACAATGACTTTGTTCTGAGGGCTAGGCGACTTTCAGTTAAGCTGCTCAACCAGGGTTATATATGTGCTAGACTAGCAACGTCACTGAGGAAAGTCTATGGTCGTTACGAGACTCTTATTACTCCATAAGATATCTCGTTATCCAGACTTTTAAATGATATTCTGGACTGAGACCGATTCTGATCATTTTACACAGATTTGTCACCTTCTTTACTAGAAGGTTACCTACTTCGACTTCTCCATATATAAATACATATGGAATTTACACGATCTGACTCTTTCTACTGGGTAAATGTGACGGGTGTTGCTAGCAAGCAGGAGATGCTCACTCTCCCCGGGAACCTGATCTCACTCCGTCACAGGGGTTCACATATGCTCTTCAAGTAGACATATTTTGTTATTTTCCATTTGTTTTTCATTTTCACTGATTTTGTATGTCCTCTGGTTTTATGATTTTTGGACTTGTGGTTTGGATTTATCCATCATCTTTACAATTCATTTATTAATGGCAAATGTAGCTAAACAAACCAAACAGAAAATGCTTACCCTACTGTTACACTTAGTTTAAGGTTTGATAGGGGACCTGAGGTCCAGAGTGTTACAGAATCAATCTACTAGACTTTGCACGTATATTTAATTTTAGAATTTGTAATACTTGTATTCTCTTGGAATCAGAATTTTTAATAACCCATGCATATCAATGATATTTTTATCAACGCAATGATTTACCACTGTCATTTCTGGTGAACCCGAGTATCTGAGGATATAAATTTAAATATTGTTCATTACTTCTGTAACCTAATCTCAATCATTAGTTTTTCAAAATCGATAGAGCTCTTTGTATCAGCATTCTGTCGATGATGGATTCTAATCTATATTACAGATACATAGCATGTGTTTATGTTTCACATAGAGATTTTGCTCATTAAAAATTGCCTTTGATTATATCTGGAAATCAAGATGTGTTCAATATATATTGATTTTGGTAAAGGAAACATAATAAACCATAAGTTTTATCTTCCTGCCAAAGATAATTTGTACAGAACATTATATCTGTCAACAATCGGTGTGTACACATTTTACTTCATTTTCCTCTGCGGGTTTAATCCAAACGGATGCTAAGTCACCAATGTAAGCACCTTGGTATAAATATAACAAGGCAAATGACACACTTTTTAATAACTGTTTTTTTCCTCACGACTCCTATAAACCTTCCACTTACTGGTTTGATTTTGCATAATGCTGCCTGGCTTGATTGGTTATACATGTTTTATATTGAACATTAATACACATTATACATAGGTATTGACTTGATACGTATTGTTATTAATGATTTTGTTTCATTCCACGTGACTTATTCATGTTTTTTGTTTTGATTTGAGTACATTATTTTATTGCAGCTTGTACATGTTGCATTTAACTGCAGATTGGCGAGTGACAATGGCATTGTTTCGGGTAATCAATGTATTCTCTATAGATTTTTTCGGTTGTCAAGCTGATGGATGAACAGCATCAGTTTTACTTCATCTGTTTGTTCTCTTGTATATTCTGCATGCTTCATTGATTGTCTAACATTATTGCATTCTGCCATTTTTGAAGAAATCGCAGTAAGAAAAATCACGTTTGAAGGAATTATGTGATTAAGTTGTGAAATTTCTTACACTTATTTCTGTATTTTGCTGCTGTATATATATTTGGAAATAAAAGATAACCTTAAATCTCAAAGCTTTCAAGTTATCATTAACATTTTAAAGAGCAGAAGTAAACTTCGATGAGGTCGAACAAACACGGCTTGAAATATTAAATTCTACTTTTGCAGACTGTGCAGTGTCAGTATTCTGACTGCTATCTAAAACACAATCGTTTTTAATCATTAAATGTCGGTGATAGTCGTATTTTAGGGAAAACGAATATTACAGAAAATACAAATGAAACGATGTATAATACGCAAGCGTACTTGATCGAGAAATGACACTGAAGTATATCAATGTTTTGTCATATGCGGCTCTAACGACATTATTTTGTAACAGATTATATACACTATCGGTGGTATTATTTATCGTACCTTTCCATTCTTCTCATAGCTTTAGAATTATAAGTTATGGAATTTTCTCCTTATGTTCAATTATCCTATTGTTAACTTTCCATATACATAGTAGTAATTAATTCTTTATCGTGGCTATATGTCTCAACTGAACCGAAATGGTAGAACATCTTAAGACAACAATTGTTTCATTTACCGAGGCAAGCTATTGAGTGGAAAGTTAATATCACAAGGATAGGAAAAACCCACGTTTGAAGTCTACATTCCGCAAAATTTACGGTCGCTTTAAAATTATTCTTTGCGCTTATCAGGAATCATTTTCTGAGATATTGACTTCCTTGTTTCAATGAAGTCATTGTTAAACTTAGTTTTGTGATAATGTAATATCACACCATTTTACTGATCATGATTTTTTACCGATTGTGACTACGGTTATATCGTTACCGCTTAATATGATTATGAGGTTATGTATGTCTACGAGTTATACAAGCTCGAATAATCCTATAGCATCAAGTCGGGTATGACCGGTCAACAAGAGATGCTTACTTCTTTATGGCACCTGATCCACCTCTGGTGCTTCGAGGGGTGCTTCCGTGATAGCCAAAGTCTTAATGTTGTCCAATATCATAGATGTTCCTTAAAGATTACTGCTGGGTATCTTAGTATTTTATTTGTATATAAGATATGTATTGCACATATTCTAGGCGTAGTCATACGTCGGTATTAAAGGAAAGTGAATTAAATTCGTTCCTGAGAAAAAAGTTATGGAATGGAAATATCTACATACTTTACACATTGGATAATATACACATTCAGACTAAATCCTAGTAAATGAAGTTAACGTCAATAAACATGAATATCATTTCTTCATAGAGCAGGATGTACATAAATCCTAGATAATGAACTTCCTACAGCATACCTTAAGATTATTTTACTCTGATGCCTATTAACAATATCTGTTTTTACTGTTTGTATCATTTGCATTTAAACCCAAGAAAGAATAGCAATTATGTTGGCTATTCTGGTTCCAATGTGATGTCAAAACACTGTATAATATTATAACAATCTGTACAGATCTTTCATTTTGTTGGTCTCTGATTTGCTTGGGGATCAAAGCATACGACTAGTGGTCGTATGTCATTAGATATTAAACGTTTTAAAACTTTAACCGACATTTTGGGATCTGATTATACAAGCTAACCATCTTGAACATTTATACTACACTTGATTTAATATAATATGAAAACATATATTTATTCATGTGCATTTTGACACCAGAATTTCAGTTCAACAGCATTTCATACTGTGAATGGGATAATTTGATTCAGTGTTGCATATATATATATATATATATATATATATATATATATATATATATATATATATATATATATATATATATATATATATATATATATATATATATATATATATATGTTTTTATTTTCTGAACCTGAAAAGGTGTTGCAGGACGTTTGCGACGGGTATTGCATGCAAGCATGGGGACGCTTACTCCTCCGGGCACCTGGTCTCACCTCAATTTAATTGGGGTTCTAATTTGTCTGAAAATGACATTGTACACGATATTATCATTTTATTCCATGGACGTGGAGATGTGGTAACCATTTAGTACTTATCGTTGTTTATTTATAGTATACTGAATGTATATCTATACCTTTATGACAATTTTAGGTTTACTATCGTTAAAATTTCTATGTTTATGAGGTTGTGTTATCTGTTTTGTTTTAACTATGTGTGCATTGGATGACACTGGTTTATGGTAAATTGGATGCTAGTGCTTGTATACCAGTAAATGACTATTGATTTTTCCCTCTAGTCTAGTCAATCTACTCAAAATACAGCTAAAAATTCAATCAAAATTGCAATAGAAATGAAACATTTACCACGTATTAGTATACACTTCAGATATTATCATACTAAACATTTAGACTTTTTCTCGAATGGGAAAGTGAATTTTTTGGGCAAAAAATCTAGAATTTTGAAAAAAAAGATTTTTTATTTTTCACTTCCATGCTATTACAAAAAGAAGAGATCAAGTCATGTGAATTTATGGCATTTTTTATGCTTTTTCGAATGCATCACATCTTGATTCTTAAATCTTAAAGAAGAACCCAAAGACTTGGGCTTAACGGGGAAAAAAGGGGTTTAAATCTTAACAGTTTCGACAGCTAGTGTACGCACATCATTTTTAATGATATAGTTTTTCACTCTTGAATATGGTGATAAAGGGAATTTATTTGGCATTTTAATGTAATTATATCTTATTTTCCGTTTTCCTTTGCCTGCAGTGGATTTTGTCAGATCTCTTACTTTGTGATGTCTGTTAATGTATTTATGTACTATTCTTGTGTTTTTCTACATGTCCAAGGCGACTTTTTTCTTTTTTCGTATAGCTGAATCAAGATGTCTTTTTGTCATGTTTTGTTAAGACACAAGAGATGTGTGATTGTTTGCATTTGAACGCTTTATGAAGATGTTTTACATTTTCACAGCATCAATCAATAGTAGAGACGATCCATTACACCAATAGTGGAGACGATCTATTACACCAATAATGGAGACGATCTATTACATCAATAGTAGAGACGATCCATTACACCACTCACTTTCAGCAAGTGTATTGTCTGTCGTTTATATGGGAAGTTGGTTGGACGAAAACTTTTTACGTGAAAAATAAAGATAGTGACAACCATGAAAATACATACATACCACCACTAACATATTGTACCATATGTACAATCAGATTACTGATGATTGACGATTGACTTAAATGATGCTCAAGACCGAAACTGGGTAATTGTAGAGCAAACTAACAACCAGATTGGTCTAAAAGGAAGACCGAGTTCTCTCCTAATTTCAGAACTATGTACGAGGGAGATACTCCTTCGTTTTACAATAATTTACTTTCATCACAAGGAATTTTGAAGTATGTATTTTGAATCAGGACAAAAATTATGAACATTTAGCTGGTGAGACACAAGCAGTAGTATTTATCCATTTGAAAGAAATGATAATTATAACATAAATACAAAAACATATGAACCAGTGTTAATACTAAAACGTTGCCCTACGGTATATGCGGCAATGCAGTGTCTCTTCAATAGTGATTTACGACTTATTAGCCCATCAACCATTGATACTTACAAATTCTATATGTTAATATTAGAGTAAGTGGTGTAAACTGTTTGAATTCTTAATTAGTTGGACTTTCATTTTCTTGTTTAACACGTTTGGTGTCATTTCTTTTAAAGTCACTACAGCAATGGCAACAGGGCAAGGAATTAGATAAATCACTGGCATTTATTGAAATAGGTGGTTGTCTTCTAACCCACACATAAATGTAACAGCAATTAAAACTCGTATTTATTCAATCATGCAAACGTGTGATTACCCTAGTGATAAGGGACCGCTCAAGCGACAAAATTACCATAATATCAATCCCTAGTATTTCACAGTGCAAACATGGAAGAAAGGTAAACACGGCTGATAACTTCTCAGATGGTGTCGTGTGATAATACAGGTATTCCTTATGTGTGTCCGTGTGTTACGGAACTCGGGTGTCTTTGTCATTTTATTAATTAATCAATTTGTTGTAGAAGAAATCTAAGCAAATTTAACATTTATCAATGTCCCTTACATTGTTATTAGCTGGGGCTACTTTTACTCGATGTACACATCTATTTCTGTCGTTGGTATTGTGTTCCAATGTCGTTATCGATTTCTTCTGAGTTTCCTCATATTTCCAAAGTTTAGAATAGGAATAAAAAAGAATAAAGTTGTTGACAAATACTGGAATAACGACGGCCAGTACCAGTACACCAGTTATTGCACATAAAGCTCCTATAATTTTGGACAGTGTAGTTCTCGGCACAACATCTCCATAGCCAACCGTTGTCATGGTCACCAAAGACCACCAAAATGTATCTGGAATGCTTACAAAAACATCGTCTCCGGAAAAAAACGCAAAGGACGAAAACAACAGCATAGACACAAGAAGCAACATTGCCATTAACATCATCTCCTCCAGACTTGACTTTATGGCATGTAATAAAACTCTAAATCCTACACTTTTCTTAACAAGTCGAAATAAACGAAACACTCGAATAATTTGTAAACAATGTACGGTGTCAAAAATTGATGATTGATATTTTTCTTTAGGATCCAAAGCTTCTACGATAAATTTAGAGAACATAATGATCACAGAAAATATATCAATCCAATTCAATACGGATTTCAGATAAAGAGACTTTGAGGGACAAAAAACAAAGCGTGCTATTAGCTCAATGGTGAAAAACACTATAGAAACGTGTTCAGTATACACTATGATGTCTATATTAACCTTGGCATCCGTTGGCAGTGGTTTAAGGGAGACATTACTCTTTTTGGAGTGCTTGTCGAAATGGCCTTTGTAATGTTTGAAATCTTCCTCAAAAAAGTCCTGCCATTCCTCCACTTGTAAAGGCCGATTGAAGTTTGGATGTGTTCCACATACCAAAGACAAAATCGACACTGCTATGATGAAAGAGCTGACATAAGAGTATACCTAGAATGACAAGAAATAATACCTCATTGATCTTAAATAGTACATTTATCCCTGAGTAGCATAACTTTTTAAAATGATTTTCATTTTAACATTTTTATTTTCCGCTTTCTAAACAAAACAGTCCGTACTTAAAACCCTTTGATTACCAATTTATCTCCTGCATGTCAACCTATATTATCCTAATAACAAACAATATACATACCTACGTCGTGTTAAATGTGTAGTTTCCATGAAGAACATTTAACGTTTTCTCATATATTTAATTCTCTGTGGTTTTCACTGCCGACTTGATTATAAAGGAATATACGAATATTTTGTCTTCTACCAAAAAATTCAGAATGCTTTCTCTAAATACAATCACAACAAGAACTGTCTAATATTTGTTTTATTTGATTAAAAGTTGCCTTCATTATAGACGAGTAACCGACATAAAAAGATTAGAAAATGTATTGTTTAATGGTAGTGTATTGTATTTCTTTCACTTTGTGTTTGTTATATTTGTGTATCCTTTTAAAGCCGGTGTGACCTAGTGGATAAGGAGCTCGGCTCGTAACAGAGCGGTCCTGGGTTCTACTCCTGCCCTGGACACACCGGTGTTCTGTCTTTCGGATGAGACAGTAAAAACCGAGGTCCCGTTTCACGGTAGGCATGGCACGTAAAAGATCCCTCACTGTTTGGGTGGGTCCGTTGCAAGGTCTAAATTTGTGTGCAATGCATCAGGCAGATGCCGACACCATGCACATGAAATAATCGTAGACTGAAGTAAAACAATAGTCTGTCAATCAATGTGTATCCTTTTATCTTTGTTCCTGTGTGGATTCTGTCATATGTTTGTGATATCTCTGTATCTCTTTATCTTTGGTTTAGTGGATTCTGTCATGTGCTTGTTATATCTTTGTATCCCTTTATCTTTGGTTTAGTGGATTCGGTCTTTTGTTTGTCATATTTTTGTATCCTTTTATCTTTGGTCTTGGTGGATTCTGTGATATGTTTGTCATATTTTGGTATCCCTTTATCTTTGGTCTTGGTGGATTCTGTCATATGCTTGTCATATCTTTGTATCCCTTTATCTTTGGTCTGGGTGGATTCTGTCATATGTTTGTCATATTTTTGCATCCCTTTATCTTTGGTCTGGTGGATTCTGTAATGTGCTTGTTATATCTTTGTATCCCTTTACCTTTGGTTTAGTGGATTCTGTCATATGTTTTTCATATTTTTGTATCCCTTTATTTGTGGTCTGGGTGGATTCTGTGATATTTGTCATATTTTTGTATCCCTTTATCTTTGGTCTGGGTGGATTCTGTCATGTGCTTGTTATATCTTTGTATACCTTTATCTTTGGTCTGGTGGATTCTGTCATATCCTTATTATATTTTTGCATCCCTTTATCTATGGTCTGGTGGATTCTGTCATATGCTTATCATATCTTTGTATCCCTTTATCTTTGTTCCTGGGTGGATTCTGTCATGTGTTTGTCATATTTTTGTATCCCTTTATTTTTGGTTAAGTGGATTCTGTCATGTTCTTGTTATATGTTTGTATCCCTTTATCTTTGGTTTATTGGATTCTGTCACATGTTTGTCATATTTTTGCATCCCTTTATCTTTGGTCTGAGTGGATTCTGTGATATGTTTGTCATATTTTTGTATCTCTTTATCTTTGGTCAGGGTGGATTCTGTGATATGTTTGTCATATTTTGGTATCCCTTTATCTTTGGTCTGGGTGGATTTAGCCATGTGCTTGTCATATCTTTGTATCCCTTTATCTTTGGTCTGGGTGGATTCTGTGATATGTTTGTCATATTTTTGTATCCCTTTATCTTTGGTCTGGGTGGATTCTGTGATATGTTTGTCATATTTTTGTATCCCTTTATCTTTGGTCAGGGTGGATTCTGTGATATGCTTGTCATATCTTTGTATCCCTTTATCTTTGGTCTGGGTGGATTCTGTGATATGTTTGTCATATTTTTGTATCCCTTTATCTTTGGTCTGGGTGGATTTTGTCATGTGCTTGTTATATCTTTGTATCCCTTTATCTTTGGTCAGGGTGGATTCTGTGATATGTTTGTCATATTTTTGTATCTCTTTATCTTTGGTCAGGGTGGATTCTGTGATATGTTTGTCATATTTTTGTATCCCTTTATCTTTGGTCAGGGTGGATTCTGTGATATGTTTGTCATATTTTTGTATCCCTTTATCTTTGGTCTGGGTGGATTTTGTCATGTGCTTGTTATATCTTTGTATCCCTTTATCTTTGGTCTGGGTGGATTCTGTGATATGTTTGTCATATTTTTGTATCCCTTTATCTTTGGTCTGGGTGGATTTTGTCATGTGCTTGTTATATCTTTGTATCCCTTTATCTTTGGTCAGGGTGGATTCTGTGATATGTTTGTCATATCTTTGTATCCCTTTATCTTTGGTCAGGGTGGATTCTGTGATATGTTTGTCATATTTTTGTATCTCTTTATCTTTGGTCAGGGTGGATTCTGTGATATGTTTGTCATATTTTTGTATCTCTTTATCTTTGGTCTGGGTGGATTCTGTGATATGTTTGTCATATTTTTGTATCTCTTTATCTTTGGTCTGGGAGGATTCTGTGATATGTTTGTCATATTTTGGTATCCCTTTATCTTTGGTCTGGGTGGATTTAGCCATGTGCTTGTCATATCTTTGTATCCCTTTATCTTTGGTCTGGGTGGATTCTGTGATATGTTTGTCATATTTTTGTATCCCTTTATCTTTGGTCTGGGTGGATTCTGTGATATGTTTGTCATATTTTTGTATCTCTTTATCTTTGGTCAGGGTGGATTCTGTGATATGTTTGTCATATTTTTGTATCCCTTTATCTTTGGTCTGGGTGGATTTTGTCATGTGCTTGTCATATCTTTGTATCCCTTTATCTTTGGTCTGGGTGGATTCTGTGATATGTTTGTCATATTTTGGTATCCCTTTATCTTTGGTCTGGGTGGATTCTGTGATATGTTTGTCATATTTTTGTATCCCTTTATCTTTGGTCTGGGTGGATTTAGCCATGTGCTTGTCATATCTTTGTATCCCTTTATCTTTGGTCTGGGTGGATTCTGTGATATGTTTGTCATATTTTGGTATCCCTTTATCTTTGTTCTGGGTGGATTCTGTGATATGTTTGTCATATTTTTGTATCCCTTTATCTTTGGTCTGGGTGGATTCTGTCATGTGCTTGTTATATCTTTGCATCCCTTTATCTTTGGTTTAGTGGATTCGGTCTTTTGTTTGTCATATTTTTGTATCCTTTTATCTTTGGTCTTGGTGGATTCTGTGATATGTTTGTCATATTTTGGTATCCCTTTATCTTTGGTCTTGGTGGATTCTGTCATATGCTTGTCATATCTTTGTATCCCTTTATCTTTGGTCTGGGTGGATTCTGTCATATGTTTGTCATATTTTTGCATCCCTTTATCTTTGGTCTGGTGGATTCTGTAATGTGCTTGTTATATCTTTGTATCCCTTTACCTTTGGTTTAGTGGATTCTGTCATATGTTTTTCATATTTTTGTATCCCTTTATTTGTGGTCTGGGTGGATTCTGTGATATTTGTCATATTTTTGTATCCCTTTATCTTTGGTCTGGGTGGATTCTGTCATGTGCTTGTTATATCTTTGTATACCTTTATCTTTGGTCTGGTGGATTCTGTCATATCCTTATTATATTTTTGCATCCCTTTATCTATGGTCTGGTGGATTCTGTCATATGCTTATCATATCTTTGTATCCCTTTATCTTTGTTCCTGGGTGGATTCTGTCATGTGTTTGTCATATTTTTGTATCCCTTTATTTTTGGTTAAGTGGATTCTGTCATGTTCTTGTTATATGTTTGTATCCCTTTATCTTTGGTTTATTGGATTCTGTCACATGTTTGTCATATTTTTGCATCCCTTTATCTTTGGTCTGAGTGGATTCTGTGATATGTTTGTCATATTTTTGTATCTCTTTATCTTTGGTCAGGGTGGATTCTGTGATATGTTTGTCATAGTTTGGTATCCCTTTATCTTTGGTCTGGGTGGATTTAGCCATGTGCTTGTCATATCTTTGTATCCCTTTATCTTTGGTCTGGGTGGATTCTGTGATATGTTTGTCATATTTTTGTATCCCTTTATCTTTGGTCAGGGTGGATTCTGTGATATGCTTGTCATATCTTTGTATCCCTTTATCTTTGGTCTGGGTGGATTCTGTGATATGTTTGTCATATTTTTGTATCCCTTTATCTTTGGTCTGGGTGGATTCTGTGATATGTTTGTCATATTTTTGTATCCCTTTATCTTTGGTCTGGGTGGATTTTGTCATGTGCTTGTTATATCTTTGTATCCCTTTATCTTTGGTCAGGGTGGATTCTGTGATATGTTTGTCATATTTTTGTATCTCTTTATCTTTGGTCAGGGTGGATTCTGTGATATGTTTGTCATATTTTTGTATCCCTTTATCTTTGGTCAGGGTGGATTTTGTCATGTGCTTGTTATATCTTTGTATCCCTTTATCTTTGGTCTGGGTGGATTCTGTGATATGTTTGTCATATTTTTGTATCCCTTTATCTTTGGTCTGGGTGGATTTTGTCATGTGCTTGTTATATCTTTGTATCCCTTTATCTTTGGTCTGGGTGGATTCTGTGATATGTTTGTCATATTTTTGTATCCCTTTATCTTTGGTCTGGGTGGATTCTGTGATATGTTTGTCATATTTTTGCATCCCTTTATCTTTGGTCTGAGTGGATTCTGTGATATGTTTGTCATATTTTTGTATCCCTTTATCTTTGGTCAGGGTGGATTCTGTGATATGTTTGTCATATCTTTGTATCCCTTTATCTTTGGTCAGTGTGGATTCTGTGATATGTTTGTCATATTTTTGTATCCCTTTATCTTTGGTCAGGGTGGATTCTGTGATATGCTTGTCATATCTTTGTATCCCTTTATCTTTGGTCTGGGTGGATTCTGTGATATGTTTGTCATATTTTTGTATCCCTTTATCTTTGGTCTGGGTGGATTTTGTCATGTGCTTGTTATATCTTTGTATCCCTTTATTTTTGGTCAGGGTGGATTCTGTGATATGTTTGTCATATCTTTGTATCCCTTTATCTTTGGTCAGGGTGGATTCTGTGATATGTTTGTCATATTTTTGTATCTCTTTATCTTTGGTCAGGGTGGATTCTGTGATATGTTTGTCATATTTTTGTATCTCTTTATATTTGGTCTGGGTGGATTCTGTGATATGTTTGTCATATTTTTGTATCTCTTTATCTTTGGTCAGGGTGGATTCTGTGATATGTTTGTCATATTTTTGTATCCCTTTATCTTTGGTCTGGGTGGATTTTGTCATGTGCTTGTTATATCTTTGTATCCCTTTATCTTTGGTCTGGGTGGATTCTGTGATATGTTTGTCATATTTTTGTATCCCTTTATCTTTGGTCTGGGTGGATTTTGTCATGTGCTTGTCATATCTTTGTATCCCTTTATCTTTGGTCTGGGTGGATTCTGTGATATGTTTGTCATATTTTGGTATCCCTTTATCTTTGGTCTGGGTGGATTCTGTGATATGTTTGTCATATCTTTGTATCCCTTTATCTTTGGTCTGGGTGGATTTAGCCATGTGCTTGTCATATCTTTGTATCCCTTTATCTTTGGTCTGGGTGGATTCTGTGATATGTTTGTCATATTTTGGTATCCCTTTATCTTTGTTCTGGGTGGATTCTGTGATATGTTTGTCATATCTTTGTATCCCTTTATCTTTGGTCTGGGTGGATTTTGTCATGTTCTGTACCTTTTGTCTAAATTCATATTAGCATTTGTTTTCAATGTATTCCTACATTCCTGTCGATTGATAAGGCACAGAAAAGTCCTAAAGGATTCACAATGTATTTCTCTTTAATGTCACCCTTATTACCTTTGTAGCATGTTTCTCCAGAAGGATTTAACTTTAGAGTTAGTGTACATTTACTCTCATGTATGATTGTGATATTATTCGGCGTCAGTCCTCAGTAATCTGATATATGCAGTGATTTATTTCCTATATGATTTGGGACATCTCGACTTCCCAAAGAAGAAGCTTTCACTCAGCAAGGGTAATTGTTCTTATCTTTGATTTCCAGAGGTCCTTAATGATCAGTTAATACGTTCTGATACGTGCTACAGTAACAACATCGATTATATTCCTACGTTATTTTACTATACTTTTAACGACGAAGTCACTTGATTGACAAGCTGTTATCGCTATTATGTTAAATCTGAGTTGTTTTCTTTGTAAACAAAAGTAAAGAAATGAATGGTCTAATATAATACTCAAAGTATGAACGTGTACCGTATCAAAATTAATATGAAGGATTGTAAATTGGTGTGAAGGATTCTAAATAAATGTGAAGGATTTTAAAGCATACGTGAAAAACCCAGAGTTTGGGATTAAATGTTATGACAGATAATCTCCCACGGACAAAATACACAATAAAAGACATGATTTACACTTAATTAAACTTAATCAGCATACTGTTGAAGACATGGAGTAAGCAGCTTAAAATATTTCATACTGACCATTGCTGTCCGAGATGAGGACGGTTCTTGAAGAATTTGCCAAACACGTGCTTGAAAGCGGGTCCACCCTTTCCCTGTTAGTCTACTACTCATTTGTAAAACATCTGCTGATTCATCCTCCTCCATTTTCTTTAGTTGTTTTTGGTCATCACAAAAAGACAAAAGTCTTGTAAAGCAGCATGATGACATATCTTTTGTTTCTATTCCCCAAAATTCTAATTCCTCTTTGAATTCATTAGGACACACGCCGGTTGGCATGTGGAGACTAAGTCCCTGAAAATAAGCCAAGATAGACTCCACACAAATCGGTCGTCTCTCCAAAAATACTTCCGTCGTGCCCTGTGCCATTTGATTAAATGCGTTTCCTGTAGAATTTTTCATTTTTGAAAATGTCGCGGAAGAAACTTGAAGCTTTCTACCACTGACATTAATTGTATATATTGTATCTCCTCTCTCCATTTTGAATTATTCCAGTAAAGGTTTCATAAAATAGCAGTCACGTAACACAAGCTCACCTTGATCAAAACAAATCAATGCCACCTCTGCATTGCTAAGTAATATTGTTGCCTGTGAATAATTTTCGTCAGTGTTTCAGCAATGGATAAGTCAATAAATATATCTTTTCAAGGTAGCAATAATAAATAATGGCACACTGTTTCTGTAGTATCCAAACGAGCACTTACTGTCATTTTAAGATTGATGTACGATGTAATCAAATTTAGCATCTGTAAAAGACATTTGATCAAATGAATTCGATTGGCGTCAAGGTGTACGCCATTGTGACGCTTCATACAACTTATATCAGAAAGTTATTATGATATAAAGACATCAATTGTCACTTATTATTTAGCAAATATAGTGTTATACATGTGCGTGAAGTTGTAAATAAACCTTGCTTATTTCTACCTACAAATCCGATGGCTAAATATCCGATTACTAAGCAAACTGGAAAAAAGGTCGTCAATCATCTTGACAACCATATACCGACAAACTACACGACAAACATTTCAAAAAAAAAAGACGTCAAAGAAAAAGATAAAAGAGAACAAACTACATGACACGCCAATGCCGACAAAAGACTACAAACATATACTGAGAAATGACGACAATCTACGTGATATCCTTCCTTAGCGACCTAAACGTACAACATACACGTGGAACTTGCTTAACAGTGAGTTTTGTTGAAAGTCACGACACCCCCCTGTGTAAACCCAAGATTTAGATCATAAGCTATATACAATAAGAAAACCCTAACATTACTTTTAAAAAGATATAATGAAGGTAAATTATTTAAAAAACAAAAGTCAAATTTCAAGAGGCCAAGGAGTCGAAAGCATAACATTATTAGAAAACCTTTTATCGTAAGAAAACTATATACAAAATCGAAACCCTGGATACCTTATATCCTAAGCAGAAAAGCTTTTAAAACTATTTTTATTCCTTTATCTCAGCTCTGTGACCTTGAACTGTGACCTTTTGCATTTCAAACCCGTCAGGCACATCCTGGACTCATGGTGAGCTTGTGTATGATGTTTTATGTATATGTATACAGAGGAGTCGGTTATCGCCCAGAAACCATATATAGTGATCCATGCTCGTGACCTTGACTTTTTGACGTCTAAAAAGATTCGGCATATTTTTGACTCACGAATAGTGTATGTGATGTTTCACAACGACCGATGTAAAGGAAATACATTTAAAATTCAGACACCATATCTAGTTGTCCATGCTCTATGACCTTCACCTTACTACTTTTTACCTTCGAATATATCGGGTACATCAATGAGTCACAGTGTCTGTACATGAAGCTTCATGTTGACAAAAGGAATTTAATTATCGTCTGGTAACCATATTCACTTATCCGTGATCTTGACCAATGACCTGCCGATCTGATCTCGAAATCAGTAGGACGCATCATTGATTGACAGCACTTACGGAAGGACAGATGAACAGACAGACAGAGACACAGGGTGATTCATATATACATCAAAACTTTGTGTCCGGGATATAACAAACTACCTGACATCCTTGGTTAGTAACCTTAATGGACAACAGACGATAAACTACATAACATCCTTGCTTACTTAACTATTCGGACAAAAGATGACAAACACCATGAGAAAACTATTTGTGTAATGAAAGTTATTTCCCATAGGATTAAGGATCTGACATCCTAACGATTGCAAAGTCAAACTATTCCTATGGAAGCGCTATTTAGGTTTTTTGAGTTCCCGTAATTCCACGTCAGTTTTCATAGAACAAAGTAAACGTCACAGTTTTTTAACGTCAAATACCTATTTAAAGGGTAGATAACTTTATTTTACTCAATAGATCCGATACGGAGAAGTTACATGTCGTACTTGCTTGATAAGCTGTTGTTCTATATATCTAATATTGTAAATGAAAACACGTATTATCAACATAATTCTGGCAAAATTTAGTAATCAGAATCACATCGGGGGATCCAGAAGGAAGGTGACTGGGATTGCTGTTTGGGTAAGATGATGGAGAATGTTCGTAACCACTGTGAGAGGGTAGTGGTTTTTCTTTATAACCAGTTGTCATCAAAACAATACCTGTCCATGGCTTTTTATTTTCAAAATTCGCCTTGTTTGAACTTAACCGCAGTCTGCAGAAAATGTGTTTGCTGAAAATACTCACACATTATATAAATCTTATTAAAAGGACTTGTCACAGATAGTCAGATATTCCAATAAAAATGTGTTTGGCATATATATCAAATCAGAAGCCTGAGAATTTTCATGCCGAGCAGGACTTTTGGTGGCCAAAACGCTTGCATGACTCCAATCATGATCAATTGGTACATTGATACCTATAGGGACACTCGAAATACGTAATGTTTCGCAGTCCGTTATCATCCATTGGGCGGCGCTTGTGTACTATGAGTTTGAAACGACGTTGAACGATAGCTACCTTATGACATCATAAGAACGTTTCACTGTTCTTTACGTCATTTTTGCGGGAATTCGTTTTATTTCCTCCCTTAACATTAGGACCACAGTTAATGGTGGCGTAGTCCATTGGTTTCCGTAAGTACAAGGTGCTTTTTTATCAAGTCTTTTGCGTAACAAAAAGGCAAGAAAGTTCTCAATTATCATCTTAGATCTGGCAAAGCCCCGACGAAAGTCGTAACTGTTTATGGCGTCATATGTCTAACAATAGACCACTTACCAAACTTGATAACGGCTGTCTTTTTGTCCGAACTAACACCTTTTGACGTTGTTTTCCATAGCGATGTCATAATACGTGACATAAAACTGTAACGTCACCACGAAAAACAACGTCAAAAGATGTTAGCTCGGACAAAAAGACACCCAAGATCGGCAAGCGGTCTATTGAAAAACTTAAATGAACGCTTCAACGATTTAAATGACAAAGGCAACCTAAGAGTGGTGACGATACATAGTGAGATGTATCTAATAAACTAAAGTCAAATCCCTGCGATTCAGCTTTCATAGCTTCGTTTTAGACCGAGAGAGAATTGTACTCTAGTCACATCATTTGCTCTCAGTATCGTATGACTAAGCCGGCGTAGACAAAAAGAATTTTATTCTCGGAGCAAATAATCTAACCAGGATAAATGAATTAATGCTTATATATATAAAATACCATATATATACAATGACATGTAAACAAATTCTCCCTACACTAATGTCTGTGAAACATTTCGTCAGAAAAATATTCTCTCTATATAGATGCATTGCTGTTCAACAACAGCAACCAGATAGTTTTCACACCAATTTTGAAAAATGGAGATTAGCTTTAGAAATATAAGTACACATGTATGAGAATCAGTTTATGTTGTCATATATATGTTTGTGTGGAGATTTTGTAATTGTATGGTACTTGTCTTGTTATAAACAATGATTTGTCACTATGTAAGTGTATGTATTAATATCCATGTTCATGTATTTGTATAATTTTCTTTATTTCTTTTTTTAGATTACATTCATCGAGGTTCTTATTGTCTTGTGTTCAACACATTTGGTATACTTTTTCCTCTTCTATATACACAATGATTTAAGCTCAGAAGGAATTTCATGTTCTTGTTTTTTCTAAGAAACATTGGCATTGACATATCAATAAATAACAACTCATTAATATATTGTGTATATCACAATCCTAAAAGAAATAGAGGTTGGTACAAGACACTTTATAATATGATATTAGAATTACAGATTATATATGATAATATGGCGAACAGTGCTCTAACATGTGCCTTACTCCTACATGCTTCTCTCATATCTTTTCCTCTTTGATTCTTACTTACTCTATATACCTATTCTATCCATCTTTTTACTTTCTTTCAACTCATTACTCTTACTGTCTTTATTTCTCTATTCTATAAAACCCAAATTCAAGGAAAGCAATTTGAAATCTAAGTAAGTATGTCTGTAGGTCTATGTAACATGTACATATATGTCAGATATTGTATTTGATGCTTACGATTATTGCTTGTAATATAATTGTATTTGAGTTTGGAATAAAAAAAAGCCGGCGTAGCTCAGTCGGTATGGTGCTTTGTCTGAGACCGAGAGGGCATTGTATTATAGTCACATCAATCTGCAATGACTGTCAGTTTCCTATGGCTAAGCCCGCGTAGCTCAGTCGGTATGGTGTTTCGTTTTAGACCGAGAGGGCATTGTATTCTAGCCACCTCAATGCCCGTCAGTATCCCATGATTAAGCCGGCGTAGCTCCGTCGGTAAGGTGCTCATACCGGTCTCATACCGAAAGTACATTGAATTTTAGTCACATCAATGACTGTCAGTATTGTGTGATAAAGGCTGCGCAGATCAGTCGGTATGGTGCTTTGTCTTAGACCGAGAGGGCATTGTATTCTAGTCACATCATTGACTTTCAGTATCCTATGATTAAGAAGGCGTAGTTCAGTCGGTAAGGTGCTTGATCTTCGACCGTGAGGGCATTGTATCCTAGTCACATCAATGATTGTCAGTATCCTCTGATTAAGCCCGCGTAGCTCAGTCGGTAAGGTGCTTCGCCTTTAACCGAGAGACCATTGTATTCTAGTCACACCATACCCGTCAATATCCTATGACTAAGGCGGCGTAGATCAGTCAGTATGGTGCTTCGCGTCATACCGAGAGGGCATTGTATTCTAGTCACATCAATGACTATCAGTATCTTGTGATTCGGTCTCCATAGCTCAGTTGGTATGGTCCTTCGTCTCAGACCGAGAGGGCATTGTATTCTAGTCACATCAATGACTATCAGTATCTTGTGATTCGGTCTCCATAGCTCAGTTGGTATGGTCCTGCGTCTCAGACCGAGAGGGCATTGTATTCTAGTCACATCAATGACTATCAGTATCTTGTGATTCGGTCTCCATAGCTCAGTTGGTATGGTCCTTCGTCTCAGACCGAGAGGGCATTGTATTCTAGTCACATCAATGACTATCAGTATCTTCTGATTCGGTCTCCATAGCTCAGTTGGTATGGTCCTTCGTCTCAGACCGAGAGGGCATTGTATTCTAGTCACATCAATGACTATCAGTATCTTGTGATTCGGTCTCCATAGCTCAGTTGGTATGGTCCTTCGTCTCAGACCGAGTGGGGCATTGTATTCTAGTCACATCAATGACTATCAGTATCTTGTGATTCGGTCTCCATAGCTCAGTTGGTATGGTCCTTCGTCTCAGACCGAGAGGGCATTGTATTCTAGTCACATCATTGGCTGTCAATGCTCTGTGATTACGCCGACGTAGCTCACTCGGTATGTTGCTTCGTCTTAGACCGAGAGGGCAATGTATCCTAGTCACATCAATGACTGACAGTATACTGTGATTATGCCAGCGTAGCTCAGTCGGTATGGTGCTTGATCTTAGACCGAGAGACCATTGTATTCTAGTCACACCAATACCCGTCAGTATCCTATGATTAAGCCAGTGCAGCTTAGTCGGTAAAGTGCTTCCCACATAGCCAGACTTCCCCCAGACAGTCCTACCCTACCGGTAGAGTGAGACTTTCCCCGCGGAAGGCTGGCTCTAAATCAGAAGCTACTTCCTGGGGAAGTCTCACTCTAGAACTAGCTATAGAATGAGCGTTCCCACATAGCCAGACTTCCCCCAGAGAGTCCTACTCTAGAGTGAGACTTTCCCCGCGGAAGGCTGGCTCTAAATCAGAAGCTACTTCCTGGGGAAGTCTCACTCTAGAACTAGCTATAGAATGAGCGTTCCCACATGGCCAGACCTCCCCCGGAAGCAATTATTACGTTGTGTCCATGACATGCGTCGTCCACTATTAACAGTGTAAGGATTGGTATTGTGACACCCTTTATTCCATAATAGAATGTTTGCTCCCCTACCCCCAGGGGGATTTTTGCAGACCTACCATATCTGAGAGAGTATTGTCCAAGGTACAATTGAATCCATGTTAGCACTCTGGCCGTTGGGCCTTTAAGAAGTTTTGGGGAAACATGCTTTTAAGCAATAATCGTGGGTTTTGGAAACAATAACTTTTTTATGACTTATGATATACAATACAGAAAAATGTGAATTTATAGTGTTTTGAATGCTCTTCTGAAAGAAATAAACTTCAAATTTCAATTCCTACCAGAAAGGAGTGTTTTTTAGGAAAGAATTTGATTTTTTTGTCAAATTTTCTTAAAAATTGAACAAATCGTTTGATATTTTGCGCTACCAGTCTAACACCATATGGCCGCGATTTTATTATTGAAAAAAATCTGTAAAGTCTCTTCTTTCCACTGATATACTATTTGTATGGTTATCTTATTGCAAAAGCATAGTAATTGGTGTTTTTATACAAAAGCTTGCATTTTCAATTGAAAATCACAGATTTCTGTAAAATGTTCGTAAAATATCCAGGCTTTGTTAAACCTTTGATTTATAAGTTAATTTTGAAAATACAAACGTTTATGACTTCATAACAACAACCGCATCAAGTATAACATATCTTCATGTTTTGTGTTTTTCGGTGAAAAAAAATCTTTTTCCACAAAAATCTATGGATTTTCGGAAATTATATGTAGGATCAATAAATCTGTTGAAATATGACAATTTTACTTTATTCTGGATTTTAATATGTACATCTAAATAAATAATATGCCAGTATTAATATTAAATGACATCTGAATTCTTCATTTTTGGTTATTCATTTTATTTTATTTTCATTAAAAAATTACAGATTTCTGAATATTAATTCTGGATTTGGTCCATTCATTGGAACTTTAACTTTGTAAAGACTTTTGTAAAAATTTATCAAGTGGCGACATCTACAGTTTGCTTATCTGGACAAATAGTAAAACATTCTTCCTAGTGGCGCCCTCTATCATTGTTTTATGCATGTATTTCAGTGCAAGCCTCACTTCAAGTCACTTCAGTTAGAGAGCTATTAGCTAACTTTTCACCCGTTAGGATTTGAAATCTTAAAATTAGTAACTGCCTTCTTTGTAAATATTGTTTATCTTATATGTATATTATATGTTAACTAAGATTCATTTTATGTTTTATTTCTGTAATGGAGAAACCAGTAAGTATGAGGCATGATAAGCAGTAGGTATGAAAGTACTATATATGAAGACACTCGAAATCTAACAGAGAGTTAAATCCATGAGGAATCTAGCAAATGATTGACCTACTAGTCTTTAAATGATAGGCTTGAACATATGTGTTAAAAATCCGCACTGTATCTTTTCATAGCCCAATAAAAAAAAATTAAATTAAAATGTTTGCGATGTCTGATAACCTCAGACATCACAAAAGACGTTGAAAAGCTCCCAGAACAAACTAACTCAGATTAAGGCTGAAAGGAACATATGTGCTGCCGAGCTAGTTCTTTTGTCGGTACAACATAGTATTGTTCTTGAAATTACGTTTTCCTATCCACTTGGTCCTGTACCATGGTCATTGGCAACGACTGATGGTATGCCAGTCAAAACAGACAAAGCCAAACTTTTGCACTTTCTAGAAAAAGATATTGAACCTATTGCAGTTCGGAGGAAATTACTGTCCACATTTTTTATGGAAATACATTGCTTCTAATTTCTATTGAAACGGTCGGCTCATACCTTCACCACCGTTTCTATTTCACCATTCATATTTTGTGTGGGAAAACTTTGCTGATAGAAACTGGGTCATTACATCCAAAAAATGGAGTGACATGCACAAATCACTTACCTTTTCAGCTAATTAAATCCTCAACTATTGATATTAATCCATTTTCTTGTAAAACAATCCATGTACATTCGAATAAATACATCACAAAATATTTGGTGTATTTCTCCATTACTCCATTCAAACGGCTATGTTCAAACTAGATTGAGTGCGCATGTGTGAGGCCATGAGGTTAAATAGGAAAAAAATTAAAGCCTAATTTTTTTTTTCTCATAAAATCCTGCCAATTAAATTGCAGATATCTTAAAAACACTTTAAATACAAATACTTAATAAATGTCTAGGAAAATTTCAGTGAAAAACAACCCTTTTCTTCATTTTCATAACCATGTTTCCCTTGGATGCCCCCAGTAATTAGAACTCTTCAGCCAGTGAAACCACATATTGACATAATTTTAAATGGCTGTTTGGAAGTAATAGAGAGCTACACCAAATATTTTGTGATGTATTTATTCGAGTATACATGGATTGTTTTTACAAGAAAATGGATAGATATGAATATTTAAGGATTTAATTAGCTGAAAAGGTAAGTGATTTGTGCATGTCACTCCATTTTTTGGATGCAATGACCCAGTTTCTATCAGCAAAGTTTTCCCACACAAAATATGAATGGTGAAATAGAAACGGTGGTGAAGGTATGAGCCGACCGTTTCAATAGAAATTACATTGCTTCGTGATCTTGTTACTGTCCCTAATACTGTTGAACAAGTAGCTGATGCAGTTTATAACATCTTACCCAAGACGGGTAGAGTTTATTTCGTCACAGATACTTACAAGCTGAACTCCATAAAATTACTTGAAAGACCAAATATCAATACACAAATTTTGTTTGACACTGGTGTTGGCAATAACACCGCCTTCTGAGTGTCCAAAAAATAGCGAGTCAAAAAGTCGAAACCTTTCGTTCAATATTACCAGCACAACATTATCTTACTGGCAGTGACACAACACGTGCATTTGTCAGAAGAGGGAAATCATCTGCCTTAACAAATGTTCAAAAAACACTGACTATGCTTGTATCCTCTCAAAACTTGATGAGCATCATGAACATAGCAACAACTTGATTGAGGAAATCGAACGTTTGTTTGCTCCTTGTATACGGAAGTGCATTACGGCAGATATCAACAAGTTGCGCTATGATGTATTGAGCAAGAAGAACCAAGGAAATGGGAATATCCTGGACTCGTATAACAGCATCGACATGAGTTTATTGCCACCATGCAAATCTTCTCTCAAGATGCATGTTATGAGAGTAAACTACCAAACACTCATTAGGAAACATGCACATGAAATGGGCCCCAAATTACCAGCTATTGAGGAGAGTGGATGGACATTAAGTATAGATAGAGTAGATATTGTGTGGACTGATCGACCCACAGTTCCAAAGACATTAGTGCACATTTTGTGCGAAGAGGCGAATACAAATAAGGTCAAGGAAGAAAATGACGATTTTGAGTTGGAAAACGTCATGGATGAAATACATGTATATGATGATGATAATTATTATTTGATGAGACACGGTCCGTTTTGAATGTATTGAACATATAAAAAGGATTTTGCTTCATCAATGTATTGATTACACACGTATAAACATTGCATCGTTAACGAGATAACGGAGTGCAACTTTCGTTTTTTCTCTCTAATATCACGTCCAGATGTTTAAAGTAAACATCGCCCAAATTAATATTATTCCATATATAAAATGCATAGTCTTTGTTGTAACTGAGTTAAAAATTCTTGTAATTAACAAAACTTTCTTATCTTCGGGAAACCTACAAAAATAGCTTATTATTCAATCTCTTGTCGGTAATTATAACTTCAGACTGCGAGGAACAGTGTCTCTTTAATAAGTGAGGAGTTAGAATGTTTATACATCATGGGTCCATCAGTCCACACAATATCTACCCCATCTATATGTATACTTTGTGGAGTTACCACATCCTTTATTTATAAATTTAGGGAGATGTTATGTTTTGTACATCATCTATTACAGAAGCAGAGATACCGCACGCTTTATTACATCTTTAAAAAAATGACAGCATGTTCTTTAAATAAAAAAAAAAATACTTTTGGTAAATCAGATATATAACATAAAACATCATAACAAATAGCATACATTGAAAAAAAAATCAATATGCATCATAGTGTGTATCAATTAGTGATGTTAGGTAGATAATCACTATTTATTTCATTTTTGTTTTGGTTTTTTTTTTTGCAAAATCTATAACTTTTCACCCCTAAAAAGTCAAGTTTTCTTTAATATATCATTGTTAAATATTTATCATCTGTAAGAATACATCCAATATTTAACTAAGTTTACATGTTTTGACATAAAAATATCCAACCATTGTATGTTAAGCGATGTTTTCTATTTTTGAGCTTTTTTGGGTTAAAAATTTTGTTTTTGCCTCAAACCTCCCAAACGTCCGAACGGCCAGAGTGCTAACATGGCTCATATTGCAGCATTTAATATCAGCTTTCAAAAACGTATAGCCTTGCAAAATCCCCTCCCCCCCCCCCCTCGATCAGGGGTTATTTGCAGCTCAAGGTCTACTTCCTTATAATGGACAAGCTTCCATTTTATTGGTATGACCTAACCGCCGGAGGAAAGTCTCACTCAAAATTATGCAGGGGAAAGGGGAGTTTGCTGGCTCTAGAGTGAGTCTTTCCCTAAAGAGGGGAAGGCTCACCCTAGAATAGGACCGCCGGGAGAAGTCTGGCTATAGGGGAAGCTCACTTTATAATACCAGCGTAGCTCAGTCGGTAAAATGGTTGGTCTTAGACCGAGAGGGCATTGTATTCTAGTCACATTAATGACTGTCAGTATCCTGTAATTAATCCGGCGTAGCTCAGTCGGTATGGTGCTTTGTCTCAAACGTGAGGGCATTGTATTCTAGTGACATCATTTGCTGTCAGTGCCCTGTGATTAAGTCGGCGTAGCTCAGTCGGTATGGTGCTTGATCTTAGACCGAAAGGGGAATTGTATTCTAATCACACCAATACCCGTCAGTATCCTAAGACTAAGCCAGTGCAGCTCAGTCGGTAAAGTGCTTCGTCTTAGACCGAGAGGGCTTTGTATTCTAGTAATAGCAATGCCAGTCAATATCTTATGACTAAGCCGGTGCAGCTCAGTCGGTAAGGTGCTTCGTCTTAGACCGAGAGGGCTTTGTATTCTAGTAAAAGCAATGCCCGTCAATATCTTATGACTTAGCCGGTGCAGCTCAGTCGGCAAGGTGCTTTGTTTTAGACCGAGAGGGCTTTGTATTCTAGTAACAGCAATGCCCGTCAGTATCCTGTGACTAGGCCGGTGCAGCTCAGTCGGAATGGTGCTTCGTAACACCAATGCGCGTCATTATTTTGTGATTACGCCGACGTAGCTCAGTCGGTATGGTGCTTGATCTTAGACCGAGAGGGCATTGTATTCTAGTAATAGCAATGCCCGTCAATATCTTATGACTTAGCCGGTGCAGCTCAGTCGGTAAGGTACTTCGTCTTAGACCGAGAGAGCATTGTTTTTTAGTCACACCAATGCGCGTCAGTATCCTGTGATTAAGCCGACGTAGCTCAGTCGGTATGGTGCTTGATCTTGGACCGAGAGGGCTTTGTATTCTAGTAACAGCAATGCCCGTCAATATCTTATGACTTAGCCGGTGCAGCTCAGTCGGTAAGGTGCTTCGTCTTAGACAGAGAGACCATTGTATTCTAGTAACAGCAATGCCCGTCAGTATCCTCTGACTAGGCCGGTGCAGCTCAGTCGGAATGGTGCTTCGTAACACCAATGCGCGTCATTATTTTGTGATTACGCCGACGTAGCTCAGTCGGTATGGTGCTTGATCTTAGACCGAGAGGGCATTGTATTCTAGTACCAGCAATACCCGTCATAATCCTATGACTAAGCCGGTCCAGCTCAGTCGGTAAGGTGCTTCGTCTAAGACCGAGAGGGCTTTGTATTCTAGTCGCATGTATGCCCGTCAGTATTCTTCTTCTCAAATCAGACAGTTAAAACCGAGAGCCCGTGTGTGTAACGTAAAATTTCCCTAGTAATACATCAGACAGATTCTGTCACCATATAAGTGAATTAACCTTGATCTCTTATTATACAGTCACTTAACAGTGTAGTCTATACAGAAAAAAAAAAGAAGATGAGGCGAAATATGGTCGCCATGGGCAACCTATTAACATTCATTTACAAATATGCAGAATTTAAAGTTCCACGAAAGCTGCATAAGATATATATGTTAGGTTAAAATATTTGATATTTGAATAAAAATCGACGAAAGCTGCAAGCACATTTAACCAATGCGATTCGCTGAACATTAATCTTCATACACTTTCTGTCATGGATCTAAAAAATGTAGTCATTTTGATCTTAAAAAACTAGGTGATCTATTGTTACTTGATATTTATACATATTTGTATCAGACTAGAAATTTACCCAGTGGATTTTCATTACTCGAAAAGTATAAATAATTTTGAATAAATGTGATTTGATTGTTTCCGACTGGTATACCGTGGTTACACCGTTAGGAACCACCGTTTTTCCTGGTTCCGCAAGCGTCGTCAGGAAAACTCTATTTCCAATGGTATAACCATGGTATACCTGTCGGAAACAATCAGACACAGTACGTTTATCCCCATTCACTATAACACAAACATCGTTTTTTCTCTTGAAAATGACCCCAAATTCCTCGTTGCTAAAGGGGTGGAAAGCGCCATGTTAAAAATTCTTCCGAGAAAAGAATTGATATTTATTGCAGTTATATAAGAATTCTATTCATTTTCATATTCTCAAAATTTTATTAGATTATTAGTCACAAATTGATTCACACATTAGTAACTTGACATCACTACTACTACTACTACTACTACTACACAAGTACCCATCATTTAGTTTATGCTAAAATTTAATGAGATAAAAATTCATATATTCAGACTCTGTAGCATTTTAAACAAACAATGCTAGAAACAAATATGTGGCTTCCGAAAATATTAAAAATTGAAAAGATTATAAAATAAAAATCGATGAACGAACAACGTATGAATTCGATTTGATTCATAAACACTTTTATCTAGATATTTTGCAAGAGACATAACTATCGGAAGAGGATGAGGGTCTTGAACACACATCTCCAGACATGATATGTGTCATTGGGCCCTGACTGAGTGGACTAAAGCTCTGCACTTGAACTCGCTGAAAATACCCAGCTTTATTAATTCTGGGTTCGAATTTTCGTCAAGGCAAGTGGAAGGTTGACAGCGTCAGTTTTGAGTTTTCTGTAGTACATCGGGTTTCAGTCATAGCAGAATCCTGCCGAACGTCATATAGCTGAAATAGCATTTCTGAAACGGCGTTAAATCTAACAATCAAGAAACTCACGTAAAATACAATGACATTGTTTCTGTCTTTACATGCAAACAATACTTAAGTATCATTTCTTAGCTTGAATTTTATATAACTTTCAATTTGATTATTTTCAATAATTGGGAAATTACAGTATAAATCTGCATCTGTGTAACTACATGTATTAGGAATGTAACTCGATGGAAATGAAAGACTGGGCAGGAAAAGAGGAAGGTACATAGAAGTAATGAAAGGAACAATGGAGAATGGCGATGAAGGGAACAAGGGAAATTGGCGATGAAAATGAGATGGCAGGGGGATAGATTACATTTAGAAAGGGGAAAAAGGTTATTCAAGCGTCATAACAAATACTACCCTACCCTTTCACGCTTGTTTGTTCCTCATACACACAATCTTACAGTTTTGTAAAATAATGCCAAATCATAAAAAAGCACTTGTTTTTGTGCAGCTTTGATAAATATTCACTCTGAAAAATATTTTAATATCATCAACGAAAATATCCAACCCCAAAAACAGTTTAGGTCTAAATCGTTACACATTAGCAATAATGGGATTCCATAACATGAAACAATGAGGTATGTGAACATCTCACTGTAAGAAATCTGTATGCTGAATAAGCTTATTTCAGCGGATGGTCATCTTTAGTGTTATGTAGTAACACATTCATTATTAATTGTACATTTTGTGTAGACGTGATTATTCCGATCTTTAATTTACTTCGTTTCACCTCCTCCGGTGTGTGTATGGTGCCTCATGCCAGAGACATAGGATGAACGTGTCTATGGCTCTGCTCATGCTTGCCTATTTTGTACTTTGTGAAATAGAAATTTTAAACATATTTTTTTCCAATTTCATCCACTTCGATTTTGTCGGATTTTAAAAAATAATTAGATCTATATTCTGATTCTTTAACGAAAATGATTAAAAACCTTCTGTAGCACTTAGCTTAACGTTAAACCTTGTCTTTACTGGACTATAAAGTCGAGCGCATGTTATAGGACTGAAACTGACATGTGATACTGCCGTATTTCATGTTTAATTACTAATATGAGAGAGAATCAACATGTTATTAATATTTGCAAGATACGAAAATTTAGTTCCGATCGCATACCAACACTTTTTTTCATCTGAAAAGCTTATATTTCCCAAAACGAAATTTCTATTGTTAGGGAAAGATCCATGGGCCTTACTAGTTATCTGGCTGCGTTTACAGCTATTGCTATACAAAGATTTTAAAGGTACAATTTGTCGGCCCTACTTGCCGAAGTCTCTCTCAGGAGTAAGAAATATACAACTTCACACTCTTTCCAACCATGTATTCAGTCCTCTTCGGAAACCTACGCGTCCATTGCGCCACTTTGCGTTTCTCTTCAGAACATGGGTTTAGGCTATGTATTCAGTATTTCTTTACATTGCTCAGAAGCAGAGAAAAAGATTTCAAAGAATGACAGAAAGTTAAAGTGATAAATGAGCAATATGATAATTACTGCCACACGGAGGTACATGGCAAAAAGAAGCACAATTTCCAAAACTGATTCATGGCCGTAGGAACCGGAGTAGGGGCTGGCCCCTCCACTTTTTTGGGAGATCGTAATTGTTTCATACATGTACGTTGTTTTCTGATTCATTTACTGAATTTTTCATTAAATTATACTTAACATGTAATTGATTTGCAATCTGATAAGATATAATGCAGCAGTATGAATAAATTTGTTCTTTTCTTTCTGAACGTTAATAATACAAATTATTTTCATCATGCAAAGATGAAAAGTGTTCGGGCTCTGGAAAACATTTATTTCTGCAAACAGAGGCACAATTTCCCGTTCCTCTTACATTGGCGGATTTAGAGGTGGGGGTGCAACCCCCTTTTGGTCAGAAAATTTTACCAAAAAAGGTAATTTTTGACCATTTTCGTGCTGTAACTCTCCTTTCCAGACCGATTATACAAATTATTTGTCATGAGAGACTACAACCCCCTTTTCAAAAAATTCTAGATCCGCCTATGTCTTAGTGTCTCTGAGTGAAATTACAGGCCCTGAACACTGTTTATCCATGTTTGGGAGGTCGTAATGAGTTGATTATTAACTGTCAGCATTGGCGGATTTTGAGGGGGGATTGCAATTGAAAATTTTACGGAATAAAAGGTTATTTTCGGTCATTTTCAAGGCTGCAACCCCCTTTCAAAATTTCTAGATCCGCCTACGGTCAGTGTTTGGCTCTATGCGATTGAAGCAAGACTCCTTGGCACACAAATTGGTTTAAAACAGAGGTATCATATTGCAAATTGTGTTTTGAGTTTGGCCCTCCCCCATTTGAATTGCTTCCTACGGGCCTGTGATTATAGTGAAGTTGTAAAGGTACATTATCACTGTGAGTTCTCTATCACCTTAAAGATATAGTGAACCTGCTTCAGGGATTGAAACGGATCCCGGTTGTCAAGGATTTCACAATTTTTGTAGAGGGTGTTTTCGTCTTTGAATCATAAATGCTGCTTCTCTGTGCAAAGCATAAAAGTAGGAAATTTTCAGAAACAAAGTATCTTATCAGTTAAAGGTCATTTCCACTGCCCTTTTAGCTGATCTGTCCTGGTGTTCATGAGTTTCATGTTTTTTGTCAATGACTTATGTATTTTCTATCCATGTATTCAGTTTTCTGTCTATGCTTAGAAGCAGAGTAAATGACCATAGACCATATTCCGGTTTTGATAATTGCTGTCTTTTTGTCCGAGCTAATACATTTTGGCGTTGTTTTTCATACTGACGTCATAACGCATGACATAGATTCATTATAACGTCACAATGAAAAACAACGACAAAAGGTATTAGCTCGGACAAAATGTCGTCATTTATCAAAACCGGAATATGGTCTATTAAGGGTATATCTCATCCACAATTTTTTTTTCTCTAACGACATAATTTCCCCGTTTCGTAACTGTGACGTCAATATATTGACACCACCGCGGCAGAAAAGAATTAGTGCAGAAAAAATGTACTAATTTCTGAGAATATAAAACATCTACGAAAGGAATAAAAATGATAAGGAATGAATCTAAGCTAGTTTTCGATGGATGGAGGTATGAAAATGACGGAAAAGTTATGCATCATGCGCTACGCCCAATGATGCAGTTTTCCGTCCTTTTTTGTGGTATATCTCCATCCAACGCAAAAAAAAAAAAAAGAAAAAAAAAATAGATTCCTTCCTTTAGTCCTTTACAATTTTATTGAAATGTATGTGATTTGTTTTTATGTGTACATCATTAAAATGCACCCGAGCAAACGACAACGACAACTATATTTGACCCAAATCTCCGGCACTTAACTCTTGACCCGGTTATCACATTTCAGTAGATGATATCAAGTTCTTTCGATCCAGGTATAATGTTTAATTTTAAAATACACAACTATAGAGAGATAATGTCATGAATTCATTTTAACTGTTCTCTCTCCTTTCTGATCATTGATTAAATTCTCTTTACAATGTATGAAGGTTAAGAGAAGTTAAAACACTTACCCCCTCTATATGAGTAGAGTAATCACGTCATAAGGAACGAAACCCTGCCAAAGTGGTCATTACCTAACATTTTGCCATAGTATTCCCCTTGTATGCACACAGTTTGTCGCCATGATGTCCCACTACTCCCAGAGATGCTTCATCGGACAATTTGTCTATTAGTCTTCATGACTCAGTCGCTCATAACCTTGGCAAAAGTTATCCAGTGGTTAAATCACTTATAGCCAAAGTTTTGAGCGACTAGGTCCAGGATGAGATTAAAAGTGTTTTAACCGATAACGCACGACGAACGCAAACAATCGCAAAATTCGTCACTTCAGTGAAAATAAAACTTTGTTTGATTCAACAGACCGAAAACAAAAATCAAGATAAGAAAACAGATGACGTCTGACCAGACAAAAAAAAAAAAAAAAAAAAAAAAGGATAGACATTTCATAAAATAAATATTTCATTAAATTCTATATTTTCGGTATCGGTGCACTACAATGTTCTATGTTCCAAGGAAAAAAGATTTTTTATCTCGAACAACCTGATTTCGTAGAATAGGACTCCATGAAACGTGTATTTGTACCACGTTGATTATCACGAAACGTTCGACTGTCCATACTCTACATATTGTAGAAGTAACCGTCATCGTCATGACCTTTGACAGTCCATAGTCTACATGTTGTAGAGGTAACCGTCGACGTCATGACATATGACAGTCCATAGTCTACATGTTGTAGAGGTAACCGTAGTTGTCATGACGTTTAACAGGCCATAGCCTACATGTTATCGAGGTAAACGTTGTTGTCATGACGTTTGACAGTCATAGTCTACATTTTGTAAAGGTAATCGTTGTCGTCTTGACCTTTGACAGTCCATAGTCTACATGTTGTAAAGGTAACAGCCGTTGTCATGACGTATGACAGTCATAGTCTACATGTTGTAGAGGCAACCATCGTCGTCATGACATATGACAGTCCATGGTCTACATGTTGTAGAGGTAACCGTGGTAGTCATGACGTATGACAGTCTATAGTCTACATGTTGTAGAGGTAACCGCCGTTGTCATGACGTATGATAGTCCATAGTCTACATTTTGTAGAGGTAACCGTCGTCGTCATGACATATAACAGTCCATAGTCTACATGTTGTAGAGGTAACCGCCGTTGTCATGACGTATGACAGTCATAGTCTACATGTTGTAGAGGCAACCGTCGTCGTCATGACATATGACAGTCCATAGTCTACATGTTGTAGAGGTAATCGTGGTAGTCATGACGTATGACAGTCATAGTCTACATGTTGTAGAGGTAAACGTCGTCGTCATGACGTATGGCAGTCTATAGTCTACATTTTGTAGAGGTAACCGTGGTAGTCGTGACGTATGACAGTCCATAGTCTACATGTTGTAGAGGTAACCGCCATTGTCATGACGTATGACAGTCCATAGTCTACATGTTGTAGAGGTAACCGCCGTTTTCATGACGTATGACAGTCATAGTCTACATGTTGTAGAGGCAACCGTCGTCGTCATGACATATGACAGTCCATAGTCTACATGTTGTAGAGGTAACCGTGGTAGTCATGACGTATGACAGTCATAGTCTACATGTTGTAGAGTTAAACGTCGTCGTCATGACGTATGACAGTCTATAGTCTACATTTTGTAGAGGTAACCGTGGTAGTCATGACGTATGACAGTTCATAGTCTACATGTTGTAGAGGTAAACGTCGTCGTCATGACGTATGACAGTCTATAGTCTAAATGTTGTAGAGGTAGGCGTCATCCTTTCCCCTTTGTTATCAAAAATATTTAATGCTTTTTTACGGGCTTCATATTTTCCCGAAGCTTGGAAAAAGGCAAATGTTATTCCGGTTTTCAAAAAAGGAGATAAAACGCAGCTTTCAAATTACAGACCAATATCTTTATTGAGTTGTGTCGGTAAAGTGTTTGAAAGATGTCTTTTTAAACATTTGCATAATTATATTGTTTTCAATGACCTTATCACGCCTGCGCAATCAGGATTTACACTTAAAGATTCGGCCGTTTATCAACTAATCGAATTTTATGACACATTCACAAAAGCAATTGATAATGGTAAGGAAATACGTGTTGTATTTTGCGATATCAGTAAAGCTTTTGACTGAGTGTGGCATAAAGGTTTACTGTTCAAACTGAGACGGATGGGGATATGCGGAAATCTGCTGAAGTGGTTCCAGAGTTACCTCGGCCAACGTTTCCAAATAGTTGTAATTGATGGATCATCATCAGAGTATAGAAACGTTTTGGCCGGGGTACCTCAGGGGTCAATACTTGGTCCGATAATGTTTTTGATTTATATCAACGACATTATTGCTGATATACAATCCAATATAAAACTTTTCGCCGACGATACATCACTATATCTCATTGTTGATGACCCTTTGTCTGCTGCTGACCTCATGAACTCTGACCTCCATAAAATTCATTTATGGGCTGGTCAATGGCTTGTAAATTTCAATCCTCAGAAAACAGAGGAACGTTTGATATCTTGCAAAACATCTAATGTCTTTCATCTGGTCATATCCATGGACAATGTTAATGTCAGTCGAGTTGAATCGCTTGAACATCTCGGTGTTGTGATAAGTAAACATTCGATGTGGTATGAACATATCCATGAAATAACGTCAAAAGCATGGAAAAGAATTCACATCCTCCAATCACTTTAATTCCAACTCGACAGAAAATCCCTGCAATCACTATTTTTCCTTCATTAGACCTATTTTGGAATATGCGGATATCATTTGGGATAATTGTTGCCTGTATGAAAAAGAAATTGTCGAAAAAAATCCAAATTGAAGCAGCCAGAACTGTAACGGGGACAACAGAGTCATGTTCAAAAGCTAAACTACTAGCCGACCTCGGATGGGAGACATTAGAAAATAGACGGTACAAACACCGCTTAATATATTATTACAAAATGGTGAATGGTATTGCTCCATAGTAATTGTGTAACTTGGTGCCACAGCGAGTTCATTAGGTCAGCAGCAGAACCTTGCACAATGACTTCGACTTTTATATACCCAGGTCAAATACATCATTATATAGCGGTTCCTTTGTCTCGCAAACTGCAAGAGATTGAAATTACTTAACAACAAATATTAAATCATGCAACTCCCTCTTATCGTTTAAACATATGTTGAATTCTGATATAGCACAACCCCCAAAATACTTCAATTACTGCAAAAGGAAGCTACAAGTCCTACATAGTCGCCTTCGTTTGAAATGTAGTTCCCTTTATGCCGATCTATACTAGAACCATGTTCCATGTGTCGACACTTGTAGTTGTGGATCAAGAAAAGATGCACAGCATTACCTTTTACAATGCCAAAACTACAATCATATAAGAAATACAACCATACATACAATTACTGTTGCATTTGATATTGAAATTCTTCTTAATGGTTGTCGTATGTACAGCGACGAAGTCAACGAAGATATATTTCGTAAAGCACATGACTTTATTGAAAGAAGCAACAGGTTTTCATGATTTAGCTCACCGTTATTTTCACCACTCTATCCCTGTATTACAATTTATATTTCTCTTTATTTGTGCATACATGTACACGTTGTATTGGTTTATATATTTATAAAATACTGTTTTTCGGTCATCATTATAAGTGATTTAACTTAGTTAAAAAGGAAATGACTTTATATAAGATATTTTTCTTGTTGTCAAATCCTTTACTTTTATATATAATTGTCAATTGATCTGATGTATATATTTCGAATAAATACTGTTTAAACCAACCGTCATCCTCATGACATTTGACAGTCCATAGTCTACATGTTGTAGTGATAGCCGTTGTCGTCAAGATATATGACAGTCCATAGTCTACATGTTGTAGAGGTAACCGTCGTCGTGATGTTTGACAGTCCAAAGTCTACATGTTGTAGAGGTAACCGTCGTCATGAAGTTTGACAGCCCATAGTCTACATGTTGTAGAGGTAACAGTCGCCATAAAGTTTGACAGTCCATAGTCTACATGTTGTAGAGGAAACCTTCGTCGTCTTGACGTTTGACAGTCCATAGTCTGCATGTTGTACAGATAACCGTCATCGTCATAACGTATGACATTCCATAGTCTACAGAGGTAACCGTCGTCGTCATGACATATGTACAGTCCATAGTCTACATGTTGTAGAGGTAGCCGTTGTAGTCATGACGTATGACAATCTATAGTCTACTTGTTGTTGAGGTAAACATCGTCGTCATGACGTTTGACAGTCCATAGTCTACATGTTGTATAGTAACCGTCATCCTCATGACCTTTGGCAGTCCATAGTCTACATGTTGTAGAGGTAACCAACATCGTCATGACATATGACAGTCCATAGTCTACACGTTGTAGAGATAGCCGTCGTCGTCATGACATATGACAGTCCATAGTCTACATATTGTAGAGGTAACCGTCGTCGTCATGACGCTTGACAGTCCATAGTCTACATGTTGTAGAGGTAACCATCATCTTCATGATATATGTACAGTCCATAGTCTACATGTTGTAGAAGTAACCGTCGTCGTCATGACGTTTGACAGTCCATAGTCTACATGTTGTAGAGATAACCGTCGTTGTCATGACATATGACATTCCATAGTCTACATATTGTAGAGGTAACCATCATCGTCATGATATATGACAGTCCATAGTCTACATTTTGTAGAGAAAGCCGTCGTCGTCATGACATATGACAGTCCATAGTCTACATGTTTTAGAGGTAACCATCATCGTCATGATATATGTACAGTCCATAGTCTACATTTTGTAGAAGTAACCGTCGTCGTCATGATGTTTGACAGTCCATAGTCTACATGTTGTAGAGGTAACCGTCGTCGTCATGACGCTTGACAGTCCATAGTCTACATATTGTAGAGGTAACCGTCATCGTCATGACGTGTGACAGTCCATAGTCTATATCCTGTAGAGGTAACCGTCGTCGTCATGACGTTTGACAGTCCATAGTCTACATATTGTAGATGTAACCATCATCGTCATGACCTTTGACAGTCCAAAGTGTACATGTTGTATAGTAACCGTCATCCTCATGACCTTTGGCAGTCCATAGTCTACATGTTGTAGAGGTAACCGTCGACGTCATGACATATGACAGTCCATAGTCTACGTGTTGTAGAGATAACCGTCGTTGCCATGACATATGACATTCCATAGTCTACATATTGTAGAGGTAACCATCATCGTCATGATATATGACAGCCCATATTCTACATTTTGTAGAGATAGCCGTCGTCGTCATGACATATGACAGTCCATAGTCTACATGTTTTAGAGGTAACCATCATCGTCAAGATATATGTACAGTCCATAGTCTACATTTTGTAGAAGTAACCGTCGTCGTCATGACGCTTGACAGTCCATAGTCTACATGTTGTAGAGGTAACCGTCATCGTCATGACGTGTGACAGTCCATAGTCTATATATTGTAGACGTAACCGTCATCGCCATGACGTTTGACAGTCCATAGTCTACATATTGTAGATGTAACCATCATCGTCATGACCTTTGACAGTCCAAAGTGTACATGTTGTATAGTAACCGTCAACCTCATGACCTTTGGCAGTCCATAGTCTACATGTTGTAGAGGTAACCGTCGAGCCACATGACGCTTGACAGTCCATTGTCTGCTTGCTGTAGAGGTAACCATCATCGTCATGATATATGTACAGTCCATAGTCTACATATTGTAGAGATAGTCGTCGTCGACATGACATATGACAGTCCATAGTCTACATGTTGTAGAGGTAACCGTCGTCGTCATGACGCTTGACAGTCCATTGTCTACTTGCTGTAGAGGTAACCATCATCGTCATGATATATGTACAGTCCACAGTCTGCATGTTGTAGAGATAACCGTCGTCGTCATGACATATGACGGTGCATAGTCTACATGTTGTAGAGGTAACCATCATCGTCATAATATATGTACATTCCATAGTCTACATGTTGTAGAAGTAACCATCGTCGTCATGACGTTTGACAGTCTATAGTCTACATGTTGTAGAGGTAACCGTCGTCGTCATGCTATATGATGGTCCATAGTCTACATGTTTTAGAGGTAACCATCATCGTCATGATATATGTACAGTCCATAGTCTACATGTTGTAGAAATAACCGTCTTCGTCATGACATTTTACAGTCCATAGTCTACATGTTGTAGAGATAACCGTCGTTGTCATGACATATGACATTCCATAGTCTACATATTGAAGAGGTAACAATCATCGTCATGATATATGACAGCCCATAGTCTACGTGTTGTAGAGATAGCCGTCGTCGTCATGACATATGACAGTCCATAGTCTACATGTTGTAGAGGTAACTATCATCGTCATGATATATGTACAGTCCATAGTCTACATTTTGTAGAGGTAACCGTCGTCGTCATGATGTTTGACAGTCCATAGTCTATATGTTGTAGAGGTAACCGTCGTCGTCATGACGCTTTACAGTCCATAGTCTACATGTTGTAGAGGTAACCATCATCGTCATGACATATGACAGTCCATAGTCTACATGTTGTAGAGGTAACCATCTACGTCATGACATATGACAGTCCATAGTCTACATGTTGTAAAGATAACCGTCGTCGTCATGACATATGACGGTGCATAGTCTACAGGTTGTAGAGGTAACCATCATCGTCATAATATATGTACAGTCCATAGTCTACATGTTGTAGAAGTAACCGTCGTCGTCATGGCGTTTGACAGTCCATAGTCTACATATTGTAGAGGTAACAATCATCGTCATGATATATGACAGCCCATAGTCTAAGTGTTGTAGAGATAGCCGTCGTCGTCATGACATATGACAGTCCATAGTCTACATGTTGTAGAGGTAACCATCATCGTCATGATATATGTACAGTCCATAGTCTACATTTTGTAAAAGTAACCGTCGTCGTCATGATGTTTAACAGTCCATAGTCTACATGTTGTAGAGGTAAACGTCGTCATCGTCATGACGTGTGACAGTCTATAGTCTATATGTTGTAGAGGTAACCGTCGTCGTCATGACGTATGACAGTCATATCTACATGTTGTAGAGGTAACCATCATCGTCATGATATATGTGCAGTCTATAGTCTACATGTTGTAGAGGTAACCGTCGTCGTCATGACGTTTGACAGTCTATAGTCTACATTTTATAGAGGTAACCATCATCGTCATGACGTTTGACAGTCCATAGTCTACATGTTGTAGAGGTAACCGTCGTTGTCATGACGCTTGACAGTCCATAGTCTACATGTTGTAGAGGTAAACGTCATCGTCATGACGTGTGACAGTCTATAGTCTATATGTTGTAGAGGTAACCGTCGTCGTCATGACGTATGACAGTCATATCTACATGTTGTAGAGGTAACCATCATCGTCATGATATATGTACAGTCAATAGTCTACATATTGTAGAGGTAACAATCATCGTCATGATATATGACAGCCCATAGTCTAAGTGTTGTAGAGATAGCCGTCGTCGTCATGACATATGACAGTCCATAGTCTACATGTTGTAGAGGTAACCATCATCGTCATGATATATGTACAGTCCATAGTCTACATTTTGTAAAAGTAACCGTCGTCGTCATGATGTTTAACAGTCCATAGTCTACATGTTGTAGAGGTAAACGTCGTCATCGTCATGACGTGTGACAGTCTATAGTCTATATGTTGTAGAGGTAACCGTCGTCGTCATGACGTATGGCAGTCATATCTACATGTTGTAGAGGTAACCATCGTCGTCATGATATATGTGCAGTCTATAGTCTACATGTTGTAGAGGTAACCGTCGTCGTCATGACGTTTGACAGTCTATAGTCTACATTTTATAGAGGTAACCATCATCGTCATGACGTTTGACAGTCCATAGTCTACATGTTGTAGAGGTAACCGTCGTTGTCATGACGCTTGACAGTCCATAGTCTACATGTTGTAGAGGTAAACGTCATCGTCATGACGTGTGACAGTCTATAGTCTATATGTTGTAGAGGTAACCGTCGTCGTCATGACGTATGACAGTCATATCTACATGTTGTAGAGGTAACCATCATCGTCATGATATATGTACAGTCAATAGTCTACATATTGTAGAGGTAACAATCATCGTCATGATATATGACAGCCCATAGTCTAAGTGTTGTAGAGATAGCCGTCGTCGTCATGACATATGACAGTCCATAGTCTACATGTTGTAGAGGTAACCATCATCGTCATGATATATGTACAGTCCATAGTCTACATTTTTGTAAAAGTAACCGTCGTCGTCATGATGTTTAACAGTCCATAGTCTACATGTTGTAGAGGTAAACGTCATTGTCATGACGTGTGACAGTCTATAGTGTATATGTTGTAGAGGTAACCGTCGTCGTCATGACGTATGACAGTCATATCTACATGTTGTAGAGGTAGCCATCATCGTCATGATATATGTGCAGTCTATAGTCTACATGTTGTAGAGGTAACCGTCGTCGTCATGACGTTTGACAGTCTATAGTCTACATTTTATAGAGGTAACCATCATCGTCATGACGTTTGACAGTCCATAGTCTACATGTTGTAGAGGTAACCGTCGTTGTCATGACGCTTGACAGTCCATAGTCTACATGTTGTAGAGGTAAACGTCATCGTCATGACGTGTGACAGTCTATAGTCTATATGTTGTAGAGGTAACCGTCGTCGTCATGACGTATGACAGTCATATCTACATGTTGTAGAGGTAACTATCATCGTCATGATATATGTACAGTCAATAGTCTACATGTTGTAGAGGTAACCGTCGTCGTCATGAAGTTTGACAGTCTATAGTCTACATGTTGTAGAGGTAACCATCATCGTCATGACGTTTGACAGTCCATAGTCTACATGTTGTAGAGGTAACCGTCGTTGTCATGACGCTTGACAGTCCATAGTCTACATGTTGTAGAGGTAACCGTCGTCGTCATGACGTGTGACAGTCCATAGTCTACATGTTGTAGAGGTAACCGTCGTCGTCATGACGTGTGACAGTCTATAGTCTACATGTTGTAGAGGTAACTATCATCGTCATGACGTTTGACAGTCCATAGTCTACATGTTGTAGAGGTAACCGTCGTCGTCATGACGTGTGACAGTCTATAGTCTACATGTTGTAGAGGTAACTATCATCGTCATGACGTTTGACAGTCCATAGTCTACATGTTGTAGAGGTAACCGTCGTCGTCATGACGTGTGACAGTCTATAGTCTACATGTTGTAGAGGTAACTATCATCGTCATGACGAATGTGATTACATATTCGGTTTGCTTAAAGTAGGTATTGTCATATAGTGTACGACAGTATAGTGTAATGTATAATGAGAAGTACGCAAGTACAAAATTTACGTAAACTACAGTATGGTGCCTGTATTGCTTTGAGTCGTTCGTCTCTACATTACGCTTCGGTTTACCATATGCAGGGTATTTTATTATATTGCATCACCAATAAATTTTGAATTTTCATTTGAATACATTAGAGATGCAACCCCCCCCCCCCCCCCCCAATCCCCTTCCCCCTGTTAATTAGTAAACATTGGTTTCCTACACCATCACTTTTACGTATGCCGGAAACCATTGCATATCAATCTTCAATTATCTTTCCTAATGCCCAACCCCCACCCTTCCACCCATTTCTATACTTCCTTTCTCCTTCTCTCCTTCTCCTTATATCTTATCCTTTCCGCACTTCCATTGATAGAATATTCTGCATGTAATTGCAGTATACAATGTATTACCTGTATATTTATGGTAAATAAATGAATGTATCTGAAATATTGGAAATGAATATACATTTGGTTCCATTATGTGAGTTTAGTCTGCCTCTTTCACCATATTGCGTTTTTATTGTTGCACCAGTGACAAACGAATACACTTTTGTATATAACATTATTGTTAGATTTTTTTCTCCTTGCAGTGTAGAAGTTTAAAATGTTTCCCGCGGAGGATTCATACCATGCGGCAGTGACAGATTTTATCCTATGTTACTGCATATAAAATTCATTTGTGTCTTCTGTCACCTGTTACTTTCATATCTACATTCTGCATGTAAGACAGAGCTCGCGGGTAAATCCAATGCCGGTACTATGTGAGTGCCATGGTCACTATGCACCAATTACTGTCGTATTTTTTTCTTAGTCAACAATTACTTCATGTCAAATCTTAATACTTGATATTTAGATACATTGGCTCAATTTCTACAAAAATATAATGAGATATACGTAAACATAATTGCAATGTATACGTATTTCGACAACTAAAGTCTTTTCAAAAAGATATTACTCAGCCTTTTACTAGTACATTTGTACTTTTAAGTATTGTACATTTGAAGGTTGCACACATCATACTTATAAATTTCCACCACACGTCTTAATGAACTAGTGAACTTAATGAACTTATAAGTTTTTAAATTAATTAGATGAATATATTTACTTTGCATGCAGTTTTTCATATACACTCGGGATCATTTTACCATAATATGACAATTGCATAACTTAAGTATTTTGTAACTAAATTTGACGCTATAACAAATGAAAGATTTCTAGGAAGGAACACGTGTCGCCTCTTATCGGTTTCCCAGGAAGGAACACGTGTCGCCTGTTATCGGTTTCCCAGGAAGGACCACGTGTCGCCTGTTATCGGTTTTCCAGGAAGGACCACGTGTCGCCTGTTATCGGTTTTCCAGGAAGGACCACGTGTCGCCTCTTATCTGTTTTCCAGGAAGGACCACGTGTCGCTTGTTATCGGTTTTCCAGGAAGGACCACGTGTCGCTTGTTATCGGTTTTCCAGGAAGGACCACGTGTCGCTTGTTATCGGTTTTCCAGGAAGGACCACGTGTCGCCTGTTATCGGTTTTCCAGGAAGGACCACGTGTCGCTTGTTATCGGTTTTTCAGGAAGGAACACGTGTCGCCTGTTATCGGTTTCCAAGGAAGGACCACGTGTCGCCTGTTATCGGTTTTCCAGGAAGGACAACGTGTCGCCTGTTATCTGTTTTCCAGGAAGGACCACGTGTCGCCTGTTATCGGTTTTCCAGGAAGGACCACGTGTCGCCTGTTATCTGTTTTCCAGGAGGGACCACGTGTCGCCTGTTATCGGTTTTCCAGGAAGGACCACGTGTCGCCTGTTATCGGTTTCCCAGGAGGGACCACGTGTCGCCTGTTATCGGTTTCCCAGGAAGGACCACGTGTCGCCTGTTATCTGTTTTCCAGGAAGGACCACGTGTCGCCTGTTATCGGTTTTCCAGGAAGGACCACGTGTCGCCTGTTATCTGTTTTCCAGGAAGGACCACGTGTCGCTTGTTATCGGTTTCCCAGGAAGGACCACGTGTCGCCTGTTATCGGTTTCCCAGGAGGGACCACGTGTCGCCTGTTATCGGTTTCCCAGGAGGGACCACGTGTCGCCTGTTATCGGTTTTCCAGGAAGGACCACGTGTCGCCTGTTATCGGTTTCCCAGGAGGGACCACGTGTCGCCGGTTATCGGTTTCCCAGGAGGGACCACGTGTCGCCTGTTATCGGTTTCCCAGGAAGGACCACGTGTCGCCTGTTATCGGTTTCCCAGGAGGGACCACGTGTCGCCTGTTATCGGTTTTCCAGGAGGGACCACGTGTCGCCTGTTATCGGTTTCCCAGGTTTCCCAGGAGGGACCACGTGTCGCCTGTTATCGGTTTCCCAGGAGGGACCACGTGTCGCCTGTTATCGGTTTTCCAGGAAGGACCACGTGTCGCCTGTTATCGGTTTCCCAGGAGGGACCACGTGTCGATTGTTATCGGTTTTTCAAAACTGTGACTCTTATCGGACAGACGTACCGGACATAGTGAATACCAAAAATCTCGTCGGTTCTACGGCAACACCCTCACCCCCGACACACACACACAAACACAAATACCGCAGAAAAAAAGGAACCAAGAAATTGACTTTTAAATAAATATCATTAGTTTTTCTTTTTTTCAACAGCAATCGCACCCTTTGTTATTGCACATTTTTGTATCAAATACTCTCGGACTCTTTTACTTTCATTCTCAATATCTGTTTCCTGTAGTGGAGTAATATTCCCATTTCCACCTGGGATGTGATTGCGCTGAAGATCATAAAGGTCATTCCTAGGGAAGTGAAGTGATCCGTTTTCATTTCTGATATCAGTATTATCTGTTTGGCAGAACCAGACATCCGGTGGGGGAGGGAGATTACCAATGTCTAGGTCTTCCACTCCTCCTACTGCTCCAGGTAGTTGTACTCCTGATGTAATATCATTACTAGGTAGTTGTACTCCTGATGTAATATCATTACTAGGTAGTTGTAGTCCTGATGTAATATCATTACTAGGTAGTTTCACACAGCTATATCGTATCCCTGTGGTAGAACTACCTTGGTCCTTATTTTCTTCTTTAATATTAAATTTTCCTTTAGATGATCGAAAAACACTTTTGATACCTTGTCTTAAACTGCTAATAGCGGCTGACTTACGCCGCTTCATTACTTTATACATATCGTCGTTCTTTTTGGAATTCACGGCATTGAACCATTTTTTCTTTCTTAGGTAGTCTTTGGGTTTACCTTTGTTCCATTCCTCCACAGTTTTCTTAAGAAGAGAAGTCGACCCATTTGTTAAAGGGATTGTCTTTTCAGGACGAGAAAGTGTGTTGTACTTAGAACAAGCACCTTCGTCGTAACTGTTCTCATCGCCACCGTACATTGTACCATTGTTTCCCGCTGGAATGTCAGGTGAGGCACTTCTTGGTGGATATTGTGAAAGTGGTTTATCGTCAGAAGATAAAATTTCACTTTGATCTATATAATTATAAATGGGAGGCGGATTGCTAGATAAGACAGTGTTCATATCATCGTTGGAAGCTTGAACTCCTTGGGTAGCTGCCTGGCTTGGTTGTTGATTGCGTAATGTGGATAACATGTCTAGAAACTCTGAATAAATAGAGACGAGAAACTGCATTTATTACAAAAAACATATAATCAGTATGTTAATGTGCACATTTTTGGTTATTTCCTATTTCTTACTGAGTATTACGATATAGAAAAAATATGACGAAATTGTTATCTCAAAAGCAAATATAACTATTGTCCTTTTCTAACTTTAATTTTTTGTAATTTAAAAGTCAAGTGCTCACTTTAAATTACAAAAATTTAAAGTTAGAAAAGGACACTATTATAAAATTCTAGTATACGTGTAGTATCAATATCGAAGAAGTACCAAACCGTTAATCATTCTCAAAGTCCAAGGACAGATACAAAATCGTGTAAGTTTCAAAAGGGAACTGTTGTGAACCCCGAAATATTGAAAAATTCCGAGATGAGACCAGTATCTAATTCAAACTTTGGATTTATTTTTGAGCTAATTTGATTTCATCCAAATATAAATTCATACACTATGTACCATTTACATTATCTTATTTTACATTATACGAGGTAAGAGAATTGCACTCATTATAGTAAGGTATCAAGCGTGAGCAAAGAAACAAAGATTAAACTTGCATAGAACACAATAAGGACTAGGGACGGTACATAGATATACATAATTATCTACATTTCTTTGTTAAGAAAAACCATTGTCTCCATTTACGGGTGTTCTGAAGGACATTACGTAATGTCGTATAATACATAACAATTACTGTCCGCGCCACTCACTTTGTAAACCGAAAAATCTAGATTTTTACTTATTTATCTTTAAAATAGTTTTACAAAATTAATATCAATCGACATATCTTGTTTAGTCGTAACTTTTTGTGTAAGTTATATGTTTCTACGAAGAAGCATTCGTATTTTATAGGGAAAAATGATTTTAGATAGGGCGTTTTCTATGTTAGTTTTGACGTGACGTCGCCGATGTTTAACATTGAGTCTATGGGAAACTTGGCGACGTTACGTCAAAATTTAGCATGGAAATCGCCCTATCTAAAATTGATTTTTCTATAAAATATGAACGCTTCTTCATACAAACATATAGCATACACCAAAAGTTACGACTAAACAAGATCTATCGAATGGTTTTGCCTTTTTGAAATTATTTTGAAGATGAATAACTGAAAATCCAGATTTTCCTGTTTCCAGAGTGAGTGGCGCGGACAGTAATCTGAAATCTGAATATCGAACGACTGTTTATGGCAAATGATTACGGAAACTGTAAAGCTTCCATAATAGTATTACGATATAATAAATTATTTGACAGTTTTTTGAAACGAAACTCTGTCTCTAGATGTGTCTTGGTCATTTCCTGTAAGTGCACGTTGGTGATAAGTTTTCTTTACATGTTCGGCTTTGAACATCAAGAAAGGAACGAACGCGGATCTGGTGCTCTAAAGTACTGTTGGTATATATGCTATGATAATGTATCATTTTATCTCGTAATTGAAGTAAGATATAAATAGGCACTCTTCCCAACTTCCGGAATCCCAGCTATTTAAAAGAATCGAAATCTCGCGAGATCGAGATTTCAATTCTTCCTATAGCTAAGTTGACAACACACGGATTTTCAAACTCGGAATTTACATCCAACGGCATCGAAGAAATTTGTAATTACTTCTTCGTTTATAGACATTGGGAAATATGTCAGAGTCACCTGTCAATATTATGGCAGAATGTAGTGGCCCGGAGGGCAGTGACAATTACAAAGCGATGAAAGATTTCGCGAGCGATGGCCCGGAGGGCACTTTATCAGAATTCCTCAGGGATTATAAAATCCCTAAGAGATCTACGAAGTCTGATTCAGATACTGATCCATACGAGGAAAGTGAAAATGAATTATCACCAGACAAGCATAACGAGGAGGCAGTGATCTCTAAGTCTCACAGGGATAGCGATCAATCCTCAGAAGACGAGGTATGACCAGATTTGACCCACCCGGAGAAACAAAAGATTTCTCTCTGGACCGCAGCAAGGACAAATATGCGCGGAAATATTTTTCAGACATTTAATTGAAGACGTAATGGCGTCTCAAGTGCTGAAAAGCTCACCTGTACCAGTGAACACTTTCTTGTGCCCCCAAAGGCAGATGATTGCATTGAAGATATGGTCAACGACCACAACTCCATGCAGTTCCTGAAGCTACAAGACAAAAGTATGATTCATATTCAGAAGAAGATATCGCAGGTGATGGGCCCATTGACCAGGCTCTGGAACGAAGTTGATTCCACCGATTTCAGTCTCTATAGACATGTTGGAGGTAAAGGAGCTAATGGAGAAATGTATCTTGCTACTTGGACAATCTAATGCGGCTTGTCTGTATGAAAGACGCTTGAATTATCTAGCTAACATCATGAAAAGCGCTAAGCAGGCGCAAATCACGCTCAGGGAAAATGAATCGTGGAATGCGAAAAACTGTTTGGGACTTTTTTCTACAAAGTCATGGACAGGAAAACAAAAAGTCGAAAAAGGGCCAGAAAGCTGTCAAGGGACATGTGCTCGGCGACGAGGGAGACACCTGCAAAACGGTCCTTTCGCCAGGGACCCCCCGGGACCAAAGCCACTACCTCGATGGGTCGCTCAACAATGTCACCAAAAAGAACGAATGGTCCAAAAGCAAAGGACGACTTGGCTTCTCCAAAGCAAACAGGTATGAAAACGAAAGTACATGTAGATCAATTAGATCAAAGTATTTCGAACCAGAAAAAGGTAGGAATTCTACAAATAGTAGCAATTCAACAGGAGATAATGTAAATGGAGCATTGCAATCTCCATCAATCTATTCTCGATCTAAATTTATTAGATATGGAGTAAAACCTAATATCGTGCCGTTACCGAATTTCGATAGTTACCTTGAATTCGATAGGTCAGTATTTTTATCTGTGTAGCGTCAGAAGTGACGTCATTACTTAAGATATTTTCAGCAAAAGTAGCTTCCTTGACGATCGAGCATTTTCCAGCTCAATCTGCTCAACAATGCCAATTCGAGAGGTATGCATGCTTATTTTACTTATCTTATGGCTAATGGCGGCCATTTCAGCTATTACTTTTTTTTTATCAAGTTCAAACCATTGATAAATAAGATACATTAATCAAGAAACCTATCTGTTATCGTCTGATGCAAGTGTAAACTTCCGGTTTTGAAATGGCATGACCCAGGATACGACGTCACACGCTGGAAAAATTTTTCTATGTAAAGTAGTTAGGATCATTCATAAGAAAATTTGCAAATAAATAGAAATATGATTGAAAGAGATTTTAGGTATTTTTGGACTAAAATGATGCAATCTAGTGTACATATTCAGAGACTTAATAAATTTTGTCCATATGTATTTCAGATATTGTCTATCAAACGAGGAGAGTACAAGAATTACTCGACTGAGGCTCTAGACAATGCTTACTTGGCTGTTAAAGAAGAAGGAATGAGGAGTGTCCATGGTGTACCACTCACTACCTTGCGGGACAGAGTTGATGGGCGAATCGATATTGATACTGTATCAAGTGGTGCTCCATCCTTGTTCACCCAAGAAGAAGAAGCTTTTATTGTTGAACATGTCAAGTCTATGGCAGAGATGGGGTATGGCTACACCAGGGCTGAAGTAATAAATCTGGTTAGTGACTACGGTATTGACCTTGGTTTGAGGGATATGAAAAAACCTTTGACCACAAAGTGCTATTACAACTTTATAAAGAGATGGCCTGAACTACGCAATGTAAAACTCTTTGGTTGATCACAATTACAGGCTAAAGCAGCTTCTCCAGAGTGTATTAACAATTACTTTGCAGAACTTGATAAGATTTTGACAAAGTATGACCTGAAAGACAGCCTGAGTATGATATATAATGTTGACAAAAAGGCATTATGACTGGTGGATCCACCCCCCCCCCCCCCTAACATTGTAGCAGGGAAGGGGAAAGTTGCTCAGGTGGTGACCTCCGAGAGATCTCAAAATGTGACTGTCCTTGGCTGTAGAAATGCGATGGGAACAGCAATTCCACCTTTCTTGGTATTTCCTGGGAAAAGAATGATTCCGTCTTTTTTGGAAGGTGCTACTCCTGGTTGTGATGGAACTGTCAGTGATACTGGCTATTCAGACACGGAAATATTTTCACATGTCAAGAATCATTTCCTCAAGTATGTCCAGTCCAGAAGCGAAAGTCATCCCTTGTTACTTCTTTATGATGGGCACAGAAGCCACATAGGTTTGTCCCTTATCCAGTGGGCTCGAGAAAATAACATCATACTGTTTGTGTTACCACCACATACCAGCCATATATTGCAACCCCTGGATGTAGGATGTTTCGGTCCGTTTGAAACCATTTACCAACAAGAGGCTCACAAATTTATGCGGAAAACTACAGGAAGATCAATCACTAGATATGATGTATGTGCTCTTGCTTGCAAAGTGTATGACCATGCTCCCAGTCCTGGAAATCTACGATCAGTTTTCAAAAAATCTGGTGTACATCCTTTCCATCCTAATGAAATTTCTATTGATGCCATAGCACATTCCCTTGTTTATAAAGGGCAGCAGATAATCCACGACAGTGAAAAGTCACAACCAGAAAAGCAGGACACATTATTAGATGAACAAGGCACCAACAAAGACAACTGCCATTAAGATTTTTTCAATAAACGTGGTGGAGAAGTGATAAAAGCTGCAAATATTGCTAAAAAGCCCAGACGTAATATAAGTTCAGTTGTTGGAGGAAAAGCTGTCACAGAGGATGATACATTTGAAAAAATTAAGGTTTTTAAAGAGCAACAGTCAAAAGTGTCCAAGGGAAAAGGAAAGGAGAACAAATCGGTGAAACCGAAACCCAAAAATCTTACCACCAACCTAATCCAGGAACCAGGAACTTCAGGAATTTTAAATGACGTCGAAAGTGATGACTCTATGGAAATAAGGGAAGAGGAAAAGTGCTGCAAGTGCAATTTGTTTGAACCGAAACTACTAAGGCATAATGCTTATGTTGAATTGGTAAAGTGGGCACCGTGTGACAGATGTCCACATTGGGTACATTTGAAATATTGTTCATCAAAAACAGTTGTAAAGAGGGGAGAAGAGTTTGTTTGCTGTCATTGTTAAATCTTTTGAAAATTGCTGCACTTATCTAAATAATTATTTGTTATCAATATACAAAATAATAAAAAACAGTATCGTAATTATTATTTATTTTCGTTTGTTCATATTTGATTCTTATTTTGATCGTCTTGGTCCTTCAGCGACTCCATACATGACCATAGACTACAGTTTCCTCCCTTGTTTCATGTACCACGCACATAGTCCCCCCCCCCCCCAAAAAAAAAATTAATGTTTGCATCTTTTTCGATTTATTTACCAGTGTTGTCATGGTATTTATAGTGATTTAAACATGCGTTCTGGTAGAAAAGAGTTTGAAAAAAATTATAAAAATGATATTAAAGCTTTTTGGTGCATTCCTGAGTATGCCATGATGCTGAAATGTTGTCGCATGAATACACTACTTCAAGACTTAAGAGTGAGGTCATAGGGGTCAAGATGTGTATTGATAGATATTTGGAGTTTGGCATATGCAATTTTTTTCTGCAGATCATAAAATGACAGCTCTTATGTAGTAGAACAACATACATAAATTTCAGAAAAAAAAATAAGCCGTGGGATTTTTGCAATGATTTTGTTAGTTTACAAAGGAAACAACAGGAAAAAAAAACTGTAGTCTATGGTCACATGTTCCTATCGAAATTAGGTAACGTCACTTCCGGAAAGGTATGTAATGGCTGTCCCCATTTCAAATAAGGTCAGTAGGTGAAACGAACGGAATTCCCCGAAATAAAGCCATGATTTCTTTTCAAACACAACAACAACACATTTATGTATCATTTCTTTGTCAACAGTATATGTAATTTTGAAACGGCAAGCAGTACAAAGATTAAGCTATCGAAATTCAGTAACACCAGGATACCTTCAGACGGGAGGCTAAAACATTTATCACTAAATTGGGAAAAGATCATATCAGATCAAAATGTTCTCGAAACCATCAGAGGTTACAAAATAAATTTCATTCAGACTCCTTTACAAGAGTCTCCCTCGGTATTCAACCTGTCCGTCAAGGACACGGAAATTTTAGACTCGGAAATAAACGAAATGATATTCAAGAGGGCGATAGAGATTGCAACTCCATGTCCAGATCAATATTTGAGTACTTTATTTGTCCGTCAGAAAAAAAAAGACTGGGGTATGAGACCAATTTTCAATCTGAAAAACTGAACAAATGCATAGCATACGAACATTTCAAGATAGAGGGGTTTCATATGGTAAAGCGCCTTTTGAAACCAGGGGACTTCATAATAAAAGTAGACCTGAAGGATCTTCTGCATCCCAATACATAACACCCAGAGGAAATTCCTACGATGGGGGAACAAGGTCATGCAGCATCGGAGCTTACCATTTGGCCTAGCGTCATGTCCAAGGTCCTTAACGAAAATCACGAAGCACACAAGAAATAATTTGGTGCAAACACCAAAGTGTGGGCCGGAATGGGATGATGATAAAACTGCAAAGAATTAAAAAAAAAAAAACAAAAACAAAAACAAAATAACGTTTTAAAATTTCCAGTATCACTTCCTTTTCAGCTATAATAGTTTATAAAATTGATTCATTTAGCAAATTAAGTACATAAGGCAATAGCAAGTGTATTAGACGTACGGATTAGCCTGCATTTAGTATGGAAATGTACTTTTAAAATTACTAGCCATATCATCTACCATTTGTTTTAAGCCGATGGTCTCAGTGGATGAGGTGACCGAAAGGTCCCCGGTTCGTCTCCCGCCGTGTGCACATCGGTGAAACCGAGGTGCCGTGTCACGGTAGCCGTGGCACGTAAAAGATCCCCCACTTCTTCGGGAGGGTCCGTTACGTGAAATAATCGTGGAGTGACGTGAAACAATAATTAAGCAATCAATCTACTATTTATTTTTAACAACAAAACTTAACCAATCTATAAGCAACTGGCTGTTTGCTGGGGTAACAAACCTTTACTTGTTAAACTTGTGGTAATGGTGTGGCCGTGCTGGTAATCTTACTATTCTCAAGTTTTAATTTATAAACAATAATTAAGGTTTTAAAATCGTCTTGCCATAATAAACAATTGTAAAATATAATTGGTTATGTTAATCCTTCTTAGCGTAGCATTCTGTATTCAGAAACTTTAGTAGGACTTACATCACACTACCATTCAATCGTACAACTCGTCCATTTCGGTACATAAATAAATTTTTTTTTTTTTTTTTTTTTTTTTTTTTTTTTTTTTTTTTTTTTTTTTTTTTTTGTAAAAAATGGCGATGATGTTTCGATTAGCTATGATTAACCGAAAGTCACTTAGGCAACCGAATATTAATTTTGCTTATGAAAAAAGCGCGTCAAATATTCAAAAATTGTAAGGTAAAACCCATCGCCAGAAAATATTCCAACAAATTTTATACTTAAAGCAGCGAAAGTCTCGAAGATACTACGCTTACATAAATCTATCAAACAGGGTCAGCGAGGTGACACATGCTCTCTCCGCAGTGAATATAATCCTAATTTTATCATTGGTGTAAAATCCTGAGGGCGGGGCCTTGCTGTACCGCAGAAACGCATGCAACTTTCCCAAACTTATATCAAAGGATGGGCCGGCTGCCGGCCCACAATGATATCGATTCTCAGGAGAATAGGAGTACGTATCGTCATTTACCTGGACGATATTCTCCTGATGAATCAGACAGTACAGAGTCTATCAAAGGACCTAGATTCTTTATTACATCTTCTCCATTCCATGGGTTGGCTGATAAACTGGAAAAAGTCAGTATTAAAGCCAAACCAGAACATGGAGTTTCGAGGTCTAATAATAGATACGGTACAGATGCAAGTATCTCTACCTTCTAAAAAAGGGGAGAGTCTAATAGCAAAATGCAAAGATGCTGTAAGATCAAGCCATATTACACTCTTAATTGGCAAATTTGATTGGCTCATTGTCACTGCAGAAGCGGTGTTTCCTGCAGCATTGTATGTCAGAGAATTACAGATGCACAAGACGAAATGCTTGCTGAAAGCTCAGACATACAACGCCGAGGTCGCTGTACCAGACCATTGCAAAGAGGAGATCCAAACGTAGATCGAAATTCTCTCGCAATAGAACGGAAAACAGCTAAGTTCTAGAGACAGACGCATCCCTAGCAGGGTTGAGATTCAACTGCCCCCAGCTAGGAATGAGGTTGGGAGGGGCATGGAATGCCCAAGAGAGAAGCCACCATATATACTGGTTAGAAACGAAGGCAGTAGACATTGCCTTAAAAGCAGTGACAAAGAAAAGTAGCAAAATTCATGTACATGTAAAGACAAACAATGTCACAACTGTCAGGTATGTGAACAAAATGGGCGGAACAAAGTCCCAAGAATTAACAAAAGTTGCAAAACAAATTTGGGAGTATGGTCTCTCGAAAGAGATCACAATTACTGCGGAACACCTTCCTGGAATTCTCAATCAGGTAGAAGACTGGGAGAGCAGGCATGTGTCGAGCAACAGTACAAACAATTGGAAACTAAATCCAGATATATTCAAGCATATAAACTATTTGCAGAGAGTCTGAATGCACAGGTCAGCAATTACATAACCTGGAAATTATATCCCTTAGCAATTGGGACCGATGCATTCACTATCACATGGAGAGAGAAACAAGCGTATGCGTTTCCCGATTTTGCCTGATACCGAGGGTACTTGCGAAAGTAAGGAAGGAGGGGGCATAGATTGTATTGATACCTCCTGCGTGGCACACTCAAATATCTTATCCAATGTTACTGGACATGGCAGTAGAAAGTCCAATACTATTACCACCCCCCCCCCCCCACCCCCCGAGAGACTTGCTACTGTCACCCGAATGACATTATCCTTCACTATTTCTGAACAATTCACTGAAATTAGTGGGATGGAAGATCTCAGGCGTGACAAGCAGATGCACGGTCTTTCAGAAGAGGCTTCCGAACTATGGCTCTGTGCATGGCGAGGGGGTAATCGCACAGCATACAACACCTGCTGGCGAAAATGGACTAGCTAGTGTCATGAACAACAGGTTAATCCATTTCAGGCCCCTGTGGAAAATATAGCTAACTTTCTGTCTGTATTATATGCAAAAGGGTACGAATATAGTACTCTAAATAGCCATAGGTCAGCCATTTCAGCCATCCACCGAGAAATTGGAGGTGAAAAAGTAGGTCAAAAGTTGATTATCAAACAGATTATGACTGGGATATTTAACAAACGACCCCCAGTACCAAGATACATCAATACATGGGGCTTTGACATAGTATTAAAATTCATTCAAAACATGCAATCAGATGAGAATCTCAGTTTAAAAGACATTTCTCTCAAAACTGCGACATTGATCGCATTAACTTCAGCTGCAAGAGCCTCTGAAATTTGCATGCTGAATACAGATTAAATGCAGGTTACTTTTACTGAAGTTTGCTTCACAATAACAGAACTGAAAAAAAACTAGAAAGGTCAAGGACAAATGCAACAAGGTCACATTTAAGTCATACAATGACAGTAGATTAGATGTCAGATCATGCATTATCAACTATCTTAAGGCAACATAAGCTCTGAGAGAGGATCCCCATTTACTTGTAAGTTAATTTAAGCCACACAAAGCCATAAAAGCATGTTCAATGGCAAAGTGGCTAAAACATATGCTAACAATGGCTGGAATAGATACAAATGTATTTAAAGCTCATTCCACACGTGGAGCATCTACATCCAGGGCCAACAAACTTGGGTTATCAGTAGACCAAATAATGTCCAAAGCAAACTGGAAGTCAGCTACTACTTTCCAGAGGTTTTATAACAAACCGATACAAACAGAAAATGATTTTTCTGCCATAGTTTTGTCTGTATATCATTAATAATAATTTCAGACAAAAGAATATAAAACTACATGCATAAGGCCTTTGAACGTGCCTATTTATATCTTACTTCAGTTACGAGATAAAATTAAAAATTTTATCAATGTGCTTTAGCACATGCAATGAAATTAAGATTTTATGAGTAACTGAAGTAAGATATACAAGATCCCACCCTACCCACCCAATTTCATATTGTAAATACATGTAGTCATGATCGTTTTCATATTCTTGCAGAGGAGGGAAAGGCAAAGAGCATACTAAGTGAAATGGTGGTAGAGGACAAGCCATGTTAGACGGTGTTACATGGACTGGGACAGTCTCAGTGACAGTGCAAAAAAAACTTTACCAAACAATCAAAAGTTAAACAATTTAAAAAAATATGTCTATTATCTTGTTTATGTTAAATAAATTTAATGAACATTAATTGGGTATCATTGTGGAGCATTAGCGATAACTCAGGCATGGTCGTATGTATCAAACTTCGAGTTATCTTTTCCTTGTACATGTGTCGACTTAGCATTTGGTAAGAATCTCGATCTCGCTAGATTTCGATTCTTTAAAATAGCAGGGATTCCAGAAATTTGAAAGAGTGCCTGTTTATATCTTACTTCAGTTACTCATAAAATCCCAGTTTCATTGCATGTAGGGGCAGGCTTGGTGTAGTGGTTAAGCGCTTGGCTTGCGGCGTCGACGATCCGGGTTCGATTCCCGGGTTGCGCCACTATGTTTAAGAGGTTGGTTACCTCCTGCTTCCATGTCGCGATATAACTGAAAAATTGTTGAAAGCGACGTAAAACACCAATCAACCAACCAACCAAATTCATTGCATGTGCTAAAGCACATTGATAAGATTTTTAATTTCATTTCATAATAAATAGTTCAATATTTGGTTTTCTTCAATTGCAGCTTCATTCAAATGAATGTTGTTATTTAATGTCGAGAACTTTATATCGGATATGTAAACGTGTGTAGATCTAAGGTGGCGCACAAGGCTAAACATGCATATCGGATATGTAAACGTGTGTAGATCTAAGGTGGCGCACAAGGCTAAACATGCATATCGGATATGTAAACGTGTGTAGATCTAAGGTGGCACACAAGGCTAAACATGTATATCGGATATGTAAACGTGTGTAGATCTAAGATGGCGCACAAGGCTAAACATGCATATCGGATATGTAAACGTGTGTAGATCTAAGGTGGCGCACAAGGCTAAACATGCATATCGGATATATAAACGTGTGTAGATCTAAGATGGCGCACAAGGCTAAACATGTATATCGGATATGTAAACGTGTGTAGATCTAAGGTGGCGCACAAGGCTAAATATGTAACACGGATATGTAAACGTGTGTAGATCTAAGGTGGCGCACAAGGCTAAACATGTATATCGGATATGTAAACGTGTGTAGATCTAAGGTGGCGCACAAGGCTAAATATGTAACACGGATATGTAAACGTGTGTAGATCTAAGGTGGCGCACAAGGCTAAACATGTATATCGGATATTTAAACGTGTGTAGATCTAAGGTGGCACACAAGGCTAAACATGCATATCGGATATGTAAACGTGTGTAGATCTAAGGTGGCGCACAAGGCTAAACATGCATATCGGATATGTAAACGTGTGTAGATCTAAGGTGGCGCACAAGGCTAAACATGCATATCGGATATGTAAACGTGTGTAGATTTAAGGTGGCACACAAGACTAAACATGCATATCGGGTATGTAAACGTGTGTAGATCTAAGGTGGCACAGAAGGCTAAACATGCATATCGGATATGTAAACGTGTGTAGATCTGAGGTGGCGCACAAGGCTGAATATACAAATTGCTGACCGTAAATTCAGATAGAATGTTCTAAGCGTGTTGTTTTATGATTATCACACATATCTGTTGACAAAAGCATACGACATGTCTGATATTATTCTATAGTCTACATACTTTTTGAACAATTCTTAGATTGATTGATTGATTTTTGTTTTACGTCACACCACGAATATTTCACGTTTATGGTGACGGCATCTGCCTGATGCGGGGTACACAAATTTGACCTTTGCAACGGACCCACCCGAAGCAGTGAGGGATTTTTAACGTGCCATGCATACCACGACACGGGGCCTCGGTTTTTACTGTCTCATCCGAAAGACAGAACACCGGCATGACCAGAGCGGGACTCGAATACCGGCCTCCCGATCAGGAGTCCGACGCGATACCACTAGGCCACGCCGGCTTGAACAATTCTTAGAAATTTAGCAATGTTATACATTATTTTGACACAAAATTCTATAGATCTAGTTGGACTCTTTCAAAAAGCAGTTTATAATGCACGAGAGATCACAATGATTTCAACAGTTACTTTATCATCTTATTTGCCTTCTTCATAAATAAGAACATTGCATGAGTAATATGTTTGAATCCTCTTGCAAACATACGGTACGGTTTTCCTCTAAAGTCACATTTTTATATTTTTTCAACTAGCACTTCACAGATATCACTCTCTTGTTGAAGCACCTCGTGTCGAGTGCAAAACAAGTCCTCTGTCTCTTATCACCACAATTAGAGGTACAAACATGCATGCAGTGCCTGGTAACATCTTCAGTTTTATAGTCATGCGATTTATTTTCCTTGTACATGCAGTATTTGTTTGAGCCGCAGGATGCAAAGTTCCTGGTTTATAGTCCGCTGCAACTAAATGGACGAGGACAGAGTATAGATCCTGTCCACCCAGTATTTATTGATATCTTTCATTACTTGAGAATTCCATGATTGTTTAATTTTTTTTTCAAGGATTTTAAATACACAAGGAAGGTTGTAACGCACTGATAGATGTTTGATGAAGGAACTTTTGCTTGAATCACTCTTTATACTGAGTTGCCATATCATTAATACCTTCTCTATACTGCTATTATGTAATCTACACAGGTTGCCAAAGTCTGTCACTATCAATTGTTTGTTTATCATAGGTGACACAAACCAAAGTGAAAGTATGTTAATGGACATTTGGTTCCATACTTTTATTTAAATAAAATTTCATTTTCATTGAATTTTCTACTGATCATTGTTCTTTAACAAATGAAAATATTTTTTCTACAGAAATATATTTAGCTTTTTAACAACTCTAACTGAACAATTTTCAGTACTATTTTCATTGTACCTATTTCCGGTTGGAGTGAAGCGGTGGTCAAAGCATAACGATTTTTCTATAGGGTTCTATATTAAATTACCAAAAATTCCAGCAAGATTTACAAAATTTTCTACGTCTTAGCTTTATATAACAAGTATATTGAAATGTTAGTCAGACCCTCCTCTATCAGAATTTTAACAGTTTACCATGGGTAATCCACCTTAATTTCCAGAAAATCTTGCTTGAAGGGGTTCACTCCCCAACAATCCTTTTAAGGACATAACATTTTAACATCAAGGACATCAGATTAAATTCCTGTCTTTGTCTAAGGAATTAATCTAATTTTTTTTTCGTTGGATAGATGTACATTCCACGAAAATAAACCCCAACCAACCAAACAAAAACAAAAACAAAAACCAATAACAAGAGGCCCAAGTGGGCCTATATCGCTCACCTGAGTACCTAAATGATCAGTCATGCATGAAGGAAGAATTCATTTATTTTTGCATTAATGTGACTAAGTCAACACAGATGTTGAAAATATGTCAAATTTTATTTCGGGCTAGAATAAAAAACAACACTTTTTTGCACATCCATTCACGTGATTTTGATATTAAGCATTTCCTTTGTCTCTGCAAGAAGTCATTTAGGGCAACAAGTTAGTCATTTTCTTTAGGTGGGGCCTTTTGTTGACTGATTTCAAGTCTGGGTCATGAACAACAATTGTTTCAAATATTGTCCAGATCTAACTTAAAATTGCCTAATTTCATATGTTGAGTGTTGAGAAACATCTAAAAACTTATTTAGATGTGTAAAGAAATGAAAAAAAAAATTTCTCCATATTTCAATTACCAAGTGGTATATGTACTATTGTGAGAACTGCTTTTTAGACATGGTGGCATTATCTGTTAACCACTTTGGATAAAAATTTACCAAATTGATAGAGGACCTTTAGTACTTCATGTATTCCTTGTTTCATTAAAATCTTTCATGTGGTATAACAGCAGAAGTGAAAAATGTGATTGAATTGTTCCTATACACCCTCATTTGGAAGTCTTAAAAAATTCATAGAAAATCCAAAAATTGAGATATTGACAAAATTCTTTCAAAGTAACAATCCTTACCATAATTATGATCACAATAGTCCATAAGAAATCATCATTATCAATTAACTAGGAAATATGACACTTTTTTTCTGCATTGAATCATCAAGTCCAAAGAAATGTCGAAAAAAAATTCTAAAATTTGATTTTGGAAGGGAACCAAAATGACAATACGTCTTCACTCATCCCTCTAGATCATTTCAATGCATTCTGTTTGTCTCTGTATACAGCCCGTATGAAAAAGAATATTGTTAAAGGAGGGAACTCTTTTGTGACCTACTTTTGACTATGGTGGTGCCACCTGTAAAGAGGTCTGGACGAAAACAACAGAATTTGAAGAGGATCATAAGTGACTTATTTCTATCAAGATTTATTAAAATCCTTCAAACAGTTTTGTAGAAAAAGTTGAAAATGTGAAAAATGGCCACCCCCCCCCCCCCCTTTTTATTTTGGAAGTCTTAAACGTAAAATTCCTAATTTCATATGTTGAGTGTTTAGAAACATCTAAAAACTTATTTAGATGTGTAAAAAAAAAAAAAAAATTTTTTTGACCACAGCTGGATTTGATCCGCTACTCTCTATATTTCAATTACCAAGTGGTATATGTACCATTGTGAGACCTACTTTTTAGACATGGTGGCATTATCTGTTAACCAATTTGGATGAAATTTACCACATTGATAGAGGATTTTTAGTACTTCATATATTCCATGTTCCATTAAAATCTTTCATGTGGTTTCGTAGAAAAAGTTGAAAATGTGAAAAATGGCCAACCCCCCCTTTTTCTTGGAAGTCTTAAAAAATTCATAAAAAATCCAAAAATTGAGATAATGACAAAATTCTTTCACAATAATATTCCTTACCACAATTATGATCAAAATAGTCATTAAGAAATCATCAATTTCAATTAACTGAAAAACATGACACTTTTCTTCATTGAAATGACTAAGTCCCGAAACACGTCAAAAAAGCGTAAATTTCTATTTGACGGATCTTAACCCCGAACACAATTTTTAATAACCCATCTTTATAGATTGTTGAAATGCAATTAGTTTCCCCATTTATGTACTGGTTCTGGAGAAGAAGATGTTTGAAGAGGGATACCCTTTTGGGCACTTTTGGTCCCACCCTGGATCCACCCCTGAGGGAATCTGGATCCCGAACACAATTTTAGTAGGGGACCTTGAGTACATCATTTACACAAAGTTTGATCCAAATCTGCAATGTAGTTCCAGAGAAGAAGTCGAAAATGTGAAAAAGTTAACGACGGACGACGACGACGACGACGACGCCGACGACGACGACGACGACGACGACGGACGACGGACGGCGCACTATGACTATAGCTCACTTGAGCCTTTGGCTCAGGTGAGCTAAAAAAAGAAAACCCCCCCCCCCCCCCAAAAAAAAAAACCCGGACGGAAACTGCATCTTCGTCCAACAAAAAAGAAAAAATAGAATCATTCATTATCATTTGATACCGTACATTTCAAACATGTTTTATATTCTCAGAAATTGGTACGTTATGTATGCACCATTTCTCTACATATCTTTATTTCTGCCGCGGCGGTGTGATTATTGACGTCACAGTTTAGTTAACGCTGGAAATAACGTCGTCAGATAAAAAAAGTTCATGGATGAAATATACAACAAATTCATAAACCAATCAAAATGCATGTTACATGTAACATTAAATGATAACAGAATCAATCTTTATTTATAGATTGATAAAAAAAATTTCATCCAAATAGAGCCCCTGAGAATTAGTAGTCCTTCTCTACCTACTGTATATCAGCCAACCACACGCCTCGTTAATTACCATGGTTTGACCCGAGCGACCAAAATGAAAATACTAAGTTTATGGTGATCAAGGAGTCCGATCTTTGTAAATATTAATTAAGAGTTCATGGATCACGTATAGAAGTAAGTACAGAAAAATATTTGCACATGGTATGGGCAAATATCGATAATATAAAGTAGTGATCTTCAGCACGAGAGAGATCAAGGGCACGGAATAATGCCTTATTTATTTAAAAGTTTTTCATTTTGTTCGTTGTTTAACGTAAGTTGGAGAGAAAGAAAACTTATGTCACAAGGGTAGTTTTTCTTAAAATTTGAGAACGATATCATAAATTGATACTTTTGTGTATCCATACTTTTATGAAAGCTTCCATGTGCCATAAATCACAGTACAATTTCTTTCATCAATCAACTCATCATGGCTGCTAGGAAAAGCATTGGGAAAAATGGTAAAACCACGGGTTTTCATGCAAGTAGAGGGAAATAAAGACCGAAATATTCATGTTTCATTAGCAGATTCAGAGATAAGGAATGACGCCAATTAATCAAAATTGATCATTAAAAAGGGGTTGTTGACACAAAGAAAAATAGTACTGCATAAAACTTTATCATCAAAAGTTATGCAAACGCATAAACATGTTACAAGATTTGATGAGGTAAATCATCTTAAGCTGAAAATCAGTAACATCAGTGGAATGGGTACAGATTTGTGAATACATCCTCTCTGCAGAAACACGTGTTCATTATCACACTGCATGCATGCATATCTCCAAAAAGCTATAGAACTAGCTTGTATCGCACCAATAAAACTTGAAACTTAACTTCAAAATCTTGGACTTTCAAGCATACTGGAAGCACAATGTAAGAAATGTTATCAAAAGTTTGTTTTTGAAATAAGCCAAAAACTACCACATTCATGAAGATTTGATGTTAATAATAAATATAGAACATATATGCCTTTTAATTTAGTGCACCATATGCGCATTTCGACAACTTATGTCTCTTCAGTGATGCTCGTGGCCAAATGATTGGAATTCTCAAAATATATAAATATGTGAAGAGCAGTGTTGAAACCAAAATGACCGAAAAGTGAACCAAAGAATCTATCTAAGGACAGAGCTATGCATGAGGGAGATACTCCTTAGTTTTAGAGTAATTTACTTAATTTGATGACTGAAAATTTGAAGTATATATTTCATGTCAGTACAGAAGCACTGAAAACTAGACTTATGATGCCCTCGGGGACTATCAGTCCACCAGCAGTGACACCGGCCTAGTGGTTATAATAAATATAGAACATATATGCCTTTTAATTTAGTGCACCATATGCGCATTTCGACAACTTATGTCTCTTCAGTGATGCTCGTGGCCAAATGATTGGAATTCTCAAAATATATAAATATGTGAAGAGCAGTGTTGAAACCAAAATCATGATATACCATGATATATCCAAACTACTTTTTCCTCAATAGAATAACAAATCAAATTGGTGATTGATGGCTTCACACATTAGAACAAGATATGCTGGTAGCTGGGACAGAAGATAGAAACATAACCATTTATAAAGGTCAATTTTATCAAGAAATGTCTTGTATTACTGTAATTACAGATGGGGTTGGTCAAAGGAACACACAAATATTTTTATAATGCGTTAGGTGGAGTAGCCATCATAACTGAACAAGAAACGAAGCACTGCTGCATATAGGAGAACGTTTTTATTTATGCAATAGCAATAACAGTTGCAGTAGTGCTGATAAGTCTCATCGTTGTTTTAAAACTTTGAGTGAAAAAGTGATAGTATGGAAGGAGATATTATTCTAAATGGTTTTCAGCAGGCACAGAAGAAACATTGATTCAGGTATATGCAAATTGGAGATGGGGACAGTTCCGTTTTTGACACAATTCATCAAGGGTTGCCATCATACCTATAAGTGTTTAAGAGCTAGTTTAGAGAAACTATTGGTAAATAATGTATAGCACACAAAAGATCTCTCAGTGCTTTGGGTGGGTCTGTTGTACAGGTCTAAATTATCTGTACATTGCATTACAACCAGAAAGTGCGAAACGAGGCAGTGATGGCAAGAAGTGGAAAGGAAACTATCAGTAACATCACAAGGAAAAGGAAGATGGAAAGGATAGGTCATGTTTTGCACATTGATAAGAAGAAACATGGGTTAGAATGAACATGTCATAGTAGCACTAACATGGACACCAGAAGGAAAGCGTAAAAGAGAAAGACCATGGGAGAGAATTGTAGCGAAAAGAACTAGGCTTAAGATCATGAGAAGACCCAGCTAGAGTAGTAATGTAGTTATAGAAATTGTAATATGGAAAGGATTCCTTCATGGTCCTATTCTCTACAGGAACAGAGAGCATTAAGTCAAATCAAGGGCATAACACCAATTACAACTGTGACTATGGACACGGGGCAGATAAGGCCCAAGCGATTTTTTTCAACCAGATTCGAAAATAAATTCTTATTTGGACAAAACCATGAAATAATTCTTGGAAAAGTGATCATTGATAATGCGTTACCACATTCAGAAGGCATCAGAGATTAGCATGACTGAGTTTCCTTCCTTCGGTAAAGTATTCTTATATTCCTTGATCGAATTATAGGGGGCATATTGATTTGGTCTTGTCTGTTTGTTTGACTGTCAACTTTAATCTTTGCCATAAGTTTTGAACCATGAGAGATTGAAACTTTATATTTGGCATGTATACTTAAAAACCCCTTCAAATGACAATATTATCATCATCATCATCATCATCATCATCATCATCATCATCATCATCAGCAGCAGCAGCAGCAGCAGCATCAGCAGCAGCATTTTTATTATTATTATTATTATTATTATTATTATTATTATTATTATTATTATTATTATTATTATCATTATTCAGTTTAATCTTGTACTGATTAAGAATTTGTTTTTGGTAGGACGTATAGCTTTGGTACAAGCCAAACATGTATTACATATTGATTTGAATAGAATCACTTTTCTTCAAGGTTATTCCTTTCCCTCATGCATTTATTGTTGAAAGGTCTTCAAATATGAAGCCATTACGGTGCAAAGGTGAAATACCAGAAAGTAAGAAGAACTCATGCATGGTGTATCAAACCAATATTAGCCCTGATAAAAACAATACTCCAAGTGCAATATCGCCTCTGTATTTCTGTTATATTAATTAAAATTATTCTTTTCTTTTAAACGGGTTTTAATTTATTTAAATGAATGAGAAAATGAATTGAGAGTGGTGGTGGTGGTGGTGAAGGGGAGGGGGTGTTGGGGGGTTACCGAACTTAATAAAAATTGTAGCATTTTACAGCAGATATTCTTTGTACAAGAAGGATGATGAACATAAAATGAAGAAAGAATATATAGGACATATATCGATTGTATATACACATATTTGTCTGAAAATACATAATTATGGAAGTGTGTTGTGATAAAACTAGCTGTTCTTTTATTCAGATAGACATAGATCAGCGTAATACTAAATAGACAGATATACAGAAATTATTTGTAGCAAGTGTAACACATGGATATAATGAATGATGATGTTGTATAATAATCATCACATTGATTATGCGTCCTCCTCGTTAAGAAAAATTCATTTTAACTGTATGTATATTTTGCATTGATATTCTAATAATGTGTAATAGATAATGCATACCATACACCTTTACATCTTCTATTTCCCCCCTTTCTAGTCACTAAATATTACTATGACTGTCAAGTAGTATCTAAAATTTTCCTAATTATTTATAGTATTTATGAAAATGTTAAAAAAATTATTTTGAAATAGCAATGTTTAACTTTATTTGTTTTGAACTGTAATGGCCCTTGCTATTTTCCATACTTTTTACAAACCATAGTCCCTACTTTCACTTTTACTTTATTTTGAGAAACATTTTCTAAGTATATTTTTATTTTAGTATATATAAAAATACTGAAAAGTGTGTTGCAAGATGCTTTTCATGTCCTTCTTGCATGTTTTGATATTTTGTTTTGCATTTTAAGCACAACCAATGTGGAAAAAAATCCTGGATTAGCGTGTTTCGGATATTGTCACTTAAATGGACGTTTAAGACTGCATGGAAGGCCTTGATATGTATTATGTGACGACGAACATTTGGGTGTATAATATTTCAGATTTGCTGGCGGAATAAAAGAACTACAGTTATTATAATTCTAGTATAGCTCCACCTTAATGGCAAAAGGAAGTTATGACCATTGTCACCTCAACTGACCGTCGTGAATTGACAATGTAACTGTAATATGATCTAATACTTTTGTTAGTCTTTATGTGCTTATCTTGTTTTCTTTTATTTTCTATTTTCATGTAAATTTGAGTCAAATGTCTTTTTCCCTTTTTTCTGTTCCCTTTTTGCTTTGTCTGAGGTGGATTCTATGTTTTTGAATCAGACTCCCACCTTGTAGCCTAACTCATTTTGATAAAGCAAATCACTATAAATTTTCATTTATAAAGCTTTCCTTTTCGATATCTACATTGATGGTTTTTTTTACATTTAACACTGCTAGTCTTGTATAGCGTATAAGCCTACCTCTAAATTGTATATCCGATTCTCTGGGCGATCTGTTGATAGAGGTTAAAAATGTTTTAACACATAAAAACAAATATTTCTATCAAATGATGAGAACTTTAATGAAAGAAATGAAATCTATAAAACATACATGATATGGTAAGAATTGGAAATAGGAATTGATGCATAAATATTAATGACCATAAAACTTACCGCGATCGACAACTAAGCGCACTACCAATACATCCCAAACTTAAAATGACGGAAGCAAATCCTATTATTATCCATAGCCAGAGTGGAACGTCTTTTAAGGAGAAATTCGTTTCTGTTGTCTCACCTATGAAATATCAACATGAAATCTCTGATACTTTTCTCTATATACCTTCTTCAATATGTTATAAAAGATTGTGCTCGAAGTGACACCACTGTTTTAAAACGGGTCTGATATTTGAAGCCCTTTCTACCAATTTAAGAACAATATCCAGGAAGCAGCCTTCATGGATAAAAGGACTGAAAGTATGTGGAAGTAAAGAAAGAGTATAATAAGGGGTCGTGATGGTTATTTTAATGTAATCCTTTGGGGGATGTCGCCAATGCAGGAAAGCTTTAGATCTTGATATTTACGAAAATGTACATATAAATTCCATATTTCAGACTGTAAAATATTGATTCATGTATTTTGCTTTATCATGTCTTTATTTTTATTTTGATACACAAATTTACATGATTAAGCAAGTTTTAACAGAACACTCACTAATGAGATAAAATATTTGAAAAGTATTTGTAGATTAAAATATTTCATGAATACTGTCACATATGTTGTTGGAATGAAAAGGGATGTAAATATACATTATGCACAAAGTCGACTCAGAAATAATTAACATCAACAAGACACAGTAAGATAAGATTACAATAGGGCTTCAAAATGTGCACTTCACAGCTGTACAGTTGCAAGTTGGAGAAGAATCGAGAACTATTTGTCAATTTCTAAATGACAAATGAGCGACTGTGTAAATGTTTAGTAATTTTCGACATACACAAAAAGGGTATCCAATGGCCTGAAATTGTGAAAAAGAGCAACGCCTAGCGTGGCATAATACGTCCGTCGCTTAGTTTAAAAGGATTAGATTTAAAAATATGGAGACATTCTCTTTTCGTCAACAATTTTGTGAAATATGATTCAAATCCGTGCCACGGGTTAAAATTTATTAACCATACAAAGATTGGGTCCTGGGCAACAATTCTGTGATATATTACAAAATCCATGCAAGGCATAAAAAGTTCTGACCCTGATAACATTTACCCATTTGATATGCAGTGTAACCTTGACCATGAAGATACAACCTTGATTCAAGGTCAATAAACACCCTTGGGTCCTGGGCAACGACTTTGTGAAATATTCAAATCCATGTTAGGGGTAAAGAGTTATGGCCCGGACACACATTTACCCATCATATGTATTGTGACCTTGACATTGCATATATAACCTTGGTTCAAGGTAAAGACACACCCATGGGTCCTGGCCAACAACTCTGTAAAATATTCAAATCCATGCAAGGTGTAAAAAGTTATGGCCTGGACAAGAATCTAAAGTACTATGCATTAAGCACTTTGACCTTGACCTTGTAGATATGACCTTGAAAATCAATAGGGTTCATCTTCCAGTTATAAAGAGAAAACAGAAGACATCTGAAAAAGCTGTATGGCACAAATTACCAAGGAATTTACTTAAGGGTTGAATCATAACACTTAAAACACCCAGTCGCGGAGAATCTTTTAAGACTCCACACTGCAATCGAGAATAAGTGTAGATATAAAGAGAAAACAGAAGACATCTGAAAAAGCTGTATGACACAAATCACCAAGGAATTTACCTAGGGGTTGCATAATAACACTTGAAACACCCAGTCGCGGGGAATCTTTTTACAGACTCCACACTGCAACCAAGAATAAATGTAGATATAAAGAGAAGATAGAAGACATCTGAAAAATATAAGAAATAAGTGTGCAAAGTTTAAAAGTTCTAGTATTAACAGTTTATTCTGTAAATTGTTTAAAAGTTGCATTCTCAAAAATTTTATATTTTTGCTTCAAAAATTACTATGGCCTTTGACTTCGATATTCAAAATCAATAGAATTCGTTCTCATGCCATAAAAAATAAGACCTACAGACCCACAATGCCATATCATAATACGTCCGTCTACAACGGGCGTATGAAATATATTTATACATAATTATAAAGATTGTTTTTCATTTTTATCAAGGCATTGGGGTATGCATACAGTCGGTCTTGGAAAAATGTAGATTATATTAATAATCTTTGTTTATATAACTCACGTTATATTACCTTATTTTAGGATTTATATAGCTTAGTTAACTGGATTGTATCTTGGTTTTGATTACCCCTTGATACCCTCTCATCTCTTAGTTATTTTTAGATCAGCCTCGTTATCAGTTCACCATCTTTGTTTTTCTTTTGCGTGGGATTCATTTGTAATCAGACAATCATCATCCATCATATTCTTATATCTAATCATCATGTTCTCTTTTTCACGGATACAATTCATCTGATGTTACCGCATAGTTTTATGGAAATCTTTCCGCATTGTGAACTTTAACCGTTATATTATGTGCCTTTGAACTTCGAATTTTGACTTATCAACATGGCTACGGGTCGACGATCTCGATCTAAAACAAACTTTTCGGTGAATACGGACGAACAATCGGAAAATCCTACAAACTGGACTGTAGCGTGTTTAAAACAAAAGTTGAAAGAGTTGGGAATTAGCATTAACGTGCCGCTAGGTCACAGTGCATTAAAACGCATTTATTTGGACAATGTTGGTCACAGAAGCCTGGAGAACAATGTGCACCGTACCGCACTTAACAATCAAACAGATTCTGTAGAATTCATAGATTCTGTGGTTACTCAAGACTTGGATAATTTATCGTCTCGTCAGGTTTCTACTTGTGGTACTACCGCTTCAACAGCAAATATCCAGGGACCGAATGTCCGGGATCCCGATCCGTTCCGTGTCCATTCTGGCTCAGAATTTACATTGCGAGATCAAATTCCCGTTTAAACTCAACCGGCAAGTTCTAGATCTAGCGTTTCTATGACCGACTCTGTCATCATAAACACTCTACAGCTATGCCAGAAGGCAATTTCCACTTTAAGGGAATCCCAAAGGCCGTCGGGAGAACAACCTGCATTTAATTTAAATACAGCAGTGTCTTCAAGTTCTATGGGTGTACCAGCGAGCAGTATACCCACGGTACAAATGGTTTCTCCCGAAATTCGTGCCGATATTTTGGCAGGTAAGAATGTCAATTTAAACATTCTTCTGATCCCTAATTATGTGTCACCATCAGCTAAGAAGATGAAAGAGAACGACGAACGTTTAGTTAGGAACCTAACTATAGATGAATTTATTGTGGCATTTGGAAGGTACAAGAAGATCATGTGTAGCGTGTACCCAAATAGGTCTGAAGAATTAGACACATATTTTTCGCATATGATTGAAACTGCAAACATTTGGCCAGAAAGATGTTATGAATATCACCAATTATTTTCCAGTAAGTGTGCAGTTATGCTTTTGCAGCACAATATAAAAATCGACTGGGCTAAAGGTGACCCAGAATTGAGATCACTTGTCTGTGCAGGTTCACCGGTCAACTCATGTGATAACTGTGGTTCGAATATCCATACAAAAGTCATGTGCCCACACAAAAGTAACAGACGTGTAGTAAATCGCTCACTTCATTTCCAAGCTCGAAACAATCGCAATAATCCTGTTGACATTCATGGTCGCGATGTTACATACCATGATGGAGAACAAATTTGCAACAATTTTAATTCTACCAGAGGTTGCAACAAACCATATTGTAAATACTCCCACGTATGCAAATCATGCAAATCTCAAAGTCATGGTAAAGTATCATGTCAAACAAATACCAGTGCAAAAACAGATTTTCAGAAAAAGAAAAATGACTCTCAAAAATCAGTCATTACTAGTAAATGACTAAATGAACCATTAACTAATATCAATATTGAAAGACTTCAAGCAGAACTGACTCATCATCCGGATCCTGAATTTGTTCAGTATCTATGTTCCAGTTTAGAAAATGGTTTTGACACTTTGGTCACAGATGATAAGATTAAAACTCATGAGTGCAAAAATTCTTTAACTGCCAGAAGAAATCCTGAAGTAGTTGACAAACTTTTAAAGCTGGAATTAGAAAATGGATACGTAAAAGACCCTTCATCTCAACCGCCTTTTGAAACTTTTCGAGTTAGCCCATTGGGCATAGCTACACACAAATATTCAGGCTAACAGCGTTTGATATTTGATTTATCTTCTCCTCACAATCAAGATAATCCTAGTGTTAATGACCTTATAGATAAAGACCAGTGTTCTTTATCTTACGTGAAAATAGACAATGCCATCGAAATTATTCAACAGTTTGGGAAGAGGAGCATTATGTGTAAAACTGATATGACAGATGCATTCAAACAAATCCCTATATCTCCCAAGCAATGGTATTTGTTTTGTTTCAAGTGGAAAAATATGTATTATCATCATGTGCGACTACCATTCGGCTGTCGGTCAAGCCCAAAATTGTTCGATTGTCTATCAAATACTATTTGTTGGATTGCGAAGAACAATTATGGCATAAATAACATTCTACACTTATTAGATGATTTCTTGACAATTGACAAACCAGACGCATGTGGTGAAAGAACATTAGCTTTGTTGTGCACAATCTTTCATAGACTTAACTTACCCTTGTCACAAAAGAAAACCGTTGGTCCTACATATGAACTAGAATATTTAGGAATTATTCTTAATACCGTAGACATGCAAGCTAAATTACCAACTGACAAATTAGCACGAATTTCTTCATATATTAGAAATATACTGCAAAAGAAAAACTGTACTAGAAAAGACCTAGAATGCTTATTAGGTCATTTGAATTTCGCCACACGGGTAATTTTACCAGGGAGATCATTCGTGTCTTATTTGTATAAACTCATGTCTACTATCAAAGAAAGTTATCACCATGTACACTTGAATAAGGAATGTAAAGCAGACTTGAAAATGTGGCTAGAGTTTCTTGACAACTGGAATGGAATATCTATGTTCTATGATGACAAGAAAGTGTCTGCGCCAACCATGCAACTTTTTACAGATGCCTCTTCTACTATTGGGTATGGGGGTTACTTTAATGGCTCATGGTTTTGTGAAAAATGGCCATTAGACTTTCCAACAATCGTGGATGCTACACTCTCTATGGCTTTTCTAGAGCTCTACCCTATAGTTGTAGCATGTGTTAAATGGGGAAAGCAATGGAGTGGGAAACGAATCGTGTCCCATTGTGATAACCAGGCTACCGTAAATATCATTGCCAAAGGTCGTTCTAAAGAACCAATTATTATGAAATTAATGAGAAGACTTACCATGTGTGCAGCATACAACAATTTCGCAATTTTCAGTGAATATGTGCCCGGCGTTAAAAATTGTATTGCTGATAGTTTATCTCGTTTACAGATGTCAAGATTCCGACATTTGGCACCAAATGCAGACAAAAAAGGAAAACCATGCCCCCCGTTGAAGGACGTTCTTTGGATTGCGTAGTGCAGGAATTGTGGAGTTATTCAATTTCTGCTAGAATTGAATCTCAATACAAAGTTGGTTTAGACGCTTATGTTAAATTTTTGTTATTAAGTGGTTTACACAATAAATGTAACTCATCCAATTTGCCTTCAATTTCAGAACAGCTTCTTATTAAATTCATTGCTCATTGTGCAGAAAATCTTCAATTAGCATACTCTACGATTAAATTATATTTGAGTGGTATTAGATATTTCTACTTAAAGTTGAATGGAATGAATCCTCTTGCAAATGATTTAGGTCAACCATTACTTCGCCTGCAAACTATTCTTACTGGTGTAAAGAAAAAACAAAGTTTATGTTCATTACCAAAACGTTTAAGACTTCCTATTACTATAACCATTTTAAACAAGATGTGTTTCTTATTACGTACTGGTATTTTTGACTCATTCACCGGGTTATTGTTAGAAGCAGCATGTTCGTTAGCATTTTTTGGCTTTTTGCGTTGTGGAGAATTCACGGTTCTTACGGAGTCCAATTATGAAGATTTCCTTTCTATCTATGATGTAACCTGTCATGATTCTAAAGTAGTAGTCAGTCTCAGACAATCTAAAACTGACCCTTTTCGAAAAGGGGTTCAAATTAATCTTTTTTAGACTCATACAGATGTTTGTCCTGTAACTTCTATCAAAAAGTACATTGCTTTGAAATCTTCTGTGTTTACAACTACACCTTTACTATTCTTTGTTACAAAAGACAAAAATATTCTAACTCGATCTTTTTTCATAAGCAAAACTAAAATCTTGTTATCTAACTTGGGTTTCAATCCTGACCATTATAATGGTCATTCTTTTCGTATTGGTGCGGCTACTACGGCACAAAAGGCTCGTATTGAAGACCACCTTATTAAAACACTAGGTAGATGGTCTTCAAATTGTTACACCACATACATCCACACTTCCTCTGAAGTGCTCCAACGAGCCCAAGAGCAAATAGCTTCTGTTTTATAATGTGACTTATCATTCTTGGTTTTTACAGTACATGTAAATGTGTTGTTTATATTTTAGCAATATTTTCAATATAATATTTTAAAGCTATCAATAGCGTTCATGTTTAAGACTAAGAGTTTTGTATCTCACTTAGCGATTTTGTCTTTGTTAATTATTATGTATCTATATCTACATAGTATATTTGCTTATATATAATGTAATTTTATAGGGTGAGTGTAATTTCTATTAATTTCTTTTTTCTACATCTAAATTGGGGTCTACAACTGCTCACACAGCTCTATTTGGTTTTCTTGGTTTCAATTTTTGACAAAATTTTGTTTTTCAAAATTCTTTAAATTTTGACCAATCTCCCCAATTTCGTTTCGTGGGGATTTTATTTGTTGTATTTCGGGTATACATGTATTTTACATTAATATTTTGTAGTTTTGAATCTAGTCTTTACCCCAGTGTGCAGGGTAGTTCAAATTCTTTTTTACATCATATGTTTAATGATATGTTTTATGCATGTATACTTCGTATTCGTTTCATCGTGCAGTTGTCAGTCCCCAGTTTTCCAATGTGTTTTTATAGTTTCAATAAATCGTTAAACTTACATATTCGTTTGAGTTTATAAAAAATTTAGATTATATTTATAATCTTTGTTTATATAACTCACGTTATATTACCTTATTTTAGGATTTATATAGCTTACTTAACTGGATTGTATCTTGGTTTTGATTACCCCTTGATACCCTCTCATCTCTTAGTTATTTTTAGATCAGCCTCGTTATCAGTTCACCATCTTTGTTTTTCTTTTGCGTGGGATTCATTTGCCTCCATCCAACCCGCCACTCACCTTATAAAATTGCCTTGGGGATTGACTTTTATCTATACTGTTTATATACATAGTCATTTAGTGTGATAGCAAACACGATACGATAGTTATCTCAATTCAGTCGGAATGTTTCAACATATATGTTTATTATTTGTTTGTGAATTGTTAATTTTTTTTTTCATTTAAATATTTTATTTCTTTTTAGCAAAGTGTGATTTGTTTAGATTTCTTGTTTTTATCTTAAACTCGTGTCTTTGATTAAGCAGGTATCTACTCACAGTTGTATTACTTTGTTTTATGTATAGATACCTTAAGTAGTTTACTTATATATCATATCCTGAATCAGTCATGTTTTAGCAATACATATATGAGGGTCAAGCGTATATTAGTTATATGTGTGCTATAGCTATTTTGTATTGACATTTTGATTTAAACTAATGATCTCATATTAACACATTTGTGTTTGTACTTGGTCATGTTTTATGTATACACCCTGTTAACACTTACTATACATTGCCTGTACTAAGGTTTTGTCCTAGGCATGCTTACATATGGCACTTAGTCATGTTTTACGCATGACACCCCTTTGTCATTTACTGCACCTTGCTTACGCAATGGTTTTGTCCTAGCCATACTTACGTACGACACATAGTCACCTTTTACACATGATACCCCTTTTTCACTTACTATACCTTGATTATGCAATGGTTTGTCCTAGTCATGCTTACGTATGACACTTAGTCACGTTTTACACATGATACCCCTTTTTATGTACTATACCTTGCTTACGCAATGGTTTTGTCCTATAGTCATGCTTACTTATGACACTTAGTCATGTTTTACGCATGACATCCCTTTTTCATTTACTATACCTTGCTTACGCAATGGTTTCGTCCTAGTCATGCTTACGTATGGCACTTAGTCATGTTTTACGCATGACATCCCTTTTTCATTTACTATACCTTGCTTACGCAATAGTTTTGTCCTAGTCATACTTACGTATAACACTGAGTCATGTTTTACGCATGACATCCCTTTGTCATTTACTGTACCTTGCTTACGCAATGGTTTTGTCCTAGTCATGCTTACGTATGGCACTTAGTCATGTTATATGCATGACACCCCTTTTAATTTAGCATACCTTGCTTACGCAATTGTAAATAATCGTCCTAGTCATGCTTACGTATGGCACTTAGTCATGTTTTACGCATGACATCCCTTTTCATTTACTATACCTTGCTTACGCAATGTTTTTGTCCTAGTCATGCTTACGTATGGCACTTAGTCATGTTTTACGCATGACACATACCTTTGTCATTTACTGCACCTTGCTTACGCAATGGTTTTGTCCTAGTCATGCTTACATATGGCACCTAGTCATGTTTTACGCATGACATTCCTTTTTCATTTACTATACCTTGCTTACGCAATGGTTTTGTTCTAGTCATACTTACATATGACACTTAGTCATGTTTTATGCATGACACCTCTTTGTCATTTACTGTACCTTGCTTACGCAATGGTTTTGTCCTAGCCATGCTTACGTATGGCACTTAGTCATGTTTTACGCATGACACATACCTTTGTCATTTACTGCACCTTGCTTACGCAATGGTTTTGTCCTAGTCATGCTTACATATGGCACCTAGTCATGTTTTACGCATGACATTCCTTTTTCATTTACTATACCTTGCTTACGCAATGGTTTTGTTCTAGTCATACTTACATATGACACTTAGTCATGTTTTATGCATGACACCTCTTTGTCATTTACTGTACCTTGCTTACGCAATGGTTTTGTCCTAGTCATGCTTACGTATGGCACTTAGTCATGTTATACGCATGACACCCCTGTTCAATTTAGCATACCTTGCTTACGCAATTGTAAATTGTCCTAATCATGTTTACATATGGCATTTAATCATGTTTTATGCACGACACCCCTTTTTCATTTACTATACCCTGCTTACTTAATGTTTTTGTCCTATGGCTTTCTTGGTTTCAATTTTTGACAAAATTTTGTTTTTCAAAATTCTTTAAATTTTAACCAATCTCCCCAATTTCGTTTCATGGGGATTTAATTTGTTGTATTTCGGGTATACATGTATATTACATTAATATTTTGTAGTTTTGAATCTAGTCTTTACCCCAGTGTGCAGGGTAGTTCAAATTCTTTTTTACATCATATGTTTAATGATATGTTTTATGCATGTATACTTCGTATTCGTTTCATCGTGCAGTTGTCAGTCCCCAGTTTTCCAATGTGTTTTTATAGTTTCAATAAATCGTTAAACTTACTTATTCGTTTGAGTTTATATAAACAATTCATTGCGCTGCACGAAGAAGTGCTGCACAGAATTTTCTTTCAAGACCGACTGCAAGCATACCCCCAATGAATCGAAAAAAGTGAAAATCCTTATATATGTGTGTGTTGAAATGTCTTATTGTTCTTAACTACGAGGACTGATTGGTATGTCGTGAGCCTTGTGCAGAAGGAGGTTTACAGGGCTTTCCATTTTTCATTCATACTATTCCCACACTATATAAGGCTGTGTACCCGAAGACTGGTGTCATTTGGTCACTTTATATCAACGAGGTAGCACTTTATAGGCAAGTGACTTTTGCAAAATGGACAAAATCGATGAAAGAAAAGCGATCCAATATTTGCATAAGAAATGTTTAGCACCTGAGGATATTCATACTGATATGGTAGCAACACTAGGAAAGATGCCCCTTTTCATGCTACAGTAAAAAGATGGATGGCGGAATTTAAGGGCGGCAGGAACAGCCTTGAGTAAGACTCCAGAAATGCTCAATAAAGTCTATGATATTGTTATGACTGACAGGTGAGTTACAGAAAGTTCTATAGCCAGTACAGTTGGTATTTTCGAAGAAAGAGTACATTCCATTCTGTCAAGGGATCTTGTAATGAGAAAGATTCAGCCCGTTGGGTACCAATACTTCTGACAGTTGATCAGAAACACACCAGACGCACTTTGTTGTGTGCTAATCTGAATCTTTAAGAGGTAGATCTTCCTAACTTTCTTCAGAGATGTGTTGATATGGATGACACATGGGTCCATCATTTCACCCAGAGGTCAAAGAACAGTCTAAACAATGGAAGCACACTGGTTCATCTTCACCAAATAAGGCATAAATGTTCCATCAGCTGGAAAGGGTATGGTTTCTAGGGTGTTGATGGTATTCTAATAGTAGATTATCCCAAAAGGGACAAACAAGCAATGGCGCATACTATGCATCACTTTTGAAGCAGTTACGAGAAAGTAATTTTAAAACCTCAAGCTCAGTAAAGGTTTGATCTTCCATCAGGACAATGCCCCTGTTCACAAGTCTGCCATTGACATTGCTGCCATTAACGATTGTGGCTTTAAATTGATCGAACATCTGTCATATTCTCTTGAACTCGCTCCATAAGACTTTCATATATTTCCAATACTGAAAACAGCCATCACCGGTACCCACTTTCAGTCAGATGATGACGTCATACATGCAGTAGAGGAGTTTCTGAACGGTCTAGAAATGGACTTATTTAAAAGTGGCATTGGGGAACTTAGACATCGCTGGCAAGTACGACAAAATTCAAACCTTGACATAGGAGGCTCACAACATATCAATCAGCAAACGTAATACAGTTAGCTGCAATCTGAACAGAACATGGTGTTAATGTCGTGTTATCGTGAGGTTTGCTATTTTTGTGCGGAGAATCGCGGAGGTGTCAACGGTGGATGTAATTCACGTATATAAGACGATAATTTTCCTATTGAATTTTCATTTTCTGTATCAGTTTTCGTCCTCTACCAAACACACTCAGTTTCGTTTTTTGTTACACTCACTTTCAAGTGCCACAAAAAGGAGTAATTATGGTATATATTTTAATATAACTATTATTGTAAATATTCCAGAGATTCGGACATAAGTACAGTATAATCTGCATATGATAAAACAATAAGTTGAACGTACGTATTAAATCCATCTACATACTCAGAAGAAGTACTACTTAATTAAGCCAATGGCACCTTTTGATCTAAAGTTATTTGGGATCATATAGAAACAACAAAAATAAAAAGGGAGACAAGTTTCCCCTGAGTGACCATCGTGTACATGGGAAACTTTCCGAAAAGTAGTTGTTTCCCTTTATTCTAGCTATAATCCCATTGTACATGTTTACTACATCTTCTCGAGGCAAGGGTCGTGGCGCGTATAATATGCGACGAACCTTATCCCGAGTAGATGTACAAGTACGAACGCTCTGTATAATGCACTCCGTAATTGTAAAACGAATATACTGGCTATTCATTTATTTCTTTAATGTCCTAGACAATAAACGATGAACTATTCAACAACGGAAAACATGCATGCTGTACTCCAAACCTGCATACAGCGCAATAAAATACTCAGAAGATATCGTGGACAAAAACAACTGGAGGCTTCATTTTTCACTGGGTAGTACACATATACATCCATGTATATTTATTTGGAACATCTATGGAAATTCAAAGTTAAAGTTGTCTCCTGAAATATAACTACATTCCTACATTATCTCTGGGTAGGTGTGTCGCTTACAATCTCTCGGGACACAGACATTAATATAATCAAGTTCTCCATCTTCTTGCTTTCTGACAGCCAACCTTCACATTATAGGTCGATATTTGTTCCCGTATCCTTCACTGCAACAATGTTTTTTTTTTCGACTGAACTGAAAACTCGGTAAACATCAAGGGTATGATTCTGTAGCTAAGCAGCAACAGACTTGACTGTTTAAAGGGCAGTCTTGACAAACGAAAGTCATACTTGGGTCATAACTCTGCTATTGGCATCCTATGATCTCTTTTTAAGATCCTCGTCCAAATTAAAATTGAGAACATATTGTAAACATTTGCCAATACCAATATACATTGTATTAAATATTTAAAGACAAGCATGTCTCTCCACCCATCTTGTTTATACAGGCCCATCAGTTTTTAAGACTCAGTATACTGTTGTAATTATATTCTCTCAAAGTATCTTTGCCTTTTCGGAGATGCATAAAAGAGTCTGAATGTTGAATTTATCCCATCAATCATATTTTAGATTAGCGGGATAGTGCACACATGTACAATGATAGAGCTAAGCACACGTCTTTTACAATGTGTCTATACAGCAAGTCTGTTCGCTAATTTTATCTACTTTTGACAACCTTGCTTTTCAGAACTGATCGCAGCAAAGCTATCATAAACTTTAATATTGTCAATAGAAAGATCATTCTCTTGCAGAATTTCTACGATTTTTTCAGGTGTTTCTTCTCCTGGTGTACATTCTAAGTAAACAAAATCAAAAAGTTCTTTGCGAATGATTGGTTCAGAGTTCATTACATCAAGAAACCTCGGGCAATATATTTCAACTTCATGATTTGCTAATTGTTGGCCACTTCATTAGCAATAATGGAATAAAATGTTCAACCTTGAAGACCGCGCAGAATCCCTTGTCCAATATTTTCATATATGATGTCGTTGATTCTGTTGGCTAATTTTGAACGGTAGGGTACCCTTTGGGTTTGCCAAACTAGCCTTTTAGATTTTGATACTCTGCAACTACTGCCTTGTCATAATCGGCATTGTTATGTTTAATCAATGATCAATGCTTATCTAAAAATGTATTACTTTCTTTAAGATTGTGAATGGTGAGTGAACAAAACTGTCATAGCTCCTCATCTCGGAATGAGGGGAAAGAACACAGACCGCATGATATCATTTCTCTATATGTTAACCATTTTAGCTGTCCATCCTTTGATTTTAATCCTTTGCCTGCGAAATGGATTTTAATGGCAAATTATGAAATAATGCTGCTTCTTGGCCATTCTGTACTTATTTGATGTAAAGGAACAAAAAGTTATTTTATCCTTAATAAGTCTTCTCAAGTCAAACTCTAACTTTGTAAGAGACTTGATATTGACCTAAACTGCACTTGGCAAATCATTCTCATTTTCATGATCATCTCGATCATTGGCTGGTACATGTTTGCTCTTTCGTGGTCGTTTTAGAAGCTGTCATGAGAATTCTGTTGACAAATTCGGCATTTGAAGTACGGGTACACATTATAAACACAGAGGGACCACTTGCAACGGAGGCCTAGGAAGAGGAGTGATATTCCAAATATTAATTTCTCTATCTATATACACATTTTATGCATATGGAAATATTGACACTATTAGCTTGGTGAGGTCATTTGTAGATGTATATACATGTAAGAGAGGGAATAAATGAAGAAAAGTGTAATTGGTTTTACTCATCTTCACTCTGCTGAGTTAGAGATACTCACTGTTGTTCATCGCAGAGTCAAACGAAAACGACAAATAATATGTCAGGATTCGGACCAAATATACAACGAACACGACAATCAACATAACAGCATTCAGACCTAAATATTCAACTAACATGACAACATGTCAGTATTTGACCCAAATATACAATGAACATGACAATCAAGAGGTTGATATTTTGACAACTATATACAACGAACATGACAATCAACATGTCAATATTTAGACCAACACATACAGCGAACACGACAATCAACATGTCAATGTTTAGAACAAAATATACAACGAAAATGACAATCAAAATGTTAATATTTATACCAAAATATGCAACGAACATGACAATCAACATAACAGCATTGAGGCCCAAATAAACAAGTAACACGGCAATCAACATGTCAGCATTCAAACCTAAATTTACAACGAACACGACAATCAACATGTCAAGTCAGTATTCAGATCCAAATATTCAACGAACATAACAATCAACATAACATCATTCACACTTAAATATACAACGTACATGGCGATAAACATGTCACCATTCAGACCCAAACACCGACTTTGAAATAGAGCAAATGAATCGGTAACTATCACTAGGGGAACAAGAGTTAGATACGATCTATTATTTGGCAGTAGTAACCTGACATTTTAGCCGCCGGAACAGACTTTAATGAATTATTCTATTTCACATTCGTGAAGGGATTTAAATCCTGCTTGATCACTTCCTCTTGTATTAAGATTTCACATTGAGCGACTTTGTTTAGAAGAGAACCCTCAGCCCTAGGGGACATATACTTCACAATGTATAGGACATTAACCCCCAGTCCTAACAATCATGCACTTCACAAGGTACAGGAGATAAACTCCCAGTCCTAGGGAACATGCATTTCACAAGGTGCAGGACATTTAGCCCAATTCCTAGGGATCATGTACTTCACAAGGTACAGGACATTTTAATCCCCAGTCCTTGGGATCATGCTTTTCACAAGGTACAGGACAGTATCCCCCAGACCTAGGGTCATGTACTTTACAAAATACAGAAAATTAACCCAAAATACTATTGATCAGGCACGTAGCAAGGTACAGGACATTAACGCCCCCCACCCCCAGTCCTAGGAATCATGCACTTCACAAGGTACAGGGCATTATCTTCGCGACCTAGGAATCATGCACTTCACAAGGTACAGGGCATTAACTTCGCGACCTAGGAATCATGCACTTCACAAGGTACAGGGCATTAACTTCCAGAATCATGCACTTCACAAGGTACAGGGCATTAACTTCCAGACCTAGGAGTCATGCACTTCACAAGGTACTCGACATTAACCCCAAGTCCTAGGAATCATGCATTTCAGAAGGTACAGGAGGTTAATTCCCAGTCATAGAAATCATGCACTTAAGCAATCTGATTAAAACCATATCTTTATTTTTAATCAGATTGCCACTTAAGAAGATACACGACATTAACCCCCAATTCTGGGGATCATGCACTTGACAAGGTACAGGATATTAAAGTCCCATAGTCCTAAGGATCATGCTTTTCACGAGGTACGGAACCTTAACCCTAAGTCCTAGGGACGATGCTCTTTACAAGGTGCAGACAATTAATCCCCAGTCCCATCGATCATGCACGTCACAAGGTACAGAACATTTAGCTTCCCTCCTAGGAATTATGCACGTCACAATGTACAAGACATTAACCTCCAGTCCTGTGGATCATGGACTTCACAAGGTACAGGAAATTACAATCCCAGTCCTAAGGATCATGCTTTTCACAAGCTACAGAACAGTAACCCCCAGTCCTTGGGACGAGACACAGAACATTAACCTCCAGTCCTACGAATCATGGACTTCACAAGGTACAGGACATTAAACTAACCCGCCAGTCCTAGGGATCATACATTCTACAGGGTACAGGAGATAAATTCCCAGTTCTAGGGGTCATGCATGTTAAAAGGTACAGGATATTAACCCCAAGTCATAAGGATCATGCTCTTCACAAGGTACAGGACATTAAACTGATCCCCCCCCCAGTCCTAGGAATCATGCATTTTACAAGGTACATGGGATAAATTCCCAGTTCTAGGGGTCATGCATGTTAAAAGTTACAGGATATTAACCCCGAGTCATAAGGATCATGCCCTTCACAAGGTACAGGACATTAAAATCCAAGTCCTAGGGACCATGTACTTCATAAGGTACAGGAAATTAATTTCTTAATCCTAGGGATGATGCACTTCAAAAGGTACATTTCTCAGTTTGATGAGAGGGATTTATGTTCTTTATAATTATGCATACATGTCTTCTTCCAGATATACAGGAATTAGAAATACTTGTAAAGATTTCTATTGCACCTGTTTTGGTAATAACCCTCATCAAGAGATGAAGACAAATTACAATTGGTACTTAAGTGACCCCTTAATATATCAGTCTTTCTTTTATTATTATTATTATTATTATTATTATTATTATTATTATTATTATTATTATTATTATTATTATTTTGCAGTGCATGTGTGTTTTAAAAAAGATATCAAGTACATGTGTTGTTGTGTATAGTGCTGACTCTAATAACATATTATGTTCTATTGAAGATGTATCAACTAAGGGATGGCGGCATCAGGATAGCACTGCACAGCTCCAGAATTTTTCGAGAAAGGGGAAATACACAGTTCAACACGAAATTCTAAAATCAATAATAATTTACTCAAACTGTCGCAAAACTATTTTGATACCTCAAGGTTTAAAAGATGCAAATTTTTGTCCTGCCATTGTTACGACGTTAACGACATTCTGACTTTAAGGAGAAAGCAAAATGTGATTTTTAGCCGGGCTTAATGCTGAAGGCATACATGTAAGCCAAGACTATAGCCGCCGACCACGATTCTCAAAACGAGGCAGTCTAATTATAAGTTTTAAGGCACTCTTTCTCACTCAATGTGTTCTTGCGCTTCAAAACATAATCTCTAATGTAATTTCTAGCATTATAATATTCAGAACGTACTGAATCTTTATTGGATCATTAATCATATGTACATAACATTGCAAATAGTGATATACCGGTACATATGTATATTCGTGTAGACTGAGGTTACCTGCTCTTGATTGATATCGCTGCGCGAAGAGACAGGTGACCACCGTCATTTTGGAGAGACTTCTTCTACTCCAGCTAGTGTTTGCAATCGGCCTCGGCCGATTGTATATTAAGATAGCAAATTCACTTTGAGAGCGCATGTGCAAACTCCATTAGCTTGGCATGTTGGATAATAATTTAGTACTATGAAACAATATTAGCACATAATTCTATTTTAAATACTGAGATTTCTATAAATAAATCTCATGAACATGTTCACAACTTTTTAAAAAAGATTTGCTCACTACAAACCCCCCCCCCCCCCCCCAACTTATTTACTATAACACCCGAGAGAGTTTTCTAAAAAGGAAATAAAGGCGCGCCTACTTTCCAGATAAGGAAAAATGAGGCGTGGCTTTAGAGATTTTAGCGGGAAAATTCACAACTGCGCAAAAAGATGGCTTCAAAAACAAGTAATACTTATTTACATAAATCCGTTGGACTTTGTGACAAATATATTGAACATTTAATGCAACGCTTGTAATTATAGCACAGGCCGCATGGGAAGATAACAAGCAGTACAGACTGCGTGTAGACGTAATTCGTCTGCAGTAGCATACACAGCATTAATGTAATCTATGAGAGGCGCGTGATGTTTAGCGTCGACAGGGACGTATATATCTAAATTTGGTATATAAGTCCCTGGCGTTGAGGATGTAATTAATTGTCAATATTTGTTGATTCTAGGCTAAATGAATAAACAAAACGAAATCCAGTGACTTAAAAATAACCGATAAGGCGTCACTTGAACCTCAGTTAGTCTCGTTATGGTTACTGTCTAGATATTTTAAAATCTAGACAGGCATAGCATTGCCAACTGGTCTAATATTTGTGTAAATGTGTATGTGAGGGGTTTCCCTATGTCTATTTTAGCCGATGGAAACATGTTTCTTATTCAAGCGTCATACATAAACATTGGTATAGCGCTATGTATTGTCCATTGTCTTGTCGTTTGGCAAAAAGAAAACGGGTACATGTATTGTTCCCTGTAATGATTAGCATGTCGGACATATTATTCTCAGATCGACGTCATTTCCAACAAAGTAGTAACTAATGACGCCGGTTCATGAATGGAGACAAATAAACCAAGTATCATTTCAGGTTTTCTTTCGGATATGTTCAGTAACATCTAAATTTTTGCAATTTTGACAAAAAAAAAAGAACGAGAAACAAACAAACCAAAAAAAAAAAAAAAAAAAAAGAAAAAAAAAGGAAAAAAAAAAAAAAAAAAAAAAAAAAAAAAAAAACAAAAAAAAAAAAAAAAAAACCAAGAGGCAACAATTGAATTTTTTTATGCACCGTCGGCTACTATATATGCTGAATGCTGAATGATAGGTCTGTTGAACTTTTCAAGGCTAAATAGAAAATCCTGCTAAACAGAGTAGGTTTAATACTCTTCAAGGATAAATAGAATATCCTGCTAAACAGAGTAAGTTTAATACTCTTCAAGGATAAATAGAATATCCTGCTAAACAGAGTAGGTTTAATACTCTTCAGGGATAAATAGAATATCCTGCTAAACAGAGTAGGTTTAATATTCTTCGAGGATAAATAGAATATTCTGCTAAACAGAGCCATGAATTGTCAGTGCAAGTGAAATTGTACTAAAACAATTAATCCAGAGAGTTATAGTCAAAACGGCCAAAGAAAAAACGGTCCACACCAGAACGGCCCACACTTTTTACCACACCAGCCGAACTTTGTAATATTTTGACAATGGATATCGACTTTGATTTCAAAATAGATTCTTTTCAAGTAGTGTTTAAATGATTTTTCATACGGATAGTAAGAGGGCAAATAATTTGAAAATTTAATGAATTGCTTTTAGCATTAAAATTATTCCTATTTTGGTGTGGGCCGTTTAATTTTTAGGCCGTTTTGACTATACACCAATCGGGCAGAAAGGTCATAATTCTTCTTTCTATAGTGATAGGAGATGACAGATATATTTTTATGTTCAAGAGAATAAAGCATGACAAGGGCGGTGTAACTTTTCAAACAGTAATGAATCTATGGTTTCCATCATGATTAAGAGTAGATTCCATGCCTCACGAGATATTTTATCAAAGTTAACCAACGATAAACTTCATTTCACTATTACTTAAAAATTGCTCTTCCATAATGAAATGTGTAAATTCTTCTTTCCTAGAATTTATCAACTGTAATTTAACTCCAATTGAATCTTTTGCTACTTGACCAGTTTCTTGAAGCTCGGCTACCAGAACGGTAAGTACTTTGATACTTAGAATCCACAGTGTGTAGTCATATTTGAGTTAAGGTAGACTACTCAGAAGTGAACTTATTGGTACATACACATGTAGTCCTTATTGGTACATACACATGTAGTCCTTATTGGTACATACACATGTAGTCCTTATTGGTACATACACATGTAGTCTTTTTTGGTACATGCGGTTTGCAGTGCTGTACAAGTATCATGTACTGATATGTAAAACCGCGTTACGTCAGTGGTCAATGGAAAATCAACAGTAAAACAAGTTATGAGGATCCCCAGCATGAATTATGTTTAAACTGTACGGTGTGAATGATGAAAATATTTATCATGCCTTATTCTGTGATATAAAATGTTATTTAGGAAATTAATAATATAACAAATAATAAATATTAATTTACGAACGTATGTATATTTGTATAAATTTCATTGAAATTTTCAAACAAAATATTCGTGCGTATACTTTATAAATACGCGATAAGCTGTTTATTCAAGTGATTTTCAGTGGGAACCCCATTGAAAATCGCTATTCAAGGTGACTGCTTTCATCTTAAGGGAAAACGTCAGTTAAAAATAGAATGCCATATTAAACTTGAACGCGCGAAGTGAAGACAGAAGTTATGATAGTTGTTTTTAGATTTGGTCAACTATAGATAACAGAATTGCGCTAGTTGGAAGTACGCTCATTTCAATACTTCAGGATATGGTCTAGTTCTATCAATCTGTGTTTTAGTTGTGCAAGAACGTTTTGTTTCCAGGTTGATTAGGTCTGAGGTACTTTTTACCTGACAATGTATTCAACAAATCACTCACAAAGCCTGACATTCTACCACACATGCAAGGATGTATACAATAAAATTCATTTGTAAAAATGGCAGCAGCTAAATGTTCCAGTGCATTAGGCAAACGACCAAATTTGCTAAAACAACCCCGTCTATATCTTTTATCGGTGCTTTGATTTCTTTATCGTAGGTGTTTCAGTACAGTACAACTATCAATTCACCGTTTTGTATTTCAAATCCCATAAAATCGCATGGGACGGGGCTATGACAACTAGCAATGCAACTGGGGGGAAGACACAGTATTGTGACAAGGGTTAATGTTTTTATAACTTACCATTTCTGCATTTACCGTCCGTTGCATCACACTCTCTAAACCCACTGCATTTGCATTTGGAACTACAGAACAATCCATAGTAGGTTACAGGACAGCGCACGGAACAGTTTACACCGTATGTACCATTCGGGCAAGCTGTAAAAATAACAGGATTTTCCCGTTTGTTTTAATTGGAAAGTCGTAAGGATTCAATAATGATCTGGAGATTGGCCGTGTTGACAATAGTTAAGACAGAGTCTAATGTAGTGATACGTTTTCAACAATTTTATTCTTAAAAGACTGTAACGAGGACATTTTAAGAAAATAAAATGAAATTCGTCCTCCATATCTAAGGTGCATAAAGGACATGGACGTTTTTCTAAAGGAATACTTTTATATCTACCAGTCTCAGTATGCTAACAATGTGAAGACAACCTTGATTTACATATAAGCTTTTTGTATTGCATAGGTATTCTTTTTGTTAGATATGATTGCAACGTAAAACTTCAAATAGATGTTTGTAAATAGAGCATTTTGAGGAACTGTTCACATTAGAGAGAATAGTCTGTTTATAATGACCCAAAATTCGTTGTTTAGCAACAATATATATATATATATATATATATATATATATATATATATATATATATATATATATATATATATATATATATATACTCAGTCTTAACAAACATTGATTTAACCACACATCCCATAATCCAACATATATTATTTTTACAAAATATCTTTCACATTAGCTACCCAATTTTTGCAGCTTTGATTACTATTCAATTTATTACACATGAAGTCAAAGCATGACTTTAAACAATCTGATTAAAACCATATCTTTATTCCGCTTCTCTATTTGCAGCATTGCGTATAAATATCTGCTGGCGAAACTCCGTAAGGGGTCATGTTCTGGTGAACTCTGATTTCCAGCCAATCAGTGGATCAGCTACAAACTCCTTAGAATGAAATTAACGTCCACAGCGTGCGTGACCCACAAGGTAGTTTTGAACAGTGTTTGTTACATATTGCGTCACTATCACGTGCCTAGCCGAGTCATTGATTGGCTTTGGGAAACGTCATCAGAGTTCACCAGAACATGAACCCTTACGGAGTTTCGCCAGATATTTATGTAAGGCATGTAATTCATAAAAAGTAAACATTGATTGCATGCCACGCAGTTATTAACATCATATTTTAAATATTTCAGAGCTTGGATACAATATCTTGGAAACTTTATTTGGAAAGTTTATTTTAGATGACGGCCATAATATGAGGTATGTTTTTCGTTGTATCAGAGACATGTGTATATACATTGTATGTCTCAGGTTGTATTTACTTTAAACGTTCTTCGAGTTCAGCCATTTGTTTGTATATAATGTGATATCATGTATTTACACAACACTTACCTACACAGCCCCTGGAAGTATTGTAATAATTGGTACAACAATTCGTTTCATTAGTACACGTCTTTATGCTGAAATGAGATCAAGAGGAAGTAATAATTTATCTACAATAACTCATCTTCTTAAAATTTGCTGATAGAACACGCTCACATTTTTAACATTTAAGGAAATTACCATATATGTAAACTTCAGACTTGTAATTAATTACGAAACAAATAACAAATCAACATAAACTGTGAATGATCTGAAACAAGAAGTGACTTTTCAGTTTATATTACTCCATGACGCACTGCCATGTTCGATCAAATCTCAGCTGAATAAACATTTAAAATGTTGTTACGTATACCCCCAAATAGTCAGAAAATGTGTGATAGTATCAAGTATGTTTTGATTTTCACAGAGGAATACAGTTATTGTCCTTATTTGTATAGAGCAGATATTTTCAGTTAAATGCTTTTATAAAATAAAAAATGAAGTTTACCATAGCCAGTTTGATGGTCTTGTGAAAATAGAAAAAAAGCTGAAATTCTGCCATTCTCCTGTACAACACACCTCTATGATAAACAAAACACAACTACAAATACTAAGTTAGCAAGCACGCGGAAACGCTGCCACGAGTGCTATTTAATCAGATAACACATCTCATTTTTCTTCTATATTCATAAATTAACATCATTCATCACCATCTCTCTTTCAATCTAATCTACCTAGATACTTAATAATTACAACAGCAAGTCGACCACCCATACCATATCACCCCTTAATCAGTATTCAAAAATTTAGCTGTTTACAGGTCGGCGTTTGCGTGTCGAATGATACCTCATGAACAAATCGAACACTCCTTAACCAAAAAGGCGGGAAAAACGACCTCCGTTTATCATACGAGGCCCAATACAGGAGAAAATAATTTCATTCTAATGCGCTTTGCTTAAACGTATGAAATTATATTTCTCATGTACAACACACCTCTATGATAAACAAAACACAACTACAAATACTAAGTTAGCAAGCACGCGGAAACGCTGCCACGAACTCGAAACCCAAAGAACGGGATGATGTCATTATGTAAACAAAATATAGATCTTTATACGCAGAAATTTCTATAAATGAAATCATTCCCATTATATGAAAAGGTTTTTGGAAACGGAAAGTCGCTTGGATAAACTATCTTTAATATACCCGTCCTTTGCATTCTCAGATCGCCATCGACCGTGACGTTTAAACAGTCTATCTGGAACACCACTATTAGCAGCTACTGTGGCGCCCCCAGATCTAAGACTATGCAATCCAAATTTACTAATATCTGAAACAATGGGTGAAAATGCTTCAATAAATAAATCTCTAGCTCTAGAATAAGTCAAAGGTTTGTTTGTATTTCTAAAACAAAAGATATTGCCACGCTTCATTAAGTTTTGAAATACATAAATTTCATCTGAATCAAAACATGCATATTGCGAATATCTCTCAAAATTTGTAACTGGACAGAGCTTGGTATTAGTTCGAGCAATAATGACCCAACTTCCGTCTCTGTATATATCTGTCTTGCTTTTCTCAACAAACACCTCCATATGGGTATCAAAAATTCTTATATCCCCCTTCTTTAAGTTTAATAATTCACTAATACGGAAAAACCCAGCATAACAAATTAAACATAAAGTTATCGTTCTTTGTTTATACAAATCACAATCAATGTTGAATGTGTCGTACATTTTATCCAACATTTCTGGAGTGATCGGGTCTTTTTTGTTGATCGGTACACTAAGACGCCTTCTAGCTCCTTCAAGCGTATTTTTCACAAGATCATAATCCATCGGAGATGTAACACACACGAGATTATGAATCCACTTTAATGCATAATACGCATTCACTACTGGACTGGGTGATCGACTTGACTGTGTCAAACTGGCAAGGTAAAGCGCCACATGAAAGGCCTTAGCTGGGAGAATTTCTTCCTCTAGTAAGCCATGAGCAACGGCCCATGACTTCCATCTCTTGAATGCATAAAAATAGCCTCTAATGGTTGCGGATGACCGACTTTCAAATTGGAGATCAGAGAGCACTTGAATTTTCTCAACTAAGGCCTCAGGGAGCGTCTCAATGTCATTTTTAAACTCCTGCAAAAACATTTGTAAACATGACATTAATATTCTTATCAAAACAGCGAATAATCTAATCTAATCGCTAACATGCGAAATGGCAAATCTGAACGTCCAAATATTTTTGAAAATCTACCTGAAATATAATATTCTTTGTTAACAGGTAAATCTACAAAACTAACAATAGCTTTGTCAAAGTTTCCTCTTTCATCACAAAGCAAAGGCCAATAACTAGCCGAATACCAAGCAGGTATAACCAAAGTTCCGTAACTCTTACATTGCATCATATATTTAATAACTTTGGATATGATGGGGATTGATGGAACAAACCAACCGTTTACCCCACCCCAACTCACTGTAAATGCATCAATGCCAATAGACAAAGGTGTCCAAAATCTAGAATAAAAAATTGGTAATTTATTATTCTTTTCATTTGCAAAAAAGTCAATTTCATGTGGACCCCAAATGTAATCCAAATACTCAAAAATTTCTGAAGAAACAGCCCAATCATCCATATCAACAATTTTACTCAGAAAATCTGCTTGGGTATTCAAGGTACGTGGTACCCATTCAATTTCTAATTTAATTCTAGATGAAAAACATATCTTAAATATAGACAAGGCAATTTCTAACAGATGAAATTTCATACTTCCTTTTCTAATAATACTGATAACATTCTGGTTATCTGAAAACCATTTAACATTCTTGTTAACAAATGAGGTTTCTAAAGACGAGAGCACTCTATACACTGCTGAAAGTTCTCTCCAAGTGGAGTTCAATGCACTTTCACCTTCTGACCACATCCCATGTACAATACTGTAGGGAGTGTCAACAACATAGCCACCGTAACCGGTGCTACTTGCATCACTGTACACAATGACATTACTTGCAAAATCTGAAATAAATTTCCTCTGATTAAGAACTTTTACATTTGATTTCCAAAAATCAATCATGCGAACACTTTGCTCACTAAGCATGATTCTCGATCTCCAAGATATCGCTCTCTGCACATCTATAGAAATTGCCTTTGTCATCAAATATACTATATTTCCCAAAACATAATGCATAGAAATAATCTGGCCAACCAAACCGGCCACTCTCCTCACATGAATAGGATTGTTCTGTAAACAATCTTCTTGTATAGATTCTAATGTGAGATCTAATTTCTCCATTCTTGCATCTGTAATCTGCAATATTTCTTTTTCAGTATCAATAAAAAACCCTAGAAAAATCATTTGTTTTAACGGAAACCAAAGAGACTTCTCTGTTTTAGGTACAAATCCAGACTTTAACAAGTCATTTTTCATGTCAGCTGACATGCGCACACACTGATCAAAACATTGATCCACAGCTAAGCCATCGTCAAGGTACATCAATACCTGTTTACCCTCACTACGCCATTTCTTTACAAGAGGGCGAGTTAATTTTGTGAACAGGTAACATGCAGAATTTAAGCCGAAAGGTAAAACTTTGAACACAAAGTACTTAACATGTTCACCAAATTTCCACGAAAAACCTAAAAATGTACAATGGTCATCAAAAATATCTACATGATGATATGCAGAATGTAGGTTAAATTTAAACATATAAGAATCTTTTGTTATATACTGCATAGCGATCTTAATATCATCAAAATGAACTTTTTGTTTCCAAAGATGTTTATTGACATGTCTCAAGTCTAAAATCAATCTCTTTTTCCCATTACTCTGTGCTGAGACAGTCAAGGGATTCACAACCCAGGGAGTGTTCGAACACTCTACCACTAGACCACGGATCAAAAGATCATTAATGGCATCTGCAACAAAAGACGAATTATCAATGGCTGATTTGTTATTTTTCAAAACAACAGACTCCGGTGTGGAATAAAAGGGTATTTTATAACCATTTTCAATAATGTCCAAAATAAATTCACAGGCACCTATCTTTTTCCAAAAAGGTAAACATGACTTTAAACGGCCTTTCACAATGATTTGAGCTATCCCTTGTTCATATTCAAAATAACTTGTTGTCAAAGGAATAATATGTGAAAGCTCTAAATACTCATCTTTTAACTCATTCTTTGGATTTAGTGGCTGACTTTTGGTTGTAAGGACAGGAACTCCTCCAATGCTGGAACGACCCGCAACCGAAGCATGCTCCTCTTTGCTTGGGGTAGCCATGTCCAAAGCCGCCGTTAAATTCCCGGTGTTCACTGAACCATGGACGAGGCCCGAGAAAGGGCTGCATAGGCATGTATACAGGATGAGTAGAAACTGCACTCTCTTTATCAATAGATTTGCCCTTCTTTGTAGATTTTTTGACATCTTGAGATTGTTTTCGCTTACAAATAGCTCTGTTTTCAGCCTTGATGATTCTACTTTCATCTTCTGAATCGCTGGCGATAGGGTTAGACTCGTACTGTCTCACAGTCTCCCATCCTCCTTCACTGCTATCGGCAATTTTAATAAGTTTGTTTCGTTGATTTACCTTTTTCAAAGCCGCAACTAACAACTCACTAGCATATGACGATTTAGAATTCTCCACCGCCCATGAAATTTGTTTCAAATCGTGTGTAAGTTCAAGGTTAAATTTATGCTGGACTCTATTGCCTTCAAATTTCCACTTAAACAAGGATTCAGACTCTAACTTTTTCACCGCCTGAGAAGACCCACTAACCTCATGTTTGAGCGTCGAAAGTTCACTAGTAAACTTACAATCCAAATTTTGTAGTGAAGCTCCTTGTTGTTTGACGAGGTTAAATATGTCTCTTAGAGAAACATCGTCTTCATTGAAACTCTGATTAGTAGACATAGCACAGCTGTTTACAGGTCGGCGTTTGCGTGTCGAATGATACCTCATGAACAAATCGAACACTCCTTAACCAAAAAGGCGGGAAAAACGACCTCCGTTTATCATACGAGGCCCAATACAGGAGAAAATAATTTCATTCTAATGCGCTTTGCTTAAACGTATGAAATTATATTTGTTTTATTCAAAATTCTCGTAAATTCGTAAAGCATTGAATCTGGACCAGATAAAAACCGATATTAATTCGTATATCAACATTGGCTGTACATACTCGGTGCTTAATTAATTATTTCTTCAATGAAAGGAACTACGAAAGTAATGTGGTCCGGCTGTGTCACAGAAATACTGGCAAAGTAAAATGATTAACGAGTAAGCACAAAAACTCCACTTAAAATCATTATAAATAAATAAATGGATCATATACTAGCTGCAATAACAGGAAATTATGATTGTCATTTGACGTGACAATTTTCAACTATATTGGTGTAGATAAAAATTTATGGATCATGTTTAAAATATATAAATATATAAATGTTGTAGATAGAGCCCTTTGCTCTCTTATAAATAATACGATGTCCAACAGTGACCCTTGTCCTCATATAAAGGTTCATTTTCAATACGAACAGTAGGTTATAATGCTTTATCGTTACTTGTACTTATTCTTCTTGGGTATGAATGACCTTGTCAAGTTTCGTTATGCAGATAAGTCTGTTTTGTTTGTTTGTATTTTTTTTTTTTGGGGGGGGGGTTGTTTTTTTAACGAATTCATTAACTAACTTCCTAGCTAACTACAGTAAAGTGAATCCGTTTTTAACGTTCTAGGTGGATGCGTTAGTTTACTGGCAGAGGTATTAAGAAAGAAAATATGGCTATTGTTGAGATGTTGTCAAGAGATAACCGAAGCATTCAAATGATATGATTTACCCATTAATGTCACAGAAGATTCATTGCTGCAACAATATATGTAAATGAATCGTCTTAGACGAAATCCTGAAGACGCCACGAAACAATTGTTCCCTCAAAATAAAAACACTTGAATACATATCACGAACCCGGTACTTACAGCGATACATTAAGGTAACTGCTGGAACTAGGCATTAGTTAAGATAAATGCAGGAACTAGGCATTAGTTAAGGTAACTGCTGGAACTAGGCTTTAGTTAAGGTATCTGCTGGAAAAAGGCATTAGTTAAGATAAATGCTGGAACTAGGCATTAGTTAAGGTAACTCCGGAAACTAGGCATTAGTTAAGGTAACTGCTATAACTAGACATTAGTTAAGCTAACTGCTGGAACTAGGCATTATTTAAGGTAACTGATGGAATTAGGCATTATTTAAGGTAACTGCTGGAACTAGGCATTAGTTAAGGTAACTGTAGAAACTAAGCATTAGTTAAGATAACTGCTGGAACTAGGCATTAGTTAAGTTAACTGCTGGAATTAGGCATTAGTTAAGGTAACTGCTGGAACTAAAGTTGCATGGAAAGATTAAATGGACATTGCAAATGTTTCAAAATGCCTTCCAGTACATAAAACATTGTGCTCTGAAGGGATTTAAACCTTGAACTTTACTGGAGTAAAAAAGAAAAAAAATTAGAAGTTAAATAAAAACATGAAAAGTATTTTTGATCACTCTTTGTTCTTAACAGCATAGTTAAATAAACAAAACGCGTGTATGAGTACTCAGTTCGTTAAATAAGCCGGTGTGGCCTACTGGATAAGGTGCTTGGCTCGTGATCGAGAGATCCCGGGTTCGACTCCCGCCCTGGGCACACCGGTGTTCTGTCTTTCGGATGAGACAGTAAAAACCGAGGTCCCGTGTCACGGTAGGAGTGGCACGTAAAAGATTCCTCACTGCTTCGGGTGAGTCCGTTGCAAAGGTCTAAATTTGTATGCCCCGCATCAGGCAGATGTGTTGTCACCATATACGTGAAATAATCGTGGAGTGACGTTAAACATTAATCAATCAATCAATCAATTCATTCATTAAATACCGCGTTTGATTGCCTTGATGGCCACAACACGCTTTACTGTAGTGTCCAGCCTAAGTGACACATGGTTAGTACTTAGTAATCGATTAGAATTTCTTGCATTGATTGACAGTATTCAATGTACTGAAAAAGAAAAATACCGTTTTTTTAAGTTTTGTTTGAGAGATGCCTTGTATGATTGAAAATGATCGTTTGCATGCTATTGGGATGCTTGAATCTGGGATGTCTCAAAGCATTGTGGCAAGACAGTTTGGATTTCATATTAACACTGTAAATGCTTTGTGGAGACAATATCAGCAAAGTGGTATCGTAAAGGACCGCCCAAGATACTAGTAGGACGCCTGTGTGTGACGTCATGTCGACACCATACGTATATACGGACTTCACAACTGCGTAATTGATTCCAATCTGCTTCTTTGACCACTAGAAACATCACTGGGCATCGACAGATATGTTCTCGTACCGTGAGGTACAGAGTCCGGCGACATAAACGGAGAAAATACTCAAGTCAATTATTTCATTTTAATTTATTCCATTATCAAACGTTCAGATAAACTGTCATACAGAATGGTTTAATTCTATTTATTGATAGAATAAATCTCAATAAAATCCAAATCCCAGTTATAAATTCATTGTTGAACAGATGAATTTGAAATAATGACTTAAATATTTTCTCAGTTTATGACGCCGGACCCAGATTGCGAGTGGCCAACATCCATCCTTGACATTCTGCTATCCGTCCGATTCTGTCCCACTTTCACCGTGTTGCGAGGTTGGCATGGTGTATGAGGCATCGTCGTTTAAATAACATTGGGCCGAAAGTTCTATTTTCATCTCGACAGCAGTGACGGTCGTGTTCGAGCTTACCGTCGTCCCGGAGAACGTTACATTGTTATTCAGCGTTATTCAGCGCCGTCAATTCGGCGGAGGGAGCGTTATGGTCTGGGGTGGAATTACAACACATGGAAGGACCCCTTGGCGATAGTGGAGGGTAGTGTAACCGAGGTACGCTACCGTTACGTAAGCACATCATTCCATTCATTCACAACAGTCAGCGTATTGTCATACTGCAGCAGGGCACACGCACAACTGCACGCGTTTTAATGACTATTTACAGTAGCAAAACGTGAATGTGCTACCCTGGCCTACGATGTCACCGGATTAATCACCTATAGAACATATTTAGAATGAAATGGACCGACGACTACGTCAAGAGCTAAACCCCTCTGCTACGTTGCGCACTTTGCATCGTTTTTTATTTCGCATATGACCGAACATTCCCCAGACTTTGCAAAAAAGTCCGACTCAAATTTTTGGGGAAAAAATAACAATAAATAAATTAAAAAAATAATAATAATTAGGCTCAGAAATTTGGCAAAAGAAAAAATATTCAGGCCGGTAAAAGTCTCTCGCTCGTTGGTGTCCTGTCTTTTGGATAAGACAGTAAAAAGCGAGGTCCCGTGTCACGCTAGACGAAGAACGGAAAAAATTCCTCTCTGGATCGCATGAGTGAGGTACATTGGTCTAAAATTCTGTGTACTGCATTAGACAAACATCGGCACCATACAAGTGCAATAATCTTGGTGTGATATGAAACAAGAACAAAACGTAATAAACAAACAAACAAAATAAAATAATGACCCCCCCCCCCCAAATTAAAATAAAACTAAAGGCAAAAGCAAAACACCCCCCCCCCCCCCCCAAAAAAAAAAAAACCAAACACGGCCCCCGCCCCTAAAACAAACAAAAAATAATGATAAATAAAATGAGAAAAGAAAACAAACAAACATTTTATGACGTCCATACTGGACGCCATCGAGGATTTACAGCTTTCAGGGACAAAACTTTATCCCTCCACATCCAAAACTGCATATTGCGTATTGTTTATTGATCAAAAAGATGTACAGCCTATAGACATCTATACATTATACATAATTAGCAAATATATGAATATATAATACAAGGTCAAGTATAAAAGAAGGAATATATGAAAGTTGTTATACAAATATGTATACAGAAAGGGATGATTGGGAAATCAATGTAAAATCCACAAAATATATGAAGGTTATTACCCACATGTGTGTACAAATATGAATAATTCGGAAAAAATACATAATTAAAGGTCATATATAGACAAAAGATTATCTTAGTGTTTAGAAGTATCAATTCTTAATTTTGTAGCATGGGATCCGGAAAAATTTACCTAAATCAAATAATTCTTTGATAGTTTGTATGCTAAGTAGTTGAATTAATTTAAAGACCGAGGGTCGGGTATAATAGTGTTTCTTTGAAAACTTTTGCCTGAAAGGTTGGTAAAAGGGACATTTCAATAAAATATGATATTCATTTTCAATTTCGGACTCGTCTTAAGATATAGGACTCATGTGATATATGCTTCATCTTTATAATAGATGGGACTCATTATTTAAATATTCATGTTTATCAAACAGGTTGTCTTGGTCTTTACCTTCCTATAGCTCAATTACTTATGTGACAGAAGCAATTTTATTCACGAGGAAGGGATTCGCTAAGCAGATGCTCAAAATTTTACCATTTGCCTTGACCTTATGACCTTTTGACTTCATGGTATTGTTTTGTTGATTCTATGATTCTGTCTATTAAACCTTAAGACAAATGTATTATAAATTAAAGAGACCAATTTAAATTTCAAACAAACTTTTGTATTTGGAAAAAATATATATATGGTAACACAAATCTAACTAAGGAAAATATGTATATTTGTTACTAATAATATGATTAAATTCTCTTCTAACAGACTAATGCAGTGATATTGCCTTGCATTTAAGAAAGACAATAAATCAATAAAAACTATTCTTTGTTCAACAGAGCTACGTTTTCTATAATATGATTTTTATAAAAATAATACCCCGTCCACTGATTAATTGATTATTGTTATACGCCCTCAACGACTATTTCACGTATATTGTGACGAGAATAGCCTGATGCAGAGCATAGAAATTTATACCTTTGTAACAGACCCTTCCGTGGGACCTCGATTTTTATTGTCTCATCTGAAAGAGAGGATACCGATATGTCTATGGCGGAAGTCTATCCCGGGACCTCTTGGTCGTGAAGCGAGCACCTCATCCGCTGAGTTACACTGGCTTAGATCTTAGATTAATAAGTTTACTGCAGAAACAAACCGATAAAATAAGTCTGGAAAGTACATGACAAGGAGTGTAACTAATACAAGTTTTATGAAGATGTTAATAGAAAGGTTTTGACACCGTTCAGAAAACTAAATTCTTGGCGGTATATAAAAAAGGACCGTATGTAACTTACAAATTTCAAAACCTCCTTAGTCAAACAAATCACTACTTGTTACAAATCCCACCCACCCTTAGTTAAACCCGTCACTTATTTTTTACAATATCATACCCTTACTAGTTAGCTGAGTCCACTGCTCTCTCTTACAAATACCAAACCCTCCTCAGTTAAAGTTGTATACTCTACAATTCGGTATAATTTCAAAAATTAGGGCATGTAAAACAAAAACTGTATTTTTTTCTAGTATGGCTGAAGTCATTAACTTTGCGTTAAAACATTTTTGTTGCTTCAAACCCTCGGAGATATCAAAATAAAAAGAGAATACTTCGTAAACAAAGAGGGTATTCCATAAATACAACCCTAACCTGACTTCGCGCATGCGCAGTTTAATCTAAACAAAGACGTTGAAGGCAGACGAATGCAGATTTTTTCAGTTACTCGTCAAGTTTATTTACCTCGCCCTCCGCGATGTGGCTTCCGAATTAGATCACGTGATAAGTTGGTTGTAAACATTCTGTTTACAAACATCGCGTTTTAGTCAGCCATATCTCACTTAATACGACGAATTTGATCAAAACATTTGCGAGGGTCCTTTTTAAATATGTTTTAGGCTATTATATATAGTCAAAACAATTTAGAATAGATTAAGCTATAATGTTATCATCTGTACTAGCGAACATAGGGTATACAGCTTTAACTCCCCGCTACCTATGACAATCTGAAGCACCAAAGTCATTCATACTTCTGTCTTTATGTAACTCATCTTTATCCCTGTATTTTTCTCGCGGAATGTTTTGTCTCTTATTGTTTAAATCATGCGTATTATCTAAAACATTGCCTTTTGTACTATACAATTTTTCTTTTATATCTTTCCACACATTTTCAGAGACCTGTTTAGACATTTAGAGTTGGGAATATGAAGTTGGATAACTCGTTATGATGAATTCAATTTTGCACTATTGAGTCTTGAATTGAATTGAATTGAATAGTAATTATGACGCTAACTGCTAAGTCACTGTACGTTTAATGTAGATCTAAACTGATCGCACCATATATTAATTAAGGTTTACAAAGATTTAACACAGGACTTACCTTGGTTCTTTACAAAATATACCATACGAAGTCAACACATGTATAATGAAGAGCGTTAATGTTGTATTAGCCATGGCTGATAGAATTAATGATAACAAAGGCGAAGTGCACACAATCTACATCTAATGGCACCCATATATGGGGATGATTGTCATACTTTTTTTTAGTTTCCTTGTATAAAGTGTAGGGCCAATGCAACGTCGTGTATTGCACTTCATAATATCCTGTAGACTAAGTATTTCCTCAATCAGCTTGTAAACAAATCAAAGAGTCAAAGACAATGTGTGTTCTCATTCTATATATAAATCAGATTTTATGCGTAAGGAAGTGATATATCAACTTAAAAGATACTTTTTCGCCGTTAAAGAGCCAGACCGACTTTGATAATACTGTTTGTCAATAGACATGAAAGCGGTAATGATTAATATAATGTGAAAATCCTACAGTGTTAGTTATTGACAGATATATAATATATATATATATATATATATATATATATATATATATATATATATATATATATATATATATATATATATATATATATATATATATATAATAATAATAATAATAATAATAATAATAATAATAATAATAATAATAATAATAATAATAATAACAATACTGTGCATGGTGATTTGAATCAGCATCCTGTTTTCGTGAATACACTATTACATGTCCTGAGATCACGGAATAGTTGTCAAGATATTCATGGTTGGATAATATGAGTTATGGTGCACCCCTCTTGATACATTCATTGTAATGATCTACGCTGCAGCTCTAAGAAGAGTCTTCCCACCCTGGATCTATTCCTTGACGGATCTAGTCAAGATTGGGAGTATTTTATGACTACCAAGCTTCCTCACTTTCTTGCAATAAGTTCAGGAGGTAAAGTCCATCAAAGCATAGAATAATTTTATCTTACCAACAGATTTGATATAATAAATCGGTTAAAATACACAAAAGAAATGAATTATTAGCAATCTACAAGCAGAAATTCTAAGAAATCAGAAAATATGCAACAATGAGAACGTCTAGAAAGAAATAGATACAATTTTTTTTTACAAAACTACCCCATAACAACCCCCCCCCCCCCCCCCCCCAAATCATGAAGAAAAAGTGTGTCCGATGAGTGTGCCTTCTCGGTGCTATGTCGCCCTACACTGGATCCACCTTTGACAAATTTTGCTAAAAAGTAACACTTGTAGGGGACCCATATTTAATGAATTTCTCACAAAGTAATAAGCTAAATCCAGGACGGAAGTGCCATAGAGGACGCAAGAAGTATAGGGAAATTTGGTTGCGTATCGAAAGGGGAAGGTCGTAAGATAAGATGTATATGCCAGTCTATGCGTAATGAATATGCTACTGCAGTATTTAACACCGGACTCCCTTGTTCATTTCAGGGGCTATGCAATATTTATCACCGGGGTGGGACCGGTGCAAAATGTGATGGGACATACACTTTTTTATGACCATACAACATGTGACAGAGAGATTTTTCACAGAAATTCTGCATAGGACAACTACTTTTTTACAACAATGCACTGATTTGTTTTTTGATGATTTAATTAACTTTGAACAACTAAAACAATGATAACCATATCATGAAAATAAAAGTAAACTTTGATAAACTTAAACACTGTTTGGTTTTGCAACGCAAAAATGAATGACTGAAATATGAAATATCATCCAACACATAAAGGCATACAATCACAAGAGTTATTACATAAAAGAGGTAACATAGTCAAGTGCCTCGTCACGAAAACACCCAACCTCTGTTAATGATTTAAGACAAGCATGATCTCTGTTGCTGATGGTATTAGAGAAATAAATGTACATGGGTAATGAAATCTTTGTAATTTGATGACGATGAAATTGAATTAAAAGAATCTGCTAATGAATATGAAGAAAGTGAATCTGAAGTTCTGCCTTTCGTTTCCCATACATCACGCCATTTCATCCATTTACCACTGTGGCGCTGAGATTGCAAGATAACTCTTTGTAACTTCATGAAGCAATGTCATAAATTTGTGCTTATAAAGATACTCTTTGTGATTGTATCATATGTAAAGTATAATAATGATGATCACTTTGCCTAGTATTTGTTTGTGTGATAGAAAAAGGCATAGGAAGTATGGCCAGGGGTCACATTTTCACATATGACATAGTAATGCTTCATTTGAACAGTTTTGTTATTATAAATTTAGTTTCATTTTTATACTCCAGTAAATGATATTAATATACATGTAATTTAACAATTTATAAATTACACAGTGCTTTAGTAAAACTAATTTACTTATGGATATTTCCAAATACACATACATGTACAAACATTTTATATTGTGTGTTAGCTGATAAGATACATAAACATTAAAACTATACCAACATTGTGATTTGTGATGGAACATGTACTTTTTTCATTTAAAATTGATATGGGACAATTACTTTTTCTGAAAGAAGTATGCATGAGACACATACATCTTTTTAAATCAAATTTCCAAATGCACCGGTCCCACTCGGTGATGAATATTGCATGGTCCCTAATAGTGGTTCCAATCGGGGAAACAAATTTCTATTAACAATTTGTCACGACAAAAACTCATCTCGATTTGTTTGTATACCAGTTCAGTCAGTACTGCTGATGCACAAATTTTTCTTTATATTTCCAATTCTAAACACGTCATTTCCGTTTCCGTTCATTCCGAGGGAATGATTTCTTTTGGTAATTTATAAACATTGGGTCGTATGTATTGTGAGTTGAGTGTTTGAACTTTGACTCTTAGTGAGGCCCAAACTCTTTCCTTAAAAACTCATGAGATACACTTTTTAGATAACTATAAATAGTTTATTTGTATGAAAATAAATCAAAGAATAAAGAAGGTACAAAGTACACTTTATACTTAACAAACTCTGAAAATTTCACCTGTTTATCTAAAGTACTTTATAAGATATGAGGATTTGAACATGGACAATATCGCATTTTCATACTTTTTTTTCAGCAAATCAAAATGCACGACCTTGCAATTTTATCTTTTTTATATTTTCTACTCTATGTACTACAGGTATTATGAAAAAGGTAAAAACATTGATTATAAGTCTTATTATCTCAAATATAAACTCTTAAAAAATTTGACGAAAAATGTTGTTTAACTGATGAAAATGACTTGAGTCTAAATGTCCAAGGTCATTTTTTCCAAAAACATAATATACAAGGATTCATGTTTATGCAAAAACTTCTTTAAAATGGTTACTTACAATTATATTTGAAGGAATTTTGATTGTATGAAAAAAGAAAATAAAAATAAGCTCTGTAAAAGCAAAAAAAAAAAAAAACAAAAAACAAAAAAACAAACAAACAAACAAACAAACAAACAAAAAAATAAATAAAAACAACCTCCCACAAGAGAAATGTTGCCGCGGGGGTGTTAGTCCCATTAGGACTGCTCTAGTTGATAGGCCTAGTGATGCTTCGGTTCTGTCTACTAAAAGTAATGATGATGAACTTTGCGATACAGCTGATAAATATTTACTAGAAAATCATATTTGACTCAGCTATATGACAATTCCGCTACATGTACATCAAGAGTAATAATAAGGTATAAACAAGACATGAATAACATCACAAAAAGCTTCGTTTACACAGCAGCTGCGGTACCGACTGAGGACGGTCAGTTGAAGTGACAATGTACAATTTTTAGGCCCCAAAATTGCCATATTGTGGGAGCTTCCGCCCCCTGCTCCTCCTACCAGGGCTCCGCCCTGGACCTGATGGAGACCTAAGCGGTCCCCAGACCCCTCGCCTAACTTCGCCCCCTAACACAAAATCCTGGAAACCCCCCCCCCCCCCCCCCCTGGTTTCTGTTCTTTACTTCTCCTTCATGATAATCTGTCACAAATGTTTTATAAACAGGAATCCTGATAATAAGTCCTTGTCCTTCATTATTATGAATACGCAGTGTATTAAGATCTTTAATTAATATCTTGAAAGATGGCAAAAGGTACGAAATGAAGGGTGATATTTGCTGGGTCAAACAGCCGATTGAGGTGATATTACGTAATAATGGAGATGCATAGGTGACAGGTGATCGCCCTAGACGACGTTATCCCGATATACCCTCGATATATTGAAATTGTTGCAACTTGATCAGGAAGTCAACTATTAAAGATATTATAGATTTCGTCTTCGACAGCTGATAGCAAGTGAAACCAAAAGTACAAGGCTCTCTGACTTTATGGAAATTTTCAACTTGTAGAATTGTATTTTATCTCCAACACGTTTCATGAAAGGATGTGTTCCATCTCTTGTTGATGTTATTTTAACAACGTCAAAAAATCTTACATTCAAGCCGTTGAATTTTTTTCTACGGGCATCAGTGATTGCCACAACTTTAAATTACAATGTACCATCCTATGCCAAAACTAAACATGCATATAGAAGTTTTAGGAACTTTGATGATAATATTTTTTGTCATGATATTAGTCAAGTAGAACCACTGCCTCTTGACTGTAACACCACTGTAAATGATGTGTATGATCATTTTGAAATGAAGGTCATGAATATTGTAGATGAACATGCACCTATGAAACAAAGGTACCAAAGTAAAAGTAATTGTCCTTTTATGAATAGTGAGTTGAGAAAAGCTATTTATAGAGAGCATATGTCTTGCAACAAATACATAAAGTGCAGAAGTAAAGAGAACTGGGATTAAGATCACAGAAATTATGTAACCAAGCTTAATCGTAAATCTGAAAGTGCATATTTTTTGAGTTCATATTTTTTTTAGCGTTGTGTCGGAGGGTCTAAATCAAGAGATTTATGGTCAACCGTAAAACCCTATTTTTCCAAGAAATCTACAAGGAGTCAATGTAAAATTGTTTTAAATGAGAGTGAAGGACTTGTTACAGAAACTCCAAAGGTTGCTGGGATTTTTAACAACTATTTTTCTCATGTTGCAGACAACGTTGGCTCTGATTTGGTTTTGAGCCAGAAACTCACCCCAGTAAAGAGGTGATTAAGCAAAACCACCCCACAAATTTGACCTTTGACTTTCATCATGTTACAGAGAACACTGTGTCTAAGATTATAAGTAATTTTGATGTTAAAAAAAGCTGTTGTGGTAGACAAACTGTCAACTAAGATCTTAAAAAGCGAGTAATACATCTTTAGTGCTATTATTGACGTCTCTTGTTAATATGACGTTGGGTACCAGTGTTTTTCCTGATCGCCTCAAAGAGGCACAGGTCACTCCTTTGTTTAAAAAGAATGACCCTCTGGACAAAGCAAGTTATCGTCCTGTCAGCATTTTAAATAATGTATCAAAGGGTTATGAAAAAGTTATTTGTGCACAATTATGTAACTACTTTGACACCATTTTAAACAATTTTTTATGTGCTTTTAGAAAGGGTCATGGTTGCCAACAGTTTTATTGAGAATTTTAGAGGACTGGAAAGAGGCGTTAACAATAATTTATACACAGCTGCCATACTCATGAATTTATCCAAAGCGTTTGATTGTTTACCACACAATACTTTACTCGAAAAACTTTCAGCATATGGTCTTACCCAAAAATCAGTATCTCTTTTTAACAGTTATTTTACTTGTAGAAAACAGCAAATTTAGTTAGCAGCTGGGAAAACATCAATAAGGGAGTGCCTCAAGGGTCAGTTCTAGGACCGATACTTTTTAATATTTTTATAAACGACATTTTTTAATTTATCAAGCATGGAAAATTATACAATTATGCAGATAACAGCACATTGTCTATATCAAGTCCAAATTTTGATGAGCTTATTTTATCCCTGGTTGAAGATAGCAAATCCCTTATTTCGTGGTTCGATTTTAATTGAGTGAAAACCAATTCGGACAAATTCCAGGCCATAGCCATTGGGGAGCAACCATTTGAATTTGATTTTTAGGGGGGGGGGGGGCAGGAAGACTTTCACCGGCCTGAATATTTTTCTGCCCAATTTCAGAGCCGGATGATTTTTTTCTTTATTTATTGTTTTTTTATTTTTTGCCCAAAATTTGAGCCGGGTAAAGACATTTGATTGCATCGCCCTATCGGAAAGTAAGGAGATTTGAATTGCCGTATCGGAAAGTAAGAAGATTTGAATTACCGTATCGGAGAGAAAGAAGGTTTGGTTGTATCGCTAGTATCGTAGAGTAAGGAGATTTGAGATAGTAAATGTAGTTTGCATTAAGAATTTTGACGGATGAAGCGGAAAAATTAATGTAGTTCAGGTGTGGAAGTTGAACCCCTTTATCTATAATACAAACACGGATTTGGAGACTTGTATGATCGACCCTTGTGAATAAAACCTGTCTTGTGCGATGTGCATTGGTCTGTTGATAGCTGCAGGCGTCTTCGCAAAGAATCGTAAGTTTTTCCGAAAGAGTTTTACATACGGACTCCATACGTAAATCCTTAAAAGTCATTTTCATAAACGTAAGGAAATTTCGTACGTGTTAACGATTTTCCATAAGGAAAATTGTACGTCTCACCGCTGAATTTCAGGGGTCCGTGAATGTTCACTGTGGTACATTGTTGTTAGTGCCATAGTCATGTGACACCAGTTATTTTCTTATTTTACATGAACGTCACACTTATTCCCTTTGCAGTGTGGCGCTCGTAAAAAATTTACCCGCGGAAGGCTTGTCTTATTATAATAAGTGTTATTATACCCTTTTTCCTGATTTTATGTGACAGTGACCCTTTCTACACAGCATTTGTTCACATTCATGTATATATATAGTGCTGAATTATATCGTTTTGTCTGTATGTAGGGCATTCACGGCGGGCATGGCTAGCCAAACAGGAGACGTTCACGTCTCCCGGGCACCTGGTCTCACCTCTGAATTTCAGGGTCTGTGAATATCCACTGTGGTGCATTGTTATTAGTGCCATAGTCATGTGACACCAATGTCGTATTTTACTATTTTTAGTGAAAATGGCTTAAGGATTTATTTTGTACGTACGTAAAAGAAATAACGTATGATTCCTTGTGAAAATGCCTACAGTCTAGATTCTTGTTTAATGTCAGTGCAAGAGGGTGATATCAAGATAATATAAAAACTGATACCAGGGAAGTACATTACGTTATATAAATAAGTTATATACGTCCCTGTCTGGACGACAACTTTTGACAGCGATTTGTTTAATCAGTACCGGAAGATAGCCGGTTGCGTGGGCTTTGGCGATTGTGGACATTACATACATGTACATTAGATATGTAATAGACACAAATAATGAAATAAATACTTAATCACCTACTATCACATTTAAATGCATTACTAATTATTAAATACATGTACTTAAGTATATTAGTGTTGAATGTATGCGATCTTGTGTGTTATAGCGTATGTGTGTTTTACGATATGTTTCGTGGGTGTAGGAACATGCATTCATATTGTAAGAGCGACAGGTGATGCAGCCAGCTATATTAATTCTAACAGACTGAACACAAAGTTCATGTATATGTCACAAATGGTCATCTGTTCCGATCTGATCCGTACTGCCCTCAGCAACAACTCCCTAGTGTATCGAGTAATGGAGGACTATTAAATATAGAGAATGGCGAGAGAATTGTCTGCCTAGTAACGGGTCATCTGAGCGGACATCTGCCTCATCAAACAGGTAAGTATCTCATTGTTTGTAGTCAATTTAATGTAGTAAGTATCTCATCGTTTACACTAAATTTAATTGTCCGTCTTCAAAGGTAACTTTCATGTTTTGTGTAAAATGTGCACTATTAATATTGTGTAAAATGTGCACCATATTGTCTCAGGAGAGGCTCACATTGACAATTTGGAATAAGTTAATGGGAACCAATGTTTATTTTGGTACAAAAACCCAACTCTTAAAACGGTATAAAATTCAATTTTTCTTGGAGAGAGATATTCTGTAAATTTAAGAGTTATTTCCATTGCCGAGTTCCTGTCCACCTATGGATCCGTTTATATCAGATGTATGGTAAGTCACGAAAATCGAGTACGATAAAAGTTTTGTGACAAGATGTTTTAAAATTTTAAATGAAATGAATAGTCAATATCCCAAAAACCATTCATATTCCTAGTGACAGAATGCAATACTTAAAGGAAACTTGACGGTGTTATGACTGATGATCTCTCATCAAGGTCCTCGCGTACACGAAGATATAAACATACGTCATGGTGCACATTCATGTACATAGATTAACGATAGCAGTGAGGGCAATCTCTCATACAGAGGGCGCTACGCTACTCTCGACCCCCCCCCCCCCCCCCCACACACACACACACACTTCTGTTGTCGACTCGCAGTTGTTTTACAAGAGTTTTGAAAAAAAAAAATGGGGAAAATCCCATTTAATGGTATATAAGTGACTTAGATTGTGTATCAAATGCGAAAGCCTTTTTATTAAAAGGTTAACTGATGTAAAAAAAATCTATTATACCAGTAAAGAAATACTATTCCTCAACCGATTTATAAGTTTTGAAACTTACTATAAGCTTTTAAGTTCACATATGTATATATTAGACACTACTTTGAAGATTTACAAAAATCTTTTGAAAATGTACCATTAAGGAATTACCAGCTTCGGAAATATCGTGCTTTTCTCTGCAATTTCACGCCTAGATAATAAATGTTCATGAGCAATCCGATTCCTTTTTACGGAAGTATAGAAGGGGCATGAGGAGAAAAAATTATCTCATACGCACGTGGGCATGAGATAATTATATCGTGCGCACGACTTGCAAAGTCGTGGGCACGAGATAAAAAGTCGTGCGCACGAGATAATTTTGTCGTGCGCACGAGATAGTTATGTCGTGCGCACGACTAAATCAACCAATAGCAACATCTCTACTATAATTGCTGTGGGTTTTCTTGTTTGATCATGATGAATAAATTTCAGATTTAGAACGAGTTCCTATGTACAGCACCATCTGGCTAAAATTGCTCAATCGTTCTTACTCGGCTATTTCCATAACGGATACATAATGTCTATTTTTACAGCGAAATGTGATCTCGTTTTAGAACATCATTACTTCGATCATGGTACATGCGTTCCTAAATAAAGAATTCGTATTTGAATTTCCGTAGTGTCAGTTTCTGCTTTTATGTAGGTATTTGGCGAAAATTAAGATGCTTTCTCCGCATTGTATCTTGGCGAAGATCTAGAGTTGAAATTACCGATGCGAGCCTAGTTTTTTTTTTAAAAGCTTAAGGTTGCAATTGGAATAGCATTAAATGCTCAAGATGTTGATCATAAAGTCAAATGACTTCATGTAAACAGGAATAACTTGTTTTTGAAATTCATCTAAAAAGTTAGATACTTCAATAGAATTATTTCTACTGATGCAGTCATCTGTTTTGCACAGTTGTGAATTTTCCCGCTAAAATCTCTAAAGCCACGCCTTATTTTTCCTTACTAGGAAGGTAGCCGCGCCTTTTTTAAAGGAAAATTTCTCGGGTGTTATCGTTATTATTCGGAAATAAGCATTTTTTGTAGTGAGCAAATCATTTTTTTAAAATTGTGATCATGTTCATAAGATTTATTTCTAGAAAACTCGATATTTAAAATAGAATTATGTGCTAATATTGTTTCTTAGTACTAAATTATTACCCAACATGCCACGCTAATGGAGTTTGCACATGCGCTCTTAAAGCGAATTTGCTATCTTAATATGCAATTGGTCGGCCATCATCAATAACGAAAAGCGGAGAGTAGCGTAGTGCACTCTGTATGAGAGATTGTATTGAACATTATAGATGATGGTCACATGGGTCGACTGCATGTGTATGGATTACCGACAGTAGTATAGCAAATGTTATAGATGAAGGTCACAGGGGTCGACTGTATGTACAGGGATTAACGAGGTGGACTGCATGTACATGGATCACGGACAATAGTATAGTAAATGTTATAGATGATGGTCACACGGGTCGACTGCATGCACATGGATTAACGACAGTAGTATAGCAAATGTTATAGATGATGGTCACATGGGTCGACTGCATGCACATGGATTACCGACAGTAGTATAGCAAATGTTATAGATGATGGTCACATGGGTCGACTGCATGTACATGGATTACGGACAATAGTATAGTAAATGTTATAGATGATGGTCACACGGGTCAACTGCATATACATGGATTAACGACAGTAGTATAGTGAATGTTATAGATGATGGTCAAACGAGTCGACTGCATGTACATGGATTACGGACAATAGTATAGTAAATGTTATAGATGATGGTCACACGGGTCGACTGCATGTACATGGATTACCGACAGTAGTATAGCAAATGTTATAGATGATGGTCACACGGGTCAACTGCATGTACATGGATTACGGACAATAGTATAGTAAATGTTATAGATGAATGTCACACGGGTCGACTGCATGTACATGGATTACCGACAGTAGTATAGCAAATGTTATAGATGAAGGTCACACGGGTCAACTGCATGTACATGGATAACGGACAATAGTATAGTAAATGTTATAGATGATGGTCACACGGGTCGACTGCATGTACATGGATTACCGACAGTAGTATAGCAAATGTTATAGATGAAGGTCACACGGGTCAACTGCATGTGCATGGATTAACGACAGTAGTATAGCAAATGTTATAGATGATGGTCACATGGGTCGACTGCATGTACATGGATTAACGACAGTAGTATAGCAAATGTTTTAGATGATGGTCACACGGGTCGACTGCATGTACATGGATTAACGACAGTAGTATAGCAAATGTTATAGATTATTGTTACATGGGTCGACTGCATGTACATGGATTAACGACAGTAGTATAGGAAATGTTATAGATGATGGTCACATGGGTCTACTGCATATACATGGATTACGGACAATAGTATAGTAAATGTTATAGATGATGGTCACACGGGTCAACTGCATGTACATGGATTAACGACAGTAGTATAGTAAATATTATAGATGATGGTCACATGGGTCGACTGCATGTACATGGATTAACGACAGTAGTATAGCAAATGTTATAGATGATGGTCACATGGGTCGACTGCATGCACATGGATTAACGACAGTAGTATAGCAAATGTTATAGATGATGGTCACATGGGTCGACTGCATGTACATGGATTAACGACAGTAGTATAGGAAATGTTATAGATGATGGTCACATGGGTCTACTGCATATACATGGATTACGGACAATAGTATAGTAAATGTTATAGATGATGGTCACACGGGTCAACTGCATGTACATGGATTAACGACAGTAGTATAGTAAATGTTATAGATGATGGTCACATGGGTCGACTGCATCTACATGGATTAACGACAGTAGTATAGCAAATGTTATAGATGATGGTCACATGGGTCGACTGCATGCACATGGATTAACGACAGTAGTATAGCAAATGTTATAGATGATGGTCACATGGGTCGACTGCATGTACATGGATTAACGACAGTAGTATAGCAAATGTTATAGATGATGGTCACACGGGTCGACTGCATGTACATAGATTAACGACAGTAGTATAGCAAATGTTATAGATGATGGTCACATGGGTCGACTGCATGTACATGGATTAACGACAGTAGTATAGGAAATGTTATAGATTATTGTTACATGGGTCGACTGCATGTACATGGATTACCGACAGTAGTATAGGAAATGTTATAGATTATTGTTACATGGGTCGACTGCATGTACATGGATTAACGACAGTAGTATAGCAAATGTTATAGATGATGGTCACACGGGTCGACTGCATGTACATGGATTAACGACAGTAGTATAGTAAATGTTATAGATGATGGTCACATGGGTCGACTGCATGTACATGGATTAACGACAGTAGTAAAGGAAATGTTATAGATGATGGTCACATGGGTCGACTGCATGTACATGGATTAACGACAGTAGTAAAGGAAATGTTATAGATGATGGTCACACGGGTCGACTGCATGTACATGGATTAACGACAGTAGTATAGGAAATGTTATAGATGAAGGTCACACGGGTCGACTGCATGTACATGGATTAACGACAGAAGTATAGCAAATGTTATAGATGATGGTCACGTGGGTCTACTGCATGTACATAGATTAACGACAGTAGTATAGGAAATGTTATAGATTATTGTTACATGGGTCGACTGCATGTACATGGATTAACGACAGTAGTATAGGAAATGTTATAGATGAAGGTCACACGGGTCGACTGCATGTACATGGATTAACGACAGTAGTAAAGGAAATGTTATAGATGATGGTCACATGGGTCGACTGCATGTACATGGATTAACGACAGTAATATAGGAAATGTTATAGATGATGGTCACATGGGTCTACTGCATATACATGGATTACGGACAATGGTATAGTAAATGTTATAGATGAATGTCACACGGGTCGACTGCATGTACATGGATTACCGACAGTAGTATAGCAAATGTTATAGATGAAGGTCACACGGGTCAACTACATATACATGGATAACGGACAATAGTATAGTAAATGTTATAGATGATGGTCACACGGGTCGACTGCATGTACATGGATTACCGACAGTAGTATAGCAAATGTTATAGATGATGGTCACATGGGTCGACTGCATGCACATGGATTAACGACAGTAGTATAGCAAATGTTATAGATGATGGTCACATGGGTCGACTGCATGTACATGGATTAACGACAGTAGGATAGCAAATGTTATAGATGATGGTCACATGGGTCGACTACATGTACATGGATTAACGACAGTAGTATAGCAAATGTTATAGATGATGGTCACATGGGTCGACTGCATGTACATGGATTAACGACAGTAGTATAGGAAATGTTATAGATTATTGTTACATGGGTCGACTGCATGTACATGGATTAACGACAGTAGTATAGGAAATGTTATAGATTATTGTTACATGGGTCGACTGCATGTACATGGATTAACGACAGTAGTATAGCAAATGTTATAGATTATTGTTACATGGGTCGACTGCATGTACATGGATTAACGACAGTAGTATAGCAAATGTTATAGATGATGGTCACATGGGTCGACTGCATGTACATGGATTAACGACAGTAGTATAGGAAATGTTATAGATTATTGTTACATGGGTCGACTGCATGTACATGGATTAACGACAGTAGTATAGCAAATGTTATAGATGATGGTCACATGGGTCGACTGCATGTACATGGATTAACGACAGTAGTATAGCAAATGTTATAGATGATGGTCACATGGGTCGACTGCATGTACATGGATTAACGACAGTAGTATAGGAAATGTTATAGATTATTGTTACATGGGTCGACTGCATGTACATGGATTAACGACAGTAGTATAGGAAATGTTATAGATTATTGTTACATGGGTCGACTGCATGTACATGGATTAACGACAGTAGTATAGCAAATGTTATAGATGATGGTCACACGGGTCGACTGCATGTACATGGATTAACGACAGTAGTATAGTAAATGTTATAGATGATGGTCACATGGGTCTACTGCATGTACATGGATTAACGACAGTAGTAAAGGAAATGCTATAGATGATGGTCACATGGGTCGACTGCATGTACATGGATTAACGACAGTAGTAAAGGAAATGTTATAGATGATGGTCACACGGGTCGACTGCATGTACATGGATTAACGACAGTAGTATAGAAAATGTTATAGATGAAGGTCGCACGGGTCGACTGCATGTACATGGATTAACGACAGAAGTATAGCAAATGTTATAGATGATGGTCACATGGGTCGACTGAATGTACATAGATTAACGACAGTAGTATAGGAAATGTTATAGATTATTGTTACATCGGTCGACTGCATGTACATGGATTAACGACAGTAGTATAGGAAATGTTATAGATGAAGGTCACACGGGTCGACTGCATGTACATGGATTAACGACAGTAGTAAAGGAAATGTTATAGATGATGGTCACATGGGTCGACTGCATGTACATGGATTAACGACAGTAGTATAGGAAATGTTATAGATGATGGTCACATGGGTCTACTGCATATACATGGATTACGGACAATAGTATAGTAAATGTTATAGATGAATGTCACACGGGTCGACTGCATGTACATGGATTACCGACAGTAGTATAGCAAATGTTATAGATGAAGGTCACACGGGTCAACTGCATGTACATGGATAACGGACAATAGTATAGTAAATGTTATAGATGATGGTCACATGGGTCGACTGCATGTACATGGATTAACGACAGTAGTAAAGGAAATGTTATAGATGATGGTCACACGGGTCGACTGCATGTACATGGTTTAACGACAGTAGTATAGGAAATGTTATAGATGAAGGTCACACGGGTCGACTGCATGTACATGGATTAACGACAGAAGTATAGCAAATGTTATAGATGATGGTCACGTGGGTCTACTGCATGTACATAGATTAACGACAGTAGTATAGGAAATGTTATAGATTATTGTTACATGGGTCGACTGCATGTACATGGATTAACGACAGTAGTATAGGAAATGTTATAGATGATGGTCACATGGGTCGACTGCATGTACATGGATTAACGACAGTAATATAGGAAATGTTATAGATGATGGTCACATGGGTCTACTGCATATACATGGATTACGGACAATAGTATAGTAAATGTTATAGATGAATGTCACACGGGTCGACTGCATGTACATGGATTACCGACAGTAGTATAGCAAATGTTATAGATGAAGGTCACACGGGTCAACTGCATATACATGGATAACGGACAATAGTATAGTAAATGTTATAGATGATGGTCACACGGGTCGACTGCATGTACATGGATTACCGACAGTAGTATAGCAAATGTTATAGATGATGGTCACATGGGTCGACTGCATGCACATGGATTAACGACAGTAGTATAGCAAATGTTATAGATGATGGTCACATGGGTCGACTGCATGTACATGGATTAACGACAGTAGGATAGCAAATGTTATTGATGATGGTCACATGGGTCGACTACATGTACATGGATTAACGACAGTAGTATAGCAAATGTTATAGATGATGGTCACATGGGTCGACTGCATGTACATGGATTAACGACAGTAGTATAGGAAATGTTATAGATTATTGTTACATGGGTCGACTGCATGTACATGGATTAACGACAGTAGTATAGGAAATGTTATAGATTATTGTTACATGGGTCGACTGCATGTACATGGATTAACGACAGTAGTATAGCAAATGTTATAGATTATTGTTACATGGGTCGACTGCATGTACATGGATTAACGACAGTAGTATAGGAAATGTTATAGATGATGGTCACATGGGTCGACTGCATGTACATGGATTAACGACAGTAGTATAGGAAATGTTATAGATTATTGTTACATGGGTCGACTGCATGTACATGGATTAACGACAGTAGTATAGGAAATGTTATAGATGATGGTCACACGGGTCGACTGCATGTACATGGATTAACGACAGTAGTATAGCAAATGTTATAGATGATGGTCACATGGGTCGACTGCATGTACATGGATTAACGACAGTAGTATAGGAAATGTTATAGATTATTGTTACATGGGTCGACTGCATGTACATGGATTAACGACAGTAGTATAGGAAATGTTATAGATTATTGTTACATGGGTCGACTGCATGTACATGGATTAACGACAGTAGTATAGCAAATGTTATAGATGATGGTCACACGGGTCGACTGCATGTACATGGATTAACGACAGTAGTATAGTAAATGTTATAGATGATGGTCACATGGGTCGACTGCATGTACATGGATTAACGACAGTAGTAAAGGAAATGCTATAGATGATGGTCACATGGGTCGACTGCATGTACATGGATTAACGACAGTAGTAAAGGAAATGTTATAGATGATGGTCACACGGGTCGACTGCATCTACATGGATTAACGACAGTAGTATAGGAAATGTTATAGATGAAGGTCGCACGGGTCGACTGCATGTACATGGATTAACGACAGAAGTATAGCAAATGTTATAGATGATGGTCACATGGGTCGACTGCATGTACATAGATTAACGACAGTAGTATAGGAAATGTTATAGATTATTGTTACATGGGTCGACTGCATGTACATGGATTAACGACAGTAGTATAGGAAATGTTATAGATGAAGGTCACACGGGTCGACTGCATGTACATGGATTAACGACAGTAGTAAAGGAAATGTTATAGATGATGGTCACATGGGTCGACTGCATGTACATGGATTAACGACAGTAGTATAGGAAATGTTATAGATGATGGTCACATGGGTCTACTGCATATACATGGATTACGGACAATAGTATAGTAAATGTTATAGATGAATGTCACACGGGTCGACTGCATGTACATGGATTACCGACAGTAGTATAGCAAATGTTATAGATGAAGGTCACACGGGTCAACTGCATGTACATGGATAACGGACAATAGTATAGTAAATGTTATAGATGATGGTCACACGGGTCGACTGCATGTACATGGATTACCGACAGTAGTATAGCAAATGTTATAGATGAAGGTCACATGGGTCAACTGCATGTACATGGATTAACGACAGTAGTATAGCAAATGTTATAGATGATGGTCACATGGGTCGACTGCATGTACATGGATTAACGACAGTAGTATAGCAAATGTTTTAGATGATGGTCACACGGGTCGACTGCATGTACATGGATTAACGACAGTAGTATAGCAAATGTTATCGATTATTGTTACATGGGTCGACTGCATGTACATGGATAAACGACAGTAGTATAGGAAATGTTATAGATGATGGTCACATGGGTCTACTGCATATACATGGATTACGGACAATAGTATAGTAAATGTTATAGATGATGGTCACATGGGTCGACTGCATGTACATGGATTAACGACAGTAGTATAGCAAATGTTATAGATGATGGTCACAGGGGTCGACTGTATGTACAGGGATTAACGAGGTGGACTGCATGTACATGGATCACGGACAATAGTATAGTAAATGTTATAGATGATGGTCACACGGGTCGACTGCATGCACATGGATTAACGACAGTAGTATAGCAAATGTTATAGATGATGGTCACATGGGTCGACTGCATGTACATGGATTACCGACAGTAGTATAGCAAATGTTATAGATGATGGTCACATGGGTCGACTGCATGTACATGGATTACGGACAATAGTATAGTAAATGTTATAGATGATGGTCACACGGGTCAACTGCATATACATGGATTAACGACAGTAGTATAGTGAATGTTATAGATGGTGGTCAAACGAGTCGACTGCATGTACATGGATTACGGACAATAGTATAGTAAATGTTATAGATGAATGTCACACGGGTCGACTGCATGTACATGGATTACCGACAGTAGTATAGGAAATGTTATAGATGAAGGTCACACGGGTCAACTGCATGTACATGGATAACGGACAATAGTATAGTAAATGTTATAGATGATGGTCACACGGGTCGACTGCATGTACATGGATTACCGACAGTAGTATAGCAAATGTTATAGATGAAGGTCACACGGGTCAACTGCATGTACATGGATTAACGACAGTAGTATAGCAAATGTTATAGATGATGGTCAAATGGGTTGACTGCATGTACATGGATTAACGACAGTAGTATAGCAAATGTTTTAGATGATGGTCACACGGGTCGACTGCATGTACATGGATTAACGACAGTAGTATAGCAAATGTTATAGATTATTGTTACATGGGTCGACTGCATGTACATGGATTAACGACAGTAGTATAGGAAATGTTATAGATGATGGTCACATGGGTCTACTGCATATACATGGATTACGGACAATAGTATAGTAAATGTTATAGATGATGGTCACACGGGTCAACTGCATGTACATGGATTAACGACAGTAGTATAGTAAATGTTATAGATGATGGTCACATGGGTCGACTGCATGTACATGGATTAACGACAGTAGTATAGCAAATGTTATAGATGATGGTCACATGGGTCGACTGCATGCACATGGATTAACGACAGTAGTATAGGAAATGTTATAGATGATGGTCACATGGGTCGACTGCATGTACATGGATTAACGACAGTAGTATAGGAAATGTTATAGATGATGGTCACATGGGTCTACTGCATATACATGGATTACGGACAATAGTATAGTAAATGTTATAGATGATGGTCACACGGGTCAACTGCATGTACATGGATTAACGACAGTAGTATAGTAAATGTTATAGATGATGGTCACATGGGTCGACTGCATGTACATGAATTAACGACAGTAGTATAGCAAATGTTATAGATGATGGTCACATGGGTCGACTGCATGCACATGGATTAACGACAGTAGTATAGCAAATGTTATAGATGATGGTCACATGGGTCGACTGCATGCACATGGATTAACGACAGTAGTATAGCAAATGTTATAGATGATGGTCACACGGGTCGACTGCATGTACATGGATTAACGACAGTAGTATAGCAAATGTTATAGATGATGGTCACATGGGTCGACTGCATGTACATGGATTAACGACAGTAGTATAGCAAATGTTATAGATTATTGCTACATGGGTCGACTGCATGTACATGGATTAACGACAGTAGTATAGGAAATGTTATAGATTATTGTTACATGGGTCGACTGCATGTACATGGATTAACGACAGTAGTATAGCAAATGTTATAGATGATGGTCACACGGGTCGACTGCATGTACATGGATTAACGACAGTAGTATAGGAAATGTTATAGATGATGGTCACATGGGTCGACTGCATGTACATGGATTAACGACCGTAGTAAAGGAAATGTTATAGATGATGGTCACATGGGTCGACTGCATGTACATGGATTAACGACAGTAGTAAAGGAAATGTTATAGATGATGGTCACACGGGTCGACTGCATGTACATGGATTAACGACAGTAGTATAGGAAATGTTATAGATGAAGGTCACACGGGTCGACTGCATGTATATGGATTAACGACAGAAGTATAGGAAATGTTATAGATGATGGTCACATGGGTCGACTGCATGTACATAGATTAACGACAGTAGTATAGGAAATGTTATAGATTATTGTTACATGGGTCGACTGCATGTACATGGATTAACGACAGTAGTATAGGAAATGTTATAGATGAAGGTCACACGGGTCGACTGCATGTACTTGGATTAACGACAGTAGTAAAGGAAATATTATAGATGATGGTCACATGGGTCGACTGCATGTACATGGATTAACGACAGTAGTATAGGAAATGTTATAGATGATGGTCACATGGGTCTACTGCATATACATGGATTACGGACAATAGTATAGTAAATGTTATAGATGAATGTCACACGGGTCGACTGCATGTACATGGATTACCGACAGTAGTATAGGAAATGTTATAGATGAAGGTCACACGGGTCAACTGCATGTACATGGATAACGGACAATAGTATAGTAAATGTTATAGATGATGGTCACACGGGTCGACTGCATGTACATGGATTACCGACAGTAGTATAGCAAATGTTATAGATGAAGGTCACACGGGTCAACTGCATGTACATGGATTAACGACAGTAGTATAGCAAATGTTATAGATGATGGTCACATGGGTCGACTGCATGTACATGGATTAACGACAGTAGTATAGCAAATGTTTGAGATGATGGTCACACGGGTCGACTGCATGTACATGGATTAACGACAGTAGTATATCAAATGTTATAGATTATTGTTACATGGGTCGACTGCATGTACATGGATTAACGACAGTAGTATAGGAAATGTTATAGATGATGGTCACATGGGTCTACTGCATATACATGGATTACGGACAATAGTATAGTAAATGTTATAGATGATGGTCACACTGGTCGACTGCATGCACATGGATTAACGACAGTAGTATAGCAAATGTTATAGATGATGGTCACATGGGTCGACTGCATGTACATGGATTTCCGACAGTAGTATAGCAAATGTTATAGATGATGGTCACATGGGTCGACTGCATGTACATGGATTACGGACAATAGTATAGTAAATGTTATAGATGATGGTCACACGGGTCAACTGCATATACATGGATTAACGACAGTAGTATAGTGAATGTTATAGATGATGGTCAAACGAGTCGACTGCATGTACATGGATTACGGACAATAGTATAGTAAATGTTATAGATGATGGTCACACGGGTCGACTGCATGTACATGGATTACCGACAGTAGTATAGCAAATGTTATAGATGATGGTCAGACGGGTCAACTGCATGTACATGGATTACGGACAATAGTATAGTAAATGTTATAGATGAATGTCACACGGGTCGACTGCATGTACATGGATTACCGACAGTAGTATAGGAAATGTTATAGATGAAGGTCACACGGGTCAATTGCATGTACATGGATAACGGACAATAGTATAGTAAATGTTATAGATGATGGTCACACGGGTCGACTGCATGTACATGGATTACCGACAGTAGTATAGCAAATGTTATAGATGAAGGTCACACGGGTCAACTGCATGTACATGGATTAACGACAGTAGTATAGCAAATGTTATAGATGATGGTCACATGGGTCGACTGCATGTACATGGATTAACGACAGTAGTATAGCAAATGTTTTAGATGATGGTCACACGAGTCGACTGCATGTACATGGATTAACGACAGTAGTATAGCAAATGTTATAGATTATTGTTACATGGGTCGACTGCATGTACATGGATTAACGACAGTAGTATAGGAAATGTTATAGATGATGGTCACATGGGTCTACTGCATATATATGGATTACGGACAATAGTATAGTTAATGTTATAGATGATGGTCACACGGGTCAACTGCATGTACATGGATTAACGACAGTAGTATAGTAAATGTTATAGATGATGGTCACATGGGTCGACTGCATGTACATGGATTAACGACAGTAGTATAGCAAATGTTATAGATGATGGTCACATGGGTCGACTGCATGCACATGGATTAACGACAGTAGTATAGGAAATGTTATAGATGATTGTCACATGGGTCTACTGCATATACATGGATTACGGACAATAGTATAGTAAATGTTATAGATGATGGTCACACGGGTCAACTGCATGTACATGGATTAACGAGAGTAGTATAGTAAATGTTATAGATGATGGTCACATGGGTCGACTGCATGTACATGGATTAACGACAGTAGTATAGCAAATGTTATAGATGATGGTCACATGGGTCGACTGCATGCACATGGATTAACGACAGTAGTATAGCAAATGTTATAGATGATGGTCACATGGGTCGACTGCATGCACATGGATTAACGACAGTAGTATAGCAAATGTTATAGATGATGGTCACACGGGTCGACTGCATGTACATGGTTTAACGACAGTAGTATAGCAAATGTTATAGATGATGGTCACACGGGTCGACTGCATGTACATGGTTTAACGACAGTAGTATAGCAAATGTTATAGATGATGGTCACATGGGTCGACTGCATGTACATGGATTAACGACAGTAGTATAGGAAATGTTATAGATTATTGTTACATGGGTCGACTGCATGTACATGGATTAACGACAGTAGAATAGCAAATGTTATAGATGATGGTCACACGGGTCGACTGCATGTACATGGATTAACGACAGTAGTATAGTAAATGTTATAGATGATGGTCACATGGGTCGACTGCATGTACATGGATTAACGACAGTAGTAAAGGAAATGTTATAGATGATGGTCACATGGGTCGACTGCATGTACATGGATTAACGACAGTAGTAAAGGAAATGTTATAGATGATGGTCACACGGGTCGACTGCATGTACATGGATTAACGACAGTAGTATAGGAAATGTTATAGATGAAGGTCACATGGGTCGACTGCATGTATATGGATTAACGACAGAAGTATAGCAAATGTTATAGATGATGGTCACATGGGTCGACTGCATGTAGATAGATTAACGACAGTAGTATAGGAAATGTTATAGATTATTGTTACATGGGTCGACTGCATGTACATGGATTAACGACAGTAGTATAGGAAATGTTATAGATGAAGGTCACACGGGTCGACTGCATGTACTTGGATTAACGACAGTAGTATAGCAAATGTTATAGATGATGGTCACACGGGTCGACTGCATGTACATGGATTAACGACAGTAGTATAGCAAATGTTATAGATTATTGTTACATGGGTCGACTGCATGTACATGGATTAACGACAGTAGTATAGGAAATGTTATAGATGATGGTCACATGGGTCTACTGCATATACATGGATTACGGACAATAGTATAGTAAATGTTATAGATGATGGTCACACGGGTCGACTGCATGCACATGGATTAACGACAGTAGTATAGCAAATGTTATAGATGATGGTCACATGGGTCGACTGCATGTACATGGATTACCGACAGTAGTATAGCAAATGTTATAGATGATGGTCACATGGGTCGACTGCATGTACATGGATTACGGACAATAGTATAGTAAATGTTATAGATGATGGTCACACGGGTCAACTGCATATACATGGATTAACGACAGGAGTATAGTGAATGTTATAGATGATGGTCAAACGAGTCGACTGCATGTACATGGATTACGGACAATAGTATAGTAAATGTTATAGATGATGGTCACACGGGTCGACTGCATGTACATGGATTACCGACAGTAGTATAGCAAATGTTATAGATGATGGTCAGACGGGTCAACTGCATGTACATGGATTACGGACAATAGTATAGTAAATGTTATAGATGAATGTCACACGGGTCGACTGCATGTACATGGATTACCGACAGTAGTATAGGAAATGTTATAGATGAAGGTCACACGGGTCAATTGCATGTACATGGATAACGGACAATAGTATAGTAAATGTTATAGATGATGGTCACACGGGTCGACTGCATGTACATGGATTACCGACAGTAGTATAGCAAATGTTATAGATGAAGGTCACACGGGTCAACTGCATGTACATGGATTAACGACAGTAGTATAGCAAATGTTATAGATGATGGTCACATGGGTCGACTGCATGTACATGGATTAACGACAGTAGTATAGCAAATGTTTTAGATGATGGTCACACGGGTCGACTGCATGTACATGGATTAACGACAGTAGTATAGCAAATGTTATAGATTATTGTTACATGGGTCGACTGCATGTACATGGATTAACGACAGTAGTATAGGAAATGTTATAGATGATGGTCACATGGGTCTACTGCATATACATGGATTACGGACAATAGTATAGTAAATGTTATAGATGATGGTCACACGGGTCGACTGCATGCACATGGATTAACGACAGTAGTATAGCAAATGTTATAGATGATGGTCACATGGGTCGACTGCATGTACATGGATTACCGACAGTAGTATAGCAAATGTTATAGATGATGGTCACATGGGTCGACTGCATGTACATGGATTACGGACAATAGTATAGTAAATGTTATAGATGATGGTCACACGGGTCAACTGCATATACATGGATTAACGACAGTAGTATAGTGAATGTTATAGATGATGGTCAAACGAGTCGACTGCATGTACATGGATTACGGACAATAGTATAGTAAATGTTATAGATGATGGTCACACGGGTCGACTGCATGTACATGGATTACCGACAGTAGTATAGCAAATGTTATAGATGATGGTCAGACGGGTCAACTGCATGTACATGGATTACGGACAATAGTATAGTAAATGTTATAGATGAATGTCACACGGGTCGACTGCATGTACATGGATTACCGACAGTAGTATAGGAAATGTTATAGATGAAGGTCACACGGGTCAATTGCATGTACATGGATAACGGACAATAGTATAGTAAATGTTATAGATGATGGTCACACGGGTCGACTGCATGTACATGGATTACCGACAGTAGTATAGCAAATGTTATAGATGAAGGTCACACGGGTCAACTGCATGTACATGGATTAACGACAGTAGTATAGTAAATGTTATAGATGATGGTCACATGGGTCGACTGCATGTACATGGATTAACGACAGTAGTATAGCAAATGTTTTAGATGATGGTCACACGGGTCGACTGCATGTACATGGATTAACGACAGTAGTATAGCAAATGTTATAGATTATTGTTACATGGGTCGACTGCATGTACATGGATTAACGACAGTAGTATAGGAAATGTTATAGATGATGGTCACATGGGTCAACTGCATATATATGGATTACGGACAATAGTATAGTAAATGTTATAGATGATGGTCACACGGGTCAACTGCATGTACATGGATTAACGACAGTAGTATAGTAAAATGTTATAGATGATGGTCACATGGGTCGACTGCATGTACATGGATTAACGACAGTAGTATAGGAAATGTTATAGATGATGGTCACATGGGTCGACTGCATGCACATGGATTAACGACAGTAGTATAGGAAATGCTATAGATGATTGTCACATGGGTCTACTGCATATACATGGATTACGGACAATAGTATAGTAAATGTTATAGATGATGGTCACACGGGTCAACTGCATGTACATGGATTAACGACAGTAGTATAGTAAATGTTATAGATGATGGTCACATGGGTCGACTGCATGTACATGGATTAACGACAGTAGTATAGCAAATGTTATAGATGATGGTCACATGGGTCGACTGCATGCACATGGATTAAAGACAGTAGTATAGCAAATGTTATAGATGATGGTCACATGGGTCGACTGAATGCACATGGATTAACGACAGTAGTATAGCAAATGTTATAGATGATGGTCACACGGGTCGACTGCATGTACATGGTTTAACGACAGTAGTATAGCAAATGTTATAGATGATGGTCACATGGGTCGACTGCATGTACATGGATTAACGACAGTAGTATAGGAAATGTTATAGATTATTGTTACATGGGTCGACTGCATGTACATGGATTAACGACAGTAGTATAGGAAATGTTATAGATTATTGTTACATGGGTCGACTGCATGTACATGGATTAACGACAGTAGTATAGCAAATGTTATAGATGATGGTCACACGGGTCAACTGCATGTACATGGATTAACGACAGTAGTATAGTAAATGTTATAGATGATGGTCACATGGGTCGACTGCATGTACATGGATTAACGACAGTAGTAAAGGAAATGTTATAGATGATGGTCACATGGGTCGACTGCATGCACATGGATTAACGACAGTAGTAAAGGAAATGTTATAGATGATGGTCACACGGGTCGACTGCATGTACATGGATTAACGACAGTAGTATAGGAAATGTTATAGATGAAGGTCACATGGGTCGACTGCATGTATATGGATTAACGACAGAAGTATAGCAAATGTTATAGATGATGGTCACATGGGTCGACTGCATGTACATAGATTAACGACAGTAGTATAGGAAATGTTATAGATTATTGTTACATGGGTCGACTGCATGTACATGGATTAACGACAGTAGTATAGGAAATGTTATAGATGAAGGTCACACGGGTCGACTGCATGTACTTGGATTAACGACAGTAGTAAAGGAAATGTTATAGATGATGGTCACATGGGTCGACTGCATGTACATGGATTAACGACAGTAGTATAGGAAATGTTATAGATGATGGTCACATGGGTCTAATGCATATACATGGATTACGGACAATAGTATAGTAAATGTTATAGATGAATGTCACACGGGTCGACTGCATGTACATGGATTACCGACAGTAGTATAGCAAATGTTATAGATGAAGGTCACACGGGTCAACTGCATGTACATGGATAACGGACAATAGTATAGTAAATGTTATAGATGATGGTCACACGGGTCGACTGCATGTACATGGATTACCGACAGTAGTATAGCAAATGTTATAGATGAAGGTCATACGGGTCAACTGCATGTACATGGATTAACGACAGTAGTATAGCAAATGTTATAGATGATGGTCACATGGGTCGACTGCATGTACATGGATTAACGACAGTAGTATAGCAAATGTTTTAGATGATGGTCACACGGGTCGACTGCATGTACATGGATTAACGACAGTAGTATAGCAAATGTTATCGATTATTGTTACATGGGTCGACTGCATGTACATGGATTAACGACAGTAGTATAGGAAATGTTATAGATGATGGTCACATGGGTCTACTGCATATACATGGATTACGGACAATAGTATAATAAATGTTATAGATGATGGTCACACGGGTCAACTGCATGTACATGGATTAACGACAGTAGTATAGTAAATGTTATAGATGATGGTCACATGGGTCGACTGCATGTACATGGATTAACGACAGTAGTAAAGGAAATGTTATAGATGATGGTCACATGGGTCGACTGCATGCACATGGATTAACGACAGTAGTATAGCAAATGTTATAGATGATGGTCACATGGGTCGACTGCATGTACATGGATTAACGACAGTAGTATAGCAAATGTTTTAGATGATGGTCACACGGGTCGACTGCATGTACATGGATTAACGACAGTAGTATAGCAAATGTTATAGATTATTGTTACATGGGTCGACTGCATGTACATGGATTAACGACAGTAGTATAGGAAATGTAATAGATGATGGTCACATGGGTCTACTGCATATACATGGATTACGGACAATAGTATAGTAAATGTTATAGATGATGGTCACACGGGTCGACTGCATGCACATGGATTAACGACAGTAGTATAGCAAATGTTATAGATGATGGTCACATGGGTCGACTGCATGTACATGGATTACCGACAGTAGTATAGCAAATGTTATAGATGATGGTCACATGGGTCGACTGCATGTACATGGATTACGGACAATAGTATAGTAAATGTTATAGATGATGGTCACACGGGTCAACTGCATAGACATGGATTAACGACAGTAGTATAGTGAATGTTATAGATGATGGTCAAACGAGTCGACTGCATGTACATGGATTACGGACAATAGTATAGTAAATGTTATAGATGATGGTCACACGGGTCGACTGCATGTACATGGATTACCGACAGTAGTATAGCAAATGTTATAGATGATGGTCAGACGGGTCAACTGCATGTACATGGATTACGGACAATAGTATAGTAAATGTTATAGATGAATGTCACACGGGTCGACTGCATGTACATGGATTACCGACAGTAGTATAGGAAATGTTATAGATGAAGGTCACACGGGTCAATTGCATGTACATGGATAACGGACAATAGTATAGTAAATGTTATAGATGATGGTCACACGGGTCGACTGCATGTACAGGGATTACTGACAGTAGTATAGCAAATGTTATAGATGAAGGTCACACGGGTCAACTGCATGTACATGGATTAACGACAGTAGTATAGTAAATGTTATAGATGATGGTCACATGGGTCGACTGCATGTACATGGATTAACGACAGTAGTATAGGAAATGTTTTAGGTGATGGTCACACGGGTCGACTGCATGTACATGGATTAACGACAGTAGTATAGCAAATGTTATAGATTATTGTTACATGGGTCGACTGCATGTACATGGATTAACGACAGTAGTATAGGAAATGTTATAGATGATGGTCACATGGGTGTACTGCATATATATGGATTACGGGCAATAGTATAGTAAATGTTATAGATGATGGTCACACGGGTCAACTGCAAGTACATGGATTAACGACAGTAGTATAGTAAATGTTATAGATGATGGTCACATGGGTCGACTGCATGTACATGGATTAACGACAGTAGTATAGCAAATGTTATAGATGATGGTCACATGGGTCGACTGCATGCACATGGATTAACGACAGTAGTATAGGAAATGTTATAGATGATTGTCACATGGGTCTACTGCATATACATGGATTACGGACAATAGTATAGTAAATGTTATAGATGATGGTCACACGGGTCAACTGCATGTACATGGATTAACGACAGTAGTATAGTAAATGTTATAGATGATGGTCACATGGGTCGACTGCATGTACATGGATTAACGACAGTAGTATAGCAAATGTTATAGATGATGGTCACATGGGTCGACTGCATGCACATGGATTAACGACAGTAGTATAGCAAATGTTATAGATGATGGTCACATGGGTCGACTGCATGCACATGGATTAACGACAGTAGTATAGCAAATGTTATAGATGATGGTCACACGGGTCGACTGCATGTACATGGTTTAACGACAGTAGTATAGCAAATGTTATAGATGATGGTCACACGGGTCGACTGCATGTACATGGTTTAACGACAGTAGTATAGCAAATGTTATAGATGATGGTCACATGGGTCGACTGCATGTACATGGATTAACGACAGTAGTATAGGAAATGTTATAGATTATTGTTACATGGGTCGACTGCATGTACATGGATTAACGACAGTAGTATAGGAAATATTATAGATTCTTGTTACATGGGTCGACTGCAAGTACATGGATTAACGACAGTAGAATAGCAAATGTTATAGATGATGGTCACACGGGTCGACTGCATGTACATGGATTAACGACAGTAGTATAGTAAATGTTATAGATGATGGTCACATGGGTCGACTGCATGTACATGGATTAACGACAGTAGTAAAGGAAATGTTATAGATGATGGTCACATGGGTCGACTGCATGTACATGGATTAACGACAGTAGTAAAGGAAATGTTATAGATGATGGTCACACGGGTCGACTGCATGTACATGGATTAACGACAGTAGTATAGGAAATGTTATAGATGAAGGTCACATGGGTCGACTGCATGTATATGGATTAACGACAGAAGTATAGCAAATGTTATAGATGATGGTCACATGGGTCGACTGCATGTACATAGATTAACGACAGTAGTATAGGAAATGTTATAGATTATTCTTACATGGGTCGACTGCATGTACATGGATTAACGACAGTAGTATAGGAAATGTTATAGATGAAGGTCACACGGGTCGACTGCATGTACTTGGATTAACGACAGTAGTATAGCAAATGTTATAGATGATGGTCACACGGGTCGACTGCATGTACATGGATTAACGACAGTAGTATAGCAAATGTTATAGATTATTGTTACATGGGTCGACTGCATGTACATGGATTAACGACAGTAGTATAGGAAATGTTATAGATGATGGTCACATGGGTCTACTGCATATACATGGATTACGGACAATAGTATAGTAAATGTTATAGATGATGGTCACACGGGTCGACTGCATGCACATGGATTAACGACAGTAGTATAGCAAATGTTATAGATGATGGTCACATGGGTCGACTGCATGTACATGGATTACCGACAGTAGTATAGCAAATGTTATAGATGATGGTCACATGGGTCGACTGCATGTACATGGATTACGGACAATAGTATAGTAAATGTTATACATGATGGTCACACGGGTCAACTGCATATACATGGATTAACGACAGTAGTATAGTGAATGTTATAGATGATGGTCAAACGAGTCGACTGCATGTACATGGATTACGGACAATAGTATAGTAAATGTTATAGATGATGGTCACACGGGTCGACTGCATGTACATGGATTACCGACAGTAGTATAGGAAATGTTATAGATGAAGGTCACACGGGTCAATTGCATGTACATGGATAACGGACAATAGTATAGTAAATGTTATAGATGATGGTCACACGGGTCGACTGCATGTACATGGATTACCGACAGTAGTATAGCAAATGTTATAGATGAAGGTCACACGGGTCAACTGCATGTACATGGATTAACGACAGTAGTATAGCAAATGTTATAGATGATGGTCACATGGGTCGACTGCATGTACATGGATTAACGACAGTAGTATAGGAAATGTTTTAGATGATGGTCACACGGGTCGACTGCATGTACATGGATTAACGACAGTAGTATAGGAAATGTTTTAGGTGATGGTCACACGGGTCGACTGCATGTACATGGATTAACGACAGTAGTATAGCAAATGTTATAGATTATTGTTACATGGGTCGACTGCATGTACATGGATTAACGACAGTAGTATAGGAAATGTTATAGATGATGGTCACATGGGTGTACTGCATATATATGGATTACGGACAATAGTATAGTAAATGTTATAGATGATGGTCACACGGGTCAACTGCAAGTACATGGATTAACGACAGTAGTATAGTAAATGTTATAGATGATGGTCACATGGGTCGACTGCATGTACATGGATTAACGACAGTAGTATAGCAAATGTTATAGATGATGGTCACATGGGTCGACTGCATGCACATGGATTAACGACAGTAGTATAGCAAATGTTATAGATGATGGTCACATGGGTCGACTGCATGCACATGGATTAACGACAGTAGTATAGCAAATGTTATAGATGATGGTCTCATGGGTCTACTGCATATACATGGATTACGGACAATAGTATAATAAATGTTATAGATGATGGTCACACGGGTCAACTGCATGTACATGGATTAACGACAGTAGTATAGTAAATGTTATAGATGATGGTCACATGGGTCGACTGCATGTACATGGATTAACGACAGTAGTATAGCAAATGTTATAGATGATGGTCACATGGGTCGACTGCATGCACATGGATTAACGACAGTAGTATAGCAAATGTTATAGATGATGGTCACATGGGTCGACTGCATGTACATGGATTAACGACAGTAGTATAGGAAATGTTATAGATTATTGTTACATGGGTCGACTGCATGTACATGGATTAACGACAGTAGTATAGCAAATGTTATAGATGATGGTCACACGGGTCGACTGCATGTACATGGATTAACGGCAGTAGTATAGTAAATGTTATAGATGATGGTCACATGGGTCGACTGCATGTACATGGATTAACGACAGTAGTAAAGGAAATGTTATAGGTGATGGTCACATGGGTCGACTGCATGTACATGGATTAACGACAGTAGTAAAGGAAATGTTATAGATGATGGTCACACGGGTCGACTGCATGTACATGGATTAACGACAGTAGTATAGGAAATGTTATAGATGAAGGTCACACGGGTCGACTGCATGTACATGGATTAACGACAGAAGTATAGCAAATGTTATAGATGATGGTCACATGGGTCGACTGCATGTACATAGATTAACGACAGTAGTATAGGAAATGTTATAGATTATTGTTACATGGGTCGACTGCATGTACATGGATTAACGACAGTAGTATAGGAAATGTGATAGATGAAGGTCACACGGGTCGACTGCATGTACATGGATTATCGACAGTAGTAAAGGAAATGTTATAGATGATGGTCACATGGGTCGACTGCATGTACATGGATTAACGACAGTAGTATAGGAAATGTTATAGATGATGGTCATATGGGTCTACTGCATATACATGGATTACGGACAATAGTATAGTAAATGTTATAGATGATGGTCACACGGGTCAACTGCATGTACATGGATTAACGACTGTAGTATAGTAAATGTTATAGATGATGGTCACATGGGTCGACTGCATGTACATGGATTAACGACAGTAGTATAGGAAATGTTATAGATTATTGTTACATGGGTCGACTGCATGTACATGGATTAACGACAGTAGTATAGGAAATGTTATAGATGAAGGTCACACGGGTCGACTGCATGTACATGGATTAACGACAGTAGTAAAGGAAATGTTATAGATGATGGTCACATGGGTCGACTGCATGTACATGGATTAACGACAGTAGTAAAGGAAATGTTATAGATGATGGTCACACGGGTCGACTGCATGTACATGGATTAACGACAGTAGTATAGCAAATGTTATAGATTATTGTTACATGGGTCGACTGCATGTACATGGATTAACGACAGTAGTATAGGAAATGTTATAGATGATGGTCACATGGGTCTACTGCATATACATGGATTACGGACAATAGTATAGTAAATGTTATAGATGATGGTCACACGGGTCGACTGCATGCACATGGATTAACGACAGTAGTATAGCAAATGTTATAGATGATGGTCACATGGGTCGACTGCATGTACATGGATTACCGACAGTAGTATAGCAAATGTTATAGATGATGGTCACATGGGTCGACTGCATGTACATGGATTACGGACAATAGTATAGTAAATGTTATAGATGATGGTCACACGGGTCAACTGCATATACATGGATTAACGACAGTAGTATAGTGAATGTTATAGATGATGGTCAAACGAGTCGACTGCATGTACATGGATTACGGACAATAGTATAGTAAATGTTATAGATGATGGTCACACGGGTCGACTGCATGTACATGGATTAACGACAGTAGTATAGCAAATGTTATAGATGATGGTCAGACGGGTCAACTGCATGTACATGGATTACGGACAATAGTATAGTAAATGTTATAGATGAATGTCACACGGGTCGACTGCATGTACATGGATTACCGACAGTAGTATAGGAAATGTTATAGATGAAGGTCACACGGGTCAATTGCATGTACATGGATAACGGACAATAGTATAGTAAATGTTATAGATGATGGTCACACGGGTCGACTGCATGTACATGGATTACCGACAGTAGTATAGCAAATATTATAGATGAAGGTCACACGGGTCAACTGCATGTACATGGATTAACGACAGTAGTATAGCAAATGTTATAGATGATGGTCACATGGGTCGACTGCATGTACATGGATTAACGACAGTAGTATAGCAAATGTTTTAGATGATGGTCACACGGGTCGACTGCATGTACATGGATTAACGACAGTAGTATAGGAAATGTTATAGATGATGGTCACATGGGTCAACTGCATATATATGGATTACGGACAATAGTATAGTAAATGTTATAGATGATGGTCACACGGGTCAACTGCATGTACATGGATTAACGACAGTAGTATAGTAAATGTTATAGATGATGGTCACATGGGTCGACTGCATGTACATGGATTAACGACAGTAGTATAGCAAATGTTATAGATGATGGTCACATGGGTCGACTGCATGCACATGGATTAACGACAGTAGTATAGGAAATGCTATAGATGATTGTCACATGGGTCTACTGCATATACATGGATTACGGACAATAGTATAGTAAATGTTATAGATGATGGTCACACGGGTCAACTGCATGTACATGGATTAACGACAGTAGTATAGTAAATGTTATAGATGATGGTCACATGGGTCGACTGCATGTACATGGATTAACGACAGTAGTATAGCAAATGTTATAGATGATGGTCACATGGGTCGACTGCATGCACATGGATTAAAGACAGTAGTATAGCAAATGTTATAGATGATGGTCACATGGGTCGACAGAATGCACATGGATTAACGACAGTAGTATAGCAAATGTTATAGATGATGGTCACACGGGTCGACTGCATGTACATGGTTTAACGACAGTAGTATAGCAAATGTTATAGATGATGGTCACATGGGTCGACTGCATGTACATGGATTAACGACAGTAGTATAGGAAATGTTATAGATTATTGTTACATGGGTCGACTGCATGTACATGGATTAACGACAGTAGTATAGGAAATGTTATAGATTATTGTTACATGGGTCGACTGCATGTACATGGATTAACGACAGTAGTATAGCAAATGTTATAGATGATGGTCACACGGGTCAACTGCATGTACATGGATTAACGACAGTAGTATAGTAAATGTTATAGATGATGGTCACATGGGTCGACTGCATGTACATGGATTAACGACAGTAGTATAGCAAATGTTATAGATGATGGTCACATGGGTCGACTGCATGCACATGGATTAACGACAGTAGTATAGGAAATGCTATAGATGATTGTCACATGGGTCTACTGCATATACATGGATTACGGACAATAGTATAGTAAATGTTATAGATGATGGTCACACGGGTCAACTGCATGTACATGGATTAACGACAGTAGTATAGTAAATGTTATAGATGATGGTCACATGGGTCGACTGCATGTACATGGATTAACGACAGTAGTATAGCAAATGTTATAGATGATGGTCACATGGGTCGACTGCATGCACATGGATTAAAGACAGTAGTATAGCAAATGTTATAGATGATGGTCACATGGGTCGACTGAATGCACATGGATTAACGACAGTAGTATAGCAAATGTTATAGATGATGGTCACACGGGTCGACTGCATGTACATGGTTTAACGACAGTAGTATAGCAAATGTTATAGATGATGGTCACATGGGTCGACTGCATGTACATGGATTAACGACAGTAGTATAGGAAATGTTATAGATTATTGTTACATGGGTCGACTGCATGTACATGGATTAACGACAGTAGTATAGGAAATGTTATAGATTATTGTTACATGGGTCGACTGCATGTACATGGATTAACGACAGTAGTATAGCAAATGTTATAGATGATGGTCACACGGGTCAACTGCATGTACATGGATTAACGACAGTAGTATAGTAAATGTTATAGATGATGGTCACATGGGTCGACTGCATGTACATGGATTAACGACAGTAGTAAAGGAAATGTTATAGATGATGGTCAGATGGGTCGACTGCATGCACATGGATTAACGACAGTAGTAAAGGAAATGTTATAGATGATGGTCACACGGGTCGACTGCATGTACATGGATTAACGACAGTAGTATAGGAAATGTTATAGATGAAGGTCACATGGGTCGACTGCATGTATATGGATTAACGACAGAAGTATAGCAAATGTTATAGATGATGGTCACATGGGTCGACTGCATGTACATAGATTAACGACAGTAGTATAGGAAATGTTATAGATTATTGTTACATGGGTCGACTGCATGTACATGGATTAACGACAGTAGTATAGGAAATGTTATAGATGAAGGTCACACGGGTCGACTGCATGTACTTGGATTAACGACAGTAGTAAAGGAAATGTTATAGATGATGGTCACATGGGTCGACTGCATGTACATGGATTAACGACAGTAGTATAGGAAATGTTATAGATGATGGTCACATGGGTCTAATGCATATACATGGATTACGGACAATAGTATAGTAAATGTTATAGATGAATGTCACACGGGTCGACTGCATGTACATGGATTACCGACAGTAGTATAGCAAATGTTATAGATGAAGGTCACACGGGTCAACTGCATGTACATGGATAACGGACAATAGTATAGTAAATGTTATAGATGATGGTCACACGGGTCGACTGCATGTACATGGATTACCGACAGTAGTATAGCAAATGTTATAGATGAAGGTCACACGGGTCAACTGCATGTACATGGATTAACGACAGTAGTATAGCAAATGTCATAGATGATGGTCACATGGGTCGACTGCATGTACATGGATTAACGACAGTAGTATAGGAAATGTTATAGAGTATTGTTACATGGGTCGACTGCATGTACATGGATTAACGACAGTAGTATAGGAAATGTTATAGATTATTGTTACATGGGTCGACTGCATGTACATGGATTAACGACAGTAGTATAGGAAATGTTATAGATGATGGTCACATGGGTCTACTGCATATACATGGATTACGGACAATAGTATAATAAATGTTATAGATGATGGTCACACGGGTCAACTGCATGTACATGGATTAACGACAGTAGTATAGTAAATGTTATAGATGATGGTCACATGGGTCGACTGCATGTACATGGATTAACGACAGTAGTATAGCAAATGTTATAGATGATGGTCACATGGGTCGACTGCATGCACATGGATTAACGACAGTAGTATAGCAAATGTTATAGATGATGGTCACATGGGTCGACTGCATGTACATGGATTAACGACAGTAGTATAGCAAATGTTTTAGATGATGGTCACACGGGTCGACTGCATGTACATGGATTAACGACAGTAGTATAGCAAATGTTATAGATTATTGTTACATGGGTCGACTGCATGTACATGGATTAACGACAGTAGTATAGGAAATGTTATAGATGATGGTCACATGGGTCTACTGTATATACATGGATTACGGACAATAGTATAGTAAATGTTATAGATGATGGTCACACGGGTCGACTGCATGCAGATGGATTAACGACAGTAGTATAGCAAATATTATAGATGATGGTCACATGGGTCGACTGCATGTACATGGATTACCGACAGTAGTATAGCAAATGTTATAGATGATGGTCACATGGGTCGACGGCATGTACATGGATTACGGACAATAGTATAGTAAATGTTATAGATGATGGTCACACGGGTAAACTGCATAGACATGGATTAACGACAGTAGTATAGTGAATGTTATAGATGATGGTCAAACGAGTCGACTGCATGTACATGGATTACGGACAATAGTATAGTAAATGTTATAGATGATGGTCACACGGGTCGACTGCATGTACATGGATTACCGACAGTAGTATAGCAAATGTTATAGATGATGGTCAGACGGGTCAACTGCATGTACATGGATTACGGACAATAGTATAGTAAATGTTATAGATGAATGTCACACGGGTCGACTGCATGTACATGGATTACCGACAGTAGTATAGGAAATGTTATAGATGAAGGTCACACGGGTCAATTGCATGTACATGGATAACGGACAATAGTATAGTAAATGTTATAGATGATGGTCACACGGGTCGACTGCATGTACATGGATTACCGACAGTAGTATAGCAAATGTTATAGATGAAGGTCACACGGGTCAACTGCATGTACATGGATTAACGACAGTAGTATAGCAAATGTTATAGATGATGGTCACATGGGTCGACTGCATGTACATGGATTAACGACAGTAGTATAGGAAATGTTTTAGGTGATGGTCACACGGGTCGACTGCATGTACATGGATTAACGACAGTAGTATAGCAAATGTTATAGATTATTGTTACATGGGTCGACTGCATGTACATGGATTAACGACAGTAGTATAGGAAATGTTATAGATGATGGTCACATGGGTGTACTGCATATATATGGATTACGGACAATAGTATAGTAAATGTTATAGATGATGGTCACACCGGTCAACTGCATGTACATGGATTAACGACAGTAGTATAGTAAATGTTATAGATGATGGTCACATGGGTCGACTGCATGTACATGGATTAACGACAGTAGTATAGCAAATGTTATAGATGATGGTCACATGGGTCGACTGCATGCACATGGATTAACGACAGTAGTATAGGAAATGTTATCGATGATTGTCACATGGGTCTACTGCATATACATGGATTACGGACAATAGTATAGTAAATGTTATAGATGATGGTCACACGGGTCAACTGCATGTACATGGATTAACGACACTAGTATAGTAAATGTTATAGATGATGGTCACATGGGTCGACTGCATGTACATGGATTAACGACAGTAGTATAGCAAATGTTATAGATGATGGTCACATGGGTCGACTGCATGCACATGGATTAACGACAGTAGTATAGCAAATGTTATAGATGATGGTCACATGGGTCGACTGCATGCACATGGATTAACGACAGTAGTATAGCAAATGTTATAGATGATGGTCACAGGGGTCGACTGCATGTACATGGTTTAACGACAGTAGTATAGCAAATGTTATAGATGATGGTCACACGGGTCGACTGCATGTACATGGTTTAACGACAGTAGTATAGCAAATGTTATAGATGATGGTCACATGGGTCGACTGCATGTACATGGATTAACGACAGTAGTATAGGAAATGTTATAGATTATTGTTACATGGGTCGACTGCATGTACATGGATTAACGACAGTAGTATAGGAAATATTATAGATTCTTGTTACATGGGTCGACTGCAAGTACATGGATTAACGACAGTAGAATAGCAAATGTTATAGATGATGGTCACACGGGTTGACTGCATGTACATGGATTAACGACAGTAGTATAGTAAATGTTATAGATGATGGTCACATGGGTCGACTGCATGTACATGGATTAACGACAGTAGTAAAGGAAATGTTATAGATGATGGTCACATGGGTCGACTGCATGTACATGGATTAACGACAGTAGTAAAGGAAATGTTATAGATGATGGTCACACGGGTCGACTGCATGTACATGGATTAACGACAGTAGTATAGGAAATGTTATAGATGAAGGTCACATGGGTCGACTGCATGTATATGGATTAACGACAGAAGTATAGCAAATGTTATAGATGATGGTCACATGGGTCGACTGCATGTACATAGATTAACGACAGTAGTATAGGAAATGTTATAGATTATTCTTACATGGGTCGACTGCATGTACATGGATTAACGACAGTAGTATAGGAAATGTTATAGATGAAGGTCACACGGGTCGACTGCATGTACTTGGATTAACGACAGTAGTATAGGAAATGTTATAGATGATGGTCACACGGGTCGACTGCATGTACATGGATTAACGACAGTAGTATAGCAAATGTTATAGATTATTGTTACATGGGTCGACTGCATGTACATGGATTAACGACAGTGGTATAGGAAATGTTATAGATGATGGTCACATGGGTCTACTGCATATACATGGATTACGGACAATAGTATAGTAAATGTTATAGATGATGGTCACACGGGTCGACTGCATGCACATGGATTAACGACAGTAGTATAGCAAATGTTATAGATGATGGTCACATGGGTCGACTGCATGTACATGGATTACCGACAGTAGTATAGCAAATGTTATAGATGATGGTCACATGGGTCGACTGCATGTACATGGATTACGGACAATAGTATAGTAAATGTTATAGATGATGGTCACACGGGTGAACTGCATATACATGGATTAACGACAGTAGTATAGTGAATGTTATAGATGATGGTCAAACGAGTCGACTGCATGTACATGGATTACGGACAATAGTATAGTAAATGTTATAGATGATGGTCACACGGGTCGACTGCATGTACATGGATTACCGACAGTAGTATAGGAAATGTTATAGATGATGGTCAGACGGGTCAACTGCATGTTCATGGATTACGGACAATAGTATAGTAAATGTTATAGATGAATGTCACACGGGTCGACTGCATGTACATGGATTACCGACAGTAGTATAGGAAATGTTATAGATGAAGGTCACACGGGTCAATTGCATGTACATGGATAACGGACAATAGTATAGTAAATGTTATAGATGATGGTCACACGGGTCGACTGCATGTACATGGATTACCGACAGTAGTATAGCAAATGTTATAGATGAAGGTCACACGGGTCAACTGCATGTACATGGATTAACGACAGTAGTATAGCAAATGTTATAGATGATGGTCACATGGGTCGACTGCATGTACATGGATTAACGACAGTAATATAGCAAATGTTTTAGATGATGGTCACACGGGTCGACTGCATGTACATGGATTAACGACAGTAGTATAGTAAATGTTATAGATTATTGTTACATGGGTCGACTGCATGTACATGGATTAACGACAGTAGTATAGGAAATGTTATAGATGATGGTCACATGGGTCAACTGCATATATATGGATTACGGACAATAGTATAGTAAATGTTATAGATGATGGTCACACGGGTCAACTGCATGTACATGGATTAACGACAGTAGTATAGTAAATGTTATAGATGATGGTCACATGGGTCGACTGCATGTACATGGATTAACGACAGTATTATAGCAAATGTTATAGATGATGGTCCCATGGGTCGACTGCATGCACATGGATTAACGACAGTAGTATAGGAAATGCTATAGATGATTGTCACATGGGTCTACTGCATATACATGGATTACGGACAATAGTATAGTAAATGTTATAGATGATGGTCACACGGGTCAACTGCATGTACATGGATTAACGACAGTAGTATAGTAAATGTTATAGATGATGGTCACATGGGTCGACTGCATGTACATGGATTAACGATAGTAGTATAGCAAATGTTATAGATGATGGTCACATGGGTCGACTGCACGCACATGGATTAACGACAGTAGTATAGCAAATGTTATAGATGATGGTCACATGGGTCGACTGCATGCACATGGATTAACGACAGTAGTATAGCAAATGTTATAGATGATGGTCACACGGGTCGACTGCATGTACATGGTTTAACGACAGTAGTATAGCAAATGTCATAGATGATGGTCACATGGGTCGACTGCATGTACATGGATTAACGACAGTAGTATAGGAAATGTTATAGATTATTGTTACATGGGTCGACTGCATGTACATGGATTAACGACAGTAGTATAGGAAATGTTATAGATTATTGTTACATGGGTCGACTGCATGTACATGGATTAACGACAGTAGTATAGCAAATGTTATAGATGATGGTCACACGGGTCGACTGCATGTACATGGATTAACGAGAGTAGTATAGTAAATGTTATAGATGATGGTCACATGGGTCGACTGCATGTACATGGATTAACGACAGTAGTAAAGGAAATGTTATAGATGATGGTCACATGGGTCGACTGCATGTACATGGATTAACGACAGTAGTAAAGGAAATGTTATAGATGATGGTCACACGGGTCGACTGCATGTACATGGATTAACGACAGTAGTATAGGAAATGTTATAGATGAAGGTCACATGGGTCGACTGCATGTATATGGATTAACGACAGAAGTATAGCAAATGTTATAGATGATGGTCACATGGGTCGACTGCATGTACATAGATTAACGACAGTAGTATAGGAAATGTTATAGATGATGGTCACATGGGTCGACTGCATGTACATGGATTAACGACAGTAATATAGCAAATGTTTTAGATGATGGTCACACGGGTCGACTGCATGTACATGGATTAACGACAGTAGTATAGTAAATGTTATAGATTATTGTTACATGGGTCGACTGCATGTACATGGATTAACGACAGTAGTATAGGAAATGTTATAGATGATGGTCACATGGGTCAACTGCATATATATGGATTACGGACAATAGTATAGTAAATGTTATAGATGATGGTCACACGGGTCAACTGCATGTACATGGATTAACGACAGTAGTATAGTAAATGTTATAGATGATGGTCACATGGGTCGACTGCATGTACATGGATTAACGACAGTATTATAGCAAATGTTATAGATGATGGTCCCATGGGTCGACTGCATGCACATGGATTAACGACAGTAGTATAGGAAATGCTATAGATGATTGTCACATGGGTCTACTGCATATACATGGATTACGGACAATAGTATAGTAAATGTTATAGATGATGGTCACACGGGTCAACTGCATGTACATGGATTAACGACAGTAGTATAGTAAATGTTATAGATGATGGTCACATGGGTCGACTGCATGTACATGGATTAACGATAGTAGTATAGCAAATGTTATAGATGATGGTCACATGGGTCGACTGCACGCACATGGATTAACGACAGTAGTATAGCAAATGTTATAGATGATGGTCACATGGGTCGACTGCATGCACATGGATTAACGACAGTAGTATAGCAAATGTTATAGATGATGGTCACACGGGTCGACTGCATGTACATGGTTTAACGACAGTAGTATAGCAAATGTCATAGATGATGGTCACATGGGTCGACTGCATGTACATGGATTAACGACAGTAGTATAGGAAATGTTATAGATTATTGTTACATGGGTCGACTGCATGTACATGGATTAACGACAGTAGTATAGGAAATGTTATAGATTATTGTTACATGGGTCGACTGCATGTACATGGATTAACGACAGTAGTATAGCAAATGTTATAGATGATGGTCACACGGGTCGACTGCATGTACATGGATTAACGAGAGTAGTATAGTAAATGTTATAGATGATGGTCACATGGGTCGACTGCATGTACATGGATTAACGACAGTAGTAAAGGAAATGTTATAGATGATGGTCACATGGGTCGACTGCATGTACATGGATTAACGACAGTAGTAAAGGAAATGTTATAGATGATGGTCACACGGGTCGACTGCATGTACATGGATTAACGACAGTAGTATAGGAAATGTTATAGATGAAGGTCACATGGGTCGACTGCATGTATATGGATTAACGACAGAAGTATAGCAAATGTTATAGATGATGGTCACATGGGTCGACTGCATGTACATAGATTAACGACAGTAGTATAGGAAATGTTATAGATTATTGTTACATGGGTCGACTGCATGTACATGGATTAACGACAGTAGTATAGGAAATGTTATAGATGAAGGTCACACGGGTCGACTGCATGTACTTGGATTAACGACAGTAGTAAAGGAAATGTTATAGATGATGGTCACATGGGTCGACTGCATGTACATGGATTAACGACAGTAGTATAGGAAATGTTATAGATGATGGTCACATGGGTCTAATGCATATACATGGATTACGGACAATAGTATAGTAAATGTTATAGATGAATGTTACACGGGTCGACTGCATGTACATGGATTACCGACAGTAGTATAGCAAATGTTATAGATGAAGGTCACACGGGTCAACAGCATGTACATGGATAACGGACAATAGTATAGTAAATGTTATAGATGATGGTCACACGGGTCGACTGCATGTACATGGATTACCGACAGTAGTATAGCAAATGTTATAGATGAAGGTCACACGGGTCAACTGCATGTACATGGATTAACGACAGTAGTATAGCAAATGTTATAGATGATAGTCACATGGGTCGACTGCATGTACATGGATTAACGACAGTAGTATAGCAAATGTTTTAGATGATGGTCACACGGGTCGACTGCATGTACATGGATTAACGACAGTAGTATAGCAAATGTTATCGATTATTGTTACATGGGTCAACTGCATGTACATGGATTAACGACAGTAGTATAGGAAATGTTATAGATGATGGTCACATGGGTCTACTGCATATACATGGATTACGGACAATAGTATAATAAATGTTATAGATGATGGTCACACGGGTCAACTGCATGTACATGGATTAACGACAGTAGTATAGTAAATGTTATAGATGATGGTCACATGGGTCGACTGCATGTACATGGATTAACGACAGTAGTATAGCAAATGTTATAGATGATGGTCACATGGGTCGACTGCATGCACATGGATTAACGACAGTAGTATAGCAAATGTTATAGATGATGGTCACATGGGTCGACTGCATGTACATGGATTAACGACAGTAGTATAGGAAATGTTATAGATTATTGTTACATGGGTCGACTGCATGTACATGGATTAACGACAGTAGTATAGCAAATGTTGTAGATGATGGTCACACGGGTCGACTGCATGTACATGGATTAACGGCAGTAGTATAGTAAATGTTATAGATGATGGTCACATGGGTCCGATTGCATGTACATGGATTACCGACAGTAGTATAGCAAATGTTATAGATGAAGGTCACACGGGTCAACTGCATGTACATGGATTAACGACAGTAGTATAGCAAATGTTATAGATGATGGTCACATGGGTCGACTGCATGTACATGGATTAACGACAGTAGTATAGCAAATGTTTTAGATGATGGTCACACGGGTCGACTGCATGTACATGGATTAACGACAGTAGTATAGCAAATGTTATAGATTATTGTTACATGGGTCGACTGCATGTACATGGATTAACGACAGTAGTATAGGAAATGTTATAGATGATGGTCACATGGGTCTACTGCATATACATGGATTACGGACAATAGTATAATAAATGTTATAGATGATGGTCACACGGGTCAACTGCATGTACATGGATTAACGACAGTAGTATAGTAAATGTTATAGATGATGGTCACATGGGTCGACTGCATGTACATGGATTAACGACAGTAGTATAGGAAATGTTATAGATGATGGTCACACGGGTCAACTGCATGTACATGGATTAACGGCAGTAGTATAGTAAATGTTATAGATGATGGTCACATGGGTCGACTGCATGCACATGGATTAACGACAGTAGTATAGGAAATGTTATAGATGATGGTCACATGGGTCGACTGCATGTACATGGATTAACGACAGTAGTATAGGAAATGTTATAGATTATTGTTACATGCGTCGACTGCATGTACATGGATTAACGACAGTAGTATAGCAAATGTTATAGATGATGGTCACACGGGTCGACTGCATGTACATGGATTAACGGCAGTAGTATAGTAAATGTTATAGATGATGGTCACATGGGTCGACTGCATGTACATGGATTAACGACAGTAGTAAAGGAAATGTTATAGGTGATGGTCACATGGGTCGACTGCATGTAGATGGATTAACGACAGTAGTATAGCAAATGTTATAGATGATGGTCACACGGGTCGACTGCATGTACATGGATTAACGACAGTAGTATAGCAAATGTTATAGATGAAGGTCACACGGGTCGACTGCATGTACATGGATTAACGACAGAAGTATACAAATGTTAGAGATGATGGTCACATGGGTCGACTGCATGCACATGGATTAACGACAGTAGTATAGCAAATGTTATAGATGATGGTCACATGGGTCGACTGCATGCACATGGATTAACGACAGTAGTATAGCAAATGTTATAGATGATGGTCACACGGGTCGACTGCATGTACATGGTTTAACGACAGTAGTATAGCAAATGTTATAGATGATGGTCATATGGGTCTACTGCATATACATGGATTACGGACAATAGTATAGCAAATGTTATAGATGATGGTCACATGGGTCGACTGCATGCACATGGATTAACGACAGTAGTATAGCAAATGTTATAGATGATGGTCACATGGGTCGACTGCATGTACATGGATTAACGACAGTAGTATAGGAAATGTTATAGATTATTGTTACATGGGTCGACTGCATGTACATGGATTAACGACAGTAGTATAGCAAATGTTATAGATGATGGTCACACGGGTCGACTGCATGTACATGGATTAACGGCAGTAGTATAGTAAATGTTATAGATGATGGTCACATGGGTCGATTGCATGTACATGGATTACCGACAGTAGTATAGCAAATGTTATAGATGAAGGTCACACGGGTCAACTGCATGTACATGGATTAACGACAGTAGTATAGCAAATGTTATAGATGATGGTCACATGGGTCGACTGCATGTACATGGATTAACGACAGTAGTATAGCAAATGTTTTAGATGATGGTCACACGGGTCGACTGCATGTACATGGATTAACGACAGTAGTATAGCAAATGTTATAGATTATTGTTACATGGGTCGACTGCATGTACATGGATTAACGACAGTAGTATAGGAAATGTTATAGATGATGGTCACATGGGTCTACTGCATATACATGGATTACGGACAATAGTATAATAAATGTTATAGATGATGGTCACACGGGTCAACTGCATGTACATGGATTAACGACAGTAGTATAGTAAATGTTATAGATGATGGTCACATGGGTCGACTGCATGTACATGGATTAACGACAGTAGTATAGGAAATGTTATAGATGATGGTCACACGGGTCAACTGCATGTACATGGATTAACGGCAGTAGTATAGTAAATGTTATAGATGATGGTCACATGGGTCGACTGCATGCACATGGATTAACGACAGTAGTATAGGAAATGTTATAGATGATGGTCACATGGGTCGACTGCATGTACATGGATTAACGACAGTAGTATAGGAAATGTTATAGATTATTGTTACATGGGTCGACTGCATGTACATGGATTAACGACAGTAGTATAGCAAATGTTATAGATGATGGTCACACGGGTCGACTGCATGTACATGGATTAACGGCAGTAGTATAGTAAATGTTATAGATGATGGTCACATGGGTCGACTGCATGTACATGGATTAACGACAGTAGTAAAGGAAATGTTATAGGTGATGGTCACATGGGTCGACTGCATGTAGATGGATTAACGACAGTAGTATAGCAAATGTTATAGATGATGGTCACACGGGTCGACTGCATGTACATGGATTAACGACAGTAGTATAGCAAATGTTATAGATGAAGGTCACACGGGTCGACTGCATGTACATGGATTAACGACAGAAGTATAGCAAATGTTAGAGATGATGGTCACATGGGTCGACTGCATGTACATAGATTAACGACAGTAGTATAGGAAATGTTATAGATTATTGTTACATGGGTCGACTGCATGTACATGGATTAACGACAGTAGTATAGGAAATGTTATAGATGAAGGTCACACGGGTCGACTGCATGTACATGGATTAACGACAGTAGTAAAGGAAATGTTATAGATGATGGTCACATGGGTCGACTGCATGTACATGGATTAACGACAGTAGTATAGGAAATGTTATAGATGATGGTCATATGGGTCTACTGCATATACATGGATTACGGACAATAGTATAGTAAATGTTATAGATGATGGTCACACGGGTCAACTGCATGTACATGGATTAACGACTGTAGTATAGTAAATGTTATAGATGATGGTCACATGGGTCGACTGCATGTACATGGATTAACGACAGTAGTATAGGAAATGTTATAGATTATTGTTACATGGGTCGACTGCATGTACATGGATTAACGACAGTAGTATAGGAAATGTTATAGATGAAGGTCACACGGGTCGACTGCATGTACATGGATTAACGACAGTAGTAAAGGAAATGTTATAGATGATGGTCACATGGGTCGACTGCATGTACATGGATTAACGACAGTAGTATAGCAAATGTTATAGATGATGGTCACATGGGTCGACTGCATGCACATGGATTAACGACAGTAGTATAGCAAATGTTATAGATGATGGTCACATGGGTCGACTGCATGCACATGGATTAACGACAGTAGTATAGGAAATGTTATAGATGATGGTCACATGGGTCTACTGCATATACATGGATGACGGACAATAGTATAATAAATGTTATAGATGATGGTCACACGGGTCAACTGCATGTACATGGATTAACGACAGTAGTATAGTAAATGTTATAGATGATGGTCACATGGGTCGACTGCATGTACATGGATTAACGACAGTAGTATAGCAAATGTTATAGATGATGGTCACATGGGTCGACTGCATGCACATGGATTAGCGACAGTAATATAGGAAATGTTATAGATGATGGTCACATGGGTCGACTGCATGTACATGGATTAACGACAGTAGTATAGGAAATGTTATAGATTATTGTTAGATGGGTCGACTGCATGTACATGGATTAACGACAGTAGTATAGCAAATGTTATAGATGATGGTCACACGGGTCGACTGCATGTACATGGATTAACGGCAGTAGTATAGTAAATGTTATAGATGATGGTCACATGGGTCGACTGCATGTACATGGATTAACGACAGTAGTAAAGGAAATGTTATAGGTGATGGTCACATGGGTCGACTGCATGTACATGGATTAACGACAGTAGTAAAGGAAATGTTATAGATGATGGTCACACGGGTCGACTGCATGTACATGGATTAACGACAGTAGTATAGGAAATGTTATAGATGAAGGTCACACGGGTCGACTGCATGTACATGGATTAACGACAGAAGTATAGCAAATGTTATAGATGATGGTCACATGGGTCGACTGCATGTACATAGATTAACGACAGTAGTATAGGAAATGTTATAGATTATTGTTACATGGGTCGACTGCATGTACATGGATTAACGACAGTAGTAAAGGAAATGTTATAGATGAAGGTCACACGGGTCGACTGCATGTACATGGATTAACGACAGTTGTAAAGGAAATGTTATAGATGATGGTCACATGGGTCGACTGCATGTACATGGATTAACGACAGTAGTATAGGAAATGTTATAGATGATGGTCATATGGGTCTACTGCATATACATGGATTACGGACAATAGTATAGTGAATGTTATAGATGATGGTCACACGGGTCAACTGCATGTACATGGATTAACGACTGTAGTATAGTAAATGTTATAGATGATGGTCACATGGGTCGACTGCATGTACATGGATTAACGACAGTAGTATAGGAAATGTTATAGATTATTGTTACATGGGTCGACTGCATGTACATGGATTAACGACAGTAGTATAGGAAATGTTATAGATGAAGGTCACACGGGTCGACTACATGTACATGGATTAACGACTGTAGTAAAGGAAATGTTATAGATGATGGTCACATGGGTCGACTGCATGTACATGGATTAACGACAGTAGTATAGCAAATGTTATAGATGATGGTCACATGGGTCGACTGCATGCACATGGATTAACGACAGTAGTATAGCAAATGTTATAGATGATGGTCACATGGGTCGACTGCATGCACATGGATTAACGACAGTAGTATAGCAAATGTTATAGATGATGGTCACATGGGTCTACTGCATATACATGGATTACGGACAATAGTATAATAAATGTTATAGATGATGGTCACACGGGTCAACTGCATGTACATGGATTAACGACAGTAGTATAGTAAATGTTATAGATGATGGTCACATGGGTCGACTGCATGTACATGGATTAACGACAGTAGTATAGCAAATGTTATAGATGATGGTCACATGGGTCGACTGCATGCACATGGATTAACGACAGTAGTATAGCAAATGTTATAGATGATGGTCACATGGGTCGACTGCATGTACATGGATTAACGACAGTAGTATAGGAAATGTTATAGATTATTGTTACATGGGTCGACTGCATGTACATGGATTAACGACAGTAGTATAGCAAATGTTATAGATGATGGTCACACGGGTCGACTGCATGTACATGGATTAACGGCAGTAGTATAGTAAATGTTATAGATGATGGTCACATGGGTCGACTGCATGTACATGGATTAACGACAGTAGTAAAGGAAATGTTATAGGTGATGGTCACATGGGTCGACTGCATGTACATGGATTAACGACAGTAGTAAAGGAAATGTTATAGATGATGGTCACACGGGTCGACTGCATGTACATGGATTAACGACAGTAGTATAGGAAATGTTATAGATGAAGGTCACACGGGTCGACTGCATGTACATGGATTAACGACAGAAGTATAGCAAATGTTATAGATGATGGTCACATGGGTCGACTGCATGTACATAGATTAACGACAGTAGTATAGGAAATGTTATAGATTATTGTTACATGGGTCGACTGCATGTACATGGATTAACGACAGTAGTATAGGAAATGTGATAGATGAAGGTCACACGGGTCGACTGCATGTACATGGATTATCGACAGTAGTAAAGGAAATGTTATAGATGATGGTCACATGGGTCGACTGCATGTACATGGATTAACGACAGTAGTATAGGAAATGTTATAGATGATGGTCATATGGGTCTACTGCATATACATGGATTACGGACAATAGTATAGTAAATGTTATAGATGATGGTCACACGGGTCAACTGCATGTACATGGATTAACGACTGTAGTATAGTAAATGTTATAGATGATGGTCACATGGGTCGACTGCATGTACATGGATTAACGACAGTAGTATAGGAAATGTTATAGATTATTGTTACATGGGTCGACTGCATGTACATGGATTAACGACAGTAGTATAGGAAATGTTATAGATGAAGGTCACACGGGTCGACTGCATGTACATGGATTAACGACAGTAGTAAAGGAAATGTTATAGATGATGGTCACATGGGTCGACTGCATGTACATGGATTAACGACAGTAGTAAAGGAAATGTTATAGATGATGGTCACACGGGTCGACTGCATGTACATGGATTAACGACAGTAGTATAGCAAATGTTATAGATGATGGTCACACGGGTCCACTGCATGTACATGGATTAACGACAGTAGTATAGCAAATGTTATAGATGATGGTCACACGGGTCGACTGCATGTACATGGATTAACGACAGTAGTATAGGAAATGTTATAGATGATGGTCACACGGGTCGACTGCATGTACATGGATTACCAACAGAAGTATACAAATGTTATAGATGATGGTCACATGGGTCGACTGCATGTACATGGATTAACGACAGTAGTATAGGAAATGTTATAGATGAAGGTCACACGGGTCGACTGCATGTACATGGATTAACGACAGTAGTAAAGGAAATGTTATAGATGATGGTCACATGGGTCGACTGCATGTACATGGATTAACGACAGTAGTATAGCAAATGTTATAGATGATGGTCACACGGGTCGACTGCATGTACATGGATTAACGGCAGTAGTATAGTAAATGTTATAGATGATGATCACATGGGTCGACTGCATGTACATGGATTAACGACAGTAGTATAGGAAATGTTATAGATGATGGTCACATGGGTCTACTGCATATACATGGATTACGGACAATAGTGTAGTAAATGTTATAGATGATGGTCACACGGGTCGACTGCATGTACATGGATTAACGACAGTAGTATAGCAAATGTTATAGATGATGGTCACAGGGGTCGACTGCATGTACATGGATTAACGACAGTAGTATAGGAAATGTTATAGATGATGGTCACACGGGTCGACTGCATGTACATGGATTAACGACAGTAGTATAGGAAATGTTATCGATGATGGTCACATGGGTCGACTGCATGTACATGGATTAACGACAGTAGTATAGGAAATGTTATAGATGAAGGTCACACGGGTCGACTGCATGTACATGGATTAACGACAGTAGTAAAGGAAATGTTATAGATAATGGTCACATGGGTCGACTGCATGTACATGGATTAACGACAGTAGTATAGGAAATGTTATAGATGAAGGTCACAGGGGTCGACTGCATGTACATGGATTAACGACAGTAGTAAAGGAAATGTTATAGATGAAGGTCACACGGGTCGACTGCATGTACATGGATTAACGACAGTAGTATAGCAAATGTTATAGATGAAGGTCACATGGGTCGACTGCATGTACATGGATTAACGACAGTAGTATAGGAAATGTTATAGATGAAGGTCACATGGGTCGACTGCATGTACATGGATTAACGACAGTAGTATAGCAAATGTTATAGATGAAGTTCACACGGGTCCACTGCATGTACATGGATTACGGACAATAGTATAGCAAATGTTATAGATGAAGGTCACACGGGTCGACTGCATGTACATGGATTAACGACAGTAGTATACAAATGTTATAGATGATGGTCACACGGGTCAACTGCATGTACATGGATTACCAACAGTAGTATACAAATGTTATAGATGATGGTCACACGGGTCGACTGCATGTACATGGATTAACGACAGTAGTATAGCAAATGTTATAGATGATGGTCACATGGGTCGACTGCATGTACATGGATTAACGACAGTAGTATAGCAAATGTTATAGATGATGGTCACATGGGTCGACTGCATGTACATGGATTAACGACAGTAGTATAGCAAATGTTATAGATGATGGTCACACGGGTCGACTGCATGTACATGGATTAACGACAGTAGTATAGGAAATGTTATAGATGATGGTCACATGGGTCGACTGCATGTACATGGATTAACGACAGTAGTATAGCAAATGTTATAGATTATTGTTACATTGGTCGACTGCATGTACATGGATTAACGACAGTAGTATAGGAAATGTTATAGATGATGGTCACATGGGTCGACTGCATGTACATGGATTAACGACAGTAGTATAGCAAATGTTATAGATGATGGTCACACGGGTCGACTGCATGTACATGGATTAACGACAGTAGTATAGCAAATGTTATAGATGATGGTCACATGGGTCGACTGTATGTACAGGGATTAACGACAGAAGTATAGCAAATGTTATAAATGACGGTCACATGGGTCGACTGCATGTAGATGGATTACCAACAGTAGTATACAAATGTTATAGATGATGGTTACATGGGTCGACTGCATGTACATGGATTACGAACAGTAGTATACAAATGTTATAGATGATAGTCACATGGGTCGACTGCATGCACATGGATTACCGACAGTAGTATACAAATGTTATAGATGACGGTGACATGGGTCGACTGCATGTACATGGATTACGGACAATAGTATAGTAAATGTTATAGATGATGAACACGCTCATGGTGACTGTGTGTACTTCGGTTTACAACAGTAGTATAGTCGATGTTATAGAACATGAACACGTTTGTGGTCAACGACAGTAGAATAATAAATGTTATAGATGATGGTCACTGACTATACATTGGTTAACGATCGTAGTACAGTACATGCTATAGATGGTGGATATGCTAATGGCGACTGCCTGTACACGAGTTAACGACATCAGCGAGTTGACTAAATGTACATCGGTTAACGAAAATAGTATTGCAGATGTTAAATTATTGATGATTGACAATTTATATAATATACAAATATTGCTAGTAATAAAAAGGGGTATTTGAAAACAACTGAGTCTGTGTGGTTTCGCTATAATAGTATTGCCATCCTAGGTATGACAAATTATTTGGAGTGTCCAGTGCATGTCCGTGTATTGTGTTTTAGTTTTGGGCATTGTACATGTATATAAAATGTCAAAATGGACATCACATAAGGTACCTGTATACATTAAGTTTTTAGAGTCCTGTTCTGTAATATTACGTATTCCTAAGCCAGCAGATCAAACTGAGGATAAAATTGTCTTCCACAACATGCTGTACTCGTATTCCGTTTAACCTTATTTTGCATGTGTTTTTGTGTTTTGTATATATTTCAGTATATTAGTACATGAGACAAATGAGGCATTTCTCAATCACTTGCTCTTCATGCATTGCAGAATCGACAGCAACATGATATGTAACGTCACAGTGGACAATGCTATTGTTTGTAATGAGAAAGAAGCGTTTACGGCACAGTTCACTCTCAGAGTATCACATATGGTTGGTTCGAAATTGATACCTGCTAACCTTACAGAAGAAGGCATTTTCGAATTATTTCGACAAGAATTGGATTCCTATGTAATGCATCCCTGGGCGTGGATGGAGACCAGTTTAGTGCGTCCATTCTATGCATTTCTTGTTCCAGTTCTGGCATTGCTTACCTCTATAGTGCATGCCTTGAGCCTTGCAGTTTTTGTGAAGGAAAAACTTTTGTCACCAATTAACATACTGATGATTGCCATCGCCGTTATGGACTCATTAACAGTGATTTTACCATCCCCTTTTCTAATGTTTGTACATTTTTCTGGTATAGCACCATTTGTTCCTATGAACTTATGTCGTGTCTATGATTATTTCGGAAAATATTTACCAGAAATATCTCATACAGCAAGCATTTGGATGACACTAGGATTAAGTATGCAACGTTTCATTGGGGTATGTAAACCGTTTTATGCTTCCAGATACTGCACTAGAAGAACAAGCATTCGGATAATCGTGACTGCCATTACTGCCGCTATTATGATTCACCTTAGTCGATTTATTGACACCACTTACGTAACACTAATCGTACATGATGCACCTGACCAAAGAGACCCTATTGTTACTTGTCAAGGAGTGCATGCAGCTTGGCTGGCGAAGTACAGCATAGAATACGAATGCATCTATTATTGGACAATCATATTTTTAGTTAAGGTTATTCCCTTTTTAACTATAGTAACACTGGACATTCTTATGTCGCGGCAACTACGTCATTCCGCAAGAAATCGTCGCAAATATGTAAGCACGGAAGTGATAAGCAATAAACACGGCAAGGAAAGTCGGCGAGTTACTAGGACTGTTATTTTGGTAACTATCTTTATTGTTCTGGTAGAGATTCCATTAACAGTTATTCTCATAGTATGGACATTAACAATGATTCATCAGCGCTTCTACGTTAGCGAGGAGACTTTAGGTAGCCTAAGCGTGATGTTCAATCTTATGATATATGTTTCATTCCCTAGCATATTCCTAATGTATTGTGCAATGTGTGAACGATTTCGGAGAGGATTCCGAAAGATTTTGCATTGTAAATGAAATCCTGAGTATCAATTAAAGACTCTGTTGTACATATAGTTTGTGTTTATTATCATTAAATATGTTTTTGTACTTTTGGTGTTGTACTGTTTTGTGATCTGGTTACCTTGTTCTGTTTATGATTTTGGTACTTTGCTTATTCTGTTTGTGTTTTGGATACCATACGTGATCTGTCTGTGTTTTGGTACATTGCGTGTTCCGTTTACGGTTTGGTTATATTACTTGTTCTTTTTGTTTTTGTTTGTTTATTGTGTGTGTGTGCGTTGGTACCTTGCGTGCTCTTTTTATGTATTGGGTACCTTGCGCGTTCTTTTTATATTTTGGGTACCTTGCGTGTTCTGTTTGTGGTTTTGGTACCTTGCGTATTCTGTTTTTGTTTTTGGTACTTTTCGTGTTCTGTTTATGGTTTTGGTACCTTCCGTTTCTGTTTATGGTTTTTGTACCTTGTGTGTTCTGTTTTTGTTTTTGGTACCTTGCGTGTTATGCTTGTGGTTTTGGTACCTTGCGTGTTCTGTTTATGGTTTTGATACCTTGCGTGTTCTGTTTGTGTTTTTTGTACCTTGCGACAGAGATACTGAAATCCGTCGGTCCTGCCGGCAAGACCGACGAAAATCGGCAATGACCGACGGATAAGCTATTCTAGCCAGTCCAAATGACCGGCGCAATTGGTTGACGCAAAGTCCGCGAATTTATAGATTATGCGCTGCTGAATATCGGTACCTCAGTCAGGAATCAAAGTCGTTCGCGTGTTTAATTTATACTCACTGTATCGAAAGTGTTTTCATTACGCAGATCGAAAGTGTAGTTACGATACCGGTACTTAAGCCTAATAGCACACAGCTCAATAATGTCATGGTCCATAAAGTTTGTAGAGGGGGCTAAACCTGGTCAAAAACGGAAAAATCATGTGGTAGCTGGTGTTCAACCGGCAAAGAAATACGAAGAAAAGAGAGTCAGAGGGTTTAAGGAAAGTTGGAAGGAGGGAAGAGAATGGCTTATGTTTGACGAGGATAAGGGTATGACATGTAACATGTGCATTACACAAGTCTTTAAGCCATCTGTTAAAGATGCCTCCCCTAATTTTATTACGGGATCGAAAAACTTTAGATATTCCACAGTCACAGATCATGAGAAGTCTTATTCTCATGTTCGTGCTTTTGAAGTACAGAAGTCCAAGGTTGATGCTGCCAAAAAAAAAAAAAAAAAAAAAAAAAAAAAAAAAAATTAAAAAAAAACATCTACAGCACACAAGGCTGTAATCTCTTTGAATGAATCAGCTAGAAAACAGGTACAACATAAATTCAGAAATATCCATGCGCTAATCAAACATAATCGCCCAATTTCTGACTTTTGTTGGCTCAATGAACTTGATGAAGCCAAAGGTTTGTTGCATGGAAATACTTACAATAATCGTTCAGCAGCAACTGAGTTCATGGAGCCCATTGCTGACTCAGTTAAAAGAAATCTGTTGGATATACTTGATGGTATAAAAATTTTCCCCTTACTATGGATGGCAGCACGGACTCCAGCACAACTGAGCAAGAAATTATATTTATGCGTTTTTGCAGTAATGGTGAAATAGTGCTGCAGTTTGTTTGTATTGGAGAGTCAAGATCAACTGCCTCATCAGATTTACTAGAGTTTGTGAAAATAAAATTGAAGAGAACAATTTGGCGAATCATATGTATAAAATCATAGGTTTTGGCAGTGATGGAGCCGCAAACATGATGGGCCATAAGAAGGGTTTAGTGGCGCTTATGAAACAGGATTATACGGAGATGATAGTAATCCATTGTCTTGCTCATAGGATGAAGCTGGCCTTTAAGGATGCATTGAAAAAAGACAAGTTTTACGTACAACTTACTACCCTATTGCTAGGCTTGTACTATTTCTACAACAATAGCTCAAAACAGAAAAGAAACCTTAGAGAGTGCATGAAGGTAAATGTTTCAAAAAAATGTTTCAAATCAATATTGAATAATTTAATTTTCTACATTTTACTCATACAGAAAATGTAAAAGACTTGAAGTAATTGTAAATTTCTTATCATATGAAATATTATAATCAAATGTACCAAAATGAAAGATGAAGTTGTTCAATAACAAGTAGAAGTGCCTGCTCAATTTCTCTTTGGCCTATCAAACATTTCAGGTTTAAATAACTGAAATATTGCTGAGCGTGTTTACAGTGAAATAGCATTAAATTGAATAGACAACTTAGGATGCATTTTATTTATCAGGTTCTTAAGGTCAAGGGAACAATGCCACTCAGAGTCAATGGTTCAAGATGGTTACCACATATGATGCGAGGATTGACCACTTTATTCAGAAATTACCCTGCATTTGCTAGTCATCTGCAGGATGCGGCTCCATCCAATGCCAAATCCAAAGGACTTGCACTACTCTTGCAGAACAAGAATGTCATAATTTATGCAGCCATGTTACAGGTAGTTCAAAATGTTAGATACTTACGGTTAAGTTACCTTACAAATGGGATTTATGTGATTTGTGAGTAGTATTGTAGTTAATGATAATTGAAGTATTTGCCATGATGAAATATTAATTATTCGTGAAAAAAGTTTTCTATCTTTAAAAATTTAGTAATAATATTTAATTTTATTACTAGGATGTCATTGCTCCACTGGTAACCATGTCCCTAAATCTACAACAGAATAAGTTGACGCTTGGAGATGCTAAGCTCATCATCACATCTACAAAGGATGTTCTTGGGCAGCTGGATATGAGGTAATTAAAATCATTCATACTGAAAAACACATAACCTTTTGGCCTTTATTGTCATCAAGGACATCAGTCTAATACAAACATATCTTGCCATATTTGCAGTGAGGTTGAAAGTCTTAAAACCATTACAAGGGACAATACAGTATCAGGATTCGAATTGAAACAAAAAGGAAAGGCCATTGATGTTGATCAAATAGGTACAGGGGTGATAAGCAAGCTGCAAGAAACAATTGAAGCTAGGTACATCCTTTATATTTATTTGGATTAATTTTGTTTTGTTGAATTGCAAGTACTAGATTTGTATGGAATAATTGTGTTAACAGGCACTACTTTTTACCAAACATTACAGATATAGGGATTTAGAAGGGGAATTGTTTGATGCCATTTCCATTGGTTATCAAAACAACTGACCATCCAAAGATTATTCAGGTTACATAAATGATATGATTAATTATCATGTTCATATCACAAATTCTGAAATTGATTCAATTTTGCATGTTGTTATTTAGTTCTAGTTTGTTCCTGTTTTTTACTTGCTTTCTTTGATGTTTTTGTTGAATTGCATATGTTACTCATAAATATTTCAGGATGAATAACATGATCATTGATGCTCAGGTAGTTATAAAATTTCATATTAGCTTAAAAACTTGATTTGAAACAAAAAGTTTAATGTATTCAATTAACAAATATCTTCAATTATGACTTAATGTAAAACTTAAAGATGGACAAAAGTTTATTTGATCATGTATTTACTAAATTAGAATAAAGTAATGTTTGCTACAAAACTGTCTGAACTGAATATGAATTTTCAATTCTCTTTAATAATTCAATTATTTTAAATTGTTGAATAGACCAAATGTAAGTTACTCTGAAATCATCATAAGCATGTCACTTTTATCATGTTTATTACACAGATTATGGTGTGAGCAAGTAAATGTGATTGTCAACCATTTTAAAGAAACACTCCAAAGGCTGGGGTGAATGTGACAAACATACAAAGAGAATGGGCACTACTCAAAAGTCTTGTGTACAAGAGGTAAGGTATACCATATAGATAATAAATTTGCTGCTTTACACTTGAATGCCTTGAATAGAGACTATATGAATTACATAGTGTTAAGCATGGATTTTACATTTTATTTAAGATTTGGCTCCAAAGATTCTGACTGGGAGGATATCCACAGAACATTTCGGAAAAGAGGTGTGGATAACATTCTGCATGTGATGGACCTTCTTCATAGCCTCCCCCCTACAAGTGTGCCAAATGAAACTGGTTTTAATCAAATGAAGTTAATAAAAACTGACAGGAGACAAAAACTAACTCGGCGCCACCTCAACGATGCCATGTTAATACGACTGGAGAGTCCATCAGTATCGGAGTTTGATCCAAAGTCAGCAATTGACAGATGGATGGTATGCAATTTGTATTCAATTTCTTCTTCTTCTTCTTCTTCTTCTTCTTCCAATACGAAGTGTACTCAAAAGTTGAGCGTTATACTTGGTGATGAAGATGTATCTATTTACATGTTTTGTATCAGTGCTCAATGCTTGTAAATTATGACAGGCTACCATGTGTATAATCACAACATGACATATCAAATTATTTTTCTTCATATTTCACCCAAAGGACAGAGAAGGCACATGTACTATAAGAAGAAGAAAAGTGGTAGACAAGAGGAAACTGATGGTGCAGATACAGAACAGTTATCAAATGATAGTGAAGTGATAGTACAAGAAGATCTAAATGTTTACCACGAGGAGAGTGAATTAGTTGAAGAGAATGAAATCGAGAGGGACAGGGAGTCACAGAATGAAAGTGAGAGTGAGAGTGACTGTGAGCTGCAGGACGAAATTGAGAATGACAGAATGATTAAAGAATTTGTTTATGAAATTGAAACAGAAAATGATTCAATGTAATAAATGTAATGAAAATATTCAAATGGAGTTTATTTGATATTATCGCAGCAATTTTAGAAAAATTATCACAATATTCATATATTTTTGTTCGGACTGACAGATTTTCATCTGGACTGACAGAATGTCTGAATCCGTCAGTCCAAATGTCTGACAGGATCTAAAAGTTTTCAGCATCTCTGTGTTGCGTGTTCTGTTTGTGGTTTTGGTACCTTGCGTGTTCTGTTTATGGTTTGGTACCTTGCGTGTTCTGTTTGTGTATTGGTACCTTGCATGTTCTGTTTATGGTTTTGGTACCTTGCGTGTTCTGTTTGTGTTTTTGGTACCTTGCGTGTTCTGTTTGTGTTTTTGGTACCTTGCGTGTTCTATTATTGTTTTTGATACCTTGCGTCTTCTGTTTATGATTTTGGTACCTTGCGTGTTCTGTTTATGGTTTTGGAACCTTGCGTGTTCTTTTGGTACCTTGTGTGTTCTGTTTGTGTTTTGGTACCTTGCGTGTTCTGTTTTTGTTTTTGGTACTTTGCGTGTTCTATTTGTGTTTTTGGTACCTTGCGTGTTCTGTTTTTGTTTTTGGTACCTTGCATGTTCTGTATATGCACTTATCGACACCGTTGATGAGAAAGTTATTCTTGGAAAAAAGAAAAAGTGCTAAGACTGTGTTATTAGTTCAGGGTTCGGCGCCATAAACTGAGAAAATACTTAAGTCAATTATTTCATTTTAATTCATTCCATTATCAAACTTTCAAATGAACTGTCATGCAGAATGGTATAATTCTGTCTATCAATAGAATAAAACTCGATAAAATCCATATCCAAGTTATTAATTCATTCTTGAACAGAAGAATATGAAATAATGACTAAAGTATTTTCTCAGCTTATGGCGCCGGAACCTGGTCTTATTCATATCTCAGTTAATACGTTATTCCAGAGCATGTTCAAATTACAATGACTTTGTTCTGAGGGCTAGGCGACTTTCAGTTAAGCTGCTCAACCAGGGTTATATATGTGCTAGACTAGCATCGTCACTGAGGAAGTTCTACGGTCATTACGAGACTCTTATTACTCCATATGATATCTCGTTATCCAGACTTTTAAATGATATTCTGGACTGAGACCGATTCCGATCACTTTACACAGATTTGACACCTTCTATACTAGAAGGTTACCTACTTCGACTTCTCCATACATAGATACATATGGAATTCACACGATTTGACTCTTTCTACGGGGTATATGTGACGGGTGTTGCTAGCAAGCAGGAGATGCTCACTCTCCCCGGGCACCTGTTCTCACTCCATCACAGGGGTTCACATATGCTCTTCAAGTAGACATATTTTGTTATTTTCCATTTGTTTTTCATTTTCACTGATTTTGTATGTCCTATGGTTTCATGATTTTTGGACTTGTGGTTTGGATTTATCCATCATCTTTACACTTATATTAGGTCATTGACTTTTACTTTAAGGTCAGTTTGATGTTTAGTTTGCTCTTCAGATTTCTACACAGATTTCCACAGTAGTTTTGTTCTTGAGCACCAATGAAGAGATAAATGTTTTCGAAATCCTCATATTATTCGCTAAGCGTATACACATACATATTTTCTGATATTTAAGTGATTTTACCTAATAATGTAAGAAAAAAGAGGAGTTACCGGCTCAGTTATGTGGCAGAAGTCACCATGGAGCTATACAATACATGAATATAAATAATATAATAGAACATTTAACACATTACAAAAATATTTGATTGTAGTGCAATTACGATACCGACTTAGGACGGTCATTTAATTTGACAAAAGCCAAACAAATGGTGTGGTTAACCGGTTTACGGGCCCACCTTCCCACTCACCGTAACAGCAGAACAATCAAAAGACGTACATTTAAAAATTTATAAATAATCCTCCATGTAAAGAACAAGGGTCAACAGGTATCGCATATTGAGAGGTCATAAAAATATAAACACGTAAGGTATTGTAAAACACATAATGGTATAAAAATATATGCGACATCAACATGATAAACCGTGCTCTGCCAGTCTGAAAGCGAGCTAAGACCCTAGATCTGTAGGAGTCCCGACTAACAGTCAGAGGGGACGAGGTTCAGGACCATGTCTCCTCTGAAAGAGGTTTGGACAAGGCCCGTCATATAGTCCACACCGCCCTGTTAGTCAGCGTGCAACGTTCAAGTAAAAGTCTGCATAAGGCTGTAGAGGGACCAAATACAAGACCTATAGTCTTTTTGATGATCTCAATATCATATTGTCTATTTAGGAGACGTTTGACTATTTTATTACATGATAAAATAACGTTATCGGAGCCTTTTACTTTCCTTAGTTTATATACGAGATCACCGTAAAAATTAGGATGGGAAATTCCATTGGATACATACTGTTGAAAAGAAATATTTCCAAATTTAGACAGAAGTTCTGAAAAAGATCTGAAGAATTTGCCGAATGTTTTTCTTAGCTTGTGATATCTGTAACCCTGAGTTAAAAGTTTAGTAGTAATTTGTAAATTTCGTTTATGAAAGTCTAAAACATCGGTGCAGCCTCTGACAAATCGAACTAATTGAGATATATAGATACCATATGATGGGAGTCGAGGGACATCGCCATCCAAGTAAGGGAAATTTACAATAGGAAATCCAAAATCCTCACGTTTATCATAAATATTAGTATATATTAGGTTGTTGATAATTTTGATGTTTAAATCTAAGAAAGGTGTAGATTTATCTCAAGTATTACCTTTATTCAATGTAAGCTCTGGTGGATATATTTCTGATATAAATTGTTCGAATTCAGGGTTATCGATAACCAAAATGTCATCCAGATATCTGCAAGTATTATTAAATTTGTCAATGAGGTCAAAACGTTTTGATTTTTGAATAGAAACCATAAAATCCCTCTCATAACAATAAAGAAATAAATCTGCTAAAACATTAATGCATCCTTCGTTGTTTATATATTTATATTTCTCCAAGTTATATCAGTAGTGTGTTTGTAAATTAACAAATATATTACAGCATAACTGATATTTAAGAAAATCTATGTAGTATTCTTTTTAAATCAAACTTAGGAGCTCGAACGAATTAATGAAAAATTGACCCAGTCAACATCACAAAATTTTACTGTTAACCCTTCAAACATGTTTTTCTAAAACTTATTACGCCATAGTAATTGGTTGCAGCTTTAAAGTTTTGATAACCAAATATAAACAGGTCTGCCGTATATGCAAGTATTATGTACATTTGTACACATTGAAGCTGTTTACCATCTATTTAACTATTCGTTAAATTTGGATCCATTTTATCCAGACTTGACCCGTGTTGAAGTACTTAGGCTTGAAGACATGGGACACTTAATGAGCGGTGGTGAAATAGACAAACTTACCTATACCGAATGGAGGGTGTCTAGTTGAGACTTTTATTTCCATTGAATGTATGCGTTATAATATGCAAGATTAATTTAACTTAAGATATATGAAAACATGTAGCTTAGTACTTATATCAATTCATCTCTCTTAATATGATGAACGCAGTAGATATATTACTACGAAGACATACACAAGTTGGAGATAAAATAACTACAGTTGATGACAAATTTTATATACAAACAATAATATGAGTATGTACAAGAAAATAATAATAGATACTAGTTTATAAAGTTAAGAGCAACTTGGAACTCGTGAACTACACAAAAGCTATATTCGTTTGTGTTGTTTCGGGATAATGCGTTTCTGTGTAAAAGCCTATGGATGTTTTCATCATGTAGTAGACTGATTGTTTGTGAACGGATTTCAGCATAATGTAATGTTTAGTGTTTTCAATTCTTCCACATTCACATAGGGAGTTATCATTTATATTTCGTTTTACTGATGTGCATTTAATGAACTGCATTCAGTTTGGAGTCTTGCACGAATGATTTGGTTTTGTCTTGAGTCTGACATAAAGTAAGGAGGAGGGGGTCTACGGTCTTTGTTAAGATAATTTTTAAATTCTGATATGGAAGGGTTGTCACGGATCACGATTCGGAGATCATTCCACGCATAAATTACAGAAGGAAGAAAAGAATTACGATACGACGTTGTATTACATAAAGGTGGGATAAGGTCAGACTGGTTCCGAGTATTTCTGCCATGTATATCGTGAGCAGTGGGAGGGATGAGATTAATATGATATGCGGGGGTAGTTTGGTGATACATATAACGAAACTATGAGTTTGTGTTTATGACGACGTGATTGAAGTATTTCCCACCCTGTTTCTCGCAAAAGAGATGAAAATCTAGCCAACTTTGTGGTGCCCGTAACTATTCTCGCCGCTTCCAAATGAATGCTTTCAAGTCTTTTCTTTAACGTGAGATTACAATTTTCCCATATGATGTCAGCGTATTCTAGTATTGATAAATGTAAAGATGATGGATAAATCCAAACCATAAGTCTGAAAATCATGAAACCAGAGGACATACAAAATCAGTGAAAATAAAAACCAAGTGGAAAATAACAAAATATGTCTACTTGAAGAGCATATGTGAGCCCCTATGATGGAGTGAGATCAGGTGCCCGGGGAGAGTGGGCATCTCCTGTTTGCTAGCAACACCCTTCACATATACCCAGTAGAAAGAGTCAAATCGTGTAAAATCCATTTATATTTATATATGGAGAAGTCAAATTAGGTAACCTTCTAGTATAGAAGGTGTCAAATTTGTGTAAAATGATCGGAATCGTTCTCAGTCATGAATATCATTTAAAAGTCTGGATAACGAGATATCATATGGAGTAATAAGAGTCTCGTAACGACCATAGAACTTCCTCAGTGACGTTGCTAGTCTAGCACATATATAACCCTGGTTGAGTAGCTTAATTGAAAGTCGCCTAGCCCTCAGAACAAAGTCATTGTAATTTGAACATGCTCTGAAATAACGTATTAACTGAGGTATGAATACGCCGTATGCGGGCGATGATGGAATGTTGCTACTTATGAAAAGAAAGTTTGTGATAGCGAAATTGAAATCGTCACGGTTGTCAAAGAGTAAGGTGTTCAATTGACCATTAATGTCGGAAGACAACATAATGTCTAAATACAAGTAGAATTACTGCTTTCTGTGGTTTCTTTGACCTCCAGGTCACTTGGATAGATGATGCTACGGTAATCCGCGAATGAAGGATTATTAATTGAAAGCAAGTCATTTACATATCTGTAAGTGAAATTGAAGCCAAGAGCCAATTGTTTCTTTCCTGGCGAAGCAAAGACTGAATGAATTCAGCTTCATATGAGTAAAGGAATATGTCAGCCAGAAGCGGAGCACAGTTAGTGCCCATTAGAATGCCTACAATTTGTTGAAAAACGTTTCCTCCAAATACAACAAAAATGTCATCGGTAAGAAAGTTCAACATCTGGATGACATCTGTTTCAGTGTATTTATTTTGGAATCAGATTTTTTTCTAACAAAGTAAGTTTTATCATGGCCTGTAACTATATACTTGAATTTGCGGCTTATGTTTTTACTAGTAAATGCATTTTGAATAATTTCCGCTAATATGTCTTTTAATTTTTGATGAGGGATCGTTGTGTAGAGTCGAAAAGTCAAAAGACTTGATGGAGTTGATTTTAGTTCTAACAACTCTTTTGAATTTTTAAGGATCCACAATTGATTAATTCCACTTCTGGAATATACTGTTTCGCAATACCTATGAAGGCCAGATTTAATTTCTAATAATATTTTTGTGAGTAGCATCGATACAGATTTTGTGGAACACTTCGAGGAACCTGCGATAAAGCGTTGTTTGTAAGGATTTTTGTGCATTTTTAGAATGCAGTACAAATATGGAAGTTCTAAATTTATTTTATTTGTGTCAATACCAAACGTATTGAGGACAAATTTATGATTCTCAAGTACTTCCGAAACCGAAAAGTTCGTGAGAGTATAAGTAAGATTTCCTGGAGCTGTATTTAATCCTAATTCTTTCACTAGGCTGTCAAAGTAATATTTCTTACACATAAATGTATAATCATTAGACGCTGTATCTGCTGGTGTAATGATATAATGTTCTTGGAGGAAGGTAAGTTCTCTGACAACATCAGGATCTTTAAAAATAGATTCGAATCGGGTGTTTACAGAGCCTTGAAATTTTTTTTAAATTTTTGATCTCAGCAGTTTTGCAATAGATATTATCCATTCTGAAAGAGTGTCGACCTGTACTTCCTCCCTTTTTGCCCATCGTGCAGCATATTCCTCGCAGAAGTTCATAATATTCTCAAAATTTTGGCTCCATGTGAATGATATGGGTTCTCTGTATTTTTTACCTTTAAGTAAAAGTTCTCTTAATTTGGTGTTTTTAACAATATCAAGATCACCAGTACTGACATGGCCACAAGGAAAATATACAAAATTAGATGAGGAACACGCACACGGTTAATGATGGCATGCAGAGTTGCTAAGATAAGACATTGTAGAAACCCTTTATAATTATAAATTTTGGATGCAACTGATGGTGTGTAGCTATAGGAAATAAGGAGGTATTTTCTCTGATACACACTTATGATTTAAAATTTGGCCAAAATTTAAATAATCATTGCCTTTATTTGCGAATTTAATTTTGATAAAAGAACGATTAGTGGAAGAAAGCAAAATACAGCTTTTGTAATGATTTTTTGTCATTTTAAAATCTTATTTTTCTTAGGGGACGTCCATTTGATTCTGAAAGGGGGGGGGGTGCAAATGTGGTCGAGTCAGATTATTTATTTTGAGATCTTTGAAGGATAGAATATTTATTTCTTTAATTTCCTGAAGCAGATTATTTATTTTCTTGACTGTTTTGTCGCCAAGAAATACTTGTTGGAACTGCATTGTAATATAATATGCATTAATACAGTCATCCTTCTATAATTATATTTTGTTAACAAAACACATTCAAATATAGGTAAACTCCACAAATAATACGCAAACACTGCTTTAATTGCATAGGTCTTTATATACTAGTTTCAATGGTGAAGTGTATGGTATCTCTCAGTCTCTGGTATCTAGGGGGAGAATTTCCATTTATCACTTTAGAAGGATGTGTGAGGAAGTGTTGCTGTTTTGGCTTCCTATCCAAATGATAATATTTTATTCGTTTTTGACTTACTTATGACACTATTCCGAAAAAGAATCTGAAGAAAAAATCTCTCAGAAAACTGATGGTAGAGCCCTTTTCCCCTGTCTGCCCTTCAAAATGGACATGCAAATATATGTTTAAAGAAAAGGCCCAAGTGGGACTATATCGCTCACCTGAGTACCTAGATGATCAGTCATGCATGAAGGAAGTAGACTCATTTATTTTTGCATTACAGTGACTAAGTTGAAAATATGTCAAATTTTATTTCAGAGCAGACTAAAAACCAACAACACTTTTTTGCACATCCATTCAGATGATTTTAATGTGAAGCAGTTGCTTTGTCTGTGCAAGATGTAATTCAAGGCAACAAGTCAGTCATTTTCTTTAGGTGGGGCCTTTTGTTGACTGATTTCAAGTCTGGGTCATGAACAACAATTGTTTCAAATATTGTCCAGATCCAACTTAAAATGGTCTAATTTCATTTGTTGAGTGTTGTGAAATATCTTAAACTTTTTAGATGTGTAAAGAAATTTAAAAAAAAATGACTACAGCTGGATTTGAACCGTTACTCTTCATATTTTAATTACCAAGAAATATATGTACCATTGTGAGACCTATTTTTTAGACATGGTGGCACCACCTGTTGACTAATTTGGATGAAATGTACAAAATTGATAGAGGACGTATAGTACTTCATGTATGCCATATTTCATCAAAATCTTTCATGTGGTATAACAGCAGAGGTTAAAAATGTGAAGAATTATCCCTATACACCCTCATCTGGAAGTCTTAAAAATTCATAGAAAATCCAAAAATTGAAATATTGACAAAATTCATTCAAAATAACATTCCTTACCATAATATGATCAAAATAGTCAATAAGAAATCATCACCAATTAACTAGGAAATATGACACTTTTCTTCATTGAAGTCCCAAACAAAATGTCGAAAAAACTTCTAAAATTTGATTTTGGAAGGGAACCAAAATGACAATACTTCTTCACTCATCCCTCTAGATTATTTCTATGCATACTGTTTGTCTCTGTATACAACCAGTATGAAGAAGAAGATTGTCAAAGGAGGGTACTCTTTTGTGACCTACTTTTGACTATGGTATAGCCACCTGTAAAGAGGTCTGGACGTAAACGACAGAATTTGAAGGAGGTCATAAGCTATTTATTTCTACAAAGTTTTATTAAAATCCTTCCAACAGTTTTGCACTAAAAGTTGAAAATGTGGAAAATGCCCCCCCCCCCCTTTCCATCTTTTTTTTTTTGAAGTCTTCAAAAATTCATAAAAAATCCGAAAATTGAGATATTGACATTTTTTTTTCACTATATTATTCCTTGCCATAATTATGATCAAAATAGTCCATAAGAAATCACCATTATCAATTAACTGAAAAACATTATACTTTTCTGCAAATAAAAATGTCGAAAAAACGCCAGAAGTTTGATTTCAGAACAGAAGAAAAAAATTACAACACTTCTTCACATATCCCTATGCATCAGTTTGTCTCTGTATGCACCAGATCTGAAGAAGAAGTTTGTCAAAGGAGGATACCGCCTCTGACCTACGTTTGCTTGTGGTGGTACCACCTGTTTGCGGATTGGGACAAAAACAACAACTCTTGTAGGGGACTATGAGTACTTTATTCCTATTAAGTTTCATAGAAATCTGTTTAGCCGTTCTTGAGAAGAAGTTAAAAATGTGAAAAGTTTACGACGGACGGACGGACGGCGCGCTATGATTATAGCTCACTTGAGCCTTTGGCTCAAGTGAGTTACAAGCAACAATTCTATTAAGTTTTTGTCGAATATATTGAATAGCACTATTTGTCCCGTGCTATAAATCCTGCTGAAATCTGAATTTTACAGTTTAACTACTGCATATTGTAGTAAAGGAAGCAATCTGGCGAGCGAAGCGAGCCGGAAAAAAATAAACAAGGTTTCTATAGAACATTCAGCTTTATATTTGCATGATCTGGTATATGTACATGCTAGTAGTCACAATATTTATTTTCATTTCAGTCAAAGCCAGATTTTTTATTATTTCCAGCATTTTCAGGGTCAGAATATTTATTTCCAAAAAGTGCCTTATGCCATACCCCATCGAACGCTTTACTGATATCACAGAAAACGACTTGTATTTCTTTTCCGTCATTAAAAGTTTTTTCGAACTGATTTGTTATATGGAATAACTGCTTAATCGTGGAATCTTTTGGTCTAAAACCGGATTGGAGATCTGTTATTATTTTGTATTATTGAATGAAATTATAAAGGTGTTTGAAGATGCACTTTTCCATTATCTTACCAAGGATATTAAAGAGGGAAGTAGGTCTATAGTTGTTCGTTAGAGATGGATTATCTTTTTTTTTATAAATAGGTGACACGTTTGCCAACTTCCATGATTCTGGGAATATACCTGTACGTAGAGACAAATTGAACAAGTTACGAAGAGGAGAAGCTAGCTCATTTACAGCAGATTTAAGCAAAATTGGATTCAAATTATCAAGGCCTGACGCTTTTGAGGTGTTCAATGAACGCAAAACATCTTTGACATCGTCTTTGCTTATAACAATTTGATCTAGAGATGGGTGCTGCGAAACTCTGAGATCGGGTAAAAGATTGTTACAATCATTAACTAATATAAGATATGTTTTAGCAATTTTCCATTTTTTTTTTTTTAAATAATTTTGTTTGGCTTTTCGTATGTTATCAACACACCTGTTTCTTAAATTTCGTTATTTCAATCCATGAGCGGGATCGTTTAAGGATTGGCCTGTTTGTGGCATCTTTTCCTCTTGCGGATTAATTGTCGAATATCATTATTTATCCAGGGTAGGTCCATTTTGCGGATGGTTACAATTTTATTTGGAATGTGTGTAGATACACAATGTATAAAAACGTCATCTTTGATTACGTCATCCCAGTCTATATTAGAAAATTCGTAACGGTATGCATTAAAATCACCTCGTTTAAATAGCCTGATTTTTCGCTTAAAAGTTCGAGAATGATGTTTTTAAATATTAAGGAGCGCATATATTGGACAATGATAACGAATGTCATTAGTCAGAAAGTTTCGCTAACTCCTGATTTATATATCAAGTTTTGGTCATTTACAAGAATTAGATCGAGGGGAGATGTTGAGGATTCGGTGAAATGCGTGGGTTCGTTGATTATTTGACTTAGATTAAATGTGTCGAGTATATCTGTTATTTCGTTCTGTTCATTCGTAAGTTGATTTCAATTAAAGTCACCAGTTATTAAAATGTAGTCATGTTTAGAAGAATAAGCATTTTCAATAGATAATTTTATTTGATCCCAAACTTTAGCAGGGGAGTTAAGTGGCCTGTAGAATGTACCCAGTAATATAGTACGTGTATTAACAATGATGTCTATCCATACGCTTTCGCAATGGTCAACCTCAAGGTCTACGCAGGGACGCGATATGATATGTGATTTGACATAAAACTTAAATACCACCACAAGTTAAGCCGGTGTGGCCTAGTGGATAAGATGCTCGGCTCGTGATCGAGAGGTCGCGGGTTCGACTCCCGCCCGGGGCACACCGGTGTTCTGTCTTTCGGATGAGACAGTAAAAACCGAGGTCCCGTGTCACGGTAGGCGTGGCACGTAAAAGATCCCTCACTGCTTCGGGTGGGTCCGTTGCAAAGGTCTAAATTTGTATCAGGCAGATGCCGTCACCATATACGTGAAATAATCGTGGAGTGACGTAAAACAATAATCAAACAAACAAACAAAAACTACCACAAGTTCGGTTTGATCTTATTTGGGCCGGTGTTATATAGTAGTTTTTCCCCCTAGCCATCCCCCCCCCCGGAAAAATGGCTATATAGTAGTTTTCCCCCCGGAAAAATGGCTATATAGTAGTTTTTCCCCCGGGGGAAATTTGGCTTTATAGCCATTTTCCCCCCTCTTATAGCCATTTTTCCCCGAGGAAAAATTACTATATAGTGGATTTTCCCCCTAATGTGAAATTCCGGATTTTCTTTTCACACATACATGTAAGTAAATCCAGCTTGTTACGTTGTTAAAAATAAATAGATTTCTATATAAAATAGAGATATCTCAATTTTTTATACGGAGATATATCCAATTAATTTAGAGATATCTCATTTTCTTAAGTAGAAAGTCTTCAATTTTAATATCTTTTCCAAATACAAATGCATATATTTAGAACAGAGATTTATATACTAGAATTTCATTCGAGATATCTTTATCTCTATACAAATGGAAAAAAGAAAAACAAGTTCGTTTTATGCCCCTGGAATGAAATTCGGGGGCATCTAGTTTTTGGCCTTTCTGGGACTCTTAGCCTGTGGCAAAAACCTTGACTATATGGTTTGTACCAAGAGGTACAAGGCTTTGAAACTTCACATATAGTTTTCTTGTGATGACCTTTTATTTGGGACCATGATTTTTTTAACTAGTGACCTTGGTGCTCTACGTTTTCAAAAACTTAAACTTTGGCTGTATCTTTTGTACCAAAAGGAGAAGGGGTTTTGAATTTCATATATAGATTACTTGTGATAAGATCTTTAATTTGAGACCATGACTTTTGACCTAATGACCTTGACCTTGAAGTGTGACCTACTTTTCAAAACCTTTAACCTTGACTATATCTTCTACACAAAAGGGTGTAGAGCTTTGAAACTTAGCATATAGATACTTTTAGATGAAACCTTCATATTTCATACTTAAGGGACAAGGAAATCGCATTCTTGTGATCATGATTTACAACATCTGCAACTGGACAAGCCTTGTCGTAGATTGCAAATCGTGGACACCTGGGTGGAATTCCCTTCTGTTATTTTCATGTTCATCATGTACTCTGTACATGATGAGCTATATTGTGATATATAAAATGCATCAGTCTTAATTTATTTAGGAAATTGAATGTTCAAGGAATTATTGCACTTACAATTCTTATATTTGTCATTGGAACATTTTGATTGATAAATTCCTATTTTACTTATGTTGTACATGTATTACGAAAAGTTGCCTGGGATCAACTCTTGAGTCACAGCCTGACGTCATAATTGACATCTATACGCAAGTAAACGGTGAAATAATAGAAGAAAATAGCATACTATGGTAAATATATAAAAAGAAAGACTTGTAAATAAATACATAAAACAAAAAATAAATACACACACAAACAAAACAATAAACAGTATTTAGAAACACATTAACCATAACACCATCGGTTTGGTCCACAGGCTATTACTATAGTACATATGTATTTCAAATGTTATCTGACTAATACAGAACGAACGTGTATAATTTCCAAACCGTTAAGTAAGTGGGAAAAACTACTATGGGGGAAAGACTACTATATAGTAGTTTTCCGCCATGGGGGAAAAACTACTATATAGCCATTTTTCCGGGGGGGGGGGGACTACTATGGGGGAAAAACTACTATATAACACCGGCACAAGCCGGCCCATTTATTGATTTAACTTTGGAGAAAACACTGTGATTTACTGCTGCCCTGTAAAGTACTATGATTCACTGCGGCATTACTTTGTTTACTAGATATCATTTCGGTCACTAAAGGTCATTAACACGCTTGACAAATACGTTACGTTCACATCCTTTGTACATATTATCGTGAATTTTTAGCCGGGCTTAATGCCGAAAGCATTAGCCAAGGCTATAGCCGCCGTGCACGATTCTCAAAACGAGGCAGTCAAATTATAAGTTTTTTAAGCCCTCTTTGTCACTCATTGTGTTCTTGCGCTTCAAAACATAATCTCTGATGTAATTCCTAGCATTATAATATTCAGAACGTATTGAATCTTTATTGGACCATTAATTATATGTAACATTGCAAATACAGATATACATGTGTATTTTCGTGTACTGTGTAGACTGAAGTTACCTACACTTGCTTGATATCACTGCGCGAAGTGTTAATTATAGCACAGGCCGTATGGAGAGATAACAAGCAGTACACACTGCATGTAGATGTAATTCGTCTGCCGTAGCATACACAACATTATTATACAGTATTTAATTTAATTTATGAGAGGCGCGTGATGTTTAGTGTCGACAGGTTTATATATATATATACCTCTCTGGTGTCGAGGATGTAATTAATTGTCAATATTTGTTGATTCTAGGCTAAATGAATAAAACAAAACGAAATCCAGTAATAATAAAATAACCAAAAGGCGGATTCTCCACAAATCTGCGCCATTTGTGTGCTAGTCATGTCAAAAATGTAATGTCTGAATTTGAACGTATATTTGCGTTTTTGGCAAATGATATGCATTAATTAAATGGTGCATTACATGAGGGAAAAAATGACCATTTCTCATATTAAAAGTACCGATTTAACAGGCATTACCATTTTTTTAAATCAGCTACTTACAATAACCATTTATTTTCTTAAAACTAAATTTCAATCATGTGTTTATCCACGAGTAAAGCGAGAAACATTATAGAAAACCAATAGAAATTATTTTTTGGTTCGAATCCATGACAAACAGCTGTTTTTGATTGATTAACAATGTTGGTGATAAAAGTAACGTATCTGTTACAAATACAAAATCATGGTATTCCATTGATTAAAAGGGTTAAAGAAGATGAATACATCGTGGGTTGTCATTATCAAAGCGACTTATGTCCTTCTCTTGTGAAAGTCTTTAATCAAGTTGAGAAAAAATATTGTGAAACTGTAAAACAGATACGTTACTACTTTAAACAGATACGTTACTCTTAAAAATAACGATATGCTTGAAAAGGAGTCCTAGGCATATCAACTAAACTATTTTATTTTATTAAATACATTAAATACAAATATCTAAATCATTTTACATGATAATACTATATCAAATTATACTTTAACATTGAAAGGATTTATGAAAACTAATTATAGTTCAGTTGCATTATCTAGATCTTCAAACACATGTGCTGTTGAGTTTTTCTAAACTTTTATCAACCGGATATCAACGTTATATACCGACAAAATCGAATATAGAATCAAATCCGACTATTATTCAGGCTTCATGAGTAAATATCAATGTAATGACAATTAATGTGAAAAATCAACTAAAAAATATAACGCATCTGTTGATAACGTATCTGTTATACATTTTTGTTATTTTGGTCTCACACTCTTACAAACGGGAATTTAAACATGGGCTTTATATTTTATTTAATTGTAAGGGTAGTGAATTAATATTTGTATTGTTATTGTTTCCTTACTACGTGCAAATTAGAAAAAACTGACAAAATCAGGTAACGTATCTGTTAATTTTAAAAGTAACAATCGTAATTCAGATATATTCCAAGTTACTTATTTTTCTATGAAGAAGAGAAGAAGAATTGATGGGAAATATTAGAATATTAATATATGTGGTACATCTACATCTTTCGAAAACCTGTGTAGTCCAGAGAGGGAATTTGTAATTCCCATTTGAAAATGCGTAACGTATCTGTTTGCAATTTGAGCGACATACCTGTTATCTAAATTGCCGATAAATTAACACAATCTAAACCAAAACTTCAACTTTTGGTATCAATTGTAAACCTTTTGCATGAAACAAAAACCAAAATTTTAGTAAAATCGTGTAAATTATACTTCTATTGCACTTTTCTAAAAACATAACGATAAAAGCGACACATCAAAATGGATGATTTTAGGGTATTCAAACCATCAAGTAGACGAAATGAACAACAGTCAGTCACGTTATGGTCACTGTCTAGATATTTTAAGATCTGGACAGGCATGGCATTGCCAACTGGTCTAATATTTGTATATGTGAGGGGTTTCCCTGTGTCTATTTTTGCCGATTATTGAAGCATGTGTCTAATTCAAGCGTCAAGCATAAACACTGGTATAGCGTTGTGTATTGCCCATTACCTTATCGCTTTGCAGAAAGAAAACAGGTACAGGCATTGTTCCCTGTGCTGATTAGCATGTCTGACATTATTCTCAGATCGACGCCATTTCCAACGAAGTAATATTCAAGATGTAGTTTAATCTAATGTCGCCGGTTCATAAATGGAGACAAATAAACCCAAGTATCATTTCAGGTTTCTCTCGGATTTGCCCCGTAACATCTAAATTTTTGCAATTTTACTAAAAAAGGCGATAACTGATTTTTTTTTCATGCATTACTCTTCGATCCGTCGGCTACTATCAAGATATGATGAGTTTCTATGGTAGATCTGTAGAACTTTTCAACGATAGATAGAATATCCTGCTAAACAGAGTAGGTTAATGGTCATGGATTGTCAATGCAAGTGAAATTGTACTAAAACAATATTAATCCGGCGAGTTATAGTCAAAACGGCCCAAGAAAAACTGTCCACACCAGAACGGCCCCCCTTTTTTTTACCACACCGGCCGAACTCTGTAATATTTTGACAATGGATATCGACTTTGAATTCAAAATAGATTTTGTCACCTAGTGTTTAAATTATACTCGATACAGATAGTAACAGGGCAAATAATTTGACACTTAAATTAATTAACTGCCTTCAGCATGAAATTATTCCTATTTTCGTGTGGGCCGTCTTATTTTTGGGCCGTTTTTGAATATACGCTAATCAAGGAGAAAAGTTATAATTATGCTCTCTATAGCGATAGGAGATGACAGATATATATTTTCATATTCAAGTGAATAAAGCATGACAAGGGCAGTGTAACTTTTAAAGCAGAAATGAATCTATGGTTTCCATCATGATTCCATGCCTCACGAGATATTTTATCAAAGTTATCCAATGATAAACTTCATTTCACTATTGTTATTGTTATTCCATAATGAAATGTGTAAATTCTTCTGTCCTTGAAATTGTTACCAACTGTATGTTAAGTCCAATTTAATCTTTTGCTATACTTGACCAGTTACTAAAAGCCCGGCTACCAGTACTGTAAGTACTTTGATTTTTTCCTGTTATAAGAGCAAAAAATTATGACATCATCGTTGCGGCGCTATTTATAGATATGTATATGCTGTGCTCAATGTTTAGTTTATTTTTAGAAACCTTGGTGTACGCGATAGTATAGAAGGGATTACAGTTCAGTTTACCGAAAAGATCGTAAAATCTACCGAAAAGAAAATTACAGAATAGAAATTTACCAGTATTTCCTCTGATTATAATTGTAAGTGATCACTGAAGAAATTGTATTCTAAGACATGTATGTAAACTTATACCAAACAATGATACATATAAAGAAGCATACAAAAATATGTTTTAAGTCAAGTTATACCGATTTAAACCTTTTAAGTTAAGCAATTGTATGCTAATGTTAAAGCCTGTGTTCGTTATAAGTGTAATCTATCGGAAATGTTTACTTGTACAAACGGCCTAATGCAAGGCGAGGCCCTGTCGCCATTTTTATTTTCTATGTATGTTAATGACCTTGAAACACATCTTATTAATAACTTATGTGAACCTGTATCTACGTGACCTCTCGGTATTTTTATTGATGTATGCCGATGACACTGTTATATTATCTGAAAGTCGTTGTTCATATAATAACTTGATATTGTTTTTCGGATTCATATTTCCCGCTCTCCATCTACTATTGAATTACCCATGATGCATTTTTGATTTTTGTTATGATTGTGAAGTCAGCCATGTTTACAAAATAAATTGTTGAGTTAATACTTGTGTAGTTCATCACGAAACATTGTGTCAGAAGCTGGAGTTGCGGCAGGAAAAGCTTAGAAACAACTAAATAAGAGTTTCAGGTGACATTTCCCCCCGTAAACTGTAACCATGCCCAAGTTTAACCCCCCAGAGTCCTTCGATTTCACGAAGCCGTCAGAGTGGCCCGAGTGGAAAACGAGGTTCGAGAGGTTTAGGATAGCTACAAAGCTACATAAGGAGGACAAGGAGATCCAAGTCAGTTCCTTAATATATGCTATGGGTATGCAGGCTGAGCACATATTCAAATCGTTTGTTTTTGGCGACGGAGAAGATGCCAATTCATATGATGATGTCATGAGCAAGTTTGAGGGTTATTTCATACCAAAACGTAACATTATTCATGAGCGTGCTGTGTTTCACACGAGAGTTCAGGCTCAGGGTGAGTCAGTCGAAACCTTTATCAGATCGCTGCATGAACTTGCCGAACATTGTAGTTTTGACAAAAAGTCAGAGGAAATTCGAGACATGTTGGTTATCGGAATTCGTGATAAAGACTTATCCGAAAAACTTCAGCTTACAGAAAAGTTTGATCTTAACAAAGCTTGTGAGATGGTGAGAAACTCTGAACTTGTAAAATCGCAAATTAAGGATTTGCAGTCGAAAAATTTAGATGCTGTATATGTAAGCGCGAGTAATCAACCGGTAGGAAAACCGCCGCGTAGAGGTCAAGGTCGTGGTGCCCAAGGTAGACATACCGGTAGTCAGTATCACAGTGTTAAGACAGACAAACCATTGTTTCCGCTATGTAGTCAGTGTAACAAACGGCACGAGCAGATTGAGTCCGAATGTCCAGCTAGAGGTCGTAGGTGCAGGAAGTGTAAGCGTTTCAATCACTTCGCCGTGTGTTGTAAGACTAAAACGCATGGTTCAGGACAACATCAGGTACGAGAAGTAGTACAAGATGATTTATATGATAACGATGATACTTACTTTCTCGGTGCGGTAAACAACAAAGACACTGAAGCGTGGAAGGTAAAGCTAAAAATAAACCGTCGGTTACTTACCTTCAAAATAGATACCGGTGCCGATGTTAGTATCATGGACGAGACTACGTACCATTCATTGCGACCGAAACCGCGACTAGATCCTGTGACCAATCCGCTGAAAAGTCCGGGTGGCGTACTGTCGTGTTTGGGAAAATTCTCAACTACTATTAAGCACAAAGGCAAACTGTACTCATTGACAATGTATGTTATATCCGGGTGCGTGACAGACAACCTGTTATCGCGTAGCGCAGCTCATACAATGGGGCTCGTGTTCAAAGTCGACGATGTTGGCGTGCAGGAAAGCGTGTTTGAAAATTGCGGACGCATGGTTGGTGAGCCAGTGAAAATCGTACTTCGCGACGATGCTAAACCGTATTGTCTTACTACCGCTCGTAGGATTCCATTTCCTATTATGCCTAAAGTTAAATTTGAATTAGATCGCTTAGAAAACGACGGTATCATTGTCAAGGTCACCGCGCCAACCGATTGGTGTGCGCCAATCGTCCCTGTCATAAAGAAAAATGGCAGTGTACGCATTTGTGTGGACTTAAAACGTCTTAACGAGGCAGTCAAACGCGAAACATACATGTTGCCGAATCTTGACGATATCGCACCAAAGCTTAGTGGGTCAAGTGTATTTTCGAAGCTAGACGCAACCAGTGGTTTTCATCAAATACCATTAGACGAGGCGAGCTGTTTATTGACGACATTTATAACACCATTTGGTCGTTATTGCTATCGGAGACTTCCGTTCGGGATTACGTCAGCTCCGGAAATTTTCCAGCGCCGAATGACCGAGATACTCGATGGTTTAGATGGCGTAGAGACTATCATCGATGACGTACTTATCTATGGCCGTACGCAGTCCGAACATGATGAACCTTTAGACCGCGTGTTGAATCGAATTCGCGATGCAGGCATCAAACTAAACAGAGACAAGTGTGAGTTCAGTAAGGATCGCATTGAATATTTCGGACATATTATTTGCAAAGATGGTGTTTTGCCGAGTCCGCAACGCGTGACCGCCTTGCAAGAGTTACCTGCTCCTAGTAACGTTGCAGAATTGCGCCGTACAATTGGTATGATTATGTACATAGGCCGATTCATTCCGGATTTGTCGTCTATTATACATCCGCTGACCGATCTACTTAAAGCAGATGTCGCGTGGACATGGGACGAACCGCAAATAGAGGCATTCCGAACAGTTAAGGAAGCATTGACGAAAGCACCTGTCTTATCGTTCTACGATCCGTCGAAGCCGATTACCGTGAGCGCCGATGCCAGTAGTTACGGGCTGGGAGCTGCGATTTTCCAGACTTTCGGTCAGGAGATTAAACCAATCGCATTCGCTTCGCGCACTCTAACTGACGCTGAGAAAAGTATGCGCAGATGGAAAAAGAATGTCTAGCCGCAGTGTGGGCTTGTGAAAAGTTTGATCGCTATATTACCGGTGTGGAGTCGTTTCGTCTGATTACCGACCATAAACCGTTGGTGCCATTGATAAACACACAAGACTTGAACCGTAGTCCGCTACGATGTCAGAGACTATTAATGAGACTACGACGCTATAACGCGATTGCCGAACATGTACCAGGCAAGCAACTCGTGGTTCCGGACACACTGTCGCGCAGTCCCTTAGATGTCGTTGAAAGTTCGACCGCGGGAGATGTTAATGCATACGTTAGTAGCGTTACTTCGGGGAAAGCTATATCCGACCGCAGGCTCGATGAGATCCGTACCGCAACGGAAAATGATCCGATACTCCAGGAGGTAATTAACCTTACTCGCTATGGATGGCCCGATAGAGAGCAAAGCATTCGACCGGAAGTAAGAGACTATTTTGCGTCACTATACAACTACTCTGCGTGCGATGATCTTCTGTTCTACAATGACAGAATCGTAATGCCGGAAGTAATGAGAGTCGAAACTATACAATCTCTGCAGAGTGGTAATTTGGGTCTCAACAAGTGTAGAGAAAGGGCGAAATCTACGGTTTGGTGGCCGGGAATATCTAAAGACTTAGAACAGGCCGTGCGTAGTTGTGCATTTTGTAATAAACATCGTTCCGCACAACGGAAGGAACCGCTCATGGCGACACCTTTGCCCGAGCGCCCTTGGGAACGTGTTGGAGCCGATTTATGTGATCACGATGGAAAGCAGTACCTAGTGGTAGTTGACTATTTCTCACGTTATCTCGAGATCGTACATTTAGACTCGACAACGAGTAACGTCGTTATTGGTAAACTCAAGAACATGTTTGCTAGGTGGGGAATTCCGAATGAATTCGTGAGTGACAATGGACCGCAGTTTGCTTCGTTAGCTTTTCGGGAATTCGCTAGTCAGTATGGATTCACACACATTACATCAAGCCCTCATTACCCGCAAGCTAATGGTGAGGCCGAGAGTGGTGTAAAGATTGCAAAGCGCATTCTTGAACAACCTGACATTTTCATTGCTCTTATGGCATATCGAAGCACACCGATATCTGTTACTGGATGTTCACCAGCAGAACTTATCATGGGCAGGAAAATCCGAACTACTGTGCCCATGAAACCTGCGAAATTACAACCGGAGTGGCCTGATTTGGAGCAAGTGCGCAAGAAGGATGCTCCAACAAAACTGAAAATGAAGGAAAACTTCAATACTGGTCATGGAGCCCGTACCTTAACTCCATTGGGACCAGGGGACAAAGTCCGAATTAAAACCGACAAAGACAAGTTTTGGGAGGAGTCGGGAGTCATCACTTCTGCTGACTACAGGAACCGTTCATATGGTGTACAAACTAACCGTGGAACATTCCGTCGGAACAGGCGACATATTTTGCACACTGGGTTGGAACGTAACACACGTAACGTGATTCAACCGTTACAGCCGCACTTCTCGCAGGATATGTCATATTCGAGGAAACCGGAAGTACCGCAACAGCCGTTTACAGCAGATACCGATAAACCCTTTGTTGCTGACCATACACCAGTTCCTACTTCAACCGTCTCTACTGGATACCAAACTCGCAGTGGACGTACCGTAGTCAAGCCAAAACGATTCGAGGATTTTGCTCAGTGATTCTGATTGATCGATCGATTTTTTGAAATTTTCATTTAGTGGTGCATACTCAAAGCAGAGCAAATGTGCATTTGTTGAATTTTATTGTGTTTTGCATAATGATGTGTTCATGTGAAACATGGAAAGTTTATAATTTTCATAAAAATATTTCATTATCTGAATTGAATTTTATAATTGAATAGAGAAAAATTACATATGGGTTGAATGACATTTTCATTTGCAGGAAATCAAATATATTGACATTTGAAATATCTTAGGGAGGAGATGTTCATATAATAACTTGATATTGTTTTTCGGATTCATATTTCCCGCTCTCTATTTACTATTGAATTACCCATGATGCATTTTTGATTTTTGTTATGATTGTGAAGTCAGCCATGTTTACAAAATAAATTGTTGAGTTAATACTTGTGTAGTTCATCACGAAACAGTCGTGAAGGTTTGCAGCAACATTTAAATCAACATAAAGTATACTGTAATGAATGGGATATATCTGTAAATATTGATAAGACCAAGATTGTTGTTTTTAGAAATGGCGGGAGATTAAGTAATCTCGATAGATGGTTATACGATGGCTCTGTTGTTGAAGTTGTCCCTTCTTTTAATTATTTGGGCATGACCCTCAATTACAATGGTAAATATACAACTACTCAAAATGTCATTGCTATGCAGGGGAGAAAATGTATGTTCAGTATCTTAAAAATTTGTAATGAGAACTTTTTAAATGTACAGACTAAACTTAATGTGTTTGATACGTATGTGTCATGTGTTTTAAATTATGCGTGTGAGGTGTGGGGATTCCATGATGGAAAGAATGTAGAAAAAATCCATATGCAGTTTTGTAAAATGATTTTAAACATTAAACGATATACATCTAACTTTATGGTTTATACTGAACTTGGCAGACTCCCCCTTTCTGTTATTCGTAAAATAAGAATAATTAAATATTGGCTTAAACTACTAAAACGTGCAATTGTATTCTACGAGGTCTCTATAATGAAATGTTATTAAATGTTGATGCCCATGATTGGTTACGTAATATTCGCAATGTTTTATGTAATTCTGGATTTAGTGATGTCTGGAATAATCAATATGTATGGAACGAGAAATACTTTTTAATTGTTTTAAAACAAAGACTTACAGATATGTTCTTACAGGAGAGAGATTCCTTTATGGATATTTCCCCGAAGTGTTTCCTTTATAAATATTTGATTGATAACTTTTCACTTCAATATTATTTGCGTAAATCCATTCCTGAAAATCTGGTCTCTTATATTACAAAGTTCAGATTATCTTCACATAAACTTAATATAGAACAAGGTCGATATATATGAGTTGAAAGGCACAATAGAGTGTGTCATTGCTGCGTTTTGGGCCATGTTGAAAATGAGTTTCACTTTGTTCTTAAGTGTCCTTTGTACAATGACTTACGAAGACTGTATATAAAACCATACTTTTGGAGCCGCCCATCTATGTTTAAACTTGTTCAACTTTTTTAAACAGTTGTTAAACCTTGGAAAATTTTTTAAAAATGCATCACTCTTACGATCTTCGGTGATACGAGTCATTTTGTGTATATATTTATATATATGTATTACAAATACTTATCTCTGCATATTTATTATCATATTATTTGTCTTTCCTCCTAAATGCAATTGTTCTTATGAACCATCACTGTGTATATATATAGGTATGTTGTTCTATTTGTATGCATATAAACCATGCGGTTTTTTGCTATTAAACTAAACTAAAAAGTCATTGATTCAATGTCAATGTCAATTCCATGTCATCATCTATAATTTCATACATTTGTCTGAAACAAGAGTGTCTTAGGTTGTACGGTTAACCTCCAAAAATAAGAGACGAGATGGGCATAACTTCATAAAAACAAATTTTCTACGATATTTTTAAAGGTTATTTGTACATACAACAAAATAATTTCTTAAAGATAATTAAAGACAACAGGTCATGTTTGAAATTATTATCACTAATTATGTAGATATGAAGTTTGAATTAAAGTTTTCATAGAAATTAGTAAGAAATTGCAAGAAAATTAAAAGTAATTCAAAATAATACAAACTGTTTTGATAGTACTACTTTAAACCTTTTTTTTTCAAAATTCCAAAAGTATAATAGTAATAGGTAAAAAAAAACCCATGAATTTTTAAACTTTAACTGTAACATTTAAATTGAAATTTTTATTCTTTGGTTTGATTTCATTGTAATATTCTTAATTTGGATTCAGTCAATAATATTGAAAGATATTTTGAATTTAAAGGTTATATTGAAAGCATTTTAAGTAACAGATTTTATATTTGATACAAAGTAAAGATTGGTGAACAATTATTCCAATATATATATATATATATCTTTCATTTCCAAAGTCTTATTTCAAAATTAAAAGTTAAACCGTAGCATAGGTTTATTAATTTGATATAACAATTATGATAGTCCTATGGTATTGATTAATCTTAGTGTGATTTGATTTGTACTATAAACATTAACAGTAAGGCCTTTTTTTTATAAGTTGGTTTACGGATCCGCCGTCCCTAATTTTGGGGAAATGTGAAAAAAAATAAAATTTGAAAACAGGACTTTTTACATTTCCGCCGCTCCGTAAAACGTGCCTATAGAAAAAAAAATCGAGATCGAAATGCAAAAAATTCTCCAACTGAGAAAACCAGTGGATCCGCTAGTCCTGCAATGCAAGACTCCGTTCCTCTTATTTACTTGCTGTCTCGCGCTTGTCAGTGAGGTCATGTTTATAGGAGTCCGCCAATCAGTACTACTTTAAGTTGGTACAATTAGAAGGGGAAAACAAAGTCGTTTCAACGGTAACGGGACGTTTCGCTCCGAATGCATGTTTCGTCCTGGGACGTTTCGCTCTGAAAGACCATACGCCCCGAGACGTTTCGCTCTAAATTTACTTTAAATATATTTAAATATAGAGTTTGCCCATGTGATGTCACACCACTAGCATTAGCGGCCATGTTGGAGTACAACTCTTGGACTTTTTCCATCTCTACCATGTAAACTTCATTAAATTCCTGAGAAATTAACTATTCATCAGGGTAGATTTCGTGAATTCAGTCTTAATTAATCAGTAAATTTAATAAATCAGTTGAAAATTTTCTGTCCAAGAGTTGTACTCCAACATGGCCACTTATGCTAGTGGTGTGACATCACATGGGTAAACTCTATATTATATAATGTCCAAAGTAAAAATGTTGATTTGAAACTTATCTTTTATTTGATCATACAATTATATTTTTATGAGTATGTATAATTCATATATAACTAGTTATCTATAATTACTTTTTAATTGTGTTATTTAAAGATGTCAGCTATTATCCATTCTATTCATAATTTTGTTTAATTAAATGTCCTGTGAATAGATTTCCAAACCCTATTATCAAGTCCCTCAGGCTTGTAAATAAATTACCACTCTGATGAAAATGAGTGCTAATCACTGACATTGCGATTTCAGTTATACTAGAGACATATATATACACATGCATCAGATTGTCAATGAGAATGGGTGTATAAATTCGACAGTTTTTAAAGTTTTATATGATTTTATAGTATATTTAAGGGTTTTATTGGTTTTTAGATTTTTAATACATTTGCAATCCACTGTCGTCTACGCAGATCGTATCTTTTATTGCAGTGACAAACATTTTAACAAGCCTGTTGATCATGTTTTTATAGGATTTTATTTAGGGTTCACTAAGATTTAACTTACTTTTAAAGTTGTTGAAACTTTTTTTTTAATGTAGAAAAGGCATGTATTTTTAAATGAATTTGTTGAATTAGTTGAATAAATCATCAGACATATATACACATGTGTATATATGACACATGTGTATATACATGTATGTCTCTGAAATTATGTAGTTATCTATATTTATTTGGTATTCAATAAATTGAAAAATTGGGTCGAAAGGTCTCGGGACGAAAGGTCTTGTGGGGCGAAACGTCCAAGACTCGATTCAACAAAAATAGTGACTGGTAAACATGTCACTTTGCTTAGCAGAGCGACTTTAATACATGTATAGGGATCACTTTGTCTGACTTCTGTCTGTGTGTCCGTGTCTGTAAATCTTTAAAGTGCTAGTAGAGCTTTAAGCAACATTTGAGGATCAGTTTGTCTCTGTTGTTCTGGTAGTCACACTTTTGCTGTCAAAGCTAGTGAAAATCTTAAACAATCTTGGTATAGCTTCAAGACTACAGTAGTAGGGATTATTTTGTGTGTCAGAAATATAAACCATTTTGAAAATCAAAGCATTCACGGTTTATATAGGTAAGGTTTTAGACAAGCAGCAGTTACATTTTATGATCTTAATAAATCTAAGATTTTTTTTTTCGACCTCCTACCCGACTTTTTTCTGGAAGATGTCCGTAAACCAACTAATAAAAAAAAAGGCCTAACAGCACTTGTACTTGACAAGATTATCCAAATATTATTTGTTTTTAAATTTTTGGATTAATTACAAATTTGTCTACAATATTAGTTTGAATTATATTTGAGCCCAGCATAATTTGTTAACATTGACTTGCAGTCAAGTTTTGTAAGTTTTGATAACATTATTTATTTCAATGAATGACCGAAAATCTTGCATGCTAGTCAAATGTTTAGTTTTTTCTATGTTTATATAAGTGTTTTCCTAGAGAAAAGTTTTTCATCTGATCTGTATATCATTTCTAATCATATTCAAGTATCAGTAAGAAATTTAGAATACAGAAATGAACTTACAACATACTTGGTGTGTTACACTTACCCTAGCTAACACATAGTGATTTTCATCAATACATTATGTTTATTTCAATCAAAGTGTTTTAAATACTTGGCATGAAATGGCTGAACACATATCATTAACCTTTACTGTCATTTTGTCTGTCTGTGATAACTAGACATGTATAATGTGCCATGACTTTCCTGCCTGCACAACTAGACAGAAGATGCTTACTCCTCCCTTAAAACTGCTGTCATATCTAGATTTCATCGAAAGTGCATCTACATTGCACTTTTCAGACCCTTTTTTATGTCACCTGCGAAACAAAACATTTGAATAAATTTGTCCGATGTCCATACGTCTGTCTGTCAGTCATGCTTTCACGTTATTGGTCATAATTTAGTATTAAACATCTATACTTCAAATCAAACTTGTAGGATTGATTTAATACGATGAGAGCCGAAGGTCAAACTGAGACTGTCAAGGTCATATTCAAGGTCAAGTTTATGGGTAAACATATGGCAAGCGACATCGTGTTTGGGAGCAATGACTTTTTTTTTAATTTTTTAAAACAATTATACATGTCGACAAATTACACACTTAAGTACCAAGGGCCACGTGCTACCGGGTAAGTATGGACTTGCTAATAGTTTTAAAGTAGTTTCTTGACAATATTTTAGGATGCTATTTTTCAGTATGAAGGGGCATTATCCTTTCAAATATTTTTCAATCATAACCAACAAATATCACAATTTAACTTTTTTTTTTTTTCAAATTACAGTATTACTTCTAGGAACATATCATAATCAAACTTGTACTGAAAAAAAAAAAAAAAAAGAAAAAGAAAAAAGAATGGTGTTTAAACAACTGTACACTATAGGTAGGTTGAAACCTATAGTAATGGAAATATAAGTCAGTGAACAATTTAGTTACGGCCCGAAACTTTGACGCTTGCGTCAATAGATTTTCTTGTATAGTTATATGGCTTACTATAGCCGGGAATGACTTAGTCATCAAAACAGGTAGAGGGGTTTAAGCAGGTTTCAGTGAAGCTAAGAACATAGAAATCAGACAGTTCGGTGTGCAAGATGTCGAGTTTAGGGATTAAACTTTGAATGTTCAAATTGATAATTGATAGTTTGGTTTTTGATTCCGACAATAAGTAAGAGGTGTCTAGGATTTCATCACAGCTTTGGAGTATATTGGAGATATCCAATGAGCCGACGGCCGCTGGACCCGGATTTATTTCAATGTCGCCCGAATGTTTGATTATTAGCGTGACAATACTAGCGTAAGCGATTATAGTAGCTGACTGTAGTGACCCCAGGGACGGGGCATTATTTTGTAAATAAACTTTACCTTTTAGGGAAGTAGGTAATGTCGCGCAAGGCCGAAGAGGTTGCCTATATTCGATGGCAATAAAAGTGAAAAAATCTATCAACTTAGCATTTGTTGACAAATACTTTGCAAAAAAGGAAAATTTTCCCGTCATCAGTCCATGATTTTTTGAAGGTATTCCATTTTACCAAACATTGTGCGCAGTAGGCTAACTCACTACGGGGCTTGGTGAGATCCTGGTTGATATACACGCCTCTCGGATAGTTTTTCCTTGCCTTTGATGTGCGTTTTTAGCATTTCTGTTGGTAAGGTGCACAAGAATAGAGCGGGATTTATGAGGTTGGCGACGACCTATACGGTTACAGCTTTCGATATCAGTAGCAATAATGTTAACCCCGGCTTCTATCATTACATCTAAGGCCACTTTGGTAATGTCCTCAGCCTCGTTTGAGTGCTCTGGAATGCCAGCCAATCTTACGGAGTTTCTCCTGCTGTATTGCTCTAAGTCACAACGCAGTTTGGCGATTTCGCTCCTGACGTTTTGAAGAGATGACTATAATTCCTCTTGGAGCTGTTGCACTATTGGGGCCATAACTGAACCAATATTTTGTACGACGTAATCACACTCTGCCCGTGAGACAGTCTCCATGTCACTTGGATTCAAAGTACATGTAAGCATCAGTCCTTCACTAAGATGGCTGGTATAGGGGAGACCGGGCTCGGCTCTTGGTCCCTGCTGTAGTGCTGTAGTATCACTACATTGATCAGGAATTTATCTCTGTTTCATCGATTCGTTCGACGGAGGTGTCGGCTTTGAATCTCTGCGAGTTTTCGAGCTCTTCAGTGGTGTAACCTTAGCCATGATATCGTACACTTGTATGACAATGGAAATTTAAATGACGTCGATCACTCCAGGTGCTGAGTACTACTCACTACTCAATGAATGACTATGTATAAGATGGATTAAAGTAAATAACACATTCAAAAGTCAAAATAAGTTTTTCAACTTACAAGATATTCAAAATTTTGTTATGAAATATCCAGCACATTTTCAAAAAACACTTTTTAACTTACAAATTTTACATTTTTGTCGGAGTGGGGTAATACACGTCTACTCCAACTGGCGCATGCGCATTACGCCAAGGGAAGGTGTGTGACATACAAAGCCTCCACGAAGCCGCCTTCAGTCCAGATTATAACATACAAGTCCGTGATTCTGAGAGAGTTTTCAGTGGTGATGGATACCAGAGAGAATAGAATTTCGTCTGCCTTCGCGGTATAATAGCTAATTATTAAAGCAATTCATATTGTACGGTGACACGTAATGTACCATCATTGTATGACCGAATGGAAAATTTCAGAAAGGTATTTGGCGGAAATTATCTTGATGAGTTTAACAACGAAGGAATAATTACTAACGATTTTCAAAAACCTGCTCTGTAACAGAGTGTGAATGATGTAATGAAAGGAATACAGCACCCACCGGCTATACTTCGCATCTGGTCTCACCTCTGAATTTCAGGGGTCCGTGAATGTCCACTGTGGTACATTGTTGTTAGTACCATAGTCATGTGACACCAGTTATTTTCGTATTTTACTAATACGTATATTCAGGTCAAATGCCCAAGCTTTGAGAACCCACGACATGACAGATCAAATGTTGTTCAGAATGCCATCACTGTATAACCTTATCACCTGTCGGACAAAGGTGCACAGAGAACTGGAAGAATTTTTTCGTCAACTATAGGGGACATAGATAAAAACCTGCTGAGTATTTAGCTGAATTTACACAACACACAACAGCAATCCATTCTTTAGAAAGAGCTTGTTTCCCTTCAAGTTATTTCCCGACGCTGTGTTCATCACGACACCAGATCTCCTTAAAGGGACATAGTCCGAGACTGGAAATTTTTGGCATGAAAAGGATAAATTACGACAATATCTTATTTTTCCTGTACTACATAAATTATAAACTTTGTGTTAATTGCAAAATTTAAAACTAAAATCCCTCAATGTTTTCGTAGAATAAAACTAATTGAATTAAATTCGGCTGGTATCAATTCCCCAAATAAGGCGATGCTCCGCCAATAACCATGCGCGTGCGCGGATATTCACTGTAGAAAACAACAAAAATGATTCACATGGGGGAATACGAGCACGAGAAAAGCAAAGGTGTGGTAGAAAATAACTATAGCCAGACTCAAAGCCCCCCCCCCCCAAAAAAAAAAAAAAAAAAAGAAAAGTGGAACAAATGTTAGAATCGGGTAAAGTTTGAGTTTCATTGTCACGTGATTTCCTCTGACCGACCTCATCGATATTCAAGGAGTTGGCCTGGTAATGCTGCAAATTTAAAACTGGCATATCTCGTTAACGACATCGACTTTGGTAACGATGCTTTTTACACATATTAGATAATATACTAGCAATCGATTGCCGTTTAAGAAATCTGTTTACATTTTTTATACTTTTCTCGACTTCAATCGGACCATGCTCCTTTAAGCAAACCTTCGTATATACATTTCTACAATCAAACATTTATACTATCATTTATTATGTTATCATTTTCACATCATGAGTACTTTTTCTTCTGAGATTTTCAGACTATTTTTGAAATTTTCAAGGAAGCAACAACCAACAACCCCCCCAAATAAAAAAACCCCGAAAAAACAAAACCAAAAACCAAAAAAACCCCCCAAAACAAACAAACCACCAAAAAACCACCAACAACAAAAAATAATAAATAAGATAAAATAAGAATAATAATGTAATCTCGGAGAGAACCTTCGGTTGACAATGTGGCAAAATTAAACATAAATGTTACATAGAACCCTCTTTACGTATTACTGACGAAAAATTTAACAAATAATAGTTTTCAGAAATTTTGCTCTACCTCTTACACGAGAAACGGAATCAATCAGTTGTGGATCCTTAAAAATTCCTTGGAACTTACAGAGCACATAAATCTCTTATTTTTAATAATGTCACTAGCTTTAAGTCTTTTGACTTTTCAATTCTTTTTACCACCATTCCCCATCAAACACCAAAGAACAGAATAAAGTCAATTATTCAAAACACCTTTATAACACAAATGGAACTCGTAAGTAAAGATATCTCGTTTTAGGCCACAACAATACTTATTTTGTAAAGAAACATTCTTAATCCAGCAGCGAGTATATGGAGAAAATCATCCAGATGTTAGAATTTCTTTATAGCTGAAATTTTTGTGATTTTTGGTGGGAAAGTATTCCAGCACATTGTTGGCATTCCAATGGTACAAATTGCGCGCCACTTGTGTCCTATATTCGTTTGTACTCATACGAAGCAGAATTCAAACAGTCTGTTCTCCGAAGGCGATAAACATGTAGTATCTCGGTTCAACTCTACATACAGATTTATTGAAGATTAAGAACCCTGTATTGAAAGATCACCTTAACATCATATATTCAAAGGAATTCGAGGTAAAAGATGCAACCGAGAGGACATCTTTTGCTTCATACCACTATATACTCCTGTCATTTAGTGATGACAGTTCGTTAGTTACCTTTTTCTATGACATACGTGACGATTTCAATTTCATTATTATGAATTTCTCTGTCCGGATTAGCAACATACATTCATTTCCCGCAAATGGCATCTTCATTTCACAACTTATACGCTATGCCAGGGCATGTTCTAAATACGAAGATTTTGTCCTAGAGCGAGGCTTCTTGCCACGAAACTTCTCTCACAAGGATATATTGAGGAACTGAGAAAGTTTTATGGTCGATGTAGAGATCTGGTGCAATCTGAAATCCCCCTTTCTAGAATGTTGACCGATATCTTGGGATCCGATAATACAAAGTATCCGTCTCGAACTTTCTGACTATACTTGGTTTGACATTATATGCATACATACAAACATTTGTGGACGTGCTTTTGCGACACCGGAATTTCATTCCAACAGCACTTTATACTTGAATGGGATACTTTAATTTAGTGTCCTGCATGTGCTGATTTGTCTATGTATATATATTTACTTCCCGAGATTGAAGAGTTGTTGCAGATTTTGCCTGTTGGTCTATATACACATACTACATATATACTACACACACATACACACACACATACACACACACACACACACACACACAGAGAGAGAGAGAGAGAGAGAGAGAGAGAGAGAGAGAGAGAGAGAGAGAGATGACCTTTAAGACATCATCGGGAGTTACATATTAATTATCAAGCAATATTTATGTGTATACCTTAGAGCTAAATATCTGATATCTATATCCTACATCATTTACATTAATAGCTGATTCCATATAGTGAATGCCTGCAACCCCTTATTATTCTAACTTTACATCGAGATCACTGCATGATGACATCATAAAATCGCTCTGAATTGTCAAGGGAAATTTTCAAATCGCAGTTATTATATCAAGCGTCAAATTCGTACGATGGGAAAATCTATTTGTTCTAAAGAATTACAGATTTTGCTAGAATCTTTGTATGGCACAAGTATTTTTTTCTAGAACCATATTGTAGTTCATGGAATTTGTACATTGGTATGTGGTCCACGAAATTAGCATATGTCAAACCAAAATTTCAATCAATGCATGCAATAAATAGGACACTCAATTTTTCAGTATAATTTTAAAACACGGTAGTTTAAAAATACTAGAATAAATACTAGATTTCTTAATATAGTACTATAATCAAGGAATGACAGGACTGTTAATTATGGACGTTTGACCAATTACATTAAACCACATGACACTTTTATATATCTATTAGAAGCCGGCGTGGTATTGCGCCGGACTCCTGATCGGGAGGCCGGGTTCAATTCCCGCTCTGGCCATGCCGGTGTCCTTCCTTTCGGATGAGACAGTAAAAACCGAGGCCCCGTGTCGTGGTATGCATGGCACGTTAAAGATCCCTCACTGCTTCGGGTGGGTCCGTTGCAAAGGTCAAAATTTGTATGCCCCGCATCAAGCAGATGCCGTCACCATATACGTGAAATATTCGTGGTGTGACGTAAAACAAAACTCAATCAATCAATATATATATATATTTATTATACTATAACGCCGAGGCTGAGATTTGTTGAACATTCCCTTTCTAGTTTTTTCTTTTTCTATCTGAATTTTAAATTCGCACCAGATTATATATATTTATATTATATGTTGGAGGATGAATGATATTGTCTGCTAACCAGGAGAAAATCACTGAAGGAAAAGCAAAGTCGTCACATTTATCATACATGCTAGTATGTATATATTGTTGTGAACAATTTATATATGTATATACGATAAAAGCTAACCACTAGTTGGATTTATTGGTTTTGTTTGATGGAAGCTCAGGTAGCTAAGTAATTAAACGTCATTGAAGAATCTTTCAAATTTAGGGTTATCAATTGGTCATTTATCTAGACATCTAGATGTGCCATTGCACGTTTCAAAAAGATAGAAAGTTTTATAGTTGGAAACTGATACAGGAGGTCTATCAAGGGGACTTTAGTAACAGAACATTGAAATCTCAAGAATTTGTGGATGAACCTAGCTATTATATTGCACATAAATATTGTCAATCAGAAAGTTATTTGCATTGTTATCTCACTGCAAGTCCAATATTTGTAGATGTCATAAAGTTCGTTACCGAAAAGTTCAGAGTTCCAAAGAGGCATCCGAAGTATGTCCTTGACCCTGTGCTCGGTATATAGTCTTGAACATAAAGTGTATGTGAATTTCGTAGAACATATAATGAAACCTTATTATCATTGAGAACTTTATAATAGCTATAAATTTATTTCCTTTGTTTTGTATAAAAATACAACAGGAAGTAACACTGCAAGGAGTGTAACAATGAAGAGATAAAATTCATTAAGGTAAATATTACCACAGTCAGTATCTCTAAGATAAAATTCATTAAGGTAAATATTACCACAGTCAGTATCTCTAAGATTAGCATTGTACTACGCGGTAGAATCGCTAGTGTGAATGGTCAAAGATAATACTAATGGAACTGTGTGAGGAGGTCAGTTCACTAGCTTACGTATATATAGCTTGGCGCGTAGGAATATCTAACACTATTCATTTACTAAACAGAAAATTATCCACACAATAACTCAATAAATGGGTTTCACCCTTTTTGAAACCAACAGTTCACCTTCCAAAAATCAAAATTTGAGTAGCTTGAAAATTTCATGAAAAGAACTTTTCTTTGACTCGTCAGATTTTTATTGACCAAAAGTAATTGATGTTACTATAATTAGTGCGACATTATAATTAGTGCGACGTTACAGTACTTTATGATGAGGTAAGTCGTAGAACAATGACTAGCATGACAAAAATAAAATTGACTTGCCCAGATTAATAAAATTTGATGACGTAATGAAGTCGAAAAGTTGCCGAAAACTGTCCTTAAACGAGTTCTTTTGGACAACTTGCATTGTCATCTATAAAACAGTTACTTGATTTTCTTTAAGTCAATATTATTGTATGCGATCGTCCTCATGTCAATTTTAAATAAGTCGTTGTAATAAAGTCGCCTTCCATGAAAATGGAGAAATATTGATGTCATTTTTGTTGATATGTTGGAATGAACATGCTACTAACGATAATTTTATGTCGAGTTATTGTTTTTAAAAATACCATTTCGAGATTTCGTAAGTCAATTTTTTCTTCGAAATCGAGTTATCAAACTCGCATTTGTATGAAAATCTCGAACTATTGACTTTGTTGAAGACGACATGATACGAAAAAGTCATACTGATATTCTTTTTTGACGATCATTGTGTATATGCTGAATTTTCTGTATAAATGTATTTCCAAAATATATATGTTTTCCAGAAACAATTATGAATTACTTCATAATATTTTTAATTAGCAGTACTTAATATATATATATATATATATATATATATATATATATATATATATATATATATATATATATATATATATATATATATATATATATATATATATATATATATATATATATATATATATATATGTATATATTAGTGTTTTTAATCTTTTTATCTGTATAAGCCTTGTCAACCTGTAGCGTAACAGGGAGCCCCCCCTCTAAATCCGCCACTGTATATTCTAAGTATCCAGTGATTTTTCTCCAAATCAAGTCCATTATAAGAGAGAAAACAGAAGACATCTGACAAAACTGTAAGACAAATATCACCAAAGACATACACACTAAACATGATGATAATAAAATATGCACGGAGAAACATTACAAAAATCTTCGATTGTTCTGCGGTTGCGATACCAACTTAGGACGGTCAATTAAAGTAACATACGCCACTCAATCGGTGTGGTTAACCGCCTTACGGGCGCCCACCTGCCCACTCACCGCAAAAGCAGCACAATCAAAGGACACACATTTTAAGTATTATAAATATTTCTCAATATAGAGAAAAAGGATCAACAGGTTTCTCAAGAGACTCTAAACAATGAAAATTTCATTGTCGACATTCATTTTTCCCCCAAATTTGTCTTCATTTTTCCCAAACATTGATCTTTTAGCGTTATGCAAATATTTAAAGGGCAAAAAAAAAAAAAAAAAAAAAAATCCCAAATGAAATGGTACATGCAGCTTTGAAAAACAAAAGAAACAAAATACATTTAACTGACTGAGCATATACAATGTGTTCATTCGAGAGCAAATTGTCATGCGATTTGAAGAGTTGTCTTTAGAGCTTTCTTTCACGGAATCAATATATATTTTCTATATAGTAATGAGGAAAAAAGATCTCTTTTGCAAAAGTGGGGTTTTTTTCAGGATCCTATTTTAATCCTGATGACTTGCCCAACCACTACCCTTCCCACTTCCCTCCTCTTATTCCAACTTCGTTCCGTCTCCCGACTACTCTTTTAGCTTCACATTTCAGACAAGATATCAAAACAAAATGGTTAGTCACACTTTCAATGGAGAGTGCACATCAACTCTGCCCAATGATCATTTGCTTTGATCCCCGTGATTTATAAAAGTCGCTGAAGTGATGGCTTTGGCGTCAAGTCGTCAAAAACTATATCGATAAGTGTTATCCTATCACATCATGTCGACTTCAACAAAATCATTATTAGTTCGAGATCATAATACAAATGCGAGTTTGATAACTCGATTTCGAAAAAAAATTGACTTAGGAAATCTCGAATTGGTATTTTTAAAACAACAATTCGACATAAAATTCTCGTTAGAAGCATGTTTAATCCAACAGATCAACAAAAATGATGTCAGTATTTCTTCATTTTCATGGAAAGGCGAATTTATTAGGACAATGTAATTTAAAACTGACATGAGGAAAATCGCATAAAATTATATTGACTTAAAGAAAATCAACCGAATGTTTTATTGATGACAAGTTGCCCAAAAGAACTCGTTTAAGCACAGTTTACGACAACTTTTTGACTTCATTACGTCATCAAATTTTATTAATCTGGGCAAGTCAATTTTATTTTTGTCATGATACCTACTTACAACACAACAACACCAGGCACCAAAACGTTTCCGTACATAAAAGCTTACAATGTCCTTAGAAAATCTACTACAGATAAACAGAAATAATAGTCGTCATAAATTGTTACATGTCTTCTCGTCTGTTCCGGTCAGAAGGTTAAATATATCCTGAATTAGACTGAACATAGACTAGAATTACGCTGTTTTCCCTCAAGTCACATTTTATCAAAACTGAATTTGTAAATAAAGGTTTTAAAAACATACATAATATTTTCGATTTTATCGTGAAGATAGGTTTTATCAAAAGTTTTAAAACCTTGAGACACTGCTTATTTTTTTCAGTACAAATTTCCTACAAAGAAAGAGGGAAACAGACACATGACTTACCCAATGACTGGTAGGCCAGTGTCACAGCTACTGACAGAACCTATCACCGATAGTTTGGTACCACTGCTGCATACTGTACCAATCACCAATAGGTCGGTGTCCCTGCTGCATACTGAACCAATCCCTGATAGGTCGGTGTCACTGCTGCATACTGAACCAATAAGCAATAGGTCGGTGTAACTGCTGATGACTGAAGCAATCATCAAAAGGTCGGTGTCACTGCTGCATACTGAACCAATTACCGATAGGTAGGTGTCACTGCTGCATACTGAACCAATTACCAATAGTTCAGTGTCACTGCTGCTGACAGAACCAATCACCGATAGGTCGGTGTCACTGCTGCATACTAAACCAATCACCGATATGTCGGGGTCACGGGTGCTGTCTGAACCAATCACCAATAGGTCGGTGTCACTGCTGCTGACAACCAATCATCGATAGGTCGGTGTCACTGCTGCTGATAGGTCGATGTCACTACTGCATACTGAACCAATCACCGATAGGTTGATGTCATTGCTGCATACTGAACCAATCACCGATAGGTCGGTGTCACTGCTGCTGACAGAACCAATCACCGATAGGTCGGTGTCACTGCTGCTGACAGAACCAATCACCGATAGGTCGGTGCCACTGCTGCTGAGAGAACCAATCACCGATAGGTCGTGTCACTGCTGCTGACTGAACCAATCATCGATAGGTCGTGTCACTGCTGCTGACTGAACCAATCACCGATAAGTCGGTGTCACAGTGAGACTTTCTGACCCAACTCCAGTTGAGGTGAACAAGGACATATAGTTAATTGTTCAAAACAATTATATTTGTCTCATACTCATGACAAATATTCCTTAAAACATGTCGACTCTTTGAAAATACATAAGGAAATACATAATACATAATACCGGTACTATAAAGACGTGTAAATATCATAAAATTAGAAAGTTAAATAAGTGTTGTTTAAATGTATAACATATCGATATGTCTTTTGCATCTGTATGATACAACCTCTTGTCCTTTAACCGGTTCACGATTTGCCATGAACTTCCCTTGACAGATTAGCATGTGTATCATAGTGATGTTGTCGACATGGGGAATTTATAAATGTACACTATGAAGCAAATGTTGAAAGAAGCGAGATGGGATATTTAGAATTAACCGAGATCAATAAAGACGTCCTTATGTTTTGTTGTAGTTTTAATTTGTCTCCAGCCCTTGTCACTATAAAGGGCTTTTTGTATGATAAGTCAGCGATTTGCGACATTCCATCGTGATACCCATAAATAAACTTCAGCCGCATTCAGTAAAATCTAGGGAACGGGACTGATAACATCTGACACGGAAACATTTTAATAATGGAGTATACACTTCTCATTTTATTAAGCTTAAATGTTGGTATAGCATCGGGTAGTTTTGTCTGTTATTGTAGTATTAACCATGCGGCTTATCCACTCCGTGAATGTCCATTACAAGAAAGTAGATACATCGGTTTCATTTATGAGTCCGACCCTCATCCGGATAATCACGATGCGGAGATCACACTTCCCTTCTGTTTTGCCAAACTAAATATAAACGTTCCAGATGGATGGGTGGCAGTGTTTTACGATATTACGGTTTGTTAAATTCATTCTTTTGTACTTGTAAAAGTTTATTTATTTACATGAAACATTAAGGCTTATAGGTTTTTTAAGTCTGGTTTATATTGATGTTTCAACGAAAACTGCAGTAATGATGATGATGAGCACGATAATCATGATAAATATGTATAGTAGCAGTAAGCATTTTTGTAGATTAATTTGATTTATTTCGTTTTAAAGAAAGAAATCGGCTACTTCAGAATGGATTCGGGTTTTGAGGAGAGATTCTGTCATGGCAATTTAAATGTCCAAGTGGGTAAGAAACATGTTTCATACTGAAGTAGACATAATCTAACAAAATAACCAATATGACTAACGTGATGTTAGTAATTATATACTATCTGCTATTAGAATGATATATGGTGAGACCGCCTAGAGAAGAACATCGTTCACCCTCCTGGACTTCTGTCTACTGTTTTGGACACTTATGACAAGAAACACAAGAGGCCCAAGTGGACCTATATCGCTCTGAGTACCTAGATGATCAGTCATGCAGGAAGGAAGAATTCATTTATTTTTGCATTACTGTGACTAAGTCAACACGAAATGCGAAAAATATGTCAAATTTTATTTCAGACCAGAATAAAAAACAACTCTTATTTGCACATCCATTCAGGTGATTTTGATATTAAGCATTTGCTTTATCTCTGCAAGATGTGATCTACGGCAAGAAGTAAGTCATTGTTGACTGATTTAAAGTCTGAGTTATGAACAACAATTGTTTCAAATATTGTCCAGATCCAACTTAAAATGGCCTGATTTCATATTTGAGTGTTAAGAAATATATAAAAACTTATTTAGATGTGTAAAGAAATTGACCACTGCTGGATTTGAACCGCTACTCTCCATATCTTAATTATTAAGTGGTATATGTACCATTGTGAGACCTAGGTTTTGGACATGGTGGCATTATCTGTTGACCAATTTTAATGAAATGTACAAAATTGATAGAGGACCTATAGTACTTCATGAATACCATGTTTCATTAAAATTTTTCATGTGGTATAACAGCAGAAGTGAAAAATGTGAAGAATTTGGAAGTCTTAAAAAATTCATAGAAAACCCAAAAATTGAGATTATGACAAAATTCTTTCAAAGTAAACATTCCTTACCATAATTATGATCACAATAGTCTTTAAGAAATCATCGTTATCAATTAACTACGAAATATGACACTTTTCTGCATTGAAATCACCAAGTCCAAACAAATGTCGAAAAAAAATTCTATAATTTGATTTTGGAAGGGATCCAAAATGACAACACGTCTTCACTCATCCCTCTAGATCATTTCTATGCATTGTTTGTCTCTGTATACAGCCAGTATGAAGAAGAATATTGTCAAAGGAGGGTACCAACTTTTGTGACCAACTTTTGACTATAGTGGCGCCTACTGTAAAGAGGTCTGGATAAAAACAACACAATTTGAAGGGGGTCCTAAGTGATTTATATTAAAACCCATCCAATAGTAGAAAAAGTTGAAAATGTGAAAAATGGCCAACCCCCCCCCCCCCTTAAGTCTTAAAATAATCATAAAAAATCCAAAAATTGAGATATTAACAAAATTCCTTAACAATAATATTCCTTACCATAATTATGATCAAAATAATCATTAAGAAATTATCAATATCAATTAACTGAAAAACATGACACTTTTCTGCATTGAAATTACTAAGTCCAATAACACGCCAAAAAACTCGTAAATTTCTATTTGACGGATCTTAACCCCGAACACAATTTTTGATAACCCATCTTTATAGATTGTTGAAATGCCATTAGTTTCCCCATTTATGCACTGGTTTTGGAGGAGAAGATTTTTGAAGAGGGGTACCGTTTTAGGCACTTTTGGCCCTGCCCTGGAATCACCCCTGAGGGAATCTGGATCCCGAACACAATTTTAGTAGGGGACCTTAAGTTGAGTACATATATACAAAGTTTGATCCAAATCTGCTGTGCAGTTTCAGAGAAGAAGTCGAAAATGTGAAAAAAATTAACGACGCACTATAACTATAGCTCACTTGAGCCTCAGGTGAGCTAAAAAAACCCGAATATTTTTTGTCATTTTCCATTCAGGTTTTAAGTCCTTTGCTTCAATTGTATTACGACTTGCATTTGGGATAGTTTTTAAAGATTGATTATGTTCCTTCAATATAAGATAGTAATTCATTATTCGTGCATGAGGAAACGGGTCGTACTTTTGCAATAAGTGAATCGTTTGGTAAGAAACAATAATTACTGTTTATTGTACAGTGTATCTGATACAGCATTGGTATCTTGAGCAAGAGGTTGTTGTAGTACTGTTTATTGTACAGTGTATCTGATACAGCATTTGTATCTTGAGCAAGAGGCTGTTGTAGTACTATTTATTGTACAGTGTATCTGATACAGCATTGGTATCTTGAGCAAGAGGTTGTTGTAGTACTGTTTATTGTACAGTGTATCTGATACAGCATTTGTATCTTGAGCAAGAGGTTGTTGTAGTACTATTTATTGTACAGTGTATCTGATACAGCATTTGTATCTTGAGCAAGAGGTTGTTGTAGTACTGTTTTGAATGTAACATGCAGTAATACTACATAACAATTGATTGATCCATTATTAATTAAATAAGCAGTTTGAATGAGGCTAATATTGTTTGTATTATATTAAAATGTAAAACAGAGGTATTCGTTGGATGTAAGCGGGTAACTAGAGTTGTTTTAGTGATGCATATTTAGTAAAAAGGATATATTCTTATTTCCTCTCTTCAACTCTAAATTAATTTATTCCTGGTTTTCAAAACGAACAATACACATTTTTATGAATTTTTATCATGTATTTCATATCGCATGTACATTATAAATATTATGATCTGAATTGTATATAAATATATCATATTTTGCACTGAAGTAATTTATTTCTAACTGATGTTGAAATAATTCTTGTATGCTGCATTTAAAAAATTATTTTTGTTTAACACAATAAATAAAAAAGACAATTTTGTTAAGTTATATCTGTTTTCTTTTTAGCTTTCCGGAAAACGTCAAAATGTACTCACCAACCGACAGGGTCTACGATAGGCAAGTAATTAGTTAAATTACATGTATTGATAATCAGTGCATACTTATATTATATTATATTATATTATATTATATTATATTATATTATATTATATTATATTATATTATATTATATTATATTATATTATATTATAATTTGGAGACTGAAAGTTAAGTAGATTGATATTTGTTATCAATATATCATTTCACTTACTACATAAAATCCGTTATCGTTTAATGGAATACATAAATGGCAGATGCAAATGTCATTTAAGTGATTCATGAGTTCTATTTGCGACTTACATTGGTATGAATAATAATAATAATAATAATAATAATAATAATAATAATAATAATAATAATAATAATAATAATTCGTATTATTCTTTATTTTGGGGAAACTATAGGGTTGGTTTTTAATCCACTACTGCCTACAACAAGGTTTTCTGCTTCAAAATTAACAACAAAAACTGCTACCATAACAACAGCCGCTACAACAACGACTGTCAACACCCCGTCAACTATGACCCCCAATACCAAAACATCAAGGAAATCGAACTGGATTGCCATAACGAAGGCAACCACAATGAATTTCATCTGGATTACACCCCCTAATGGTAAAATCCTTTGTCATGTTATTTACCTTGGGTCACAAGGACAAAGCTCGCTAGAATCCGGGATCGATTTTTGAATGTATATGGAGAGGGAATTGAACTCTCTCGAAGGTGAAAATCCACCCAAGTTCGATCAACAGTCATTAAACACTATATTCAGTTGGCGCCCAACTTTTGACTTATATGCCACAATAGATAAATAAATTTCCTCGGCAAGTTTGAGATCTGTATCTCCTCTAAAAACGAAGATACACCACTTTAAATATGGTCATGTTCTCGTAAATTTCACTGGTCGGACCAAGTTGTCGCTCCTTTACAATCCACACACACCTCTGTCAACGTCTCATGTTTTACAAGATTCTTGTAAAATCAGAGTTTTGCCTCTAGACGATATGACTTGGTTTTCAGTGGCTTTCTTAGTTAAATGTAAAGCATATACCATGTAACATTGAGTTTTAATCGGGCTTCTGCAAGAAATAAATCCCGAATTTATACCGCACTATATTTTCTCAGCGTACAAATCAGCGAACTTATGTAATACAGTTTGTCAGTAACACTATCATTTGCACCTCATTGTCTAACTTTTGCTTAGATAACTTGAATACGATGACATTTTTTCCCCCAAAACACGCAAAACAGTCTATATTGTCTGCCTTCTGACTAGGGACTACTTTCAGTAGTTGGCAGAGATTAAAGGGAGTGCAAGGACCGTAACTCTGCTTTGGAGATTGTGGTCGGACGTAAAAACATAACAGATTTAAAGTGAAAAATCACATTCCCCTATAAGAGAGAGAGAGAGAGAGTATAACAAATCCCTTGAGAGGAAACCTCCTATGAATGGGTTGTAACTTGATGGTTTATAAATTTTTATCTTTACTTTTGTGGATACATTGAATCATGGCTAAAATTGCGTAACTACAAATTCCATTAAGGAATGTACTTTAATAACAGTATGAGAGAGCAATAAACTATATCAAAGATTATCAGGGGAAACCAGGAAATCAATTTGCAGAGATTAAAAGATACACATCCAATGTGTTTTTTTTTAATTAAAAAGGACAAAAATCTTGTTATCGATCTGACGATCTGATAGTGTCAGAGAACCTTCACTTCTAGCTCAGGAGTGTCAACATTTGTCAAACTTTGTTCTTTTTTCTCAGTACTAATAGGATGCGTTGAAAGTATTACAAACAAATGTGCATGTTATTTTTCAGCGCGTCTGGACTGCGTGGGAACGAATGTTGACACTGATGTAATGAATATGATCAGCGTGTACAACCCAAAGTCCAAGAAATGTTCCAACCCTAGCATATCACATGATGAAGCTGTGCTGATGTCATACTGTAATGCACCAGCAATTAGCAGGTGGATTCCAGGGATCAAGGTATATATAGTCCGACCAAGATATCTGCAGGCCTTATCAGAAATCAAAATAAAAGAAAATCTTTTATTTGATACCGAGAATACCTTTAAATATACGAAAAGTCGTCACTATCAGAATCGCATACTTAAAGTTCGAACCAATAACGAAAAAAACCCTCCCCTTGAAAGCCGAAAAAAGAAATCAAACAAACAAACAAAATAAACACCCCAAAACCAACAAACACAGAGAACCCCCCCCCCAAAAAAAAACCCCAAAACAAAACAAAAAAAAAAAAAACAAAAACAAAAACAAAAAAAACCCCAAAAAACCAAACAAACAAAACCAAAAACAAATAAGCATTGTAATGATAATAATAATAATAATAATAATAATAATAATAATAATAACAGTAATAAAACAAATAAACAAACAAACAAACAAAAAACCCCTAAACAATAAAACAAACGAACAACAATGTCTACATCTTGTTGTGGTAAATTGTGAATGTACGACTAATCTCTGCACCGCGATGAATTATTTTTAGCATCGTGATGAATGGTGATATGACTATTCTCAGCACCGCGATGAATGATGAATGCATGAATATTCTCAGCACCGTGAAGAATTATTCTCAGCACAGTGATGAATTATTCTCAGCACCGTAAAGATTGGTAAATGCATAACTACTCTCGGCACCGTGATGAATTATTCTCAGCACCATGATGTATGATGAATGCAAGGCTATTCTCAGCACCATGATGAATGATGAATGAACGACTATTCTCAGCACTGTGATAAATTGTGAATGCACAGCTATTCTCAGCACGGCGATGAATAGTGAATAAGAGGTTTATGACTGCTTAACTACCACTATCTGCATGATAAGCTGAATACCTGTGATAGGTCTATCGACACGTGCTGAATCGCATTAGTAGAAAGTATTGTGTTGTGAATATTGTATCTAATCTTCTTTCACAGTTTTGGTTGAGCAAATGTAGACAATAACTATACCCACATCCTTTTATATACAATGAAGTAAATGTAGATAATAACCATACCCTCATCCTTTTATATACAATGAAGTCAATGTAGATAATAAATACAACCACATCCTTTTATATACAATGTAGTAAATGTAGATAATAACTATACCCACATCCTTTTATATACAATGTAGTAAATGTAGATAATAAATACAACCACATCCTTTTATATACAATGTAGTAAATGTAGATAATAACTATACCCACATCCTTTTATATACAATGTAGTAAATGTAGATAATAACTATACCCACATCCTTTTATATACAATGTATTAAATGCCGGTTATGTTTATTATTACATTTTTTTTTCTCTTTTTTTTCGTGACACCATGATCATTTCTCTTTTATTTTGAGGACATTTGCCTGATACAAAATCTGATTAAAACCATATCTTTATTCCTCTATTTGTCCTGCTTTATCTGCAATGGGACGAATAGAGAATTGGAATAAAGATATGGTTATAATCAGATTGCCTGATACAGGGCATAACATTTCACCTGATCCAATGGAAGTCATGATAGGTCTACCTGTATCTCGGTTAATACAGACCACATAGGTCTACATTAACACTGTATCTGGGTTTATACAGACCACAAAGGTCTACCTTAACATTGTGCTTCGGTTTATACAGACCACAAAGGTCTACCTTAACACTGTGCCTCGATTTATACAGACCACATGGGTCTACCTTAACTCTGTACCTCGGTTTATACAGACCACATAGGTCTACCTTAACACTGTGCTTCGGTTTATACAGACCACAAAGGTCTACCTTAACACTGTACCTCGGTTTATACAGACCACAAAGGTCTACCTTAACACTGTGCTTCGGTTTATACAGACCACATGGGTCTACATTAACTCTGTACCTCGGTTTATACAGACCACATGGGTCTACATTAACACTTTGCCTCGGTTTATACAGACCACATGGATCTACCTTAACTCTGTACCTCGGTTTATACAGACCACATAGGTCTACATTAACACTTTGCCTCGATTTATACAGACCACAAAGGTTTACCTTAACACTTTGCCTCGATTTATACAGACCATATATGTCTACCTTAACTCTGTACCTCAGTTTATACAGACCACATGGGTCTACCTTAACACTGTACCTCGGTTTATACAGACCACAAAGGTCTACCTAAACACTGTACCTCGGTTTATACAGAACACGTGTCTACCTTAACAATGTGCCTCGGTTTATACAGAAAAGATATGCCTACCTTAACAATGTGCCTCGGTTTATACAGACAGGATAGGTTACCTTTACACTGTACCTTGGTTTATACAGATAGGATAGGTTACCTTAACACTGTACCTCGGTTTATATAGACAGGATAGGCTACCTGAACACTGTACCTTGGTTTATACAGATAGGATAGGTTACCGTAACACTGTACCTCGGTTTATATAGACAGGATAGGTTACCTTAACACTGTACCTCGGTTTATACAGACAGGATAATGCCGATTTTATTAAAACATTTAAGAAAACATTTATTTCATTGAATAGGACTGGCGTTTGAAAATCTTGATATGACATTCTAGTAATAATATTGATCATATATCCCTGTTCATTTCAGGTAATTGATAATTGCTCCAGTATACCTAAGTATACACCTGTCTCATTCTTTACAAGCAATGCAGTTCAAGATGGCTCTGGATCCGGGATATTCACGGAATGTACTGCCATGGGGTTCAAGGTAAAGCGTTAATCGAGAAAACATAAAGGACGAAAAAATATGTATGTATTTTAATAATCAGCGAGAAATTAACTTGAAATGAAACAAAATGCAAGTACAGTGGAGTATCCTGGATTTCCTCATATTATTTGAGTGTTTTCAACCTTATCTAAACATGCCTTGTAAATTTGTGGGACCCTGTCTCCAACCCCTAAATCTGCCACTGAAGGATATGCATGAATTAATGACAATGCTGTGACCTTGGTAGTACCATAGAACCGTGCTAAATCTCTCGTTATCCTAATTATATGTAATATTTTATTACTATTATTTATTTTATTTCAGATTGCAAGACAGACCTGCATCAATCAGTTCTTAGAGATTGTTGAGCTTCCGCCACCTGTGGCCTCTGGATATTATACTGTGACCTGGTGACCTAATCTGTGTAACAATGGACATTTACTTTAGTAATTGTCTGCTTATACTAAATTGCACATCACAAAATGATGTCACGTAGAAAGTATATTGTTATTTGAATAAATCATTTGCTGAAAGTAAATGTTTTCTTTTTATGCCCCCGGATCGATAGATGGGGGGCATATTGTTTTTGTCTTGTCTGTATGTCTGTTTGTTGTCAACTTCAACCTTGGCTATAACTTTTGAACCGTGAGGGATAAAGACTTCATGTTTGACTTGCTTACTCAACTAAGGAAGCCCTTCCAAATGACACCAAGTTCGATGAGCTTTTTAACCTTGACAATGACCGTCACACTAAAAATACCTTTTGGTCTTTGGTGCCGCCGGGTCATTAGTGTTTCACAAACACAGCTTGTTTATCATGAAGTCCTTTATAATATCAAAATGAATGCCAATAAGAAGGCAAGGTCGTTAAGTGATGACGTTTACGTTAAGGTTTGTATGGGTCGTCTGTTGGAATTCATTACACATTTAACGGGAAAATTACATTGACGGAATAACAACAATGCTTAAGATAGAAAACAGAACAACAATATATTGGACAGAAGTTATAAACATTAATTCACCAGCATTTTCGAGTGAGGAAACAGAGTTAGTAAAATTGTTTATGGGTGGGATATTCAAAAGAAAGTGTAAAATTAAAGCATCAAATCGTCGACTAGATATAACACTGCGAAATTCATAAAACACGAGCTGTGTGAAGGACAGAAAATGAGGGTGAGATGACGATACCAGCTTACTGCATGAAGAGTAAGCATCCCCTGCTGATCTATAACTCTCGTCGTAAGCTCGCTGTAATAGGGTCCAGCGCCATAAACTGAGAAAATACTTAAGTCATAATTTCAAATTTTTTCTGTTCAACAATTAATTAAAAACTGGCATTTGGATTTAATTGAATCTTATTTTATCGATAAATTAAACCATCCTGCATGACAATCTATTTGAACATTTGATATTAGAATTAGAATAGATTAAAATGAAATGACTGACATAAGTTTTTCTCAGTTTATGGCGCCGTACTCTGTATAGAGTGTCACCTCAATAAGATCAATTTATTCTGATAAGGCGTTTTAACACATAATGGGACTTGATTTTGTTCATTTCTTGTTTGTATTAAAAATCAATATCTTTTTCCATAGATATGTTTGTGTTTTCTTGAATGAAATGGGTTTATATCATTAAAACATCCTAGAGAACTATGAAGGCTATGAAAGAAAGTCCACATTTTCAAACACCCCCCCCCCCCCAAAAAAAAAACCACAAAAAAAAAAAAAACCCCAAAACCCAAAAAAACAAACAAAAATAACCCCCCCCCCCAATAGCATAACTAGTATATTTCATATCCATCTGCGATTTTTTTTATATAACTGCTTTCTCTCGGAAATCGAAAACTAAAGTATGAATATTATATCACATATTGACACAGTTATTCAAGTTTTTCAGCAGGAATCCTATAGCATACAGAATAAAATCAGTCCAACGACACTGGAACGAAACAGAATCAGGTCAGCATTATAGTACATACCTTATCAAAATATATCATTGAAAAGAGATAGTGTTTTCTCGTTTACAAAGAGGAAGCCACGTGCCCGTGATCAGTGCCACCTCGGAAAATTTATGACTGGACACGTAGATATGTGTATCAAATATATAGCAACAAACTTGTACTATGGTATGGTGTGACGATGCTCGCTTTCATGTGTGGTGTGAAAAAAGATCAAAGGAAAGATTGGTCGAAGTCATAAACAGTTTCATGCTGTAGCCATGGATAAAGGTAAAATATTACTTATCAATTTACATTTTTTTCTGATATTATCTTGAGCAGTATTTTTTCTTAAACTAATTCGCAGTATGATCTTTCGTTTATTTTGCTGATACGCCAAGTGTTGTTGATTTCTAAGGTGACGTTATCTGTCTGATGAAATGCACAGAAATTTTGACCAGAACGACAGACGTCGACCCACCCGAAGCGGTGATGGTCTTTTACGTGCCAAAGTCTGCCTTGATACGGGGACAGCCCACTTACCCGAAGGCCTGATATTCCGAGGGCCCGCTTCTCCGAAGGTTCGATACTCCGAAGGCCTATTACTCTAAAGGCCCGGTACTCCGAAGGCCCGGTACTCCGAAAAACTCAATTAACTTGTCTGGGTGTTTTCAGATACGTATCCGATGACCTCCCGTGGGACAATACAGATAAAACATTTATCTAAGTACATCATATTTAACTTTTCATGTACTCTCAGAGAGAAAACAATGACGCCTCCCAACAAATTTGAGTGTTTTGCATGGTAAATGTTGAAATCCCTCATCTCGTTTGAAAAATATATGTAGCCATTTCATTTCATCGTTGTTACAGTTTTAGAACATACAAAATCGCGTTGAGAAATGACAGTTTCGAATAATGAAGACAATACTGTACATGTAATTTCATTCATTTGAGGTCTTGTTTGGAATAGGAATCATTGTTAACGATAAAATAGCAAGATGTTTCCAATACTTTTTAATAAATTGTCATGGAGAGCTATGTTGTGACAATCTGTTTTGCAATAAAATTATTGCATTCTTAATTAATATCGTTTTATGGTGATTCCTCCTGGAAAAATTACTATTTGTAAGTTGATTTATTTTAAGGCCTTTATTCATGAAATCGAACACGTTCCATTTCTGTATTTGTAATATCATACATCATTTTGTTCCTGTCACTCTGCTCATACCAAGTCTTAAATGCTCCAGTTGAGTCTTGTTTCTGATGTTTACAATCATTTACATTCGATATATTTGTGCATAGTTGAGTTCGTGCCGAGGGAGCAACCATTTGATTTTTATGGGTGGAGGGATGAGGGGAGGGGACAGGAAGATCTTTGTCAGTCGGAATATTTTTATTGCAATTTTTAGAGCTGGAATTTTTTTTTTCGCGGCCCATTGGGCTCGATATTGCTATTCAAAATATTTCTTTTTGCCGATCCTGCCCCTTCGGTCCGGCATTTGTTTTTTTTTTCTTTCATTTTTTGCAGTCTCCCTGGCCGCTCCCCCCCCCCCCCCCTTTTTCGTCAAAGTCAAAAGTTTGCTAGAAAACAAAATATGAATTAAACAAACCATGCATTTTATAAAGGACAGGATACCAAGAAAATAAACCCACTTACCATCGTGAGAAGTGTCCGTATATCAAAGTTATAAACTTGGGTTGGATAAGAGGTGGATGGGAGCATAAGCATGAAACCCTAAAATGGGGTATGGTCCCCCTTCCTTAACCATCGAAGAATCAGATCAATTGAAGTGTTTATATATTCATGAAGATATAAAAATATACCCTTTTAATACTCACGCTCCTGTATAAAAAGAGAAGAAAGGACATTAATGCTTTCCTCGCCTTCAAAGTTTTTACTTGCCATTTTTGCACAATCCTCTATTCTGTTATCATGAATAATCAACTAAACCAAGTTCTTTAGTCACATACATGTGTATCATAATAGAAATCACGATTTTTTTCTTCTCAGTCTGATAAATTGGAAATCGGGTAGTGTTTTGTTGAAATTCTAGGTAGAAATAATTCAAGACTTCTGATTGATGTTTAAACTCAGTGCTGATAAAAAGTCTAAACCCCCTTCCCATTCTTGCATTATTTGTCAGTCCTTTTTCATGAAATTCATTAAAGTTTTCTTAAACTTGCATTTTGAAGTGCTTTATCTATACATGCAAGTCCAAAGATTTTAGATCCTTTCTAGGTTTCTACATTTCCAGAAACGGTAAATATTATAAATTTGTCAAATAGTCTTGCCAAAATAAAATAGACTGTAGACTGGGGCAAGTGCAGGAAGGGGGGCACGTCTGATGAAATGGTAGGACGTTTACCGTTTAGAACATTTAGTGCTCTAATTACAGAGCAAATCCTTGTTTTTGTCGAGAAATAAAAACAATTTTCGGAGAACGGGGCCCTCGGAGTAAAGGGCCTTCGGAGTAACGGGCCTTCGGAATATCGGACCTTCGGGGTAACGGAGTGTAACCCTTTATAAAAGACATCGGTTTGTATTATCTCATCAGAACCAGTGCCCTTTATGTCGCGAGTCAAACTCTAGGCTCTAGTATGAGGCACACATATTTCGAGGTGATATGTGCGTATAGAAATGTATAAATGGACTCGTGCCATAATTGTTATAAAAGATAATTGAATCTAACATTGCTTTCTTTGAGATCCTCTGTAAATACCAAATATTAAGTTACAGAATGTCGTGTGTTGCTTTTTCATTTGTTTGTTGTCTATTTAAAATAACTTTTGTCACTAAATCATATGATCATTTCTTTGGACTAAAATAATAGCTTAGAAACAAAAGTTGTGTGATAAAGTAGTTTGTCATTTCCAGACTTTCCCCTGTTCTGATGCTAATATTCTACGTCTGAAGAGACTTGACAAAATATGACAAATATTGGGATACAATTCCAGTATAACTTCATCTTAGCAAAATCTTATCAAGATGATATACTTTAAATATTTCGACGGTATCATGTCAACAGAACTATATAAATTTAAATGTATTCCTCTCCACTAGATTACAACTAACATTTTATTTAAGAGTTGACCCCTTTGTAACAGAATTGAATTTGATGACATGGGGTAAGAGATCTGACTGAATCGACCGTAAGACAGAATTCATTAAAAAAAAAACAATCAAATTCCGGACTTGGGACTTCTCAAAAGAGGTTAAAATATGAGCATATAGACAACAATAACAATCCCGACTTGGGATAATTTCAGTTTAATGGGTGGCGTCACCAATCTAATCGCATCTGGACATTGCACAGGAATGACTCGAATAATAACAGTGAAAGTGTTTCCTTCGATGTAAAATATTATATATATTGTATTCTTATTTTGCATAGTAAGTTCAGTTAGTATGTCTAGTGTAATTAGTGTAATTTGGATTTCAGAATTAATGCACCGACTTTCAGGGTTTAAATTCTGTATCATCGTACTTTTAATTTTTGCATGACACGGGAAGAGATTTGGCGAGTTGTTACGGGCCATAACTCTTGACAGTGAGATAAACTCTAACTGCTGTTTACAGAGAATGAGCGATATGAAGAGACATCTCCTCGACATGCAAAGACAATAGCTCGAACCCTGCACGGCAACTGACGATGTGTCCCGAGGTGGGGCATGTGGTATAATAAGAGATTAATATTACATTTTGATGATTATTATAAGCGTCTAATATACAAGTGGAACCATATTTCTTATTTCTAGCGTGTGTATGTCTCGTTGTTGGACTATTTCTTCTGACATCATCCTGCGAAGGGTCTACAAAATGTATTTGTAATCGTGGAATTGATGACGTCAAAGTATTTGATGCGGGTCATACTAGTGCTCTGCTGGAGACCATACCGAGGATCGATCCGTTTGGGCATGCGTACTGCCTACCTCTTCTGGGGGTCAATCACTTTCTGAATATCGCTTCAGTAAACACCACCAATGGCAAAGTATGGCCATTTCTAACTTTATATGATTTTATGTTGATCTGTAAAGAACAGAAATATAGTTCAAACTAACAAATATCACTTTGTGGTGCTGATAATGAGATAATATTAATCGTAATTTTTTCTTTATTTTAGCTGTTAAAATCATGGCATGTAATAACAACGATGCTAACTTGTAGAAAGACTTGTAGAAAGTGGGTTACTTCATAAAACACATAAATGCTATTTATACTATTATATTTCAAAGCAGGACCTATAGTAACTATTTATTTAATTGCATAATAGATTATAACATAAAATGATTGTCTAAATACTTCCGAATTTTCCTATTTGCACGTTTTCAGAATACCTCTGTCTTTTCCATATTTATTGATAACGGAAATTCCTAAGTGATTACGATTATTTCCTCTTATGCAAGTTTTTTTTAAATTAATTTACACTGTTTATAGCGACATATTTTGATTATTTTCAATACTTTGTGATACTTTGAAATAAGATGGATATGTAAATAGATATTGAATATATCAATGTTTTTTGACACTTCTAGGAAGGCAATATTCGCCTATCACCTTCAATGATGGTAACTGTTTGTTCAGCCTTACAGAGTAAGATTTTACACTTCAAACCTTGCTCAATTTTTGTGTATTTTCAAAGTCTAGTTTTATCTTCCTTAAAGCATATTTCCTTGTTGTATTGCATCAGTGCAGTTAGAGAGTCTTATTTATTGACCTGGTTCCATCCAAACACAAAAGAAGATCTTTAAAAGCATAAAAGTATATGTTGAAATTATTAAAAATGCGTATATATACATGTTTTAATTTTTTTTAAAAATATATTTGTTTGGCATTAGGAAAGAATGAGACAACCACACCAATGCAGCCATCGTCAACATCCAAGATGAATACTCGTACAACAGTGACTATGCCTGGCCAGGCACAAACCTCGCCATCCACGCATACAACAACAACAACACTGTTTACAGCACCACCGACACACCCATTACAAAATACACAATCAACGACGATAACTCAGCCAAAGTCAACACAACAGATACATTCAGCAGGTTGGCACCCATGTATATGTGATACCAATCATGTGGAAGAATTTGTCTTTGAATGTCCTAGGACTGACTCAAAGGTCATCGGTATACTTTACCCTTCGGATATCAAGCAGGACTTCTCTGCTTCCCATTGCAAAAGTGAAGTAGTTAACATCCGACCAACTCATGGCTGGGCTGCTGTCGTCACCCTGGGCAAGGTAAGAATTTACAAAACTAAACAGAATACCTCACCCAATAACATTAATATATGACCACCTCATGGCTGGGCTGTTGTCATCACCGTGGGAACGGTAAGAACTCATAAAACTAAACAGAATACCTCACCCAATAATATTAATACATGATCACCTCATGGCTGGGCTGTCGTCATCACCGTGGGAACGATAAGAACTCACAAAACTAAACAGAATACCTCACCAGATAATATTAATATATGACCACCTCATGGCTGGGCTGCCGTCATCACCGTGGGAACGGTAAGAACTCACAAAACTAAACAGAATACCTCACCCAATAATATTAATATATGACCACCTCATGGCTGGGCTGCCGTCATCACTGTGGGTACGGTAAGAACTCACAAAACTAAACAGAATACCTCACCCAATAATATTAATATATGACCACCTCATGGCTTGGCTGCCGTCATCACCGTGGGAACGGTAAGAACTCACAAAACTAAACAGAATACCTCACCCAATAACATTAATACATCACCACCTTATGGCTGGGCTGCCGTCATCACCGTGGGAACGGTGAGAACTCAAAAAACTAAACAGAATACCTCACCAGATAATATTAATATATGACCACCTCATGGCTGGACTGCTGTCATCACCATTGGTACGGTAAGAACTCACAAAACTAAACAGAATACCTCATAATATCAATATATGACCACCTCATGGCTGGGCTGCCGTCATCACCGTGGGAACGGTAAAAACTCAAAAAACTAATCAGAATACCTCACCCAATAACATTAATATATGACCACCTCATGGCTGGGCTGCCGTCATCACAGTGGGAACGGTAAGAACTCACAAAACTAAACAGAATACTTCACAAGATAATATTAATATATGACCACCTCATGGCTGGGCTGCCGTCATCACCGTGGGAACGGTAAGAACTCACAAAACTAAACAGAATACCTCACCCAATAATATTAATATATGACCACCTCATGACTGGGCTGCCGTCATCACTGTGGGAACGGTAAGAACTCACAAAACTAAACAGAATACTTCACCCAATAATATTAATATATGACCACCTCATGACTGGGCTGCCGTCATCACCGTGGGAACGGTAAGAACTAAAAAAACTAAACAGAATACCTCACCCAATAACATTAATATATGACCACCTCATGGCTGGGCTGCTGTCATCACCGTAAGAACGGTAAGAACTCACAAAACTAAACAGAATACCTCACCCAATAATATTAATATATGACCACCTCATGACTGGGCTGCCGTCATCACCGTGGGATTGGTAAGAACTAAAAAAACTAAACAGAATACTTCACCAGATAATATTAATATATGACCACCTCATGACTGGATTGCCGTCTTCGCCGTGGGAACGGTAAGAACTCACAAAACTAAACAGAATACCTCACTAGATAATATTAATATATGACCACCTCATGGCTGGGCTGCCGTCATCACCGTGGGAACGGTAAGAACTAAAAAAACTAAACAGAATACCTCACCAGATAATATTAGTATATGTCTACCTCATGGCTGGACTGCTGTCATCACCGTGGGAACGGTAAGAACTCACAAAACTAAACAGAATACCTCACCAGATAATATTAATATATGACCACCTCATGGCTGGGCTGCCGTCATCACCGTGGGAACGGTAAGAACTCACAAAACTAAACAGAATACCTCACCCAATAATATTAATATATGACCACCTCATGACTGGGCTGCCGTCATCACTGTGGGAACGGTAAGAACTCACAAAACTAAACAGAATACTTCACCCAATAATATTAATATATGACCACCTCATGACTGGGCTGCCGTCATCACTGTGGGAACGGTTAGAACTCACAAAACTAAACAGAATACTTCACCCAATAATATTAATACATGACCACCTCATGACTGGGCTGCCGTCATCACTGTGGGTACGGTAAGAACTCACAAAACTAAACAGAATACTTCACCCAATAATATTAATATATGACCACCTCATGACTGGGCTGCCGTCATCACTGTGGGAACGGTAAGAACTCACAAAACTAAACAGAATACCTCACCCAATAATATTAATATATGACCACCTCATGACTGGGCTGCCGTCATCACTGTGGGTACGGTAAGAACTCACAAAACTAAACAGAATACTTCACCCAATAATATTAATATATGACCACCTCATGGCTGGGCTGCCGTCATCACTGTGGGAACGGTAAGAACTCACAAAACTAAACAGAATACCTCACCCAATAATATTAATATATGACCACCTCACGATTGGGCTGCCGTCATCACTGTGGGTACGGTAAGAACTCACAAAACTAAACAGAATACTTCACCAGATAATATTAATATATGACCACCTCATGGCTGTGCTGCCGTCATCACTGTGGGAACGGTAAGAACTCACAAAACTAAACAGAATACTTCACAAGATAATATTAATATATGACCACCTCATGGCTGGGCTGCTGTCATCACCGTGGGAACGGTAAGGACTCACAAAACTAAACAGAATACTTCACCCAATAACATTAATATATGACCACCTCATGGCTGGGCTGCCGTCATCACCGTGGGAACGGTAAGAACTCACAAAACTTAACAGAATACCTCACCAGATAATATTAATATATGACCACCTCATGGCTGGGCTGCCGTCATCACCGTGGGAACGGTAAAAACTCACAAAACTAAAAAGAAAACCTCACCAGATAATATTAATATATGACCACCTCATGGCTGGGCTGCTGTCATCACCGTGGGAACGGTAAGGACTCACAAAAGTAAACAGAATACCTCACCCAATAATATTAATATATGACCACCTCATGACTGGGCTGCCGTCATCACTGTGGGAACGGTAAGAACTCACAAAACTAAACAGAATACTTCACCCAATAATATTTATATATGACCACCTCATGACTGGGCTGCCGTCATCACCGTGGGAACAGAAAGAACTCACAAAACTAAACAGAATACTTCACCCAATAATATTAATATATGACCACCTCATGACTGGGCTGCCGTCATCACTGTGGGAACGGTAAGAACTCACAAAACTAAACAGAATACCTCACCCAATAATATTAATATATGACCACCTCATGACTGGGCTGCCGTCATCACTGTGGGAACGGTAAGAACTCACAAAACTAAACAGAATACTTCACCCAATAATATTAATATATGACGACCTCTTGACTGGGCTGCCGTCATCACTGTGGGAACGGTAAGAACTCACAAAACTAAACAGAATACCTCACCCAATAATATTAATATATGACCACCTCATGACTGGGCTGCCGTCATCACTGTGGGTACGGTAAGAACTCACAAAACTAAAGAGAATACTTCACCAGATAATATTAATATATGACCACCTTATGGCTGGGCTGCCGTCATCACCGTGGGAACGGTAAGAACTCACAAAACTAAACAGAATACCTCAACCAATAATATTAATATATGACCACCTCATGGCTGGGCTGCTGTCATCACCGTGGGAACGGTAAGGACTCACAAAACTAAACAGAATACTTCACCCAATAACATTAATATATGACCACCTCATGGCTGGATTGCCGTCATCAACGTGGGAACGGTAAGAACTCACAAAACTAAACAGAATACCTCACCATATAATATTAATATATGACCACCTCATGGCTGGGCTGCCGTCATCACCGTGGGAACGGTAAGAACTCACAAAAGTAAACAGAATACCTCACCAGATAATATTAATATATGACCACCTCATGGCTGGGCTGCTGTCATCACCGTGGGAACGGTAAGAACTCACAAAACTAAACAGAATACTTCACCCAATAACATTAATATATGACCACCTCATGGCTGGATTGCCGTCATCACCGTGGGAACAGTAAGAACTCACAAAACGAAACAGAATACCTCACCAGATAATATTAATATATGACCACCTCATGGCTGGGCTGCCGTCATCACCGTGGGAACGGTAAGAACTCACAAAACTAAACAGAATACCTCACCAGATAATATTAATATATGACCACCTCATGGCTGGGCTGCTGTCATCACCGTGGGAACGGTAAGGACTCACAAAAGTAAACAGGATACTTCACCCAATAACATTAATATATGACCACCTCATGGCTGGATTGCCGTCATCACCGTGGGAACGGTAAGAACTCACCAAACTAAACAGAATACCTCACCCAATAATATTAATATATGACCACCTCATGACTGGGCTGCCGTCATCACTGTGGGAACGGTAAGAACTCACAAAACTAAACAGAATACTTCACCCAATAATATTAATATATGACCACCTCATGACTGGGCTGCCGTCATCACTGTGGGAACGGTAAGAACTCACAAAACTAAACAGAATACTTCACCCAATAATATTAATATATGACCACCTCATGACTGGGCTGCCGTCATCACTGTGGGTACGGTAAGAACTCACAAAACTAAACAGAATACTTCACCCAATAATATTAATATATGACCACCTCATGACTGGGCTGCCGTCATCACTGTGGGAACGGTAAGAACTCACAAAACTAAACAGAATACCTCACCCAATAATATTAATATATGACCACCTCATGACTGGTCTGCCGTCATCACTGTGGGTACGGTAAGAACTCACAAAACTAAACAGAATGCTTCACCCAATAATGTTAATATATGACCACCTCATGACTGGGCTGCCGTCATCACTGTGGGAACGGTAAGAACTCTCAAAACTAAACACATTACCTCACCCAATAATATTAATATATGACCACCTCATGACTGGGCTGCCGTCATCACTGTGGGTACGGTAAGAACTCACAAAACTAAACAGAATACTTCACCAGATAATATTAATATATGACCACCTCATGGCTAGGCTGCCGTCATCACCGTGGGAACGGTAAGAACTCACAAAACTAAACAGAATACCTCAACCAATAATATTAATATATGACCACCTCATGGCTGGGCTGCTGTCATCACCGTGGGAACGGTAAGGACTCACAAAACTAAACAGAATACTTCACCCAATAACATAAATATATGACCACCTCATGGCTGGATTGCCGTCATCACCGTGGGAACGGTAAGAACTCACAAAACGAAACAGAATACCTCACCAGATAATATTAATATATGACCACCTCATGGCTGGGCTGCTGTCATCACCGTGGGAACGGTAAGGACTCACAAAACTAAACAGAATACTTCACCCAATAACATTAATATATGACCACCTCATGGCTGGATTGCCGTCATCACCGTGGGAACGGTAAGAACTCACAAAACTAAACAGAATACCTCACTAGATAATATTAATATATGACCACCTCATGGCTGGGCTGCCGTCATCACCGTGGGAACGGTAAAAACTCACAAAACTAAAAATAAAACCTCACCAGATAATATTAATATATGACCACCTCATGGCTGGGCTGCTGTCATCACCGTGGGAACGGTAAGGACTCACAAAACTAAACAGAATACTTCACCCAATAACATTAATATATGACCACCTCATGGCTGGATTGCCGTCATCACCGTGGGAACGGTAAGAACTCACAAAACTAAACAGAATACCTCACCCAATAATATTAATATATGACCACCTCATGACTGGGCTGCCGTCATCACTGTGGGTACGGTAAGAACTCACAAAACTAAACAGAATACTTCACCCAATAATATTTATATATGACCACCTCATGACTGGGCTGCCGTCATCACTGTGGGTACGGTAAGAACTCACAAAACTAAACAGAATACTTAACCCAATAATATTAATATATGACCACCTCATGACTGGGCTGCCGTCATCACTGTGGGAACGGTGAGAACTCACAAAAGTAAACAGAATACCTCACCCAATAATATTAATATATGACCACCTCATGACTGGGCTGCCGTCATCACTGTGGGTACGGTAAGAACTCACAAAACTAAACAGAATACTTCACCCAATAATATTAATATATGACGACCTCTTGACTGGGCTGCCGTCATCACTGTGGGAACGGTAAGAACTCACAAAACTAAACAGATTAACTCACCCAATAATATTAATATATGACCACCTCATGACTGGGCTGCCGTCAGCACTGTGGGTACGGTAAGAACTCACAAAACTAAACAGAATACTTCACCAGATAATATTAATATATGACGACCTCTTGACTGGGCTGCCGTCATCACTGTGGGAACGGTAAGAACTCACAAAACTAAACAGATTACCTCACCCAATAATATTAATATATGACCACCTCATGACTGGGCTGCCGTCATCACTGTGGGTACGGTAAGAACTCACAAAACTAAACAGAATACTTCACCAGATAATATTAATATATGACCACCTCATGGCTGGGCTGCTGTCATCACCGTGGGAACGGTAAGGACTCACAAAACTAAACAGAATACTTCACCCAATAACATTAATATATGACCACCTGATGGCTGGATTGCCGTCATCAACGTGGGAACGGTAAGAACTCACAAAACTAAACAGAATACCTCACCAGATAATATTAATATATGACCACCTCATGGCTGGGCTGCTGTCATCACCGTGGGAACGGTAAGGACTCACAAAAGTAAACAGAATACTTCACCCAATAACATTAATATATGACCACCTCATGGCTGGATTGCCGTCATCACCGTGGGAACAGTAAGAACTCACAAAACGAAACAGAATACCTCACCAGATAATATTAATATATGACCACCTCATGGCTGGGCTGCCGTCATCACCGTGGGAACGGTAAGAACTCACAAAACTAAACAGAATACTTCACCCAATAATATTAATATATGACCACCTCATGACTGGGCTGCCGTCATCACCGTGGGAACGGTAAGAACTCACAAAACTAAACAGAATACCTCAACCAATAATATTAATATATGACCACCTCATGGCTGGGCTGCTGTCATCACCGTGGGAACGGTAAGGACTCACAAAACTAAACAGAATACTTCACCCAATAACATAAATATATGACCACCTCATGGCTGGATTGCCGTCATCACCGTGGGAACGGTAAGAACTCACAAAACGAAACAGAATACCTCACCAGATAATATTAATATATGACCACCTCATGGCTGGGCTGCTGTCATCACCGTGGGAACGGTAAGGACTCACAAAAGTAAACAGAATACTTCACCCAATAACATTAATATATGACCACCTCATGGCTGGATTGCCGTCATCACCGTGGGAACGGTAAGAACTCACAAAACTAAACAGAATACCTCACCCAATAATATTAATATATGACCACCTCATGGCTGGGCTGCCATCATCACTCTGTGATAGGTAGGATCTTGTTATCCGTATCTTAAGCATTAAGTCATGTGAATTACTGGCAAATTCCTTCTTAAACAGATATACATTGTATATTGCAAATGTATTTGAATATATGAAACAAATTATATTTATTCATAACTAAATTTATTTATAACCTACATGAGTGTATATTATATATTTTATTTTCTTTAATAATTCAATTTAGATTGGGTTCGTGAAAATCGACCAAGGAATGGTGAAAACCATGTGCCCTGGACCAAGTGAACTAGCAAATGGTTTGCACCAATTTATGTTTCTTTACCATTATCAATATATGAGCAAATATTGATATTACCAAAGTTACAAATAATGCCAATATGAAGTTAACAATATTTTTGTATAACAAACTGCTGAAAAGAGTACATAATTGACATAATTTTTAAATCTTTTATATTCGAACCTTTCTTTGCAGAAAAAGTATCCAGTCAATGTATTACAACAACCACGTCTCCCAAAACGACAAAAATGTTGCAGCAAACAAGCTCTGTTGCCATGGCTACCACACACCACCAATCTCATCGTTGTATTTGTGATACCCGCCATCCACAGGTTCCCATAAGGAGATGTCCTTCTGTCAAATCCCATGTATCTGGGTATATGTATCAACAAAATATGTATTCAAACCACATAGTAGACACCAGTCCTCCACATTGCCTAGCAATCATAACCACAATCAAGACTGTATATAGTTGGGTGCCTGTGATCTACAATGGAGAGGTAATTATCAGTGTTTAAATTCAAATTGTATATATCTGAAGTAGAAATCATATAGCAGTATTGATAACTGATATTACTTAGTACTTATGATCCACATTGGGGAGGTAGCAATTTTCATAAGTGGCTACATAGTGGAAACAATAATAGCTGATACCACTGTGTACCGATTGTCCATAAACGGCAAGGTAGTCCATCCTGATTCTATTACTGTTTTCTTCAGATTTATGTTGTAGATATTATTGACTACAACTGGTCCACGATAGTGACTGTCGTATATGACTGAATCTGTAGAAGTGACGAAAACTGCAAGGGGCATATCATTTTTGTGGTTTTGTGGTTTATTAAGTAACTGATTATAAAACTGTTATTCTTATAGCCTTCTTCATGCAGCCAAATATATAATTTTGAATAAAAATAATAAAATAATAAATTATCATATTAAGCAGATATACTGTACTATTTTACATATTTCACTTTATGTTAATACTGTCAGGCGCGTAGCCAGAGTACTTTGGATGTGGAAGCACATTCAGGCAGGGGGTTTGGGGGCTGCCTTAAGGCCCCCAATGGGTCCAGGGGGCGAAGCGATAGTATTTCAACATAACATGTATGTTTGACATTATTCAAACAGGAATGAGAGCCTGCGTGACTTTTTGTCTACAAAAGTGGCAAAAACATTGTCTACATTTATCTTTTTTGCAAAATGATGTGGAAGCACCTGCGTACTTGCGTACGCCTGGCTACGCGCCTGACTGTATGTGGAGTTATGATTGTGAGTCGATAACGACATGTTATCTCGTAATTATCTCGTTATTACGGCGTAATACGGATGCTACGGAAACGTTTTGGTGCCTGGTGTTCTTGTGGTGTAAGCAGGTATTATGACAAAAATAAAATTGACTTGCCGAGATTAATAAAACTTGCTGACGTAATGAAACTGTCCTTAAAATGTGCTACCTTATATGTTTCAGATTTCTTACGTGCACAAAGATTCCGGTATGAGAGTAAGAGATTGTTCGGGCAAAAGTCCACACGGAAGTGGTATGTATTGGTTATATCATCAAAGTATGGTCAAGCAAAAAGAATAGTGGACATAATAAAAGTCATCTGAATTTTAGTCTGATAAAAGAATACTCGTATGTTCAGCCATTAATGTTGGAAGCGTGGTCCCCTTACTTCCTGTATGTATTATGGTCGTACATAGACACTGCGTAGTTTAATTGCTTAGGTGTCTATCTGTCTAGCTCGTGATTTGATTGCTAAGGTGTCTAGCTGTCTAGCTTGTGATTGAGTCACGGGTTCCGCTGGTGACCAGTCTTTCGAATGAAAATTTTTAAAAACACGATGTCCCGTGTCACGGTAGACACTTAAAGGATCCTTCAGTGATTCAGAGGGATTCGGTCCAATGTCACGGTAGCTGTGTCACGTAAGAGATCCTTCAGTGCTTCAGGGGGATTCGGTCCAATGTCGCGGTACCTGTGTCACGTAAGAGATCCTTCAGTGCTTCAGGGGGATTCGGTCTAATGTCACGGTAGCTGTGTCATGTAAGAGGTCCTTCAGTGCTTTGGGTAGATTCGGTCTAATGTCACGGTAGCTATGTCACATAAGACATCCTTCAGTGCTCCGGGTGGATCCGAGGCCCCGTGTCATGGTAGCTGTGTCACGTAAGAGATCCTGCAGTGCTTCAGGTGGATTCTGTCCAGTTTCACGGTGGCTGTGTGAAGTAAGAGATCCTTCAGTTTTTCAAATGGATTCAGTCCAGTTTCACGGTAACCGTGTCACGTAAGAGACCTTCAGTGCTTCCGGTGGATTCGGTCCAATGTCACGGTAGCTGTGTCATGTAAGAGATCCTTCAGTGCTTCGGGTGGATCCGAGGCCCCTTGTCATGGTAGCTGTGTCACGTAAGTGATCTTTCAGTGCTTCGGGTGAATCCGAGGCCCCATGTCATGGTAGACGCATCACGTAATGGATCCCTCGATGCTTCGGGTGGATCCGAAGTCCTTATTCACCGTAGACGTATCAGGTAATAAATCCCTCGGTGCTTCGGGTGGATCCGAGGTTTCGTGTCACCGTTGGCGTATCACTTATTAGATCCCTCGGTGCTTCGGGTGGATCCGAGGTCTCGTGTCACCGTAGGCGTATCACTTAATAGATCCCTCAGTGCTTCGGGTGGATCCGAGGTTCCGTGTCACCGTAGACGTACCACGTAATAGATACCTCGGTGCTTCGGGTGGATCCGAGGTTCCGTGTCACCGTAGACGTATCACTTAATAGATCCCTCAGTGCTTCGGGTGGATCCGAGGTTCCGTGTCACCGTAGACATATCACTTAATAGATCCCTCAGTGCTTCGGGTGGATCCGAGGTTCCGTGTCACCGTAGACGTATCACTTAATAGATCCCTCAGTGCTTCGGGTGGATCCGAGGTTCCGTGTCACCGTAGACGTATCACTTAATAGATCCCTCGGTGCTTCGGGTGGATCCGAGGTTCCGTGTCACCGTAGACATATCACTTAATAGATCCCTCGGTGCTTCGGGTAGATCCGAGGTCTCGTGTCACCGTAGACGTGTCACTTAATAGATCCCTCGGTGCTTCGGGTGGATCCGAGGTTCCATGTCATCGTAGACCTATCACTTAATAGATCCCTCGGTGCTTCGGGTGGATCCGAGGTCTCGTGTCACCGTAGACGTATCACGTAATAGATACCTCGGTGCTTCGGGTGGATCCGAGGTCTCGTGTCACCGTAGACGTATCACTTAATAGATCCCTCAGTGCTTCGGGTGGATCCGAGGTTCCGTGTCACCGTAGACGTATCACTTAATAGATCCCTCAGTGCTTCGGGTGGATCCGAGGTTCCGTGTCACCGTAGACGTATCACTTAATAGATCCCTCGGTGCTTCGGGTGGATCCGAGGTCTCGTGTCACCGTAGACGTATCACTTAATAGATCCCTCAGTGCTTCGGGTGGATCCGAGGTTCCGTGTCACCGTAGACATATCACTTAATAGATCCCTCGGTGTTTCGGGTAGATCCGAGGTCTCGTGTCACCGTAGACGTATCACTTAATAGATCCCTCGGTGCTTCGGGTGGATCCAAGGTTCCGTGTCACCGTAGACGTATCACTTAATAAATCCCTCAGTGCTTCGGGTGGATCCGAGGTTCCGTGTCACTGTAGACGTATCACTTAATAGATCCCTCGGTGCTTCGGGTGGATCCGAGGTTCCGTGTGACCGTAGACGTATCACTTAATAGATCCCTCGGTGCTTCGGGTGGATCCGAGGTTCCGTGTCATCGTAGACGTATCACTTAATAGATCCCTCGGTGCTTCGGGTGGATCCGAGGTCTCGTGTCACCGTAGACGTACCACGTAATAGATACCTCGGTGCTTCGGGTGGATCCGAGGTTCCGTGTCACCGTAGACGTATCACTTAATAGATCCCTCAGTGCTTCGGGTGGATCCGAGGTTCCGTGTCACCGTAGACATATCACTTAATAGATCCCTCGGTGCTTCGGGTGGATCCGAGGTCTCGTGTCACCGTAGACGTATCACTTAATAGATCCCTCGGTGCTTCGGGTGGATCCGAGGTTCCGTGTCATCGTAGACGTATCACTTAATAGATCCCTCGGTGCTTCGGGTGGATCCGAGGTCTCGTGTCACCGTAGACGTACCACGAAATAGATACCTCGGTGCTTCGGGTGGATCCGAGGTTCCGTGTCACCGTAGACGTATCACTTAATAGATCCCTCAGTGCTTCGGGTGGATCCGAGGTTCCGTGTCACCGTAGACATATCACTTAATAGATCCCTCGGTGCTTCGGGTGGATCCGAGGTCTCGTGTCACCGTAGACATATCACTTAATAGATCCCTCGGTGCTTCGGGTGGATCCGAGGTTCCGTGTCACCGTAGACGTATCACTTAATAGATACCTCGGTGCTTCGGGTGGATCCGAGGTTCCGTGTCACCGTAGACGTATCACTTAATAAATCCCTCAGTGCTTCCGGTGGATCCGAGGTTCCGTGTCACTGTAGATGTATCACTTAATAGATCCCTCGGTGCTTCGGGTGAATCCGAGGTTCCGTGTCATCGTAGACGTATCACTTAATAGATCCCTCAGTGCTTCGGGTGGATCCGAGGTCTCGTGTCACCGTAGACGTATCACTTAATAGATCCCTCGGTGCTTCGGGTGGATCCGAGGCTCCGTGTCATCGTAGACGTATCACTTAATAGATCCCTCGGTGCTTCGGGTGGATCCGAGGTCTCGTGTCACCGTAGACGTATCACGTAATAGATCCCTCGGTGCTTCGGGTGGATCCGAGGTTCCGTGTCACCGTAGACGTATCACTTAATAGATCCCTTAGTGCTTCGGGTGGATCCGAGGTTCCGTGTCACCGTAGACGTATCACTTAATAGATCCCTCAGTGCTTCGGGTAGATCCGAGGTCTCGTGTCACCGTAGACGTGTCACTTAATAGATCCCTCGGTGCTTCGGGTGGATCCGAGGTTCCATGTCATCGTAGACCTATCACGTAATAGATCCCTCGGTGCTTCGGGTGGATCCGAGGTCTCGTGTCACCGTAGACGTATCACGTAATAGATACCTCGGTGCTTCGGGTGGATCCGAGGTCTCGTGTCACCGTAGACGTATCACTTAATAGATCCCTCAGTGCTTCGGGTGGATCCGAGGTTCCGTGTCACCGTAGACGTATCACTTAATAGATACCTCGGTGCTCCGGGAGTATCTGAGGTCCCGTGGCACGGTATACGTATCACGTGAAAGATCTAATAGAATAAAAGATTTTTTTTTGATTATTGTTTTACGTCACTCCACGATTATTTCACGTATATGGTGACGGCATCTGCCTGATGCATTGCATACAAATTTAGACCTTTGCAACGGACCCACCCGAAGCAGTGAGGGATCTTTTACGTGCCACGCCTACCGTGACACGGGATCTCGGTTTTTACTGTCTCATCCGAAAGACAGAACACCGGTGTGCCCCGGGCGGGAGTCGAACCCGCGACCTCTCGATCACGAGCCGAGCACCTTATCCACTAGGCCACACCGGCTTAGAATAAAAGAAGATGCCTTTCGACTTTGAAAACATTCCCTTTGTCCCTACAAATTATGGGTCTTTGATTATTTATTGTGAAATAATAAGGAATCCATTTCTCACTCCAATACTTTTAATTTAGATTGGTGCTAGTGTTATGTATGACCTTTAATATATATTGTAGGTTTACATTTTTTCTGTACTCTTACATTTTTGACACAGGAGAAAAAAAAAGGACGGGGTTAATTTTTTCTGTTTGCCACAACTTCTTAGTGCCCTCATAGATTTCTATAATATTTCACAAGGTTGTTGCCCAAGACCAAAGCATGTGTCATTTTGAGGTCCTGAATAACAGGTAAGGGGGGAATGTTTCCATACTTTCAAATTTAATCCCTTCAAACTAAGCCACAGGAGCATTATGCCACGCTAGGCGTTGGTCTTGTGTTTTTATTATTTGTTTTGTTTTTTGTTTCTTGTTTTTGTGGGGTTTTTTGTTTTTTGTGGAATGTTTTTGTTATTTTTTGTTTTTGTTTTGGGTTTTTTTTTGTTTTTAATTGTTTTTTGTTTTGTTTTGATTGGGGGGTTGGGTTTGGGTTTTTTTGTTTTGTTTTTTTTTTTTAACAAAAACTATTTCTGTTATATGATGATTGCATCGGCATGATGTATTTTGCGGAAATTGAGGACTTTTAAGACAGCTATACTGAATCTTCATATATCTGTATTTCTTTTAACACCACCCACAATAAACTCATCATAACATTCAATCCTTTAGTTGGATGAAGATCGTCAAGTGATATTTGTTATTTTCTGATACTTGCATCCAGTATTAGGCATTTGGAAATGCCTCAGCCTTTTACATTAACTTTCGACGTTAAATCGTAATTTAAGCATAATATTACTTAATCTCATTTCTGATCAAAAAGTATTCCCCGATTAAGGTTTTGATAAAATATTAGAGACTAAAGGTGGTGCAAATGCGTTACATGGTAGTGTATTGGATGATACAAGTAGATTTCAAACTAAGATAGACTTCGCCTAGCCTGCTATAATTACTGATCTTGAATCAACCCGTTTAACTTCGCTACTTCGCCTTGCCCGGTATGAGATAACGGACCCTGTTTCGTCCCGTGCAATCCCGCTGGGTAAACTTGTAACTAATGATATATAGATATATGTATAACTACCTATAAAAGGTACTGAGTGTAAATTATAAGCTGATACAGAATGTTCATTATTATCTAAGCTTTTCATTTTTCAGTAATATTTTCACAACATTGTCCACCTGTCATTTTAACAACGCAGAAGACAGTAACAACAAAACACTCTACAACAGCACCACATACAACCACAAACCACAAACCACAAACAACAGCAAAGAAGATAACAACTACAACAGAAATTCCAACAACACGAAAGACAATATTACCAACAACACAAAACACAACCACACAACACCAAACAAGCAGGACAGCATTGCAACAGCATATGACAACACAAGAAACAACAACAGAGAAGACGACAACATCAACACCACAAATAACAACAAATGTAAGAACAACACCGCAGCCAACAACACCACAACAGAAGACTACTATAAAACAGACAGTCAACACAGAAGTTTTTACATCGCTAAAATCGACATCCACAGCTCCAGCTAGTACTACTAGAGGTAAGAGTCGTATAATGAGGTTATATACATGTATACAATGTGATCCAGAGGACTTACAGGTTATAAACACCTGCTACCGCCACTTATTGTCGAAAGTTTATCCTGGAACTTCAGTTTTGATAATTTACGTGCTGGAAAAGCAATACCTTATTTAAAGATAACAGAACTTTAGACCGTGATCACACATTACTCCTCTATAGTTGTGTACGATGCATACTGGATCAATCCATGGTTTTGAAGGATCAAAGAAAATATCAGATGAGATTGAGATACTCGCAAATGTATTACATTACCTTACACAGGTTTAATCTTACTAGATATGAAATACTCGTAGTTTATAAATTAGAGTATATGAAATTATATGTAACAGTAAATAATCATAATTCTGTTTGACATTACCAGGACATCACACGTGCAATGCCGTCAGTGTTCTGCGAGCATTGCTGAAGAATGAGCCTATAGAGAGTGATAATGCCAACATATGTGCTGACGGCACCCACCATGACTCGGAGGCAGCTGTAATGAATTTCTGTGAAGCACCCACTACCAGCACATGGCACCAGGGTGTAAAGGTATGTACATATTATTACGCCTGCAGTGGATGTATTGTCAATGGAAGTTGTAATATTAACGTAAACCTAATCTGAAATATTAAAAGCGAGGTTATCCATAACAAACCTTAGCAAGTAAATAGTCCATATTAAAGTAATATTTAACTATTTGGTATTGTTCTTAACTTACGGTTGCAGTAATGCGTATTTGATAGTATATCTCTGATACATACTGGTAAAGATGTAAAGGATCATTCAAATTTACAAATATTTCAGGTTAAAGACCACTATGGTGACATGACCCCTTACACACCTGTTGGTATATTTTGAGTTTTAGACCACTGTGGTGACATGACCCCTTACACATCTGTTGGTATATTTCCAGTAATAGACCACTGTGGTGACATGACCCCATTCACTCCTGTTGGTATCTTTCGAGTTATAGACCACTGTGGTGACATGACCCCTTACACACCAGTCCTGTTGGTATATTTCGGATTATAGACCACTGTAGTGACATGACCCATTACACACCTGTTGGTATATTTCAGGTTAAAGGCCACTGTGGTAACATGACCCCTTACACACCTGTTGGTATATTTCGGGTTATAGACCACTGTAGTGACATGACCCCTTACACACCTATTGGTATATTTTGGGTTAAAGACCACTGTGGTGACATGACCCCTTACACTCCTGTTGGTATATTTCAGGTTAAAGACCACTGTGGTGACATGACCCCTTACACACCTGTTGGTATATTTCAGGTTATAGACCACTGTAGTGACATGACCCCTTACACACCTGCTGGTATATTTCAGGTTATAGACCTCTGTAGTGACATGACCCCTTACACACCTGTTGGTATATTTCGAGTTATAGACCACTGTGGTGACATGACCCCTTACACACCTGTTGGTATATTTCGAGTTATAGACCACTGTGGTGACATGACCCCTTACACACCTGTTGGTATATTTCCAGTTATAGACCACTGTGGTGACATGACCCCTTACACACCTGTTGATATATTTCAGGTTATAGACCACTGTAGTGACATGACCCCATACACACCTGTTGGTATATTTCAGGTTATAGACCACTGTAGTGCCTTACACAGTTGTTGGTATATTTCAGGTTATAGACCACTGTGGTGACATGACCCCTTACACACCTGTTGGTATATTTCGGGTTATAGACCACTGTAGTGACATGACCCCTTACACACCTGTTGGTATATTTCAGGTTATAGACCTCTGTAGTGACATGACCCCTTACACACCTGTTGGTATATTTCGGGTTATAGACCACTGTGGTGACATGACCCCTTACACACCTGTTGGTATATTTCCAGTTATAGACCACTGTGGTGACATGACCCCTTACACACCTGTTGGTATATTTCAGGTTAAGAACCACTGTGGTGACATGACCCCTTACACAGTTGTTGGTATATTTCAGGTTAAGAACCACTGTGGTGACATGACCCCTTACACACCTGTTGGTATATTTCAGGTTATAGACCACTGTAGTGACATGACCCCTTACACACCTGTTGGTATATTTCAGGTTATAGACCACTGTGGTAGCATTGCCCCTTACACACCTATTGGCATATTCGTGGGCGGACATTATTTCTTACACGCTGGTTTCTTCAAAACTTGTATAAACATAACTACCATACAGGTATGAATATTTTTAACTATAGTTTATAAGCACACAGAGTTGGAACAGATTGATCGGCACCGTTTTGGGCTCGTGACGGAGAGGACCCGAGTTCGAATCCCAATGTTTTTTTTTTTTTGTTTTTTTTATTACTATATATATTTATAATGACATCATACAATACATATATAAACATAAGACAAGACAAGTATTACAACACTGACAAAAATATCATACATACTCAATTCACTCAATAATAATCAAGTAATACAAACAAACTTAAGCCTACAACCAACATATATTTCATATCAACAATTGTCAACTAAAAACACTGACAATTATATATATGTATTAAATAAACATGTACTCATTATAATAAAGTGAATAATAACTATGTTACAATGCAGTATTAACTCAGTCATATATTTATAATTAATAATATACATTTATGATATTATTTAGTAATATTTTTTGTAAATACATTGAAAAGATTATATAATAGCCACAAGTATTTACTTAATCTTACTATTATCAGATTAAACCTATAAATTGTTCCCATTTTTTATTAAAATGATCAATTTTCATGTTTCTTTGATGAATAAATCTATCAATTTTCAAATAATTTTCAATGAAAATTTTTGCACCCTCAAAGTTTGGGATATTTTTTTTTATCTTTTGCTTATATATATATCTTTTAATTAGACAGATTATCAAATTTTGTGATTTTTTTAAACATTTTTACCAAAGATAATATCAATCTTATTAAAAGTAATATCAATATCAAAATTGTCTTTCAACCAAGTGACAACATTTCCCCATATCACAGATACTTTACTGCATGACCAAAAAGTATGAAGAATTGTTTCAATATGATTATTACAGAAAGTACACAAATTTGAATCTAAAATGCCTATCTTATATAGTAAAGAATTTGTACCTATAATTCTGTGAACAATTCTATATTGAAACCATCTAAGGCTTATGTCATCACCTAAAAGTTTAATTAAATTATTTTGTTCATACCACCAATTCCTATCAGGGTAAAAGTTAAGTTCATTTTGCCATTTTCTTTCACTTTATGGTTTTTAATATATTTCATTCACAAAGGTATCATAAATATACCTTACACCATTTGTGTTCTTTACTAATATATCAATGAATTTTGGTCTGAAAGGAATGTTGGTATGTATAGAAATCATATCAGTGTCTTCAATTAACATATGAATGCATTGAACCACACCATAGTATGTGGTAAATGGAGGATTAAATCTAAATTTATCACAAAAGTCAACATATTGTAAAATATTACCATTCTCATTTAGAAAATCATATATGTATCTAACACCCTTTTCAAACCACTGTTTGTAGTGAATCATATTTCCGTTTATTTTAATTTTGTCATTAAACCAAATGGATTGAAAAGCTATATGTTCACTTTTAGGAAGAATGCGTCTAAAGTGATAAAAAGATATAAATACATCTTTCCAAAAAGAATTTGTTGTCTTTTCAGCTAAACTCTTTAAGTATGAACTATCAAAAGTTAAATGATGAATAAAATTTGAAGGAAGTATGTCATGTAACAAATTATACTATGAAGAAACATTTACAAATGTTATAATCCTGCGTATCCATGTGATTTTCAGACTTTCTATATAAGATTTTACACAAATCATGCGTAACCCCCCTTTACCATAATCTTGTATAAGTATTTTTCTTGCAATTCTATCATTCTTATTTTTCCAAATAAATTTGTAAAACAACCTTTCCATTTCCTTTACGAATTCCTTACTAGGGTTAGGCAGACTAATAAATAAGTGCATTAGTTTTGGCAGTAATATAGATTTTACCACTGTTATCTTACCGGCTGAACTTATAAGACGTCTTGACCACGATTTTATCATATTTTTTATTTCTTTTATTTTACTTTCATAGTTTATATAAACTATGTTTTCTAAGTCAATAGTGAAAGTTATACCCAGAAAGGTAAATGGCTCTTGCGACCACCTTAAATCGTAATCATTGGTATATTCCACAGCAGAATTTCGAGGGGAACCTATTTTTATACACAGTGTTTTATGGTAGTTTGGCTTTAGACCAGAATATTTTGAAAATTGTTCTATTAATGAGAGAGCGCTCTTAAGGAATGTTTCAGAGCCATCTAACAGTATTGCTGTATCATCAGCATACTGAAGCAGTTTATATTCTTTGTTTACAATCTGTATACCTTTGGCATCTTTGTTTTTCCTAAACATTGTCCCCATGATTTCAACGCACAATAGAAAGATATTAGAAGAGACCGGATCTCCTTGTCGACAGCCACGCCCTATCTTAAAGTAAGATGATATTTGACCATGTTGTATAACACATAATTTGAAGTTAGTACAAAAAATATTTATCCAGCGTTGGATATTCTCACCGAAATTTAAAAATTTTAAGTACATTTCTAATAAATTTCCAAGACACAGAATCAAAGGCCTTCTCAAAGTCTACCATAAGTATGAGTCCAGGTATGTTTCTTTCATTACAGCTATGCATGACATCATATAAAAGTCGAGTGTTTTCACCTATATATCGTCCAGTTATAAAGCCTTTTTGATTTTCATGGATTAAAGTGGGCAGTACGGATTTTATTTTATTAGCAATAATCCCTGACAGTATTTTATAAGTAACATTTAGTAGTGAGATAGGTCTCCAATTTTTTATATATTCCCTAGGTTTATTTCCTTTAGGAATTACTGATAAAACTCCTACTTTCTGTGATGCAGATAATTCTCCTTTATGAAAAATTGATAAGAAAGACCTATGAATAAAATCACCGAGGTCGTTCCAAAAGAGCTTGAAAAATTCGGCTGTAAAGCCATCACAGCCTGGCGTCTTGTTATTCTTGCATCTCTTTAGAGATTCCAAAACATCCGATTTTGTAACATTTTCTTCTAACTTGTGTTTTTCACTTTCCGATAGTTTAGGAATATCATAATCTTTTAGTGTTTCATTCAAGTCAACATCATCTAGCAAATGGTCCCTACTTCTATATAAATCTTCATAAAAAGTTTTTATTTTATTTAAAATGTCACTTTGCTTTTTTATGATATTTCCATTATCGTCAATAAGTTTTGTGATTGTTTTATTGATAAAATTTCTTTTTTCTAAATTACAGAAATATTTTGTGGGCTTCTCACCATTTTCTATCCAACGAGCCCTACATCTTAATATCAAGCCCTCCAATTCATATTTTCTAATGTCCTCAAGACATTCATTGAGCTCTGATAGTTGATCAAGTACATCCTCTTTATGAGTTTGATCATATATATCTTGTAATTCTTTAATACAATTTTCAATATCTACTTTAGTTTTATCTCGTTCTTTTTTCTTCCATGAACTATATGATATAGTGACACCTCTAATGTTCATCAAGACCAATTCCAAAAATAGGTCATCATCAATTGTAAGTTGTAAGGCATTATTTGGAATATTTTCTATCATATTATATTGGATGACCAGCGGGGAGTAATTTTTCTTTGTGTCTAAAATACATTCTTTAACTTTATTAATGTAATCATGATCTTTTAGTAACGAGTTATTGAATCTCCAAAAACCTTTACCTCTCTCAAATTCAGATGTTTTTATTTCTAGTTCAATCAATGAGTGATCCGTACGGTAGCCTGGTGAATCCCAATGTTGGTTTGGTGTTCTATCTTACAGCTGAGACAGTAAAACCAGAGGTCGTATTATATGGTAGACGTGGGATATGAAAGACCGTTATCGTTACAGGCTAGGTCTATCCATTCTGTACTGTAAATTTCTATGGAGGCATCCGGCTGATACCGTCACTATATATGTTTAGCGAAATTATCCGAATCTGGCGAAACAAATAAACCATGCGAGTAGAATAGACAGGAAAATGCAATAGGCTGTAAGATTTGCCTCTCTTTATGGAGTGTGTGCTGATTGATTGATTGATTGATTTTTGTTTAACGTCACACCACGAATATTTCACGTGTATGGTGACAGCATCTGCCTGATGCGGGGCATACAAATTTTGACCTTTGCAACGGACCCACCCGAAACATTGAGGGATCTGTAACGTGCCATGCATACATGTACCACGATACTGGGCCTCGGTTTTACATCTCATCCGAAAGACAGGACACTGGCATGACCAGAGCGGGACTCGAACCCGGGCCTTCCGATCAGGAGGAAAGCGCGATACCACTAGGCCACGCCGGCTTGGAGTGTGTGCTGAACTGACCAGAGACTGCAGTTCTTTCCCTGCTATTTCCTTTATAAATTATAAAAATCATTGCAAAAATCCCACTGCATATTTTTATGAGATATATGTATGTTGTTATATTACATAAGAGTTGTCATTTCTTCTTCAACAGAAAAAAATGCCTACGCCAAACTCCAAATATCTATCAATACACATCTTGACCCCTATGGCCCCACTCTCAGGTCTTGCAGTAGTGTATTCACGCAACAATATTTCTGCCTCGTGAAACACTCAGGCATACAACAAAAACCTTTATTACCATTTTTATTATTTTGTTTCAAGCTCTTTTTTCTCAGAGGCCATGTTCAAATCACTTTAAATAGTATCAAAACATTGGTAAGTTGATTGAGAAAGACGTCAACGTTATTTTACTTGGGGAAAAGGGGGGACGGAGGGAGTATGTGCGAGAAACAAGAGAGGAAACTGTAGTCTATGGACAATTGTTACATTATAATGATACATGTATGTTACAGGAATTGGCTATAAGGATATGTTATATAAATTGTCAACCATATCATAATATGTTATATGAACTGTCAGCCATATTATAATGAAATGACATACCATATGTTATATGAATTGTCAGCCATATTATAATGATTTGTTATATGAATTGTCAGTCATATTGATGAATGAGTTGCTGTCTTACGAGAAATTGGCATAACCCCCCTTTTCAAAAGTTGGGGGTCACGAGTATGTTTGCCCCCCTCCCTCATTTCAATTTTATTGAGCTTTTGTCCCCCGCCTCTTTTTCAAGGCGCTACTATGCCGTTGTATAGTATTGATACAGAGAGTCGCTGCAGGAACTTTATTCATAGGTGCGAAGAATATGTGTGCTCGTATTAACACATTTGATGCAGGCATGAAAGTGATTAATCAGGGTCCCTGTTCAAATTGTTAATACGCCATTTCGATTACTTTTTATTTCTAAAATTTCACACACTTTAAGCGAATACGCATGAACATTGCTGTTTTAATTAATACGACTTAAGTTACAACAGAACCAGTACGATTGCTGTATTAATTTATAACTTTCTGAATAGATACCACTGTTATCTCATATAGCGCGATCAGTCAATTCACAGAAATGCTCTGAAAGTTTCGGGATTTTAAACTAGCGACTCATTTTAAATGACTTTCATGTTATCAAATGAAAAACCAAACCTATTTTTGTTCTCCCTTGTTTCCTCCATTCAGTTGTTAGCTACGCATACATACTCACATACTTCTATGTTTCACTATATTTTAAATACATAATGCACATATTTTGATATTTTCCTCTTGCAGATGTTTTTCCAAACGTGTTATCAGAACATGGGTCTGAGGGATATAACGTTAACAAATGGCGCAGATATGTTCTACATCATTGATTGGTGAAAGTGAAAGGAGTGTTCGACAATCACTATGAGTACCGTCTAAATAATTAATTGTTATGATATTTTTGTGTAGGTATGATCGGAGTTAATTAGTATTAATAAAATCACTCTGAAAAAGAAAACAATCTTAATCATTTTTCGTAACAGTTATTTTCTTTAAGTTTTTCTTTACTTCCACTTGTTTTCTTTATCTAACAATATGAAAAATGTAAAGAAATAGTTTCCAATTCTTATTCCTCCTAGAGCAGGAATCGTAACGTTTTTGTCTATATGGGGCGTCGTTGACTTTCTTTAATTACAGTGGGACTATCGAGATTTTAATTATGTACTTCAATCTTTTACTTTGGTACAATATATGTAAAACTTACCAAAATGAAAGAAAAATAAACTACAAGTGGTTGAGGGTATTTAAGTGGGTGTAAATTTCAATATTAAAGGATTTAATTTGTTTCTGTGTCCTTCATTTAAAATGGCTTAATAACACAGAGATGTAATGGTCATTTCTAGTCGACACACTGTACATGTGGATTCTAATGCCTCAATAACTAATTTTTAGACCAATAGGTCATATGCCGGTCAGTCTTCAGAAATGTATTGTGAATGTAATGCAGATTTCGCTTACCTCAAGGGCAGACTGAAAGAATTTTGACCATAATTATGAAGGCATTGATGTTTCATCGACCATTTACTTGTTTCGTATCTAGACAATAAAGTAAAGGAAAAAAGGACGCATCGAACCCATTTATTTTATAATAAAAGAGACAAGGGTATTAGGTGACATCCATTTGTTCTTTTTCACTTTCACGATTCGTACATCAATGTTAGCTCGTAGAGACGTTTACTAGTATGCATTTTTATACATATATACATAAGTGAACGAAAGAGCATGTCGTTGATACCTTCATCTCTTGTAAAAATAAAACTTTCAAACGACTACCTAGAATGAACCAGGAGGCTGATGTATCGAGAATAGACCAGGACACTGACGTTTTGAGAAGGGACCAGGACACCGAGGTAATTTAAAGACACCAGGATACTGATGTATCGAGAATAGCCCAGGGCACTGACGTTTCGAGAATGGACCATGAGGATGATGTATCGAGAATGGGCCAGGACACTAACGCATTGAGAAGGAGTCAGGACACTGATGTATCGAGAAGGAACCAGGACACTGGCGTATTGAGAATGGAGTAGGACACTGACGTATTTAGAAGGGACCAGGATACTGACGTATTGAGAAAGGACCCGGACACTGATGTATTGAGATGGACCAGGAAGCTGATGTATCGAGAGTAGACCAGAACACTGGCAAAATGAGAAGAGACTAGAACACTGACGTATTGAGAAGGACCAGGACACTGACGTGTTGAGAAGGGAGCAGGACACTGATGTATTGAGAAAGGACCAGGACAATTTTGTATCGAGAAGGGACCAGATTACTGACTTATTGAGAATGGACCAAGTTACTGACGTATTGAGAAGGGCCCAGGACACTGGTGTATTTAGAATGAACCAGAACACTGACGTATTGAGAATGGACTAGGACACTGACGTATGGAGAAGGGACCAGGACACTGAGGTTTTGAGAAGGGACCAGGACACTGATGTATTGAGAAGAGACCAGGATGCTGACGTATTGAGAGGTGACCAGGACACTGACGTATTGAGAAGGGACAAAGACATTGGTGTATTGAGAAGGGACCAGGAGACTGATATAACGAGAAAGGACCTAGACACTGACATATTGATAAGGGTCCAGGACAGCGACAAACTGAGAAAGGAACAGGACACTGACGTACAGAGAAGAGACCTGGGCACAGACGTATTGAGAAGGGACGAGGACATCGACGTATTGAGAAAGAACCAGGACCCTGACGTATTAAAACAGGACCAGGACACTGACATATTGAGAAGGGACCAAAACACTGATGTATTGAGAATGGACTAAGTCACTGACGCATTGAGAGGGCACAAGGATGCTGACGTATTGAGTAGGGACCAGGGCACTGACGTATTTAGAAGGAACAAAAAGGCTGACGCGTTGAGAAGAGACCAGGGAAATTATATTTTGCGAAGAGACTGGGACACTGATGCATCGTGAAGGGACCAGGACACTGACGTTTCGAGAAATGAGAAGGAGGCTGATATCTCCAGAAGGGACCTGTTCACTGACGTATTCAGAAAGGACCAGGACACTGACGTATTTAGAAGGGACGAGGACACTGATTTATCGAGAATGTAGAAGGACATTGACGTATTTAGAGGGGACCAGGAGGCTGACTTATTGAGAAGAGACCAGGTCACTGACATTTTGTGAAAGGACCAGGGGGCTGATGTCTAGAAAAAGGATCAGGACACTGACGTTTTGAAAAGAAAAAAGGAGGCTGTTATCTCAAGAGTAGACCAAGACACTAACGTATTAAGAAGGGACAGGACACTGACGTATTGAGAGGAGACAAGGACACTGACATATTCAGAAGGGACCAGGACACTGACGTATTGAGAAGGGACCATAACACTGACGTTTTGAGAGGGGACCAGGAGGCTTTCTTATTTCATGCGCGGATACAGAGAGGGGGGGTGTGTCTGGAATCCGAAAATTTTACCAAAAAAAGGTAATATTTGGGCATTTTTGCGGTTGGACCCCCCTCGTCTAAGGAAGCTGATTATCTAAAAGAGACCAGGAACCTCACATTATACAGGATTTAAGAAACTTAATTCATATATATAAAATTCTGCATCTGTTCTGCTGAGACCAGGGTTCGGTGCCGTTAACTGAGAAAATACTTATGTCAATTATTTGAGTTTGATTTATTCCACTGTCAAAAGTTCAAAGAAATTGTCATGCAGAAGCGTTTAATTCTTTTTGGCGATAGAATAAAACTCAATAAATTCCAAATTCCAGTTATTGATTAATTGTTGAACAGAAGAATTTGAAATTATGACTTAAATATATTCTTAGTTTATGGCGCTGGACCCCGCCCTTCAAGTCACATTAACATTTTGATAGAGACAATTTTAAGAGAATAATAAAAGATCGTTATTAATCGACAGAAGAAACTTAATTAAGTTCTTGAAAACCAACCACATTTGGAAGGTATGCTATCTTCCTCGCCTCTTTCAAGCAAATCTGTGTGATCCTTGGTCAGGAAGACAAGTTGCCTCAGCTCATCTGCCAAAAGGTAGTCGGTGTGACTCAATCGATCAGGCATTTGGTTCGTTATCAAGAGGTCCCGGGTTCGACTTTTGTTCGTTAAAGTCCAGTCTCGGATAAGATCGTAAAAACTGAGGCCCCCTTCTCACGGTAGACGTGGTATGTTAAAGAACCCTCACTACCTCTGTGTCCGATCTGCGTGTCTGTACTATGCATCTAAGAGATGCCATCACCAGAAAAGAACAGTAACCTTGGTGTGTCGTATAATAACACACATGTACTGGAAGGCCTTGTTAATCTCGGAAAACTCAAGTTTCGTCTTCTCTTTACCACAGGGTACTCCAGTTTTCTCCCCCTCTTCACTTTCCGGTACTCCAGTTTTCTCCATCTTTCAACATCAGGGTACTCAAGTTTTCTCCATCTTTTAACATCAGGGTACGCCAGTTTTCTCCATCAATTTAACATCAAGGTACTTCAGTTTTCTCTACCTCTTTACCACAAGAAACTCCAGTTTTCTCTTCCTCTTCACGGAATGGTACTCCAGTTTCCCCCACCTCTTTATCTCGGGGAACTCCAGATTTTTTTCACCTCTTTACCTCAGAATATCCAGGGCGACTAATCCAAGTCAGGGAGAGTTCACAGGTCACTCCTGTCATAGACTACATCAGAAAGGTAATGAATCCACGTCAGAAAGAATGTACATGCCACTCCTGTCATAGACTACCTTAAAAAGGCGATGTATCCAAGATAGTGAGAATGCACATGCCACTCCTGTCATAGACTACATAAGAACGGCGACTAATCCAAGACAGGGAGAATGAACATGCCACTACTGTCATAGACTATTTGAAAACAGCGACGATTCCAAGTCATGGAGAGTGTACAGGTCACTCTTGACATAGACTACCTTAGAACGATGACGTATCCAAGTCAGGGGGAATGTACAGGTTTCTCTGGTCATTGACTGCCTTAGAACTGAATGAATCCAAGTCAGGGAATATGCATGCATCACTCCTGTCATAGACTACCTCAGAACGGCGACGAATCAGTCTTTGAGAATGCACATGTCACTCCTGTCACAGACTGCCTTAAAAAGACGATGAATCCACTTCAGGGAGAATGCACATGTCACTCCTGTCATAGACTATAGTAGAACGGCGAATAATCCAAGTCAGGGAGAATAAACAGCTCGCTTCTATCAAAGACTACATTAGTACAGCGAGTAATCCAAGCCAGGGAGACTGCACAGGTCACTCCTGCCATGCATAGACTACATCAGAACCACGACCAATCCAAATCAGGGATAATGCACAAGCCACTTTTGTCATAGACTTCTTTTAGAACGGCGACGATTCCAAGTCAGAGTGTACATGTCACTCTTGACATAGATTACCTTAGAACGATGACGAATCATAGAACGGTCACGGATCCAAGTCAGGGTGAATGTACAGGTCACTCCTGTCATAGAGCGGTCACGGATCCAAGTCAGGGTGAATGTACAGGTCACTCCTGTCATAGAACAGTCACGGATCAAAGTCAGGGTGAATGTACAGGTCACTCCTGTCATAGAGCGGTCACGGATCCAAGTCAGGGTGAATGTACAGGTCACTCCTGTCATAGAACAGTCACGGATCCAAGTCAGGGTGAATGTACAGGTCACTCCTGCCATAGAACAGTCACGGATCCATGTCAGGGTTAATGTACAGGTCACTCCTGTCATAGAACAGTCACGGATCCAAGTCAGGGTGAATGTACAGGTCACTCCTGTCATAGAACGGTCACGGATCCAAGTCAGGGTGAATGTACAGGTCACTCCTGTCATAGAACAGTCACGGATCCAAGTCAGGGTGAATGTACAGGTCACTCCTGTCATAGAACAGTCACGGATCCAAGTCAGGGTGAATGTACAGGTCACTCCTGCCATAGAACGGGTGAATGTACAGGTCACTCCTGTCATAGAAGAGTCACAGATCCAAGTCAGGGTGAATGTACAGGTCACTCCTGTCATAGAACAGTCACGGATCCAAGTCAGGGTGAATGTACAGGTCACTCCTGCCATAGAACGGGTGAATGTACAGGTCACTCCTGTCATAGAACGGGTGAATGTAAAGGTCACTCCTGTCATAGAAAAGTCACGGATCCAAGTCAGGGTGAATGTACAGGTCACTCCTGTCATAGAACGGTCACGGATCCAAGTCTGGGTGAATGTACAGGTCACTCCTGTCATAGAACAGTCACGGATCCAAGTCAGGGTGAATGTACAGGTCACTCCTGTCATAGAACAGTCACGGATCCAAGTCAGGGTGAATGTACAGGTCACTCCTGTCATAGAACAGTCACGGATCCAAGTCAGGGTGAATGTACAGGTCACTCCTGTCATAGAACGGTCACGGATCCAAGTCAGGGTGAATGTACAGGTCACTCCTGTCATAGAACAGTCACGGATCCAAGTCAGGGTGAATGTACAGGTTACTCCTGTCATAGAACAGTCACGGATCCAAGTCAGGGTGAATGTACAGGTCACTCCTGTCATAGAACAGTCACGGATCCAAGTCTGGCAGAATGTACGGTCACTTCTGTCATAGTTGGCTGGTTGGTTGATTGGTATTTTACGTCGCTTTCAACAATTTTTTAGTTATATCGCGACATACTTCGTACATTCCTAGAACACACGGCAGAGTTCCATTACTGAGTGGTTTTATATAATAGATATACGTAATATACTTTTACAGGCGAATCGACCAATACAGTGACCGGTGCAGGCAATCCTGGTTCGAATCCTGAAGTGTATCACTATGTTGATTACGCTTGCGTCAATGTAAGGTCGGAAAATTATTGTTAGAGGCATAGAAGACCAATAAACTAACCGGTACAATGACCCAGTTCTCCCTCTATGAATTAAACACTACATAATCACTTTAATCAAATTAATAACACCGACCTCAGTACTCGTAGGCTATGAATGGATTATACTAGGGTGAAACCTATCCTGTGCAATATTGCTGTTAATGCAAATAACTAGGAGATTACCATACCGACAATGTGAAAGCAAGGTGAGTCTTGCGTAAAGTAATCAGGAAAGAAGTAATTAGTACATCAAATGTTAAATCACAGATATATCGATTTTTCGGTAACTGAAAGTGGAGAATAAAATCTATAGTCTTCAATTAACCACTAGGAGCCTGTTATCACATTCACTCAAGCAGTCAAAGTTGGATACCTGTATCGGAATCAAACAATAATTACAGCTGTAGATGCCATCTTATAGTGCTTACTATATACGTATCGAATTGGACGTTTTACTGCCGAAGATCTTTTGTGTAAGAAAGATGTCACATGCACAGAAACAGAGAGAGAGGTCAACGAACATTCGACCCAAACGATCCAATAAAAAGGTAAGATTCAAGCGTAGATACGTTTACTGGAAACCAGAAAAATAAAAACGTCTTTATCCTCTATGGGAATTTACAAATTGCATTGTTTAAAGCAACATTTACATTTATAACGCGGCAGCATCATTGTTACAAAGTCCAACCCTGTTACGAGCACCCTCACTTTGAGAAGCTACAGGGTTTTTTTACTGGACGTATTCATGTCCTATCTCGTGTTTCTTTATTTCCCACTCATCTCGCACACAACTACAATGCCACAGTTCTAAACCATAGAGGTACCGGTAATTACAGTCAGACTCTATTAAGAATCTTCTAGCCATTCGTGCATTCCGGACCTTCGACAGCATTATGAATTTTCCATCTATTAGGGACCTGGGATTCTATTAAAAATTTTCTAGCCATTCATGCATTTGGAACCTACATGTAGCAGTGGCGGATCCAGGATTTCCGAAAAGGCCCCCCCGCATGTGTATTAGCCAGACTACTCGGCCATTTTGGGTTTTGGTGCCAAATCCGGATATTTACTTATAGATATGTGGCGAAAGGGGTGTGTGGGGGAGGGACGCCCTCTCTAAATACCCCACTATGTAGGACTCGATTAAGAATGCTATAGTCCTTCGTGCATTCTGGACATTCGTGTATTCCGGATTCAGGAATAACTAACATTCCCTGTTCTGTATGGCTTATATGGGATTCTTAAGTAATGGATGCAATGACACTAACGACAAAATATCATAGTGCACGTTCATAAACATCAGAAATGGAGAGGCTAGAGCAGGTTCCCGTGAAGAGTAACCTTCTCCTGTAATCACACCTGTCAAGAACGTCACTGAACATAGCTCAACCTCTCACTGTTAAGCCACACAGCATTAAGCAAAGGGTAATATAACAGTAAAGTCAAATCTGCTGAAAGGGGGGGGGGGGTTATTACATGCCTAATGCACATTATCAATGGTTATAACAAACATTAATTCACTTAAGACAACAGTCCGCTAATAGACACCCGAGACAAATATGCAAAGCACAGCGAGACAACAACACATTAATAAACATTACCACACAAATGTACAATCGAAATAACAAACATTCTAAGACTAGACAGTCGACAGAGACAACAAAACAAAGACAAATGTGCAAAACACGACAGAGAATAAAACAAGTCCAGAAACAATTCGCGACAAATGCACAAAGCACAACAGAGACTAAAATACGTTCAGAAACACCTGTAGACAAATTACAAAGCACGTCAGAGACTAAAACTACCCGTGACAAAAGTGCAAAGCACAATCGCCACAACGTCCCGTTGACAAACTACCCGAGACAAATGTACAAAGCACGAGCACGACAATGTCCCGTTTACTAATTACCAGAGACAAAGGTACAAAGCACCATCACGACAACGTCCCGTTAACAAATTACCCGAGACAAAAGTACACGGCACGAGCACGACAACGTCCCGTTAACAAAGTACTCGAGAGAAGTGTACAAAGCACCATCACGACAACGTCCCGTTAACAAATTACCCGAGACAACGGTACAAAGCACGAGCACGACAATGTCCCGTTAACTAATTACCAGAGACAAAGGTACAAAGCACCATCACGACAACGTCCCGTTAACAAATTACCCGAGACAAAAGTACACGGCACGAGCACGACAACGTCCCGTTAACAAAGTACTCGAGAGAAGTGTACAAAGCACCATCACGACAACGTCCCGTTAACAAATTACCCGAGACAAAGGTACAAAGCACTAGCACGACAATGTCCCGTTAACTAATTACCAGAGACAAAGGTACAAAGCACCATCACGATAACGTCCCGTTAACAAAATACCCGAGACAAAAGTACACGGCACGAGCACGACAACGTCCCGTTAACAAAGTACTCGAGAGAAGTGTACAAAGCACCATCACGACAACGTCCCGTTAACAAATTACCCGAGACAAAGGTACAAAGCACGAGCACGACAATGTCCCGTTAACTAATTACCAGAGACAAAGGTACAAAGCACCATCACGACAACGTCCCGTTAACAAATTACCCGAGACAAAAGTACACGGCACGAGCACGACAACGTCCCGTTAACAAAGTACTCGAGAGAAGTGTACAAAGCATCATCACAACAACGTCCCGGTAACAAATTACCCGAGACAAAGGTACAAAGCACGAGCACGACAACGTCCCGTTAACAAGCTACCCGAGAGAAATGTACAAAGCACCACCACAACCACGTCCTGTTAACAAATTACCCGAGACAACGGTACAAAGCACGAGCACGACGGTGTCCCTTTAATTAATTGCCAGAGACAAAGGTACAAAACACCATCACGACAACGTCCCGTTAACAACCTGCCCGAGAGAAATGTGCAAAGCACGAGCACGACAATATCCCTTTAACAACCACACGATACAAATCCGTTGTATAAAGTATGACCGAAACTATGACAAATTAACAAACATTCCGAGATAAATGTGAAGAGTACAACCGAGACAACTCTTCAAACATTCTTAGTATGATCAATTTTCAGACATTCACTGATGTGTTCGCGGATATATCAGAGAACGCAAGCAAAGTAGAATCTATCTTTAATCAAATTCTGGTTTAGAACAAAAAGCTTTAATAAGTAAGATTTAGTATATATAGGCAGAGACATACATGTGTATATATGTCTCTGATATAGGTGATCTATTAATCCTTTGATCTGTGCGACACATGGAAAAAATCTAATAAACTTCGTTATGCAATATCCATCACAATTTGTAGACAATATTGTCATTTAAAGCAAGCATTAAGGAATTAAAATCGACAAGACAAATCCTTCTTGTCAACATACATTCATTTCACTATATCGTGAGACCTGATAATCCCTATACATTAAATGTAAGAGCGTACATTATCATTACCTATTACATTCTTGTAACAACACGACGGCCATTACAGTATTAACCTCTGTATACGTATTGTCGAGTCTTGTAAAGGGGGCCTTAAAATCCAATAATGACTCAATGGATTTAACTTAAAAGCAAAATCTTGATAAGTAAGAAATTCCGGATACAGCGTTTTTGATCTGCTGTGAAGAGGTTTTAGTTATCTATATACAGTCATTACAAGCAAGCTTTGATGAGATGTTTCGAAGAGTTTCTGTGCATGATGTGGAGGTATGTAATAAGATTTTTGCTTTCATTAGAATTGTAGAATCGACTTTCGCAAAAGCAGCGGTATCGTCGCATAAAGAACCCGAGCTACTGAAGTGAGAGCGCCGTATATCCTTATCTGGAAAACATTGTACTTTATACCATGTACTAGTGACCAGACTCGGTTTTAATCGCGATTTACCCCGGAGTTAGTCAAGGGATTAAGAATAAGTTATTCAGAAGATAATCATATACATTATTATTATTATTATTATTATTATTATTATTATTATTATTATTATTATTATTATTATTATTATAACAATTGATATCCTTAATTATGGATACTGAAAGTATTTAAAGAACCGAACAAAGAGTTACCATGTTCGGGATTGGTTTGCGAAAAAATCGACACCGATGATCCGGATGGTATCAATGTATCGATTAACCCTGATTCGAGTCATCTAGGTACTGGTCCTGCTCGAGATGTAGAATCCCAGGCTTCTGAGTGGATATCTTTGCCAGATACATCTTTTTGATTAAATTGTTGTCTATGGACTATCTGTTGTCAATTAATGGGACAGGATTTTTCATATTAAGGGTATATTAAGGTATTTCCCTTAATATGAAGCTTATTTCCTGACTGAGGCTAAGTTAAAATAAGGCAAAATTTGAAAATGAAAAACCACGGAGAGGTATTCAGGGTTTTTTGGTGATTTTACCTTTATCGGATCTCTCTTCGTTGCAATGTAAAGGAAGATTTAAATGATATTTTATTTTATAGAAACGTTTCGATTTGTTTTCATGTATCCCTATGGAAAATTTAATGCTACTTTATTGCTGGATAGCCTTAGCTTCATACGAGTCAGGAGAAATAAGACTGTATCCGTGGGTAGAGATAGGAACTCTACGAGAGTCTCTATATGTAATCGACATTAGAAATACATTGGAGAGGTTGCCATTATGTGGTTTGCAATGTTCACATCAATAGAATTACATGTTGTAATTTCGAATTATTCTTCACTGAAAACACATATTTATCTATGTTATTGTTTGTTTGCTTTTTTTTCTCATTAAAATTAGGAAGTAATTAGTATATGTTCTGTTTAATGGCGCCCTTTTGGTGTTAATAGAATAGTACCCATTTGATTTTAATAGCACCCCTCTAGTGTTAACTAAAAAGGTGATTCCCTTTTATGTGTCATGGTAGAAAACATTACAATTTAAAATACACAGATCTATATCATGTATATATAATTCATGTAAAAAGTAAGGAGAAGTCATGTGAAATAATGATATATTGACTTTTATTGTTAACAGACAACAGGATGGTTGAGTGGTTATAAAGTACATTAGATAATGAGATCATCATTGTCTAGTCATTATAACTGACAGAATACAATGGAAAACGAATAAACAGCATTGTGGATACACACGAACAATATAATGAAGGCAATGCAAACAACGATATATGTATGAAATGAAATCGTAGGAATTTTTCGTCTATCTCCTCTGTTGCTACTGTTGCTTTTGTTTCGTTTATTCATTCGTTTGTTACTATTCGCAGAATACACTTAGGTAGTCGTTGAACTCTCTGTAGCATTTCCAAATCTGAAGAGCATGGGACTGGCCATGGAATTATACGCAGATGGTTGAATTACCCCAAGCTGTCCCTTTCCTTTCACTACCAAGCACTATTATTATTATTGTTGTATATATATATATTCTCTCCAAGATCATTCAGATATGTTTCCCAATCTATTATGTGCTCCATGGCTCTCATCAATATACGGACGTCATTTTGTGTGCTTATACTTTTATTTATACTTTGTGACGTCACTATGTGTGCTTATTCTTTTATTTATACTTTGTGACGTCTTTATGTGTGTTTTTCCTTTTATTTATAGCTTTTGATGGCTTTTTGTGTGATGCCTTTTTGTGCCCTTATTCTTTTATTTATACTTAATGATATCTTTTTATGTGCTTATTCTTTTATTTATACTTTGTGACGTCATTTTGTGTGCTTATTCTTTAATTTATACTTTGTGACGTCATTTTGTGTGCTTATTCTTTAATTTATATTTTGTTACGTCATTTTGTGTGCTTTTTCTCTTATTTATACTTTGACATGTCTTTTTGTGTCCTTATTCTGTTATATATACTTTGAGACGTCATTTTGTGTGCTTATTCTCTTATTTATACTTTGTGATGTCTTTTTGTGTGCTTATTCTTTAATTTGTATTTTGTTACGTCATTTTGTGTGCTTTTTCTCTTATTTATACTTTGTGATGTCTGTTTGTGTCCTTATTCTTTTATGTATACCCTGTTATGCCTTTTTTGTCCTTTTTCTTTTATTTATACTTTTTGATGTCTTTCTGTGTCCTTATTCTGTTATTTATACTTTTTGATGTCTTTTTGTGTGCTTTCTCTCTTATCTATACTTTGTGATGTCTGTTTGTGTCCTTATTCTTTTATTTATACTTTTGATGTCTTTTTGTGTCCTTATTCCGTTATTTATACTTTGTGACGTCTTGTTGTGTGCTTATTCTTTTATTTATAATTTGTGACGCATTTTTGTATTTATTCTTTTATGATTTGAGCGGCAGTTTTCTCATGTTATTTTTATCCCCCCTTCGCCCCTTTCAATATACCAATGTTTTACCCTGGATATGCGCCTTTACCTCTTCTTACTCATCTTACAAAACACCAAACAATAGACTAATTTCCTTTTATATAACAGCGATGTTCATAGTCCAACTATGCACATAGTACATATTCTATCAATCGGTCATCTTTCTGACCGTTATCCAGTATGTGGATGTTGGGAGCAATATTCTGCTGCGATTGGAATCTATGGACGGAATCGTTTTTATACACCGTAAGAAACGTATCATAATAGAACAACTTTTGATTGAATGCAGTGAACTGAGTTTAAGTTTGCATTATATAGATTTGTCCATTGTGTTTTGGTCAAAGCATTACTTGATGCATGGTTTATGAACGCAAAGGAATTAGCGGCTTAGAATTTACACACAACAAAGGCTCACTATGGGGAAGTTCTAACTTTAAGCCTTTCATAATTTATTTGTCTTTTCATTTCCAAAAAGTTTTGAATTGTCTTTTTTTTCTGGATAATAAATCAGAATGGTACATTAAAGAACTTGGCAAACAAAACTCTATAATTTCAATATTAGTATGTTAATATTTTTCGATTCAAAGTCAATATAGGCGTATGACCTGCCCCCTTTTCTCTCTCAATAATGGATAATGTGTATTGTGATCAATACCCATTGTAATACACACTTTTTGTAAGATGTTTTATTGAATTAATTTATTAAATCAAACCGTGTAGAGTTTACATTTACATACACGTACGTGCTAGAAAGTGTGGGAAATAGCGAGCGAGACTATGCAGGTGAGAATTTAAATCTAAAATTTAATTTAAAACTTTTATGTGCGAAGTAATATCTTACGTGTTTAATGGGTGCTGGATTCAAGTGCTGCATCATGTATAATCGGTGCATATCAATACATGTTATATGTAGTAAAGGCTACCTGAACGACACAGGTAAGTGTGTATGTTTGTATTATAACAAACTTAATGGTTGAAGTACAGAAACAGATATAAAACTATTAAAATAAAGTGTATTACGTGAAGAGTTATTTGTAAAATATTATGAAAGTGCGGACGTATATACATACATACATACATACATACATACATACATACATACACATACACACACCTACACACACACACACAGATATATATATATATATATATATATGTGAATATATGTGAATAATCGCATTTCATTCATATTTTCCTTAAGATAGACTTCTTTCGTGTTTCGTGTCGATAAGTCTGATTTAGGGACATATATTGAAAAATTAAAAGAACATTGCATTATAAGTGTTTATGTGTGTGTAAGATTTACAGAGTTTGCAAATAAATGATTTGAGTAGTTTTGATTAACGATCTTGACAAAACAGATATATTGAATACGATATATCTCATGAATAATTGGATTTTGTCCTCCGTGAATCTTTCACATATTGCGACAAGGAAAAAAAACCCGAGTTCACCTTTTTCTGTGTAGACAAACACGGGCTAGTATGGTTATAGAATATTACTTACATTGAAATGTTTTATTGTGGTTATGACAGCCAAGCATACAACACCTGATGTATTGAGATGCAATACACCTATACAAACGATAGCATACAAAATGCACGATCAATGGCCGCGCATAGAAGTCTCAAAAGTAAAGTAAACATACAACTCTCTGGTGGCTGCAGACAGCATTGACGGATATCGCAGCTATGTGTCCCGGTTACTCGCTATCAGTGAAGTAATCTTAGTAATTGTTAAGCCCTGTATGTCTGCATTGAGCTTCCGTCAAAAGATTTACTTAGCAATTTGCTCGTGTATTATAAGTGGGGCTCAGCCTTATCTAAAGTCAAATTGTAAGTTTATTTATCTCAATAACAGCCCCCTTGATTTATTAAAGTGAAGGTGATATGAGGCTAGAAATTTTATTGAGGGCTGTAAATACATTAAGCAGGGGGTTTATAGAAACAAAAAGATATCACTGTAACAAGTATGGGCACACTAGAAGAGACGTGACAACGTTATGTATGTAGAATCCTATGCTATAGTGAAGTAAGGAAGAACATGGTAGTGTGATGTGTAAGATTCTTAAATACAAGATTGCATGGTAAGCACATTTGTTTTTAGATTATGATAGCACCAGATAAATCCATTATTTTAAATTATTACTGTAAAATCCATTTTATTTAAAAATCATTTAGATACTTGTATATATGCTCGACTTGTGATGGCATTGATGCTTTGGTAACACAATGTTCATCTTGTGGGTATAAAAGGATGTGATCATGGTTACACATATGCAGATATCTTAGTAAGAGTTACTGAAATTATCGTCATTAATACCACTGTTACAGAGCCGCTGATAACATGGTTATACAGACGCTGATATCATAGTTATGCAGACGTTGATACCGTGGTTATACAGGCACTGATACCATGGTTATACGGACGCTATTACCATGGTAATACAGACGCTGGTGTAATGGTGATACAGACGCTATTACCATGTTGATACAGACACCGGTACCATGGTTTCATTGGCTCTGATACCATGATTATACAAACGCTATTTCAGTGGTTGTACTGACGCCGATACCGTTTCTATATAGACTCTAATACCATGGTAATGCAGACGCTGATACAATGGTTATACAGACGCTAATGCCATGGTAATACAGACGCTGATACAATGGTTATACAGACGCTAATGCCATGGTAATGCAGACGCTGATACAATGGTTATACAGACGCTAATGCCATGGTAATACAGACACTGATACAATGGTTATACAGACGCTAATGCCATGGTAATACAGACACTGATACAATGGTTATACAGACGATGTTACCATGTTGATACAGACGCCTTTACCATGGTTATGCTGACACTGATACCACAGTTATACAAACGCTGATACCACGGTAATATAAACGTTGGTACCATGAGGACACAGGCACTTATACCGTGGTTATACAGACGCTGATGCTATGAAGGGGACAGACTTTGTGTGTTGATTAAGCGCTTGGCTTGAAGTACATGTACAGATGATCCGGGTTCGATTCCCGGGTTGTGCTACTATGTTTAAGAGTCGGTTACCTTCTACTTCAATGTCGTGATATAACTGGAAAAATTTTGAAAGCGACGTAAAACTTCAATCAGCTAACCAACCATGCAACCAACTGATACCGTATTGATACAGAAACTAATGCCACTTACAACATGACGAAACAGATTTTGATATCATGCTTATATTGATAATTATACTCTGGTGGATATCACTAGCAGTTACCAATAGAACCTCGACAGAAATAAATGTAGCAGTCCATTTTTTTGTTAAATTATTAAACTTTCTTTGAATCTTCTTTCATGGTTACTTCCAAGAAAGCGAGGAACCAATGCTAGCTTACGGCATACACACAGAATAAATAATAAAAATTAAAAATATTTCATGCAACAATATCAATTATTGATAAACCATCGTTTAATTACTCATTTGCAAAATCCAAATGTACTTCCTCTTACTGCATATGCTTCATAACATGCATATCACCTAAAGCTATTACATGTACATTTATATATAAAGCAGGTAGTCTTGTCCAACATGATCACCCTTATATTCCATTTCTTAAAATGTCCGCCATTTACATAAGAGAGAAAATATCGATATCTTTTATGTGCGTTTTCTCATTGATATAATCGAATTCAAAATATTGAAATATGGTTTCTTTATGTTAGGATAACGTAGCATGTACAGTATTGATCTGATTCATAGCCCTAATATGATTTTCATATGAACCTTTGTATGTCATGTTTAAATGTAACGGGTTTATATACAAAATCCTCTTTCGGAAAAATTTGAATAAAACGCAAATATGAACATATGCATACTGAGTTACGGTGGTGTTATCCGACTGTGTATGTAATGGCATTTTCTTTGACTGCTTCAATCGGCCATTGTATAAGTGTGTATATTATGTCAGTAATACGTGTTTTATTGAACACGTTTCACAACTGTTGCACAAACATGGATTTCTCTGTGTAATCGAATATATAATCTGTATTAAAAGCAGCATAGGTAAGTCTTTATTTGAAGTCTTGGTTTTTCAGTTCAAATGCTTTGTCTTGTATGTATTTCGTCTACGGATTTAAGATGGTAATTGTTGTTGAACATATTGTACTGTTGTATATGTTTTGTTCTCATCTTGTATTTCTATATTCTATGTCTGGGATGAATTCTGTCATATAGTTGAGTCAGATCTCCTATTTCTTGTCTTGTAGAAGAGCAGCGGGGATGGATTCCTTTTCAGTCCAGTTAGTCTGGTAGCGACCGGTAATCATTCCTTTAAGCCTGTCCACTCACCACCTTCTAGAAGCCCCATTAAATCCACCATGGAAGTCGACATGGATCTGCAGTGTCCAATCTGTCTGGAATTGTTTAATTACCCCATAATTCTTCCCTGCTCTCACGTCCTGTGCAGGTCGCCATGCGCAGAACATCTTTTCGATTTCAATTTTATCCGGTGTCCAGTATGTCGAGACAACTGTTATGTCAGTGGAGGAATAAGCACATTACCAAGAGTTATCGCCCTTGAAAATATAATCGAGCGATTCAAACTAGAGAGAGCTTCACAAGAGAACAAGGCAAATAGTTCACAATCTATATGTTCATCTATCGATACATCATTTAGTAGTGTAGTAGACTGTGATATTTACCCGACAATTTGTTCTTTGTGTCCCAAGAAGGAAAAAGCTATAAAATCATGTCTGGACTGTAAAGCGTCGTACTGTGCTAAATGCTTAAAGACATCTCACCCCAATAAGGAACCGTTTAAGTCACACGAATTGGTGACGCCATTACGTAACGGAAGTGATGTCAACCAATTAGATTCCAACTTGTGCACGAGCCACAGAGAAACAGTGACTTTGTATTGCCGTGAATGTAGCCAAACTTGTTGTATCCTGTGCCGCAGTGATGGACGCCACAAGGACCACGTGCTGATTTCAGTGGAGGAAGCATATTCGGATTTAAAGGTTAATTGCATAAATTCTCTTTCCTTTTATTCAGTTTATCAGTGTATATTACAACATATAATTGAATCGATTCTATGTAAATTATAGTTCCGCGTGTAAACAATTTCAAAGTAAATCAATACGAACTTTTAACAATATGCTGCAATTTATTCAGAAATATTTGTATTATTTAGAATGTAGTTGAAAAAAGTCTTGATAAATTGAAACAAAGCCAAGCAAAAGTACGTAACAGTGTTCAGCTCCAGCGAGATCATCTAAAGGATATGCAAGTAAGTTAAAACAATACACACAAACAAGCGAATGGACAGAAGAACGGACTAATGGACGGAAGAACGAATGAATTGCAAGTCCAATAAGTTGCTTTGAAGAGGAAGTTAAAAATGTGAAATGTAACACGGACGACGGACGATGGATGAAAGACATCAGACGACAAGCGGGCTAGTTCGGGCGCATGCTATGACTTAAGGCAAAATGGTTCATTAATGCAACAAAGACAATATCATACTTAGTGGCACACAGTGACATCCTATATTGCAGAACTCATCATGTTTTGTAAATGTGCTAGTTTATCTAAGTAGAACTGTCCATCGTGTGATTATTCAGTCCAATATCCAATATTTACATATTCTTACTTTATTATTCGATGATTTCAATGATTAAAAGAATACACAATTTATCTTATTTTTAACAAAATTCCCAAAACTATCTATCATATAACGTAGCAAATGGCGGACCGGAAGAGGGAGGAGATCAACACTCAATGTGACGCATTGCTTGCTGAAGTAGAAAACAAAAGGAACTTCTTCCTGGCAGACCTAGAATATGAAGAACGCGTGCGCCAGAATGACCAGGAGGATCTCATTAAAGTAATGGAGAGGATTCTGGGATCGTCAGAGGCATTATACAGCTACACGGCCGAAGTTATAGAAGAAGAGATTACGGAATTTCTCGAGGTATATTCAATTATTGCAACTTTTATTACTTCAGTGAACCATAAGTCGGCAACAATAGGACTGTAAAATGAAATATTTTTGTGAGGCATTTATATATGCCTGTTCATCTGTCTTTACTGTGTACATGGACGTGTTCCTTATATAACTGATTCTTCTTTTGTTTTTCTTTAGCAACTAAACACATTATCATTAGAAGATTTTAAAGAATTCTTTCGATATGAGTACTATATTTATATTTTTTTTATTGCCAGGTAGCTCCCACACTGAGTGAAAAGTAAGTGTGTAAATTTGCAAATTCAATGTTAAATAAATAAAATAAAATAATTTCCATCGCTTTTAATGTTGGTCTGCTTAAGGTTCTATCGTTTTATTGTCAACATAAATAAACAAACGTGCAAATGAATTATGAGTATTATTATTTCTATTATGTCTTTGTTTTTCAGACTGGTAAAATCGACCAGTGACTGCGAGACCGCTCAGTATCAACCTCACGAAGCCCAGTTACTGTGTGGTAAAGTGGTCGACTTCCGCAAGGAAAAGCAGGTGCTCCGAGATATGAACTATCTTACAGGTACATGTACATCTACATTAAGTATTCATATATGGTACATGGTACATCTGATAATGCATTGTCCACTTCAGTTGTTTCTACTTTTTAATGGAAATAAAATGATATCACGTTATATTTAGACTGGAATATTTATAAAATACACAAAGTCAGACATAGATATCCATTGTTTTATCTATCAAGGTTTATTGTAGCCCCAGCAACACCATCCATAGACGTTACTCGATGTTCTAGAAGTGAGGATACTGTCGTACTGGTCATTTCTCCACCCAGTAATTTTCACGATGTCATCGACCAGTACGAAATCCATTACTGCTCTGAAGAGCAGAAAAGCTTAGAAATAGAGGTATGGTTTGAACAACACCAATAAGGTTTTAGTTTTAAATATTATTATAAGTCTATAGCATCTGATTTATCTATAACACCAACATTACTGTGTAACATCAAAATGAGTGAAACATCAATATTATATGTTTGTAACACCAGTGTCCGTGTGTAACATCAAGATGAGTCTGTAACATCAGCTTTTTATGCCTGTAACCCCAGGAATTGTATGTAAGAACAGATTACTTAGAATGACTTTAATCATCGATATACTCTGAAACAATAATGATGAGCAATAATCCTATTAATATTGGTATGTAACACCACCGGGAACCTGTAACTTCAAAATCGGTGTAACCACAAATATTATCATTAGTTTGCAATAATGACATCAGTCTGGATTATTAATATTATTAGTTATGTGGTTTGTTACTGACCTACTATAGAACCATCGAGGATCAGTAAAATCCATAGGAGGCCAGGCTGAGTTTAATAAATCAAAAGTACAGTTTGTCCGAGGTGCGATAATACTTTGAAGCATCAACGTTAGTTTGTGACACCATCATTCGCATGACTGTTACATTAATTTTTATCTTTGATACCAAATCATTCTGTAACATCAACTTAGTATATAACGTTTACAATAGGATGGTACACCAGTATGGATTCATCAGAAAAAAAAAATAATAGCGTTTTTTCTCTTTAACAGGACACAATGGTAGTTCAGAATATTCCTGAAGAGAGGCAAATTGGTAAAGGTGTCCCAAACAGCGCAGGTCTTGTTATTGTTCTTATAGAGAATCTTTGTAAATCTACCACATATTATTTCTGTGCCAGTGCCAGTAATCAGCGAGGGAAGAGTCTGAATTCTGAGGTCGTGCAATGCACCACGCTTCTTCAAGGAGAAAGTGTTATTCCAGGTAACAATTGTTTTGGTGTGGTTATTCCAAGTAACAATTGTTTTGCGGTGATTATTCCATGTTCATGTCATAATAATTTTGGTGTGGTTATTCCAAGTAACCATTGTTTTGGTGTGGGAAAACCAAGAAACAATCGTTTTGGGGTGGTTATTCCAAGTAACAATTATTTTGGTGTGGTTATTCCAGGCAACAATAATTTTGGTGTCGTTATTTCTAATAACAATTATTTTGGTGTGGTTATTCCAATAACTATTTTTTTGGTGTGATTATTTCAGGTAACAATTATTTTGGTGTAGTTATTCCGAGTGAAAGTTGTTTTGGTGTGGTTATTCCCAGTAAAAGTTGTTTTGGTTTGGCTATTCCAAGTAACAAATGTTTTGGTGTCGTTTTTCCAAGTAACAATTGTTTTGGTGTGGTAAAACCAAGTAGCAATTGTTTTGGGTGGTTAATCCAAGAAACAATTGTTTTGGTGTGGTTATTCCTGGTAACAAATAGTTCGGCTGGTTGTTCCAGGAAACAATTGTTTTGGTGTCGCTATTCCAAGTTACAATTGTTTTGGTGTCATTATTCCAAGTAACAATTATTTTGGCGTGGTTATTCCAGGTAACTATTGTTTTGGTATGGTTATTCCAGTTACCAATTATTTTGGTGTGGTTATTCCTGGTAACAAATGTTTGTTGTGTTACTAGATCAGCATGATATTCTCTACTTCCTGCATCAACGATACAAAGTTATGTTACCAAGGGTAGACAAGTGGGTTTCCGAAAATCAGTACCTTTTTGTAGTTGGGAAATTCCAAAGGTCGACCATGTCAAGGCTAAGTATGTTTACAAGTAACATAAATCTACTCATAATGACTTGAGATTTCTCCGTAGTTTTTTTCTTGTGTGCTAAATGGTTAAAAAAAAAGCCCGGAGTATCCAGATGACACCAGTGACTCGTTTTTTCGCCACAAATTTACAAGTCATATATAGATGGTAGGATTGAAAACACGCAAATAATATGAGTAAATCCCCAGATTTGGCACCCAAAATGGCTGAGTATTTTGTTCAATACTTGACTTTCACATGTGTCCCCTCATTTCGGAAATCCTGGATATAACCGATTTTGGATCGTACACCACTAAACCTGTACAATCGGGTATCGAATTCTGACAAAGCTAATTCCACGCGCAGTGCTCATATGTAACCCTTCACAATTTACATCAAATTAAGCTTGCATCATATTTGGTGCCAACCCTTACAAGGAAACATTCATGAACACTATCGAGATAAGCATAGCAAATCGAATTAATGAAACTAACATTTTCAGAATCAGAGAAAAGATTTTGATTGTGGGCAGATAAATCTATTATATACATAAATGCCTTTTTGTTGCAGTGCCAGTTATTGTGGAAAGTCTTTGTCGTCAGTTCAATTCCTCTATCCAGATTTACTGCGCAAGTCCTCAAGATGTTGCCGCTGAGCAGCACATATCTCACTTCCTGTTATACAGGACGTTAGGACATAGCAAACCATGGCGGACGTTGTCGTTGTACGGACGACAGGAACACAGGATATTTGGACTAGATTCTAATACAGAGTACGAGTGTATGGTTCTGGCTTGTAATCAGAGAGGGGAGTGTCAACTATCAAATCGAGTAATATTGCAAACTGAGACATCTTAAATATTAGAGATATCTTGCGTTAATGTTTCGTAAAATTGATTTTATTTCAAAGCAAATCCATATGTATGATACTGGAGAAACTGTATTTAACTCTATATTTAATGTTTTAAGAGTGTGTCAGTAATAAGTTTAAACTCTTCAAATAATATGGACTTTATTGATATTGATTATATAAAGTGAAAAGTATGATTTATATGTTTGTGATAAATGTGTTTCATCGGTCTGTGATATTAGGTCAATGTAGTAAAGCCAACACTAAGCTGATTTAAAATCAGTGTATGTTAACGTTATAATTAGTGTATGTTAACGTTATAATTAGTGTATTTTGACGTTATTATTAAGGAATATTAACGTTAATAGTAAGTGTATGTAAACGGTTTTTTATATCATTAATGTATGCTTACGCTACTAATTAGTATATGTTAACGTTATGTGTGTATTAACGTTGCTATTTAGTAATAATTAACGTCAGCGAATGTATTAATTATCAAAAGTGTATGTTAAGCATATTTTAATGCTACTTACTAGTGCATGTTATTTTTACTTATTACTGTCCGCGCCACTCACTCTGGAAACTGGAAAATCTAGATTTTCAGTTATTCATCTTCAGAATAATTTCGAAAAGGGAAAATCATTCGATAGATCTTGTTTAGTCGTAACTTTTGGTGTATGCTATATATTTGTATGAAGAAGCGTTCATATTTTATAAAAATAATCAATCTTAGATAGGGCGATTTCCATGTTAAATTTTGACGTGACGTTGCTATGTTTCCCATAGACTCAATGTTTAACATCGGCGACGTTAACATAGAATACACCCTATCTAAAATAATTTTTTCTCTATAAAATGCTTATTCGTAGAAACATACAACATACACCAAACGTTACGACTAAACAAGATCTGTCGATTGATATTAATTTTGTAAAACTATTTTAAAGATAAATAAGTGAAAATCCAGATTTTTCGGTTTACAAAGTGAGTGGCGCGGACAGTAGTGTATGTTACATATAAGTTTAACGTTACTAAAAGGTGTATTTTAAGGTTACTTAGAAGTGCACAGTAACGTTAATGTATGTAAGTGTTACTAATTAGTGTATGTTAAAGTTAGTAAGTAGTATGTTAATTTGACTAATTAGTGAATAGGTTTCAGTCATACGTTTCGCGTGCCATTTAGAAAGTAATTAACTTCTAGTCAAAAGAATCAACTTAGGTCAATTGAAAGTAGCGTGCGTGTTCTTGCGTGTGTATTTATTTACAAATGACTGTTGGTGTGTGGATGTGATTCTAATGCATGAAATCACTACGTTTCCGTGGTTTGTTTTTAATCTTTCTCATCTGTAAAATGAATATCTCATTTATTTAAGGAAGTTCTTATCTGATGTAATAAATTTTGAAAGATATTGTGAAAGATAAACATTTTGATTTTAATTTCTGTCGGCTGTGTAAGATCTTACATGTACGTGGATTTGTCATTTTTTCGCAGATTTTCACGAGTTGTGATATTTGATTCAAAGAAGAATAAAAATGCGCTACAAATATTATTCATTTGATTTATGGCAATAAAATATCAAAGACATGATAGGTCGATATGATTGTTACCATATCGTCAATGGGACAAGACATATGAATATGTATCCGGTTCCATCATGGCTTGCTATCCGGTCTAGCAACGAGCTTAGTCTGGAATGTAATGATCTCGTGTCGCCTGATACTGGAAAACAAAGGTTTATTAAAATAGGAATGATCAATTCATTTTAAATGAATACATACAAAATAACATAACACAATGTTAGTTATTGTTCGTTTTTTGGAAAAAATACGGTGTGTAAATATGGTCATATGATGATACGATGATGGTGAAAATGGAGATGATGATGATGATGCAGATGATGATGATGATGAAGATGATGACGATGGAAGAGATGATGATGATGGAAGAGATGATGATGTTGATCAAGTTAATGATGATATTGATAATAGACATTTATGAGCTCAGGGACATTACAAGCCTCTTCACAATACAATGTAGAACATTATAGCCATATGATGCATTATCATATATCGTACCCACCTTACAGTTCTAATCCTTGGATTTGAGGCACGTTAGATAACCGTCTTTGCAAACACTATCAAAAGAATTCCATTAAGCTATTAAGTATATATAAGTAGTTTTCAAGAGTTAATAGATAATGATAGTCAACTTTTGAAACAGTATCAGAACTTGTAACAACACTAAACAACAAATACAATGCCGAAGAGCATCAATTTTAAAGAATGCAGTACACGGATATCCACTACTTATTATTCCAAACAACAGCCTACCATTTTTGTCCTCGCAGGAAGAGAAAGGCGCCATTTAGCAATACGTATTTATCTACTAAACATGATGTAGAATCTTTTCCGAGAGTTTTTTCACTTCTTTCTTTGGCTATATCTGAAATTTACATTGATGCATATCATTTAAATATTTGAGATAGGGAAAATAGCATGTTACTATGTTTAATGTTACAGGGGAACAGATAGCAATTTTAAATATATTTTTAAACACTTGATCTCATTTAGATGAAAACATCATACACACCATTGTCGTTTTCTGGTACGCAGTGTCCTATATTTGGAATTCCCTTCTTTCTGTTTCCTCGTTTTATCACGTGACAGACGAAACCATGAGGACATAATATCGGGTCTTCATCCTTGCCTATAGGTGATGTGCTGCAAATTTCTTCTATAAAGCATTAAAGATTGGGTTATCAAGCTGATAACTCTGCTCACTATTTTCATACGAAAGGGATATATGATAGCTAGAATCAGATTTACCGTAACCAGGAGAATGTAGATCAATCATTAAGAAGTTCGGCTTATAGGCAGAAAGCCGTGTGATCAAGTCTGATCGACGCATGGTTTAAGGACCAGAACGTAACACCGGAGGCTGTGTAGGGGATAAACCTGACATGGGTTGAAGCCCCACCCACCTCCCCGTGCCAAAAAAGTAGGCAACAGATCAAAATCTGAACTATGCACCAACACAATGTCGCCACATTGAATCGTGTATTAATTTTTCCTAACTAGCTCCTTTATCATATCTGTATCTCCATATTTAAAGAAGGGAGTACATCCATAGTGTAATGTGACACGAATCGCTCGTGGAAATGTAATAATTGTCAGATTCTTTGAGTAATACAGATTTCAGTATCGTTTTCAACAAGCAATTCGATTTAAGACCAGATATTTGTTTTGCACATAAATGGGTATGTCTGTTCAGTATGTCTTCTTCTCTAGCTTTTAGGTCAGAATTGTGGTAAAGAAGCAAGGCTACCTTCTTCAGTTTTGAGGTTTTGAATGTAAAGTAGTACTTACATATAGTTAAAAGTGTAGAGTCCACATGTTATACTAGGATGTTATATATTCTACATTTTAAATGCCCACATATATAAGTCGTTATGTATTAGACATATTAACTTTATAACATAATAGAAGTTATTGGATTTATACGTTACTAAAAGTTAGCATATTCATAAACTATACGTTATTAGAAGTTTACTGATGTTTAAACTATACTATTATAGAATTTATCGGATTTATAAACTATACGTTACTAGAATTCATCGGATTCATAAACTATACGTTACTAGAATTCATCGGATTTTAAAACTATACTACACTAGCAGTTGTTGTTAGCAGCATGGAAGTTTTAAACTACACTTTAATAAAGTAATCGGATTTAATAACAGCTTACAATACTTTGATAATTGCCTAAAATTTATGATATAAACAATTTGTTTTAATGATTATCTATTTTATTTTCAATTATCGATACTCACTATCCTCGCCGCTACTTGGACCGTTCACCAGCCATGAAACACCTGTAACCCGAACAGACAGTTTGTTACAAGGAAAGGAAAAAGTAAACAATGAAGCTGCAGGTAACAATTTACAAATACGTCAGTCGCTGTAATGGAATAAGTAAGACACGTACCAGAACTGGTTCTCCGTCTTGGCTCTCTTATCCAATCAATGACTGAAATAAAGTAACACAGAATTAGTGTTTTAACATCAAAGTTCAGATTATTTGATAAAATATATACCTATTGTATAGTTAATAGAATAAACGACTTTGTAAACGATCAAAAATGGGAAAAGTGCCTAAATACGGTCTCTTATTCTAAAGCCCTAGGAACACTGGTTATTTTATCAATAGGAATTTATGTTCAAAGATGGTAATTCCAATAAGTGTAACCAAATGGAGCAACGTTAAGCTTTATTGTCTAGTTCTGAGAAAGCCGGTCAATGAAATTGACCCTCAGTTTTGCGTCCTGTTCTAGGTATCATTAGACCAAACCTCTATTCTGTCGGAGTGGAAGACAGTTAGTGTGGTTCTACAAAAGGGGATATAAAGCAAAGTTCTACCGACCCTACAAGATGCTTGAGCACATAATGAGTTGCAGAATCATGAAACATGAAGACGGCAATATGCTCAACATGATTTCCACAATAGACGCTCCTGTGAAAGTCGTCTGATACTTACTATCCAGGACTTAGCAAAGTGCATGGACCCCAGAGGCCAAAACGATGTCGTGCTACTTGATTTCAGCAATGCTGATGACTACACATTATCTAGAAACATTAAAGCGGAGGAGTCATCAAATTTCAAAGAGAATTTGATGCTCTGTAACAGTCGGAACAGTGGTCTACCCCAAGAAATGCCAGGTGTTCAACGCTACCAGAGAAAGTGTACAGAATGTTCATACACCATCCAAGTCCACATCCATGAAGTAGTAGACTCAGCGATTTACCCTGAGGTTAATAACAACAAGAATCTGAAAAGGAACCATTACGTTAACCTGATCACCAAGAAGACGAACACAACATCAGCTTTCGTGAGATGAAACATCAACCAATGCCCATGAGATAGCCAAGTGCTATACCATACTTACTAGACCACTAACAATATGCAAGTAACATCTGGGACCCACTCGCACAGGAGGAGAATATCAAGAAGCTAGAGATGGTGCAGGGGAGGATTTCCCGGTTTTATGTTGGATTTTAACTTCACTGTGTGTCATATAAGGGTTTTAACGTCACTACCAATACGTCCTAGTACCACATGGGCGTGAAATACGAAAATACTCGCCAGAGGTTAGTACCTCATAGGCGCGAAATACGAAAATACTCGCCAGAGGTTAGTACCTCATAGGCGCGAAATACGAAAATACTCGCCAGAGGTTAGTACCTCATAGGCGCGAAATACGAAAATACTCGCCAGAGGTTAGTACCACATAGGCGCTAAATACGAACATACTCGTCAGAGGTTAGTACCTCATAGGCGCGAAATACGAAAATACTCGCCAGAGGTTAGTACCACATAGGCGCTAAATACGAAAATACTCGTCAGAGGTTAGTACCTCACCAGAAACAGGGAACCAACAGTATCAAAATGTTCGTTAATTAAAATTTTAACAGTTTATTTTTGGTAATTCACCTTAATTTTAAGAAAGAGTTGCTGGAAGTTCGTCATCCCCAGTCACACACAACAATTCAGATGTTAATAATACTTGGCCAAATCATTGGAAAAGTTTACATAGGATAATGATATCAAAAGTCTTAATTTTACAACAGAATCGAAGTTAATTTATAAATCAATCACATTATTTGATCCAGCCAGTGAGAGCTTCTGATACATTGGAATAGTAGTTCCGCTTTCACTTTCAGATCAGTCAATCAGATTCCCCTTTATTTACCATTCTTTCACCTAATTATGATCCACGGAGCCCGAAACAGAATTTGGCAGCAGTCGTGGACATTCAAACAGAAGTGACTTCTCTCGGAAATCGATTTTTAGCTTTTATTTTGAGGATTTTATGAATGTCCATCGTGATACGTTCATATTGACATCGCACTAGTTACTTTCTTATTTTACAGTGGTTAATTATTGTAATTATATACATGTATTTTTATATATACTCTAAACCGAGAGTTTCCTACATGGTGGAGGTTCACTTTGTACGATACAGGTTTTCACACAACCATTGGAACAGCATCTTTCGTTTATGTTGCGGCATTCATCATGTGACTTGCACGTTTTGGCGAGACAGGCATCAGCTATGTGGACGTCTGGTCTAGATGGACATCCGTCATGGCCGTCATCATGGTACAGACCTGTCTCTAGTGGAGAATCACCCAGGTAATCGACGTCATAGTTCTATATAAACAAAAAATGGAGAGTTAAAATACAAAAAAAAAAAAATACTTACATGTACATGTAGAATTTAACAGAATTTATCTTCAAGCAAGACCCGAAGCGCTGTGTTACGGGATTTACTGAAGTTTTAAATCTTCAAACATCAATGATGTGCTAGACATGGTAAATATTGCATCATTCTTCAAAGGTTATATAGCTTTCTTTATTCATCATTGACAATGTGGCCTTAATATGGAATGAATATTGTTATAAATCGTTGTTTACAATCACTATAGATGATAATTTATGACTGTATATCGTTATTCTGTATTGTATATCGTAGTTCTACATGGTTTATGACGGTATATCGTAGTTCTACATAGTTTATGACTGTATGTCGTAGTTCTACATGGTTTATGACAGTATATCGTAGTTCTAAATGATTTATGACTATATGTCGTAGTTCTACATGGCGTACATGTATGACGGTATATCGTAGTTCTACATGGTTTATGACGGTATATCGTAGTTCTACATGGTTTATGACGGTATATCGTAGTTCTATATGGTTTGTGACGGTATATCGTAGTTCTACATGGTTTATGACGGTATATCGTAGTTCTACATGGTTTATGACGGTATATCTTAGTTCTATGCGACTACGTGGTTGATGATGATATATCGTAGTTCTACATGGTTTCAATCGTAACAACTCGTCCATTTCCGTACGCAAATAAGACTCGTACTTACTACGTAGTCAGCCATTGGGACTATTTTCAATTGTTATGCAAGCACACATGGTCATGATTAGCATACCTGTCATGTTTCCACGAAAACAGGCAGTTATGCTCATTGCCTGCTTTTGTCTATATTCGTTTCTCTTTGAATGGGTGAACTAGTATGAATTTTTCTTGGCGGATTCTCCGCACGTGCACTGGTTAAATGTCACTTCGAGTTTCCTCTGATTCGTTTCCAGTGTTCTAACATTAAAAAACCCCGTGAAATTCGCTACGATTACTGAATTGCCGCTACAATTGTATAATATTCATCAATAGGGGTATTACTTTTCATACTGAACTTCTCATATCCTAAATTACAAAAACAATCCTTTGAACCATTTTTTGCCTCATTTCGCATTGTACTGTTACGAGAAAAGCCGAAGAATTCAAGCAATTCGGTATATATTATTGCGCCGTCGGCCTTCCGAATTAATCTTTGTATAAAATGGCGATGGTGTTCTGATTGACATGATTTATGACTGTATATCGTAGATCTACATGGTTATGATTGTATATCGTAGTTATACGTGGTTTATGGGGGTATATCGTATTTCTACGTGGTTTATGACTGTATGTCGTAGTTCCAAATCGTTTATGACGGTATATCACATTTCTACATTATTTATGGCTTATGACGTTTTATCGTAGTTCTACATGGTTTATGATGGTATATCGTAGATCTACATGGTTATGACTGTATATCGTAGTTATACGTGGTTTATGGCGGTATATCGTATTTCTACGTGGTTTATGACTGTATGTCGTAGTTCGACATCGTTTATGACGGTATATCACATTTCTACATTTTATATGGGTTATGACGTTTTATCGTAGTTCTACATGATTTATGACGGTATATCGTAATTCCGTAATTCTACGTGGTTTATGACGGAATATTGTAGTTCTACATTGTTTATCACGGTATATTGTACTTCTACATGATTAGTAGCTTCCATCCCGACGAATGAAAATCGACAAAACAAAAAGCGAATTAGAATGAACAATGCATGCTAAATCACAGGCATTGTGCTACATGAAGAGTGACTTTATAAAACACCCCCCCCCCTCCCCTCTTTTATATATCGTCTCGCTCCCCTTTCCCCTAAGGTAAGAAACGACGGTCAGAATGCAGCCGCTTCTACCAGTATTTCCTACATGTTCCGATGATAATCAGAGGAAAATAAAGTACCAACATGTAAAATACTGTCTTACCTTTTGATATATGTCCTCAAAATTACATTCAAGCATGTTTAAAGGCACCAACAAACGCAAATTCGAACGGCACAACTCGCGGACAATTTGCTCGCCAGTCGCCATGTTGATACAACATCGGCAGAGTGTAAAAGACAAGATCGGTATAATGACAAGATTGTCAAGATCGTGATAAAAAGGAATATTAAAGCCATAAAAATGGAATAAAGATTTAATGTTAATTTTGTTTTAGCCATACATTGAACTACTGCTCTAGCGTTATTCAAGCAAACACGGTAAAGTCCTATTATGCAAATAAACCTGTAATAGATCGCTGGTGAGGAAACTGTCCGCGAGTTGTGTCGTTCAAATTCGCGTTTGTTGGCGCTTTTAAACATGCTTGAATGTAATTTTGAGGACAGATATCAAAAGTTTAGACATTATTTGACATGTTGCCACTTTATTTTCCTCTGATTATCATCGGAACTTGTAGGAAATACTGGTTGAAGCGGCTGCATTCTGACCGTCGTTTCTTACCTTAGAGGAAAGGGGAACGAGACGATATATAAAGGAGGAGGGTTAGTTTGAAAAAGGCATTCTTCATGTAACACAGTGTCTGTGGCTAAATGGCAATATTATGTGGTGGTAAGCTGCATGTAGAGGATATTCATACGAAATCCTGTATACGATAACTGATTTTATAGGACCTAATTCATTCTACACATAATCTGAGGCAGCTTTGCAATTTTGTAAGATTTATTTTCAAAGCTAGTAACATGAAGAATACATTACATTGACTATTTTCATAACTCCTTATGCTTATATTTATCTTATACACAGCTTATTTATACGGATGTCCATTTTCATTCATTTATCTGATGCTATGTATATTTAGTAACTGTAAATAAGATAATGATGCGTACAAGTTAGACTAAATACAGTACTACACTAGTATAAACAAAACACAGTACTACACTCGTATAAACAAAACACAGTACTACACTCGTATAAACCAAACACAGTACTACACTCGTATAAACCAAACACAGTACTACACTCGTATAAACCAAACACAGTACTACACTCGTATAAACCAAACACAGTACTACACTCGTATAAACCAAATACAGTACTACACTCGTATAAACCAAACATAGTACTAAACTCGTATAAACCAAATAAATTAGTACCCTCATATAAACCAAATACATAAGTACCCTCATATAAACCAAATACATTAATACCCTCATATAAACCAAATACATTAGTACCATCATATAAACCAAATACATTAATACACTCATATAAACCAAATACATTAATACCCTCATATAAACCAAATAAATTAGTACCCTCATATAAACCAAATACATTAGTACCCTCATATAAACCAAATACATTAGTACCCTCATATAAACCAAATACATTAGTACCCTCATATAAACCAAATAAATTAGTACCCTCATATAAACCAAATACATTAGTACCCTCATATAAACCAAATACATTAATACCCTCATATAAACCAAATAAATTAGTACCCTCATATAAACCAAATACATTAGTACCCTCATATAAACCAAATACATTAGTACCCTCATATAAACCAAATAAATTAGTACCCTCATATAAACCAAATACATTAATACCCTCATATGAACCAAATACATTAGTACCCTCATATAAACAAAATAAATTAGTAATCTAATATAAACCAAATAAATTAGTACCCCCATATAAACCAAATACATCAATACCCTCATAGAAACCAAATAAATTAGTACCCTCATATAAACCAAATAAATTAGTACCCTCATATAAACCAAACACAGTAGTACCCTCATATAAACCAAATAAATTAGTACCCTCATATAAACCAAATACATTAATACCCTCATATAAACCAAATAAATTAGTACCCTCATATAAACCAAATACATTAATACCCTCATATGAACCAAATACATTAATATCTCATATAAACCAAATACATTAGTACCTCATATAAACCAAATACATTAATACCCTCATATGAACCAAATACATTAATAACTCATACAAACCAAATACATTAGCACCTTATATAAACCAAATACATTAGTACGCTCATATAAACCAAATACATTAATACCTCATATAAACCAAATACATTAATACCTCATATAAACCAAATACATTAATACATTCATATAAACCAAATACATTAATATCTCATATAAACCAAATACATTAGTACCTCATATAAATTAAATACATTAATACCCTCATATAAACCAAATACATTAGTACCCACATATAAACCAAATACTTTAGTACCTCATATAAACCAAATTCATGAATACCCTCATATAAACCAAATACATTAATACCCTCATATAAACGAAATACATTAATACCGTCATATAAACCAAATACATTAGTACCTCATATAAACCAAATACATTAGTACCCTCATATAAACCAAATACATTAGTACCCTCATATAAACCAAATACTTTAGTACCCTCACATAAACCAAATACATTAATACCCTCATATAAACCAAATACATTAATACCCTCATATGAACCAAATACATTAGTACCCTCATATAAACCAAATAAATTAGTACCCTCATATAAACCAAATACATTAATACCCTCATATAAACCAAACACAGTAGTACCCTCATAGAAACCAAATAAATTAGTACCCTCATATAAACTAAATACATTAATACCCTCATATAAACAAAACACATTAGTACCCTCATATAAACCAAATAAATTAATACCCTCATATAAACCAAATACATTAGTACCCTCATATAAACCAAATAAATTAGTACCCTCATATAAACCAAATACATTAATACATTCATATAAACCAAATACATTAATATCTCATATAAACCAAATACATTAGCACCTTATATAAACCAAATACATTAGTACGCTCATATAAACCAAATACATTAATACCTCATATAAACCAAATACATTAATACCTCATATAAACCAAATACATTAATACATTCATATAAACCAAATACATTAATACCTCATATAAACCAAATACATTAATACCTCATATAAACCAAATACATTAATATCTCATATAAACCAAATACATTAGTACCTCATATAAATTAAATACATTAATACCCTCATATAAACCAAATACATTAGTACCCACATATAAACCAAATACTTTAGTACCTCATATAAACCAAATTCATGAATACCCTCATATAAACAAATACATTAATACCCTCATATAAACGAAATACATTAATACCCTCATATGAACCAAATACATTAGTACCCTCATATAAACCAAATACATTAGTACCCTCATATAAAGCAAATACATTAGTAACCTCATATAAACCAAATACATTAGTATCCTCATATAAACCAAATACATTAGTATCCTAATATAAACCAAATACATTAGTACCCTCATATAAACCAAATACATTAGTACACTCATATAAACCAAATACATTAATTTCTCATATAAACCAAATACATTAATACCTCATATAAACCAAATACATTAGTACCCTCATGTAAACCAAATACATTAGTACCCTCATATAAACCAAATACATTAGTACTCTCATATAAACCAAAGACATTAATACCTCATATAAACCAAATACATTAATACCCTCATATAAACCAAATACATTAGTACCCTCATATAAACCAAATACATTAATACCTCATATAAACCAAATACATCAATACCCTCACATAAACCAAATACATTAGTACCATCATATATAACCAATTAAATTAATACCTCATATAAACCAAATACATTAATACGTCATATGAACCAAATACATTAGTACCCTCATATAAACCAAATTTATATTAGTACCCTCATATCATCCAAATACATTTGTTCCTTATATAAATCAAATACATTAATACCTTATATAAACGAAATACAATAATACCCTCATATAAACCAAATACATTAATACCCTCATATAAACCAAATACATTAGTACCCACAAATAAACCAAATACATTAGTACCCACATATAAACCAAATACATTAATACCTCATAGAAACGAAATACATTAATACCTCATATAAACCAATTACATTAATACCCTCATATAAACCAAATACATTAATACCTCATATAAGCCAAATATATTAGTACCCTCATATAAACCAAATACATTAGTACCGCATATAAACCAAATACATTAATACCTAATATAAACGGAATACATTAGTACCAACATATAAACCATATACATTAGTACCCCTATATAAACAAATACATAAGTACCTCATATAAACCAAATACATTAATATCTCATATAAACCAAATACATTAATACCTCATATAAACCAATTACATTAATACCCTCATATAAACCAAATACATCAATACCTCATATAAACTAAATACATTAATACCCTCATATAAACAAAACACAGTAGTACCCTCATATAAACCAAATAAATTAATACCCTCATATAAACCAAATACATTAGTACCCTCATATAAACCAAAAAAATTAGTACCCTCATATAAACCAAATACATTAATACATTCATATAAACCAAATACATTAATATCTCATATAAACCAAATACATTAGTACCTCATATAAACCAAATACATTAATACCCTCATATGAACCAAATACATTAATATCTCATACAAACCAAATACATTAGCACCTTATATAAACCAAATACATTAGTACGCTCATATAAACCAAATACATTAATACCTCATATAAACCAAATACATTAATACCTCATATAAACCAAATACATTAATACATTCATATAAACCAAATACATTAATATCTCATATAAACCAAATACATTAGTACCTCATATAAATTAAATACATTAATACCCTCATATAAACCAAATACATTAGTACCCACATATAAACCAAATACTTTAGTACCTCATATAAACCAAATTCATGAATACCCTCATATAAACCAAATACATTAATACCCTCATATAAACGAAATACATTAATACCGTCATATAAACCAAATACATTAGTACCTCATATAAACCAAATACATTAGTACCTCATATAAACCAAATACATTAGTACCCTCATATAAACCAAATACATTAGTACCCTCATATAAACCAAATACTTTAGTACCCTCACATAAACCAAATACATTAATACCCTCATATAAACCAAATACATTAATACCCTCATATGAACCAAATACATTAGTACCCTCATATAAACCAAATAAATTAGTACCCTCATATAAACCAAATAAATTAGTACCCTCATATAAACCAAACACAGTAGTACCCTCATATAAACCAAATAAATTAGTACCCTCATATAAACCAAATACATTAATACCCTCATATAAACAAAACACAATAGTACCCTCATATAAACCAAATACATTAATACATTCATATAAACCAAATACATTAATATCTCATATAAACCAAATACATTAGTACCTCATATAAACCAAATACATTAATACCCTCATATGAACCAAATACATTATTATCTCATACAAACCAAATACATTAGCACCTTATATAAACCAAATACATTAGTACGCTCATATAAACCAAATACATTAATACCTCATATAAACCAAATACATTAATACCTCATATAAACCAAATACATTAATACATTCATATAAAACAAATACATTAATATCTCATATAAACCAAATACATTAGTACCTCATATAAATTAAATACATTAATACCCTCATACAAACCAAATACATTAGTACTTACATATAAACCAAATACTTTAGTACCTCATACAAACCAAATTAAAGAATACCCTCATATAAACCAAATACATTAATACCCTCATATAAACGAAATACATTAATACCCTCATATAAACCAAATACATTAGTACCTCATATAAACCAAATACATTAGTACCCTCATATAAACCAAATACATTAGTACCCTCATATAAACCAAATACTTTAGTACCCTCACATAAACCAAATACATTAATACCCTCATATAAACCAAATACATTAGTACCCACATTATAAACCAAATACATTAGTACACTCATATAAACCAAATACATTAATACCTCATATAAACCAAATACATTAATACCTCATAAAAACCAAATACATTAGTACCCTCATATAAACCAAATACATTAGTACTCTCATATAAACCAAAGACATTAATACCTCATATAAACCAAATACATTAATACCTCATATAAACCAAATACATTAATACCCTCATATAAACCAAATACATTAGTACCCTCATATAAACCAAATACATTAATACCTCATATAAACCAAATACATCAATACCCTCACATAAACCAAATACATTAGTACCATCATATATAACCAATTAAATTAATACCTCATATAAACCAAATACATTAATACGTCATATGAACCAAATACATTAGTACCCTCATATAAACCAAATTTATATTAGTACCCTCATATCATCCAAATACATTTGTTCCTTATATAAATCAAATACATTAATACCTTATATAAACGAAATACAATAATACCCTCATATAAACCAAATACATTAATACCCTCATATAAACCAAATACATTAGTACCCACAAATAAACCAAATACATTAGTACCCACATATAAACCAAATACATTAATACCTCATATAAACGAAATACATTAATACCTCATATAAACCAATTACATTAATACCCTCATATAAACCAAATACATTAATACCTCATATAAGCCAAATATATTAGTACCCTCATATAAACCAAATACATTAGTACCGCTTATAAACCAAATACATTAATACCTAATATAAACGGAATACATTAGTACCAACATATAAACCAAATACATTAGTACCCCTATATAAACAAATACATAAGTACCTCATATAAACCAAATACATTAATACCCTCATATAAACCAAATACATTAATACCTCATATAAACCAAATACATTAGTACCCTCATATAAACCAAATACATTAATACCCTCATAGAAACCAAATACATTAGTACCGCATATAAACCAAATACATTAATACCTCATATAAACCAAATACATTAGTACCCTCATAAAAACCAAATACATTAATGCCTCATATAAACCAAATACATTAGTACCCTCACATAAACCAAATACATTAGTGCCATCATATATAACCAATTACATTAATACCTCATATAAACCAAATACATTAATACGTCATATGAACCAAATACATTAGTACCCTCATATAAACTAAATTTATATTAGTACCCTCATATCATCCAAATACATTTGTTCCTTATATAAATCAAATACATTAATACCTTATATAAACCAAATACATTAATACCTCATATAAACCAAATACATTAATACCCAAAAATAAACCAAAGACATTAATACCTCATATAAACTAAATACATTAATACCTCATATAAACGAAATACATTAATACCCTCATATAAATCAAATACATTAGTACCCACAAATAAACCAAATACATTAATACCTCATATAAACCAAATAAATTATTACCCTCATATAAATCAAATACATTAGTACCCACAAATAAACCAAATACATTAATACCTCATATAAACCAAATACATTAATACCTCATATAAACCAAATATATCAGTACCCTCATATAAACCAAATACATTAATACTTCATATAAACGAAATACATTAATACGCTCACATAAACCAAATACATTAATACCTCATATAAACCAAATATATCAGTACCCTCATATAAACCAAATAAATTAGTACCTCATATAAACCAAATACATTAATACCCTCATATAAACCAAATACCCACATATAAAGCAAATACATTAGTATCTCATATAAAGCAAATACATTAGTACCCTCATATAAACCAAATACATTAATACCTCATATAAACCAAATACATTAGTACCTCATATAAACCAAATACATTAGTACCCTCATATAAACCAAATACATTAGTACCAACATATAAACCAAATACATTGGTACCTCATATAAACCAAATACATTAATAGCCTCATATAAACCAAATATATTAGTACCCTCATATAAACCAAATACATTAGTACCGACATATAAACCAAATACATTGGTACCTCATATAAACCAAATACATTAATACCCTCATATAAACGAAATACAGTAGTACCTCATATAAACCAAATACATTAATACCTCATATAAACCAAATATATTAATACCCTTATATAAACCAAATACATTAGTACCCTCATATAAACCAAATACAGTAGTACCCTCATATAAACCAAATACAGTAATACCCTTATATAAACCAAATACATTAGTACCCTCATATAAACCAAATACAGTAGTACCTCATATAAACCAAATAGATTAGTACCTCATATAAACCAAATGCATTTGTGCCTTATATAAATCAAATACATGAATACCTCATATAAACCAAATACATTAGTACCCTCATATAAACTAAATACATTAGTAACTCATATAAACGAATTAGTCTACTACCCTCACAAAAACCAATTAAAGCAAATACATATATAAAGGAAACATATTAATACTCCCATTTAAAGCGACTAAATGAAATGATGTATTGACAGAATTTAACATTTTTTTCAGTATTCAGTAATTTAAAACGAAATTGAAATATTGATGATATTTAAATTTCATTTGATAATAAGATATAAGAGAATAAATATTTAATGTAATTTATTTTAAAAAATCAACATTTTATTTCAAGTTGTTACTTATTAATATAATAATTATATACAAATATATATTAATGATAAAAAAATCCACTATCCACACTAGATAAATACAACTTTGTTTTATATTATGTGAAAAAGAGGTAATCAAAAACGTGAATAGGATATTTATTAATTTTATGGACGTAAGAATGAAGGAGTCATTAAATGAGTCAGTTTAATATGTAAAAGGCCCACCTATATCTTTATGTGAATAAGAAGAATATTACAAATCTTTTGTATAAGAAGTTCACGTTCGTTTTTTATGATTGCATAATGTATATTTAATGTACTTGGGCACTTAAGTAATTTTACGAGATTCTCAGATCGTTTTGAAGCCACATTAAGATTTGGCAGCCTAGCGTAAGTTATAAACTCTTGCAGTACTTCTCTGTAGCAGAAGATTCCTGTAGAGCTGGCAAGGTTTCCAGCTTAACTTTGTGTCTGGTTTGTCATGACTTAATACTAAGGTATGATCTTTATAAATCACAGACTCTTTCTGTTACTATGAGTCATGTTATACACTACAGTATATTGTTTTACAAGATAATAGCTATGTAATATTGGTAATGCTAAGGAGAAAGAAATCGATGTGTCTTCATAAATCGTGTGGGACCGCTGTATTGGTCAAAATCTATAAAAACTAGGCATAGAACCACTCTTTAGACGAAGATAAAATTCCGATGGGGTCGCCTGGATGTTGACCTGATAGGATCTCTAACTTCAAATCTACGCCAAGATATAGTACGGAGAATACATCTTTTTTTTTCAATACCTACAGTACAGCAGAAGAAATTGCGATTGCGAAAATTAAAAAAGTAACTATTTATTTTCGAACGCGTGTACTATGATGTATTGATATATTCAAAACGATGTACACATGGAGACTACAGTTCTCTGTAAGAAAATACATTATGCATCCATCGTGGAAATGGTCGAGTAGTTATGACTGAGCAATCTGAGCTAGACGGCGCTGTGCATGTTTTGGATATGTTTGCTTTATGCTATAATTACCGTCTTTGGTTTGAATGCTGTTTTTAGATTGGGCCAGCTAAGCATATAGATGACGAAATTCAGCTAGATAGTGTATGCTCATTACATTTATGATGACTTTCAACTTAAAAGCTTTCCCAGTAATAGGAAGTAATATTATGTTAAGCGAAGCGAGCATTTTATGGTAACACGTAAATAAAAAAGCCAGAATTTACTCTGACTTTCTATACACAACACCTTCAAAAAATCGCTGTATTCGGTGCGGAACCGCACATGCATGATTTACTCCGTAATTAAACTGTACATTTTGTAGCCCTTTCATGGAACGATAATGATCTAATCTACATTAATGAACTTGAATTATCTGCTATAAACTGAGATGTTTTTTTTTACATCGTCATCGGTATAATGCTTTTAGATTTACTATATTACGATCGCCATTTTTTTCACAGGAGTTACCTTTCTTGAACGGTTAAACGCTACTTCCGGTTTCGATTTCCATGCCTTTGTCATGTCATGTCATTTCTTTTAAAGTTATATCGACGTCATTGCAGTGCGCGTGAGATTTGAATGCTTTTAGATATAGATCTACATCATTCAAAAATATATATCGACGTCATACATGTGTCTTTTTCTAACTTTAAATTTTTGTTATTTAAAGTGAGCACATGAATAGTCATGTGCTCACTTTAAATAACAAAAATTTAAAGTTAGAAAAAGACACATGTAGTATTGTGCGCGTGAGATTTACTGCCCTATCTGGAATCGTGGATATATTTTCAGAGAATAATTTACAAGAAACCTTCATCTCTGTGCTCAGAAATTAAAACTGGAGAAAATAGAAACAGAAATAGATCAACCTATAAAATAAATTTCATTCTGGATTCGTTCCAAATTTAGAACTTAATACACAATTAATATGGATACTGTAATGGAGGGTAAATAGAAAGTTGTGAAAGTTTTGTGCACAGCAAAAATTTAAACCTCCAACTTTGCCTTACATGTTACCTATTTTAACAAAATTATTGTTCATATGTGTAGCGGTATATATGTTTTGTATGTACAATACATTTTGGGCACACGGAGAAATTATTATTACCACTGATTTAGGTAATTTACTTAGCAACCATACTGGACGTGACTTAATGCCTGTAGAACTCATGTAGATATCACGAAATCAAACACAAGTAGCAAACTTACACCTGTCTAAACACACATGCGAGAGGAGGACCAGCATCATACTTTATTCTTTAATCTCCATATCCCTTTCTTTTTAATAAACCAGGTTCCATGGCAGTGTCATTGATATCAGTGGCGGATTTAGAGGGGGGGGGGGGGCTTTTGGTCACATATTTACTAGTAAAAATCCAGATTTGGCAACAAAAATGGCTGAGTATGTTGGCTAATACACATGTACCCTCCCCCTTTTTTGGAAATCCTGGATCCGCCACTGGATATGATAATCGAAGTAACCACCTTTTCACTTCCAAATACAACAGATACGTAAAGACATCATTAATCCCAACAACGGAAACGGTAAACATAAATACCGGTATGTATTTCCGGAATTTGCTGTCAGTATTTCCAAAAAGTACGTTTTGAAATTAAAACCACATTCTTTTTTTCACTTTTTGGGGCTGAGGCACGGTAGGGGTTATAACTGAAATGCATATCTATATGTTTGGTTTGTTTGTTTGTTTGGTTTTTTTTTTTTTGGGGGGGGGGTCTTTTTTTTGTATCAAGCTCGTGAAAGATTAAGTTTTTTTCTGAAATAATTAATAATTACGTGACAAGTAAATAAAATTCCGTTTATTTAGGTGGTTGATGTGCAAATCGCTGACCGGATCAATTGGAACACTTACACAGATATCTATAAATTGTTATTTAATTTGAAATGTTTATGAATGAGCATATTTTTCATTTTCATTAATAGAATTCGAAAAAAAATTGAACCATTGACTTTTTGTCAAAATTTCCAAATAATGACTCTTGACAAGGTCAAACGATAAGAGTTCAGCAACAGTAATACAAACCTTTCAAAGTTTAAATATTTTTCTAAATTATTTAAAGCTATAGTTTTACATATAGTTAGATTTCTGTGTGTGTGTGTGTGTATATATATATATAGTGAGAGATTTTAAACAGTGGTGAACACCTTCATTTTTAAGTATCGAGATACTATAGATAGTTTTCATATGCATGAAATATGACTGGAGTTACTTCCCTTTTCCACTAACTTGGAGATATATAATCAAGGACTTCTAAACAAGACTTGTGCATAAATCAACCATACTATGCAAGGAATTTCTCCAAACTAATGATGTTCTGCCTTGCTTTTTCCATTGAGCAATTATTTGTACAAAACACAAGCGATCTACATGTACATGGATTTTCATATTTAGATAAATTGTCCATGTTTATTATATGTATGTCAGTATGCATATGTATCTATATACTAGTATGTATTTTGTAAATACCTCGGTAGATGGATTAATATAAGTGTCTCACTGTTTTCCAAATCCCTATTTACTTGTTTGCTTCTATTTCATTATGCCTTACTTAAAATAAATACTGTTTAAACTAAACTAATGATCATTCATGAAGTTTTGCAATAATAAAACCATTGAACAATGGTAAAATGTTTCCAAGGGTGAAAATATAGACAATTTTCTAAAATATATTTAAAAAAATTGGTAAGAGTATGAAGCAAAAACTCCAGTTTCACCTCCAAAATGGCAGATACATGTAGCTGCAAAACTATTTATGCATAAAAAACTATATGTAGACCCTTTCACAATAACTGCGGGACTACATTTTGGGGGAAGAAATGATTACTTTTCTCGCAAAATGCCGTACGACACAATCAGTACCTGATAATGACGTCATTACGCGTCAAATACGGGAAACGTACCAATACTTCCTCGAAAAGTTCAGTACCACAGATATCGTGAAATGGTCAGCCATGCATGTAGATTATTTAGTTTTTTAAAACCAAAATTTAGAAATGAATCAAACAACTCTTCGCTTCACATTCTAAGGCTTTGCCTTAGTTCAAATTATAAATTACTATAAAAGTTAATCTCTAAATATTCTAAAATCTAAATGACGGTATACCATAGTTCTACATTTTTATTTTCTTCCTACGCCACGTACGCCGTTGAAATAAACGTACCAGGCAAATGCCACCAACATGTAATAGGCAAATGCTGGGTTGTTGGACCATAGTTTCAAATCAATCAGCAGGGCAAGTGGTACAAGGGCCTGTCGGAAGTTGCTGATTTCCTTCAATACTGCACAACAGTTACAGCTGTCTAAGTCAAATAATCTCATGTAATATTAAATAGTAGCAAACAAAAATCTTCAAGTGTTTTAGTCTAATTTGTATTTTACCGAATTCACAGTTTGAAAATCATATGTTTATCCTTGATGAGTTTTGCGCCATGTTGTTAAGACAAAAATACAGAGTAAACTCCAGAATGATACACGTAAGACGGATTTAAGCCACATAGATCATTCCGTAAATTCCTGTCAGCTAATGGTATGCAACAAGGCGTTGTCATCCTAACAAACTAGAAACTATTAAGAGATTAAGGAGAACTTGATGACAGTTTTAAAAACCTTCAAGTTAAAAATCCAGCAACAGAAGCATGCAAGAGAATCTGTGATAAAGTGCTCTTCCCATGACATTGACGCTGAAACTGATGAATTACTTTCTAATTGCGCACAAAATGAGACGTCAATAAAATGCCCTATACGGCAAATATTTTAAATGATGAATTGTCATGTGTTGTGTTCTTTTCCGTCCCTACGTTTCTAATTTATATGTATTTTGAGAATTTATATGTATTTTGAGAAATTAAAGTAATTATCATTAAATATATAATTACTTTAATTTCTCAAAATACACTTGAATTCTCAAAATACATATAAATACAAATAAATTTTGGCGTAGATTTAAGTCAGAGATACTATTAGGTCAACATCGAAACGACCGGATCGCTTTAGACGGGACCCACACACACACACCTACACACACACACACGCACACACACACACACACACACACACACACACACACACACACACACACACACACACACACACACACACACACACACACACATACAAATCTTTCCCCGTCTAAAAAGACCCCCGATGACAAAGCTTAATTAGTTTTATTACACAATTTTAATCTGTCTTTAGAAAGCGATTCGCTATCATGGATGCTGATTTGTTAGGAAGTATAGTGTGAAAAGTCAGACAATGCGTCATGAAAATAAATATTAAATTTAAAGTCCTACTCAGAAGTACTATTAATATAGTGACAAATAGGTCTAGGTTAGATAAACATGTATATTTACAACACGCCAGGAATTCGCCATGACCATTAATAAGCCCCAATTATCAGTAAGCTCTTGACACTTTGCTGCATTTTTGAAATTTTATGTGTTACTGAATACAACTGGAAGCAGGGAATATCTGAACGCGTAAAAGTACCATCATACTGACGTACTATGCCATACCATGTTGAAGAGTACGCCAACCGGAGGAAATAGAGAGTTAGTCCTCTCTTATACCTGTGTTCATGTAATTAAGAAAGTTCGGTTCGCTGGTAACAGTTATTCCAGCAACTCAATAATATATATACACAGATTGCTTCAGATTATACATATGGAATATCCATCACCTCGGTCGAAAACCTCTTATTTTCTTTGCAAATGAACATAATTACCTAGACCAAGAGCTGGGTGCTACTGAGCTGATTTCCAATCACTCATCGTTTCGAGTGATTGTTGCTGATACATGAGCCCAGTTGGACGTTGATATGAACCAGCTGCCCACAAGAACGCGCACCAAATAGTTTTAATTTATACTTGTAATGAGGTCACCGAGACATACGTATCTTTATTCATATCCACTACCAGATCTTATTGTATTTAATTCTTTTTTAGCAATTTGTTGAACTTTATAGGTAGATACAGGATTTAAAAAAGAGGATGTATTTAATCATCATGTTATGAACAACAAAGAGTTACAGATTTTGACAAAATTTAAATAGAGACTTACAATTTATGAAAAGAAAAACAAACCTTCATGCATTTACAGCACTAAAGAGAACCCCCTCAACAGTTATATGAAACGTATTTCATAGTATTTTGCATTCTGACGGAGCGGAAATCACTCAATTTTGAAGTAAGCCAGACTTCGGAGATTTCATCATTTTTACCATTATAATTTTTGTATACAAGAGACCAATAACAGAGATTATTCAAAACAAGTAGCTTCGAGAATTATATATCACTTTGTATGTTCTATATGATGGGTGTCATATTCGTCCATTTTAGTTAGATTTAATACACTAAACGGTATGCTATATACACTGAACTTTAAATATACACTTTTAGAATTATACACAGGAAAAACATCATTACAAATATAAAATGATACAAATATCAATAAATATATAATAAGATTTAACATCTATCTATCTATCTATCTATCTATCTATCTATCTATCTATCTATCTATCTATCTATCTATCTATCTATCTATCTATCTATCTATCTATCTATCTATCTGTATTTACTAAAACACATAATATACAACAAAATTGCATAATGTACTAATGTACATGAACTTTGATGGTGGAAATGGAAAAATAATAGAGAGTTTGCAGTTACAAAGAATATGAATCATGGTATTAACTTTTTATCCTGATTTCCATTTTTCTGAGCCTATGATTTTCAAAAGTTATCACATAATATGTCAACAGTACACACCTGGAAAAGATACTATCTATACATTATACATTATAGAATACTCACATTTTCGTTTTCTAGCCATCGATCCTCGTAATCCGGCCTCTGACGTCGGTCAATAGATTTTGATACTATACATTCAGCATGAATAAATATTATAAGAAGGGCTAGATATTTAATGGAAATCATTTCCCACAAACTTGGTGGCTTACACTATATAGAACATCAAATGCAGTAATATCTTAGCTAGATTAACCCCCCTTCTCCAGTACAGCACAATGCCAAATCACTTCGGAAGGGTGTTCGCTAGTGCGTTTACAAGGCGGAGAATATGCGTTTAACAAGGTGTTAAATTTAGATAGATTCTTATCGCAGGTTTAGTTTTCAGTAATGATGGAGGGTTTAACACAAGGACATGATTGAATTAGGATAACTGTTATTGTCTTATGGAGACAACAAATACAGAAGTTTATGTAGGATCTTCATTAAATCGAAATCGTGGTCTCTGATTTCTTTCATTAGTGTAGTAAAGTTTGATATTATTTTCCATTAAAGCATATGATAAGGAATACATTATTTGGTACAAATGAGCAATGGTACAGTTAAGTTGAAATTATAAAGAAGGACTGTCTTGGAAGTTGGGAGTCCCTAAAGGAATTGTGACCCCAAAATCTATTTTAATTGAAGAAAAGGTTATGTTTAATCAATTATGTGAAAATAAAACTAAATGTAATAAATTCTATGAAGTCTTTTACAAATATATCACAAAGAATACTGAAATTAAAGTATTACAATAAAAGTGAAATGTCACATAATATAATATTATCACAAAGACAAGATATGACATTTCACTTTTATTGTAATACTCTTATTTCAATATTCTTTGTGATAAATATAACCTAGGCATTATTTCAATTATTTATATATCTCAAATATTCATTGGCACTACACCTACATCGGATTAAGTAAATAGATGTACACACATATATAAGCTTCAAGACAAATCTCCATGTATTGAAAACTACAAATCATTCAATATTGTGTCAAATGTTATTTTGATGAATGTTTCGTAACATTTTAATATTTCATTATCCTTGATGCTGAGCGACGAGTTCTCGAGTGAGTACCAGTTATAAGTAATGAGAAATTGTTGGTTTTAAACAACAGATACTTAAATGTCTGAGAGTGCTTAACTGTCATGTGGTTATTGATGCCCGTTTTCAAGATGATAATAAAATGTGTAGACAGAGTTTTTGTTTCCATTGAAACTTCAAATGCATTCAACTATGTGAGTATGATAAACTTTTCTTCCAATAAAATCTGAACATATTATATGTCTATTTTTTTTTTAGCAGGTGCCCTGTCTGTGATGTAGCCGTTCCTAATCCAATATTACGACGAAGTAAATGCATTCTTCATATGCATCGGTAAATTAAAAAGATAATGTAATGCTATCCCTCCACGTTCGCCAGACAGGTGTAAGACGTATGCCTACAACACGATGCTTCCTTAGATTGAGGAATTTCCTGTATAACGTTATAAGAATACTTAAAATAAATTGTTAACAAAGTTAAAAATGTATGTAGGAAATTACTGTTCTGGACACTATACAAAAGTGCTCTACTTCCCTACTGCAACTTGCATAAAATTTTCACTACGTGTGTCTATGTAGTTGATGTTGTCTATAAAGTTTTAAATAACAGATAAATCGGTTAAATTCTTGTATTTTGACAACACCATTAAAATACGATAAGCATTTATACTTGCAGCTCGTCACCGTCAATGTCCGTCATAAAATGCCCGTAATCTTGAATAGTTTTGAATGCACAAGATATTGTTATGGCGTCGACTGCGAGAGCGTTAAAGCAATAGTGATATAAATGTCAAGTGGTTCAAGATCAATGAAGTCTTCACCAAGAGGATTAAGTGTAAAACAGTATGCAAAGGAAGCAAATTCGTTGAGACGGAATATGCATTCTCACTAAAGTAGAAACTTTGAATATTAGCAAAGCAGACTCCGTTGGCAATTCCGTTGGATAAATAGTTGTTGCGATAGGAACAATGAATGATACGTACCGGCAGATGGAATTCAAGCTCTGGGTATGTTATTCATTTACATCTGTTTTATCGTCAAGCGGAAAGATAAGAATATATCTAGATAAGTAAAGAAGTGTGAATATTAAAGTTCCGACATGGGAAGGATTTCTCTTTTCACATATTTTACATAGTTATCTGAATTATCCATCCCCATCTCTAGGATCCATTGCAAGAAAAGTTTTCGCAAAAGTAATTCAGTATAGTGCTATCTTATCGCAAATAGATATGAGGAAATAACGATATGTTTTGTTCAGAAATGTTAAGGCTATATCTCGGTCAATCTAAATGAATAAAAAGAAAGACAACTCGTATTGATATATCTTATTTATACATATCACAACATATATACGTATACATTTTAGTGCACCATATGCTCATTTCGACAACTTACGTATAATTATCTGATGAACAAACTAACTACAAATTGACATAAACGTTAGAGCCAAAAAACCAATCTCAGGACAGAGCTGTCGCGAGGGAGATACTCATATTAGTAAATTGGAGGTATACATTTCAGGTAATTACTGAAACACTGAAAATGGATATGTGATTAGTTTCAATGACTACGAGTCCACCAGCAGAGGTATCAACCCAGTTATTTTGAGAACATATTATTTACAGCACCGTATGCGTATATTTGGAACTGCTTGAATTTGGCAACAGCATTTCAACATAGAAAAAATGTTGTTTTTGTTGTCATTTTAGATTCAAAATTATGTTTGCTGTGTTAAACAACCACGATCTAATATGAAATGGAATTCCGGTAATCGTAAACTGTCAAAGGCACGACGAGAAGGCTCCAGAGTAGTAAGTTATCATTTCATTTTAAAAAGAATGTTATAACAGGGCTATTTGTTGTTTACTTATAACACACAAATATTAAAATTGATTTTATAACAATTTTGTTTGATCAAATGTGTTTACGAGGTCAAAACTCTCCTTCTGGAACACGTTGCCTTATTTACACGAAGTCGTATATCAGATTGTGGTCTTGTTTTATTTCAGACTTTTTCCAGGAAGGTGAATAAGGTAGAACCGTTGTTTATTGATCAAACAGGTGAACTGAAACAGCGATCATACATAAGCTTATTGTCCTCCACATCGGAAGATAGCATAGATGAGGAACTCAGGTGTAAGTATACTTACTTCTAAAAAGGTCTCTTCAAACTCATTTCATATAGATTTCTAAGGGACGCAAATGGCAAATATTGTGAGCATGCAGGAGATGTGTATTCACTGGTATCTGATTATATCCCTATTGAGTGTGTGTTCTACTCTCTACTATGCCCTTTCATTTGTATTCTATTTGTATTTCCTTTTGACTGATTTTGTATATTCTTCGCTTCCATGAATTTTGGATTAATGATTTTTCTTAATCATCTCAACATAAATTCATAATAACCCAAGTACCATGTTACCAGAGACTAGTGAGTGACTGTTGTCCTTGTTGAAATTCTTTAGTCAGCAATGCAACTGCACTACAATGGAATATCTTTCGGCTGTCTTTTGATGGATTTATTCCTGTTGCTTTACATTTGTGTGCCACCTTTGTCAAACACCTGTGTCAGATATGTTTTGTTTTCGGATTTTGTTTTGTTTTGGGGTCTTTTTGTTTCTCGAAAGATGCATTTTAGAGAAGGCTGCAGTTTCATTGAAAATGTACCTTACTATATCAAACAAGTGATTCTATCAGTTGACGTAAGAATATCAACTGAAAATCAGACAACCTGTGAAAATTGACAAATAAAACATCCTTCATGTCATTACAAGATTAATGGTACATCATGAGTATTATCTGAACTAAATGGAGTTGGACTCACTGAATACATCGTTCTCTTTAAATGTCATCCTCGCGTGAAAATTCATTTTAATATGGATATTGTTTTGCTCTGATATGAACAGCCAGTTTTTTTTTCTTGGTTTTTTTTTTTTTTTTTGAAAATTTATATTTTATTTCAGTGTTTGTAGAGAAATATGTAGCTCAAACAGTTTACGATGCTGCGGCAAAATACCAAAGAGAAAAAGAACGAGAGTATGTATAAAGTGTACATCTATCTATCTATCTATCTATCTATCTATCTATCTATCTATCTATCTATCTATCTATCTATCTATCTATCTATCTATCTATCTATCTTACTTGAAAATATAACACAGTTATATCTTTATGACAAAAGTTAAATGACCTATATAGTCTGATTGATGAAATAAATTTGATTAAATAATTTTCCATACTTTAAACTTGATTATTAAAATGTGAGTAATAATTGAACCTTTAAGATATCTATCAAAATTAATTCTCTGACTTTAACAGAATGCGACTTCGGATCAGATCAGAAAGTAAGTTTAATGACATAAGGAAGTTTTCAGTGATAAGAGAAGTAACCGAATTATCAGAGGGTAAAAACACCGACAATGATGTTGCCGAAAGTACAGATGATTCTGACTTAAATGGAAATAATATTGGCAAGGGATTCAGTGTACGGCACAACAATACTCCGCCAGTAACGATACATACAGAAAAATATGATAAAGCTGTTGAATATGAGAAAGAAGACACGTTGTCAAAGAGCAATTTTCTTGGTAGCTCTGACGAGAATGACAGTGATAATCCGTTTCCGAGTGGTAGCTTTTCTGATGACTCCTACATTTATGACGCAGACAGTGCATCATGTGACAGTATATCTGACTTAGAGGAAGACAAAACACCCAAACAAAAAGTTATTACAAAGAAAAATAAAAAGATTAAGTTGAAAACTCAAGACAAGCCAAAACTATATTCTGAGAATGTAAAGGGTAAGAAGAATAAGGTGGCGCCAAACACACAGTCTGTCATTATCAGCAATGACCCACGACCTTCAACGAAGACTAAACGAGCTACGAAGAAAAAGAAAAATGCGTCTATGAAAAGGGATAAAAGGAAGAGTGCAAAATCAGTGTAGTTTAAGACATTGAAGGAATATACACTTTTTATCCTATTTTCGATTAAATCAATTGGCATAAATTGTTCTTTCTATTAGAAAGAATATTATATTCAAAGTTCATTCCAGAAAGCGCAATTTATCGATTTACAGACAAATGCAATGTTAAGTTAATTTAACTTCAGTGCATTGGAATTCTACTAGATTATAAGAAGAGAAGTTTTATTTTCAAACTGGTTGCGAAACATTTCTCGATTACACAGAAAAGAGGATTATAATTAAATCTCTAAAACATTATTTTATGAGCTTATAATGATGAAATATGGGGTCTCGTAGGACTTTAAAAAACTTCAAGAAATCGAAATTTTGTGTTCAGATGTACCCTACCTCTAAGACTCATAAAATATATCTTACATGTCTAGTAGGATTAGATTGTACTCTTTTTGATACTACTCATTATTATTATACTCCAGAATGTCTATATTTTATGTTATAGATATTTATAGAATCTATTGTCTATATATTCGAGAAGTATACTTGGCCAAGTGTTTAGTTTAATGTGCAGAAGAATCGAATTTAACTCCTAACGTTGTGTGAGTCTTGTACTTAAGAGGTAGATTGCTTTTTGCGTTCACGTCGCTATACTACTGAACTTTATTGAGGGCATTGTAACTCCCTGATCAACAAAGCCACCACATTATAGCATTACACCGTTATCGAGAGGTCTTTCGGTCATGTAATCCATGGATTCTATACTTATCTCTATACAGATACTGTGAATATATAAATTATCTTTAACTAGTTAGAGCCATTTCTTATCAGATTTAAGTACTTATGGAGCGCAGTTCCCATCACAAAACTCATAGTGGTTACGATGGCCAAGATGACTAAATTACCGCGTTACACCCCCAACAGTGGTGGATACCACACCAAATAGAGGTAGTGACAACGATGGCGAACCAAACAACTGCTTCACACAAACTATATTTGCAGTGACCAAGTTGCCTAAGCGGACGTAGTTACCATACCACCAATATTAGTAGCTAGGCGGACTTAATTACTGCGTAATACCACTCTTTTTGCCTCGGTGGCTTAGCATCACACAACCAGCTTTGGAGGTGACAAAAGTGGCTAATTGAAATTCATTGCTGTGTTTACATTTTATACTCTTTATAGTTTCTCATCCATATGAAGTCTCGGTTTAATCCCCACTTGGGGAATGTTCAAAGGTGTGTTGGCACAATTAATCCCGCTGTAAAATTATGTTTTGTTTCGAAATCAAATATATATTTATATAAAGCGATACTTTTCTATTCTTTCAATGCTATAATATGCTATTGTATGATATTGTATCGTATTGATAAATTTATAATACCATGACTCTGGCTTACCCACTTATTATGTAAAAATTCCAGTGACAAAAATTAGAGAAGGGTGTGATTGAAATGGTGAAAATATGTTGTAGATATATAAAGTGGAATAAAAACCTATAAAACCGGCTGCAAAATTAGTTCTTATAGTTATGTATGACAACTCAACCATTGACAATATTATTTAGAGAAAACTTTTGTGACTACAGAAATATCCTGGTATTATCACTGTCCAATTTGCGTAGACAGCGCATTGCCGAAACCAGCTGGTTTATACAACAATACATGTCTTGCAGAGCATTCAAGAACTTATTAAAGTTTTCCGAGAGAGCCCATCGTATAATGTAGAATAATTAGGTCATAAAAGAGTCATCTGTTTTATTTTAACCCATGCATTTAATATTGTACAAGCATTAAGAATACATAATTCTACAAATGAAATATATATATATATATATATATATATATATATATATATATATATATATATATATATATATATATATATAGGTACACATTAATTCGTTAAACTTTCTTTTGACCACTTGAGATTTTTCAGATTTTCTGTGACATATGTAACAGTAAAATAATACGCCTCACTCCTCAAGGTCTCTATGTCTCATCTTGGTATCTGTATATAAAGGTTGTTAGTTAATAATACAAAGACACAAAGCCGCAAAATTTATTGCTTATATTTGTTGAAATTTCTTTTCCGTTGTATCCCAAAATTCGACATGTTGCAATGGCGCTCCATACTTCTTGTTAACTCTGTGGTAATTTATTCCATAGAACTGTACTGAATTGATCGTCATGGGAGGTCGACAAAGTTTCTTAGTGTTAATAATCTTTTATTCATGTCGTAAGTACATATAATTATTTCACATATATGTTTTACAGCTCCTACATACCTCAAAGATATTATAACATTTAGCATTATCTAGAGCAGTGGCGCATGATCATTGTCGGAATGCATATCATTTATGCCTGGTAGAACATAAGGGTTAAGTAATTCATAGAATGTACTTACCCATAATTGTCTGCTAAAAAGTGTTAAAATGCATATGAAAAGAAAGATTCAACAAATCATACAATTTTGCACAGTGCAATGAAAAAATGTATGTGGGTAAGAGGCATTTAGGGTTTTGTAACAAACACTTACCAAGCTTAAGGTGGCCTCTATTGCTCATACTGCCTTTAGAATAATTTCACATATTAATAATTAACCTCCGTCTTATTTACCGAAATTAGATAACAACAGCAAAAACACAAAAGACTGATGAAGAAATGATGATAACTCATTTAAAAGTGCAAAGCGGTGGGGAATCAATGTCTACCAAAATCTTTTTAGAGGAAATAAAATCCTTAATCTTGTCCCCTTGTCACGGATGATTCATGTCGATGCCAATAGATATTTTTGATATTCATGATTTATTTCATAATAATAACAACAACCGTGCTTATATACTTTTTAAGTAATTTCGTTGGTTCTTGTTCTCTGTATGGAAGATCATTGATGTCTTTTAGTGTGCTCTTCATTATTTGCATGTCCATGGCGAGTTTCTCATATAAATGAGTTGGATGTCTTCTTATCTTTGTTTTTATTGGCTATCTAAAATAAACACCTAAAGATATGCTTACGTATGCCTTGAAATTGAAATACGTAACTGTGGTTCTTTTTGCAAAAAAATTTCAAAGATATCCTTTGTATTGGGGTTTAATTGAATTCTTTGATGAAAATGATGTTCACACAATACAATGTATTAACTACACCAGTCTTGTAAGCATTGGCATTTCAATTGACTGTCCTTACCACGACTACAACACAATCGAATATTTTTGCGATGTTGGTTTGTGTGCTAATTCTTTCATTATATATACCTTGGCGACTTTTGCCATACTACTGAGATGTCTTCTTTCCTTTCTTTAATGATTGTGCGTAAGAATACATCTGACTTGAAAGACACCACGGACTGGTAGATACTGGGCGATTATTTATATATATATAGATACATTTACACAAGGAGCTATACGATCTTGCTACAGTGATAACTATAGCTGGCAACTAGACAACTACTGCTTCGAGGCCGTTTTCCATGAAATGCATTGGCCCGATGCTAGGAATTACTGTATGAGACGAGGAGGAGACCTGGCTGAAATCAGGACCAATAGAATTCAGGACTCTATTGTCCAACATTTGAAACGTAATCATAATGGCAAGCATGGATTCTGGTTTGGAGCACAAGACTATGTCAAGGAGGGACACTGGACATGGCTTCATGGTAAAGCATTTCAAATAAAAAGATAAAACAAAGTACTTCATTATCCAGTAAAAGGCTAACTGACAAATGTCTTCTTTCATGAATGGGCGATTCTCATTTCTTTGGTCCCTCATATCAGGTTTGAGTTACACGCAAGATTTCGAAGTATAATATAGTCTACAGTTTTGTTCTTAAGTAACACTGTCGATATGGGCATATTACATAAACAAAGTAGTATTGATATATGTTAGGATTGTTGTATACACTCACATATATTAAAACATCAGAATATATATACATATATATAGTGAATGTTAATTGCGACCGTTTAATTTTTTGCCCTGATGTACAAGACGAAAGCAAAGAAAAATATGAGCAACCAGGAATACCTTTACATAATGCAGAGATTGCATTGAAATGTATCTTTGAGAGGAGTTTTGCTACAGTTCAAAGTATGCATGATTTTCAGACGACAAAACAATACACTACAGTAACTGGGCACCTAACATGGGTCCTCATGTGAGTGGTTTTCTGTTCGGTGATATGGATGACTGTGCCATGATCAGGACTGATGATAACTACAGATGGCGTGATGGACCATGTAATGGAGTACTTGGAGGTCTTAAGTACAGCTTCCTATGTCAATATAGTATGTATCATACAAATGTATCACTAAGTAAAATTCAGTAAGTATTTGTTTGAGATGCTTTGGTGAGTTAGTAAATTGTATCGTATTGATAGTTTGTTAAAATAATTATATGAGGATTCCCCCACTGGTTTCCTGGAATTATAAAATCTCATCTTTTAACTTATATTTTTCTCATTTTATGGTTTGAAAATATTGCTAATCATTATGAATATATAACCTTGCTTGCTTTTCCCCATCTTCCAGGATGAGAACGATACATGCATGTTATTTAATAGAGAATTTTTTGTTTCGTAAGCATTGATACAGAAAACAACACCACGGCATTTTACAATTAAACACTCTATCACAGCAAAAAATTACATCACCAAGACAACGACGAAATCTCCAACAACACATTCTACAACGACAAGGGCAGAGTTTGAAGGTCACTTAATAATCCAGCGATATCCATTTGACAACTTTATTTTCGAATTTACATAATGCTTGTTTTCCAACCTGGTCTCAAACACGAAAAAACTCGTTCCATGCTAAAATTTTTAATTACAAGGAATGATCATCTCTGATTTTAGTGAAAGGAATACATCTGTTTTCCAATTGTCAAGAGATAATGGGTTGATAGCTGTTATGTGATGACGAGGATAATTTCATGACGATACGTCTACATGTATGTTATCTTTCTGTCTTAAGGTGAGTGTCCATTTTGTTCAAATGAGAGGAATATAAGCACATGCGGTCGCAATACGGTAAACTGCAGTCCAGGAAGTGAGGTAGGTGCATTGTTTATTCTACTTCCTACACAGCATACAGCAAATTTCCTCCGTTATTTTCTTAGCCTGAAATGTCAGCACAAATTGTTTTGTATGGATGTGAATCTATGGTGGATGAGCCTAACAAAAAGAAAACACCCAATCCTCTCGGGCATTGGGTTTCAACTCTTAAGTTTCAGGGACTAAAGAATGTCAAACAGGTAATATTTTAGCTCACCTGAGCCGAAGGCTAAAGTGAGCTATTGTGATCAATCATTGTCCGTCGTTAACTTTTCACATTTTCGACTTCTAGAATCCCTGAACAGAATTTGATGAAACTTGGTATGCAAGTGGCACCACCACAGGCAAAAGTAGTCACATTGGGTACCCGCCTTTAACAAACTTCTTCTTCAGACCGGGGGCATACAGGGACAAACCGATTCATAGGAATGATTTAGAGGGACGTGTGAAGAAGTGTTGTTATTTTTGGTTCCGTTCCGAAAGGTAAAAAAAAATGTTCGTTTCCTGTAGCATGACCTAAAAAGATAGGGTCGGTAGGTAGGCTTTTCTTTTTGTTTTTTTTTTTATCTATTGAAAATGTCTTGACATTCAGATGGACATACATAATGTATAATAAAAGGTATTCTTCAACATAATTCATCATGTAGGACGAGGCTTGATGCCATGGGGGTCGCCATATTTGTTTTTTAAAACACCGGAAATAACAACAATGTGAAGTTTCAGAAAACCGATTCCCGAATTTCGATTCCGGAAATGGTGACGCTTGTAAATGGCGAAAAAAAAAAAAAAAAAAAAAAAAAATCAGAGTCGACGCCATTTTTGAGGGGTCGGTCGGATTACTGGAAACAAAGATATTTTTTTAAGTCAAATCAAATTTTTGACGTTTTTTCGACATTTTTTGACTTAGTGATTTCAATGCAAAAAGTGTCATGTTTTTCAGTTAATTGATAATGATGAGTTATTATGGCCTAATTTGATCATAATTAAGGTAAGGAATATTATTGTGCAAGAATTTTGTCAATATCTCAATTGGGGAGGAAGAGGGGTGGGGTGGCCATTTTCACATTTTCAACTAAAGAAGTAAATCGCTTATGATCCCCTTCAAATTCTGTCGTTTTCATCCAGACTTCTTTACAGGTGGCGCCACCACAGTCAAAAGTAGGTCACAGAATATTACCCTCCTCTGACAATCTTCTTCTTCATACTGGCTGTATACAGAGACAATCAGAATGCATAGAAATGATCTAGAAGGATGAGTGAAGAAGTCCTGTCATTTTTGTTCCCTTCCAGAATCAGATGTTAGATTTTCTTCGACATTTATTTTGGACTTCAATGCAGAAAAGTGTCATATTTCCTACTTAATTGATACTGATGCTTTCTTATGGACTATTTGGTCTTAATTATGGTAAGGAATGTTATTTTGAAAAAAAATTGGCAATATCGAAATTTTTGGATTTTCTGTGAATTTCTTAAGACTTACGAATGAGGGTGTATAGGAATATTTCTGCTGTTATACCACATGAAAGATTTCAATGAAACATGTATGGTATACATGAAGTACTATAGAACCTCTATCAATTTTTACATTTCATCCAAATTGGTCAACAGATGGTGCCACCATGTCTAAAAATGGGTCTCACAATGGTACATTTACATGTACCACTTAGTAATTAAAATATTCAAAATCACGCTGTGGTCAAAAATATGTTTCATTTCTTTACACGTCTAAATAAGGTTTTAGATGTTTCTTAACACTCAACATATGAAAGTAAGCCATTTTAAGTTGTATCTGGACAATATTTGAAACAATTGTTGCTCATGACCCAGACTTGAAATCAGTCAACAAAAGGCCCCACCTAAAGAAAATGACAGACTTGTTACCCTGAATCACATCTTGCAGAGACAGAGCAATGCTTAATTTCAAAATCACCTGAATGCATGTGCAAAAAACTGTTGTTGTTTTTTATTCTGGTCTGAAATAAAATTTGACTTATTTTCAACATTTGTGTTGACCTAGTCACAGTAATGCAAAAATAAATAATTCTTCCTTCCTGCATGACTGATAACCTCGGTACTCAGGTGAGCGATATAGTCCCACTTTGGCCTCTTGTTGTTAGTTGTCAAAGCCCCAATAACACCCAATTACTTTCACATCTTATTTTCTATTCTCTTACATTACAACAGGCATGTTTCTTAACATTTTCTGAGCATGGAGCAACAGCAGGCTGTTCTAGTAACATAATCGTAAGTTGTATAAAATGCAATGAAAATAAAAATTAATATAACGCATATGAAATTATGATAAATTTTTTACTTTTTGAACATTGTCTCTGTCGTCAGTGAATTTCATTATGTTTCAGAAATTAATACTTTAACACACAGATATAACATTTGATTTGTCGTTAATCCTCGGATACACTTTCATGAATGCATAAATTGATTTAATACACAGAATCTAAGGTAGGTAATTATTCCATAACCTGCGTCAAAACAATCAACGCAAACAAATTGCATTACAAGTAGTGTCAAACGTAAGAACGTGGTCATGTGAAAAAATTAAGAACTTATAAACTTATAGAGGGTAAGCGCACGCACACATACACTCAATTATCTGTCTTGACAATTTGGCAGTTATTTTGTATTTTCTGTTTCGTGTTATTTTTTCTTCTTTACCTTTTTTCCCCACATCGACCATGTTTATATTTCACAATCAGAAATACAAGTAAGAAACACTGTGACTGAGATGGGTAATGTGCTCTGTTTGATCGACAAAAATAAAAAACATAGATTTAAGTAACACATTTTATTCTTTAATTATAGGCGCACATGATTCACTTAACATCATTGGAAAAAAAGACAGTTTGTCTGTGATCTATTTTCAAAATACATAATATCTGTGTCCGTAAGTAGCTTGGAGAACAAAGTCGTACACCCAAATCAGAAAAAAGGCAATTTGGAACATGGATGTCAAGAAATTATGCTTTGTTGTATAATGGCAGAATATTAAAAATCCTCGAATCCTTGAATGAAAAAGGGGAAGGGGTTGACAGGAATGTTCGGAAACAAGTAAATTTCTGAATTGTTCTCAACGTAACAAAATTTCGAAAAGTCCCCTAGAAATGGTCTTAAGATATAAATATATTAATCTTTAGGAATCACAACCGAAAACATCAGTAAACTCGGACAGAAGTAATAACACGAATTGATATTATTTTGATTCATTTTATTTCCTTTGTGTAATGTTGTTTATTAACGTTTTCGTCCTTGCACACAACACATAGAATTACCAGATATTCACTTTTTAAATCCATCAATGAAGACGACGGAAGAAAAAATATATATAACATGGAATATTTTGGCATTAGGGGCACTTGAGTTAATATTTTTATTTCCTCTTCACTACATTACATCAATAGTATGAATTTTGAGTTAGTGTTAAAAATTTGACGAAGATAGTTCCGCTCCAAGCATGTCTTGTCTTATTGACCATGCTGTTTTCGTTGTAATGATAATAAAGTGAATTAACTGAATGACTAATTTGATCTGTTTGCCATAAATTAACACAGTGACTTTTATCTTTTATATACTTTGTGTTTCTCTGGGTATGTTTGAAGTGATATTTTGCAAATGGGCAAATATTCGATATTGCAAAACGTCCAATGAAACTTCCTATCACAGGGACAGAAAAATTATTGTACCAGACTGAGTTATTTAAAATAAAGAGCATAAGGTTTCAAAAAGATACATGATTACATCATACAATGTAAAATTATGAAGTTTATGATACAAATATCCAAGGTAAATTGTTGTTTCTTTATTTCTTTTTTCTGTATTGTAGCACTGTTACAGAGATAGTAAGATTGTAGATGACATATGTAGGTATAGACCCATACCTTTCTCTAGTCATCAAAATTTGACATGCTCTTACTGCTGTGATATCACCACACATAACTGCTTTAACTACCTCCTTGGACAGTTTGTTTGTAAGTTAGACTTTAAGAAGTATTCACAAATATCTCTGAATAATCTTGTTTATGATACGGATTTTATAGGCGGTGTATTAAGCCATGCATCGAAATAACTCATCAACGGGATATCATTTATATTATGCATGTACATAAAGCTTCAGTGGGATATCATGTATACCTTGCATTAACATAGCACATCAACGGGATATCAGGTATAACGTTTATTAACATAGCGCATCAACAGGATATCATGTATACCGTACATTAACATAGCGCATCAACGGGATATCATATATACCTTACATTAACATAGCGCATCAATGGGATATCATGTAAGCCATGCATTAACATAGCGCATCATTAGGATATCATGTATACAGTACATTAACATAGCGGATCAACAGGATATCATGTATACCATACATTAACATAGCACATCAACAGTATATCATGTATACCATATATTAACATAGCGCATCAAAAAGATATAATGTATACCGTACATTAACATAGCGCATCAAAAAGATATCATGTATACCGTACATTAACACAGAGCATCAACAGGATATCATGTATACCGTACATTACCAAAGCGCATCAAAAAGATATCATGTATACAGTACATAAACATAGCGCATCAATGGGATATCATGTATACCGTACATTACCATAGCGCATCAACAGGTTGAAAAACGAAGAAGTACCCAAAGGTAAACCATGTGTACAGTACATAAACATAGCGCATCAATGGGATATCATGTATACCGTACATTAACACAGAGCATCAACAGGATATTATGTATACCGTACATTAACATAGCGCATAAACAGGATGCAATGTATATCGTACATTAACATAGCGCATCAACGGGATATCATGTACACCTTACATTAAGATAGCGCATCATAAGGATATCATATGTACCTTACATTAGCATAGCGCATCAACAGGATATCATGTATACCGTGTATTTACATAGTGCATCAACGGAATATCATGTATACCATACATTAGCATAGCACATCATCAGCATCTCATGTATACAGTACATTAACATAGCACATCATCAGGATATCATGTATACCGCACATTAACGTAGCGCATCAACGGGATATCATGTATACCATACATTAGCATAGCACATCATCAGCATCTCATGTATACAGTACATTAACATAGCACATCATCAGTATATCATGTATACCGCACATTAACATAGCGCATCAACGGGATATCATGTATACCGCACATTAACATAGCGGATCAACGGGATATCATGTATACAGTACATTAACATAGCACATCATCAGGATATCATGTATACCGCACATTAACATAGCGCATCAACGGGATATCATGTATACCGTACATTAACATAGCACATCAACGGGATAACATGTATACCGTACATTAACATAGCACATCAACGGGATATCATGTATACCGTACATTAACATAGCACATCAACGGGATATCATGTATACCTTACATTTATGTCGTGCATCAATAGGATATCAGAGGATAATACGTATAGAACAGGATGAAATGTATATCGTTCATTAACATAGCGCATCAAGAGTATATCATATATACTGTGTATTAAGATAGTGCATCAACGGGATATCGTGAAAACGTTAACATAGCAGATCAACAGGATATAATTTATACCATACATTTCCATAGCGCATCAACAGGATATCATGTATACCGTGTATTAACATAGTGTATCAACGGGATATCATGTATACCGCACATTCACATAGTGCATCAACAGGATATCATGTATACCGTAGATTAACATAGTGCATCAACAGGATATCATGTATACCGTACATTAACATAGCGCATCAACGGGATATCATGTATACCGTACAGTAACATAGCGCATCAAAAGGATATCATGTATACCGCACATTAACATAGCGCAGCAACGGGATATTATGTATACAGTACATTAACAAAGTGCATCAACGGGATATCGTGTATATAATACATTAACATAGCGCACAAACGGCATATCATATATACCATACATTAACCTTGCGCATCCAAGGAATATGATGTGTACAGTAGATTAACATAGCGCATCAGCAGGATATTATGTATACCATACATTAAGATAGCGGATCAAGCGGATATCATATATACCGTACATTAACATAGCGCATCAATCGGATATCATGTATACCATACATTGACATAGCGCATCAACGGGATATCATGTATATAGTATATTAACATAGCGCAACATCAGGGTATCATGTATACAATACATTAACATAGCGCATCAACGGGATATCATGTATACCTTACATTGACATAGCGCATCAACGGGATATCATGTATTACGTACGTTAACACAGCGCATCAACAAGATATTACGTATACCGTACATTAACATAGCGCATCAACAGGATATCATGTATGCCATACATTAACATAGCGCATTAATGGGATATCATGTCTACCGTACATTAACATAGCGCATCAAGAGGATGTTATGTAAATCGTACATTAACATAGCGGACCAACGGGATATCATGTATACCGTGTATTAACATAGCGCATTATCAGTATATCATGTATACAGTACATTAACATAGCGCATCAACAGGATATCATGTATACCTTACATGAACATAGCGCATCAACGGAATATGATGTATGCTATACATTAACATAGCGCATTAACGGGATATCATGTATACAGTACATTAATATAGAGCAACATCAGGATATCATGTATACAGTACATTAACATAGCGCATCAACAGGATATCATGTATACCTTACATTGACATAGCGCATCAACAGGATATCATGTATACCTTACATGAACATAGCGCATCAACGGAATATGATGTATGCTATACATTAACATAGCGCATAAAGGGGATATCATGTATACAGTACATTAATATAGCGCAACATCAGGATATCATGTATACAGTACATTAACATAGCGCATCAACAGGATATCATGTATACCTTACATGAACATACCGCATCAACGGAATATGATGTATGCTATACATTAACCTAGGCGCATTAACGGAATATCATGTATACAGTACATTAATATAGAGCAACATCAGGATATCATGTATACAGTTCATTAACATAGCGCATCAACAGGATATCATGTATACCTTACATGAACATAGCCCATCAACGGAATATGATGTATGCTATACATTAACATAACGCATCAACAGGATGTCATGTATACCATGCATTAACATAGCGCATTAAGGGATATCAGGTATAAAGTATATTAACATAGCGTACATGTATCAACAGGATATTATGTATACAGTACATTAACATAGCGCATCAACAGGATATCATGTATACCGTACAGTAACATAGCGCATCAACAGGATATCATGTATACCGCACATTAACATAGCGCAGCAACGGGATATCATGTATACCTTACATTGACATAGCGCATCATCAGGATATCATGTATACCTTACATTAACATAGCGCATCATCAGGATATCATGTATACCTTACATTAACATAGCACAGCAACGGTATATTATGTATACAGTACATTAACATAGCGTATCAACGGGATATGATCTATGCTATACATTAACAAAGTGCATCAACGGGATATCGTGTATATAATACATTAATATAGCGCACCAACGGCATATCATGTATATCATACATTAACCTTGCGCATCAAAGGAATATGATGTGTACAGTAGATTAACATAGCGCATTATCAGGATATCATGTATACAGTACAGTAACACAGCGCATCAACAGGATATCATGTATACCATACATTGACATAGCGCATCAATTGGATATCATGTATACAGTACATTAACATAGCGCAACATCAGGATATCATATATACAATACATTAACATAGCGCATCAACGGGATATCATGTATACCTTACATTGACATAGCGCATCAACGGGATATCATGTATACCGTGTATTAACATAGCGCATCATCAGTATATCATGTATACAGTACATTAACATAGCGCATCAACAGGATATCATGTATACCTTACATGAACATAGCGCATCAACGGAATATGATGTATGCTATACATTAACATAGCGCATTAAGGGGATATCATGTATACAGTACATTAATATAGCGCAACATCAGGATATCATGTATACAGTACATTAACATAGCGCATCAACAGGATATCATGTATACCTTACATGAACATAGCGCATCAACGGATATGATGTATGCTATACATTAACATAACGCATCAACAGGATGTCATGTATACCATGCATTAACATAGCGCATTAAGGGATATCATGTATACAGTACATTAACATAGCGCATCAACAGGATATCATGTATACCGTACATTAACATAGCACATCAACGGGATATCATGTATGCCATACATTAACATAGCGGATCAACAGGATATCATGGATACAGCACATTAACATAGGGCATCAACAGGATATCATGTATACCTTCCACTGACATAGCGCATAAGTGGGATATCATGCATATCATACATTAATATAGCGGATCAACGGGATATGATGTATACCGTACATTAAGATAGCGCATCGATGGGATATCATGTATACCCTACATTAACAGAACACATCAACAGGATATCATGTATACCGTACATTAATAAAGCGCATCAACAGGATATGATGCATACCTTACATTAACATAGCGCACCAACGGGATATGATGTATACAGTACATTAACATAGCGCATCAACAGGATATAATGTATACAGTACATTAACATAGCGCATCAACAGGATATAATGTATACAGTACATTAACATAGCGCATCAACTGGATATCATGTATACCGTACATTAACATAGCGCATCAACGGGATATCATGTATACCATATATTGACATAGAGCATTATCGGGATATCATGTGTACCTTACATTAACATAGCACATCAACGGGATATCATGTATACCACACAGTAACAGAGAGCATTAATGGGATATCATGTATACCGTACATTAACATAGTGCATCAACGAGATATCATGTATACCGCACATTAACATAGCGGATCAACGGGATATCATGTATACAGTACATTAACATAGCACATCATCAGGATATCATGTATACCGCACATTAACATAGCGCATCAACGGGATATCATGTATACCGTACATTAACATAGCACATCAACGGGATAACATGTATACCGTACATTAACATAGCACATCAACGGGATATCATGTATACCGTACATTAACATAGCACATCAACGGGATATCATGTATACCTTACATTTATGTCGTGCATCAATAGGATATCAGAGGATAATACGTATAGAACAGGATGAAATGTATATCGTTCATTAACATAGCGCATCAAGAGTATATCATATATACTGTGTATTAAGATAGTGCATCAACGGGATATCGTGAAAACGTTAACATAGCAGATCAACAGGATATAATGTATACCATACATTTCCATAGCGCATCAACAGGATATCATGTATACCGTGTATTTACATAGTGTATCAACGGGATATCATGTATATAGTACATTAACATAGCGCATCAACAGGATATCATGTATGCCATACATTAACATAGTGCATCAACAGGATATCATGTATACCGTACAGTAACATAGCGCATCAACAGGATATCATGTATATCGTGCATTAACATATCGCATCAACAGGTTATCATGTATACCTTACATTAACATAGCGCAGCAACGGGATATTATGTATACAGTACATTAACAAAGTGCATCAACGGGATATCGTGTATATAATACATTAACATAGCGCACAAACGGCATATCATATATACCATACATTAACCTTGCGCATCCAAGGAATATGATGTGTACAGTACATTAACATAGCGCATCAGCAGGATATTATGTATACCATACATTAAGATAGCGGATCAAGCGGATATCATATATACCGTACATTAACATAGCGCATCAATCGGATATCATGTATACCATACATTGACATAGCGCATCAACGGGATATCATGTATATAGTATATTAACATAGCGCAACATCAGGGTATCATGTATACAATACATTAACATAGCGCATCAACGGGATATCATGTATACCTTACATTGACATAGCGCATCAACGGGATATCATGTATTACGTACGTTAACACAGCGCATCAACAAGATATTACGTATACCGTACATTAACATAGCGCATCAACAGGATATCATGTATGCCATACATTAACATAGCGCATTAATGGGATATCATGTCTACCGTACATTAACATAGCGCATCAAGAGGATGTTATGTAAATCGTACATTAACATAGCGGACCAACGGGATATCATGTATACCGTGTATTAACATAGCGCATTATCAGTATATCATGTATACAGTACATTAACATAGCGCATCAACAGGATATCATGTATACCTTACATGAACATAGCGCATCAACGGAATATGATGTATGCTATACATTAACATAGCGCATTAACGGGATATCATGTATACAGTACATTAATATAGAGCAACATCAGGATATCATGTATACAGTACATTAACATAGCGCATCAACAGGATATCATGTATACCTTACATTGACATAGCGCATCAACAGGATATCATGTATACCTTACATGAACATAGCGCATCAACGGAATATGATGTATGCTATACATTAACATAGCGCATAAAGGGGATATCATGTATACAGTACATTAATATAGCGCAACATCAGGATATCATGTATACAGTACATTAACATAGCGCATCAACAGGATATCATGTATACCTTACATGAACATACCGCATCAACGGAATATGATGTATGCTATACATTAACCTAGGCGCATTAACGGAATATCATGTATACAGTACATTAATATAGAGCAACATCAGGATATCATGTATACAGTTCATTAACATAGCGCATCAACAGGATATCATGTATACCTTACATGAACATAGCCCATCAACGGAATATGATGTATGCTATACATTAACATAACGCATCAACAGGATGTCATGTATACCATGCATTAACATAGCGCATTAAGGGATATCAGGTATAAAGTATATTAACATAGCGTACATGTATCAACAGGATATTATGTATACAGTACATTAACATAGCGCATCAACAGGATATCATGTATACCGTACAGTAACATAGCGCATCAACAGGATATCATGTATACCGCACATTAACATAGCGCAGCAACGGGATATCATGTATACCTTACATTGACATAGCGCATCATCAGGATATCATGTATACCTTACATTAACATAGCGCATCATCAGGATATCATGTATACCTTACATTAACATAGCACAGCAACGGTATATTATGTATACAGTACATTAACATAGCGTATCAACGGGATATGATCTATGCTATACATTAACAAAGTGCATCAACGGGATATCGTGTATATAATACATTAATATAGCGCACCAACGGCATATCATGTATATCATACATTAACCTTGCGCATCAAAGGAATATGATGTGTACAGTAGATTAACATAGCGCATTATCAGGATATCATGTATACAGTACAGTAACACAGCGCATCAACAGGATATCATGTATACCATACATTGACATAGCGCATCAATTGGATATCATGTATACAGTACATTAACATAGCGCAACATCAGGATATCATATATACAATACATTAACATAGCGCATCAACGGGATATCATGTATACCTTACATTGACATAGCGCATCAACGGGATATCATGTATACCGTGTATTAACATAGCGCATCATCAGTATATCATGTATACAGTACATTAACATAGCGCATCAACAGGATATCATGTATACCTTACATGAACATAGCGCATCAACGGAATATGATGTATGCTATACATTAACATAGCGCATTAAGGGGATATCATGTATACAGTACATTAATATAGCGCAACATCAGGATATCATGTATACAGTACATTAACATAGCGCATCAACAGGATATCATGTATACCTTACATGAACATAGCGCATCAACGGATATGATGTATGCTATACATTAACATAACGCATCAACAGGATGTCATGTATACCATGCATTAACATAGCGCATTAAGGGATATCATGTATACAGTACATTAACATAGCGCATCAACAGGATATCATGTATACCGTACATTAACATAGCACATCAACGGGATATCATGTATGCCATACATTAACATAGCGGATCAACAGGATATCATGGATACAGCACATTAACATAGGGCATCAACAGGATATCATGTATACCTTCCACTGACATAGCGCATAAGTGGGATATCATGCATATCATACATTAATATAGCGGATCAACGGGATATGATGTATACCGTACATTAAGATAGCGCATCGATGGGATATCATGTATACCCTACATTAACAGAACACATCAACAGGATATCATGTATACCGTACATTAATAAAGCGCATCAACAGGATATGATGCATACCTTACATTAACATAGCGCACCAACGGGATATGATGTATACAGTACATTAACATAGCGCATCAACAGGATATAATGTATACAGTACATTAACATAGCGCATCAACAGGATATAATGTATACAGTACATTAACATAGCGCATCAACTGGATATCATGTATACCGTACATTAACATAGCGCATCAACGGGATATCATGTATACCATATATTGACATAGAGCATTATCGGGATATCATGTGTACCTTACATTAACATAGCACATCAACGGGATATCATGTATACCACACAGTAACAGAGAGCATTAATGGGATATCATGTATACCGTACATTAACATAGTGCATCAACGAGATATTATGTATACCTTACATTAACATAGCGGATCAACAGGATATCATGTATACCGTACATTAACATAGCGGATCAACAGGATATCATGTATACCGTACATTAACAGAACACATCAACAGGATATCGTGTATACCGTACATTAACATAGCGCATCAACAGGATATCATGTATACCGTACATTAACATGGCGCATCAACAGGATATCATGTATACCGTACATTAAGAATGCATATGAACAGGATATCATTTATACTGTACATTTCGTAGATGTAGTAAGCTAAAACCCCTCCCCCCAATTAAACAAAGTATGTGATTTAATTTAACACAGAGGTATGTTTTTCATATTTTGTGAGTAGTAACGAAAATTTTATATCCATACAAATACGTTGACATATTTATATTTAAATTTCTCTTACGTCTACACTTATTGACTGTGTAGCATCACGTGACAAAGTTAGTGAATCCACGAATTCAAATTGGAGACAAAAAGCTCGCCTCAAAGAGTACAAACAGGTATTCTGATAATTGTACTAACGTATTTATATATTTTAATAGCCCATGTTCTTGTACAAACTGATACTGATATAATTGTCAACTTTTCAGTCTATAAATCATTGTAGGTTTTACTAACATTGTGACAAAAGTCTGTGTATGGTAGTTTCCACGAATTTAGGAAAATTTACCAATTTCTTATTTTCGTTGCAATATTCATAGTTAAAACTGACATTGAACGTTATTTGCAAATCAGCATATTATACTTACCTAAAACTATTCGTCTAAATGTGTATTTAAAGCTATTTCTTACTCTTTTCTCATACTGATGGGTGCCACGAATGATAATGTCAACAAGCAAAAGCGATGAGTTTCCACGCATAAAAATCTGGTTCTGATAATCAAATATTACATCATGATTTTATAATTGTTTTATTATAACATAAACAAACTCATGTGTCCCAGTTGTGGGAAAACATATAAAAGCAAGTCTGAGGTTTATGCCCGTAAGTTAAAACATTAAGGAAATGGACCCTATGCATGTTGTGGAAGGAGATTTTTCAGTCAAGCAATATCAACTCTAATACCGAGAAAATTCCCACTTACACAACTAATCATCCGCTATATCTAATTCTTTTTGTCGTTCTGACTGATCAGTAGTTGATTTCAATTAATTAAAAAGTAAATCACAGATGCTACCATCCAATTATAAAGAGCCGATATGGTCCGGTGGTATGGGACTCGCTTAGTGATTGGGATGTCCGGGATTGGTTCCTGTACTGGTTATGTCGGTGTTCTGTCTTTCGGATGAGACAGTAAAATTCGAGGTCATGTATAGCTGTTGGCGTGACACGAAAAAGATCCATCACTGCCTCGTGTTAGTCCATTACAAATGTATGAATTTGTATGCAATGCATCAGTCGGATGCCGTCACCAAATGCGTGCAATAATCGTGTAGTGACGTATTACAAGAATCAATCCAATCATTAATTTCTTGATACTGGCTGCTTAAATCAATTTACCGAATGTTTGATAAATTTAGAACCGTTACCCTGTTTTCTCATCGGAAGTCAATTTTAATGTTTTGCTTTTAATGAAATTGCACAGATTTAATAAAGCAACACATATGGACATTCCTGACCTTGTTTAGTAGTCTATGTATCAACTTTAACCTCTTGATAATTTTCATTATCATCAAATGGAATTTTAACAAAATCCAGTTCTTCATCATTGACCTTTGAATCATTCAGAAATAAAGATCTCGCAGATTGCAACGCTTTTACATCCATTTTCTTGAATGTTTTATTTTGCTAGATGGCGTTTTTACTTTTCTCTTTTCATATGCTTTTGATTTCAATTTTGGCGATATAATTTTTTCTTAAGCGTTCAGCGATACAAAATTGATCTCTCTAGCGGCAACCGATGGTAGGTGTATTAATGTATATTTCCTTTGTGTCATATTTTTGGACAACGTTGTTTAAGGTCTCATTTTGGATTATTAATAAATTCGTGGAAACTACCATAACGTTACATACACAGATTTCGCTTATTCGTGACTTTTATCACAATGTTTGTAAAAACTACAATGATTTATTGACTGAAAAGTTGACAATTACATCAGTATAGGTTTGTACAAGGACATTGGCTATTGATAAATATAATTACATCAGTACAATTATCAAAATACCTGTTTGTACTCTTCGAAGCGAGCGTTTTGCCTCCATTTTGAATTCGTGGATTCACCAACTTTAGTCACGTGATGCTACACAATGTTATTTTCGGATGCGGTATAGTGTTAGTAAAACGATTTCCCGCGTCTGGATTTTTCAAGTGTTATTTTTTAACTCTAGGGTAACTGACAGGATTATGTGGAAGTTTTCTTTACGGTATGTCCATAACTATGATCATCTATTTGCTCTGTATCATCATGGCGACATATATGGTATAACTGAGTCACTTACCCTGTTTCCTTTATTTCAGATGATAGATGAACGCATGTGCGATATGTGACAGGAACAAATTCTCAACATTATTCAAATTAGATATGATATATGAATAAATTATTTTCAAAATTTTCAAGGTACTGTTATGTTAAATTTATATCGGTACTCATAAGTTCTTCGTTCCTTGAAACACTTTTAAGTGAATTCGGAATCACTTCCGATTCGCTAATTCCCTTTGTTTGTTTGTTTTTTTGTTTGTTTGTTTGTTTGTTTGTTTGTTTGTTTTTTTTGGCCGGGGGGGGGGGGTGGGGTGGTTGAAAAACTAGGGTCTACTTTAACATAATTTTCAATTTAGTTTAAGAAAAACGGAAGTAAAGCCTATTTCTGTGTAAAAGAATAATAGCTAGAGGCTAGAAACGATAATGAGAACAATACTTTTGGCCATTTAGTCCAATATTCATATATTTTTCTAAACATGCCTCAACGAATTCATGTAAGAACGAAAACGGAAATGGGTGTAGTTTAGTGTTCCTTAAAGTTGAAATGGAGCTAGGTTTCTTCAAGTATGCATTTACAAAAGGCACTGGAATGTACAAACACGGAGATTAGCGACTGGGAACTGGTGTCGAATTCTGTTCGTCTAAACCTGGACTGTGGTTTAATTCTCAGAACTGTATAATTTATATGGGAGTATGCAGATACAAGTATAATTTCTTAAACGAATATGTATACCCCATTTCCATATTAGTAACACAAAACTGCACGGCTGGAACCGAGGTCTGTTTTTCTATAAGCAACCAGGAACTAATTCCCAGTTTCGTTTCAGAAAAGGAATTGGGAGCTGCTTCTAAGTCCCATTATTTTACAGGGAATTAAGCTGTAGTTCTAAGTCACACGTACCTTGGCAGCTATAAATATGTTTTCTAAACGGACGCATACGGCAATTCTATTTAATAGAAGCGGGATTGAAGGGTTGGGCGTTTGTTAGTTCCATAACTTTTAAACGGAAATGAAACACGTTCTTGGTTCCATAGTTTGACAAAATGAGTGACGTCTGATATTTCTATACCACAGTTACATTACCATGTATGTTTGTGTCTATATCTATATCTATATATATATAATATATATATATATATATATATATATATATATATATATATATATATATATATATATATATATATATATATATATATATATATATATCTATATATATATATATATATATATATATATATATATATATATATATATATAGATATATATATATATACAGTGATCCTCCGTTAATCCGGGCTCCGTTTATCCGGAAAATCCACTTTCCGAACAAGAAAGTGCGGGAATGGATTTCCCAAATGATATTTTGATCCGATCTTCCGGGAATCCGCGTTCCGGATCCGGACAAAGAAATACGGGTACGGAATTCCAAATGCTCCGATAATCCGGACAAAATTTCGCTTTCCGGACGTAACTGTAGCAAATAACTGCAGTGTAATTAATACACTGCTAATCTCCTCTCTGTGCCGATTGTTTAACAGTTAAACGACGCGTTTACCTGGTCACCTACCTATGGTATGTTAATTACCTATCCAATTAAGAACTGACCGCTTGTGGGGTAGTCAAACGTCATGTTAGCGGTCATTGATGATTGCTTTTTTATGAGTCAGTACACGCTCACGCCAGAAATGAAGATTACTTTTAGTTGAATGATAGTAAATAAAAATTAATTGCCGACTTCGCAGCTTACATTGTTGATTAATTATTGGGGCTTTAGATTGTAACCAAACTTTGAGTATCGTCACTCTTCTATCTGAGATCGAAAATTGACAACGTATCCTTAATTAGTGCTCATTACATTATTTTGTAGAGAAGTTTTAACTTTTAGTTTTTCTTCTGTTTTATATTTATAGGAAATTTTTATACTCAAAACATGAACATTGTATATTATTAATTTATCCGGACAAAAATACTTTTCAATTCTGAATTTGTATGACACAGCTGTGAGCAAGACGTAAGATAAACACTCCGATCGTGATAGAAGTGAAAGTGATTAGTCAAGCGCGATGTTATACAAAGGCGCCCGTCAACATTTAAATAGACAGTGAGTTTAAAAATTATTCAGGTTTCAGAAATGTGGCTGCAATTAATGTAGAATTTACTAAAGATGTTAATACATTAAATACGTATATATATATATATGTACTGTATACACCCTTCTTTTATCAAGAAATAAGATTCTTTAACATCTAAGGTTCCGGTACTATGATCCGATAATCCGGAAAATCCGTTTATCCGGATTAATCGGCCGGGAACAAACATGTCCGGATAGACGGAGCATCACTGTATATATATATATATATATATATATATATATATATATATATATATATATATATATATATTATATATATATATATATTATATATATATATATATATAGGCACACAAACATACATATATATATCTATATATATATATATAGGCGCACAAACATACATACATATATATATATATATATATATATATATATATATATATATATATATATATATATATATATATATATATATATATATATATATATATATATATATATATATATATATATATATATATATATATATTTGTCTACAATCACGAGACTTGTACAGAAGTATCGGACCACAGGAAGTGTTAAGGATCGTCCTCGAAGTGGTCAGCCACGCGAAACGACAAGACGTCAAGACGTTTTCATAAGGCAACGTCATCTACGTGACAGGTTTGCGACAGCCGTAAGCACGTCATGAGATGTGATAGGTCGTCACGGTAGACAAATCCACCCCAGGACAGTACGTCGACGATTGCAAGAGCAAGGTTTGCTATGCTGTCGCCCATTGAAAAGTTTGATCCTAACTCCTCGCCACCGAAGAAATCTTCTGACCTGGTCCCGGAACATGATTGCTAATCGACGTAATTGGCATGATGTAGTGTTCAGCGAGGAATCAAGATTCAATTTGTCCATGGCTGACGGAAGACAGCGCATTTATAGGAGACGCAATGAACGTTTTGCCTCAAACTGCATAATTGAGCGTGACAAATTTGGCGGTAGTGGCGTCATGGTTTGTGGAGCCATCAACATTTCAAGTCATCACTGGTTACTTTGATGAGCACTCTTACCGCGAGGCGCTATATCGATGACGTTTTACAGCCTGAGCTCCTTCCATTAATTCAACGTCATCAAACTGTCAACAATGCGTTTCAACAAGACAACAAGTCCACACACGGCTAGAGTCACTTTAAGCTGTCTAAACATCCAACATCCAAATTAATGTAATGGATTTCCCAGCTCGTTCACCCGACCTCAGTCCTATAGAGCACATGCGGGATGAGATAGGGAGACGAATACGTAAACGTCACCGTTAACCAAGAACTGTGGATAAGTTGGCACGTGTTCTTCATAAAGAGTGGAATAATATTCCTATGAGAAAAATTCGAACTTTATGTCCATCCATTCTGTCCAGATTGCGTACATGCGTTAAAGCAAATGGGGACATACTCGTAACTAAACAAAACACATGAAATTTTGGACGTGGTATACATAACTGATGAAATAAAATCATTTTTTAAAAGAATTAGTTGTTGATTAAACTATAATGATATTAGATAGGCATTTTTAAAGTCCCTGAGTATATATATATGTATATATATATATATATATATATATATATATATATATATATATATATATATATATATATATATATATATATATATATATATATATATATATATATATATATATATATATACATATATCGTTTATAGAACGAACGAAGGTTATTGCATACTTACCTGACGTCATGTATAATGATGTAAATCTAACATAACTGTCTACTTCTAAATCCCTAATCTTAAGCATTTGCTGAGTTTCATGATATTCGAGTTATCTTCAACAATATTTGTTTATAATTTGTACCTGTATGGATGATAGCAATTCATATTGATAATATATACATGAGTTTAGTTATAGCTGTATTCGCTACTCGCTCTCTACTCACATATTTGTTTTAGAAATTATATTTTTGACATAAACAAGTATAAATAGTGTGACATATTCAAAATGGTTCTTACGGGAATAAATCAGTGTAATGATGCTAAATAGTAAAATTAACGTAGCGATCAGAACAATTATATCGTAAAGAATACGTGGAAAACTTATTTCGATGACGGAGGGGTTTCATACATGAATAAAAGGTGAGAAACATCCATCGGCTAAAATTGGCATTCATCCAGTATAAACAATGCACATATGAAACCAATCTTATTAAAACCATACATTTATTCCGCTTCTCTATTTGTCCCACATGGGACAAATAGAGAAGCGGAATAAAGATATGGTTTTAATCAGATTGATATGAAACGATAGTACAGTCTACAGAAATTAGAAAATGCATTAAATTCCGATAATAAAAACGCTACATGAGTATCATGATAGATATATTACTTATAGATATTTCATGGAAAATAACTGTCAATGCTAGCGTTCATAATTCCACAGAATGATAGATCGACTCTATTATACATGTACAGTACAGTGATACATTGACATATCGATAAATGAATAATAAATATATAAATATATAAAGTCAAGCAGTGATATCGATAGATCTCTAAATGCATGTCATCGCTGATAACAAATACTATGAGACATAACAGGAATTTTGAAGACTGGTATTGCAGACCTTATGGACTTTGGTTCATCTATGAGAGAGGATATAGAGAAACAAAGAAGAGTTAGACGATCAGCAGCAGTAATTAAAAGACAATATCAAAAAGACTAGTTTAGAACTTAGAGCGCGTACATTTTAGCCTAAGATATTTGTTTATATTATTATTATGAATTGCGATTGAAAAGGGTCATTTGTAATTCACAGCTAGCAGATACGGCATGATTAATTTCTGTCATGACAACTACCTGTTTTGCATCATGCTTGAAGTACAAAATCAGAATGATTATTGATTTACGTCACTTTCGATCTAAATATGAGTCCCCTATCCACTGCTACACAGGCTCGTATATCAGCAATAAATGTTAATTTATTGATACCAAAAAATACTGCACGATTCACACTTATCACAATAAACTTAATGGTAAATATAAATAGTTTACTATGACATATATGGAGAATTGTTTACCAATGGGCTCAACTGTACAGCTGCTACCACTAATAACACTTGCCTATAGAGTTTATAGACCTAAAGAAGAAAAGAAATCAAAAGCAAATACTGAAATAGCCATTTTATCCCTGCCTATTTAAACTGGAGATTCCAGCTTCAGAACTTACTCCACTAATTTGGTTAAAAAAACTAGTCTAAAGTGTCACTGATGTGATATTTAATGCAAGTTCGTTTTACACCTTTGAAGCAATGAATCCCATTTAATCCATTAGAAGCGATACAATAATCGTTGGAAAATCACATGAAAGCCACATTTCACTTCAAAATATATCGGACGCATAACAAGTATCGTTTAATCCAGTATTGGAAACGGTGTTCATAGATGTGTGTACCCGAATTTCGGTGTTAGATTTTCCACAAAAATAATCATTACTATTCAAATAATTACCATGGTCATTTGTGACATTTTCCGCTTGAGAAGAAACACATAGGCCTGTTTTCATTCATACGCATCTGGAAACCCCCATTCAAAAGATCAAAATACAGACCTAGACGATCACCATGATGGCCTTTCCACTTCACCACATGTTTACTCCACATTTTGTCAAACACCATACAACCCAGTGGTATGAACAATAATAAAAAGTTTTACTTTTTACTTAAAATATCCTATCGTAGTACGCTAAAAAAAATTATTATTTCAGTGTCTATGTCAAAGACAGATACAAAGCATACTCGTATGACCTTAAGTTATTCAATCCGTCGTCTACATTCATCAAGTTCCATATATATCAGGGAACACGTAATGTTTCTGTACAGAAAAGTGTAAAAACAAGTCAATGCAGAATATATATATATATATATATATATATATATATATATATATATATATATATATATATATATATTAAAATTTTATTTCACATTAAATGCACATTGTATAAATTGTTTCCTACCGTTTTATACCTTAAATTTGTGCTGTAATAATGCAGCAATGCCATAGTTGTTTATCTTTTTTGCATTGGCAGATTTAGTGGGGGTGGGGGGATTGCAGATGTGTGATCGGGGTTGCAAGTAAACCATCCCGCCCCCTCCCCCATTTTGGTTCGAATATTTTACCAAAAAGGTCTTTTTCTGGACTGAAAAGCGCAAAGAATTTGTCATTGGAGGCTGCAATCCCCCATTTCAAAAATGTTTAAATGGGTCTTTCAATTTGTGATGAAATAATGTAGCAAAACTGTTCATATACGGTAGCTCTAACACAGTTGATCAGTTCTTAAAACCCTAGGCATGGCACATGTAACATCATGCAGTCTACTGTCATCGCCATTAGTTCTGTGCCCAAAGAAAAAATGCTTTTATCTCGTCGTATTCACTTTATTCACGTAAAAAGTACATCTTTGTGTCAAATTAGCCGAGTCGTAAGTCAAACCACGTAAGATTTACAGAAATATACCTTGTTGAGTCCCAGAACACAAAAATAGTTTGGGAATAGGGAATTCCCATGTAACGTCACGGAATCAATCTTGGATAGATTTTGGAAGTGTCCAATGTGATAGGGGTGTCAAGATAATTAAAACATGTCTTTATTAAAATTGCTTACGGAAATATTTAGTATCATTGGAAAGCCGATGTTATAAATATTAGTCATATACCTGTACAACTATTTGGGGAAAATGAAAAGAAACTTTTTTTTTCAAAGTAATTTTACAATGAGCCGAATTACAAGCTAAATGCCAGCTATGTGTTACATGCATAAAGTGTGTTTTAAAGGGGAGTTTGATCTACCTGTTGTTTGTAATACTACAATTATTATGAACATTTATCTCTTATTTTATCTATCCATACTGTACATGTTTTATTTAAAGTAATCAATAAAACGACTTAGAATGTCAATTTCAGTGTGAAAATATGACTGTATTTAATTATTTTAAATCCATTCTAAGTGACCCGGAAATTAAGATTTTCAAAAAATCGTGTTACTTTGTTGCTACTTGCTATAAAAATAAAAATAAAAAATAAAAATAACAATGAGCAAATGAAAATTCCTTTAAAAACGTTTTTAAAATTCGAATTTCCATGAGTGCACAAAACGCTATACAGAGCTGTTTTCAGAGCGCAGCGATTACGCGAGAGAAATGCACGATATGTGTCGTATGTTACTGACCGGAAGCAAATGTAGATTGTTGGCTATAGTATAATAGTAAATGGGACTATAAGAATCGGTCGTTTAATTTGTATAAGAAATAAAAACTAACCATGTATCAGGACTTAACGCTCCTTCACCTAACTAGCCATTATTATCTTCGAAGTCCAATTTATACCAAAATCATCGCCATCGGCATCGCTGTCCGACTCCGAGTCAGTGCTGGCTTTCAAATCTCCCCACACTCCCGGCTCTGTGGGCCATTTCACAAAGAATCATACGTACAATATTTTACGTACGTACAAAAAATTCCTTAAGTCTTAAGGAAAAATATCGTACGTATGATTCTTTGTGAAACGGCCCACTGGTTCGCACATGTACGGTTGGAACTCTTTATTTAACTCTGTCCACAGGCGCCTGGGTTCACCTCTTTTCTGTGGATAGGATTAAGTCCAATAACTTTTCTGCTCGCCAAAATATCTTTCGATTTTTGCTGGTCAAGTAGATAAATATTATACAAATAGAAGAGTAACGACAAGGAAACGTTACAGTATTTGTTTTATCTATGTTATCACGCTGAAACTTTCAAGTCGAGTTTTGGCGAGCAGAAAAGTGATTGGCCTTAACCCTATACAGAGGAAAGAGGCGAACCCAGGCGATTTAATCACCTGTGACTGTCGTACCAATACAATCAAGGTCTTCCACATTCGCTATCGAGACTGAAATCCAGTGTGATATTGATTAGCAACGTACTGCATGGTATTCGGGTTTTTGTTTTTAGCATGTGACGTCATCAATTAAGGACGATAACACCGTAGAGCCGAATTTGATTACGCTCAGTTTCATATCGTTATGAAGGGTATAGCAAGTGTTAGACGGATATAGGAGTGTGCCTAATGTTTGTTTTACTCTTCATATGTTGATATTTGCACTGAATATTACACCAAAAGGGTATATTGTACTATGTTTCACTTCACTTCACTTCACTTATAAATGACTGATCGATCTTAACGGACATAGATTAAGTTATGAAATTTTGATCGGTAAGCCAATTACCAAACATTCTTCTGATAATGTACCCTTATCAATACAAATTATCAGAGCAAACATTCGATAAAAAAGAAATGTTTACATGTGTATTCCCACATCCACAACACTATCCCCTTTTGGGTTACATTTTGTCCTAAAAGGTATCAAAATAATATCCACCCCATTTCACATTTCTAATGAAAACATATAAAAATTGTAACACTTCATGAATACTTCAACGTACCACATTATGAATATTTATTCGATATATCACATTATAAAAAATTCAATATATCTCATCATGAATACCTATTCTACTCTTGACACTTACGTTTTACCTGTACATAATTTGACAAAATCAAACTTTTCATACATTTTACGCTGTATACGTAAACTGCATGATATGCGTGTTTCTTTCAATATCAGTTACCATCACAAAATAGTATACCCGAGATCCATTATTTTAAAATGATATGATTCTTCTTTTTACATCTTTCAAAACCATTTTCTCATCCGTCACCATTTTTACATTATAATAGAGTGGTTGTAAATAAGGGTCCTCATTTATGTAAGAATGTCTTTAATGTGACTTTACTACTCCAAATTTCTCCGCGGGTTTTCCCTACTTTTTCCTCATCTTCTTTCTCAGCTTTCTCCGCCCCCCCCCCCCTTTCACTTTTTTTTCTAATTTTCAGCTTTCGATTTTTTCCCTAGTGTATGCATTCTTTCTCCCTTTCACTTTATATTTGATTGTTTTGATTGTCATTCATCAAAACGACTTTTCCTAAAACTACTTCATAAGGATTTATTGATCTTTGAAAAAAAGCTCTTGTCGGCCAGCATGGGACATGTCATTTTCCTCATTATATTGTTCTTGTATCCTTTCACTTGATGCTTAAGTTGTGTATATAGCATGACTACAAAGTACTGTGTCTTCTCCATGCTTTTTAATGAAGTGCCAGATTGCATTTCTTCGCACTTTAACAGTGTGTGAGAATTGAGCGCAACAGGATATCAGGATATATATATATCACAGTATCAGTTTATACTTCATTTTTATTACTTATTAAAAGGGATTTTACCCATTTAGGCATTTTGTTTAAGCCTTTTTCTGTTCGATTTCTGTTTGAACTTTATACAAAACAGGGCAGTATACACTTGTCACTAGATATAGCACTGCCCAAAGCGATTCAAACATTTGATGACATGATTTAAGTTTATATACGAGGTCTCCCTTTTTATACTGGTTTTCTTTAAGTCTGCCGTTTAATTGTTCATGTATCTACATGCTGCCCTTCCTAAGTTTTCTTTAGCAATGTGAAAAACGTGCATTAATTTTTCCTTTAATTCTGGTACATATTGAGATAGATATATTTTGAATTTATCAACTGGAAACGGGTAAATAATGTGTATTGGGGCCATTACCAGTAGGTGGGTGAGTAGTGCTCCTATCGACAGCCAATGGAAGATTGATGTATTTATCGCATTTATTTGGATTTTTATCATGTCTGCGAGAGTTTTAAATCTTTCTATCATGCCATAGGAACTAGAATGATATGGGCTGAATTTGTTTTTACACAATTTAAAAGACTACACATTTGATTAATTAATACACACTCGAAATTTGTTCCTGGTCAGTGTGCGTGTTTTTAAAGATACTCCGAATGACGTTATGATTCATTGACCAATCTTTATTTGATTTCTTCGGCTTCGGCCCGTAAACCGGTAAACCACACCAATTGATTGAAAATTGTCATAGCAACATTACCGTCCTAAGTCGGTTTCGTAATTGCTCTATAATCGAATATTTTTGTGATGTCCTTATGTAGTTTTTTTTTCATATTATTATTCTATATACTATAGATTTCCGTGGTTATTTCGGTCAAACGGCCGAGCCAGTAAATTTTCTTTCTTCCGGGATTCTTTCGACAGTTTGATGGATATCAACATGCGCTGCAAAGACACTGTCATGGTAATTACTTAAGATTTCTGTATGCAGTATATTGGGAACTCAATAACTTTAGTTAATTTTCTTTGTAATCACAAAGGATTTTTATACATTCCATTTGCACAAATTATATTGTCTCAGTTAAACCAATATTTTGTGATTGTAGGACTAAGTCTAACAACTTCATCCCAGCTTGGAAATTCTCCTTTACCAATCTACTTTTGTTAACATGCAAAGCTCATGATTCTTCTTTTGCAATTGGTGAATTTCTTGTGTAGTATACTGTGCCGATCAATATGTAGTATTTTTAATTTGCTGTTGTACTTGGTTTCATGTCAATACTCTGACCTCTGTAATTTTTCTGCATTGGTCGTCTACTGAATTACTGACATCATCAATATTCTGAGGTTGACACCATTCTTCCTTTAATTGTTTCAACTTCACAACTTGAATCGAAAGTATTAATACTTTGGTGTTCACAAATATAAAACTTACGAGATAAGGAATCCGCATTTCCGTGTTTCTTTCTATCTTGATGCTGAATTTCAAAGTCATACTGGCAAACTACCTCCATCCATCTCGTTAACTGCCCTTGTGGATCTAAATTCCAAACAACTATCTTGACGAGCTATCATCTGTTCTCAATAGGAATGTTTGTTACAATGAATAATGTTTGAACAGACTAATAAATATAATAACTGCTAAGAATTCTCGTACTTTGCATTCATCTTATCATATAAATACTTCCCCTATCTGTTTAATAGTTGTCATATATAATGTTCTTTTACTAAACTATTAAGCTCTTTCACTAACTCCTTTAGTGCAACCGCTGTTATTATCACAGTGCCCTAGAAGTTTTTGGACCTCCTTAACTGTCTTTTGTATTTTCCAATTGTTTACTGCATCAACAATTTTCGGGTTAGGTTAGTGAATATCTCGTCCAATTGATTAAAATGTTCTTTCCGTTTTTGAACTATGCAGTAAAATATCATCTCAGTATATGAGTAACCACCTCCATTGCATACCTCGGAATATTAACTCGCTCCATGCATCTTTGAAATGTTGAGGGGACCATTTTACAAGGCAAAAGGCAATCTGGTGTATTCCCAGAGACCGTATTTTGTTATGAAATCTGTTTTGCCTAGCTCTCTTCCTTAAGCGCTTTCTGCCAATATCCAGTTTGTAAGTTTCACTTCCCGAAAACTGACGCATTTGCTAGACAATCTAAGCTTACATCGAGATGCCCAAGCTGATTTTGATGGACGAATTATCATTGTCAATTTGCTATTTCAAACACTTTTCTTCCTCTTCATTTTTTTTTTTGGCGTTCTACGCAATGTTTAACGTATAAGTATTGCTCCCCTGGTATTAATTTTTATGTTCTACAAGGTGATAAAATCCGACATATATCCTTCTTTTGGCAAATGTGTCTAAATGCTTTATAAAAGAGAAAACTGAAGACATCTGACAAAGCTGTATGGCAAACATCACCAAGTACACAAAAATGACAACAGTAGAATATACACGTAAGAAAGACATTACAAAAAATATTCGATTGTGCTGCGGTTACGATACCGACTTAGGACGGTCTACTGAATTAAGAAACGTCATTCAATTGGTGTGGTTAACCGGTTTACGGGCGCCCACCTTCTCACTCACTGCAAACGCAGCACAATCAAAGGACAGACATTTAAAAATTTATAAATAATCCTTCATATACAGAACAAGGATCAACAGGTTTCTCAAGAAGAGAGGTCATAAAACTGGTATTACACAAGAAAAGTTTACAGAATAATATGTTGCTATCAAAATATGTAGGGCTACATCAACATAAGTAAACCGTGCTCTGCTCATTTGTAAGCCGAGCTCAGATCCTTGATCAATAGAAGTCCAGACTAACAGTCAGAGGGGACGAGGATCAGGACCTTATCTTCTCTTAAAAGGTTTCGACAAGGCCTGTCATAGAGTCCCTACAGCCCTGTTAGTCAGCGTGCAACGCTCAAGTAAAAGTCTGTACTGAGTTGTAGAAGGAACAAATACAAGACTTATGGTCTTAGCGATGATCGCAGTGTCATACTGTCGATGTCGAAGGCGTTTAATAATTGTAGAACCCAAAGATACATAGATCAATAGAAGTCCAGACTAACAGTCAATGGGGACGAGGATCAGGACCTTGTCTTCTCTGAAAAGGTCTGGACAAGGCCCGTCAGAGAGTCCCTACCGCCTTGTTATTCAGAGTGCAACCCTCAAGCAAAAGTCTGCATTGGGTTGTAGAGGGACACAATACAAGAACTATGGTCTTAGCATTGATCTCGGGGTCATAATGTCGATGTCGAAGGCGTTTAAAAGTATTAGAACCCGCTGATATAAAATTATGGATATATGTCAGTAATATAGTTTTCAAACTCAGGGTTATCGATATCATCGAGATATCTATAGATATCATTGAACTAATCAATAAGGTGAAACTACGAAGCTGATTTCGTGCCATTTTAAAGAAGAAAACTTTTTTATCTCGTTCGAACGAGAAACTTTCTTGTTGGAACGAGAAATTATTTCGTTCGAACGAGATAATTTTTTCGTTCGTGCGAGATAATTTTCTCATTCGAACGAGAACGAGAAACTTTTATATATGAATTAAGGTGTTTTGTTGTTTAGATAATTATGTTTAGGAATTATTTTATTTGATACATACAATTATACATTTATATATGCATAATTGCATATATTTTAACTACACACTTACAACACAACATACATATGCATGGTTATTCTAAAACACACAGCTTTTCAATAGAAAGGAAATATTTTAGTTAAAGTATAATTTATTATATTGCAAAGAAGATGAATGCGTAGGAAAAAAAAGAAAGGGGGGGGGGGGTATTATGCCATCAGAGATATTCTGTCCTCCTCTTGTAATTAACAGTATTATAATAGTTGTTAATTATGATTTATACATTTCAGAAACTCTTATACTTATATGCATTATAGGGGCAGGCTTGGTGTAGTGGTTAAGCGCTTGGCTTGCGGCGCCGATGATCCGGGTTCGATTCCCGGGTTGCGCCACTATGTTTAAGAGGTTGGTAACCTCCTGCTTCCATGTCGCGATATAACTGAAATATTGTTGAAAGCGACGTAAAACACCAATCAACCAACCAACCAATATGCATTATTATTTCATTAATGATTAATGTTAACTGGAAAGGTCACTGAGCCAAGTTAGTTTGATTCCAGTGGCTTAGAACATAAATATAAAAAAGGAGGAGATGAGGCTCCAAATAAAATGTTACAAACATACTTTAGATCTGCCATTTGATCGACTGAAATAATACGTATAATGTATTTCAACTAAATTCAGGCCAAACACGGCCAAATGCTCCTGCCTTTGTCGTTATTTAAATGATCAAACATCCGCTTCTAAAGAAATTGTTAGAAATATTTAAAGATTTATTGATGTACTATATTCCATTTCTTTCTTTCGGTTAAAGAAAAAAGAGGAGTTACTGGCTCAGTTATGTGGCAGAAGTCACCATGGGGCTATACAATACATGAATATAAATAATATACTAAAACATATAACACATTACAAAATATTTGATTGTAGTGCAATTACGATACCGATTTAGGACGGTCATTTAATTTGACAAAAGCCAAACAAATGGTGTGGTTAACCGGTTTAAGGGCCCACCTTCCCACTCACCGTAACAGCAGAATACTCAAAGGACGTACATTTAAAAATTTATAAATAATCCTCCATGTAAAGAACAAGGCTCAACAGGTATCGCATATTGAGAGTTCATAAAAATATAAACAGGTAAGGTATTGTAAAACACATAATGGTTTAAAAATATAAGCTAAGACCCTAGATCTGTAGGAGTCCCGACTAACAGTCAGAGGGGACGAGGTTCAGGACCATGTCTCCTCTGAAAGAGGTTTGGACAAGGTAGGTCATATAGTCCCCACCGCCCTGTTAGTCAGCGTGCAACGTTCAAGTAAAAGTCTGCATAAGACTGTAGAGGGACCAAATACAAGATCTATAGTTTTGTGATGATCTCAATATCATATTGTCTATTTAGGAGACGTTTGACTATTTTATTACATGATAAAATAACGTTATCGGAGCCTTTTACTTTCCTTAATCTATATACGAGATCACGGTAAAAATTAGGATGGGAAATTCCATTGGATACATACTGTTGAAAAATTTTTTTTTCCAAATTTAGATAGAAGTAAGTTCTGAATAAGATCTGAAGAATTTGCCAATGTTTTTCTTAGCTTGTGATATCTGTAACCCTGAGTTAAAAGTTTAGTAGTAATTTGTAAATTTCGTTTATGAAAGTCCAAAAAATCGGTGCAGCCTCTGAGAAATCGAACTAAATGAGATATATAGATACCATATGATGGGAGTCGAAGGACATCGCCATCCAAGTAAGGGAAATTTACTATAGGAAATCCAAAATCCTCACGTTTATCATAAATATTAGTATATATTAGGTGGTTGATAATTTTAATGTTTAAATCTAAGAAAGTATTAGCTTTATTCAATGTGAGCTCTGGTGGGTATATTTCTGATATAAATTGTTCGAATTCAGGGTTGTTGATAACCAAAATGTCATCCAGATATCTGCAAGTATTATTAAATTTGTCAATGAGGTCAAAACGTTTTGATTTTTGAATAGAAACTATAAAATCCCTCTCATAACAATAAAGAAATAAATCTGCTATCAGAGGCGCCCAGTTAGTACCCATAGGCTGTTGAAATAAATGCGGATTTTCCGTAAAGTTCTTAATACGGATATCGACAATTCTTAAAATCTCGTATTTCCAATCATTAAGAGCATGTACCTTTACCTGTTCTTTTTTACACCAACGTTTACAATATGTAGTTAAAGCATCTTCTATAACGTCACGGCATTTATTGAAATCTATCCTGGACGGTAACCTATATTTAGGTCCTTTTCCAAAAAGGGTGCGCATTTTCTTGTCCGAAATACAGTTTAGGTCACCAGTAATAACATGACCTGCCGGTTTATAAACATATTTAGAATTTTCACAAGAACACGACAAAGGAATAGAGTCTGAAACATCAGGGCTGGATGTAACTTTATCATAATTTAAAATAAGATTTCTTATAGGCTTTTTGTACACTTACACTTATCACTGTAGACTATGATATGTGATATTTGTTTCTCGTTCGAACGAGATAAAGAAAATATTTTTACTTCTTTAAAATGATGCGAAAATGGCTTCGTACGAAACGTTTAGATGTTTGAATAGAATGCATAAAGTCTCTCTCACAACAGTATAAAAATATAAATCTGCTATAAGGGAGCGCACTTAATGCTCATATGAATCCCTACAAGTCTTGCCATTAAATTGTATAGATTGCATAAACTGAATGAACTTCGACAACGATGTTAGTATGGTAAGTATAAAATAACACAGCAACTCGTCGACTGCTAGGAACTCCTTCTTCAAGATTGTATTCTTCTTCTTCTCAACGAATCTCTTTATCCATACTCCGTTCTGGATGTAAGAGATAAAAAATTGGTAAAACAACATCCTGGATCCTCAATGAGCAGACCCTGGTTGATGAGGCCAGTCCTACTCTTCTCAAATTAATTCAATGTTACCACTTTTAAAGTAGACAAAAAATCTTCTTGAGTTTTCCATCGGCAGTCTCAAAGAACTCCAAATCAACTCGCTCTTAATGACATTATAACATCCGCTGCGACGTATCATTTTTCCACTGGCCAATCCACTTCGGAATGGTCTTCCCTTTGAATGGAATAATTCTGTCTATATGGTAAGTTACGGAAATTAGTTTTTGTGACTTTTTGACGTTGTACTTTGTATCGTCTATCCGTTGGGTGATGAAGTATGGGCCTTTCCAGTTAGAGTTAAGTTTATGGCAAATACCTATCTTTCTTGCAGGATCATGGATCAATACAGGTATGCCAACAGGAAAAGAACATTTCTTTGCTTTCAAATCATACTTCTTCTTATGGCATTCAGTTTTAACTTTCAAGGATTTCCTAACAATGGCATGGACTTCTCGTAGTTTATCGTGCTGTTTCTTGACATATTCGCTCGTATTGCAGCTATGATTTTCTGTTGGTATTCCTAAAACAGCTTGGATAGGTAAGGTTATCTCTCTCCCGAATATCATCATATTAGGGGTAAAACCAGTTGAGCTGTGCACTGAGGATCTGTAGGCCATCATTACCTGAGGCAGATTTATTCATCCCACAGACGTTGATTATTTTCGCAATATATTGTAAGCAAACTGGTGGTGATGTAAGTGCATCTTTAAGTTTATTGAAGCTGCTTAATTCATTCTCGGTCCATTAAAATGATGTACCTTTTTCACTGATTCTGTATAGTGGCCTTGCTATAGTAGCAAATCCTTGAATAAATCCTCTGTAGTATAAGGCTAGACCTACAAAGTTTTTAACTTGTCGTGGTGTTTTGGGTAATGGCCAATCCCTGGCTGCCTTTATCTTTCCTTGATCGGTTTAGATGCCATCTCTGGATACTATGCGGCCAAGGAATTTAACACTTGTTTGGAACAATATACATTTAGTGGGTTTAAGCTTCAGGTTTGCGTCTCGTAATCTACAAAATACCTCCGTTAGTCTCTCAATTTCTTGGTCAAAGAATGTTCCAGGTATTATGATATCATCCATGTAGATCAAGCACGTTTCCCATTGAAGTCCTCTCAAAATACTTCCATCAGTCTCTCAAATGTGGAGGGCGAGTTTGCCAAGCCAAATGGCATAACTGTGAATTGGTATAACCCCTGACTTGTAGAGAAAGCTGTCTTTTCTTTATCTTGGTCTGCCATGGCAATTTGCCAAAATCCTGAGTTTAAGACTAGGTAACTAAACCATTGCGCTCCTGAGAGGGAATCCAAAAGGTAATCTTCTTGGAGGTTGACAGATAGGTAAAGCAGTTCCTGTGTTAATCTTGTGTTTGATTATATCGGTTTGGCCAATATCTTCACTGGTTTTCGAGAAAATACCCTTAAATTTCAATAGTAATAATCTGAGTCTGCTTCTCTGCTTTTCATCTAGATGTTCTTTGCTCTTGTCATATAGCTCATTTAAATGATCTGGTAACGAAAGCATGTCTTCATTCGAGGTCGTGTGGCATATCATCTAACAGTGCTCCGCAGTTGATATCTCATAATACGACTGGCAAGTGCCTAGGCTTGTGTTAGGGTAGAGGTGCACCGGTTGGTTACCAGTATTGATTATGTCAATAACCTTGGAATCATCTTCGATGTCAATTTCACCTGCACTGGAGTAAACATTTTTTGTAAAGAGGTCTAGATCGGGTTCCACTAGACCTAAGGGAGATAAATGCTGACTTCCATGAATAGTGATAGGGAGCCACAATCTGCTTCTCGGGGGGGGGGGGGGGGTTGGTAACGCTATACTCGGGCTGGACATTACAAACCATTTGCGTTTCACCTCCGGTCCAACATTGTACGTTTCAACGTTTTGCTAATAGTATACGGTTGGCAAAATCAATTTTCTTTACATTTTCCAAGAGAAAGTACTACCCCATGTACTACTGGGTCCAAAAACCCCTGAGAATCCCGTTTTTTTCACTGCAAAACTCTGCAACACCCTGAAAAACTCTGAAAAACACTGAAGTCTGCCTGAAAGAAAAAAGAGGAGTTACCGGCTCAGTTATGTGGCAGAAGTCACCATGGAGCTATACAATACATGAATATAAATAATATAATAGAACATTTAACACATTACAAAAATATTTGATTGTAGTGCAATTACGATACCGACTTAGGACGGTCGTTTAATTTGACAAAAGCCAAACAAATGGTGTGGTTAACCGGTTTACGGGCCCACCTTCCCACTCACCGTAACAGCAGAACAATCAAAAAACGTACATTTAAAAATTTATAAATAATCCTCCATGTAAAGAACAAGGGTCAACAGGTATCGCATATTGAGAGGTCATAAAAATATAAACACGTAAGGTATTGTTAAACACATAATGGTATAAAAATATGCCACATCAACATGATAAACCGTGCTCTGCCAGTCTGAAAGCGAGCTAAGACCCTAGATCTGTAGGAGTCCCGACTAACAGTCAGAGGGGACGAGGTTCAGGACCATGTCTCCTCTGAAAGAGGTTTGGACAAGGCCCGTCATATAGTCCCCACCGCCTTGTTAGTCAGCGTGCAACGTTCAAGTAAAAGTCTGCATAAAGCTGTAGAGGGGCCAAATACAAGACCTATAGTCTTTTTGATGATCTCAATATCATATTGTCTATTTAGGAGACGTTTGACTATTTTATTACATGATAAAATAACGTTATCGGAGCCTTTTATTTTCCTTAGTTTATATACGAGATCACCGAAAACACTGAAAAACTCTGACGGCCCTGATAAACACTGAAAAACTCTGAAGTCTACCCTGAAAAACTCTGACGCCACTGAAAAACTCTGCAAAACTCTGAAAAACCCTGAAAAACACTGACACCTACTGCGATGCCCTCCGGCCGTGCGATCGCGGCCCGGCGAACTTCTATACGGTCCCTTTTATAATATAAGCCCTTAAAATGGTTCGCTGCTATCTATCTATGACCTTTAATATGTATTAAATGTGATGAATTTAGAAGCGGGGAATAAGAAAAAAAACCCTCATTTTTTTACCATTTGTCAAGGACTTATTTTAACGATTTTTATAGATAAAATTACTAAGATATTGTTCCTATTTTGTAAGATGATCTTTACATTTGCAGTTTAATAAATCACATGAATTACGTACTTAGAGAAATATATTATTAATATAAAAAAATCCTCTTTTACACGTCCTACTTTGTTGTCAAAAAGTAATGTTAAAAAAATCGTTACTGTGATTAATATTTTGTAATAAAAATCTTATGTCTCCAAATTCGTTTCCATAAAAATATGATATAAATAGCCACTTTGTAAATCAATAGAAATTACATTTTGCAACATTTTAAGTATTCTTGAGATATTTATATGTTGTCCTTTTGAAAGCATGGTAAATCTGCATGTTCAAATGTATACATAAAAATGCAGTGACATTTCCACAAATGTTTCAGTTTGATTGTTGATAAGAATCTACTCAATATGAGGGACAAACAACATTTTCTCCATCCCATTCCCCATTTTCGTACTTCCCACATCACACAGTTAAACTTCATTTTAATTACATATCATATTCTGTTTGTTAGTAATTTTTTGGGTCAACATTTTATTTCATCCCATTATATTTACACATACACTGTTAAGGGCACAACTACATCCTAGACCGGCGCAGGCGTGGTGTAGTGGTTAAGCGCTTGACTTGCGGCGCCTACGATCCGGGTTCGATTCCGGGGTTGCGCCACTATGTTAAAGAGGTTGGTAACCTCCTGCTTCCATGTTGCGATATAACTGAAATATTGTTGAAAGCGACGTAAAACACCAATCAACCAACCAACGAACACCCTAGACCATAAAAATGTACTCTCCTTATTGATATTCCTGATGCGTCAGTCACGTGACCTAATTTGCATACGACCTTCATCATGTTTACAAGACATTGGCGTGTGGGTTAAAAGAAAATATATAGTGAGTAGAATTCTTACGAAGACAATAATCTTGTCAATTTATAAATGATGTAGTATTTATCATATAGAGAGCACTATACGCTGACCTGTCTGCTACCCGGCTACCTGTCAAGGAATCAAACACCCTGGGTTGCCTGCAGCTATCGCCTACGATATTAACTCCTGTTTTTGTAAATTGAAGCTGTTGATATTATATCATAGTGATACTAAAGCTTTGTTTTGTATATACATTTTCAAATTATGCAGCAAAGCAATGGCGGATTTAGAGCCCCCTCCCCCGTTTTTGGTCACATATTTACTAGTAAAATCCAGATTTTGCACCAAAATGGCTGAGAAGTTTGGCTAATACCCATTTGAGGGCCCCTTTTCGAAGTCCTGGATCCGCCACTGCAAAGCAACTTTAGAAATAAACAGCGAAGGACCTTTGAGTACGACAAAGCCAGTGATCATGAGGTGCCTATGGGGTGATATTAAGCGTTAAACAAAACAAAATAAAGAGGCATGTTTATCTGCATGCGTGACATACTTTATGTGTCATAACTGACCTAGATATTTTGAAAAGGGTTGCAAACATGACGCTTATTGCACACATATGTTACGTAATGTGTTACATGAAATTATTGGCATTTTGAATTTTGTAAAATTAGAGAATAGGCACCACTTACACATTAAAACATCATGGGAACCTTCAAATTTGGAAAAATATCCAAATGCATAGAAGAATATTGTTTTCATTGATCTGAGGAGGCACGCAGTTTGCCCGGAAATGTGAAGGTCAAATTAGAAAAAGGTAAACAGGGCTCCTGAAGTTGACAAAATTCTTATTTCGACAATTTTTTCTTGATTTGTATGGAAGTGTATGTAATTTTCGGCTCAAATTTAAAGTCAATCGGGAACCGTGAATATTTCATAAAAAATATTGCTGTATAGTGTATTTTAAAATATCTGACTACATTCAATAACGAGATCCGATACCCGGACGGCGGAAGGTAGAAATGTCTTGGAATAGTCGCTGTATAACATGATTATTTTTTTATTTTGTAAGAAAGTTTATAGTACTGACATACGGATCAGTGGTAGACTGTGACGTCATTTATACAAATGAGAGTGGCAAGATTTCTCCGTATGCGGTACATGTCGCATTGTCGTATGTTTACAAGTTGTCACTGTGTATAAACGCATCAAATTCGGCCTTATGAATTCCAACGCTCAACTGATCCGCATTGAGGTACAGCCCCATCTTGCGTTTTAATACGAGTTATCTCCCTGTACATGGAAACCTTACCTTAAACAATGTGGTTTCAACATACTAAGAAGTAGAGTTTAATTCAGTTTTAAGAACTGTAATATAGTATATTTTTCAAACAATGATAATATTATTAGATTTCATTTTTCCAGTCATTCAAGGCATGTATTTTTACACCATCGTTTACAATAAGTGTTTAATGCCTTAAGAACCTCAACAAATTTCATCTTATGTTCATGTGAATCCTTCTAACTACATGTTTTATCAAATAATTCTTTTAAGAGACACTGTAAAAGAGAAAACAGAAGACATCTGACAAAGCTGTATGACACAAATCACCAAGGACCTGCACACAAAATAATGATTTTGTGAAAGAGCTTAAGAGTTTAGTAAAAGAGCATTATATATGATAACTGTTAACCAGAAAGGGAAAGTATTTATATGGTAAAATGAATGCAAAGGACGATAATTATTAGTAGTTATTTCATTTATTAGTGAGTTCAAACATTATTTATGGTAACAAAAATTTCTGTTGAGAACAGATGATAGCTCGTCAAGATGGTTGTTTAGATTTAAGATCCACAAGGGCAGTTGACGAGATGGATGGAGGTAGTTTGCCAGTATAACTTTGAAATTCAGCGTCGAGATGGAAAGAAACACGGAAATGCGGATTCCTTATCTCGTAAGTTTTATATTTGTAAACAAAAAATTATTGATACTTTCGATTCAAGCTGTGAAGCTGAAGCAATTAAAGGAAGAATGGTATCAATCTCAGAATATTGATGATGTCGGTAATTCAGTAGACGACAAATGCAGAAAAATTACAGAGGTCAGAGTATTGACATGAAACCAAGTACAACAGCAAAATAAAAATACTACATATTGATCGGCACAGTATACTACACAAGAAATTCACCAATTGCAAAAGAAGAATCATGAGCTTTGCATGTTAACAAAAGTAGATTGGTAAAGGAGAATTTCCAAGCTGGGATGAAGTTGTTAGACTTAGTCCTACAATCAGAAAATATTGGTTTAACTGAGACAATATAATTTGTACAAATGGAATGTTATATAAAAATTCTTTGGGATTACAAAGAAAATTAACTAAAGTTATTGAGTTCCCAATATACTGCGTACAGAAATCTTAAGTAATTGCCATGACAGAGTCTTTGCTTCGAACATCAAACTGTCGATAGAAACAAGGAAGAAAGAAAAGTTACAGGCTCGGCCGTTTGACCAAAGAAACCACGGAAATATAAAGTATATAGTGTAATGATATGAAAAAACACATAAGGACATCACAAAAACATTCGATTATACTGCAATTACGAAACAGACTTAGAACGGTTATATTGCTATGACAATTTTCAATCAATTGGTGTGGTTAACCGGTTTACGGACCCAAGCCGAAGAAATCGGATAAAGATTGGTCATTGAATCATAACGTCATTCGGAGTATCTTTAAAAACATGCACACTGAGCAGGAACAAATTTCGAGTGTGTATCATGTAATCAAATGTGTAGTCTTTCAAATTGTGTGAAAACCAAATTCACCCCATATCATTCTAGTTCCAATGGCATGATAGCAAGATTTAAAACTCTCGCAGACATGATAAAAATCCAAATAAGTACATCAATCTGCTATTGGCTGTCTATAGGAGGACTACTCACCCACCTACTGGTTATGGCGCCAATGCACATTATTTACCCGTTTCCAGTTGATAAATTCAGAATATATCTATCTCAATATGTACCAGAATTAAAGGAAAAATTAATGCAAGGTTTTCACATTGCTTAAGAAAACTTAGGAATGAACATGAACAATTCAACAGCAGACTTAAAGAAAACCAGTATAAAAAGGGAGACCTCGTATATAAACTTAAATCTCTTTGGGCAATGCTATATCTAGTGACAAGTATATACTGTCTTAAGCTTGTTTTGTATAAAATTCAAAACAGAAATCGAACAGAAGAAGACTTAAACAAAATGCCTAAATGGGCAAAATCCCTTTTAATAAGTAATAAAAATGAAGTATATTTCAGATGATATACTGTTGCGCTCAATGCTCACAAACTGTTAAAGTGCGGAGAAATGCAATCTGGCACTTCATTAATAAGCATGGAGAAGACACAGTACTTTGTAGTCATGATATATACACAACTTAAGCATCAAGTGAAAGGATACAAGAACAATATAATGAGGAAAATGACATGTCCCATGATGGCCGACAAGAGCTTTTTTCAAAGATCAATAAATCCTTATGAAGTAGTTTTAGGAAAAGTCGTTTTGATGAATGACAAAACAATCAAATATAAAGTAAAAAGTCGAAAGCTTAAAGGGAAGATTAGGAAAAAGTAAAAGGGGAGGAACCACGGAGAAAGATGAGAGAGAAGATGAGGAAAAAGTGGGGAAAACACGGGGAGAAAGTTAGGATTGGTTAAGACACATTAAAAGACATTCTTAACATAAATGAAAACCCTTACTTACAACCACTCTATTATAATGTGAAAATGGTGACGGATGAGAAAATGGTGTTGAAAGATGAAAAAAGGAGAATTACATGTATATCATTTTAAAATAATGGATCTCGGGTATACTATCTTGAGATGATAACTGATATTGAAAGAAACACGCATATCATGCAGTTTACGTATACAGCGTAAAATGTATGAAAAGATTGATTTTGTCAAATTATGTACAGGTAAAACGTAAGTGTCAAGAGTAGAGTTGGTATTCATGATGAGATATATTGAAATTTTTATAATGTGATATATCGAATAAATATTCATAATGTGGTTTGTAGAAGTATTCATGAAGTGTTATAATTTTTATATATTTGCATTAGAAATTGGGAAATTAGAAATTTTGTTTTAGGACAAAATATAACCCAAAAGGGAATAGTGTAGTGGATGTGTGAATACACATGTAAACATTTCTTTTTATCGAATGTTTTCTCTGATAATTTGTGTTGATGAGGGTATATTATCAAAAGAATTTTTGCTAATTGGCTTACCGACCTCTGGTAACGATCCAAATACCATAACTTAATCTATGTCCGTTAAGATCGACCAGTCATTTATAAGTGAATAACAAAATAAATTATTGCCTTCAGTTACTGGTTTATAAAGAGAAATAGTCGTAAAACAAAACCACAAGATATCAGGAGCTTTATGCTTTTGTATAGCTTATGATATTTACTTTAATGAATGGCAATAATTACAAAATCTATATTGATTCATTATCAAAGATGGAAAACAGAGTACATATATGTTTAGGGACGGCGAATAAGATGTGTATGTAGCAACGGATATGATGATGATGATAATTAAATCAAGCAATCTGTGCAAAGTACATGGCAATTATGATACAAGAATACATAAACTTGATATTCACAATTCCAAATAAGCAAAAGATTTCATTATCTCGTATAAAACATAAAGTATAGGTTTTCATTGATGTTAACAGGGGATGGGGCAGTAAGCGCCCGAGTGGAGAGCTATTGGCGTTGCACTAAGTGGTCCCTCCATCGGACACATACAGCCCAATGATAAAATGATGTATTCAGCTTGTATCATCAGAAACTTTTGGATATATAGTTTTCATAAAATGATGTAATCAACGTATATTATGTAAATGCGTAACATTTTGATATAGTTATCATAATACAATTAAATATCAAAGCCTTAATAGCGATAAATGGTAATAATTACTTTAAGCCAAATAAGAACACAAGTTTTGTATACTTGAATGTGAATGAAAAGAAAAAATAATTGTATTAAGTTAAGTGTTAAGTATAATTACATTGTACTAGAATATTTGTAAAAATGATTTGTTAATTAAATGAAACATTTTGTTTTCCAGATAAAATTTCGAACGGCTAGGAAGATACTTGTATAAATATTTGATGACTCGCTTTCATCTCCATAAAGTATTTCTATGTATTGGGATGTTTAGAGCGTATAATAGATGTCTACGGGTATCATAACGTTTGCAGTGTAGTAAATAGTGATAGGTTGTTTCAATTTCTTCGCAAACAAAGCACGGGTCTGGTTTATTTGAAAGATATGTGAAATTTTAGTGAGCTACAGTTTGTACGGAGACGTAAGTGGTGTGTTTGACTAATGCCAGGATATGTCTTGGTGGAAATACGAAAATGTTATAAAAGTTTGTTTTTTAAATTATGTAGGTTTCTGGATCCTTGTAAATCTAAGGGAAGGCTTTTCCAAAGGCATGTACAGCTAGGGTAAAATGACTGAAATGGTGAATAGTTTTACAGTGTACTGATGTGAGGTTATGTTTCACATGTGTTGTGATTGTGATGTTGAGGAAGGAGATCGTCCAAATAGTTTGGCGCAGGTACAGATATTATTTTATAGATGGAATTAGTTTCTGTTTCTGTCTTCTTGCAAGTACTGTTTCCCAACCACATAAAGTGCATTTATACTTACAAGTTTAGTTGTGCTTGTAATTATTCGATCGGCCTCTGTATTTAATGTTTCACGTTTGTGTCTTTATAATATTAAGAATAATTGTCCCAGATAATGTCCGCTAGCTATAAATGAAAAAAAAGTTTCAACAATATTCCAAAAGAAATCAAATAAATTTTACGCAAGATGTTAATTTTGGCTGAAGCTTTATTTATAATTTGGCCAATATGGTCTCCCCATGACAGGTACTATTTATTACTGAGCCGAATTCTTTATGAATTTTAAAACCTTTTATTTGAGTGGTATTTAATCTATAGGTCGATGAATGATGTATGTGTGGTTTTTTTCCCTGGTAATTAAAAGTGTTTCTGTCTGAAAGGATTAAAATGCACAAGCCATTCCGTGACCAATCATATTTTTTGTAAGTTTGTGTTGAGAAAATTTGCAGAAGTTAAAAGATTTTAAATTGTTACATATGTAGGTTTGTCATCTCCAAAACTTTTGTTTGCATAGTTGATTTGTGATCATGTCGTTTGTAAATGTCGGAAGAAGGGGCCATGTATTGACTTTTGGAGAACACCTGCGTTAATATGAAGTGAAGGTGATTTTTAACCATTTAAGACAACGTTCTGTTAGAAGTGACAGTGTTTTCAAGATAAATAAACTCCTTTGTTTACCGAGACTTTAAATTTTTGTGAAGAAAACTTGATGCCAGATTTTGTCAACCGCTTAGACATATCTAAGAAAACTACTCTGAGTTTTCCCATAATCTCGACCAAATCAATTTGTAATGTAATGAAGTTGGTTTATAGTGGAGTTCCAATGGATACAGACCGATTGATGACTTGTTAAAAGCTTGTTATTTATAATAAAGTTATGAAGAGATTTGAAGACACATTTTTCAAACATTTTGCTTAGAGTGCAAAGCATAGATAGTGGGCGATAAGTATCGACTTTTGGGATCACCTTTTATAAATTTTGGTATAATGTTGCTACCTTCCATTTTGATGGGTACAGTTTCTTTAAAAATGACAAGTAGAAAACTTTACATATTGGGGCAGACAGCTCATGGCATCCATCCTATAATATCCTAATGTGTCATGGCCATTGGCTTTATACATTTATATCAAGATTTCATTGTATGAGTCGTGGAAATGGATTCAATAGCACAGTTATCATTTTGGGGCAATGATGTGAAATATTCAATAGTACAGTTATGATTTTGGGGCAATGATGTGAAATATTTGTTTACATCATTTGCTTGGGTGTCATTAGTTGTGATAGAATCATCTTCCAATATGTTTATATAGTTTCTTTAAAATGACAAGTAGAACACTTTACATATTGAGGCAGACAACTCATTGCATCCATCCTATAATATCCTAGTGTGTCATGGCCATTGGCTTTAGATATATCAAGAGACTGTATTGTATGAGTCGTGACAAATGAGTCAATAGTACAGTTATGATTTTGGGGCAATAATGTGAAATATTTGTTGGCATTATTTGCTTGGGTGTCATTAGTTGTGATAGAATCATCGATGTGACCTAGTGGATAAGGTGCTTGGCTTGTGATCGAGATATGCCGGGTTCGAGTCCCGTCCTGGGCACACCGGTCTTCTGACTTTCAGAGAAATTTTGATCTCTGATTAATTGGATTAACCACAAATAGACAATAAATGATTTACTTTGGAATTATGTGTATCAAATTGGTTTTCATGGAACTACCCAGTGATGATAATCCTTCTGGAATTAGTATTTAATGCTTGATCAAATCATTAGTCAATTAAATTTCATATACATGTATCATTTTGACCGATGATCTACAGAAAGTACTCAAAGATAGTTACAATGCATGTCTAGCCAAATGCATTCTAAGCCTGTAACTTCCAGGTCTGGTCAGCGTTTACTATGTATGTGTTGCTTACAATAAACTCAGACTCCGCCACCAGGTCTACCTGCTCTGTCTGTCGCATCTGTGAAAGGGCCAAAACCATCTATCAGGACGCTTTCATCTGAAGTGGTAACATCTAGCCAACTTTCAGTAAAACAGTGCATGTCAAAAGTCATCTACAGTACTATTTATTATATCTAGTTTTGGTTTTATGGTTTGAACATTGAGAGGCAATAGGTTATTGAAATAATAGTGATTTAAGATATCTAACAAAACGGCAATAGCTAAGCCCTGACAATGAATGACAATAAGTAAGATGATAAATAGTGGCGTAATTCTAAATTTCTATTTAAGTTTAATACATTGGAAGTACAGTTGGGTGCAGTCCTAACCTTACATTCAAATGCACTTCACAAGTGCACTTCAAGTTTAGTTTTTCGTCCTGAAAACCAGTCATAAAGTTTAGTCAAGTGCACTTGATATCAAGTTTACTTCAAAGTAATTCCGTCTTCAAGTTTACTATCACGTGACACAAGTTTACTTTTCACGTTTATTTATTACAATTATCCATTTTCGTATAACACGATGGAAATAATTGTCTTATTATGTACAATTGCATATTTTATAAAAAATGTTTTATTAGAAAAATATAGTAAATATTTATAAACAATTAACAATTTTACATTATTGATTTCATGTTGAACATTCGGATGGTATTTTATCAGAAGTTTCGATACTTCTTACTGCATCTACATTTTTCTTCTTGTGATGAATTATTATTGTTATAATTATGTTGTTATACGATATTTCCTCGTTATTTTGGCATTTTGTGGTTTCACTTCGACAGAGCGTATAGATGTTGCCATTGTTGGGGCATTCCGTATCGAAAACTACACTGGCTCTATTTTCGGTTTCGTGTCAAAGAGGGTAAAACTTAAGTGGCTTCTAGGGATAATAATCTCTTCTTACCTTGAATTTTATGTTTGTCTATAATCGAACCGGTAACATAACGTTTAATTTATCAAAGCACTTATCGCTTGTCGTGAAACTTGTACACTTTCAGTTTCCATCAAGATACGTCGAATCTCAACTATCGCATGACCACTTCCACGTAATGAAATGGCCCTTTCCCTTATATACATTGATATCCGAGACGACTTAACGATATGTGTTTCCATGTCCAATGTTTAATTAAGAGAAACAACTCAATTGTTTAAAGGCGTATGTTCCGTCGGGTTACATCAAGTGAAATGAAGCGGTATATATATATAGAAAGTAAACTAAACTTGAAGTGGACTTGGAGTAAACTTGGAATCAAGTTTAGTACTAAACTTGGAATCAAGTTTACTACTAAACTTGATTCCAAGTTTACTCTGTTGTCGCCAAGTAAACTTGAAAAGCAGTCATAAAGTTAATTTGAAGTGCACTTTATGTAAGGTTAGGACTGCACCTAACTGTAGTGTGATCCTAACTTAACCCGATATTCAGACAAAGAGAAGTTAATTTTTTATGTTATTTTACCGTTCTGTATATTGAAATATCGAGCCGAGACAGGAACACAAGATTCCTTGTGTGAAAAAAATGAAGTGCAAATGCAGTTCGATCGCGTATAAGACTGTAATTGAGGCTTCTTTAAGTGGCATATATTTTATGATTAAAAATAGACAAGTGTTTTGACTGATATTTAAAAATTACTGTAGTTGATAATTTTGGATTATCACATATCTATTAGAGTCGTTGTTAAGCTAGTGTGGCCTAGGGGATGTGGTGCTCGGCTTGGAACCGAAAAGTCCTGGATTCGACTCTCACCACGGGCACACTGGTGTTCTGTCTTGTGGATGAGACAGTTAAACCCGAGGTCACCTGTCACGGTAGGTGTGGCACGTAAACGAGCCATCACTGCTTCGAATGGGACCATTGCAATGCATCAGACAGATGCCGTCGCCATATACGTGAAATAATGGTGGAGTGGCGTAAAAGAATAATCGATCAATCAATTGTAATTATATTATGATAGACTCTATACACGAGCGCTGTTCACAGTGCACATGTATTCACTAAAGAATTGTGTATATTTGTTATACTAAAGTTTACAATATTTATAATGCTTGAATTTTTATATAAAACGGGATGTTTTAAGAAATGTACTAATAAGACATGCACAAATAGTCTTTTTATTATAGAAATTGAATAAAGAATACAAAGCATCATACATTTTCTGCATAGGGTCTGGGGTTATCGGTTCTTACTTCACCGCTGCATTATGCAAGCGTCGTTTAGCACCTTCAAGGATATTTCGTTTTTTTTAAATTCAGTCTGTAGGTGAAGGAACACTGACTAAAATGTCCGTTCACTGAACACCATAAAATGCGCTTCTTACAGGACCGGATGATGTACGGTATTGCACCAAGCTGACAATGCTACATTAAAAGTCCTAGCCCAAAGCACACAACTTTCTGATGTACCATATGATCAAGCCCAATTTTCCACTTCATGTATGCACTATAATAGCACTTAACGGTCCCATCTGTTATATATGCCATTACTAATTCTGTTAGACGATTTACTTTATCTGCTAAGGTTTTGAAAGCTCCATAATGTCTCGCGTTAATGCCTGCAAAAACATACGTGTACAACAAAATTTATCTAAAAATCAAAGCATAGGATATATTCTATCCGTAGCGCCAACATTCTAAATGGTAAATCTGCCTTACTAAACAAATCACCACCTCCACCGGAAATATAGAAATCTTTAGTGTTAGGTAAATAAACATAATCCACCACCACTCCAGAGAACGCTCCACCATAGTGGAAATCTGGTAAAAAAAACACACAACAATCATGAGCTTTGTACTGTTGCATGTACTTGAGTGCTCTGTGTATTAAACACGGAGGTGAAACAAACCACCCATTCTATTCGAACCAATTAACCGAGAAGGCACCAATACCCTTTTCCATTTGTCCAAAATCTAGAATAAAATACGTCAAATTTATGGTTTAAATCACTGGCAAAAGATATCTATCTCATGCGGACCCCATAATGCTTCTAAAAACTGAAAAATCAGAAACACCCCAATCAGTGATTCTGCTGAAAAATCAGCTTTCTAGGGATCTAGTCTGTCTCATAACGAATGCAGATAATGACAAATTTTGAAGGTCAAATTTCATAGAAGAGAAAACTAAAGACATTTGGCAAAGCTGTATGACACAAATCACCAAGGATTTTCACATAAAAAAATGACAACAGCATAATATACACGGAACAACATAACAAAAATATTCAATTGTGCTGCGGTTAAGATACCGACTTGGGACGGTCAATTAAGGTAACAAACTTCACTAACTTGGTGTGGTAAACCGGTTTACGGGCGCCCACCTTCCCACTCACCGCAAAAGCAGCACAATAAAAAAACCCCACACATTTAAAAATTTATAAATAATCCTATATATAGAGAACAAGGACCCTTTCTTAAAATTTGCACAACAGTTTGGTTGTCCGCAACTAGTTTTGTTTTGATAGCATATGACAAATAGATGCCAAAATTATAAAACAGCAGACCATTCTCACCAAGTGGAACTAAATGTTCTCTTTGATTCAGCCAACATACCATATCATACACTAATCGGGTTCCTCATCATATAACCTCCATATTCTGATGAACTTGCATCACTGTATACAATACTGTGACAAGTTAAATCAGTAACAAAGTCAGTAACAAACCTTTTTCTCATTTATATAATTCACATTGCGTTTCTAAAATCTAATCTGATTTACACTTGATTGGCTCAAACGTGTATCACAATACCATGATTTTGCAGATATAATATCTATGTTTATAGAGTTCGTCCTAGGCTATATAATATTGCCTAAAACAGAAGAAAATGAAATTATCTGACCTACCAAACTAGTAACAAGTTTAACATTCAGCCGATCTGTGCTCTCTAAATAATCCATACAATTCAATATTGTATCTTGCATTTGAGCAAACTTCCTTTCATGTATTTAGCATCAACAGAGTTTGTCATATTAGGCATCGTCCATTTGAAATTCTGGGGGACTAGGATTTCTTAAAAACAATTCTTGCCCTGATTTTGACTAAAAGAAACCATCTCACTCAGTCATACAGTGAAAAAATAATCTGTCTCCAATAGACTAGCGTAATCTAAAATCAACAATTTAAATGATTTGACCTTATTGAGATGTTGGATGATACCTCTAATTACATGTTCATGTATCTTGACGGCATCTTAGTTATTGGTAACCCTGGGTTTGAAAGATACATAGCTAAGATATACCTACCTGAACTTCAGTTAAAGAAAGACAATGTTTTCTTGGACCTATACATTAAGACAACAATATTATTCATTTCAATATTTATAATAAACATGACGATTTTAGATTTTTTGTTGTAAATATTTGTTAGTTGGATGGTTAGCGGCATTCCTAGACTAGACTCCCATCATATGTTATTCATATAATTTAGTTGCTTTGATTTGCCAGCGCCTGCACTAACGGTTTTGACTTTCATACAAAAATGTATAAATAACATTTGAACTTTCAACCCAGTGTTACAATTATTATAAACTTAGAAAAGCCCATGAAAATCATTTTAGGTCCTATTCATAATCTTTTTTTTTCAAAATTCAGAAAATTCAAATTTCTACGGTGATCTGGTGTATAAACTCTAGAGGGTTTAAGGTTCCAATTAGCTTATCTCGTCGGATTCCAAAATAGTGATATGCCTTTGTGATCTACAATAATATGACTTAGAGATCATAAAAAACAGTAATTCTTGAATTGACCCCTTCTACAATCTTATACAGAGATTTTTACTTGAACTTGTACGTTGACTAACATTCTCTCATACTTTTACAGATCAAGGGTGTGAGCTCACTTCCAGATTCGCAGAAAGCAGTTAACTCATGTTGATGACGATTTATACATTATTGATATTTTGGTCTTACTCAGCATGTTTATATACATACATGTTTATATTTAAATGACCTCTCAACTTAAGAAAGTTGTTGATCCTTGCTCTCTATATGGGAGATCAGTCATAGATTTTAATGCGAGTTCTTTGATTATACTGCTTTTGTGGAAAGTGAGGAGGAGGACCCGCAAACCGGTCAACCACTCCAATTGATTGACTTCTGTCATATCAATTGACCGCCCTAAGTCGGTTTTTCATCTGTACCTTAATCGACAGTTTTGTGATATTCTTGTGACGAATCCTTCTTCTTCTTCTTCTTCTCCTTCTTACAATACGAAGTGTACTCAAAAATTGAGCGTTATACTTCATGTGTCTAGTATTTTTTCAAATTATTAACATTTCCGTGGTGATTTATGTCATACAGCAGAGTCAGATGCCTTTATCTTTTTCTTTGAGTACTGTAATGTTTGTACTGGATATATGCCAAAATCATGAAGGGTGGACAGTGGATAATAGCAACCCCAGGTGAATTTCGTAGTGGATAAAGCTCAGTGAGACAAATTCAAAACAGTTTCCTTTTTTCTGATATCTCCATTCTACCAAAGCTATGAAACTTTGAAGATGTTAAACTTTGACATTTCCATAGAAGTTTTTCTTTATATAATTCCTGATTGATTTCGCGACTCAGACGGAACCAACACTTCTTACAGTTTTAGAATTTTTGTCATTTCTCTGTCAGTTTTTTTTACCCAGGGTAGCTCTCTTTCCGTCACATGCCTACCTCCTTCTCTCCTTCCTCTCCCTCCTGCTTCTAGTCTCGCCCTCATTTTAGTATATGACATCATTGTAATTGACTAAAAGCGTATTACACAGCTGAGATCGGTTTGAGCAGAATTTTGTCAAAAATAACAGTGTTTATTATCAAATTTGTATTATTATACAACATTATCTGTTTGGTGAAAAAATTGCCCTGCCTCTTCTGAAAAAAAATTCCCTTGCCCCAAGGTTGTGGTAAAAAGAAATCTGGCCGGGTTGAAAAACCCAGCCCTCCAGATTATCAAATGGACAGTGCCTAACCTAAATATTCTATCTATCTACAAGGAACCCAACAAGATTTATTTCACTAGAGTACAAAACTAGAGGCTACAAGATGTTCTTTTTCCTCTTGAGCAATCTTACAACACTGTTCATAATCTGTATCAGGTTCTAAATTGTCATGTAAATACATTTGCACCTGTTTTGCCTCAGAGAGTCAATTCTTAAAAGCCTTGTTAATTTTGTGAAGATATAACAAGCTGATCCAAGCCCAAGAGGAAGTACTGAAAATCTATGGTATTTCACAGTTCCTCTATAAGACCAGGAAAAACCTAAAATTGTTAAATATTCTGGATAAACATCTACGTGATGATATGTTGAATGTCAGCAGTCACTAGTTAAAATGTAAGCACTAAAATTATGCAAATCAACATTTTTATCTTTAATATTATCAGTCTGTTTTGTTTTTGACGTACATTGGGTTGTGGCGTACTAACCGTTGCCACAGGCCGACTGTCCAGCTGTCTATGACATCTGTTGGGAGCCCACGAAAGTAATAGTGTAACGAAGGAATAAAACCTGAAGTGCTATCAAAGGTGTAAACACGCCCAGCGACCTTCCCTTTCTTGGAACTTTGAGCGCGTTCCTTACGTTTTCTAATGGTCCTTGATTCTGCTGTGATAATCTTAGTTTTATGATTCGAAACACTAGCAACTCACTTTACTCAGGGACACTGTGGCCGTGGTGAAGGAGTCGATTCAATTTTCTTGATATTATGAGACAAACACGAGCAAGACTTAAATGAAGTTTATTGTATTGGCGTCAACATGTTGAATGAACACTCGACTCCACCTTGGAAATAATTTTCATGTTTGGCGCAAAATAACGCACCTATCAACCAATAATATACGAAAACAGGAGAAATTATTTTAAATCTTATTCGCCACTTCAAACGATTAAAATAATATTTTTCTAAATCAACCAAGACAAATAGGTACTAATACTTCCAATATTTGTTTATTAGTGGATTATCTATATATGCGCATCTCTCATGCACATTACGATATGGAAGAAGATTGAATTGTTTGATTGTGAAAAAAGATGTCGAAATAGATACAAGGCCTAATATATAAACGCTTATATTGTTTATAAAACCCTGATTGACAAAAGAATATGTAATATGCACAATTTAATTCATCATATTTTATATACATGTATACTTAAAGCTGATAGAAAAATTGAAGGGGATCATATAAAGGGCTTATAGACGTGTACTCGACCAGCCAAGGGCGTCGCGGTAGGTGTTCATAATTTTTAAGTGTTGTCAGAGTTTTGCGAAGTTTTTCATGATAGAGTTTCTCAGTGTCGTCAAAGTGTCTTATCGTCGTCAGAGTTTCTCAGTGTCGTCAAATTCTCGCAAGGTCGTCAGAGTTTCTCAATATTGTCAGAGTTTCTTAGTGTCGTCATAGTTCTTTGATTAAGACTTTTTTCGCAGTATTTATGAGAGCCATCATGGTTTCTCAGACTTGAGTGCTTATCAGAGTTTTGCAAAGTCTATCATAGGAAAATGGGATTCTTAGGGGATTTATAGCGCAGTACTGTTGGCGCATGACATCTAAGTAGATGTTCTGTAGTTTGTTTTCTATTTGCTTTTACCATTTTGTGAGTTTTACACTACTGAGTTGTTTTTATTCATCATCTTGACATACGGCATGAACGCATTTGGACACTGTATACAATGTACATTGAATAAGTATTTTAGAAGTAATGATCGTTTCTGTAATTCTCATAACACAGGAACGTGTTCCTGAATCTCATTGCCATTTTACAATATTAAACATGTACACTACACAAAGAAATGCTAGCTGCTGGAACAATCATTTATTGTGAATGTTACAAATATTCATGCCATGTCGCATTTATTACCAAGTAGGTCCATACAGTTGAAATGCATCTACTATACAACCACTTCGTCCTTTGAAATACATTACTCGCCTGCCATTAATAATGGTATCAGTGGTGCCCTGGCCGGAACCACATTTATCAAATGACTTCTTATTTGTCGTTAATGTGACAGAGTTGATATATTTACCATGTGAAACAATTGCACCCGTGATATATTCATTCGCACCGAGTGTGTATTCTTTCATCGACCCACGTTCCCACCAGTTACCGCAGTTACCTTGTCCCCATCCATGTTTTGGAGCCCATGTGGTACCATAACGTACTTTGATGGAGGTAAAAAAGGGTCCACATTCTAACTGGATTTTTGTTATCAGTCCTTTTGAAACAAAATCTGCATCGCTAAACGCTCCACCTCCGCTTCCACCTGACAGCGGCAAATTCACTGTAAAAGAGAAGGAATCTTACTTAACCGTATACGAAATGTTATGGACATACAGATCACGATAGTAATTAAGTTTTGGTGTCGACTTAAGGCGACAAATTAATGACGAGATAACCCTGTTGAGGTGGTTAACAGGATACCTTCTAACTCGCCACAAAAGCAGTGCATTTTAAAATTGAAAAATAATCCTCGATATAACGATTAACATGCAACTCGGTTGAGAGACTTTAAAGAAATGGATACGAATACTTTTATGCAATAAACACAGAAAGAAAAATTGTGTCATCAACAAAAGCCAACCCTAGTCTATTCGTCAGAGAGCGAGTTAAAGTCCCTGATCTGTTCGAGTCTCGACTACATATTCAGGACCGTATATCATTTGACAGGGTTTGTAAAAGACGGTAGAGAGACCAAATACAAGACAAGATATGTCTGATGATCTCAGGGTCATACACTCAATTTCAAAAACGTTATTTGAAAACGATTATTTGACATATGTTATAATGATAACGGATCATTCCTCAGTTTGAGAAAAATGGTATGTGTACAAATTTCAAAGAGAAAGTTATGTTAGGGCTGTACCGAACTGTATAAAATGGAATTTGTTTTACTGCAAATAACTATCTCAATCATTGTCTTACTCCACTGCCCAATATATAATTTCTTATTACTTCAATGCTCTCCGTGTAAAACTGTATAATAATATGATACAGTAAACAATCAGGAGTGATTAAATGATAGGTACAAGTGAAATTAATGGAAAGAAACCTTACTTGTGCATTGTTGAGCATTCGTCTGAGAGACAACCCAACAGGAAACTACAACCCAAATAATAGACAAGGCCGATTTCATCATATTCGATGTTTCTGGACCAACTGAAATGGGGTAACATATAAATATTATAGGAAAATATTTCTTACCATTTAAAACAATTTTAAAATATCTTAACTTCTATGATTTACTACAAAAATTTTACGCATTATATTAATAGAAATCATATCAGAAATACATATACATTACCACATCGTCAGCTTTCTGAAATTTTGAATTTACTGATTACTGATTTCCTTATGAGTCGATCCCACTGCAGTCAATTTTTCTGCTGCGAGTAGCAGATATTTTTCTTTTCATAATATATGCGTGTGTAAATTTAAAAGGCTATATGCGCATTTTGATATCTAGTGTCTGTTCAGTCTGTTCAATGTAAATACTGTGGAAAACCAAGCTTAAATATTTGAAGAGCAAACTAATTATAAATTTCAAGTTAAAAAAAGATCAAAAGAGAAAGCAGAAGACATCTGACAAAGCTGTATGACACAAATCACCAAGGACCTCCACACTAAAAAAAATGACAACAGCAGAATATACACGGAACATTACAAAAAAATTCGATCGTGCTGCGGTTACGATACCGATTTAGGACGGTCAATTGAAGTAACAAATGTCACTCAATAGGTGTTATTAACGGGTTTGCGGGCGCCCACCTTCCCATTCCCCATAAAAGCAGCACAATCAAAGGACACATTTAAAAATTCATAAATATTCCTCCATATAGAGGATCATGGATCAACGAGGATCAAACGAACGAATGTTATACTTTGTAAAATTATGAAGAATTTTCATTAAATTAATAAAAGATTTATATCATCATACATGGTATGTTAATTCTTACCTATGAGGTTTTCAGCATTCAGCATTAAATGCGCAATTCAGATGAATATTACTGCTATATATATATACTTTTAATACGAATATGATGATCAGAAATTCAATATTTTGTTTGGGGCAAAACAATGTTTTGATCATTCAGTTTAATCTGTTTTGTCATATGCACAACAATATTAAAGTCATAAAATACAAAACATCCCCTTGGAATTTATCCCAAAACGCAGATATTAACATATGTTGTTGGTAGGCGAATGAAAATCGAACGGCTACACTTTTACATTATAGTAAATTATAGTCGATACAAGAACACATAATTTGAATGAATTGTTAAGTTCAGTATATGAAAATTAACACTCAACGGTGATCATGTAGTCAGCAGCTAGAGACTCATGACGTAAAAATCTTTTGGAGCTACAATTGTACCGGAAAACCTGTCCTAACAGACAAACGGGATTACCGCACACTCCCTTAAAACGGACGGATTTTAATAGAACCGATATTTTCCTTCATAAAGTCTTATTTCTCTATATAACGGACACTGTCTACTACGGACAACGGACACTTCTTCCATACCAAATGCCAATAAATCACTTCAAAAAGACCTGGTTTTAAGGGACAGTATAACAATCATGCGTTTTTATGTTACAACCATAAGACGGTGATTATCCAATTAAGTTTTCTTGTACAATGTACACACAGTGACAACGTCAAATCGATAAGCCGATAATTAGCCAATTAAGTTTTACCTGTACATGTATACAAGTAGATAATGATTGTTTACTCATATGCATCGATCGATATATGTACACTGTAATATCAAAGGGTGTTTATACCCCGGGGTTGTTGAGAGTAGAAAACTGAGTTGATTCTGAATCAATATCGAAGAAGTACCAAAATCTTAATCATTCTCACAGTTCAAGGACAGATACAAAATCGTGTAAGTTTCAAAAAGAACTGTTGTGAACCCCGAAATACTGAAATAAAATAAGACCGTTTGAAATGTGGCATCCATACGAAAGGCGTTATCATTGAAGGAAAAGATAGATTTGATAAATTCTGCGGCAAATGGAAAGGGGTGTCGCGAATTTCCAAAAAGAATTTAGAATTTGAATAACTCAAGCTAGTGACATTTTAATGCGGAACATAAATAATGACCGAAAGAGAAAACGGCATAAAAGTGAAGACAGTGATATAAATTCTGTCACATGGGTGCATTATTATGTGAACCTGGTTTCAACGGACAACTGTCTATAACGGACAAATATCTTCAGTCACCTGAGTGTCCGTTATATACAGGTTTCCTGTATTTATATTTAAAAGAAAGCAGTTATAAGAGGAAGTAGTTTTAAATAAATATCAACTGCATAATGTACGTTAAACAATCAATATAAAGAAACTCTACATGTGAGATGTAAGATCTCGGACATACTATATTTTATATCATCCAAGGAATGTGTATCATTGCCGGAGTTATTCTTGTTTGATTGTCGATACATATCATGAAAAATATAATTCATGGTAGTATAGACATTCGAAATATGTTGTGAATTTTCATTTTTTTTGCAAGGTGTTTTCAGACAATTTATATTGACAGATTACACAGATGAATTTTGTTCACATTATACCCAAGTACAAAAAAATGGTTGTCCGTAAGTTTTGTCATACAACTTGATCATATCTCTGTATAACTCGTAACATAAAGAGTAAGATTTGTCATAGTCCATAGGAATTCTACATTCAAACAATATATGAAAATATTGTCATTTCAAAGATTTACACTGGGAAATATTGAACGTACAAAATATACCCATACAGTATTGACTTCAAAGGCAAATTGCCATCACGAATACCATCTATGTAATTAGTATAATATTGTGAGCGATTAAGAAGTCGATCTAGCGTTTCCAATTTTTTTTTTAACTTTCTGTGAACTGATTGATGGATATTCTAAAAATGTAATTAATGTTATCTTAATTATTCAGTGGTTTACGCACTGTCAAATACTACCCGTACCTAGTTTACATTCTTGAATTCAGCAATACGCCATCAAGAGACACACATATAGCCCTTCGTCCACATTACCGTTTGTTAATAACCTAATTTATCGAGATCTACTGGACATAATTAATGGGTGCTTGCTACTCGTTTTTGAAGGTTTAGTTTTCATGTGGGGGGGGGGGGGGGTGTTCCTGATTTTGTTAAGGCATCGGTTTCATAATGTTTGTATGTTGGTTCCATACATCGTCTTCTATTAAAAAAGTAATATACAATAATGTTAAAGCGTATATCTAAAGCACACGCATTATTATGTTGTCATGTGCAAAGAAATAAAATTGCATAACATATACGCAATAAATTTTCTACAATAATGTCTTTAATATGGATTGTGTATCAAACATGATTCATGCAGTTTCTTTATAAATATCATTGAAAACAGAAAACATATTCCAAAACGGATATGTAAAAACTTAAATTAAACTCCATTATTATTATTATCATTATTAGTAGTAGTAGTAGTAGTAGTAGTAGAGTAGTAGTAGTAGTAGTAGTAGTAGTATTAGGCCGGTGTGGCCTAGTGGGAAAGGTGCTCGGCTCATGATCGAGAGGTCCAGGTTTTGACTACCGCCCTTGTCGCACTGGTGGTCTGTCTTTCGGATAAGACAGTAAAATCCAAGCCCCCGTCACTGTAGGCGTGGCACGCAAAAGATCCCCCACTGCTTCGGATGGGTCCGTTGCAAAGGTCTAAATTTGTATGCAATGCATCAGGCATATACCGCCATCATATACGTGAAATGATCGTATAGTGACGTAAAAAGATAATCAACCAGTCAATCAATTTTATTAGAAATATTAATGCCTTTTTTCGCTTTTGCATCTTCTGTCTATCTTTGAGGATGATCCCGAGGAATTCATTCTTCGAAATGTCACCCAGGAAGAAAATTGCACTCGCCAGTTTGATCCTGATTCCAAGAAACAAATCATGTAAAGGATTCACTCTAACTTAACCCCTCCTAAAATCTCCAAGAAAGCCTCCTCATGTAGAAAAGTCGGGGCCTCTATTATTTAGCACAATCAAGCAATAATCATGATTGATATTCTTGAGGAAGGCCGCACGATGAAGAATGCATAGTATGGAGGGTGCAGCATGATATTGTCAAAAAGAGGAAGAGATAGCTAACCAGAGGCGTTCTATTCCTGCAGGATAATGCCCCTGCTCACATTTCTCAACTTGCTAAGACCTCTGCGACGAAAGGCACCTTCCAGGTTCTTTTTCCCCATATTCTCGAGAGTTAGCCCAATTTTACTTCTATCTATTCCTAGAACTAAAATCTTTATAGGAGTATTTTGTAGACCAGAATGAAACTTTCTATTTTGAAGTGATTCGTATATAAGAACAGTAATGGAGAAAAGAGCATTGAAATGAGAGAGAGTATTGAAAAAATCATGACAATTATTTCAATCAGGAGTATTTCTAAGATTATGGAGCCAAGACTTTTTCACTATACCTAGTATATATCAAATAACAAATACTATAACAAACTTGTAGTAAAGTATTTATGAATATCTTCGTTTTAAATTTATATTATCGAGTAACTGCTTTCGTTTTTCTGAATCATTATTATAATCTATGAAATTCACCAGTACACGCGAGCTTCCTCTGAGTGTTATTCCTTTATTTGTTTATTTATTTATGAGTGGGTCGCCTTGTATTTCCTATAAATATACACCAACAGTTGCTTAAAAAATCTTTAACTATAAACAAAATTTTAAATGTGTAGTCCTGAAATACTTTCATAACCCTATAGAGTGTTCTTGTTCCACTTCTGAGTTTACATATAATCCATGTGGTCATGCTGTGACAGGAGATCTCCATATTGTTCATAATGAAAAACTTAGAGATCTTTTAAGTAAAGGCGTAAAATATAGAGAGCCACATTCATTTACTTGGCGTCAAAATTTTGATATTATTATGAACTGATGTAAACTATGCCAGACTTTGGGCTTAGAGAGAATAAATTGAATTTGACTCTCTTTTTGAATGGCTGAAGTCGATCAGAAGTCTGCTAAATAAAAGAGTTCGAAAACTTTGTCAGTTTTTCAAGAACAAACCCTGTTCTATATTACGTAACTCCAGTGTCGTTAGAGAAATTTTTCGACTTCACGAAAATTTCATTATTGTTCCTGCTGACAAGGCAGCTAATAATTACACATTCGTATGTAAGGCATATTATATTGAATGTCTTATAGAAGTGTGGGTTAATATATGTTGGAGAGACAAAGGCACAACTCCGTACAAGAGTATCAGGTCACAGGTCCAAAATAAATTGTGGTGGAAACCAATTACTCTATCGCCACTTCAACCAGCCCGACCACTCTATTCTCTCAATGAAAATTAGAATTATAGAAAAAATATATCACCCCACAAACAATGCCAATTTGAGCACTCCTTTTCGTCGGAAAAGAGAAGAATACTGGATAAGACGTCTCGGCACTGCTTCGCCCTATGGATGCAATGACAATATTAGTAGTATTGGTAATCTCACTAGTCCTGCGTGTCAATCAGTTAACGTACTCGGTTTATTCAACAAAAGCCAGAGGAGACATCGAAGTCATGGTACACGCAAAATACAACAAACCTGAAATACATAATATTTCCTTTGATGCTCTTTTGCCATTTATAAATAAACCTTTGGGCCTTCATCACATTCGTACAAAACTTTATTCTATTTCACTCAGAAAATTACACGAGTTGTACGTATCGTCCAGACACCGTATATTCACTGATATAAGCTCTGCAGAGTATAGACTAGATGGCATTATTATGGACATATCGACCGCTAGACTTTTTCGTCCCGTCAAGTCCGATATTTCTATGGAAAAATCTAATCGCCCTTTCATCAAAATTAAATTTGCAAATAAAGGCATTGATTATTTAAATTTTCCGCCAAATTATAAGTCATAAGTCTGTTTTAGAGAAAATACCTCCATATTTCAAAAACAAAGATCCGCCATGTATTTCCTATAGCTACACGCCATCAGTTGCATCCAAAATTTATAATTACAAAGAGTTTCTACAGTGTCTTGATCTTAGCAACTCTGCATGCCATTCTCAACCGTGTGCATGTTCCTCGTCTAATTTCGTATATTCTCCTTGTGGCCATGTCATTACTGGTGATCTCGATATAGTTCAAAACACTAAATTAAGAGAATTTTTACTTAAAGGTCCAAAATACAGAGAACCCAGATCATTCACATGGAGCCAAAATTTTGAGAATATTATGAACTGCTGCGAGGAATATGCCACACGATGGGCAAAAAGAGAGGAAGTACAAGTCGACACTCTTTCGGAATGGATAAAATCTATTGCAGTACTGCTGAGATCAAAAAATTAAAAAATTACAAGGTTCTGTAAACACCAGATTCGAATCTATTTTTAAAGATCCTGATGTTGTCAGAGAACTTACCTTCCTCCAAGAACATTATATCATTACACCAGCAGATAAAGCATCTAATAATTATACATTTACTTGTAAGAAATATTACTTTGACAGCCTAGTGAAAGAATTAGGATTAAATTCAGCTCCAGGAAATCCTACTTATACTCTCACGAACTTTTCGGTTTCGGAAGTACTCGAGAATCATAAATCTGTCCTCAATACGTTTGGTATTGACTCAAATAAATTGAATTTAGAACTTCCATATTTGTACTGTATTCCGAAAATGCACAAAACTCCGTACAAAACACGCTTTATCGCTGGTTCCTCGAAGTGTTCCACAAAATCTGTATCGATGCTACTCACAAAAATATTATCAGAAATTAAATCTGGCCTTCATAGATATTGCGAAACAGTATATTCCAGAAGTGGAATTAATCAAATGTGGATCCTTAAAATTCAAAAGAGTTGTTAGAACATCTAAAATCAAAAAGTTTTACTAAAATTCACTCCATCAAGTCTTTTGACTTTTCGACTCTGTACACAACGATCCCTCATCAGAAATTAAAAGACAGATTAGCGGAAATTATTCAAAATGCATTTACTAGTAAAAACGGAAGCCGCAAATTCAAATATATAGTAATAGGCCACGATAAAACTTACTTTGTTAGGGAAATTTCTGATTCCAAAAATGAATACACTGAAACAGCTGTCATTCAGATGTTGAACTTTCTTATCGATAACATTTTTGCGGTGTTTGGAGGTAAGGTTTTTCAACAAATTGTCGGCATTCCAATGGGCACTAACTGTGCTCCACTTCTGGCTGACATATTCCTTTATTCATACGAAGCTGAGTTCATTCAGTCTTTGCTTTCGCAAGGAAAAAAACAATTGGCTCTTGGCTTCAATTTTACTTACAGATATATAGATGACTTGCTTTCAATTAATAATCCTTCATTCGCGGATTACATTAGCATCATCTATCCAAGTGAACTGGAGGTCAACGAAACCACAGAAACTAGTAATTCTACTTCGTATTTAGATATTATGTTGTCTTTCGACATTAATGGTCAATTGAACACCTCACTCTATGACAAACGTGACGATTTCAATTTCGCTATCACAAACTTTCTTTTCATAAGTAGCAACATTCCATCATCGCCCGCATACGGCGTATTCATATCTCAGTTAATACGTTATTCCAGAGCATGTTCAAATTACAATGACTTTGTTCTGAGGGCTAGGCGACTTTCAGTTAAGCTGCTAAACCAGGGTTATATATGTGCTAGACTAGCATCGTCACTGAGGAAGTTCTACGGTCGTTACGAGACTCTTATTACTCCATATGATATCTCGTTATCCAGACTTTTAAATGATATTCTGGACTGAGACCGATTCCGATCACTTTACACAGATTTGACACCTTCTATACTAGAAGGTCACCTACTTCGACTTCTCCATATATAGATACATATGGAATTCACACGATTTGACTCTTTCTACGGGGTATATGTGACGGGTGTTGTAGCAAGCAGGAGATGCTCACTCTCCCCGGGCACCTGATCTCACTCCATCACAGGGGTTCACATATGCTCTTCAAGTAGACATATTTTGTTATTTTCCATTTGTTTTTCATTTTCACTGATTTTGTATGTCCTATGGTTTCATGATTTTTGGACTTGTGGTTTGGATTTATCCATCATCTTTACACTTTATTCAACGTCTGGTAATACAACTTCACACGATTTGACTCTTTCTACGGGGTATATGTGACGGGTGTTGCTAGCAAGCAGGAGATGCTCACTCTCCCCGGGCACCTGATCTCACTCCATCACAGGGGTTCACATATGCTCTTCAAGTAGACATATTTTGTTATTTTCCATTTGTTTTTCATTTTCACTGATTTTGTATGTCCTATGGTTTCATGATTTTTGGATTTGTGGTTTGGATTTATCCATCATCTTTACATTACACAGTTACAAATCTGTCTCCTTCAGAGGTATTGGATAATCACAAGTCAGTTCTCAGTTCATTCGGTAGTACTACAAATGAATCTGATCTCGAACTACATACCATTTTTGGATTCCAAAGATGTATAAAACTCCATATAAGCATCGATTCATAGCTGGATCTTCCAAGTGTTCCACCAATCCTCTTTCCATGTTACTCACCAAAGTTCTAACAGAAATCAAATATGGTCTTCAGAAATACTGAATTCGCAGGTATAAGTATCTCGTTTTAGGTCACAACGACACATATTTTGTAAAGGAACAGTCTGATTTTAGCAGCAAGTATACAGAAAAAGAGATCATCTAAATGTTAGAATTTCTTATAGAAAATATTTTTGTGATATTTGGTGGGAAAGTGTTTCAAAAGATTGTTGGCATTCCTATGGGTACTAATTGCGCGCCTCTTCTGGCCGACATATTTTTGTACTCTTACGAAGCAGAAGTCATACAGTCTCTGCTCTCTGAAGGCAACAAACAGTTAGCATCTCGGTTTAACTTTACATACAGATGCATTGATGATATATTGTCGACTAACAGCCTGTATTTGAGGATCACCTCAACATGATATATCCAAAGGAACTCGAGATAAAAGATACTACAAAGAGCACATCTTCTGCTTCACACCTCGATATACTTCTATCAGTTAGTGACGATGGTTCATTAGAAACCTCTCTCTATGACAAACGTGACGATTGCAATTTAATTATTACCAACCTCCCTTTTCTGAGTAGCAACATATCTTCCTCTCCCGCATATGGCGTCTTCATTCACAACTTATACGCTATGCCAGGGCATGCTCTAAATTTCATCCTGAGAGCGCGGCTTCTTGCCACGAAACTACTTTCACACGCATATATTAAGGAACGTTTGAAATTGTCACTGAGGAAGTTCCATGGTCGTTATAGGGATCTATTGCAATTTCAGATTCCTCTTTCAAGAATGTTAAGCGATAGTTTGGGACCTGACCATTTCTTGCCTTCAATGGGAAAATTTGACTTCTTGTTCCTGTCTCCTTTGTATGTTCATGTGTGTATATTTATATATTTACCTCCTGGACTTGAAAGGTTGTTGTAGGACTTTTGCGACGGGTGTTGCATGCAGCCGGGGACTGCTTACTCCTCCCGGGCACCTGGTCTCACCTCGATTTTATTGGGGTTCGCATTTGTCTGAATATGACACTAAATACGATATTGACCCCTTGATTCCATGGACTATGAGATAGGGTTTACTCTTTGGCACTTCTTCGTTTTTACTTATACTATTGGGAGAAATGTTACTATCACAAGGATATGAGACATCACGCCTCAAGTCAAAGTTCCGCAAACTTTATAGTCGCTATAAAGACCTTATTTGCCCATACGATAGATCGTTGTCTGATATGATGACTTCCTTATTTCAACATTCGGAAAGATTTCTACAGGACAATTTCATAATTTAACCCCCCCCCCCCCTCGTCCAAATTATATATATATGTATGTATGTATATGTATCGCACTTACTATGTTGATTTTTCTGTAACAAGCAAAAACAAATACGAAAGAGACGTCAGAAGACCAAGTTGCATGACATAAATCACCTTCGACGTGTACACATATGACATGATAATAGACAAATAAATACAGAAAACGACATTACACTGAAGTTACTGACTTAAGACGGTGTATTAAAGAAACCATTTGGTATGGTTAACCAGTTTACAGGCGCCAACCGTCCCACTCACCACAAAAGCAGCAAAGGATACACGTTGAATGTTTTTAAATAATCATCCATATAGAGAACAAAGATCAAGAAGTTTCTCAAGGCGAGAGGTCATAAAAATTTTCTATAGTATCAAATATATGTTAGGCGACATCAACATAAATCAACCGAGCTCTCTCCGTCTGTAAACAAGCTCAGATTAGTCCCAACTAACTGCCAGAATAGACTAGGCTCAGCATTTTATTTCCTTTGAAAAAGTTTGTACAAGACCGTCATAGAGTCCCCACCGCTCTGTCAATTCTCAAATGAAAGTGTGTATAAGGCTGTAGAACGGCCCAATGCAGGACCTATGAAATTGGGATGAGAAATTCCGCTGGATACGTTGGCATTGAAGAGTGAAATAAGTTTAAAGAAGTTTGGGGGAAATGCAAAATTAATTTAAAATTGTTTAGATTATTTCATATGTTAAAGTATGGAAGTAGAATGCAAGATAATTTCTGGTATTGCACTTTGAATTACAATAAAAACTACAGAACTGTTTCGATGATGGATTCAGTAAAATAATCAATACTGTTTTGAACAAACCCTACTGTTTTGCTAGTAACACGTGCGAACTTAATAATGCATATTGATAAACGTTTAAGCAATTAGTATAAGCAAAAACTTTCTTTCAACAAATTTGATCATGCCCTGTTTGTTTGATATGTAAAGTAAAAAGCACATATAGATGCCATTTGTTGCATTAAAAACTGTTTGTGTGTGTATATCCCCAAAAGGTATCTGAAAGCCTGATCAATCATATTTGCTATGAAAGGTATATATTAAATCACAATACCTCTACGAATCACCTCCTATACATCACAGCAAAGTAAAGGTAAGGCATGCTACTTTCTGTTTCTAAACTGAAACTAGAGTTCTTCTGTTATAGTTTACCCTTATTTCATAGCGATATGCGTAACTAGTCGACAAAGGGCACTCTCTCCTCTATGACACCTGATCTTATCTGTGGGCCCTAGGACTCTATTATTGCTGGTTATATCCCCAATTAAGTGCTACACTTTTTTATTTTTACTCCATTCAGTGATATATCATCTTATACCATTATTTACTATCTAATCTACCGTATATTGTTTATCTGTGTAGCGTTGAGTTGTCAAATGGTTTCCGTGCAATTTGCTTACTTCTGATTTTGTGTGATTGTGGTGTTTTCTATATATAATGTTAGTTTACTTTCAATTTGAGTATGGAATATGGCCCGTTTTGTTTTTGTTTAGGCATTCATGACGATATTGTCTCGCCAAACAGAAAATGTTTACTTCTCTCTCCCTTGCACCAAGTTCTACTTCTGTTTTTAACGGCTCTACGAAAATTCAAGCTTGTTCATCGTTGTGAGTGCCTTTATGACATTAAATTTTTACTGCTGTATTTTACATTCATTATATGGATGTCATAAAAACTGTTCATATAGTAGTATGTATCTGAAATATTACTCATACAATAATGTAAGTAAATATCTTTTATACACTAGTACATCTACCCTGATCAGCGATCACAATGTCAAACCTGGTATTCCTAGGTATCATCGCCGTGTGTTTTACGTATCCTTGTACTACCGGTGCTGCATTCTGTTCACAGTGTAAGTACATGTAGTCAGATAATTTTACCTACAATCGATCGACTCTTTTTCCAGTTGGATACATTACTAGTCAATATGTATTGGCATTGACAAAACACGTGCTTGTATTATTTTCATTTAGTTGATCACTCAGATATATGTATAAAATATATATATATATGCTGATATATCTGTATACATTAATAATATAGCTGAAATGGTAGTTAGCAATTAGCGAGACTGTAATGAGAAATTGATATTGAATGTTTTACAAAGAAGAATGTTGCGTGTTTTGCAGACCTAACTAAGGTTGGAGGAAATGGAGGAGGCGCATTTGATGAATCTTCTTTGTCGAGTAATGGCGACATAACAGCAATTCAGGTGGAATGCGGAAACGTTTTTACGTCTATCAAAGTAAAATATGGCAGCACCTGGGGCACTAAACATGGCTGGGGTGCAAGTCATTGTAGCAATTATTTTACTCGAGGCAACCAGACCACTTATACTCTTGAAGATGGCGAGTACATAACAGGTGCAACCATCACACATAATAAATATGTAAATTCGATCATTTTTAAAACAAATAAGAGAAATTTTGCGAAATGTGGATGGTCTACTGGTGCCAAATCAACAACAATCACCGGGAGGCACTTGAAGTACATTAACGGAAGAAGCGGCTGTATAGTTGATTCACTTTCTTTGTACTGGCCACAATGGAGTTAACTTTATATAAACTCAGAATTTTAAACTTCAATAAATCATTCTGCACTATTTGTGATTTACAGATTATTTTCTCAACATTGTAATCGTTATTTTAATTGAATCAAAAGATTTTGTAGCGTTTTACAATCTACGACAAAGTATACCTAATGTCTATTATTCACCTATTGTGCATATCCTTGAATATAAAAAAAATCGTCGTTTTACTTGCTATAAGTTTAAAGTGCAAGTTCATTGCTTTTATTACGATAATGTACACTAGGTATCACTTTTGTAAAAGATTTTTGTGACAAGACAATAATGAGAGGTGACTAATTATTATCAGAACATATATTCAATGTGTCGGTATCAATTTACTGCACTATGTGTATATTGTTGTTAGTCCATTGATACTAAGGAAAGATTAGAAAGGGAACCAGAAAGACAACTCACTTAGCTGTAGGGCAGAAGTCACCAAGAGATAAAGGGAAAGGGAAAAAAATCTGACTTAATTGTAGGGCAGATATCACCAAGAAAAACAACTTATTACCAAATCGACCTTAAAGTACAAGCCAAATCCCATATAAAGGCACATATATCCATTCCAAACATTTGTAGAGTTAGGTGACAGCAAAAATTATGACAATGCTGACAATACATATAGAAGGGACCACTGAATCAATATTAGCAATTTGCTTATTGCAGTTCAACATGAGGTTGTTGCTTTTTTTACAACTGAAGTTTATTGTACACATCATCATATCGCTAAGCGAAAATCCAAAATTTATACAGCAGATGATCGCAATCATCCTGACTTGTCACATTTCAGTGATAGATTTCGTGGTTTTGATGATCGAAATGACCCTTATCAAATGTCAGTGCGTTCACCTGGTAGGTAAGATGATCAAAATGATTCGAGTTATAATTTTACCCGTCAAATATATAACTCAGATGGTATTATATTTCCAAGTTATGGAAATGCATATCAAACATCAAACTATGATGAAGGAGGTGTGGCCTAGTGGATAATGTGCTCAGCTCGTTTGTGAGAGGTCCCGGGTTCGACTCCCGCCGTGGGCACACCGGTATTCTGTCTTTCGAATGAGACAATAAAAATCGAGATCCCGTGGCACGTAAAAGATCCTCACTGCTTCGAGTGGGTCCGTTGCAAAAGTCTAAATTTGTATGCAATGATGCTCCCACCATATACATATAATAATCGTGGAGTTACGTAAAACAATAATGAATGGCCATATTGAGTATAGCACAAATAGCATTTATCAAAAGTATGACATTGACGGTAAAAATGAACCAAGTCATGGAAGATACAATTCACACGGCTATGAAATCATCAGGCAAAGACTATACCTGCACAACCGACAAGTAGCATATATCGACATAGAAGCCGGCGTGGCCTAGTGGTATCGCGTCGGACTCCTGATCGGGAGGCCGGGGTTCGAGTCCCGCTCTGGTCATGCCGGTGTTCTGTCTTTCGGATGAGACAGTAAAAACCGAGGCCCCGTGTCGTGGTATGCATGGCACGTTAAAGATCCCTCACTGCTTCGGGTGGGTCCGTTGCAAAGGTCAAAATTTGTATGCCCCGCATCAGGCAGATGCCGTCACCATATACGTGAAATATTCGTGGTGTGACGTAAAACAAAAATCAATCAATCAATCAATCAATATATCGACATAGAGCGCAGTTGATGGCATGAACAGAAATGAAGAGTAGAACAAGCTGTAAGAAAAGCGTATGCAGGGATTAATAGAATCTATTTCCACTATTCATTATAGACAGAGATATCCTTAACCTCATGTCAAAAATCTCGTTCCTCCACAACGAAGTTTGCCGAGATGGGAGGGACGATATATTTGACATTAGGATATCTCTGTGCATCATTGATAAAGGTGGTCGATTCTTTCTCCCCACCTTTATTAATAAATCTTACAATGTTTATTCCTTCACGGTAAATAGTATAGTAGCGGAAGAAGCAACAGAGTAATTATGAATAAAGCCGATTTACTTACTACATCACCGCTTCATATTTCAATTGCCGCATTGGTAAATAACACCAAAACTTCGCAAAACATTTAAAGAAATATTGAAGAATTAGACAATAATGTGAATCAATTCAAATTAAAAATTAAAAGGGAAAGGGAAAGACATCTGACTTAGCTGTGTGGCAGACGTCACCAAGGAGATACACAATAAAACTTGGTAACAAGTAATGAGATGACATTAAAAATATTGATTGTACAACAGATGCGATACCGACCTAAGACGGTCAATTGAGTAACAAACGGTACTCAACAGTACAATCAAAAGAGACATATTTAAAAATTCATAACAGGATCAACAAGTATCTTAGGCTTTGAGGTCATAAAAACATATATACACTAATAGAAATGCAGAGTAAGATTATGATATCAAAACATATACATGTAAAGCGATATCAACTTGAAGTAACTGTACTCTGCTGGTCTGGAAGCGTAGACCCTTGATCTGTAAGAGTCAGAGGGTACAAGGTTCGGGACCATGTCTCCTCTGAAAAGATTTAGACAAGGCCCATCATGGAATTCCAACGGCCGGCGTGTAACGCACAAGGAAATATCTGTAAAAGGTTGTATAAGGACCCAATAGAAGACCAATAGTCTTATCGATGATTTAAGAGTCATGCTGTCGATGTAGAAGACGTTTGACAATTTTAGAACCGGACAAAATGAATTTATCAAAATATATGACCCTCCTTAAGTTGTTAAATATCAATGTTCAAACCTTTCATATTACAATCGATTTTTTCATCATGTTCTTTCTAACTAATCAAGCGCTGTTGATTTACCAAAAGTAATTGACGTTGTTACTGCTAAAAGAAATTTCAAAAGAAAGAAGCACATTGCCTTAAAACAAACAAAATTTATATAATCTCTCAAGGAGAATTTGTGGTACAATTTTTCAAAATAATAATCATTTTACAAACTAATACTACAATTTCAATTTATAAATGGATTATCAAATAGTTTTTGTGTGTTCGTGCCTATTTGTAACACATTTCTCGTCATTGTTGTGTATGTCTTTTTTTCAAAATGTATTTTGGATGCTTCATGAAACCAATGCAAAAAGGGATAAACTTGATTTGTTGATCAAGTATCATGATACGTACATGTATTATATAGTAAGAAGTTTACATATTATATTATAAATCTGTGTTAATTGTAAATTGTTGACTTGAACGAGCCTCCATGTATTGTTTTTCGATATGATCACTATTCTTTTTTAATGAAGTGTGTTATGTGTACTTGTTTGTCATAAAATGATTGTGTTGTTATCTGTAATAAATTACAGAAGTAATTGTAATCCAATCAGTTATAAATCAACGAAAATTAAAACTTTTGTAATATAATTCACATGGTGCTGGTCAATGCATAGTAATTCCATTTCCCATAGGGTCCCATGTTAAATTACCGAACTTCCAGCAAGATTTACACAACATCCTACATTTTATATATAATCCACATATCACAATGTGTGTCAGACCCTCCTCTATCAGAATTTTAACAGTTTACCATAGGTTATTCACCTTGATTTCGAGAAAAGCATGCTGGAAGGGGGATACCCCCCAAAATTGGCCAAAATTCAAATGCAAACAACCATCCCTTTTTAGGTCATTAAATGAGATAAAAATTCATGATTTTACAGCAGAATCAATCTTTATTTATACATAGATCAAATAATTTCATCCAAACACAGCTCCTAATACATTGAAATAGTAGTCCCTCTCTCCCTACACCACATCAGCCAATCACGGCTTTCGTTAATTACATTCTTTGACCTATAGAGGCATTTAACTACTTTATCAAACTAAAAAAGCCGCTCTCAAACAAAAGTGTGCTAATTTTTGAATAAAATGACACAAATTTCATGAAAATTCATGCAGTAATTTATAAGCAATGCCACTTTAAAGATGCCTACCCCCATCTGGAGTGTACTGAAAATGGGCAGTAATTTGGATTAGGGGTCATGTCTAAAGGGCCTGTAAATTGATAACACTTTATGACTTTTACCTGGTTTAGCCATTCAGCTTTGCTCATTATACATTGAATAAACATGTTCTAATCAAATTTTAATCAATTTGTGAGTCATATTGATTTTTGAATAATACTCTTGAAAGCTAAATATGCTATTTTCTGTACAAAAATACAGACATTCCATGATTTTATCATTTCATGTAGAATTTTGGAGGTAAATGATGTTATACACATTTCGGCTTAATTCGGTGTGTTTTTGACTTGTAAGCGGAAGATCATATGATAATTTTTATTGAAAATCCCCAAAAAATTACATCGAATTGCTTACTTTTACAAGTTCAAGTTTCACAGTCCACAATGTAAAAAGAGCACAAAATCCAGAAAAAAAAAAAAAAAAAAAAAAAAATCAAAATTCTGTAAATACTATTTTAAATGTCTTAAATATCCAACACAATAAAATCAAAATAGTCATCCATGCAAAATACACAAAATTGATTTGTTAAAATTTGGCAAATTTAAACCAACCCCCTTGTTTTTCTAGAAATTTCAATATTGAAAATTCTAGGCACTTTGAATCAAAACTTGGGGCAAATTTGATATGTTTTTAGGTTAAATGGACTGCAGGAACAAGAAAATGAGGTCAAACTGAATTTTTGAAAAATTTAGTATTTGGCCTATAGGCCAATGCATAGTAATTCCATTTCCCATAGGGTCCCATGTTAAATTACGGAACTTCCAGCAAGATTTACACAACATCCTACATTTTAGCTATATATAATCCACATATCAAAATGTTTTTCAGACCCTCCTCTATCAGGATTATAACAATTTACAATAGGTTATCCACCTTAATTTCGAGAAAATCATGCTGGAAGGGGGATAACCCCCCCCCCCCCCAAAAAAAATTGGCCAAAATTCCAATGTAAACAACCACCCCTTTTTAGATCATTAAATTTTGACATTAGCGAAATGAGATAAAAATTCATGATTTTACAGCAGAATCAATCTTTATTTATACATAGATCAAATAATTTCATCCAAACACAGCTCCTAATACATTGAAATAGTAGTCCCTCTCTGCCTACACCATATCAGCCAATCACGGCTTTCGTTAATTACCTCTCTTTGACCTGATGGCTTCGGATACCGGAAGTTGGCAATACGTGACTAAATACTTCTTTCTTTACCTCATTTATTCATCGATAAAGAATATATATTAATTATTTGTTGATATTCTGTAACTTGTCTATATAAATACAGACATCAATCGTGTCTAAGTAGTTATTCATAGAGTGAACAAGTTATTATCAAGAAGTGGAGTATTCAATTTCCAATAGCTTGGTCCTCTAATATTACCACATGTATCATAGACTAATTTCAATGATTTATGATCAGACATTCATGTATAGTTAGAGTATTTCCTGGAATAACTCTGTGTACTATAGAGTCACAATTATAAACAAAATTAATAGAAACAAATATATAATCAATTCTAGATTTGGGTTTATCTTCTCCGTCACACCATGTATATCCATGTTCTGTTTTAAGAATTCGCCATATATCAATCAATCATTTTTTCAGTAAATTTTTGATGCGCATATAACTATCATTATTATCTGCTGTCTCTAATGTACAATTAAAATCATATGCTATCAAAATATTTTCAACATTGTACGACAGTTGATTAATTCAAGTGCAAACTTTTCTGAAAAATATAATTCTATCAGTATGCTGATTTGGTGCATAAATATTAACTAAAGTAAACATTTTGTCTTCAAATTTTAGATTTACTAGTAATCTTCTTCCGTCTAACGCTTTATGTACATTGATAATATCAATAGATAAACCTTTTTTAAATAAAATTGTAACACCTTTACGAAATAAAGAATTAGAAAAATAATGTATAGATTTTCCAGCCAGCGAGAATCATTAATACATTGTTTGCTTTCTATGTAGTGAGTTTCGTGTGTAAATATAACATCAATATTTGTATCATTAAGCCATGTATATAATTTAACTGTTTTATCATACGTGTTAAGCCCTCTACAATTGAGGGATACTATTTTAAATTTGTCCATGCTGGTCTACGAGTGTACCGACATCCTGAATCTGCGTCCCATGCTATCACTCGCGTGCTCTGTCTTGACCACGTTCATGAGGACTTTCCAATTCATGTTTTGACCAGGCCATTTCTTATGCGTCGTTTTGGTGGTTCTTTCTCTGTATAGGCCTGATCTCCAAAAGTCATCATAGACAGATCCTACAAGGATTGCCTGCTTAGGTGTTTTTAAAAGTTGATCCTTGTGTTCTTGAATTTGTTTAATCTTGGTATGGATTATTTCTGTCAACACTTCCTTGTTGGTGGGGGTCAAATCTTTTTAGCATCCAAAGCGGTTTCTGCCTCACGAATGTCCGCTGCTCTAATCACATCACCTGATCTCGAACTGAGAATAGTTATTCTGACCGATTCTTTAGACCAATGAAAATTGTCATGAAATAAAAATAACTAAAGCACGTGTTTAGACAGTGTTCACGTATCATTGGTAAATATGTTTATGTTCTAATTCGTTCTCATTCAAACCAACATAAATTATTTATAAACTATATTTAAATACAGTTATAGGAGATGAAGCGCCCTGCTCATTTTCGAGAGATATAGAAAATTATATGCCAAGATACTTAGATCTTCTTTTACATACCCATAGCGTTTTCAGATCGCCATCTTCCATGTTTTATGTTTTTTAAACCGTCTATCAGAAATTCCAGCTGCTGCAGCGGCAGCAACGTCTCCTGATCGTGAGGTATGTTGACCAAACTTTTGTTTGCCAAGTCTTATGACGCTAAATGCATGTAAATTAATTTATCTAGCTCTAGTATCAGAAAAATGTGTATTACATTTCCTAACTTTGTAACAATTCTCTTTTTTACAAAATAAAGGTCGACACAGAAAATCATCAGAATATAATTTTGTACCACATATATTTAGATATCTTTCTAAAATATTACCTGCAGTTTTAGCAGTCTGCATATTGCATTTGAAAATGAGGGGTTTTTTTCAAATGCAATAAACAAACGGCTAATATTGATTGAAAGGTTTCTTATATATGTATTGTCAACACTGTTATAATTTGTGCTACAATCTAGCTGTATAAATGCTTTTGAATGCATATATATGTCTTTATATGGGGTTTGGCTTGTACTTTAAGGTCGATTTCGTAATAAGTTTGTTGTTCAAATCTTTCCTAGATATCAATGGACAGACAACACTACACACATAATACAATAAATTGATACAGACACATTGAATATATGTTCTAATATTAATAAGTCACCTCTTATTGTCTTGTTACAGAACTGTTTTACAAAAGTGATACCTAGTGCACCTTATCGTAATACAAGCAATGAAGTTGCGCTTTAAGGCTCATAGTAAGGAAATTTTCGATATTCATTGATATGCACAATTTACATGGAGACGATCACGTGACAGAAGTAAGACGAATTAACCAAGGTTTTTTTGTGACTAAAAATAGGCTTCAGCAATTCGGTCGTGAGCCCAAATATATTAGTACTGAAAATGTACAAAAAAGCTGTTAATGCATGCTTAAAGGATATATTTTCAAAGGAATGTAAACAAATAATAAAGGATGAGATGAAGACATTAAACAGAATTTTAATCAGCAAATTAAGAAGAGACAAAACAGAGAAAATCGAAATGAAAGTGATATCATATGTTATTCCTGTAAAAGTTCAGGTCACATTTATCGGAATTGCCCATTAAACATGGGGAAGATAACACTCATCAAGAGACAAATCTCAAGAGGGTGAGATTGTAAGTAAGAGAAATTTTCTATGACAAAGGAATCTTTATTCTGTAAAAGATTGAGTCTCTCGTCCAATGCTCAGCCCAAAGCAAAGAAACTGACAAAAATGAATGAAATTTAAAAGAAATGACACAAAACTCGATGAGGATGTTAGCAATGAAAAGAATATTAAGACATATTCTATAGATAATACAAAGGACTAGAAAAATGATAAATCAAATTATATAGGAATTGCATTGTTCAAAAGATAAATACAGTGGAGCCGTGCAGCCAGTAATGGTAATGGGACGAGAAATAAAGGCTGTGATTGACAAACGGGCAGACATAACAGTGATAAATACTAAGAAAATAACAGTTTCCATGATGTGTTTATGTTGCTCCAATTCAAGATGAAATGTTACTTGGTTGTGATGTTGTAGACAAAATGAATATAAAAATAATACAAAGAAGGGGATACAAATTAAAGGCGACTAGATTGAATGTCAGACGGAAAGATATTTTGATACTGCAAGGCTGATGGAAGATGAAAGCGTAAACATTCCTGCGATGTCCAAAGTCATAAATGCAAGAAGTGAAAATGTGGAATAGATTTTAGATATGCTGCATTAGAGCCTATTACGTGTGATTTATACGATGATATGATTGCTAAGGCACACGAACGTGCCTCTGAGTATATTACACATACAGAGCTATCTTGTTTAATTTTGCAGGAATTGTGTTCTGGGAGAATTGTCTCCTGTGATGGAATTTAATACAGCCTTGGATAAGTTAGATGACCCAATGGATTACTTGATCAGGGTGACAAGTGCGAAAGTCATGAGGACCAGCATTTGATATTTTCCTGATAAAAAATACACAACGTATATATGAAGATATTGGGAAAGCCAAAGCATGTTAAACGGAAATTTGATTACTTTGTTTATTGTTTATCACCAAATAATCAGATTTCTTTCTAGTTTCATTCTTTTGTGAATTTTTATATTCAGTTTTGAGGTTTAAATTTTGATTACAAAAGTGTAATTTCCAGACGATAGTAATGCCTTCATATAAACAAATGCAGGGAAAGAATTCCGATTACTTATTAAAAGTAGATAATCAATATCGAAGAAGTACCAAACCGTTAATCAAACTCAAAGTCCAAGGACAGATACAAAATCGTGTAAGTTTCAAAAAGGAACTGTTGTGAACGCCGAAATACTGAGAACTTCCGAGGTGAGACCAGGTGCCCAGGAGAGTAATCATCTCCCGTCTGCATGCATTACCCGTCACAGCAGTTCTCAAGAAACATGTCAAAATCAAGAGTTTTGGTTTCTTAATTGTACATACGAAAGTACAAAACTTATACAAAGTTATATTTGGTGTTCACTGAACAGGTCATTTAGTCGCATTCCAGAATATTATCATTCATTCTAGAAAGAGGCAAACATATTTTCGTAGAAGATCCCCATAGCGACTGTAGAACTTCCTCAGTGACGATTTCAGAAGTTCTTTAACATATTCCTGCATGAGCAACTTAGTGGCCAGTCGTTTGGCCCTTGGATTAAAACCGTCATATAGAGAAGGCTCTTGCGTACCTTAATAATATAATATGTCCTCTTCAATATACTTAAATATCCCAATGGTTATATTTCATATAGTAAAGAAAACACTCGAGAAATATCGTCTGTTTACCAAACGATAATTGTCATTGGTTGGAACTTTTCAGATACAAATTTACATAACAACAGCAACAACAATAACAATGTAAATCCAGACGTTACGCCATACAATCGAATCAGAAATGTGAAAAGTATAGTGTAAAATTATCGACAATGTAATTTGTTGTAATTACGACAATGTTTTGCAATTTTAGTTCTAACAATTTTCGATTCACTGTTCTACAGATTTCGTCTCAGTTTGTTCTTTGCAAGAAAAGGACATTTTCATTGTGTTTACCGAGTCTAATATTTTGTCTGATAATTTCCAAAACTCAAATTTAAGGATATGTTCTTCTCATTATCCTTACTTTTGAATTCAAATGAAAATCGGAGGAAGCGTTCACTGTGTCTTATGCCACCTTTATAAGTGTCCATCCTAACATCGACTATACATGTACGGCGGACTGCATTGATTCTGGACCCCCAAAAATGGGAAAAGAATACAATCACGATGTCTTCAAGATAAAGATGCCTTGTCAATCAAACAATGCACTGGCCTGATATTGCCGATTGGGACCCGCAAGTATTCAACATAAAATGATAATAAAATTTTGAAATTACACTAAATCTAGTTAGTAATATATGATATCAATGATAATTTTGATGCCAAGTTCTCTTTATGATTAATATACTTATGAAATGTGAAAAGTATAGTGTAAAATTATCGACATTGTAATTTGTTGTAATTACGACAATGTTTTGCAATTTTAGTTCTAATCAATATCGAAGAAGTTCTAAAACATGATAATTTTGATGCCAAGTTCTCTTTGTGTTTTATCTACTTATGAAACAATGAGTTAAAATGTATGGAATTCTTTACATACCTGATTAAGATTAAAATAAATCTTAATAATTTGTATTATTGATTATTATTGATATATTGATTATTGTTTTACGTCACTTCACGATAAAAATTTGGTGTATATGGGGATGACATTTGCCTGATGCATTACAGAGAATTTTATACCTTTGCAATGGACCCATCTGAAGCAGTGAGGAATATTTTATGTGCCACGGCTTCCATGACATTTGACCTCATCCAAAAGTTTAACCAGGGCCTCCTGGTCAAGTATCTTATTATTGTTTAATTATATCGAGTGACCAATCAATATAAAAGAGGATGAGGCAGTGTGTCAGTTCCTCCCTTTTCCTTCAAAGTTTATATTATAAATATTTCTAAGAGAGGTTTTATCATGAATGCCACATGGAGTACTAACAGTAAATTCTTAAGTAAACGTCATAATAGAAGAGAAAACAGAAGACATCTGACAAAGCTGTATGACACAAATCACCAAGTACCTGCACACAAAAAAATGACAATAACATAATATACACGGAACAAGATTGAATGAAATCTGCAATATAGCTGTCCAGGTATATGAATCCCTTTTTATTATTATTTTTTGCAATTTTTGTTTACATCCTTCTTATGGAAATGATATAGTAAAATGACAAAGCGTATTAAGATAATTCATTTTGGAAAACTTTTCAGCAAGCAGATAGTCATGGGTTTGAATCCCAACTCTGCTACTACATTTTCACTTTCTTTTTTCTTGTGAAAAGTATGAAAGCATTATTTAATAAGGCAGTCAGTAGGGTAGCTTGGTTGAACATGCCAGAACATATTACAGATAAACAAAACACACAAGTAACTTCTTAGTGGGTAATAAGGCATTTTAATAATGAATGGGATGTTGCGAAAGCTTTTGAAGTTGAAGCATGTTAGTTGAAAATTAAGAATTTTTTCAGCCCCTAAAGTTACGTGCCGTGTGACGGTGCAAAAATATGTACTCTGGATTTTTTGATAACTCCAACTTGATAAAGAAAAAGAGCATGATTCAAACAGCAATCCAGCTGATATGGTAATTATACTAGTAGGTTCCCAATGGAAATAAGCAGACTTCTGTAGACATTTCAATAAAAATCCTCCTGAGTAAATATACCGTCTACTTAGAAACTGAAGATTCTGTTGTCTGCCAAACAGGCTGTAAACATTCAGTTGTACTCAGGTCAGCAATATAAAACCACTTGGGCCTGTTGTTTACAGTAGCAATTTAATAAATTGGATTTTAAATGATCACTTATAAGTAATGTTTTTATTATGAAATTATGAAATGTGAGGTACTAAATACACTACTCCTAATAACAAAAGAATATGTTAAAAGCATGGATTGAAAACTTTCTCCTGTGTACATTGTTTTAATTTATTTGTAAGGGTGAAACATAAATCAAAGTAACATGCATATGAAAGGAATATAAACTGAATACAATTTTGTCACAGAATTTTGAAGAACATCATCTTAACTCCTCTCAGAACTCCCCCTCTTCCCATGGATTTGAAAAAAAATTAATGATTTCATGAATTTCCTGTATTTAGAGCCCATGAGTATTCCTTTTTAAAAAAGATTACACAGATATAACAAGGCAAAAATATATTGTTTCATTGTACCAAATTGTTCATAAAATTTTGTCTTATTTCAAGAGGATGCAGAGTAGCAAATGAAGTACTTAAACCACAGAAATGAATTGAAGTTGATGTAGAAACAGATGAAAATGTAGCAACAGATGCACTTGCAGTAACAGTTGGCAAATAAGGCGTTTAACATTGTCTGTACTAGCTGTGTCTAAAACGTACTGGGAAGTGTAAAAACAAATTCTAGGATTAACTCAGTAAAGATATCATACAGCAAAGAACCATGCCATTGAAATGTGCATTACCTCCAATTACCAAGGAAATTGTTCGACACAGGTTGGATCCATATTATTTTGACAGCTTCTTGGACTTCATTACCCCCTCACACATATTGAAGAATCTTCCTTTTGGTCAACGAAAAATCAAAATATCTAAAGTAAAATTGATTTAAACAACACACATACTTCGTAGCATGGTACCATAACCAATCATTGACCAATACAAGTTCTACAGCAGTAAACAAGTAATAGAGCAGCTTGTGGAGTAAATACAGATAATAGATGTTTCCACTGATACGCCGTCTCGGTAACATAGGAGCTAGCTAGCGTATTGAAATTCAGTTTTGTATCGCATGCGGCACAGAGATCACATTGTCTAGCGTCCATTTGTCTATTCATCTTTGTTTTTGTCAGTTCTTATGTCACCTTATGAAATAAGTTTATGCTATGGCCCTCTTGGTCGTCGGCGTCCGCGTTTTCAATGTTACAAAGTTTCATTGAGTTTCATTAGATTATTTTTTTGCACGATGAACCTTGCATTTTGTCAAACATTGCATTTTGTCTAACAAAGGATCACAGAAATAATTTATTTTATTAACATATTTTTTGACATATATTTTGTTTTAAATAAATTTGTATTAAATTTGCACATGTACAAATACTATGTTTGGATTCTACAGTCCTGTACAGCCACCATCAGCAAATCACGTGAAGGCCTATATTACTTTTTGACAGAAGCTGGAAGATGTTTTGATGACTCATTTGCATTTGTATGTCCTCTGGTTTCATGATTTTTGGACTTGTGGTTTGGATTTATCCATCACCTTTACATCCTCCATAGTAACTGATGAAATTCAAAAGTCGAAGTAAAGGGAAACTCTTCTTGGCATTAAACGTTACTTGAAGACAATTACAAAATAAGAACTAAATTATTTGCAAAATTAGTCACTTTTCTTGAAGATAATGGGATATTTAAAATCAGAGTAATCGAATACTTTTCAAGTCTCTTTACAACAAATATTGTTGTCCTTTTTAAGTCTCTGTATAACAAATGTTGTTGGTTTTTATACCCATCTAGGTATGATGGCATTAAGTTTTTGCTTTGTCCGTCATAAAAGTAACTGAAGCACCTTTCATCAAATTCAAAACACAGTTGGATATATATCTACTAGCATGAGATAAAGAAACTTATTGATTTTTGGGTTAAAAAAGTCAAAGGTCAAGGTCACAGTTGACAAAAAAGACTAATTATTGGTTTCTACATTATGAGTCAAATACCTTTCATCATATTCAAACCAAATTTGTATATATGTTTACTTATTAACAGAGAAAAAGCCCTATTAATTTTGGAGTCAAAATGTCAAAGACCAAGGTCACAGCTGACGAAAACTGACTGTATTGTATATTATTGATTTGAGGATGATAACTCGAATACTTTTCATTTTATTGAAGCCAAATTTGTGATATTTAAAGACCCAACTCCCTTCTGTCGAATATCCGTACGGATAATCATTAGCGATAAAACACGCCTCCGTGGTGTTATCACTATAAATAAACCGCACAAATGTTATAAAGATCATAAATATTTTTCTTTGTTTATAGTACTGAATGTTCTATAAAGAACTAGAAATTGTGAATGTATGTTATATAATTTGTTTACTTCCATAATGATTTGCGAATCTTCTTGAAAGTTCTTTTGAATCTAGATGTTTCTATATTGGAAATTACTTGAACATTGTAGAAACTAGAAAAATCTAGAAACTATGAAATGTATATAAGGCATGGACTCTGGCATTTCGGTAGCACTGCATTACATTACCTTTCTAAGTATATACTGGGGATTTATCATGTTTACCGACTGCTTGAATTGGATCTGTTGAACTGTGAAATTATACACTGGACACTTTACTCATATTATAAACAGCGGATGTGAAACGGAAATCAGCGTTCTGGAATTACTAACTTCTTGCACCTTTATCAGACTTCATAGTTGCAAGCATTATCTGTAATTTTGTTATTTTTGTAAATTTGTAAATAAATTGTTGAATTTTATAGAATCTTTGTGATTTTTGTTGCTTTATGAAAGGGTTTATTTCTTACCTAAACACAAAACTCTCACGTAAACACAAGCGCATGTTTCCAAGTACATTGAATATCTAATAAAAGCTCATGTAGAATGGAACATATTCGTCAAAAATTGTAACTAAATGAATGGAAATGTACAAATTTACGATAAATTATATGAATAATACATCCCCTTGTTAAAATGGCTGAAACCGGTATTTTCTTTATAAATTTTATGATGCTGTCCTGCCAATTGCCAGACTGGAGTCCATCCAGTGTGAGGGTTTCAAGGGATAATAACACAGCATGAATGTATACTGAAACGAAAAAAAAAAAAAAAAACAAACAAAAAAAACCCCGCAATTTGGAAAATTGTTATTAATTTTGTATTAAATATACATAGCTGTATGAAAATCGCGGAAATAAAAGTGCGCCCTGCCTATCAAACTATTCAATGTTCAAACTCAACCAGGTGTGACGAGAAACCTATGCACATCCGGCGCGGTAAAAACATTAAAACCCCTGCCTGTACAAACACGTGCGTTCTTTTTTCATTCAAACCAGTATCAATTTATCAATAACATCGGGACACATCATCGCCAATACTTTTGCAAACAATAATTCCTTTTACAATTATGCTACGGTTATCACAGGTTGATAGAGGACGTGCTATCGCGATGCTTATGGCAGGGAGCACGCAATTGCACGTCGCTCAACACTTTGGAGTTCACAAATCGACTATTAGTCGATTAGTTTCACGTCTTAACGCCACAGGAAGAGTCGATGACCGGCCGAGATCAGGACGTCCACGTGTAACGTCAATACCGGGTTGTTAGGCTGGCACACTTGCGTAACAGGAGGTTAACGGCTGCTGAAACGGTAAGGAATACGATTGGTAGTCATAAGCATCGGATTCATCCCAAACAGTGATCAACAGACTGCGTGAGGCTAATTTGCGTGCAAGGCGACAGTACGTTGGTTTACCACTAACACCGCAACGTCGAGCACGTCGTATGCAATGGTTGACGGCACATATGCCCAGACGTTTTCCTATGAGACGTTGGAGGTCCACGCTCTTCACCGATGAATCTCGATTCACGTTTTTTCGATCAGATGGCCGTCAACGTGTGTACCGGCGTCGAGGCGAACGTTTTGCTGACGCCTGTGTTCTGGAGCATGACCGATTTGGGGGTGGGTCAGTTATGGTTTGGGCGGGAATCTCCCATGGTTTGAAGACACCTTTGGTGATAGTCAATGGGAATTAACGGCCGTACGCTATCGGGATGAGATCCTTAGACCCCATGTTGTGCCGTTTGTTAGGCAGCATAATCTAACCTTGCAGCAAGATAACGCGAGACCACACGTTGCAAGAGTCTGTAGAGACTTTCTTGCGACACAGAACATCGTTCCTATAGATTGGCCTCCGTACAGCCCCGATTTGTCCCCAATCGAGCATTTGTGGAATGAACTAGACAGAAGAATTCGCAATCGCCGATATCCCCCAAATACCCTCCCCCAGTTAGCAAATGGACTCGTCCAAGAATGGAATAACATTCCAATACGGACAGTCAATGCCCTGATGAACTCGATGCAACGACGAATTAGAGATGCTATAGCTGTTCGAGGAGGACACACGATATTAGGGCACGGTTTCAAAACTGCTGCCATTTCAACTTGGATACACGTAGGGTACTACCAATCATGACCTTCTAGCGAAGTGACCTGTTCGAAAAATCTCCAAACATTTATAGGGATGTTACATCAATATTCAATATTAACTATTACATATTAAATTTAGACATTATGCTCGCAAGTATTATTTTATAAAACCTACAATTTGAAGTTGCGTTTCTTATTCGTTTCAGTATATCAATATATTTTGCCAAATTGTGTAATTGACTTGTGATAAATTGGTATCCTAACCTCAACAATGTACCATACATGGGGCACATGTGGGAATGAATTTGTTAATTATACTTAGTAAATAACATAACAGTTATGAATATTTATATCTGGGAACCCACCTTCAGTTTCAAAGAAACTTCGTTACATGTATATATGTGAAAATGGACAAAGAATTGCACCGTTAACGTCGAGGTAGGGATGTATATTTTACGCATGCATTTCCTGAACCACGTTCATTACACTTCTAGGAAAACACCGAACCTATACATATCGACAACAGCTGTCAATCTAACAGTTTGAACTCTAATTCTAAGACTGATTTCTAATATTTCTTGTTGTATTACACCAAAAAACATCAGTAAGGAGATAAATGGAAGACACCGCGACATATTACATGAGGCTTCTTGCATGTAAAAAATAGGTACGATGTCGCCGCGCTGTTTGTTTTAAATCGCAAGAATTATCTGTCGAAGCGAAGGTTGAAATTTCCTCCATTTTACTGATTCGCCGCTATTTATACCCGCAGTTGGGTCTTTAACAGTACTAGGGACACAAGTTATTTCATCCTCTCCCCTAGCAAACAGGACGGTATAGAAACAACTCTGTCCGTCTGTCTGCCGGCCTATCCATCCATATCTTTGATTGAGAAATTTAATTTGTTGTTATAGTATTATTGTTATTTGTTGTTATAGTTTCCTTTGTTGCTCTTTTGCCATTTATAAATAAACCTTTGGGCCTTCATCACATTCGTACAAAACTTTATTCTATTTCACTCAGAAAATTACACGAGTTGTACGTATCGTCCAGCCACCGTATATTTACTGATATAAGCTCTGCAGAGTTATAGACTAGATGGCATTATTATGGACATATCGACCGCTAGACTTTTTCGTCCCGTCAAGTCCGATATTTCTATGGAAAAATCTAATCGCCCTTTCATCAAAATTAAATTTGCAAATAAAGGCATTGATTATTTAAATTTCGGCCAAATTTTAAATCATAAGTCTGTTTTAGAGAAAATACCTCCATATTTCAAAAACAAAGATCCGCCATGTATTTCCTATAGCTACACGCCATCAGTTGCATCCAAAATTTATAATTACAAAGGGTTTCTACAGTGTCTTGATCTTAGCAACTCTGCATGCCATTCTCAACCGTGTGCATGTTCCTCATCTAATTTCGTATATTCTCCTTGTGGCCATGTCAATACTGGTGATCTCGATATAGTTAAAAACACTAAATTAAGAGAACTTTTACTTAAAGGTCCAAAATACAGAGAACCCAGATCATTCACATGGAGCCAAAATTTTGAGAATATTATGAACTGCTGCGAGGAATATGCCACACGATGGGCAAAAAAGTCGACACTCTTTCGGAATGGATAAAATCTATTGCAGTACTGCTGAGATAAAAAATTAGAAAATTACAAGGTTCTGTAAACACCAGATTCGAATCTATTTTTAAAGATCCTGATGTTGTCAGAGAATTTACCTTCCTCCAAGAACATTATATCATTACACCAGCAGATAAAGCATCTAATAATTATACATTTACTTGTAAGAAATATTACTTTGACAGCCTAGTGAAAGAATTAGGATTAAATTCAACTCCAGGAAATCCTACTTATACTCTCACGAACTTTTCGGTTTCGGAAGTACTCGAGAATCATAAATCTGTCCTCAATACGTTTGGTATTGACTCACATAAATTGAATTTAGAACTTCCATATTTGTACTGCATTCCAAAAATGCACAAAACTCCGTACAAACAACGCTTTATCGCTGGTTCCTCGAAGTGTTCCACAAAATCTGTATCGATGCTACTCACAAAAATATTATCAGAAATTAAATCTGGCCTTCATAGATATTGCGAAACAGTATATTCCAGAAGTGGAATTAATCAAATGTGGATCCTTAAAAGATCAAAAGAGTTGTTAGAACATCTAAAATCAAAAAGTTTTACTAAAATTCACTCCATCAAGTCTTTTGACTTTTCGACTCTTTACACAACGATCCCTCATCAGAAATTAAAAGACAGATTAGCGGAAATTATTCAAAATGCATTTACTATTAAAAACGGAAGCCGCAAATTCAAATATATAGTAATAGGCCACGATAAAACTTACTTTGTTAGGGACAATTCTGATTCCAAAAATAAATACACTGAAACAGCTGTCATCCAGATGTTGAACTTTCTTATCGATAACATTTTTGTGGTGTTTGGAGGTAAGGTTTTTCAACAAATTGTCGGCATTCCAATGGGCACTAGCTGTGCTCCGCTTCTGGCTGACATATTCCTTTACTCATACGAAGCTGAGTTCATTCAGTCTTTGCTTTCGAAAGGAAAAAAACAATTGGCTCTTGGCTTCAATTTTACTTACAGATGTATAGATGACTTGCTTTCAATTAATAATCCTTCATTCGCGGATTACCCTAGCATCATCTATCCAAGTGAACTGGAGGTCAAAGAAACCACAGAAAATAGTAATTCTACTTTAGAATATTTAGAATTTAGATATTATGTTGTCTTTCGATATTAATGGTCAATTGAACACCTCACTCTATGACAAACGTGACGATTTCATTTTCGCTATCACAAACTTTCCTTTCATAAGTAGCAACATTCCATCATCGCCCGCATACGGCGTATTCATATCTCAGTTAACACGTTATTCCAGAGCATGTTCAAATTACAATGACTTATTTCTGAGGGCTAGGCGACTTTCAGTTAAGCTGCTCAACCAGGGTTATATATGTGCTAGATTAGCATCGTCACTGAAGAAGTTCTACGGTCGTTACGAGACTCTTATTTCTCCATATGATATCTCGTTATCCAAACTTTTAAATGATATTCTGGACTGAGACCGATTCCGATCACTTTACACAGATTTGACACCTTCTATACTAGAAGGTTACCTACTTCGACTTCTCCATATATAGATACATATGGAATTCACACGATTTGACTCTTTCTACGGGGTATATGTGACGGGTGTTGCTAGCAAGCAGGAGATGCTCACTCTCCCCGGGCACCTGATCTCACTTCATCACAGGGGTTCACATATGCTCTTCAAGTAGACATATTTTGTTATTTTCCATTTGTTTTTCATTTTCACTGATTTTGTATGTCCTATGGTTTCATGATTTTTGGACTTGTGGTTTGGATTTATCCATCATCTTTACATAGTAACCCTTTGAGGGGACTTTTGGCTTGACTTCCTTGTTTGTGAGATAAATTATAATGTAGATATTTAATACTTATTTCAGGTTCGTATAAGAGAACTGTCGAAGGTTGCTGATCTTTGTCAACGGTTTGCATTAAGTGATGGCTCCATAGAAATTTCATCTGCTTGTGACCATACCATGGTCATCATTGTGATTCATGTGAGCAGATGCATGATATCATGAATGACGTAAACCATCTTTGTGATTCATGTTAGCAGATGCATGATATCATGAATGACGTAAACCATCTAACTGAAAAGAGAATGTAAGGTGAATAGAGGGTGAAGTTATGTTTCGTCTGAAGCAGGCACAACTGAGTATTGTTGCCTGGAAGTCGCATGCTTTACGTGCAAGAAACCAGGAAAATGCACAACGCTCTCATTTTTGCATCTTTAAATGCTTCATAGCCAGTTATTATTCTGGATTTGGCCATGGATTTCTTGCCAAGGAAGTTTAGAGAAGATTCTCAAGATTGGTTTGGAAAAAGAGGAATATCATGGCATATTTCAGATGCGTTCAAAAACATTTCTGCACATATTTCAAATTCAGTTTCAACAAGATTCCTCAGTCACCTCTTCTGTTATGTTAGATGTTGTGAAAGATCTTGAAAGTAATTTGCATACAACCAGGGGACGTTTACTCCTCCCGGGCACCTGGTCTCACCTCGATTTTATTGGGGTTCGCATTTGTCTGAATATGACACAAAATTCGATATTGTCACCTTTATTCTATGAACTATGAGATAGGGTTTACCCTTCGGTACTTCTTCGTTTTTCGTACTTTGGAAGCATAAAGAAAGTTCATCTATGGTCAGACAGTGCTTGATGCTACAAAAGTACTGAGACATTTTCTACTTTGTTCCATCATTGTAAGGCCGTAGTTTCTTACGGATTTGAGAAACACAAGATGGTAAAGGGGCTTGTGATAGGACAGCTGCAACTATTAAATCTGGCATAAGGCGGTACATAAACCAAGGCCATGATATTTTAACTGCACAAGATATAAACAGGCAAGAACATCTGTAAACATTTGGAAATCTACAATTATCTGCCAATGTAAATTTTAAGATCCACTGCTTTTATATATGTATGCACAAATAACAGAACATAGAATACTTTAGTACTGATATCTTTCTGTCTGTCTTTGATTTAAATGATTATGTATTTATCAGGTCAGATCAGGGTAAGTGCACTTTTAAGTATACCTTTTAACAACCTTTTACTTTTTAGCTCTCCCGAACGAATGTCCAGAGATTTATTGTCATATCCCTGGTGCCGTTGATGTTGTTGTCGTCGTCTGTAAGCAAAAACCTGGATAATAACTTGGGAACCATTTTAGATAGGGATCTGATATTTCACATGCATATCCCTTTTGCCTAGACCTTTCAATGACTTTTAAAAGCTTTTAATCTTGGTCATAACTACTGAACAGTAATAAATAGGGTTTATGAATTTCATGTGTGTATTCCTTGTGAAAAAAGAAAAAACCTTTCAATACGTATCAAAACTTTTGATGTTTTGACCTAGACTTTGAACATTGAGGTGACTGAGGAATCTTGTTGAAACTGAATTTGAAATATATTTCTTAAAGTATCTGTAAAGATGATGGATAAATCCAAACCACAAGTCCAAAAATCATGAAACCATAGGACATACAAAATCAGTGAAAATGAAAAACAAATGGAAAATAACAAAATATGTCTACTTGAAGAGCATATGTGAACCCCTGTGATGGAGTGAGATCAGGTGCCCGGGGAGAGTGAGCATCTCCTGCTTGCTAGCAACACCCGTCACATATACCCCGTAGAAAGAGTCAAATCGTGTGAATTCCATATGTATCTATATATGGAGAAGTCGAAGTAGGTAACCTTCTAGTATAGAAGGTGTCAAATCTGTGTAAAGTGATCGGAATCGGTCTCAGTCCAGAATATCATTTAAAAGTCTGGATAACGAGATATCATATGGAGTAATAAGAGTCTCGTAACGACCGTAGAACTTCCTCAGTGACGATGCTAGTCTAGCACATATATAACCCTGGTTGAGCAGCTTAACTGAAATTCGCTTAGCCCTCAGAACAAAGTCATTGTAATTTGAACATGCTCTGGAATAACGTATTAACTGAGATATGAATACGCCGTATGCGGGCGATGATGGAATGTTGCTACTTATGAAAGGAAAGTTTGTGATAGCGAAATTGAAATCGTCACGTTTGTCATAGAGTGAGGTGTTCAATTGACCAGTTAGTGAGGCCCATCCCAGTTCAAATTAATTAAAATGCATTGTTTGCAATTTTGGCATCAATAATTTATCGGGAAATATTTTTATCATGTAAATCAAAATCATCTCATTAGAATATTCATTTTGTTTTATTCTCATTTCTTAAATTTCATCTCATTTGGAGTAGAAATAAAGAAATGAGGGCAATTTGAAAATAGCTAAAATCATTAAAATATCTAACGATACCGCAGCGGTACAGCGAGATGTTTATTTTGCCTTATAATTGACGGCGCGCTTAGAATCAGTGAGCATTAAAGCGATATGTTCAGTAGCCTTGTTCGAGATCACGGTTGTATGAAATCCAGTGAAGTGAGGTTTTTCAGGTAGATACGTCCATTACCTGCAAACAGCTGATCGCCGATCTACTGGCCCATAGTATGCGATAAGTATGTTTCCCCCGATTCATTTGATACCATTTGTATGAAAATATACCTAGAAATGACTACAAACCTTTGAAAATAAAAAGCGTCTTCCTCTTTGCCAAAACAACGGTCCGCCATATTGTTTTCACGAGTCATTTTATTACATCGATATACATAGTAAACAATCGTACATTATATAGTTCTCAAATAAGAGAACACATAACGAAAACACTGTCTATAGAATGAATTATGATTATCCTATTTGTGAAAAAAATTACCCCGTAGCTATTATTTACAAAGTTTTATTTCTCAAAAATTTCATTTCATCATTCATGATGTAATTTAAAGCACGGCGTGGGCGCGTGGGTTAATAGTAACCATGAAAATTACATTACATTCGAATTGATAATTATTGGTATTTACATTAATTAAATATTTGACGATTTCATATAGTTTATTGTAATTTTGTAGCTCTATTAATACGATTTTACACGTGTGTTTCCTCCACGTATTGTCGTATAGAATTAGGTACAGAAATACACATTTCAATGTAATAAATACCAAGACATATATTGTGCGATAAAATAAGACATCATTTCATCCTTTAGTTGAAATTGACCCCACTGTTTACAACTTCAGACTTACATTTTAATTGCAGATAAGTGCAGACCTCTGCGAAAGGAAGGTCGGGGGGGGGGGTTAATTTATTAATATTTAAGAAAGACATTTTTTGTTAAAGCAAAAATGACAAGACTAAGAGCCTATTTTGATTCAAATGATTTGGTTTTAATCCTCTTTAATTAATTTTGGTATTTATATCAGTGGCAGATCCAGAATTTCCGAAATGGGTGGGAAGGGGGGGGGGGCACAACTGAAAGTCCAATATAAACCAAAATATTCTGCCAATTTAGGTGCGAAATCTGAAGATTTACTCATAATTGTGGCAAAAAGGGGGAGCGATTCCTATAAATCCGGCATTGTAGATATTAAAATACAAGTGTATACCAATGAGAGAACAAGTTATGTTAAGGTACTACGAAACGCCAATCGTCGCGTGACCTAAGATTCACGAAAAAGAAAAGAAATAAAGGTTTTTAATTTATAATTTTTTATTTAAATAACTGTGTATTGAAGACTTTATAGAAAATAATTCTAATTTTAATATTCCCCCGATATACCTGTAATTGGCACTCGAAAACGAGTGTTTTTCAATACAGCTCGCATGAAAACACCACCGACAGCGTTGACTCTTCGTCATGTGCAATCAAATGGCCAGTCCCAAGACGAATTCTATAATATCTTTAATAGTTGGCTTCCTAATCAAGTTGCAATATTTTCAATATATCGAGGGAATATCGGGGTAACGTCGTCTAGGGCGATCACCTGTGCGGCTAAATTATTACGTAATATCACCTCAACCGGCTGTTTGACCTAGCACATATCAACCTTCATTTCGTACATTTTAACAGCTTTCAAGATATTAATTAGCGATCTTATTAAACTGGGTATTCATATTAATTAAGGACAAGGACTAATTATCATGTTTTCTATTTATTGTGAAGGATTATCATGACGGAGACATAAAGAACAGGAATTAAAATCAACCAAACTTTACGACATTTTCTATTTATGAAGAGTCTATATTTGAGATCATAACACTCTTAATAAAAGTTTTTATATTTTTAGTATAATGAATATAATACATATAGTAGATTAATATAAAATTTAAGCTATACTATGATAAAGTAAAAGATATGTGATATTTTTCACATTTTTTAAAAGAGTTGTCCGCCCCTGATTTAGGTAAAATGTTTTTGCTTATACAGAGCTTATTTTTTGTCATACAATCTAAATTCCTTCAAATATCCTTATAAGTAACCATTTTAAATACGTTTTTACATTATTATGAATCCTTGTATATGTTTTTAGAAAAATGACCTTGGACATTTGGACTTCGTCATTTTCATCAAAGTAAAAAAAAAAAACATTCTTCCTCCAGTTTAGGAGATTATATTTGAAATAATAATACTTACAACCAAAGTTTTTATCTTTTTTCGTAATACCTGTAGTACATAAAATACATTAATATAAATAAATTACAAATTTTATGCATAACTGATTAATTTATACGCTCATAAAATTGCAAGGTTGTGCATTTTCATTTGCTTGAAAAAGGTGTGAAAATGCAATATTGTCCATTTTCAAATCCTCATATCTTGTAAAGTGCTCGAGATAAACCGGTGAAATTTTGATTTTATTGACTATAAAACGTGCTTTGTAACTTATCTATTCTTTGGTAGATTGTGATACAAATAAATTATTCATAGGTATCTAAAAAGTGTTTTTTAGGAAAGAGTTTGGGCCTCCCTAGCATCTGAAATATGCCATGACAATTCCCTTTTCCCAAACCAATCTTGAGAATCTTCTATAAAATTCCTTGGCAAGAATTTCATGGCCAAATCCAGAATAATAACTGGCTATGAAGCATTTAAAGATGCAAAAAAGAGAGTGTTGTGCATTTTCCTGGTTTCTCGCACGTAAAATATACGACTTCGAGGCAACAATGCACAGTTGCGTCTGCTTCAGACGATACATAACTTCATATAGTTGAGTGCAGTCCTAACCTTACATTCAAGTGCACTTCACAAGTGCACTTCAAGTTTAGTTTTTCGTCCTGAAAACCACTCATAAAGTTTAGTCAAGTGCACTTGATATCAAGTTTACTTCAAAGTAATTTCGTCTTCAAGTTTACTATCACGTGACACACGTTTAGTTTTCACGTTTATTTATAACAATTATCCATTTTCGTATAACACGATGGAAATAATTGTCTTATTATGTACAATAAAAAATGTTTTATTAGAGAAATATAGTAAATATTTATAAACAATTAACAATTTTACATTATTGATTGCATGTTGAACATTCGGATGGTATTTTATCGGAAGTTTCGATACTTCTAACTGCATCTACATTTTTCTTCTTGTGATGAATTATTATTGTTAAAAATGTGTTGTTTTACGATATTTCCTCGTTATTTTGGCATTTAGTCGCAAAGAACTGTGTAAAATGGAATTTCGAACTAGAATAGATGAACCACCTTTGGCTCTGTCATCTGAACTATAAATATCTTATTTTGCAAAATTCTTGAATTTGAGGGTATCGGTATCTTTTAGATGTGTCTCCTGAAGACAAAATACTGCTGGCGAATATTGCTGATCAAGAAGATGTATTTCATTTATATTTGTTTTTAAACCTCTACAGTTCCACTGGATTATAGAATCAAAACGATTCATGTTGTTTTTAATCTAGGAAGAGAAGTTTTTCGACCCCTTTTGCCTGGGGATACACTGCGATCCCTAGAACGAGATAAAGAGTTTTTAACAAGGGTATCTGAATTATATGAAGTATCTGTATCTATCGGAGGTGTATTTGAATCCTCCATTTCTACCTCAAGTGCATCAATCAACTAAATACCAATTTTCAAGCTGTTGCTGTCCGTATCACGTTACAGAAAACTATCACGTTGTGTTCTATATGCATTCCTCCAAGTGTTAACTTCAATTCTGCAGAGCTAGATAATCTTATTGATCAGTTACCAAAACCTTTCATTTTATTAGGAGACTTTAATGCTCACAATCAGATTTGGGGTAGTGACCATACAGATACTAAAGGTAAAAAAATTGAAGACCTTATATCAAAACACAATTTATGTATCTTTAATGATGGGTCTAATACATAATTACATCCAGGACATGGAACGTATTTTTCAATAGATCTTACAATAAGTGATCCTTCCCTTTTAACAGATTTTGTTTGGTCGGTACACGATGATCTATGTGGAAGTGACCACTTTCCACTTGTATTAAAGAGTATTATATCTTCTAATAATAATTATATTCCACAATGGAAGCTTAACAAAGCAGACTGGAACCAATTCCAATCGGACTGTCTTACAAATCTAAATTCAGTGAACTTTTCAGAAGAAGCTGATCCTATACTTACTTTTACACATACTCTGGTTGAAATTTGTGAACAGAATATTCCAAAAACCTCTGCAGTTCCAAAACACAAACATAACCCATGGTTTGATGATGATTGTAAAAATGTCATCAAAGAACGTAAAAGGGCTGAAAAACTATATAAAAGACATCCCTTGAATACAAATCTAAATAATGTACGCAAAACTAGAGCTATTGCGAAGCGTACTATTAACCATTGTAAACGATTGTCATGGAGAAAATATGTCTCTAAAATAAACACACGAACTCCTACTAATAAAGTATGGAAAATGATAAAGAAGATAAAAGGAAAAGATACTTCCAATAATGTTAAACATCTGCAATATAATTCTCATGTTTTAACATCTAAAAATGATATAGCTAACTGTTTAGGCCGCACTTGTTCTAGCTCTACTGTATAGCTCTATGGTGACTTCTGCCACATAACTGAGCCAGTAACTCCTCTTTTTTCTTTCTAAAAACTCCTCATCAGATAACTGCCTTCCAAAATTTAAACGTATAAAACAGAAAAGCGAAAAAATACAACTTAATTTTAAATCTTCTAACAATGAAGATTATAACCAGAAATTTTCCATTGATGAATTGATTACATCCTTGGAAAAATCAAATAACACTGCTGTAGGTCCAGACGATATTCACTATCAGATTATAAAGCATCTTCCCATTCAATCTTTAAACATTTTGCTCGATATTTTTAATCGTATTTGGAGTTCTGGAGATTTTCCAGATTCCTGGAAAGATTCTATAATAATTCCTATTCCAAAACCTGGAAAAGATAACACTGATCCAATTAATTATCGGCCTATATCACTTACTAGCTGTGTTTGTGAAACATTAGAAAGAATGATAAATGAGAGACTTATTTGGTTCCTAGAGCATAATAATCTTATCACTTCTATTCAGTGCGGTTTTAGGAAGCAAAGGAGTACAGCTGATCATCTTGTTCGTTTAGAAACATATAGTCGGGATGCATTTATTACTAAAGAAAAAAGAGGAGTTACCGGCTCAGTTATGTGGCAGAAGTCACCATGGAGCTATACAATACATGAATATAAATAATATAATAGAACATTTAACACATTACAAAAATATTTGATTGTAGTGCAATTACGATAAAGAACATGTTGTTTCTATATTCTTCGATCTGGAAAAGGCATACGATACCACTTGGAAGTATGGCATATTAAAAGACTTAAATACCATGGGTTTACGTGGCAATTTGCCAATTTTTATTTCGAATTTTCTTAAAAATAGACATTTTAATGTTCGTCTAGGAGCACATACTTCCGATACATTCGAGCAGGAAATGGGTGTTCCCCAAGGAAGTATTCTCTCTGTTACCCTTTTCAATATTAAAATTAATAGCTTGGCAGAAGTTTTGAAAAATGACATTGACGGATCATTATATGTTGATGACTTTCTTATTTGTTGTCGTAGAAAAAATATGATTCTGATAGAGCGAAAATTGCAGCTTTGCTTAAATAATATATATAAATGGTCTGTGGAGAACGGTTTTAAATTTTCTAAAAATAAAACCTCATGTGTACATTTTTGTCAGATGAAACGTATACATAATGATCCTGAGCTTTTCTTAGATGGAGACCAAATAAAAGTAGTTAAAGAAGTGAAGTTCCTTGGAATTATATTTGATAATCGTTTATCTTTTTTACCACATATTAAATATTTGAAACTTAGGTGTATTAAAACCTTGGATATTTTAAAAGTTTTATCTAGTACGGAATGGGGTGCTGAAAGTACAACCTTGCTTCAGCTTTATAGATCGCTGGTCCGATCAAAGCTGGACTATGGTTGTATTGTTTATGGTTCGGCCAGAAAGTCTTATTTACAGCTTCTGGACACCATACATCACCAAGGCTTACGATTAAGTCTTGGTGCTTTCAGGACCTCACCTGTGCAGAGTTTATATGCTGAGGCAGGCGAACCATCTTTAAAAGAGAGAAGACTTAAACTTACCTTGCAATACATAACGAAACTATATTCAAATCCATTAAATCCTGCTTTTGACTGTGTATTTCAACCTAAACATGAAGTTTTATACAATAATAAACAAAATTGTATTAAAAATATAGGTTTACGTATTAGACCCCATATTGTACAGGATGGCATAACATTATCTGATATAACAAATTATGAAATACCTTCTTCACCGCCTTGGCTGATGAGAAAACCTACAGTTATACTCACATTATCAGATCACAAGAAAATAAATACTAATTCCATTAAATATCAACAACTCCTTTCAGAAATCAAGTCTTCATATTCAAATCATAAATTATATTTTACGGATGGTTCTAAGGTTGATGATAGAGTCGCCGCTGCTGCAGTAACTGATAAAGATATATCTTTATCAATTCGTTTACCAAATAATGCTTCTATATTTACAGCAGAATCAAAAGCTATACTTCTATCACTTGTTCATGTTGAACAGAATAAAATTTCTAAAAGCATAATATTCTCAGATTCTTTGTCGTGTCTCCAAGCTATAAAACATCGTAATGTTAACAATCCGTATATATTGAGGATACTGGAGAAGATAGATTTTCTTATCTCTAAGAAATTTGACATTGTATTTTGTTGGGTGCCTGGCCATACGGGCCTTGTAGGTAATGATAAAGCTGACAAAGCAGCGAAGGATGGTTTAAATAATTCAAATGTTGTAGGAAAAATACCTTATACTGATTTTAAGATTTCAATATCAAATTATATCGATACTTTATCTCAGGAAGCCTGGGATCTTGAAAATAATAATAAGCTTCACGAGGTCAAACCAATATTTAAAAATAAAATACATTATTTTCATGACTGTCGAAAAGATGAAGTTGTTATTAGTAGACTCCGCATTGGACACTCTTGGATCACGCACTCTTACCTGTTAAAGGAAGAACCCCCTCCAGAGTGTATCCCTTGCGGATGTCTACTTAGTGTAAAACACATTTTACTTGATTGTGCAGATACTGCACATATTAGAATTAATTATTTTTCTGCAGATAATATGAAAGAGCTATTTGAGAGGGTTAATATAACGAACATAATAGAATTTTTAAAAGAAGTAAATTTGTATAATAAAATATAGTATATTGAATAGTTATATATATATATATGTATTTTTTATCATGGTATCGATGTGTAATACGAATTTGTAAAGTGATTTTAGTATCATTTTTATTTGTATATATTATATACATTAAAAGCTGGTCTTTTTTCAAATATTTTAAGTTATTTGTATTTATATAATGTTAATATGAGCATTGTAATCGTCGCCATATGGGTGCAATATTCCCGGTGCGACGTTAAACAACATATATAATAATAATAATAATATTTTGGCATTTTGTGGTTTCACTTCGACAGAGCGTATCGATGTTGCCATTGTTGGGGCATTCCGTATCGAAAACTAAACTGGCTCTATTTTCGGTTTCGTGTCAAAGAGGGTAAAACTTAAGTGGCTTCTCGGGATAATAATCCCTTCTTACCTTACATTTTATGTGTGTCTATAATCGAACCGGTAACATAACGTTTAATTTATCAAAGCACTTATCGCTTGTTGTGAAACTTGTACACTTTCAGTTTCCATCAAGATACGTCGAATCTCAACTATCGCATGGCCACTTCCACGTAATGAAATGGCCCTTTCCCTTATATACATTGATATCCGAGACGACTTTACGATATGTGTTTCCATGTCCAATGTTTAATTAAGAGAAACATCTCGATTGATTAAAGGCGTGTGTTCCGTCCGGTTACATCAAGTGAAATGAAGCGGTATTTATATATATATATATAGAAAGTAAACTAAACTTGAAGTGCACTTGGAGTAAACTTGGAATCAAGTTTAGTACTAAACTTGGAATCAAGTTTACTACTAAACTTGATTACAAGTTTACTCTGTTTTCGCCAAGTAAACTTGAAAAGCAGTCATAAAGTTAACTTGAAGTGCACTTTATGTAAGGTTAGGACTGCACCTAACTGTACCTCTATTTACCTTACATTCTCTTTTCAGTTAGATGGATTACGTCATTCATGATATCATGCATCTGCTAACATGAATCACAAAGATGGTTTACGTCATTCATGATATCATGCATCTGCTCACATGAATCACAATGATGACCATGGTTGTGGTCACAATCAGATGAAAATTCTTTTGGGCCATCACTTAATACAAACTGTTGACAATAATCAGCAACCTTTGACTGTTCTCTTATATGAACCTGAAATAAGTATTAAATATTTACATTATTATTCACAAATAATTGATAAGAAAGTCAAGCCAAAAGTCCCCTCAAAGGGTAACTACAACAACAAATTACATTTCTCAATCAATTATATGGATGGATATATAGGCAGGCAGACAGACGGACAGAGTTGTTTCTATACAGTCCTCTTTGCTAGGGGAGAGGATAAAATAATTTCTGTCCCTAGTACAGTTAAAGATCCAACTGCAGGTATAAATAGCGGCCAATCAGAAAAATGAAGGAAATTTCAACCTTCGCTTCGACAGATAATTCTTGCGATTTATTACAAACAGCGCGGTGACATCGTACCTTTTCTAGCCTGCAAAAAGCCTCATGTAATATGTAGTAGTGTCTTCCAGTTATCTCCTTATTGATGTTATTCGGTGTAATTCAACAAGAAATTTTAGATATTAGTCTTAGAATTAGAGTTTAAACTATTTGATTGACAGCTGTTTTCGATATATATACATGTAGGTTCGGTGTTTTCCTAGAAGTGTAATGAAAGTGGTTCAGGAAATGCATGCATAACAATATACATCCCTACCTCGACGTTTACGGTGCAATTCTTTGTCCATTTCCATATATATACATGTAACGAAGTTTCTTTGAAACTGAAGGTAGGTTCCCAGATATAAATAGTCATAACTGTTGTATTATTTATTGAGTATAATTTACAAATTCATTCCTACATGTGCCCCATGTATGGTACATTGTTGAGGTTAGGATACCAATTTATCACTAAGTCAAGTACAGAGTTTGGCAAAATATATTGATGCATACATGCTGAGTTATTATGCTTTGAAGCCCTCACACAGGATGAAGTCCAGTCTGGCAATTGGACAGCATCATAAAATTCATAAAGAAAATGCCAGTCGAATCCATTTTTACAAGAGGATGTAATATTCATATAATTTATCGTAAATTTGTACATTTCCATTCATTTAGTTACAATTTTTGACGAATATTTTCCATACTACATGAGCTTTTATTAGATATTCAATGTAATTAGAAACATGCGCTTATGTTTACGTGAGAGTGTTGTGTTACGGTAAGAAATAAACCCTTTCGTAAAGCAACAAAAATCACAAAGATTCTACAAAATTCAACAGTTTATTTACAAATTTACAAAAATAACAAAATTACAGATAATGCTTACAACTATGAAGTCTGATAAAGGTGTAAGAATGTAGTAATTCCGGAACGCTGAGGTCCGTTTCATGTCCACTGCTTATAATATGAGTAAAGTGTCCAGAGTATAATTTCACAGTTCAATAAATCCAATTCAAGCAGTCGGTAAACACGATAAATCCCCAGTATATACGTAAAAAGGTAATGTAATGTAGTGCTACCGAAATGCTAGAGTCCATGCCTTATTTACATTTCATAGTTTCTAGATTTTTCTAGTTTCTACAATGTTCAAGTAATTTCTAATATAGACACATCTAGATTCAAAAGAACTTTCAAGAACATTCACAAATCATTATGGAAGTAAACAAGTTATATAACACACAATCACAATTTTTAGCTCTTAATAGAACAGTCAATAATATAAACACACAAAAAATATATATACATAACACCTCCCTCCCAAAAAAGTTGAGTGTCAATGAAAACTTAAATTACAAACATATGTACAGCTGCAATATGCACATTGAATACAAATACTTCACTTTCTGACATAATAGGGGTCTAACCCACTCTTGACAATGCATCAGCAATCACATTGTCTTTGCCTTTTATATGATTTACAATTATATTGTACTCTTGTAACAACAAATTCCACCTTGTCAGTCTTTGATTTTTGTTTGACATTGTATGTAAGAAGGTTAGAGGATTGTGATCTATGAATACAAGGATTGGATATACAGTGATGCTAAGATAAACATCAAAATGTTGTAAAGCTGACAACAATGCAAAACATTTTTTTTCAATAGTAGAATAATTTCGTTGACATTTGCTAAATTTCTTTGCAAAATAACAAAAAAGTTCTATCTACTTGTTCATCACTCTCTTGAAATAATACAGCTCCAACTCCTACATCACTAGCATCTACAGTAAGGTTAAACTGCTAAGTAATATTTGGAGCAGAGAGGACTAGGCTACTGATCGAAATAGCATTTTCTGAAAGATTTAGTACAGTACTTAGTCCACTCAAACTTTACATTTTTGTCTAGAAGATTGGTAAGTGGATTTATAACTGTGGAAAAATTTGGACAAAACTTTCCGACCATGGCCAAAAATCTTATTAATTCTTTCTTATTTGTAGGAAACTGGAAACAAGAGCAAATTACCTTAGCCATGATAGGTTTTACTTGTCCTTGACCTACTTGATGACTTAAATACTCTACTGTAGGATGACAATACTCACTCTTAGCAAGGTTAACAAATAAATTTGCTTTTAAAAGGCGGTTGAAGAATTCATGAATAATTCTTAGATGTTCCTCTAATGTCGAGCTGTAAATAATGACGTCATCAATGTAAGCTGCACATTCACAAGTGAATCATCCTTTGAAATGTAGCTGGAGCGTTTTTCATTCCAAACGGCATGACTTTATACTGGAACAATCCGTCCGGAGTAACGAATGCGGAAATTTCTTTGGCTAGATCATTCTCTAACATGTATTTCACTTCATCTCTCAAGATCGCAGTTTGATTGGATTTAATCGATACGGATACTTTTTAATCGGCAACGCATTTCCAACATTCACATCATGACAAGCTGCATTCGTGTTTGACGGAACATCTGGAAATAGGCTTGAAAATCAACAAATCAAAGTTCGCATTTTGTCTTTAGTCTGCTTGGGTAGATGATCCAAATTTCTGTCCAACGATGACAAGATCTCCGATGTTTTTAGCCTTGATCTGAATGAAAAACTGAAAAACTTCGTAAGGGCCTTCACTTTTGTTTTTGCCTCAATGTTTCTAAGGGGAAAGCGTGTGGATGTACACATAATAGTAAGTAAATACACATTTCCTGACCTCGTTCTAGGAAGAGGCCCTACATAGTCAACTAACACCCTACTAAATGGCTCCTCAAATGCAGGGATAGGCTACAGGGGACAGCAGATGGGATTTTTTATTTGGCTTCCAACCATCTGACAAACATGACATGACCTACAATATTTTGACACATCACTCCTTAATTTGGGCAAATAAAAATGAGTAAGAATCTTACTACAAGTCTTATTTACACCTAAATGACCAGCTAAGGGTGTGTCATGGGCTAATCTTATTACAACCCATCTATACACCACTGGCACCACTATCTGGTGAACAACTCGCCACTCCTCATCTGGAGATGCATCTGAAGGTCGCCACTTCCACATTAGAATACCATCCTTCAGGTAAAAGCATTCTGGAACCTTATCCGCTTCATCTGGTAGAAGAGCCCTCTTACCAAGCTGGATGATTTCTGGATCCTTGTGTTGTTCAACAAGCAACTGCTCATGGCTTACAGTATCTTGACCCTTGGTGAGCTGCAAAGGTTTGTCAGGAAGGAAACCATCATCTAAGTTCACAGGCAACTCGCTGTCATGGCTTTGAACAATAAATGTGTCACTGAGGTCGATGTCAGCTTCAAGGTCAGAACCATCAGGGGTCGACAATTGACTTTCAGCTTCCCTCTGCTGCTTCCTCGCCATAGCCCTAGTTACAGCACAGGACAGGAATAAATCTTGGTCCTCAGGAATTGTTTCATCAACAGGCATAACTTTTTCACTAAAAATGGGATCCGCCACCACTTTGCGGCCAGCTAGAATGTTACCTAGCAACATGGAAACGCCCTGAACTGGAAGTAGGCAGGCAGCACACCTACGATAACTGGTCCAGTGATTAAATCTGATTTCAGATAAACACTATGAAGGGGAATATTAATGAAGCCTAGCTCCACACCTTGTAATAAAGCTGAACTACCAACAGAAGTCTGCTAAGACAGAGGTAAAACACCTTCTTACAACCAAGTCTGTGCAGCAATAGTATCTCGTAAAATCTTAAGTGATACAAATCCCTCTGAGTTCTCAAATCTTGAGGAACACATTGCCTAAATTCTTCTACTAACATCAATTCTCTTAAGTTTTTAAAATTTGAATTAATCTTTAATAAATACCAACATAATATCAACAATGTAAAAATAACTCCAGTAGAAAATATCTCTAAATTACCAGGTGATACGAAATCAGATGTTAAAAAACGACTTTTGGAAACCGAGCTCTACTGGATTAAACAACTCCAAACCCCATATCCTCTCGGTCTCAACGACCAAATATATCGACAAGGTAATATTTCTTCTCGTCAGAATAAGATCAATATTTTTACATTAAGACATAAAACTATTAGAAAACGTAGGTCACATGGTCGTCGCCGTAATCGTAACATCAAAAAACGTAATCGTTTAAATAGGTCATTAAACGATCTTCTATTTATCGCAAAAAATAATGGCCGTCATGAACTGTTGCATGCACTATCCTCTATTCCAGTAAATAAATTGAAATCTATCCTGGATGAAGCTGATCTTCGAAGTTTACGCAATTCTGATTGATATAAACTCAATTTGATTATTTTATTTTCATATAATAAACTCTTTCCTCGTATTCCGTCTCTTCCACCCAAGCAGCAATTTCTCAAAATTAAATTTATTAATAAAGGCTTCGATCTACTTAACATTTCTAATATTTTCCGTGATCACAGAGTCACATCTAAAATCCCCCAATATTTTGAGAATTTAGAACCTCCACTTATTTGTTACCAGTACAAAAAGCCTATAAGAAATCTAATTCTAAATTATAATAAAGTTACATCTAACCCTGATGTTTCAGACTCTATTCCTTCGTCGTGTTCTTGTGATAAATCTAAATATGTTTATAAACCGGCAGGTCATGTTATTACTGGTGACCTAAACTGTATTTCGGACAAGAAATTGCGCACCCTTTTTGGAAAAGGACCTAAATATAGGTTACCGTCCAGGATAGATTTCAATAAATGCCGTGACGTTATAGAAGATGCTTTAACTACATATTGTAAACGTTGGTGTAAAAAAGAACAGGTAAAGGTTCATGCTCTTAATGATTGGAAATACGAGATTTTAAGAATTGTCGATATCCGTATTAAGAACTTTACGGAAAATCCGCATTTATTTCAACAGCCTAATACATTGACGGCAAATTCTATTAAAAAGAAGATAGCTGACTTACATGCTAAATATGTCTTTGTTCCTGCTGATAAAGCAGGTAATAACATAATAGTTGTTTGAAAACTATATTATATTGAAGTACTTAAAAACGAATTAAACTCCACTCATACATATGTGGAAAGCCCTACCTCAAAAGACAGCACCTTGCACGATCACCTCATGACCATGTCCGACTTCAAAATTAAAACTGATAAATCTGATCTACCAACCATATATTGGCTCCCAAAACTACATAAAAGTCCATATAAATCACGTTTCATATGTAATTCTAGCCACTGCTCTACTACGGTACTATCGAAGCATATTACGTCTGCTCTAACTGCTATAAAAGATCATATTATCAAATATTGTGATGTCGCATTTCATAATAGTAACCTCAATTACTTTTGGTCGATTAAAAATTCTCATGAAGTTATAGACAAACTTCTTTCGCTAAATTTCAAAGCGACTCAAATTTCTACATTTGATTTTTCTACACTTTATACATCTCTGCCTCATGATTTGATTAAAAGCAAGTTGCTGTCTCTTGTACAATGGTGTTTTCACAGAGAATCTAAAACGTACATATGTACTTCCAATAACTCCGGATTCTTTTCCAACAAACAATATACTTCATATAAATACTGGACTTGCAAGGAATTATGTAAAGCACTAGATTTTCTCATGAATAATATTTTTGTGCAATTTGATGGCAAGATATATCAACAAATAGTTGGGATTCCTATGGGTACTAACTGCGCGCCTCTGATAGCAGATTTATTTCTTTATTATTATGAGAGGGATTTTATGGTTTCTCTTCAAAAATCAAAACGTTTTGACCTCATTGACAAATTCAATAATACTTGTAGATATCTGGATGATATTTTGGTTATCGACAACCCTGAATTCGAACAATTTATATCAGAAATTTATCCACCAGAGCTCACATTGAATAAAGCTAATACTTGAGATAAATCTACACCTTTCTTAGATTTAAACATCAAAATTATCAACCACCTAATATATACTAATATTTATGATAAACGTGAGGATTTTGGATTTCCTATTGTAAATTTCCCTTACTTGGATGGCGATGTCCCTCGACTCCCATCATATGGTATCTATATATCTCAATTAGTTCGATTTGTCAGAGGCTGCACCGATGTTTTGGACTTTCATAAACGAAATTTACGAATTACTACTAAACTTTTAACTCAGGGTTACAGATATCACAAGCTAAGAAAAACATTTGGCAAATTCTTCAGATCTTATTCAGAACTTCTATCTAAATTTGGAAATATTTCCTTTCGACAGTATGTATCCAATGGAATTTCCCATCCTTATTTTTACGGTGATCTCGTATATAAACTAAGGAAAGTAAAAGGCTCCGATAACGTTATTTTATCATGTAATAAAATAATCAAACGTCTTATAAATAGACAATATGATATTGAGATCATCAAAAAGACTATAGGTCTTGTATTTGGCCCCTCTACAGCCTTATGCAGACTTTTACTTGAACGTTGCACGCTGACTAACAGGGCGGTGGGGACTATATGACGGGCCTTGTCCAAACCTCTTTCAGAGGAGACATGGTCCTGAACCTCGTCCCCTCTGACTGTTAGTCGGGACTCCTACAGATCTAGGGTCTTAGCTCGCTTTCAGACTGGCAGAGCACGGTTTATCATGTTGATGTCGCATATATTTTTATACCATTATGTATTTTACAATACCTTACGTGTTTATATTTTTATGACCTCTCAATATGCGATACCTGTTGACCCTTGTTCTTTACATGGAGGATTATTTATAAATTTTTAAATGTAAGTCCTTTGATTGTTCTGCTGTTACGGTGAGTGGGAAGGTGGGCCCGTAAACCGGTTAACCACACCATTTGTTTGGCTTTTGTCAAATTAAATGACCGTCCTAAGTCGGTATCGTAATTGCACTACAATCAAATATTTTTGTAATGTGATATATGTTCTAGTATATTATTTATATTCATGTACTGTATAGCTCTATGGTGACTTCTGCCACATAACTGAGCCAGTAACTCCTCTTTTTTCTTTGATCTTAACCATTGTTCAAACAAATCCTCTTTTTCTCTAGCAAATTCTACATAAGTGTGATTATCAAATTTCTTGTAATTTCTAAATTTTTGTCTGTAAGACTCAGGTACCAATTCATAAGCATTCAAAATTGCATCTTTTACCTAGGTATAGTCAGAACTATCAGCTACATTAAGTACTGAATAAACTTCATCGGCCTTACCAATGAGTACGCTTTGTAACATTGTATACCAACCTCATGAGGCCATTTTAAATTTTCAGGAACTTTCTCAAATTGTGGAAAAAATTTTCAACAAATTTCTCAACTTTTGGTACAAGTCTAATATTTTTAGCAGCATCAAATTCTAACTTTGGATGGCCATGTAAAATTTCTGATGTTTAGACTGATGCCTCTTATATTTTCAACTCATGTACTAATTTAAAGGTCACAGGAAAAAACTTTTCTCTCTCTTTGTTTTGCTGTATGTAGGTCTCAACAATCGAATTCATTTATTTCCACATTCTCATCACATTTGGCTGAGCATTTATTATCCTTTTAATCTACTCTTAAAAGAGTTGTCGTTCTTACGCGATTCAAGCAAATTCATTGGATAAAAGAGAAATTAATCACTTAAATTGTAAATATCACGACCGTAACGCCTATTTAAATCGGAGAAAATGGATTATGACGACATGGAGTATGTTGTGAAGCCATACCAGTTTGAGTCTGACTAGTTTCAAATGTTGGAGGAGCTGGAATACGAGCCAGTGATACTGAGGAATCTGAAACTGAAAGTTTGAGACACATACTGACATAGCGATGTAGAAACCCCAATTGCTTTGGTTTAGATCTAGATGAGTTATCGGGTGCCTTGTTAGCTGCATTGTATGTTTGTGCTATATAATAAATACCGGCTGTTTCGGACACCGGCTGTTTCGTTCAATTTATAACTTCCCTCCGGAATGATTTAATGATGCAGTTTATAAATAGGAAATGGAAGTTTCCACTATGATATTTTGGCGTTAAAAGCGCATATATATAGAATAAGTGTCTTATTTTGTGTTTTCATGCAGGAATAAAGTACAATGTCTGATGCGTTAGCGCATTATTTCTAATAAATGCATCAGCCATCGTCCTTTATTCCGGCATGAAAACACAAAATAAGACGCTTCTGTATAAAAAAGCACAAGTAGGAAATATCTTTTCTTTATATAAGTGCCGTTTGTCGATTTCTAGTTCTTATATATATATATATATATATATATATATATATATATATATATATATATATATATATATATATATATATATATATATATATATATATATGGGTGTGTTGATGCCTACCATCATGTATCGTTAAATGGTAAAAATATTTTCTAATTCTAAAATATCTTAAGTGTTTATGACCATATCTTAATAAAATAATAATATTTAATTTCAACAGTTGTCTTGTTGTAAAAGATGACCGTGATAATTCGGCCCGTTTTTTTCAATTTTTTTCATCAAGATGAGACGGGAAAACAAAAGGGGTCACATTACAGTACCATATCTTTAACTTTAAGTTTCAGCTGATTGAATCCTGCAGCTTTAGCAAGAAATGGATTTCGTGCATAGCAGTCAGGTGTGAAATGATTTGAACATATATGTGAGGACTTTTTTGGCATCTATAGTTTGTCCATCCTGGTGCTACTTGCATCTGTACAACCCAGTCCATATGAGCCTTTTCTCTTTTCCCCTTCCAGGTTCTCTGAAATTTCGGAAATTGGAAGACACTTACGTCTGAGTTCGTACTAGTAATGTTACATCCAAATACTACACAGTGGACTATGTCCCCATTCAAAGATTTTATTTAATTATTGTTAACTAATGCACAGCGTCTATAGTTTCCTCTACTTTCATTCAATCAATGGTAGAAATGACGTCACGCGCCGAATAAATACGGAGATTTACGAATATAACCGAAGAATACTATAATAAATATAGAAAATATATATATATACGACGGGATCACGTGACTAACCCGAGAATGGACGCTTAAATTTTCGCTCCTTTGTGTTGATCAATTTTACGTTAATAAGACAGTTTTTGCATCAAAATTAGTGGTTGGAAATTACAGTTTGGATATTTATGGTGTTTTTGAGTAGTTATAAGTGATTATTTCATGGTGAAATGGCTTCTAAAGGAAAAGTTTCTTTCAAACCTCCTAAACAAAGGAAATCTAGTGAAGACAGCTCACAAAAGTTATTGACAGAAGACAACACAGCGAACGCTTTACAGTGCATACAGGTAACTTTAAATAATATAAACAAGCGATTAGAACATTATGATCAGTTAGTAAGCACAGTGAGTGATTTAAAAGATGACATCTATGATCCGGACGGTATAGATAATAGATTGAACTTTGTATCTCAACAGTCAGAATGTAATGTGTCCGAAATAGAAACATTAAGAGGAGAAAACGAACAACTAAGAAACGAACTCAGTCTCATGAAATCTGTTATGATAAGAATGGACAGGAAAATAGACATTATGAGCAAAGAAATTACAGATTTGAAGGGCCGGTCAATGAAAGACAATATTCTCATTCACAATTTTCAGTACGATCCAAATGAAGACTTGTCAAAATCAGTGCTCAAAGCGATAAAGAAACACTTAGGCGTAGACGTTAAATTTTCTATTATCCACAGAAACGGCACAAGACAAAATCAAAAACCACCAACCATCACCGGAAGGCTATTAGAAAGGAGTAAAAAAGAAGAAATATTGAGAGCGCAAAAAGCTAAAAAAGTTGCCAGGCAACCTATCCCATTCTTTGTAACTCAACAAGAACCACCAACTGTAGAGGAGAGGAAGAGACTATATGAAGTTTCTGACAATTTCCGTAAACACAATAAAAACACCAAAGTTGTAAAAGACAAAATAATAATGCCTAACGGAACGCAATACGAAGACGAGGTTAAACCCCTAACCAACACAGACATCGTTCAAATACCACTGGATGAGGCTAAAGAACTCGATAACATTGATACCGTTATATCACACACTGAAGAACGCCAAGGAAGCTACTTTTATTGAACAGGGACTGAAGTACATAGCGTGAAAGAGGTGAAAAACTTTTATAAAAAAGCGTGTCTCCACCCTGATGCTGCGAGCTCAGATCACAGAATCTTGGTGTACTCATTTCGGGACGACGCAGGCGCAGTACATAAAAACTATTATGATGACGGTGAGCATGGTGCCGGGAGGCGATTACTTAAATATATGGAGGACAATGCAATCGTGAATACTGCCATAGTGATTACGAGATGGTTTGGTGGAAAGCATATCGGCTATGAGAGATTCAAAATCATGGAAGGCATTTGCAATGAAATCGCAAACGAATTACATTAAACAATTTCAATGATAAATGGTTACTAGAATTATGTTTCCGTGACTTTCAGTACGCTGAAAACACTTGACACTATTTATCTCATATATTAATGATTTCGGTATTTTATTTAACAAATATGATCAAACATTACGATTTCCGTCCTTTGATTTAGAAGTGAATATCAGGAACTTGTGTATATATACTGGTACGTAACGGTATAGATATGTTTTATTCTCATGTTTGACTGAAATTGTACGGGTAAATCTATATGTCAAAAAATTCCTTTATAAACTAGACGTGCATTAGAGGGAAGTGGTGAAAGGTATTTGAAACATTATATATACATGTATACAGATGTTTTATCCCTCAAAATATCATGTGATATTATCCGAATTCCTTTTCATGTCATACCCGTTTTCAGTTTTTCTGTTTACCATGATACTTTGTATGTACGGTTTGGAATGATGCGAAACGTGTTATGTGTATACACTTAGATCAACATAGGGAAACGTCCATTTCAATAACATCATATCTTGTTCAACAAGATGAGGTTAGTCAAACATTTCTCTTCAATCTTTCTTTCTCTTATTTTCTTCACAAGTAGCTATGTACTATCTACAATGCTGGCCAACCCTATTGTTACAATTATCAACCAATATTTTGGTGAATACGAATGTGTTATGTCGTGCCTTTTCAAAGTTGTAATATACAATTATATGGATGTGGCTGTTTTATATATTGCAGTACTCTATCTAGTAAGAAATGGTTGAGATTATCAGTACACATTGCCAAGGATTAGGCGATTTTCATAAAAGAAAAGATGTATTTAAGTACCTCAAAGATAAAAAAGCAAATATATACTGTTTACAAGATACCCATTTTAGGAAAGAAAAGGAAAGCCAAATTAGAAATGAATGGGGTTTTGATATTTGTTTCAACTCATTTTCCTCCAATTCACGTGGAGTATGTATCCTTTTCAACAATAATTTTGAATATAAAATAAGTAAAATACATAAAGATTATGATGGTAATTTAATTGTCATAGAATTGATAATAGACAATAATACATATACAATAGCTAATATTTATGGTCCAAATTCAGACAATCCAGAATTTTATAGAAATGTAAAAGAGATAATAAATACTTTTGATAGTGAATTTCAAATAATATGTGGTGATTTTAATCTTGTATTAGACCCGGATATTGACTATTATAACTATTTACATATAAATAATCCAAATGCTAGAGATACTGTGTTAACAATGATAAATGAACAAAATTTGATTGATACTTTTAGAGAAATGAACGGGGATGTTAAAAGATTTACATGGAGAAAGAAAACACCCCTTAAACAAGCAAGACTAGATTTTTTTCTTGTCTCAGAAAACCTCTTATCAAACATAGTGAAATCTGATATTGACTCAAGCTATAGATCAGACCATTCAATAGTTAAGTTGAAGCTAAAATTCAGTGATTTTAGAAAGGGTAAGGGTTTATGGAAATTTAATAATACACTGATTTATGATAAAATATATGTGAATATGGTAAAACAGAAAAATATAGAAGTAAAACAACAATATATGTTACGAGTATATAATTATAATAATTTGGAAAATATTGAAAAATTACAGTTTAGGATAAATGATCAATTATTTTTGGAAACTTTATTGTTAGAATTAAGGGGGGCTTCAATATCATATGCAAGTTATAAGAAAAAGCAAAAAGATCAGTTAGAAGAAAAATTGCTTAATGACGTTAAAGAAATAGAGGAAAATTTAGTTGATGTAAATACAGAAGAGTTAGAAAAGAAAAAGCTTGATTTAGAAGAACTGAGGAAAAAAAGGAAGTTTAATTAGATCTAAAGCCCAATGGATAACTGAAGGGGAAAAACCATCAAAGTATTTTTGCCATTTGGAATCTAGAAATTTTGTTAATAAAATAATACCAAGACTGCAAACAGAAAATGGAACTATTATAACAGATCAGACAGAAATTTTAAATGAAGCAACACACTTTTATTCAAATATACAAATATATACCTTTTAATTTTGTGCACCAGACGTGCATTTCGACAACTTATGTCTCTTTAGTGATGCTCGTGGCCGAATGGTTGGAATTCTCATTTATAAATATTTGAAGAGCAGTATTGAAACCAAAATGACCGAAAAGTGAACCAAAGAATCAATCTAAGGACAGAGCTATAGATAACTTCTCGTTTATGAAGAAGTACAACGACGTATCCGACATTGGAGTAAGACGATTCTCCTTTGGTTTAAGAGATGAACAATTTTAGATGCTTAATTTGATTTATAATTTGAATATTTCCTGTGACCTTTAATTTTCTCCAACTCCAAATCTTTTTCAATTTTCTCCAACTCCATTTGTCTGTCTTTTTCTCTTTCTTTTCTATCTCTTTCAAGTTTCTCTAACTCTAATTGCCTTTGTCCTTCTTTTTCATTAAATTCTAGCTGTTTCAGTTTAAATTGAAATTCTAATTCTAATTTTCGTAATCCTATATTACTTTCTTCTTCCTCCGAAAAGTCATAGGTTTCAAAATATTTTTCAACTAACGTTTTAGCTACCAAACTTTTAATTTCATCTTTTTGTCATTTGAGACTTAAAAGACAGTCCTAAATGGTGGCTTTAATCTAACAAATCAAGTTTTCTAAGAGGCTCAAAAGTTTCCAGGTCTTGCGAACTAAAAAAAAAAATTCTTCAAATTTAAATGACACAATGAATTTCATTTTTTGCTGGTTTTACATTCTAATACACCAAATCTGCCAAACATTTACACAGTACAAATGGCAAATGAATCTTATCCCGGACAAGCCCCCAAAATTTCTGTTACGGTCAGAAATAAACCCTTTTGTAAAGCCACCAAAATCACAAAGATTCTATAAAATTAAACACTTTACTTACAAATTAACAAAAATGACAATATTTGTTGTAAAGAGACTTGAAAAGTAAATAATTTAGTTCTTAATTTGTAATTGTCTTCAAGTAACGTTTGATGCCAAGAAGAGTTTCCCTTTACTTCGAAGTTTCATTTTCATCGGTCACTATGGTGGATACTATGCAAATGAGGTCATCAAAACATCTTCCAACTTCTGCCAAAAAGTAATCTAGGCCTTCAAGTGATTTTCTGATGGTGGCTGTACAGGACTGAAGAATCCGAAACATACTATTTGTACCTATGGAAATTTACTACAAATTTATTTAAAACAAAATATATGTCAAAAAATATGTTAAGAAAATAAATTATTTCTGTGATCTTTTGTTAGACAAAATGCAAGGTTCATCGTGCAAAAAAATAAACTAATATATGATTAAACTACATTCATTCTTAACACATATAGATGCATCATCGACTAAGAGGGCCATAGCATAAACTCATTTTATAAGGTGACATAAAAACTGACAAAAATACAGGTGAATAGACAAATGGACGCTAGACAATGTGATCTTTGTGTTGCATGCGATACAAAACTGAATTTCAATACGCCAGTTAACTCCTTCGTTACCTTGACGGCATATCAGTGGAAGATATAATCTATTAACTGAATTTACTCCAAAAGTTGCTCTATTAACTGTTCACTGCAGTAGAAATTGTATTAGTCAATGATTGCTTATGGTACCATGCTACGAAGTATGTTTGGTGTTTAAATCAATTTCCCTTTTGATATTTTGATTTTTCGCTAAACAAAAGGAAGATCTTTCAATATGTGAGGAGGTAATGAAGTCCAAGAAGCTGTCAACATTACATGGATCCAACCTGTGTCGAACAATTTCCTTGGTAATTGGAGGTAATGCACATTTCAATGGCATGGTTCTTTGCTGTATGATATCTGTACTGAGTTAATCCTAGAATTTTTTTTAAAATTCCCAGTACCATTTAGACACAGCTAGTACAGACAATATTTAACGCCTAATTTGCCAACTATCACTTCTATCGTAAGAATCTGCAAGTGCATCTGTTTTTAAATCTTCATCTGTTTCTACATCATTTTCAATACATTTCTGTGGTTTAAGTACTTCATTTGCTGCTCTGCATCCTCTTGAATTAAGACTAAATTTTATGAACAATTTAGTACAATGAAACAATATATGTTTGTCTTGTTATATCTGTGTAATCTGCGCATTTGTAAGGAATACTCATGGGCTCTAAATCCAGGAAAATCATGAAATCATTATTTTTCAAATGCATCATCTTGAAGTAATAAAGAGTGGGAGTTCAGAGAGGAGTTAAAATGGTGTTCTTCAAAATTCTATTTACAAAATTGTATTAAGTTTCAATTCCTTTCATGTTACTTTGATTTATGTTTCACCTTTACACATAAATTAAAACAATGTACACAGGACAAAATTTTCAATCCATGCTTTTAACGTATTCTTTTGTTATTGGGAATAGTGTATTTAGTACTTCACATTTCATAATTTCATAATAAAAACATTACTTATAAGTGATCATTTAAAATCCAATTTATTAAATTGCTACTGTAAACAACAGGCCCAAGTGGTTTTATATTGCTGACCTGAGTACAACTGAATGTTTACAGCCTGTTTGGCAGACAACAGAATCATCAGTTTCTAAGAATAATATATTTAGTACCACATATTTCATAATTTCATAATAAAAACCTGTACTTATATGTAATCATATAAATCCGATTGATTATATTCTTACTGTAAACAACAGGCCCTAGTGGTTTTATATTGCTGACCTGAGAACAACTGAATGTTTACAGCCTATTTGGCAGACAACAGACAGAAGATGGACGGCAGATAATGACAAAAACTGGCTTGAGCGTTCGGGTCAGACATGAACTTATAATTTAATTTTCCTTTTTATACATTTACATCTTACCTGAGCTTGAAAGGCATGTCCATCTTGTTAGGATGAGCCAAATGAAAACGTTTGACTAATAGGAGAAGCTGGAATCTGGTAACTGCATCTTACTCCTCTGAGGTTGTAAGTGTGACACATTTCATGTTCATTTTTGATCTCCTCGACATCCTTTAGTAAACAAAAATAAATGTAAGGGACTTTTTATTTTCCGTGTCAATAGGAAATATCAATAAGATGATCAGTCTTTGATATCTTTCTGCATATCATTGCAACCGGCCTCGGCCGATTGTATATTAAGATAGTACATGTAAATTCGCTTTGAGAGCACATGTGCAAACTCCATTAGCGTGGCATGTTGGGTAATAATCTAGTACTAAGAGACGATATTAGCACATAATTCTGCCGTATATATTGAGATTTCTATAAATAAATCTTGTAAAATGTTCACAATTAAAAAAAATTGCTCACCACAAAAACCAACTTATTTCCGATCTTTTTGCACCTTCACACGGCATGTAACCCTAAGGGCTGAAAAAATTCTTAATTTTCAACTAATATTCTTCAACTTCCACTAAGTTACTTGTGAAAAGTTTTCCAAAATGAATTATCTAAATACGCTTTGTCTTTTTACTATAACATTTCCATAAGAAGGATGTAAACAAAAATTGCAAAAAATAATAATAATAGGAATTCATATACATGGACAGCTATATTGCAGATTTCTTTCAATTTGTTTCGTGTATATTATGCTATTGTTATTTGTCGCACTTGTCACCCTGATCAAGTAATCCATTAGGTCATTTACCTTATCCAAGGCTGTATTAAATACAATCACAGGAGAAAATTCTCCCAAAACACAATTGCTGCACAATTAAACAAGATAGCTCTGTATGTGTAATATACTCAGAGGCACGATCGTGTGCCTTAGCAATCATAATATCGTATAAATCAGACGTAATAGGCTCTAATGCAGCATATCTAAAACCTATTCCGCATTTTCACTTTTTCCATTTATAATTACTTTTGACATCGCAGGAATGATTACGCTTACGCATCAGCCTTGCAGTATAATAATGTCTTTCCGTCTGACATTCAATCCAGTCGCCTTTAATCTGTATCCCCTTCTTTGTATAATTTTGATATTCATTTTGTCTACAACATCACAACCAAGTAAGATTTCATCTTGAATTGGAGCAACATAAACACATCATGGAAACTGTTTGTATCTTAGTATTTATCACTGTTATGTCTGCCCGTTTGTCAATCACAGCATTTATTTCTCGTCCCATTACCATTACTGGCTACACGGACCCTGTCCACTGTATTGATCTTTTGAACAATGCAATTCCTATATAATATGATTTATCATCTTTCTAGTCCTTTGTATTATCTATAAAATGTCTTAATATTCTTTTTATTGCTAACATCCTCATCGAGTTTTGAGTCATTTCTTTTAAATTTCATTCATTTTTGTCAGTTTCTTTGCTTTGGGCTGAGCATTGGACGACAGACTCGATCTTTTACAGAATAAAGATTCCTTTGTCATAGGAGAAAATTTCTCTTACTTTACAATCTCACCCTCTTGAGATTTGTCTCTTGATGAGTGTTATCTTCTCCGTGTTTAATGGGCAATTCCGATAAATGTGACCTGAACTTTTACAAGAATAACATATGATATCACTTTCATTTCGATTTTCTCTGTTTTGTTACAAAGTTAGGAAAAGTAATACACATTTTTCTGATACTAGAGCTAGATAAATGAATTTCCATGCATTTAGCGTCATAGATCTTGGCAAACAAAAGTTTGGTGTACATACCTCACGATCAGGAGACGTTACTGCCGCTGCAGCAGCTGGAATTGCTGATAGACGGTTTCAAAAAAAAAAAAAACAAACAAACAAACAAACAATAAACATGGAAGATGGCGATCTGAAAACGCTATGGGTATGTAAAAGAAGATTTAAGTATCTTGGCATATAATTTTCTATATCTCTCGAAAATGAGAAGGACGCTTCATCTCCTATAACTGTGTTTGAATGTAGTTTATAAATAATTTATGTTGGTTTGAATGAGAACTAATTAGAACATAAACACGTGTTTTAGTTATTTTTATTTCATGACAATTTTCATTGGTCTAAAGAATCGGTCAGAATAACTATTCTCAGTTCGAGATCAGGTGATGTGATTAGAGCAGCGGACATTCGTGAGGCGAAACCGCTTTGGATGCTAAAAAGATTGGAGCACAAGTCCTAGATTTTGACCACTGGACCCCCACCAACAAGGAAGTGCTGACAGAAATAATCCATGCTAAGATTAAACAAATTCAAGAACACAAGGATCAACTTTTCAAAACACCTAAGCAGGCAATTCTTGTAGAATCTGTCTATGATGACTTTTGGTGATCAGGCCCAGACAAAGAAAGAACCATCAAAACGACGCATAAGAAATGGCCTGGTCAAAAGATGATGAGTAAAGTCCTCATGAACGGGGCCAAGACAGAGCGCGCGAGTGATAGCATGGGACGCGGATTCAGGATGTCCGTACACTCGTCGACCAGCATGGACAGATTTAAAATAGTATCCCTCAATTGTAGAGGGCTTAACACGCATGATAAAAGAGTTAAATTATATACATGGCTTAATGATACAAATATTGATGTTATATTTACACACGAAACTCACTACATAGAAACCAAGCAATTTATTCCTGATTCTCGCTGGTCTGGAAAATCTATACATTATTTTTCTTATTCTTTTTTTCGTAGAGGTGTTAGAATTTTGTTCAAAAACGGTTTATCTATTGATATTATCAATGTACATAAAGCGTTAGACGGAAGAAGACTACTAGTAAATCTAAAATATGAGGACAAAATGTTTACTTTAGTTAATATTTTTGCACCAAACCAGCCTACTGATAGAGTTATATTTTCAGAAAAGTTTGCACTTGAATTAATCAACTGTCGTACAATGTTGAAAATATTTTGATGGCAGATGATTTTAATTGTACATTAGATACAGCAGATAATAATGATAAAGTTATATGTGCGTTAAAAATTTACTGAAAAAATGTTTGATTGATATATGGCAAATTCTTAAAACAGAAATTGGATATACATGGTGTGACGGGGAAGATAAACCAAAATCTAGAATTGATTATATATTTGTTTCTATTAATTTTGTTTATATTTGTGACTCTATAGTACACATCGTTATTCCTGGAAACACTCTAATTATACAAGAATGTCTGGTCATAAGTTATTAAAATTAGTCTTTGATACATGTAGTAATATTAGACGACCAAGCTATTGGAAATTGAATACTTCACTTGTTCACTCTATGAATAACTACTTAGACACGATTGATATTGAAGAATTAGATCCGCATCAAAAATGGGAAAAATCAAAATGAAATATTTATCTCAAGGAAAATGCAAAACAAGGTTTATCGGCATTTACACGAAGTTTCCATAGTAAATAAAGAATTAAAAATGTCTACCAAAAACATCCCCGTGGAATTAAGGCATTTTGATTTGCTACACTTACTGCGTACAACTTGCAGAGAAACACAGTACACCAGATTCCGGGTTCTCAATTAATTTTTTTTTATCATTTATCTATTAAGGTGTTCACCAAGAATTCCCTTAGTCTGTACATGTATTTACATAGACAAGTTACAGAATATCAACAAATAATTAATATATATTCTTTATCAATGAATAAATGAGGTAAAGAAAGAAGTATTTAGTCACGTATTGCCAACTTCCGGTACCCGAAGCAAGCACTATGTGAATTATATTACAAAAGTTTTAATTTTTGTTGATTTATAACTGATTTGATTACAATTACTTCTGCAATTTATTACAAATAACACTACAATGATTTTATGACAAACAAGTACACATAACACACTTGATTAAAAAAGAATAGTGATCATATCGAAAATCAATGCATGGAGGCTCGTTCAAGTCAACATTATTATTATTTTGAAAAATTATACCACACATTCTCCTTGAGAGTTTATATAAATTTTGTTTGTTTTAAGGCAATGTGCTTCTTTCTTTTGATATTTCTTTTAGCAGTAACAACGTCAATTACTTTTGGTAAATCAATAGCACTTGATTAGTTAGAAAGAACATGATGAAAAATCGATTGTAATATGAAAGGTTTGAACATTCATATTTAACAAATTAAGGAGGGTCATATATTTGGATAAATTAATTTTGTCCGGATCTAATATTGTCAAACGTCTTCTACATTAACAATATGACTCTTAAATCTTCGATAAGACTATTGGTCTTCTATTGGGCCCTTATAAAACCTTTTACAGATATTTCCTTGAGCGTTACACACCGGCCGTTGGAATTCCATGATGGGCCTTGTCTAAATCTTTTCAGAGGAGACATGGTCCAGAACCTTGTACCCTCTGACTGTTTGTCGGGACTCCTACAGATCAAGGGTCTACGCTTCCAGACCAGCAGACTACAGTTACTTCAAGTTGATATCGCTTTACATGTATATTTTTTTTGATATCATAATCTTACTCTGCATTTCTATTAGTGTTTATATGTTTTTATGACCTCAAAGCCTAAGATACTTGTTGATCCTGTTTCTTTATATGCAGAATTATTTATGAATTTTTAAATGTGTGTCTTTTGATTGTACTGTTGAGTACCGTTTGTTACTCAATTGACCGTCTTAGGGCAGTATCGCATCTGTTGTACAATCAATATTTTTAATGTGATCTCATTACTTGTAACCAAGTTTTATTTTGTATCTCCTTGGTGACGTCTGCCACACAGCTAAGTCAGATGTCTTTCTATTTCCCCTTTAAATTTTAATTTGAATTCATTCAAATTATCGTCTAATTCTTCAATATTTCTTTAAAACTTTTGCAAAGTTTTGGTGTTATTTACCAATGCGGCAATTGAAATATGAAGTGGTGATGTAGTAAGTAAATCGGCTTTATTCATAATTACTCTGTTGCTTCTGTAGCATACTATACTATTTACCGTGAAGGAATAAACATTGTAAGATTTATTAATAAAATTGGGGAAAAAGAATCGACCACCTTTATCAATGATGCACAGAGATATCCTAATGCCATCGTGTCAAATATATCGTCCCTCCCAACTCGGCAAAGTTCGTTGTGGACGAACGAGATTTTTGACAAGAGGTTAAGGATATCTCTGTCTATCATCAATAGTGGAAATAGATTCTATTAATCCCTGCATACGCTTTTCTTACAGCTTGTTCTACTCTTCATTTCTGTTCCTGCCATCAACTGCGCTCTATGTCGATATATGCTACTTGTCGGTTGTGTAGGTATAGTTTTTGCCTGATGATTTCATAGCCGTATGAATTGTATCTTCCATGACTTGGTTCATTTTTACCGTCAATGTCATACTATTGATCAATGCTATTTCTGCTATACTCAATATGGCCATTCATTATTGTTTTACGTAACTCCACGATTATTATGTGTATATGGTGGGAGCATCATTGCATAAAAATTTAGACTTTTGCAACGGACCCACTCGAAGCAGTGATGATCTTTTACGTGCCACGGGATCTCGATTTTTATTGTCTCATTCGAAAGACAGAACACCGGTGTGCCCACAGCGGGTGTCGAACCCGGGACCTCTCAAAAACGAGACGAGCACATTATCCACTAGGCCACACCTGCTTCAATATGGTTATCATAGTTTGATGTTTGATATGCATTTCTATAACTTGGGAATATAATACCATCTGAGTTATATATTTGATGGGTAAAATTATAACTCGAATCATTTTGATCATCTTACCTACCAGGTGAACGCACTGACATTTGATAAGGGTCATTTCGATCATCAAAACCACGAAATCTATCACCGAAATGTGATAAGTCAGGGTCATTGCGATCAACTGCTGTATAAATTTTGGATTTTCGCTTAGGGATATGATGATGTTTACAATAAACTTAAGTTGTCAAAAAAAAAGCAACAACCTCGTGTTGAACTGCAATAAGCAAATTGCTAATATTGATTGAGTGGTCCCTTCTATATGTATTGTCAGTATTATTATAATATTTGCTGTCACCTAACTCTATAAATGTTTGGAATGGATATATGTGCCTTTATATGGGATTTGGCTTGTACTTTAGGGTCGATTTGGTAATAAGCTTTTTTTCTTGGTGATATTTGCCCTACAATTAAGTCAGATTTTTTCCCCTTTCCCTTGATCTCTTGGTGACTTCTGCCCTACAGCTAAGTCAGTTGTCTCTGATTCCCTTTCTAATATTTCCTTAGTATCAATGGACTAACAACAATATCCACATATCATAATAAAATGAAGTTGCACTTTAAACTTTTAGCAAGTAAACCGACGATTTTCTGATATTCAAGAATATGCATAATAGGTGAATAATAGACATTAGGTATACTTTGTCGCTGCCAAATCTTTTGATTCAATTAAAATAACGATTATAATGTTGAGAAAATAATCTGTAAATCACAAGTAGTGCAGAATGATTTATTCAAGTTTATATAAAGTTAACTCCATTGTGGCCAGTACAAAGAAAGTGAATCAACGATACAGCCGCTTCTTCCGTTAATGTACTTCAAGTGCCTTCCGGTGATTGTTGTTGATTTGGCACCAGTAGACCATCCACATTTCGCAAAATTTCTCTTATTTGTTTTAAAAATGATCGAATTTACATATGCATTATGTGTGATGGTTGCACCTGTTATGTACTCGCCATCTTCAAGAGTATAAGTGGTCTGGTTGCCTCGAGTAAAATAATTGCTACAATGACTTGCACCCCAACCATGTTTAGTGCCCCAGGTACTGCCATATTTTACTTTGATAGACGTAAAAACGTTTCCGCATTCCACCTGAATTGCTGTTATGTCGCCATTACTCGACAAAGAAGATTCATCAAACGCGCCTCCTCCATTTCCTCCAACCTTAGTTAGGTCTGCAAAACACGCAACATTCTTCTTTGTAAAACTTTCAATATCAATTTCTCATTACAGTCTCGCTAATTGGTAACTACCATATATATATATATATATATATATATATATATATATATATATATATATATATATATATATATATATATATATATATATATATATATATATATATATATATATATATATATATATATATATATATATATATAACAGGTGTTTCACTGATTCTATTTGTGCTTTATATGTTTATTTCTCTTTCAGTGATCAGAGGATCCGCCTGCGTTTACGTCGGGTAAATTCCTTCACTTTCAGCGGCCGTGTTGTCATGCATGCGATTAGCTAATGATTGGCTATTAAAGCTCCATTTTTGTGGAGCTCGGTTAGCTCAGTCGGTTAGAGGGTCGGATGCATGACAGCTAGGTGATTCGGTACCATAGGTCGTGGGTACGAGTCCCAGACGGGGAACGAATATAAGTGAAATATAGGGTGCCCTGTTAACTGTAGTGTCTTTGTGCTTTATATGTTTGTCTAATTTGTCTTTATTTTCTACAGGTATTTTTTCGGAGATCCTAGGTCCATAGTACTCCCAGGTGTTTCACTGATTCTATTTGTGCTTTATATATATATATATATATATATATATATATATATATATATATATATATATATATATATATATATATATATATATATATATATATATATATATATATATATATATATATATATATTAATAATGGCTGACATTTGGTATTCAAAAAATAAAATTGATATTTTTTCCCGTAGTACATTATTTGGCGTTATAAATAATAACTGATTGTTTTACGGGATTGTGCAAGATAAAAAATTTCGCCAGCAAATAACAGGCAGTTCAGGAATAAACATGAAATAATCTATTACCAGTTAGTTGCGTGGCCAATCATATCCCATTTATATCTAAACGCGATACGATGCACGGAGACATATTATTTAAACGCTTGTTACTATACTGCAACCCTTTTTTTTTTAGAGTAATCTGAATATAAATAAATGGTTTACTGATTTAGTCCTTACGATGTCTCCATAATAACCATAATAATATTTTTAACTTGTCTGTAAATTTCATAGAAAGGAACCTTTAACATAAATGTTAAACGGTAGAAAATGGTTGCACTCACGTTTTATACATATATCTGAATGATCAACTAAATGAAAATAATACAAGCACGTGTTTTGTTAATACCAATACATATTGACTAGCCGATCGATTGTCGGTGAAATTATGATATGGAAATGCTTTTTGTTCTGACTACATGTACTTACACTGTGGACAGAATGCAGCACCGGTAGTACAAGGATACGTTAAACACACTGCGATGATACCTAGGAAGACCAGGTTGGACATTGTGATCGCTGATCAGGGTAGATGTGCTAGTGTATAAAAGATATTTACTTACATCATTATATGAGTAATATTTCAGATACATACTACTATATGAACAGTTTTTATGACATCCATATAATGAATGTAAAATACAGCAGTAAACATTCAATGTCATGAAGGCACTCACAACGATGAACAAGCTTGAATTTTCGTAGAGCCCTTAAAATAGAAGTAGAACTTGGTACACGGGAGCAGTAAACATCTTCTGTTTGGCGAGACAATATCGTCATGAATGCCTAAACAAAAGCAAAACGGGCCATATTCCATACTCAAAATGACAGTAAACTAACGCTATATAGAAAACACCACAATCACACAAAATCAGAAGTAAGCAGATTGCACGGAAACTATTTGACAACTCAACGCTACACAGATAAACAATATACGGTAGATATAAATAGTAGATAATGGTATAAGATGATATATCACTGAATGGAGTAAAAATAAAAAAAGTGTAGCACTTAAGGACTTAATTCGGGATATAACTAGCAATAATAAAGTCCTAGGGCCCACAGATAGGATCAGGTGTCAGGGAGGAGAGAGTGCCCTTTGTCGACTAGTTACGCATATCGCTATGAAATAAAGGTAAAACTATAACAGAAGAAATCTAGTTTCAGTTTAGAAACAGAAAGTAGCATGCCTTACCTTTACTTTGCTGTGATGTATAGGAGGTGATTCGTAGAGGTATTGTGATTTAATATATACCTTTCATAGCAAATATGATTGATCAGGCTTTCAAATACCTTTTGGGGATATACACACACAAACAGTTTTTAATGCAACAAATGGCATCTATATGTGCTTTTTATTTTACATATTAAACAAACGGGGCATGATCAAATTTGTTGGAAGAAAGTTTTTGCTTATACTAATTGCTTAAACATTTATGAATATACATTATTGAGTTCGCACGTGTTACTAGCAAAACAGTAGGGTTTGTTCAAAACACTATTGATTATTTTACTGAATCCATCATCCAAACGGTTGTGTAGTTTTTATTGTAATTCAAAGTACAATAACAGAAATTATCTTACATTCGACTTCCATACTTTAATATATGAAATAATCTAAACAATTTTAAATTAATTTTGCATTTTCCCCAAACTTCTTTAAAATTATTTCTCTCGTCAATGCCAACGTATCCAGCGGAATTTCTCATCCCAATTTCATAGGTCCTGCATTAGGCCGTTCTACAGTCTTTCATTTGAGAATTGCACGTTACATGACAGAGCGGTGGGGACTCGATGACGGTCTTGTACAAACTTTTTCAAAGGAAATAAAATGCTGATCCTAGTCTATTATGGCAGTTAGTTGGGACTAATCTGAGCTTATTTACAGACGGAGACAGCTCGGTTGATTTATGTTGATGTCGCCTAACATATATTTGATACTAGCGAAAATTTTTATGACCTCTCGCCCTGAGAAACATCTTGATCCTTGTTCTCTATATGGATGGTTATTTAAAAAACATTCAACGTGTGTCCTTTGCTGCTTTTGTGGTGAGTGGGACGGTTAGCGCCTGTAAATTGGTTAACCATACCAAATGGGTGACGTTTGTTTCTTAAATACACCGTCCCAAGTCATTATCGTAACTTCAGTGTAATGTCGTTTTCTGTATTTATTTGTCTATTATCATGTCATATGTGTACATGTACATGTCGAAGGCGATTTATGTCATGCAACTATATATATATATATATATATATATATATATATATATATATATATATATATATATATATATATATATATATATATATATATATATATATATATATATATATATATATATATATATATATATATAAATATATATATATATATTTGGGGGGTGGGGGGTGGTAAATTATGAAATTGTCCTGTAGAAATCTTTCCGAATGTTGAAATAAGGAAGTCATCATATCAGACAACGATCTATCGTATGAGCAAATAAGGTCTTTATACCGACTGTAAAGTTTGCGGAACTTTGACTTGAGCCGTGATGTCTCATATCCTTGTGATAGTAACATTTCTCCCAGTAGTATAAGTAAAAACGAAGAAGTACCGAAGAGTAAACCCTATCTCATAGTTGAGGAGGTAAATATATAAATAAACACGCATGAACATACAAAGGAGACAGGAACAAGAAGTCAAATTTTCCCATTTCAGGCAAGAAATGGTCATGTCCCAAACTATTGCTTAACATTCTTGAAAGAGGAATCTGAAATTGCAATAGATCCGTATAACGACCATAGAACTTCCTCAGTGACAATTTCAAACGTTCCTCAATATATCCGTGTGAAAGTAGTTTCGTGGCAAGAAGCCGCGCTCTCAGGATGAAATTTTCGTATTTACAACATGCCCTGGCATAGCGTATAAGTTGTGATTGAAGACGCCATATGCGGGAGAGGAAGATATGTTGCTACTCAGAAAAGGGAAGTTGATAATAATTAAATTGCAACCGTCACGTTTATCATAGAGAGAAGTTTTTAATGAACCATCGTCACTAACTGAGAGAAGTATATCGAGGTATGAAGCAGATGTGCTCTTTGTAGTATCTTTTATCTTGAGTTCCTTTGCATGTAGAGGTGATCCTCAAATACAGGCTGTTAGGAGTCGCCTTTAGAGAGCAGAGACTGTATGACTTCTGCTTCGTAAGAGTACAAAAATATGTCGGCCAGAAGAGGCGCGCAATTAGTACCCATAGGTATGCCAACAATCTGTTGGAACACTTTCCCACCAAATATCACAAAATTATTTTCTATAAGAAATTCTAACATTTGGATGATTTCTTTTTCTGTATACTTGCTGCTGAAATCAGACTGTTCCTTTACAAAATATGTGTCGTTGTGACATAAAACGAGATACTTATAGCTGAAAATTCCCTTTTTGTTAAAGAAGGCGTTTTGAATAAATGATGTTATTCTGTTCTTAAGTTTTTGATGAGGAATAGTTGTATAAAAAGTCAAAAAGTCAAAAGATTTTATGTTAGTAACATTATTGAAAATAGGAGATTTTAAGTGCTCTAGAAGTTCCTCGGAATTCTTTAGGATCCACATCTGATTGGTTCCGGTTCTCGAGTAAGCACTAGAGCAGTATTTCTGAAGACCATATTTCATTTCTGTTAGAACTTTGGTGAGTAACATGGAAAGAAGATAGGTTGAACACTTGGAAGGTCCAGCTATGAATCGATGCTTATATGGAGTTTTATACATCTTTGGAATCCAAAAATGGTATGTAGTTCGAGATCAGATTCATTTGTAGTACTACCGAATGAACTGATAAATGACTTGTGATTATCCAATACCTTTGAAGGAGACAGATTTGTAACTGTGTAAGTTGCATTACCAGACGTTGAATGAAGACCAAACTCTTCTATAAGACATTTAATATAATATGCCTTACATACGAATGTGTAATTGTTAGCTGCCTTGTCAGCAGGAACAATAATGAAATTTTCGTGAAGTCGAAAAATTTCTCTAACGACACTGGAGTTACGAAATATAGAACAGTGTTTGTTTTTGAAAAACTGACAAAGTTTTCGAACTCTTATTTAGCAGACTTCTGATCGACTTCAAAAAGAGAGTCTAATTCAATCTATTCTTTCTAAGCCCGTCAGGCATACTCTTCACATCAGTTCATAATAATATCAAAATTTTGACGCCAAGTAGATGACTGTGACTCTCTATATTTAAGGTCTTTACTTAAAAGATCTCTAAGTTTTTCATTATGAACAATATGGAGATCTCCTGTCACAACATGACCACATGGATTATATGTAAACTCAGAAGTGGAACAAGAACACTCTTTAGGGTTATGAAAGTATTTCAGGACTACACATTTAAAATTTTGTTTATAGTTAAAGATTGCTGAAGCAACTGGTGTTGTATATTTATAGGAAATACAAGGCGACCCCCTCATAAATAAACAAATAATGGAATAACACTCAGAGGAAACTCGCGTGTACTGGTGAATTTCATAGATTATGATAATGATTCAGAAAAATGAAAGCAATTACTCGATAGTATAAATTTAAAACGAAGATATTCATAAATACTTTACTACAAGTTTGTTATACTATTTGTTATTTGATATATACTAGGTATAATGAAAAAGTCATAGGCTCCATAGTCTTAGAAATACTCCTGATTGAAATAATTGTCATGATTTTTCAATACTCTCTCCCATTTCAATGCTGTTTTCTCCATTATTGTTCTTATATATGAATCACTTCAAAATAGAAAGCTTCATTCTGGTCTACAAAATACTCCTATAAAGATTTTAGTTCTAGGAATAGATAGAAGTCAGATTGGGCTAAATCTGGAGAATATGGGGTAAAGGAAGAACCTGGAAGGTGCCTTCCGTCGCAGGTGTCATAGCAAGTTGAGAAATGTGAGCAGGGGCATTATCCTGCAGGAATAGAACGCCTCTGGTTAGCTATCTCTCCCTCTTTATGACAATATCATGCTGCACCCTCCATATTATGCACTCTTCATCGTGCGGCCTTCCTCAAGAATATCAATCATGATTATTCCTTGATTATGCTAAATAACAGAGGCCCCGACTTTTCTACATGAGGAAGCTTTCTTGGAGATTTTAGGAGGGGTTAAGTTAGAGTGAAACCTTTGCATGATTTGTTTCTTAGAATTAGGATCAAACTGGCGAGTCCAATTTTCTTCCTGAGTGACAATTCGACGAATGAATTCCTCGGGATCATCCTCAAAGATAGACAGAAGATGCAAAAGCGAAAAAGGCATTAATAATTCCAATAAAATTGATTGATTGGTTGATTAACTTTTACGTCACTCTACGATCATTTCACGTATATGATGACGGTATATGACGTCCTAAGTCGGTATCCTAACCGCAGCACAATTAAATATTTTTGTATTGCCGTTTTCCCGTGTATATTATACTATTATTATGTTTTGTGTGCATGTTCTTGGTGATTTCTATCATACAACTTTCTCAGATGTCTTGTTTTTTCCCTTTATTGCCACATACTATCTTTGAAGTTCTTCCTTTTTAAAGATGCAGAATCCTTTGTTACACCAGCTACAGGTTGCTTTGGCTTAATGGAATGTAATTTAAGTTTTTACATATCCGTTTTGGAATATGTTTTCTGTTTTCAATGATATTTATAAAGAAACTGCATGAATAATGTTTGATACACAATCCATATTAAAGACATTATTGTAGAAAATTTATTGCGTATATGGTATGCAATTTTACTTGAAGAAAACTAAACCTCCAAAAAGAGTAGCAAGCACCGTTAATTATGTCCAGCAGATCTCGATAAATTAGGATATTACCAAAAAGTACTGGGGACGAAGGGCTATATGTGTGTCTCTTGATAGCGTATTGCTGAATTCAAGAATGTAAACTAGATACGGGTAGTATTTGACAGTGCGTAAACTACTAAATTATTAAGATTACATTAATTACATTTTTAGAATATCCATCAATCAGTTCACAGAAAGTTAAGAAAAAAAAAAAAAAAAAAAAGGCTAGATCGACTTCTTAATCGCTCACAATATTATACGAATTACATAGATGGTATTGGTAATGGCAATTTGCCTTTGAAGTCAATACTGTATGGGTATATTTTGTACGTTCAATATTTCCCAGTGTTAAATCTTTGAAATGACAATGTTTTCATATATTGTTTGAATGTAGAATTCCCATGGACTATGACAAATCTCTCTCTTTATGTTACGAGTTATACAGAGATATGATCAAGTTGTATGACAAAATCACGGACACCCATTTTTTTGCACTTGGGTATAAGGTGAACAAAATTCATCTGTGTAATCTGTCAATATAAATTGTCTGAAAACACCTTGCAAAAAAAAAAAAAACCAAAAAAAAAAAAATGAAAATTCACAACATATTTCGAATGTCTATACAAACATGAATTATATTTTTTATGATATGTGTCAACAATCAAACAAGAATAACTCCGGCAATGATACGCATTCCGTGGATGATATAAAATATAGTATGTCCGACATCTTACAGGGCATCACATGTAGAGTTTCTTTATATTGATTATTTTGAGTACATTATGCAGTTGATATGTATTTAAAACTACTTCCTCTTATAACTGCTCTCTTTTAAATACAAATACAGGAAAAGCTGTATATAACGGACACTCAGGTGACTGAAGATATTTGTCCGTTACAGGCAGTTGTCCGTTTAAACCAGGTTCACAAAATAATGCACCCATGTGACAGAATTTATATCACTGTCTTCACTTTTATGCCGTTTTCTCTTTCGGTCATTATCTATGTTCCGCACTAAAATGTCACTAGCTTGAGTTATTCCAATTTCAAAATTCTTTTTGGCAATTCGCGACATCCCTTTCCATTTGCCGCAGAATTTATCAAATCTATCTTTTCCTTCAATTGTAACGCCTTTCGTTTGGATGTCATATTTCAAACGGTCTTATTTTATTTCAGTATTTCGGGGTTCACAACAGTTCCTTTTTGAAACTTACACGATTTTGTATCTGTCCTTGGCATTTGAGAATGATTAATATTTTGGTACTTCTTCGATATTGATTCAGAATCAACTCAGTTTTCTACTCTCAACAACCCGGAGTATAAACACCCTTTGATATTACAGTGTACACAAATCGATCGATGCATATGAGTAAACAATCATTATCTACTTGTATACATGTACAGGTAAAACTTAATTGGCTAATTATCGGCTAATCGATTTGACGTTGTCACTGTATGTACATTGTACAAGAAAACTTAATTGGATAATCACCGTCTTATGGTTGTAACATAAAAACGCATGATTGTTATACTGTCCCTTAAAACCATGTCTTTTTGAAGTGATTTATTGGTATTTGGTATGGAAGAAGTGTCCGTCGTCCGTATTAGACAGTGTCCGTTATATAGAGAAATAAGACTTTATGAAGGAAAATATCGGTTCTATTAAAATCCGTCCGTTTTAAGGGAGTGTCCGGTAATCCCTTTTGTCCGTAAGGATAGGTTTTTCTGTACAATTGTAGCTCCTATAAGATTATTACGTCATGAGTCTCTAGCTGCTGACTACATGATTACCGTTGAGTGTTAATTTTCAAGAACATATACATGTATATCATATACTGAACTTAACAATTCATACAAATTATGTGTTTTTGTATCGACTATAATTTATTATAATGTAAAAGTGTAGCCGTTCGATTTTCATTCGCCTACTAGTAACATATGTTAATATCTGCGTTTTGGAATAAATTCAAAGGGGATGTTTTGTATTTTATGACTTTAATATTGTTGTGCATTTTAGTGAATGACAAAAAAAAAGATTAAACTGAATGATCAAAACATTATTTTGCCCCAAACAAAATATTGAATTTCTGATCATCATATTCGTATTAAAAGTGTATATATACAGCGGTAATATTCATCTAGATTGCGCATTGCTGAAAACCTCATAGGTAAGAATTAGCATACTACGTATGATGATATAAATCTTTTATTAATTTAATGAAAATTCTTCATAATTTTACAAAGTATAACATTCGTTCGTTTGATCCTCGTTGATCCATGTTCTCTATATGGAGGAATATTTATAAATTTTTAAATGTGTGTCATTTGATTGTGCTGCTTTTACGGGGAATGGGAAGGTGGGCGCCCGCAAACCCGCTAATAACACCTATTGAGTGACATTTGTTACTTCAATTGACCGTCCTATGTCGGTATCGTAACCGCAGCACAATCGAATTTTTTGTAATGTTCCGTGTATATTCTGCTGTTGTCATTTATTTTTGTGTGGAGGTCCTTGGTGATTTGTGTCATACAGCTTTGTCAGATGTCTTCTGCTTTCTCTTTTGATCTTATTTTAACTTTAAATTTTAATTAGTTTACTCTTCAAATTTTTAAGCTTGGTTTTCCATAGTATTTACATTGAACATCACTGAACATACGCTAGATATCAAAATGCGCATATACCCTTTTAAATTTACACACGCATATATTATGAAAAGATAAATATGTACTACTCGCAACACATAGATTGATTGCAGTAGGATAGACTCACAAGGAAATCAGTAATCAGTAAATTCAAAATTTCAGAAAGATGACGATGTGGTAATGTATATGTGTTTGTTATATGATTTCTATTAATATAATGCGTAAACTTTTTGTAGTAAATCATAGAAGTTAAGATATTTTAAAATTGTTTTTAAATGGTAAAAAATAATTTCCTTTAATATTTATATGTTACCCCATTTCAGTTGGTCCAGAAACATCGAATATGATGAAATCGGCCTTGTCTATTATTGGGGTTGTAGTTTCCTGTTGGGTTGTCTCTCAGACCAATGCTCAACAATGCACAAGTAAGGTTTCTTTCCATTAATTCCACTTATATCATTTAATCACTCCTGATTGTTTACTGTATCATATTATTATACAGTTTTACACGGAGAGCATTAAAGTAATAAGAAATAATATATTGGGCAGTGGAGTAAGGCAATGATTAAGATAGTTATTTGCAATAAAACAAATTCCATTTTATACAGTTCGGTACAGCCCTAACATAACTTTATGTTAACTGCGTTTTAACTCATAGTTTGTCAGTCTCTTCAGGACTCCGTTTTAACTTACCTTTGAAACCTTCTTTTTAAAATTTGTACACATACAATTTTTCTCAAACTGAGGAATGATCCGTTATCATTATAACATATGTCAAATAATCTTATGTCATTTGTGATAAATTGTTAAACGTTTTTGAAATTGAGAGTATGACCCTGAAATCATCAGACATACCTTGTCGTGTATTTGGTCCCTCTACAGGCTTCTACAAACCCTGTCAAATGATATACGGTCCTGAATATGTAGTCGAGACTTGAACAGGGAATTTAACTCGCTCTTTGATGAATAGACTAGGGATGGCTTTTATTGATGACACCATTTTTGTTTCTGTTTTCATTACATAAAAGTATTCGTATCCATATCTTTAAAGTTTCTCAACGGAGTTGCATGTTAATCGTTATATCGAGGATTATTTTTTTAATTTTAAAATGCACTGCATTTGTGGCGAGTTAGAAGGTATGCCTGTTAACCACCTCAATAGGGTTATCTCGTCATTAATTTGTCGCCTTAAGTCGACACCAAAACTTAATTACTATCGTGATCTGTATGTCCATAACATTTCGTATACGGTTAAGTAAGATTCCTTCTCTTTTACAGTGAATTTGCCGCTGTCGGGTGGAAGCGGAGGTGGAGCGTTTAGCGATGCAGATTTTGTTTCAAAAGGACTGATAACAAAAGTCCAGTTAGAATGTGGACCCTTTTTTACTTCCATCAAAGTGCGTTATGGTACCACATGGGCTCCAAAACATGGATGGGGACAGAGTAACTGCGATAACTGGTGGAAACGTGGGTCGATGAAAGAATACACACTCGGTGCGAATGAATATATCACGGGTGCAATTGTTTCACATGGTAAATATATCAACTCTGTCACATTAACGACAAATAAGAAGTCATTTGATAAATGTGGTTCCGGCCAGGGCACCACTGATACCATTATTAATGGCAGGCGAGTAATGTATTTCAAAGGACGAAGTGGTTGTATAGTAGATGCATTTCAACTGTATGGACCTACTTGGTAATAAATGCGTCATGGCATGAATATTTGTAACATTCACAATAAATGATTGTTCCAGCAGCTAGCATTTCTTTGTGTAGTGTATATGTTTAATATTGTAAAATGGCAATGAGATTCAAGAACACGTTCCTGTGTTATGAGAATTACAGAAACGATCATTACTTCTAAAATACTTATTCAATGTATACAGTATTGCCTATGCCAAGATGATGAATAAAACCAACTCAGTAATGTGAAAATCACAAAATGGTAAAAGTAAATAGAAAACAACCTGCAGAACATGTCATGCGCCAACACTGCTGCGCTATAAATCCCCCGAGTATCCCATTTTCCTATGATAAACTTTGCAAAACTCTGATAAACAATCAAGTCTGAGAAACCATGATGGCTCTGATAAATACTGCGAAAAAAGTCTTAATTAAAGAACTCTGACGACACTGAGAAACTCTGACAACCTTGACAAACTATGACGACCTTGCGAAACTTTGACGACACTGAGAAACTCTGACGACGATAAGACACTTTGACGATACTGAGAAACTCGGATGACACTGAAGAACTCTGACGACTCTTATAAACTCTACAATGAAAATCTTCGCAAAATTCTGACAACACTTAAAAATTATGAACACCTACCGCGACACCCTTGGCTGATCGAGTACACGTCTGTAATCCCTTTATATGATTTCCTTCAATTTATCTATCAGCTTTAAATATACATGTATATAAAATATGATGAATTAAATTGTGCATATTACATATTCTTTTGTCAATCAGGGTTTTATAAACAATATAAGCGTTTATATATCAGGCCTTGTATCTGTTTCGACATATTTTTTCAGAATCAAACAATCCAATCTTCTTCCATATCGTAATGTGCATGAGAGATGCGCATATATAGATAATCCATTAATAAACACATATTGGAAATCTTACTACCTATTCGTCTTGGTTGACTTAGAAAAATATTATTTTAATTGTTTGAAGTGGCGAATAAGATTGAAATTAATTTCTCCTGTTTTGGCATATTACTGGTTGATAGGTGCGTTATTTTGCGCCAAACATGAAAATTATTTCCAAGGTAGAGTCGAGTGTTCATTCTACACGTTGACGCCAATACAATAAACTTAATTTAAGTCTTCCTCGTGTTTGCCTCATAGTATTAAGAAAATTGAATGGACTCCTTCACCACGGCCACAGTGTCCTTGAGTAAAGTGAATTGCTAGTGTTTCGAATCATAAAACTAAGAGTATCACAGCAGAATCAAGGGCCATTAGAAAACGTAAGGAACGCGCTAAAAGTTCCAAGAAAGGGAAGGTCGTTGGGCGTGTTTACACCTTTGATAGCACTTCAGGTTTTATTCTTTCGTTCCACTATTACTTTCGTGGGCACACAACAGATGTCATAGACAGTTGGACAATGGGTATTACAGTCGGCCGATGGCAACGATTAGTACGCCACAACCCAGTGTACGTTGAAAAACAAACAGTCTGATAATATTAAAGATAAAAATGTTGATTTGCATAATTTTAGTGCTGACGTATTATACTACTGACTAATGACATTCAGCATATCATCAAGTAGATGTTTATCCAGAATATTTAACAATTTTAGGTTTTTCCTGGTCTTATAGAGGAAATGTGAAATAGTATAGATTTTCAGTACTTCCTCTTGGGCCTGGTTCGGCTTGTTATATCTTCACAAAATTAACAAGGCTTTTAAGAAGTGACTCTCTGAGGCAAAACAGGTGCAAATGTATTCAAATTACAGTTTAGCACCTGATACAGATTATGAACAGTGTTGTAAGATTGCTCAAGAGGAAAAAGAAGATCTTGTAGCCTCTAGTTTTGTACTCTAGTGAGATAAATCTTGTTGGGTTCCTTGTAGATAGATAAAATATTTACGTTAGGCACTGACCATTTGGTAATCTGGAGGGCTGGGTTTTTCAACCCGGCCAGATTTCTTTTTACCACAACCTTGGGGCAAGGGAATTTTTTTTTCAGAAGAGCCAAGGCAAGACTTTTTTCACCAAAAAGATATTATTGTATAATATTACAAATTTGATAATAAACACTGTTATTTTTGACAAAATTCTGCTCAAACCGATCTCAGCTGTGTAATACGCTTTTAGTCAATTACAATGATGCCATATACTAAAATGAGGGCGAGACTAGAAGCAGGAGGGTGAGGAAGGAGGTAGGGGTGTGACGGAAAGAGAGCTACCATGGGTAAAAAAAATGAGAGAGATGACAAAAATTCTAAAACTGTTAGAAGTGTTGGTTCCGATTTAGTCGCGAAATCAATCATGAATTATATAAGGAAAAACTTCTATGAAAATGTCAACGTTTAACATCTTCAAAGGGTCATAACTTTTGATACGATAGAGAAATCAGTAAAAAGAAAACTGTTTTGAAGTTGTCTCATTGAGCTCTATCCACTACGAAATTCACCTGGGGTTGCTACTATCCCCTGTCTACCCTTCATGAATCGTTTTTGGCATATATCCAGTACAAACATTACAGTACTCAAAAAAAAAAAGATAAAGGCATCTGACTCTGCTGTATGACAGAAATCACCACGGAAATGTTAATAATGTAATAATTTGAAAAAACTAGACGCATGAAGTATAACGCTCAACGTTTGAGTACACTTCGTATTGTAAGAAGAAGAAGAAGAAGAAAAACTCGTCACAAGAATATCACAAAACTTTCGATTAAGGTACAGTTGAAAAACCGACTTAGGGCAATCCATTGGAGTGGTTCACCGGTTTGCGGGTCCTCCTAACTTTCCACAAAAGCAGTATAACCAAAGAACTCGCATTAAAATCTATGACTTATCTCATATAGAGAGCAAGGATCAACAACTTTCCTAAGTTGTGAGGTCATTTAAATATAAACATGTATGTATATAAACATGCTAAGTAAGACCATAATATCAATAATGTATAAATCGTCATCAACATGAGTTAACTGTTTTCTGCCGATCTGGGAGTGAGCTCAGACCCTTGATCTGTAAAAGTATGAGGGAGTGGGGTTCAGGACGATTTCCCACCATATAGTCCCCACCTGTCTGTTAGTTAGCGTACAAGTTCAAGTAAAAATCTCTGTATAAGATTGTAGAAGGGGTCAATTCAAGAATTACTGGGTTTTTTTTATTATCTCTAAGTCATATTATTGTAGATCACGAAGGCATATCACTATTTTGGAATCCGACGAGATAAGCTAATTGGAACCTTAAACCCACACAAGTTAATACACCATTATCACCGTAGAAATTGGAATGGGAATTTTTTCTGAATTTTGAAAAAAAAAAAGTTATGAATAGGACCTAAAATGATTTTCATGGGATTTTCTAAGTTTATCATAATTGTAACACTGAGTTGAAAGTTCCAATGTTATTTATACATTTTTGTATGAAAGTCAAAACCGTTAGTGCAGGCGCTGGCAAATCGAAGCAACTAAATTTTATGAATAACATATGACGGGAGTCTAGTCTAGGAATACCGCAAACAACCCAACTAACGAAAATTTACTACAAGAAATCGAAAATTGTCATGTTTATTATAAATATTGAAATGAATAATATTGTTGTCTTAATGTATAGGTCCAAGAAAAGTGTTTCTGTGTGACGAACATTGTCTTTCTTTAAATGAAGTTCAGGTGGGTATATGTTAGCTATGTATCTTTCAAATCCAGGGTTACCAATAACTAAGATGCCGTCAAGATACATGTACATGTAATTAGAGGTATCATCCAACATCTCAATAATGTCAAATCATTTAAATTGTTGAATAGAATATAGAAACAAATCTGCTATAAGAGGTGCACAGTAAATACCCATGAAATCCCAATTTTCTGTTGATAAATTCAAGTCACAAACATGGTAGGTTTGTCCATGATTGAACTGATGAAGAACAAGATCATAATAACATAACTGCTGTGTTATGTATAATTTTAGTTTTAACACCTTATTTTTCCAAAGTATGATTTTAGATTACGCTAGTCTATTGGAGACAGATTATTTTGTCACTGTGTGACTGAGTGAGATAATTTGTTTTAGTCAAAATCAGGGCAAGAATTGTTTTTAAGAAATCTCAGTCCCCCAGAATTTCAAATGGACGATGCCTAATATGACAAACTCTGTTGATGCTAAATACATGAAAGGAGGTTTCTTCAAATGCAAGATACAATATTGAATTGTGTGGATTATTTAGAGAGCACAGATCGGCTGAATGTTAAACTTGTTACTAGTTTGGTAGGTCAGATAATTTCATTTTCTTCTGTTTTAGGCAATATTATATAGCATAGGACAAACTCTATAAACATAGATATTATATCTGCAAAATCATGGTATGTGATACACGTTTGAGCCAATCAAGTGTAAATCAGGTTAGATTTTAGAAACGCAATGTGAATTATATAAATGAGAAAAAGGTTTGTTACTGACTTTGTTACTGATTTAACTTGTCACAGTATTGTATACAGTGATGCAAGTTCATCAGAATATGGAGGTTATATGGTGAGGAACCCGATTAGTGTATGATATGGTATGTGGTCTGAATCAAAGAGAACATTTAATTCCACTTGGTGAGAATGGTCTGCTGTTTTATAATTTTGGCATCTATTTGTCATATGCTATCAAACAAAACTGGTTTCCGACAACCAAACTGTTGTGCAAATTTAAAGAAAGGGTCCTTGTTCTCTATATGTAGAATTATTAATAAATTTTTAAATGTGTGTTCTTTGTTTGTGCTGCTTTTGCGGTGAGTGGGAAGGTGGGCGCCCGTAAACCGGTTTACCACACCAATTTAGTGACGTTTGTTACCTTAATTGACCGTCCTAAGTGGGTATCATAACCGCAGAACAATTGAATATTTTTGTTATGTTGTTCCGTGTATATTATGCTGTTGTCATTTTTTTTATGTTCAGGTCCTTGGTGATTTGTGTCATACAGTTTGTCAGATGTCTTTAGTTTTCTCTTCTATGAAATTTTGACCTTCAAAATTTGTCAGTATCTGCATTCGTTATGAGACAGACTGGATCCATAGAAAGCTGATTTTTCAGTAGAATCACTGATTGGGGTGTTTCTGATTTTTTAGCTTTTAGAAGCATAATGGGGTCCGCATGAGATAGGTTTCTTTTGCCAGTGATTTAAACCATAAATTTGACGTATTTTATTCTAGATATTGGACAAACGGAAAAAGGTATTGGTGCCTTCTCGATTAATTGGTTCGAATAGAATGGGTGGTTTGTTTCACCTCCGTGCTTAATACACAGAGTACATGCAACAGTACAAAGCTTATGATTGTCGTGTGTTTTTTTTTTACCAGATTTCCGCTATGGTGGTGCGTTCTCTGGAGTGGTGGTGGATTATGTTTATTTACCTAACACTAAAGATTTCTATCTTTCCGGTGGAGGTGGTGATTTGTTTAGAGAGGCAGATTTACCATTTAGAATGTTGGCACTACGGATAGAATATATCCTATGCATTGATATTTAGATAAATTTTGTTGTACACGTATGTTTTTCCAGACATTCAAGCGAGACATTATGGAGCTTTCAAAACCTTATTGCTATTATTATGCATACATGAGGTGGAAAATTGAGCTTGATCATATGGTACTTCAGAAAGTTGCGTGCTTTCGGCTAGGACTTTTAATGTAGCATTGTATCTCGTCAGCTTGGTGCAAAACCATAAATCATCCGGTCCTGTAATAAGCACATTTTATGATGTTCAGTGAGCGGACATTTTAGTCAGTGTTCCTTCACCTACAGACTGAATTTGAAAAAAAAAAGAAATAGCCTTGAAGGTGCTAAACGACGCTTGCATGATGCAGCGGTGAAGTAAGAACCGATAACCCCCGACCCTTTGCAGAAAATGTATGATGTTTTGTATTCTTTATTCAATTTCTATAATAAAAAGACTATTTGTGCATGTCTAATTAGTACATTTTTGAAAAAAAATCTCTTTTTATATAAAAATTCAAGCATTATAAATATTGTAAACTTTAGTATAACAAATATACACAATTTTGTAGTGAGTACATGTGCATGTGCACTGTGAACAACGCTCGTGTATAGAGTCTATCATAATATAATTACAATTGATTGATCGATTATTCTTTTACGCCACTCCACCATTATTTCACGTATATGGCGACGGCATCTGTATGATGCATTGCATACAAATTTAGACCTTTGCAATGGTCCTATGCACCTAGACTATTACACTACTCTCCTCTAATTAAAGCTAGAATTCTCCTGAATTTTGTACTACACGTTACATAATCTAAGAGGAATGCACAATTTGTTGATTTCCTTTAATACATCATCTGCAGTGGTGTTTCTTCTAAATTTCCCTCGCTCAATGATCTCTTATAATCTTGTCTCTTTTGTTGCTTTTTCCTTTTTGGCGATTCTTCTAAGTACGTCACAATTATAGAATTACATTTTAAGTACTGGGCTGGTTGGTCTACATGGGATGGCAGTCCCTGGCAGTGACAACATGTATTTGTTTAAAAGCTCCATGCGGTCAATCGGTTCGGACGTCTTCTGTGTGTACATATTCATGGCAATGAATTCCAGTTGAAGCAACTTCTGGTCAGGGGATAAACTCTGCCATTGTTTTGGTAGCCAAGAAATGGTCTGTGCCTTCATAGATATTGCGAAACAGTATATTCCAGAAGTGGAATTAATCAAATGTGGATCCTTAAAAATTCAAAAGAGTTGACAGAACATCTAAAATCAAAAAGTTTTACTAAAATTCACTCCATCAAGTCTTTTGACTTTTCGACTCATCAGAAATTAAAAGACAGATTAGCGAAAATTATTCAAAATGCATTTACTAGTAAAAACGGAAGCCGCAAAATCAAATATATAGTAATAAGCCACGATAAAACTTAATTTGTTAGGGAAAATTCTGATTCCAAAAATAAATACACTGAAACAGCTGTCATCCAGATGTTGAACTTTCTTATCGATAACATTTTTGTGGTGTTTGGAGGTAAGGGTTTTCAACAAATTGTCGGCGGCATTCCAATGGGCACTAACTGTGCTCCGCTTCTGGCTGACATATTCCTTTACTCATACGAAGCTTGGCTTCAATTTTACTTACAGATATATAGATGACTTGCTTTCAATCAATAATCCTTCATTCGCGGATTACCTTAGCATCATCTATCCAAGTGAACTGGAGGTCAAAGAAACCATAGAAAATAGTAATTTTACTTCGTATTTAGATATTATGTTGTCTTTCGACATTAATGGTCAATTGAACACCTCACTCTATGACAAACGTGACGATTTCAATTTCGCTATCACAAACTTTCCTTTCATAAGTAGCAACATTCCATCATCGCCCGCATACGGCGTATTCATATCTCAGTTAATACGTTATTCCAGAGCATGTTCAAATTACAATGACTTTGTTCTGAGGGCTCGGCGACTTTCAGTTAAGCTGCTCAACCAGGGTTATATATGTGCTAGACTAGCAACGTCACTAAGGAAGTTCTACGGTCGTTACGAGACTCTTATTACTCCATATGATATCTCGTTATCCAGACTTTTAAATGATATTCTGGACTGAGACCGATTCCGATCATTTTACACAGATTTGACACCTTCTATACTAGAAGGTTACCTACTTCTCCATATATAAATACATATGGAATTCACACGATTTGACTCTTTCTACTGGGTATATGTGACGGGTGTTGCTAGCAAGCAGGAGATGCTCACTCTCCCCGGGCATCTGATCTCACTCCATCACAGGGGTTCACATATGCTCTTCAAGTAAACATATTTTGTTATTTTCATTTTCACTGATTTTGTATGTCCTATGGTTTCATGATTTTTGGACTTGTGGTTTGGATTTATCCATCATCTTTACACTCCACATGGAAGGTTCACTGAATAGGTACTCCATTCCCGTTTTGCAAGTGGAAATAAAGGCATGCATCTATCTGTAAATAATTGAATGGCTCTGGATTTGGAATTTACTGCAGGTCTGCTGATGGTATATGAGGCAGATAGTTGGAACGAATTTTCCGATTTTCCTGTAATACCTTATTAGGGTTAGATGGTATGACTGGAGCTGTTTTTGGTTTGGTAGGTGATGGGGCTATGGATTTACCGGAAATGCAAACTATTGGAACGAAGGGCTTCACACTGGTAGAGGTTGAACATGAACTGGTAAAGAGGTAGACGAACTGACGGTGGTTGAAGATGAGGCTACAGTGATTCTCGATGTTGCGGTTGAAGATGCAGAAGATTCACTGGATATGGAAAGCATAGGTATCAAGGGTTGGGTACTAGCAGAGGTTGAAAATGCTGTAACAAGTAGCGACATGGATAGACCGGTGGTGGTTGATGATATACTTTCAGGGGTGATAGGTGTTCGTGCAGATGGTACAGGCATGGTAGCTATGGAGGAAGGCAAAGGCTGGTCAATCATTGAGGTAAGGACCGGATTGGTCGTAGACACTGCAGGTGAATCTTCTTCCATGGGAGGAGTGTCACATTCTAATGGGCCTCCACTTTGTTGGACATTGGTAATGGAATGGATTGGGGTACCGGTAGCCAGTGCCAAATCCTTAACTAGCTCTGCATTGGTCGACATATTAATTTCTCTCCAGTCCATTACAGGCTTGAAATTATCGTCATAATTGGCATGCTCAGACCTTCTCGTTAGATTGGCAAACACCTTTGCATTCTTCCATAGGCCTTCTTGAAGGGTCATTTTATAATAGATGTCTTGCCCGCCCATTACATATACAGTCGTTGATTTGACGTTTAGGTAGATGTTTTTCACCATCCATTCCATCATGCTTTGCCTGGACGGAAAGTACTCTCTTCCCTCGTGTCTTTTCTCCGCCGGTTCTTCTTCATAATCGGGATGAAATTCTTCTTCAGGAGTGAAAGGCCTTTTCAACGTCTGCGATCTCACAGCTGACCATCCCCTCAGCCAATTGTCCCTCTCTTCATCTCCTTGCTGATGTTCCCTAAGCCATCTTAGTACCTCAGTTCTTGCACATTGGGCTGCTTCACCATTGTATGGTCAGGACTGTAATTTTAATTACGAGTTTTAATTACTAGTCATTGTTTGCGCCGTTGTTCATCTGGTTGCTAACCATATTAAACTATGTGCTAATAAAATATTTAAACTTTAATTTGAACATTGCGACCCCTTACAAATGGTTACAAGTGGGATGTCATACCGATTTAACATGACATCCAAGATTCGTACAAACGCCTGTTATCTTATTTGTAATACTCATTTAAGGATTTTCCACGATGACTTATACACCCGATCCCGAAATCGAGTTCAGGAATGTTAACAACCATAACCAAAATGAGAAATATTGGGAAGATGACGGAGGTGTAGAGAGAAATTTCCAGGAGCGACGAGAGGAAGGGCAGTACTTGCATGTAAACAAAAGATCCCCCTAACAGGCATTCGAACTATGATGGTGGAGACCACTTCGAACTTGAGATCAGACAAAAGCGCCCAACCATGAGGCCAGAGCCATTCAATGGAATGGAGGATTGGGAAGAATACCTGTCACATTTTGAGCTATGCCCGGAATAAGGGCACTGGAGAGGCGAAGATAAGAGGCTGGATTTAGTAGCTTCACTGCGACGATCTGCAATGACTTATTACACGAGTTTGTCATTTGAAGATAAGCATAGCTATGAGCGCCTAACCCAGCAACTAGGACAGAGGTTCGGATCTACGTGACATCACAATCGCTGGTTTTCAAAACTGGAGATGCGGAAACGAATCCCTGATGAATCAATTGCTACATTATCTGCTGACCTCCGTCAGATGTCCCAGAGAGCCTACCCTCATTTAGATGCTCGCGCCCAGGAAGCCATTGCACTAAATCAGCTGTACAAATGCATCTCCTTAGAATCAATATCGAAGAAGTACCTAACCGTTAATCGTTCTCAAAGTCCAAGGACAGATACAAAATCGTGTAAGTTTCAAAAGGAAACTGTTGTGAACCCCGAAATACTGAAAAATTCCGAGGTGAGACCAGGTGCCCGGGGAGGGTAAGCGTCTCCTGTTTGCATGCATCACCCGTCACAGCAGTTCTTAAGAAACATGTCAAAATCAAGAGTTTTGGTTTCCTAATTGTACATACGAAAGTACAAAACTGGTATACAAAGTCATATTTGGTGTTCACTGAACAGGTCATTTAGTCGGGTTCCAGAATATTATCAATCATTCTAGAAAGAGGCACATCATATTTTCGTACAAGATCCCCATAGCGACCGTAGAACTTCCTCAGTGACGATTTCAGACGTTCCTCAACGTATCCCTGCATGAGCAACTTAGTGGCCAGTCGTTTGGCCCTTGGAATAAAACCGTCGTATAGAAAACAGGCTCTTGCGTACCTTATAAGTTGAGATATAAAAACTTCATAGGCAGGTGAGGACGGGATATTGCTGCAAAGAAACGGAGAGGTAGTTATTTGGAAGTTAAAATCGTCACGTTTGTCATACAGAGGGGTGTCCAAATGACCATTACTGTTGAAAGTTAAAAATATATCCAGATACGAAGCGGAAATATTGCTCTCGGTTGTCTCTTTTATATCAAGTTCATGGGGATAGATTTCATGTATGTAATCCTTAAAGTTAGGATTATTGATTGACAATACGTCGTGTATATATCTATACGTAAAATTAAACTGAGATGCAAGGCTTTTTCTGCCTGTGGAGAGCATGTTTTGAATAAATTCTGCCTCATACGAATATAAGAAGATGTCAGCAAGAAGAGGGGCGCAGTTAGTTCCCATGGGAATGCCAATGATTTGCTGAAAAATGTTCCCTCCAAACACCACGAAAATATTGTCTTTTAAAAATTCCAGCATTTTGATGATTTGATATTCGGTATACTTGTGTTTTGCATCAGAATGTTTTTTTTTTTTTTTTTTTTTTTTTTTTTACAAAATATGTATCTTCCCGCCCAATGACAAGATATTTATATCTACGATTTCCATTTTTATGCAAAAAAGATTTTCGAATAAGTCTGTTTTTGAGCTTTTAATGCGGAATTGTAGTGTAGAGCGTGGAGAAGTCAAAAGATTTGATGCTGAAAATATTATTAAATTTCGGGGATTCTCTAAAAGTTCTTTAGAATTCTTGAGGATCCACATCTGATTTATTCCGCTTCTGGAGTATGCGGTATCACAGTAAATTTGAAGACCGTGCTTGATGTGTGTCAATATCTTCGTTAGCAATACGGATATAGGTTTGGTGGTACACTTGGAAGAACCAGCAATGAAACGATGTTTGTAAGGGGTTTTGTGCATTTTTGGAATCCAATAAATATAAGGTAATTCAAGGTCAGAGTTTGTTGTGGTATTCCAAAAGACTCGAGGACAGATTTGTGGTTTTGAAGTATTTCAGAAATAGATAAATTTGTTTGTGTGTATGTTGGATTTCCAGGTGCAGAGTGTAATCCAAGAAATGAAGTGCCGCTGTATTGATAAGGAATGTGTCACTGTTAGCCAAGCTGTCGAGATAATAGAGAGATATGAAGCGGTCATGGAAGAACCACAAGAGAAAACGAAGTCTGGACAGGTTAGAGGTGTAGTTAATGATGGTCAGAATGTCAAGGGAAAGGCCAATACAAGAACAATCACGATCGAAATAATTGGAACAAAACCTCAGATGACTCCCAACTTTCCAAAGCGATAGAAAAGCAGCTCACTAAGGGACTTGAGCAGGTTGAGAAGCCCTCACGGAAACCAACTATAATAGAAGCAGAAATTGTTTCATTTGTATCTCTAGTGACCATTTTTTTTTCAAAAATTGTCCTGTATACAATAATTGCCAAGCACAGATGGGTCGATCAAATGGACAAGTGACGTCAGATGTTGACCAAATAAAGGAGCAGGGAAACGGTTATCCGTCGTTTCAGTAGGCCAGGAGCCGGCGAAGGAAATAAGGCCGACTGGTGTTAGCTATAGTGATGTGTACCGACTTAGTTTAATTTGTAACACGACCAATACCAAAGTCAATGGAGTGTGGGACAATGGCATTTATTTGAGCGGACATATTCTGAATGAACTTTCTTGTTGACAGTGGGCCATCATGCACTCTTATAAACCACAGAGTTTTCAACCATATCCCACTTAGTTCTCAACCAAGACTATCCTTAACAAGTCGTACTTTCCTTAATGTCAGTAATGAACGGCTAACAGTGTATGGTCAGACGCGGACGAATGTATTCCTGCAGCAGATACCCTTCAACATAGAAGCTATCATAGATGACATAGTACCAGATGCAATCATGGGGCAGTACTTTCTCTTGGAAAATGTAAAGAAAATTGATTTTGCCAACCGTATACTCTTAACGAAACGTGGAAACGTACAATGTTGGATCGGAGGTGAAACGCAAATGGTTTGTAACGTCCAGTCCGAGTGTAACGTTACCACCCCCCTCCCCCCGAGAAACAGACTGTGGCTCCCTATCACTATTCATGGAAGTCAGCATTTATCTCCCTTAGGTCTAGTGGAACCCGATCTAGCGAGGTCCTTTACAAAAAAATGTTTACTTCAGTGCAGGTGTAATTGACATCGAAGATGATTCCAAGGTTATTGACATCATCAATACTGGTGACCAACCGGTGCACCTCTACCCTAACACAAGCCTAGGGACTTGCCAGTCGTATTATGAGATATCAACTGCGGAGCACTTTGAGATGATATGCCATACGACCTCGAATGAAGACATGCTTTCGTTACCAGATCATTTAAATGAGCTATATGACAAGAGCAAAGAACATCTAGATGCAAAGCAGAGAAGCAGACTCAGATTATATTCCGAGGTATGCAATGGAGGTGGTTACTCATATACTGAGATGATATTTTACTGCATAGTTCAAAGACGGAAAGAACATTTTAATCAATTAGACGAGATATTCACTAACCTAACCCGAAAATTGTTGATGCAATGAACAATTGGAAAATACAAAAAAACAGTTAAGGCGGTCCAAAACTTCTAGGGCACTGTGATGATAACAGCGGTTGCACTAAAGGAGTTAGTGACAGAGCTTAATAGTTTAGTAAAAGAACATTATATATGACAACTGTTAACCAGAAAAGGGAAGTATTTATATGGTAAGATGAATGCAAAGGACGAGAATTCTTAGCAGTTATTATATTTATTAGTCAGTTCAAACATTATTTATTGTAACAAAATTTCTGTTGAGGACAGATGATAGCTGGTCAAGATAGTTGTTCGGAATTTAGATCCACAAGGGCAGTTAACGAGATGGATGGAGGTAGTTTGCCAGTATGACTTTGAAATTCAGCATCGAGATAGAAAAAAAAAAAAAAAAAAAAGGAAATGCGGATTCCTTATCTCGTAAGTTTTATATTTGTGAACACCAAATTATTGATACTTTCGATTCAAGTTGTAAAGTTGAAACAATTAATGGAAGAAGGGTGTCAATCTCAGAATATTGATGATGTCTATACTAGAAGGTTACCTACTTCGACTTCTCCATATATAAATACATATGGAATTCACACGATTTGACTCTTTCTACGGGGTATATGTGACGGGTGTTGCTAGCAAGCAGGAGATGCTCACTTACCCCGGGCACCTGATCTCACTCCATCACAGGGGTTCACATATGCTCTTCAAGTAGACATATTTTGTTATTTTCCTTTTTTTTTCATTTTCACTGATTTTGTATGTCCTATGGTTTCATGATTTTTTGACTTGTGGTTTGGATTTATCCATCATCTTTACATCAGTAATTCAGTAGACGACAAATGCAGACAAATTACAGAGGTCAGAGTATTGACATGAAACCAAGTACATCAGCAAAATAAAAATACTAAATATTGATCGGTACAATATACTACACAACAAATTCACCAATTGCAAAAGAAGAATCATGAGCTTTGCATGTTAACAAAAGAAGATTGGTAAAGGAGAATTTCCAAGCTGGGATGAAGTTGTTAGACTTAGTCCTACAATCAGAAAATATTGGTTTAACTGAGACAATATAATTTGTACAAATGAAATGTTGTATAAAAATCCTTTGTGATTACAAAGAAAATTAACTAAAGTTATCGAGTTCCCAATATACTGCATACAGAAATCCTAAGTAATTACCATGACAGTGTCCTTGCAGCGCATGTTGATATCCATCAAACTGTCGATAGAATCAAGGAAGAAAGAAAAGTAACTGGCTCGGCCGTTTGACCGAAATAACCACTCTTAATCTAGAAATCTATAGAATAATGATATGACCAAAAAAAAAATAAATAAATAAATAAAAAACACTTAAGGACATCACAAAAAATTCGATTATAGTGCAATTACGAAACCGACTAAGGACGGTTATGTTGCTATGACAATGTTCAATCAATTGGTGTGGTTAACCGGTTTACGGGCCCAAGCCGAAGAAATCGGATAAAGATTGGTCAATGAATCATAACGTCATTCGGAGTATCTTTAAAAATACCCACACTGACCAGGAACAAATTTCGAGTGTGTATTATTTAATCAATTGTGTAGTCTTTTAAATTGTGTGAAAAACAAATTCAGCCCATATCATTCTAGTTCCTAAGGCATTATAGAAAGATTTAAAACTCTCGCAGACATGATAAAAATCCAAATAAATGCGATAAATACATCAATCCGCTATTGGCTGTAGATAGGAGCACTACACACCCACCTACTGGTAATGGCCCCAATACACATTATTTACCCGTTTCTAGTTGATAAATTCAAAATATCTCTATCTCAATATGTACCAGAATTAAAGGAAAAATTAATGCAAGTTTTTTTCACATCGCTAAAGAAAACTTAGGAAGGGCAGCATGTAGATACATGAACAATTAAACAGCAGACTTAAAGAAAACCAGTATAAAAAGTGGGACCTCGTATATAAACTTAAATCATGTCTTCAAATGTTTGAATCTCTTTGAGCAGTGCTATATCTAGTGCATGTGTATACTGTCCTGTTTTGTATAAAATTCAAAACAGAAATCGAACAGAAGAAGACTTAAACAAAATGCCTAAATGGGCAAAATCCCTTTTAATAAGTAATAAAAATGAAGTATAAACTGATACTGTGATATATATATATATCCTGTTGCGGAGAAATGCAGCGTAGCACTTCATTTAAAAGCATCGTGAAGACACAGTACTTTGTAGTCATGAAATATACACAACTTAAGCATCAAGTGAAAGGATACAAAACAATATAACGAGGAAAATTACATGTCCCATAATGGCCGACAAGAGCTTTTTTCGAAGATCAATAAATCCTTATGAATATGGAACATATCTACCTTTTAATTTTATTTTTAGGTAGTTTTAGGAAAAGACGTTTTGATGAATGACAATTAAAACAATCAAATACAAAAGTGAAAGGGAGAAAGAATGCATACACTAGGGAAAAAATCGAAAGCTGAGCGAGAGGATTAGACAACAAGAGGCCCAAGTGGGCCTATATCGCTCACCTGAGCACAAAGTGCATATTTAGAAGCAAGCAAGAATTTCTGTGCAGGGGTTCTGGAGAGGAAGATGAAAATGTGTCAATCAAACAGAGCCAATACCGGCCATCTTGGATTACGGATCGGCATGAAAAACCTATACTTGGTAGAGGACCTTGAGTACTTACTTTCTATGCAGTTTGGTGAAATTTTGTGCAGTGGTTCTGGAGAAGAAGTTGAAAATGTGTCAACCAATCAGAGTCAATGGCGGCCATCTTGGATCACGGATCGGCATAAAAACACCAAACTTGGTTGAGGACCTTGAGTATTTAATTTCTATGCAGTTTGATGAATTTCTGTGCAGTGGTTCTGGAGAAGAAGTCGAAAATGTGTCAACCAATCAGAGTCAATGGTGGCCATCTTGGATCACGGATCGGCATAAAAAACAAAAATATGGTAGAGGATGTTGAGTACTTACTTTCCTTGAAGTTTGATGAAATTCTATGCAGATGTTCTGGAGAAGAAGTCGAAAATGTGTCAACCAATCAGAGTCAATGGCGGTTATCTTGGATCACGGATCGGCATAAAAACACAAACTTGGTAGAGGACCTTGAGTACTTGCTTCCTACGAGGTTTGATGAAATTCTGTGCAGCCGATCTGGAGAAGAAGTTGAAAATGTTTCAACCAATCAGAGCCAATGGCGGCCATCTTGGATCACGGACTGGCATAAACAAGAGCTAAATCATAATACGCATTACCACATCCTCATCGATTAGACGTAAAATGAATATCAACGAAATGCCTTTTTATATACCAAAATGTATAACTACTCCATAGAAATTGAAATCTTACACATTTACGGCGTCAATGACAATGTTTTAAATTAACAGCATGCAACTCACTAGTCATACGGGAGAGATCGCATCAAAACTTTTCGTCCGTAAATTTTCGTATAACTGAAAAATTTCGCTCTACTATGACTTAATAAAATATATCAAGTATATGGTAAACATCAATAAAATGTACAATGAAGTTCTTGATCCCTTCTTCATCCAGGGAGGAGGAAGTCGGAAAAACACCCTCAGATAAGAAATAAATGCTAAATTTTATTTATGCAAAGTATGTCGAAAAAACGTCAAAACTTTTATTTCGAAATGCAACCAAAAATAACAACACTTCTTCACACATCCCTCTAGATCATTTCTATGCATTTGGTTTGTTTCTGTATGCACCCGGTTAGCAGTTTGTCAAAGGAGGACACTCTCTGTGACCTATTTTTGCCCATGGTGGCCCCACCTCCCGATGGATCTGGATGAAAAATAACAACACTTGTAGGGGACCATTAGTACTTCATGCATACCAAGTTTCATCAAATTCTGTTCAGTAATTCTGGAGAAGAAGTTGTAAATGTGAAGACAACGGACAACGATTGATTACAATAGCCCCCTTGAGCCTTCAGCTCAGGTGAGCTAAAAATACCTCTTTTCTGTATTGAAATAACAAAGTAAAAAAAAAACTTGAAAAAAGGTCAAAAATTTGATCTCAGAATGGAACCAAAAACAACAGCACTTCTTCACCCATGCCTCTACATCATTCCTATGCATTCAGTTTATCTCTGTATGCCTCCAGTCTGAAAAAGAAGTTTGTCAAAGGAGGGTACCCTCTGTGACCTACTTTTGCCTGTAGTGGCGCCATCTGCTGACTGATCCGCACAAAAAACAAAACCTTTGAAAAGGGCTATGAGTACTTGCATCCTACCCAGTTTTATCACAATCCTTCAAGTTGTTCTGTAGATCAAATTGAAGATATGAAAAATTGTCCCCCCCCCTTTTCTTGGAAGTCTTAAAAAATTCATAAAAAATTCAAAAATCGAGATATTGAAAAAATTCCTTGGCACCAGCATTCCTTACCATAGAAATGATTAAATGAAACCAAATGAATGCATCAATGTTTACTAAAAGAAAATAATAACTCTTTAATGCATTAAAATAACAAAGTCCAAAATAAAAATGAAAAAACTTCAAAAATTTGATTTCGGAATGGAACCAAAAATATCAACACTTCTTCCCATATGCCTCTAAATCATTCCTATGCAGTCGGTTTGTCGCTGTATGCACCCGATCTGAATAAGAAGTTTGTCAAAGGAGGGACCCTCTGTGACCTACTTTTGTCTGTGGTGGTGCCACCTGTTCATGGATCCTGACAAAGATGACCACATTCGTCGGGGGCCTTGAGTATTTGATGCATGCCAAGTTTCATTGAATTCCAGCAAGTGGTTCCGAAGAAAAAGTTCAAACTGTGAAATGTTTACACCAATTATCCCACCCCCCTTTTTCTTGAAAGTCTTAAAAAATTCATAAAAAATCCAAAACATAAAATATTGAAAAATTTTCTTCGCAGTAGTATTTCTTACCATCAAATGATCAAATTAAAACAAATTAATGCATCAATGTTTACTAAAAGAAAAAAATACCTCTTTTTTGCATTAAAACTACCAAGTACAAAAAAAACCCCGTCAAAACAACGTCAAAAATTTTATTTCGGAACGGAACCAAAAATAACAACACTTCTTCAAACATCCCTCTAGATCATTCCTATGCATTCGGTTTGTCTCTGTATGCCCCCGGTCTGAAGAAGTTTGTCAAAGGAGGGTACCCTCTTTGACCTACTTTTGCCTGTGGTGGCGCCACCTGTTGATGAATCCGGACAAAAAACAACAACACTTGTAGGGGACCATGAGTACTACATGCTTATCAAGTTTCATCAAATTCTGTTCAGTGGTTCTGTAGAAGAAGTCGAAAATGTGAAAAGTTAACGACGGACGACGGACGACAGACGACGGACGACGGACGGTGATTGATCACAATAGTTCACTTGAGCCTTCGGCTCAGGTGAGCTAAAAAGTGAAAAGGGGAGGGGGACCGCGCAGAAAGCTGAGAGAGAAGATGAGGAAAAAGTGGGGAAAACCCGCGGAGCAAGTTGGAGTGGTAAAGGCACATTTAAGACATTCTTACATAAATGAGGACCCTTATTTACAACCACTCTAAGATCGATCAGTCATTTATAAGTGAGTAACAAAATAATTTATTGCCTTCAGTTACTGGTTTATAAAGAGAAATAGTCGTAAAACAAATACACAAAATACATGAAGCTTTATGCTTTTGTATGGCTTATGATATTTACTTTAATGAATGGCAATAATTACAAAATCTATAAAAACAAAATATCGGGCGCTATATGTTCTAATTCTGATTTATAAGAAATTATTAGGTGAAGTGAAACATAGTCCAATATACCCTTTTGGTGTAATATTAAGTTCAAATATCAACATATGAAGAGTAAAAAATATATTAAGCACACTCCTATATCCGTCTAACACTTGTTATACCCTTCATAACGATATGAAACTGAGCGTACTCAAATTCGGCTCTACGGAGTTATCGTCCTTAATTGATGACGTCATATGCTAAAAACAAAAACCCGAATACCATGCAGTACGTTGCTAATCAATATCAGAATGGATTTCAGTCTCGATAGCGAATGTGGAAGACCTTGATTGTATTGGGACGACAGTCACAGGTGATTATATCGCCTGGGTTCGCCTCTTTCCCGTGTATAGGGTTAAGTGACGTCACATGCTAAAATATATAATCGCCTGTGGACAGAGTTAAATAAAGAGTTCCAACCGTACATGTGCCAACCAGTGGGCCGTTTCACAAAGAATCATACGTACGATATTTTTCCTTAAGACTTATGAATTTTTTTGTACGTACGTAAAATATTGTACGTATGATTCTTTGTGAAATGTCCCACAGAGCCGGGAGTGTGGAGAGATTTGAAAGCCAGCACTGACTCTGAGTCGGACAGCGATGCCGATGGCGATGATCTTGATAAAATTGGACTTCGAAGATAATAATGACGGGTTAGGTGAAAGAGCGTTAAGTCCTGATACATGGTTAGTTTTTATTTCGTATTATACAAATTAAGCGACCGAGACTTATAGTCCTATTTGCTATTATACTATAGCCAACAATATAAGAGAGAGAATTTAACTACTGTCCTCGCCACTTGTTCCGTGCGCCGGAAAAAAATAAATAAATGAATAAATATAACAAGCCGTGCAAAAAAATTTTTAGCGTAAAGTTCATTGTCAGGATCAAAAGATCACCCACATTGGTGTCATTTGGAAGGGCTTTATTAGTTGAGTACACATGTCAAAAATAAAGTCTTTATCCTTCACGGTTCAAAAGTTACGGTAAAGGTTAAACTTGACGACAGACAAATAAACAAACAATCAGATAGGACAAAAACAATATGCCCCGATCTATCGATCTACATGTGCTTCCGGTCAGTAACATACAACACATATCGTGCATTTCTCTCGCGTAATCGCTGCGCTCTGAAAACAGCTCTCTATAGCGTTTTGTGCGCTCATGGAAATTCGAATTTTAAAAACGTTTTTAAAGGAATTTTCATTTGCTCATTGTTATTTTTATTTTTATTTTCATTATTATAGCACGTAGCAACAAAGTAACACGATTTTTTGAAAATCTTAATTTCCGGGTCACTTAGAATGGATTTTAAATAATTAAATACAGTCATATTTTCACACTGTAATTGACATTCTAAGTCGTTTATTAATTACTTTAAATAAAACATGTACAGTATGGATAGATAAAATAAGAGATAAATGTTCATAATAATTGTAGTATTACAAACAACAGGTAGATCAAACTCCCCTTTAAAACGCACTGTATACTTGTAACACATAGCTGGCATTTAGCTTGTAATTCGGCTCATTGTAAAATTCCTTTGAAAAAAAAATGTTTCTTTTCATTTTCCCCAAATAGTTGTACAGGTTGTACATATTTATAACATCGGCTTTCCAATGATACTAAATATTTCCGTAAGCAATTTTAATAAAGACATGTTTTAATTTTCTTGACACCCCTATCACATTGGACACTTCCAAAATCTGACACTTCCAAAATCTATCCAAGATGGATGCCGTGACATTACATGGGAATTCCCTATTCCCAAACGTATTTTTGTGTTCTGGGACTCAACAAGGTATATTTCTGTAAATCTTACTTGGTTTGACTTACGACTCGGCTAATTTGACACAAAGATGTAGTTTATATGTGAATAAAAGTGAATACGACGAGATAAAAGCATGCTTTTTTCTGGCGCACAGAACTAATGGCGATGACAGTAGACTGCATGATGTCACATGTGCCATGCCTAGGGTTTTACGAATTTACTGTGTTACAGCTACCGTGTATGAACAGTTATGGTTTTGCTAAATTATTTCATTACAAATTCAAAGACCCATCTAAACATTTTTGAAAGGGGAGATTGCAGCCTCCAATGCCAATTCTTTGCGCTTTTCAGTCCAGAAAAAGACCTTTTCGGTAAAATTTTCGAACCAAAATCGGGGAGGGGGCGGAGTGGTTTGTTCGCAACCCCGATCACACATCTGCAACACCCCCCCCCCCCCCCCCCCCACACACACACTAAATCTTCCAATGCAAAAAAGATAAACAACTATGGCATTGCTGCATTATTACAGTACAAATTAAAGTACACAACGGTAATGTGCATTTAATATGAAATAAAATTTTAATATATATATATATATATATATTCTGCATTGACTTGTTTTTAAACTTTTTTGTACAGAAATATTACGTGTTCCCTGAAATCTGAAATATATGGAACTTGATGAATGTAGACGACGGATTGAATAACTTAAGGTCATACGAGTTCTTTGTATCTGTCTTTCAATTAGACACTGAAATAATAAATGTTTTTAGCGTACTATGATAGGATATTCTAAGTAAAAAGTAAAACATTTCATTATTGTTCATACCACAGGCTTGTATGGTGTTTGACAAAATGTGGAGTAAACATGTGGTGAAGTGGAAAGGCCATCATAGTCATCGTCTAGATCTGTATTTTGATCTTTTGAATGGGGGTTTCCAGATGCGTATGAATGAAAACAGGCCTATGTGTTTCTTCTCAAGCGGAAAATGTCACAAATGACCATGATAATTATTAGAATAGTAATTATTATTTTTGTGGAAAATCTAACACCGAAATTCAGTTACACACATCTATGACCACCGTTTCCAATGCTGGATTTAACGATACTTGTTATGCGTCCGATATATTTTGAAGTGAAATGTGGCTTTCATGTGATTTTTGTGTCGCTTCTAATGGATTAAATGGGATTCATCGCTTCAAAGGTTTAAAAGGAACTTGCATTAAATATCACATCAGAGACACTTTAGACTAGTTTTTTTAACCAAATTAGTGGAGTAAGTTCTGAAGCTGGAATCTCCAGTTTAAATAGGCAGGGGTAAAATGGCTATTTCAGTATTTGCTTTTGATTTCTTTTCCTCTTTAGGCCTATAAACTCTATAGGCAAGTGTTATAAGTGGTAGCAGCTGTACAGTTGAGCCCATTGGTAAACAATTCTTCATATATGTCATAGTAAATTATTTATATTTACCATTAAGTTTATTGTGATAAGCGTGAATCGTGCAGTATTTTTGGTAGCAATAAATTAATATTTATTGCTGATATACGAGTCTGTGTAGCAGCGGATAGGGGACTTATATTTAGATTGAAAGTGACGTAAATCAATAATCATTCTGATTTTGTATTTCAAGCATGATGCAACACAGGAAGATGTCATGACAGATATCAATCACGCTGTATCTGCTAGATGTGAATTACAAAAGACCCTTTTCAATCGCAATTCATATTAATAATATAAAATATGAATGAAATATAACAAACATCTTAGGCTACGACGTACGCGCTCTAAGTTCTAACCTACCGTGCATGTACCGTGGACATTGGATTTGGGCGTGTAAAGCCGCGGACACGCGTGGACACTGTCCCTGTATATCGGCCATATTGACCGCGTATATAGGTGGTCATTTACCTGTGTCCGCGCCGTCAGACGGTCAAACGTGGACACGAAATATGTCCCGGTAAATGGGTATGATAGTGCTAAAAAGGCAGCGATCTTATGATGATGCGTATTGTGTTTGTTCAGTGAAGCATGAAAAATAACGAAATTAGACTTAAAGATATCTTGATTAATAATCATTTAACATCTTTTTAAATCTCCTCTGCTTGATTACACAATGAACGTTTGAAATGTATCTTAAGGTATTCTGCTGTTCTAAATATTTTTAAAACTAGAACGCATTTTTTATATAAAAATTTAAAATATAGTGCGCACCTGGAGCACGGACGTATATGTTTTAGATATATACGTCCCTGTTTGGACGTATAACTACGTTCTTTATACCCGTATATCTACTTGTCGTAAAAGTGCATCAATGGTATTTGAATGAAATCGGTAAAGACAAGCTGATTGGTTATTGTGCAGATACGTGTATGAGTGTGATTTAAAAGAGAAAACTGAAGACATCTGACAAAGCTGTATGACAAAAGTCACCATGGACATGCACACAAAAAATGATTTATTATTCCGAGAGTGTGCCGAGTTTCTTTGTAATACCTATTTCGGACTCTTCATTAAAGAAGGCAACGATCCGAATTGAAGAGCGCAATTACTACTTGTGGGGTCAGTTCAGTAAAGCCGACTTTAAAATCAAATAAATTCATATTATATGTGATATGATATTCATTATTGATTGCTCTGATAAACATATTCAGATTTTGAAATATTACATGCGATTACGATGAAATACACGATTGATTAATTCTGGTAAATATTAATACATATGGACATTGATCTTCATTCTATTTTATTCATTATTATTTTCTTTGGTCGGGTTTCTTCTTTTTTATGTATTCTTTTATCTTCCTGGTGAAGTGCAGGCAAACTTTTGAAAAATATTTATAATCTCAGAACAAAAGACAAAGCATGCGCACTGGAGTCGCAAGGGAAACTAGAGTGTCGGTCGTTTTCTTACCTAAACAGGAAAGAAAAGTATCTTTCAGAAACACACCCCCCCTCCCTTTAAATTTCTTAGCTTCTTACATATTCCTGCCAGATATAGGGCCGTATGTATCTTATGATTTCATCGGATACGATCGTCTAATTTCGTGTATTAATCAGTGTCATAAGTCAAACCCTTATTCGCTACCAGGATGAAGTAGAACAATAGACTTCACACAACACGCGTGCTCCAGTCGTAAGGTTACCTGGACTAAGTGCCGTTTGACCTAAACAGAGAGGACCCCCCCCCCTTTTTTTTTATTGTTTTGTCTCGTTACATATTCTTGCCCAATACGATAGTATCTATTTTTTTTTTATTAATTTCACGGATACGATCATGCAATTATATATAAAAGATGATGACCCGACTGAACACTGAACCTTGCATGTTTTACATTAATACATACACAAATATATATTTTGGTTGTACTGAAAAAGTTTAAAATACGTTTGCAAACGATATCTCGTGCACAGCAAAGAGAGAGAGAAGGGGGGTTGACGTGTCGTTACTTTAACTCGGTCGTTAGGTGGCGTCGATCTTTCACTTAAATTTTTTGCTCTGTAGGCTTACAGCACAATGCCTAGACTTGCAATAGGAAAATCGCCCATTGTATTGGCGAATAAGATATTTGACTGAAACATCGTACAATTCTTCATACTCAACAAGTACAAATAAAAGAAGGGGGGGGGGGGGGTATTAATTTTTGGGTTTTCTCCCTTTGCCGGAGATATGGTTCTCAGATTTTGCTGTTGAGGGGGAGTAATAAATCACAAGAAATCTGATAATAATTAATTTTCAAATATAAAATAGTAATGCTAGTACACAATTTATTAATACACACCCATATCTCGCTCTTTAAGAGTTACCGGTACTTGAAAGAAGTCTTTAGCGACACTTAATTGTAAAAACACACTTTAACAGGTATTTTATAATGATTTTAATTAACCTTTCATGCAATGATTAAGATCATTACTTTTGCTTAAAATAGTTAATTACTTAATCAGAACACAAAAGAATTTCTTTGAAATTTTTTACGCGGAAATAAATAATCACGTAGTCAACAAATATTAAATAGTATTTCAATTTATTATGAATATTATGAACCTTTATTCAAATGATAACATTATTTAATAAAGATCGGTAGATTGGTTTTATTTGATAAGGCATTTATATTTTTAAAACCACATTTATTTGTCCTTAATATTGCCATCATGCATTATTATAAATGAATTACTTTGAATATAATAAGAGTGTAAATCGTGTGAGCAATTTGCATTTCTTTAACTTCAGATAGATTCTTCTAAATTCGTCTGTTAAATGAAGAATTACATGCATGTGGAAAAAACTTAACAGGCAAACATGTTACTTTTTCGGTTGACTGAACAAATACAATAAAACAACTCAAACAACGTAAAGGCTATTATCAGTGCCGTATGTAGTTCAACTCTGAAACCGGTCTTGTCTCAATCTGAAGCTATCTACTGGCGTGGTCATTGAAAAACGGTCATTTTTTTCTTTCCTTTTGTATTATTTAACGAAATATTTCATGATACATTTGCAAAATACCGGCCCATCTATGTAATATCCCTTACGTCCAGTGGGGGACAGGTTAATTAAAAGGTGTGAAAACCTTGTCCGTTTTGACCACCAGAGGACAAATACAGGTAAAAGGTGTGAAAAACTTGTCCGTTTTTGACCTCGCGAGGACAAGTACAGGTAGATGGCAAATTGTATTAGAAAGCATTAACGTGGACAGAAAAGTGGCCTCGCGAGGTGTCCACGGAGGACAGACGTGGACAGCCCACCGTGGCAACGAGGATTTTCTAACTTCCACGCTACATGTACGGTAATCTTTTTGATGTTGCAGATATTGTCTTTTAATTACTGCTGCTAATCGTCTAATTCTTCTTTGTTTCTCTCTATCCTCTCTCATAGATGGACCACAGTCTGCAATGCCAGTCTTCAAAATTTCTATTTTATGTCTGATATTATTTGTTTTCAGTGATGACATGCATTTAGAGATCTATAGATATCACTGCATGACTGTATATATCATTATTCATTTATCGTTATGTCAATTTTTCACTGTACTGTACATGTATAATAGAGTCGATCTATTATTCTGTGGAATTATGAACGCTAGCATTGACAGTTATTTTACATGAAATATCTATAATAAATAAATCTATTATGATACACATGTAGCGTTTTTATCATCGGAATTTAATGCATTTTCTGATTTCTGGAGACTGTACTATCGTTTCATATGTGCATTGTTTATACTGGATGAATACCAATTTTAGCCCATGGATGTTTCTCACCTTTTATTCATGTTTGAAAACCCCTCCGTCATCGAAATACGTTTCGTTTTGTCAGCCATCTTCACAGTGAATAAAATCCTGCAATTTGATTGGTTGACCTTTGGCCGTGGTAGGTATATAAAGCGGACCGAAGTCATTATTCGGCAGAGCGCATTTGGTAGAAAACTCCGCTAAGAGAAAATTGAGATAAGAACTAAAAAAGAGAAGAAAATAGAAATGACAGAAGAAAAAGTAAGAAAACTTGTGAAAATATTAATCTTATTTAGCGTAAAGTGTTATACTCCAAGTATTCAAGTGAAAAATAGTGTTTAAGTCAATACTCCAATTTTTTTTTGGAGGTGACCCTTCAAGTTTCTTAAAATCCCTTATATTTAGAGATAAAAAAGAATATGTGTGAAGTAATGTATGAAAGTGATGCTGAAATTAGTGATTATAACTACATGTATTTATAATATTTTATCATTCAGTTAAGTAAATTAAAACATGTTTTGGAGTTTTCCTCTGAGTGTCTCCAATTCCTCCGAGATTCGTCCATCCGGTTTCTATTTGTGTTATTATCAATATTTTAATGATACGTGCATTATATTTGATGTATGTTGACCATTTGATTTTAATATTCAAATAAATAATAGTTCACTTGAACAGAGTTGTGTATTTATACACGCTACCCATGTTAACATTGGAGATGCCGCAAGCCAAAGGCTAGGCGAACCCCTTTTGAAAGTTCAAAGCGTTCAGGTATAGTGACACCTGGCACTACAAAATTTCTGGTGGCAGCGGTGGGATAAACAAAACTGTATTGCTTCCTTACGATACTGTTGGATTAGCAAAATTGTAATGTTTTCCTTATTTATGTGATAGACCCTTGATGCAAAATTGTATTGCATTTATATTTCGTGAAAATGAGAAGATAAGTTATAACTTCTAAAAGAACACGAGAAGTATAGATAGAATGGAAGTTAAGATTTTATTTAAAATTTTTGTTGAACAACGGTTTTATTTCTGATGTTGTCATTGAATTTACCCTGAAAAAGAAACGTAAATACATTTATTTGTTTGTTTGATTATTGTTTTACGTCACTCCACGATTATTTCACGTATATGGTGACGGCATCTGCCTGATGCATTGCATACAAATTTAGACCTTTGCAACGGACCCACCCGAAGCAGTGAGGGATCTTTTACGTGCCACGCCTACCGTGACACGGGACCTCGGTTTTTACTGTCTCATCCGAAAGACAGAACACCGGTGTGCCCCGGGCGGGAGTCGAACCCGCGACCTCTCGATCACGAGCCGAGCACCTTATCCACTAGGCCACACCGGCTTTAAATACATTTAAGACACTAGCTTTGGTGGTATTCTCGAATATAATGATACAATATAAATAAGTAAATTTATAAGATATCAGAATAGAAATTAGGATGGATGAATCAGATACGATCACATTTAGAGTTAGAGACATGGAGGAAAATAATGAAAATGGAGGTGGTACTCAAATACCAACTGACCATCAAATTGAAGGGACGATTAAGCAATATATAAATGAATTAATTGAAGAATTTAAGAGAGGAATAGAATCAATTAATTCAAGGATGAGTCAGAGGATGGCAGAATTAGAAACGAAAGTTAAGGATATTCAAACCAAGTTAGCACAAAGAGAGATAACTCAAAAAGCTTCACTTAGCAGAGAAAATGACATGACTGAAGAGAGTAACAGAGGAAGGGATATGTATGAAGAAAATGAGATGGAAGTAAGAAGTGTAGCAAATGAAAGCATAGGTTGCTATAATAGGAATGACTTGACACCCATGAGAAGGCATGATAGACAAATATCATCAGTACCCGTACTATTAGGGGGATAAGAGACGAGATACCAACTCAAAGTACGCTTAGTGCTCCTAACATAGGAAGAAGTGAGTTTGTTTCACATGGCAAAGTAGAACCACAAAAGTATGACGGAAGTGAAGACTTTGACGAATACATAACTCCATAGGTGGAATTACAAAACTAAGTCTTTATTTTTAGCTAGTTGCTTGAGTGGAAATGCTAGGTCACTGCTTAATGAGTTAAGTGAAATAAAGAGAAGAGATTTTGACAGTTTAGTCATAGCTATAGAGAGTAGATTTTGATCCATAAATAGAGCAGAAGTCTATAGATCTAAGCTTCAGTCTGGGTTTAAAATGAGGGATGAGAGCATTCCAGAGCTTGCGCAAAGTATTAAAAGTTTGACACGCAGAGCCTATCCAAGTGCTCATGAAGACATGATAATTGTTCCTGCATTAGATTATTTCATTGATGCTTTGTCAGATGCTGACATAAGATTACGATTGAGAGAAGTTGGTCCTAAAACAATTATGGAAGCAGAAAGTATAGTTGCTAGGTTAAAAGCACATAAAATTGCTAATAAGAATAATAAGAACAGCGGGAGACAACTTGTGAAATCTGTAGAAATCAGTTCTGATAAGAAAGAGAAACAAGATGAGAATGCTATTGATGAAATTAATAAAGCACTCACAAATCTTACCAAAGAGGTCAAAAATATGCAAGGTAAACAAAATGATGAGCATCAAAGACAAGGTTAACCTAGAAACAGATCAAATCAAGGTCAAAGATACCATTCAAATTGAAATATAAATGCTCAAAATAAAAATCCTTGGCAAAACGGAAATTTTCACAGACCTAACCATCAATGGTCTGGAAATCAAAGGCAACCACACTATTATCCTAATATCAATGATAGAGGTCAGGCTCAGACAGGTGAAGGTCAAAATGAGAAATATTATGGTCACAATGGTCAGGAAAACAATCAAAGTTCGAACTGGGGGAGGGGGGGGGGGGGCAGCTCGACGGAATTAGATAGGTCCGCTCCGGATATTAAAGAATAGTAGTGTGACTGAAAATGGAATGGAATATATGTGCTAGACTAGCAACGTCACTGAGGAAGTTCTACGGTCGTTGCGAGACTCTTATTACTCCATATGATATTTCGTTATCCAGACTTTTAAATGATATTCTGGACTGAGACCGATTCCGATCATTTTACACAGATGTGATACCTTCTATACTAGAAGGTTACCTACTTCGACTTCTCCATATATAAATACATATGGAATTTACACGATTTGACTCTTTCTATTGGGTATATGTGACGGGTGTTGCTAGCAAACAGGAGATGCTCACGCTTCCCGGGCACCTGATCTCACTCCCTCACAGGGTTTAACATATGCTCTTCAAGTAAACATATTTTGTTATTTTCCATTTGTTTTTCATTTTCACTAATTTTGTATGTCCTTTGGTTTCATGATTTTTGCACTTATGGTTTGGATTTATCCATCATCTTTACATTTTAACAACCTTTAACTTTTTCGCTCTCCATAACGAATGTCCAGAGAGTTATTGTCATATCCCTGGTGTCATTGTTGTCGTCGTCGTCTGTAAGGAAAACGTTTACCTGGATAATAACTTGGGAACTATTTTAGATAGGGCTCTGATATTTCACATGCATATCCCTTTTGCTAAGACCTTTCAATGACCTTTAAAAGCTTTCAATCTTGGTCATAACTACCGAACAGTAATAAATAGGGTTTATGAATTTCATGCGTGTATTCCTTGTGAAAAAAGAGAAAAACCTTCCAATACGTATCAAAACTTTTCATGTTTTGACCTAGACTTTGAACACTGACCTACTTACAAAACACTTTTGCTATATATAAATTGGATTACTGGCACGCTCTGTTGTCTTCTTAAAACTCTTGTTTATTTACAAGCAATTGATACAATTCAGAGAAATGTAAATTATAGAGTGAAATTAGTTGAGGTTGACCAGCTAAGAAGAGAAAAATTCACCTTTTCTTAATATATCCTCTTTCTTCAACTTTAAATTTGAGGTGGATTCTCTTCGTATATGGAGATATTATAGCATTGGTGAAGGTGAGTGCTTAGATAATTATAGAATAAAATTAATCCATTAATTTTTTACGATCCCATTATATCAATAATATGCGATGTAAAATGTGTCTACTCACTGTGATGTTATATGCATTCTACATTCTGCATGAAGTTAATTCAAACATGAAGTGCATTCCAACCATGTAACATCTCACCATAGGAAAATTACCAGTATATAGGCAATCTGGGTTATATTCCCAGATAAATCACCCACTTACATTTATGTTGCAATATGAATGAAAATTAAATATCACGAAAAATTCGATTTGTTACCTTGCCTATGATGCCATTTATTGTTGTTGCTATGACAACAATACACTTTTCCTCAATAAATGTCATCATAGACAAGGAAACAAATCCAATTTTTTGTGATATTTAATTAATTCTAAGTAAAAAAATCCACTGAAATATAGAAATTTGACCTCTTGTCAGCACATGAAGTAACCATTGTACTGCCATACCATCAAAATGATTTTTTCCAAAAATACTTTCCTGTATATTTACCAGCAAATTTGTTGAATTTCTCAATTTTTTCAAATTTGATTTTTTTTATTACAATATTGTAGTTTTCCATGACATCATAGGAAAAAAAAAAAAACGCAGGAGAATACACTATTCGCACTTCATAAAATCAAAGAGCTATATAAGTTAATAACATATGAAAAATCTTAATGGCTAAATTTTTGATTTTCAAATAAAGTGTATTCGTAATAATTCACGACGTAAATACCAGAATTTTCTTTATAACCACTTTAATAAATACCAACATAATATTAACAATGTGAAAATAACTCCAGTAGAAAATATCTCTAAATTACCAGGTGATACGAAATCAGATGTTAAAAAACGACTTTTGGAAACCGAGCTCTACTGGATTAAACAACTACAAACCCCATACCCTCTTGGTCTCAACGACCAAATATATCGACAAGGTAATATTTCTTCTCGTCAGAATAAGATCAATATTTTTACATTAAGACATAAAACTATTAGAAAACCTAGGTCACATGGTCGTCGTCGTAATCGTAACATCAGAAAACGTAATCGTTTAAATAGGTCATTAAACGATCTTCTATTTATCGCAAAAAATAATGGACTTTTGCATGCACTATCCTCTATTCCGGTAAATAAATTGAATCCTATCCTGGACGAAGCTGATCTTCGAAGTTTACGCAATTCTGATTGATATAAACTCAATTTGATTATTTTATTTTCATATAATAAACTCTTTCCTCGTATTCCGTCTCTTCCACCCAAGCAGCAATTTCTCAAAATTAAATTTATTAATAAAGGCTTCGATCTACTTAACATTTCTAATATTTTCCGTGATCATAGAGTCACATCTAAAATCCCACAATATTTTGAGAATTTAGAACCTCCACTTATTTGTTACCAGTACAAAAAGCCTATAAGAAATCTTATTTTAAATTATAATAAAGTTACATCTAAACCTGATGTTTCAGACTCTATTCCTTCGTCGTGTTCTTGTGTAAATTCTAAATATATTTATAAACCGGCAGGTCATGTTATTACTGGTGACCTAAACTGTATTTCGGACAAGAAATTGCGCACCCTTTTTGGAAAAGGACCTAAATATAGGTTACCGTCCAGGATAGATTTCAATAAATGCCGTGACGTTATAGAAGATGCTTTAACTACATATTGTAAACGTTGGTGTAAAAAAGAACAGGTAAAGGTTCATGCTCTTAATGATTGGAAATTCGAGATTTTAAGAATTGTCGATATCCGTATTAAGAACTTTACGGAAAATCCGCATTTATTTCAACAGCCTAATACATTGACGACAAATTCTATTAAAAAGAAGATAGCTGACTTACATGCTAAATATGTCTTTGTTCCTGATAAAGCAGGTAATAACATAATAGTTGTTGAAAACTATATTATACTGAAGTACTTAAAAACTAATTAAACTCCACTCATACATATGTGGAAAGCCCTACCTCAAAAAGAGGACCTTGCACGATCACCTCATGACCATGTCCGACTTCAAAATTAAAACTGATAAATCTGATCTACCAACCATGTATTGGCTCCCAAAACTACATAAAAGTCCATATAAATCACGTTTCATATCTAATTCTAGCCACTGCTCTACTACGGTACTATCGAAACATATTACGTCTGCTCTAACTGCTATAAAAGATCATATTATCAAATATTGTGATGTCGCATTTCATAATAGTAACATCAATTACTTTTGGTCGATTAAAAATTCTCATGAAGTTACAGACAAACTTCTTTCGCTAAATTTCAAAGCGACTCTTGCTGTCTCTTATACAATGGTGTTTTCACAGAGAATCTAAAACGTACATATGTACTTCCAATAACTCTGGATTCTTTTCCAACAAACAATATACTTCATATAAATACTGGACTTGCAAGGAATTATGTAAAGCACTAGATTTTCTCATGAATAATATTTTTGTGCAATTTGATGGCAAGATATATCAACAAATAGTTGGGATTCCTATGGGTACTAACTGCGCGCCTCTGATAGCAGATTTATTTCTTTATTGTTATGAGAGGGATTTTATGGTTTCTATTCAAAAATCAAAACGTTTTTAACTCATTGACAAATTTAATAATACTTGCAGATATCTGGATGACATTTTGGTTATCGAAAACCCTGAATTCGAACAATTTATATCAGAAATTTATCCACCAGAGCTCACATTGAATAAAGCTAATACTTGAGATAAATCTACACCTTTCTTAGATTTAAACATCAAAATTATCAACAACCTAATATATACTAATATTTATGATAAACGTGAGGATTTTGGATTTCCCATTGTAAATTTCCCTTACTTGGATGGCGATGTCCCTCGACTCCCATCATATGGTATCTATATATCTCAATTAGTTCGATTTGTCAGAGGCTGCACCGATGTTTTGGACTTTCATAAACGAAATTTACAAATTACTACTAAACTTTTAACTCAGGGTTACAGATATCACCAGCTAAGAAAAAACATTCGGCAAATTCTTCAGATCTTATTCAGAACTTGTATCTAAATTTGGAAATATTTCTTTTCAACAGTATGCATCCAATGGAATTTCCCATCCTAATTTTTACGGTGATCTCGTATATAAACTAAGGAAAGTAAAAGGCTCCGATAACGTTATTTTATCATGTAATAAAATAGTCAAACGTCTCCTAAATAGACAATATGATATTGAGATCATCAAAAAGACTATAGGTCTTGTATTTGGCCCCTCTACAGCCTTATGCAGACTTTTACTTGAACGTTGCACGCTGCCTAACAGGGCGGTGGGGACTATATGACGGGCCTTGTCCAAACCTCTTTCAGAGGAGACATGGTCCTGAACCTCGTCCCCTCTGACTGTTAGTCGGGACTCCTACAGATCTAGGGTCTTAGCTCGCTTTCAGACTGGCAGAGCACGGTTTATCATGTTGATGTCGCATATATTTTTATACCATTATGTGTTTTACAATACCTTACGTGTTTGTATTTTGATGACCTCTCAATATGCGATACCTGTTGACCCTTGTTCTTTACATGGAGGATTATTTATAAATCTTTAAATGTACGTTTTCTGATTGTTCTGCTGTTACGGTGAGTGGGAAGGTGGGCCCGTAAACCGGTTAACCACACCATTTGTTTGGCTTTTGTCAAATGAAATGACCGTCCTAAGTCGGTATCGTAATTGCACTACAATCAAATATTTTTGTAATGTGTTAAATGTTCTATTATATTATATATATTCATGTATTGTATAGCTCCATGGTGACTTCTGCTACATAACTGAGCCGGTAACGCCTCTTTTTTCTTTGAATGCTATTTTTAGACTTTTTTTACATATCTATTGGGAAAAGTACATTCATTTAGTTATTTCTTTAAAGTAAACCTACTGTTTTTATATTAACATTCAATTATTTTATATAATTGATAATTAATATTATTTAGGGACAAAAAAATAATTCCCTGGTTCTGCTTTCACGGTCATTTCTCAAGGTCATCTACACAATTTAGTTTTAAACATTTCATTGTTTACCCTTCTGTCCTGGAACAAAGGATGCAAGTAAAACCACAGATATGAATACAATGAACATACATATATAAGTACATATATCTCTCATTTAGGGTCATGACTTCTGAAATAGTGATCTTGGCATAATTTCCAAAACGTTATCTGGCTTATAAGAATAGGGCTTTCTTCATCAAAGGTCATGACTTTGACATCTTGACGATGCATTAACCTGATTTTTCAAAACATTAACCTTAACTATATTTTTATTTATATGTATGGAATATGGCTTAAATATTTTACTTATGGAATCAGAGATGACCAGAGTTTTCACTTAGTGTCATGAATTTTGACCTAGTGCCTTGATCATGAAATTTTTATTTCACTGAGTCAAAACTGGGCATTTAAGAATGCATTTCTTTGTTCACTTCAATATGAAGTTCATTTATTACAACCTCTCTTGTAGCTGACCAAATCTTTGTCCTAAAGCTTAAGTTTTTTTTTTTACACTCTCTTGAAAAAAACAACAAACCAAAACGTCCGATGTGCTGAGGAGTGAGAAGCTCTTCGGAAAGGAAAGATTTTATTTCCATTTGGACCTTTAACTCATTTCTATGCAAACTTTTACTGGATCCTCTTTTTTTTCCTGACATCAGCCCGATATCAAATTTTTGCATGAAGAAAATCTGTCAACTTTCAACGGAAATGAGAGCATATTCTCTCTTGGAATCCTCTTTCCTAAAAGGAATATTAAGCAACGTTATGAAATGATCATGTAATAACTGTCAAAGATGAATGGTTGTAAAATTCATTTAGAAAGACAAAAGAGGAGTTACTGGCTCAGTTATGTGGCAGAAGTCAGCATGGAGCTATACAATACATGAATATAACTAATATACTAGAACTATCTCTTAATTCCATGAATGGAAGGAAATTACATTATGCAAGACAAATTAAGTAGCAAATTTGTGTGTGAATGTTATTTTTCCCTCTCATTAACTATCTCATGGAAATTTGTTCAGTTGGGTTTTATGCTGCTTTCGACAATTTTCATTCATACTGCAACATAAATGTAAGTGGGTGACTTATCTGGGAATATAACCGAGATTGTCTATATACTGGTAATTGTCCTATGGTGAGATGTTACATTGTGGGTATACACTTCATATTTGAATTAACTTTAATGTAGAATGCATATGAAACCACAGTGAGCAGACACATTTTACATTGCATATTATTGATATAATGGGATCTTAAAAAAATAATGGATTAATTTTATTCTATACTTACCTAAGCACTCACCTTCATCAATGCCATAGTATCTCCATACACGAAGAGAATCCACCTCAAATTTAATGTTGAAGAAAGAGGATATGTTAAGAGAAGGTGAAGTTTTCTCTTCTTAGCTGGTCAACCTCAACCACTTTCACTCTATAATTTACATTTCTCTGAATTGTATCAATTGCTTGTAAATAAATAAGAGTTTATAGTTTCCTCTACTTTCATTCAATCAATGGCAGAAATGACTTCACGCGCCGAATAAATACGGAGATTTACCAATATAACCGAAGAATACTATAATAAATATAGAAAATATATACCTTTTAATTTTGTGCACCATATGTGCATTTCGACAACTTATTTCTCTTTAGTGATGCTCGTGGCCGAATGGTTGGAATTCTCATTTATAAATATTTGAAGAGCAGTATTGAAACCAAAATGACCGAAAAATGAACCAAAGAATCAATCTAAGGACAGAGCTATAGATAACTTCTCGTTTATGAAGAAGTACAACGACGTATCCGACATTGGAGTAAGACGATTCTCCTTTGGTTTAAGAGATGAACAATTTTAGATGCTAAAATTGTTTTATAATTTGAATATTTCCTGTGACATTTAATTTTCTCTTACTCCAATTGTCTGTCTTTTTCAATTTTCTGTAACTCCATTTGTCTGTCTTTTTCTCTTTCTTTTCTATCTCTTTCAAGTTTCTCTAACTCTAATTGCCTTTCTCTTTTTCATTAAATTCTAGCTGTTTCAGTTTAAATTGAAATTCTAATTCTAATTTTCGTAACCCTATATTACTTTCTTCTTCCTCTGAAAAGTCATAGGTTTCAAAATATTTTTCCTCAACTAACTTTTTAGCTACCAAACTTTTAATTTCATCTTTTTTTTTTCATTTGAGACTTAAAAGACAGCCCTAAATGGTGGATTTATTTTTCTAAGAGGCTCAAAGTTTCCAGGTCTTGCGAACTAAAAAAAATCTTCGACCTTAAATGACATAATGAATTTTATTTTTTTGCTGGTTTTACGTTCTAATAAAGCAAATGTGCCAAACATTTACACAGTACAAATGGCAAATGATTCCTATCCCGGACAACCCCCCAAAATTTCTGTTACGGTCAGATATAACCATTTTGTAAAGCCAACAAAAATCACAGATATTCTATAAAATTAAACAATTTACTTACAAATTAAGAGGAATGACAATATTTGTTGTAGAGAGAAAGTATTCGATTATTCTAATTTTAAATATCCCATTATCTTCAAGAAATGTGACTAATTTTGCAAAAAATTTAGTTCTTATTTTGTAATTGTTTTCAAGTAACGTTTAATACCAAGAAGAGTTTCCCTTTACTTCGAATTTTGATTTTCATCAGGAAGGATTCTATGCAAATGAGGTCATCAAAACATCTTCCAGCTTCTGCCAAAAAGTAATCTAGGCCTTCAAGTGATTTTCTGATGGTGGCTGTACAGGACTGCAGAATCCAGACATAGTATTTGTACATGTGCAAATTTAATACAAATTTATTTAAAACAAAATATATGTCAAAAAATATGTTAAAATAAATTTTTTCTGTGATCCTTTGTTAGACAAAATGCAAGGTTCATCATGCAAAAAAATAATCTAATATATGATTAAACTAGATTCCTTCTTAACACATATAGATGCATCATTGGTGTATTAGTTTGAACCTCCTATGCCTCATATTAAAGCAATGAAACTTTGTAACATTGAAAACGCGGACGCCGACGACCAAGAGGGCCATAGCATAAACTCATTTCATAAGGTGACATAAAATCGGACATCAATACAGGTGAATAGACAAATGGACGCTTGACAATGTGATCTCTGTGTTGCATGCGATACAAAACTGAATTTCAATACCCTAGCTAACTCCTTTGTTACCTTGACGGCATATCAGTGGAAGATAAATTAATTGAATTTACTCCAAAAGTTGCTCTATTACCTGTTCACTGCAGTAGAACTTGTATTGGTCAATGATTGCTTATGGTACCATGCTACGAAGTATGTTTGGTGTTTAAATCAATTGCCCTTTAGATATTTTGATTTTTCGTTTACCAAAAGGAAGATCCTTAAATATGTGTGAGGAGGTAATGAAGTCCAAGAAGCTGTCAACATTACATGGATCCAACCTGTGTCGAACAATTTCCTTGGTAATTGGAGGTAATGCACATTTCAATGGCATGGTTCTTTGCTGTATGATATATGTACTGAGTTAATCCTAGAATTTGTTTTTACACTTCCCATTACCATTTAGACACAGCTAGTACAGACAATATTTAACGCCTAATTTGCCAACTATCACTTCTATCATAAGAATCTGCAAGTGCATCTGTTGTTAAATCTTCATCTGTTTCTACATCATCTTCAATACATTTCTGTGGTTTAAGTACTTCATTTGCTACTCTGCATCCTCCTGAATTAAGACTAAATTTTATGAACAATTTGGTACAATGAAACAATATATGTTTGCCTTGTTATATCTGTGTATTCTGCGCATTTGTAAGGAATACTCATGGGCTCTAAATCCAGGAAATTCATGAAATCATTATTTTTTCAAATGCATCATCTTGAAGTAATAAAGAGTGGGAGTTCAGAGAGGAGTTAAAATGGTGTTCTTCAAAAATCTATTTACAAAATTGTATTCAGTTTCAATTCCTTTCATGTTACTTTGATTTATGTTTCACCCTTACACATAAATTAAAACAATGTACACAGGAGAAAGTTTTCAATCCATGCTTTTAACGTATTCTTTTGTTAGTGGGAATAATATATTTAGTACCACATACTTCATAATTTCATAATAAAAACCTGTACTTATATGTGAACATATAAATCCAATTGATTATATTCTTACTGTAAACAACAGGCCCTAGTGGTTTTATATTCCTGACATGAGCACAACTGAATGTTTGCAGCCTATGTGTTCGGCACAGATATGAACTTATAATTTAATTTTCCTTTTTATACATTTACATCTTACCTGAGCTTGAAAGGCATGTCCATTTTGTTAAGATGAGCCAAATGAAAACATTTGACTAATAGGATAAGCTGGAATCGGGTAACTGCATCTAACTCCTCTGAGGTTGTAAGTGTTACACATTTCATGTTCATTTTTTATCTCCTTGACATCCTTTAATAAATGCAAAATACGAAAGTAACTGGTGTCACGTGACTATGGCACTAACAACAATGTACCACAGTGGACATTCACGGACCCCAGAAATTCAGAGGTGAGACCAGGTGCCCGGGAGGAGTGAGCGTCTCCTGTTTGGCTAGCCACACCCGCCGCGAATGTCCTTACACACAGACGAAACAATAATAATTCAACACTATATATAAATGAATGTGAACAAACACTGTATAGAAAGTGTCAAAGCCACATAACATCAGGAAAAAGGTATAATAACACCTAAGTCACACCCTCCACGGGGAACTTTTTCACGAGCTCCACACTGCAAAGGGAATAAGTGTGACATTCATGCAAAATACGAAAGTAACTGGTGTCACGTGACTATGGCACTAACAACAATGTACCACAGTGGACATTCACGGACCCCTGAAATTCAGAGGTGAGACCAGGTGTCCGGGAGGAGTGAGTGTCTCCTGTTTGGCTAGCCACACCCGCCGCGAATGTCCTTACACACAGACGAAACAATAATAATTCAACACTATATATAAATGAATGTGAACAAACACTGTATAGAAATATAAATGTAAGGAACTTTTTATTTTCCGTGTCAATAGGAAATATCAATAAGATGATCAGTCTTTGATATCTTTCTGCATATTATTGCAATCGGCCTCGGCCGATTGTATATTAAGATAGTAAATTCGCTTTGAGAGCGGAAGTGCAGACTCCAATAGCGTGGCATGTTGGGTAATAATCTAGTACTAAGAGACAATATTAGCACATAATTCTGCCGTATATATTGAGATTTCTATAAATAAATCTTATAAAATGTTCACAATTAAAAAAAAAATTGCTCACTACAAAAACCAATTTATTTCCGATATTTCTGCACCTTCACACGGCATGTAACTCTAAGGGCTGAAAAAATTCTTAATTTTCAAGTAACATTATTCAACTTCAAAAGCTTCAAAAACATCCTATATATTTTTTAAATGCCTTATTATCCACTAAGTTACTTGTGTGTTTTGTTTATCTGTAATATGTTATGGCATGCTCATCCAAACTACCCTACTGACTGCCTTATTAAAAATTGCTTTCATACTTTACACAACAAGAAAATAGAAAGTGAAAATGTAATAGCAGATTTGGGATTCAAACCCATGACTATCTGCTTGCTGAAAAGTTTTCCAAAATGAATTATCTAAATACGCTTTGTCTTTTTAGTATACCATTTCCATAAAAATGATGTAAACAAAAATTGCAAAAAAATAATAATAATAGGAATTCATATACATGGACAGCTATATTGCACATTTCTTTCAATTTTGTTCCGTGTATATTATGCTATTGTCATTTTTTTGTGTGCTGGTAATTGGTGATTTGTGTCATACAGCTTTGTCGGATGTCTTTTGTTTTCTCTTCTATTATGACGTTTACTAAGGAATTTACTGTTAGTATTCCATGTGGCATTCATGATAAAAACCTCACTTAGAACTATTTATAATATAAACTTTGAAGTCACTCGTTATAATTAAACAATAATAAGATACTTGGCTAGGAGGCCCTGCTTCCATTTTCGGATGAGACAGTAAAACTGAAAGAAAAAAGAGGAGTTACCGGCTCAGCTATGTGGCAGAAGTCACCATGGAGCTATACAATACATGAATATAAATAATATAATAGAACATTTAACACATTACAAAAATATTTGATTGTAGTGCAATTACGATACTGACTTAGGACGGTCATTTAATTTGACAAAAGCCAAACAAATGGTGTGGTTAACCGGTTTACGGGCCCACCTTCCCACTCACCGTAACAGCAGAACAATCAAAAGACGTACATTTAAAAATTTATAAATAATCCTCCATGTAAAGAACAAGGGTCAACAGGTATCGCATATTGAGAGGTCATAAAAATATAAACACGTAAGGTATTGTAAAAAACATAATGGTATAAAAATATATGCGACATCAACATGATAAACCGTGCTGAAGTCAAATGTCATGGCACACACAATATCCCTCACTGCTTCAGGTGGGTACATTGCAAAGGTATAAAATTCTCTGTAATGCATCAGGCAAATGTCATCACCATATACGACAAAGTTTTATCGTGGAGTGACGTAAAACAATAATCAATATATCAATAATAATAAATAATACAAATTATTATTAAGATTTATTTTAATCTTAATCAGGTATGTAAAGAATTCGATACATTTAAACTCATTGTTTTATAAGTAGATAAAACACAAAGAGAACTTGGCATCAAAATTATCATTGATATCATATATATCTAACTAGATAAAGTGTAATTTCAAAATTTTATCATCATTTTATGTGAAATACTTAAGGACCCCAATCGGCAATATCAGGCCAGTGCATTATTTGAATAACAAGGCATCTTTTTTTTTCAAGACATTGTGATTTTAGTCTTTTCCCATTTTTGGTCTAGAATCAATGAGGTCCGCCGTACATGTATAGTCGATGTTAGGAAGGGCACTTATAAAAGGTGGCATAAGACACAGTGAACGCTTCCTCCGATTTTCATTTGAATTCAGAAGTAAGGATAATGAGAAGAACATATCATTAAATTTGAGTTTTGGAAATTGTCAGACAAAATATTAGACTCGGTAAACACACTGAAAATGTCCGTTTCTTGCAAAGAAAAACTGAGACAAAATCCGTGGAATAGTGAACAGACAATGTTGTAGAACTTCTTTGATATTGATAAAAACTAAAATTGCAAAACATTGTCGTAATTACAACAAATTACAATATCGATAATTTTACACTATACTTTTCACATTTCTGATTCGATTATACGGGAACGTCTGCATTTACATTGTTATTGTTGTTATGTAAATTTGTATCTGAAGAGTTCCAACCTGTGAAAATAATCGTCTGGTAAATTGCTACTAAACAGACCATATTTCTCGAGTGTTTTCTTTACTATAAGTATATTGAAGAGGACACATTATGTTGTCTACTTTCAATCAGTAATCGGAATTCTTACCCTGCATTTTTTTTTATATGAAGGCATTACCAATGTCTAAAAAATGGACTTTTGTAATCAAATTTTAAACCTCAAAACCGAATATAAAAAATTCACAGAAGAATGAAACTAGAAAGAAATCTGAGCTTTGGCTTTCCCAAGTGCCAATATCGTAATAGATACGTTGGTTATTTTCTCAAGAAAATATAAAATGCTGGTGCTCATGACGATTGAGGCTGTTGCTACGACAACGATGCATTCTGCTAATGTTTATGACCATAGTGTTTCTTCTTTGTTGTTGTATGCTTACTGCACAAAGGTAAGAAATTTTCGATTTCTGTGTTCTTTTGATGGTTACAGAGAATGCCTCTTCAATGTTCAGGAATTAGAGAAATGTTGGCCATATTTCTCTATTCTATTCTAAAGGAACCGCTACATAGGTCATTTACCTTATTCAAGGCTGTATTAAATACAATCACAGGAGACAATTCTCCCAAAACACAATTCCTGCACAATTAAACAAGATAGCTCTGTATGTGTAATATACTCAGAGGCACGATCGTGTGCCTTAGCAATGATAATATCGTATAAATCAGATGTGATAGGCTGTAATGCAGCATACCTAAAATCTATACCGCATTTTCACTTTTTCCATTTATAATTACTTTTGACATCGCAGGAATGTTTACGCTTTCATCTACCATCAGCCTTGCAGTATCATAATGTCTTTCCGTCTGACATTCAATCCAGTCGCCTTTAATCTGTATCCCCTTCTTTGTATAATTTTGATATTCATTTTGTCTACAACATCACAACCAAGTAAGATTTTAATTTGAATTGAAGCAATATAAACACATCATGGAAACTCTTTTGTATCTTAGTATTTATCACTGTTATGTCTGCCCGTCTGTCAATCACAGCCTTTATTTCTCGTCCCATTACCATCACTGGCTGCACGGACCCTTTCCACTATATACTTCTCTTTTGAACAATGCAATTCCTATATAATATGATTTATCATCTTTCTAGTCCTTTGTATTATCTATAGAATATGTCTTAATATTCTTTTCATTGGTAACATCCTCATCGAGTTTTGTGTCATTTCTTTTAAATTTCATTCATTTTGTCAGTTTCTTTGTTTTGGGCTGAGTATTGGACGAGAGACTCAATCTTAAACAGAATAAAGATTCTTTTGTCATAGGAGAAAATTTCTCTTACTTTACAATCTCACCCTCTTGAGATTTGTCTCATGATGAGTGTTATCTTCTTCATGTTTAATGGGTAAATCCGATAAATATGACCTGAACTTTTACAAGAATAACATATGATATCACTTTTATTTCGATTTTCTCTGTTACAAAGTTAAGAAATGTAATACACATTTTTTCTGATACTACAGCTAGATTAATGAAATTATATGCATTTAGCGTCATAGGTCTTAGCAGACAAAGGTTAGGTGTACATACCTCACGATCAGGAGACGTTACTGCCGCTGCAGCAGCTGGAATTTCTGATAGACGGTTTAAAAAAATATTAAACATGGAAGATGGCGATATGAAAACGCTATGGGTATGTAAAAGAAGATCTAAGTATCTTTGCATATAATTTTCTATATCTCTCGAAAATGAGCAGGGCGCTTCATCTCCTATAACTGCGTTTGAATGTAGTTTTTAAATAATTTATGTTGGTTTGAATGAGAACGAATTAGAACATAAACATATTTACCAATGATACGTGAACACTCTCTAAACACGTGTTTTAGTTATTTTTATTTCATGACAATTTTTATGAGTCCAAAGAATCGGTCAGAATAACTATTTTCAGTTCGAGATCAGGTGATGTGATTACAAGAGGAGCGGACATTTGTGAGGCAGAAACCGCTTTGGATGCTAAAAAGATTGGAGCACAAGTCCTAGCTTCTGACCACTGGACCCACATCAACAAGGAAGTGCTGACAGAAATAATCTATGCCAAGATTAAACAAATTCAAGAACACAAGGGTCAACTTTTAAAAACACCTAAGCAGGCAATCCTTGTAGAATCTGTCTATGATGGCTTTGTGGATCAGGCCTAGACAAAGAAAGAACCACCAAAACGACGCATAAGAAATGGCCTAGTCAAAACATGATGAGGAAAGTCCTCATGAACGGGGTCAAGACAGAGCGCGCGAGTGATAGCATGGGACGCGGATTCAGGATGTCCGTACACTCGTAGACCAGCATGGAAAAATTTAAAATAGTATCCCTCAATTGTAGAGGGCTTAACACGTATGATAAAAGACTTAAATTATATACATGGCTTAATGATACAAATATTGATGTTATATTTACACACGAAACTCACTACATAGAAAGCAAGCAATTTATTCATGATTCTCGCTGGTCTGGAAAATCTATACATTATTTTTCTAATTCTTTTTTTCGTGGAGGTGTTACAATTTTATTTAAAAACGGTTTATCTGTACATAAAGCGTTAGACGGAAGAAGACTACTAGTAAATCTAAAATATACAGACAAAATGTTTATCTAGTTAATATTTATGCACCAAACCAGCCTACTGATAGAGTTATATTTTTCAGAAAAGTTTGCACTTGAATTAATCAACTGTCGTACAATGTTGAAAATATTTTGATGGCAGATGATTTTAATTGTACATTAGATACAGCAGATAATAATGATAAAGTTATATGCGCGTTAAAAATTTACTGAAAAAATGTTTGATTGATATATGGCGAATTTTTAAAACAGAAATTGGATATACATGGTGTGACGGGAAGATAAACCAAAATCTAGAATTGATTATATATTTGTTTCTATTAATTTTGTTTATATTTGTGACTCTAGAGTAAACCTAGTTATTCCTGGAAACACTCTAATTATACAAGAATGTCTGATCATAAGTCATTAAAATTAGTCTTTGATACATGTGGTAATATTAGAGGACCACTCTATTGGAAATTGAATACTTCACTTCTTGATAATAACTTGTTCACTCTATGAATAACTACTTAGACACGATTGATCTTAAAGAATTAGATCCGCATCAAAATGGGAAAAATCAAAATGAAATATTTATCTCAAGAAAAATGCAAAACAAGGTTTATCGGCATTTACACGAAGTTTCCATAGTAAATAAAGAATTAAAAATGTCTACCAAAAACATCCAAGTGGAATTAAGGCACTTTGATTTGCTACACTTACTGCGTACAACTTGCAGAGAAACACAGTACACCAGATTCCGGGTTCTCAATTAATCTAGTTTTTTTTATTATTTATCTATTAATGTGTTGACCAAGAATTCCCTTAGTCTGTATTTATATAGACAAGTTACAGAATATCAACAAATAATTAAGATATATTCTTTATCAATGAATAAATGAGGTAAAGAAAGAAGTATTTAGTCACGTATTGCCAACTTCCGGTATCCGAAGCAAGCACCATGTGAATTATATTACAAAAGTTTTAATTTTCGTTGATTTATAACTGATTTGACTACAATTACTTCTGCAATGTATTACAGATAACACTACAATGATTTTATGACAAACAAGTACACATAACACACTTGATTAAAAAAGAATAGTGATCATATCGAAAAACAATGCATGGAGGCTCGTTCAAGTCAACAATTTACAATTAAAACAGATTTATAATATAATATGTAAACTTCTTACTATATAATACGTATCATGATATTTGATCAACAAATCAAGTTTATCCCTTTTTGCATTGGTTTCGTGAAGTATCCAAAATACATTTTGAAAAAAAAGACATACACAACAATGACGAGAAATGTGTTACAAATAGGCACAAACACACAAAACTATTTTGATAATCTATTTATAAATTGAAATTGTAGTATTAGTTTGTGAAATGATTATTATTTTAAAAAATTATACCACGAATTCTCCTTGAGAGTTTATATAAATTTTGTTTGTTTTAAGACAATGTGCTTTTTTCTTTTGATATTTCTTTTAGCAGTAAAAACGTCAATTACTTTTTGGTAAATCAACAGCACTTAATTAGTTAGAAAGAACATCATAAAAAAATCTATTGTAATATGAAAGGTTTGAACATTGATATTTAACAAATTAAGGAAGGTCATATATTTTGATAACTTCACTTTGTCCGGATCTAAAATTGTCAAACGTCTTCTACATCGACAGCATGACTCTTAAGACTGTTGGTCTTCTATTGGGCCCTTATAAAACCTTTTACAGATATTTCCTTGAGCGTTACACACTGGTCGTTGGAATTCCATGATGGGTCTTGTCGAAATCTTTTCAGAGGAGACATGGTCCCGAACCTTTTACCCTCTGACTGTTTGTCGGGACTCTTACAGATCAAGGGTCTACGCTTCCAGACCAGCAGAGTACAGTTACTTCAAGTTGATATCGCTTTACATGTATATTGTTTTGATATCATAATCTTACTCTGCATTTCTATTAGTGTTTATGTGTTTTTATGACCTCAAAGCCTAAAATACTTGTTGATCCTATTTCTTTATACGGAGAATTATGAATTTTGAAATGTGTGTCTTTTGATTGTACTGTTGAGTACCGTTTGTTATTCAATTGAACTTCTTAGGTCGGTATCCCATCTGTTGTACAATCAATATTTTTAATGTCATCTCATTACTTGTTACCAAGTTTTATTGTGTATCTCCTTGGTGACGTCTGCCATACAGCTAAGTCAGATGTTTTTCTATTTCCCTTCTATTTTTTAATTTGAATTCATTCAACTTATCGTCTAATTCTTCAATATTTCTTTAAAACTTTTGGAAAGTTTTGGTGTTATTTACCAATGCGGCAATTGAAATATGAAGTGGTGATGTAGTAAGTAAATCGGCTTTATTCATAATTACTCTGTTGCTTCTATAGTATACTATGTAAAGATGATGGATAAATCCAAACCACGAGTTCAAAAATCATGAAATCATAGGACATACAAAATCAGTGAAAATGAAAGAAAAAGAGGAGTTACTGGCTCAGTTATGTGGCAGAAGTCACCATAGAGCTATACAATACATGAATATAAAAAATATACTAGAACATATATCACATTACAAAAATATTTGATTGTAGTGCAATTACGATACCGACTTAGGACGGTCATTTAATTTGACAAAAGCCAAACAAATGGTGTGGTTAACCGGTTTACGGGACCACCTTCCCACTCACCGTAACAGCAGAACAATCAAAGGACGTGCATTTAAAAATTTATAAATAATCCTCCATGTAAAGAACAAGGGTCAACAGGTATGAGAGGTCATAAAAATATAAACACGTAAGGTATTGTAAAATACATAATGGTATAAAAATATATGCGACATCAACATGATAAACCATGAAAAACAAATGGAAAATTACAAAATATGTCTACTTGAAGAGCATATGTGAACCCCTGTGATGGAGTGAGATCAGGTGCCCGGGGAGAATGAGCATCTCCTGCTTGCTAGCAACACCCGTCACATATACCCAGTAGAAAGAGTCAAATCGTGTGAATTCCATATGTATTTATATATGGAGAGGTCGAAGTAGGTAACCTTCTAGTATAGAAGGTGTCAAATCTGTGTAAAATGATCGGAATCGATCTCAGTCCAGAAAATCATTTAAAAGTCTGGATAACGAGATATCATATCGAGTAATAAGAGTCTCGTAACGACCGTAGAATTTCCTCAGTGACGTTGCTAGTCTAGCACATATATAACCCTGGTTGAGCAGCTTAACTGAAAGTCGCCTAGCCCTCAGAACAAAGTCATTGTAATTTGAACATGCTCTGGAGTAACGTAACGATATGAATACGCCATATGCGGGTGATGATGGAATATTGCTACTTATGAAAGGAAAGTTTGTGATAGCGAAATTGAAATCGTCACGTTTGTCATAGAGTGAGGTGTTCAATTTACCATTAATGTCGAAAGACAACATAATATCTAAATACGAAGTAGAATTACTATTTTCTGTGGTTTCTTTGACCTCCAGTTCACTTGGATAGCTGTTTCAGTGGCCTATTACTATATATTTGAATTTGCGGCTTCCATTACACTAGTAAATGCATTTTGAATAATTGTCGCTAATCTGTCTTTTAATTTCTGATGAGGGATCGTTGTGTAAAGGGTCGAAAAGTCAAAAGACTTGATGGAGTCAATTTTAGTAAAACCAGAAAGCCAGATTTATGATTCTCGAGTACTTCCGAAACCGAAAAGTTCGTGAGAGTATAAGTAGGATTTCCTGGAGCTGAGTTTAATCCTAATTCTTTCACTAGGCTGTCAAAGTAATATTTCTTACAAGTAAATGTATAATTATTAGATGCTTTATCTGCTGGTGTAATGATATAATGTTCTTGGAGGAAGGTAAGTTCTCTGACAACATCAGGATCTTTAAAAATAGATTCGAATCTGGTGTTTACAGAACCTTGTAATTTTTATATTTTGATCTCAGCAGTGCTGCAATAGATTTTATCCATTCCGAAAGAGTGTCGACTTGTACTTCCTCTCTTTTTGCCCATCGTGTGGCATATTCCTCGCAGCAGTTCATAATATTCTCAAAATTTTGGCTCCATGTGTATGATCTGGGTTCTCTGTATTTTGGACCTTTAAGTAAAAGTTATACTATTTCCCGTGAAGGAATAAACGTAAAATTTATTAATAAAAGTGGGGAAAAAAGAATCGACCACCGTTATCAATGATGCACAGAGATATCCTAATGCCCGTGTCAAATATATCGTCCATCCCAACTCGGCAAAGTTCGTTGTGGAGGAACGAGATTTTTGTCATGAGGTTAAGGATATCTCTGTCTATAATCAATAGTGGAAATAGATTCTATTAATTCCTGCATACGCTTTTCTTACAGCTTGTTCTGCTCTTCCGGCGTACTTCTGGTAAGTTTCGATGAAAGACCTTTAAAAATTTTGCAAATTCCTGCGAAAAGTCACAGGTAATGTACGATCCCCAAAACGTTTGCCAATTTCTCTCTGAAGTGCATCATATCTTGCCTGAGCTTGCAATTATACAACATATGATTGTGCCTCATCTCGTTAATCAAGTATTATGTCCTCTAGCTGTCGTGTGCGGCCCCAGTAAATTCTATCAGCTACAAGTTCAAATTGCACGATTTAAGAATCCCAGCTTGTATTTCAACTGTAATTACGCAAATTTAATCTAGGCTCATTTCTGTTCCTGCCATCAATTGCGCTCTATGTCTCTATATGCTACTTGTCGGTTGCGTAGGTATAGTTTTTGCCTGATGATTTCATAGCCGTGTGAATTGTATCTTCCATGACTTGGTTCATATTTACCGTCAATGTCGTACTATTGATAAATGCTATTTGTGCTATACTCAATATGGCCATTCATTATTGTTTTACGTAACTCCACGATTATTATATGTATATGGTGGGAGCATAATTGCATACAAATTTAGACTTTTGCAACGGACCCACTCGAAGCAGTGAGGATCTTTTACGTGCCACGGGATCTCGATTTTTATTGTCTCATTCGAAAGACAGAACACCGGTGTGCCCACAGCGGGTGTCGAACCCTGGACCTCTCAAAAACGAGACGAGCACATTATCCACTAGGCCACACCTGCTTCAATATGGTCATCATAGTTTGATGTTTGATATGCATTTTTATAACTTGGGAATATAATACCATCTGAGTTATATATTTGATGGGTAAAATTATAACTCGAATCCTTTTGATCATCTTACCTACCAGGTGAACGCACTGACATTTGATAAGGGTCATTTCGATCATCAAATCCACGAAATCTATCACTGAAATGTGATAAGTCAGGGGCATTGCGATCATCTGCTGTATAAATTTTGGATTTTCGCTTAAGGATATGATGATGTGTACAATAAACTTAAGTTGTAAAAAAAAGCAACAACCTCATGTTGAACTGCAATATTGCTAATATTGATTGAGTGGTCCCTTCTATATGTATTGTCAGCATTATTATAAGTTTTGCTGTCACGTAACTCTATAAATGTTTGGAATGGATATATGTGCCTTTATATGGGATTTGGTTTGTACTTTAGGGTCGATTTGGTAATAAGTTTGTTTTTCTTGGTGATATCTGCCCTACAATTAAGTCAGATTTTTTCCCTTTCCCTTGATCTCTTGGTAACTTCTGCCCTACAGCTAAGTCAGTTGTCTTTCTGATTCCCTTTCTAATATTTCCTTAGTATCAATGGACTAACAACAATATACACATAGTGCAGTAAATTGATACAGACACACTGCATATATGTTCTGATAATAAATAGTCACCTCTCATTATTGTCTTGTCACACAAGTCTTTTACAAAATTGATACCTAGTGTATATTATCGTAATAAAAGCAATGAAGTTGCACTTTAAACTTATAGCAAGTAAAACGACGATTTTCTGATATTCAAGAATATGCATAATAGGTGATTAATAGACATTAGGTATACTTTGTCGTAGATTGTAAAACGCTGCCAAATCTTTTGATTCAATTAAATAACAATTATAATGTTGAGAAAATAATTTGTAAATAACAAGTAGTGCAGAATGATTTATTCAAGTTTGAAATTCTGAGTTTATATAAAGTTAACTCCATTGTGGCCAGTACAAAGAAAGTGAATCAACTATACAGCCGCTTCTTCCGTTAATGTACTTCAAGTGCCTTCCGGTGATTGTTGTTGATTTGGCACCAGTAGACCATCCACATTTCGCAAAATTTCTCTTATTTGTTTTAAAAATGATCGAATTTACATATGCATTATGTGTGATGGTTGCACCTGTTATGTACTCGCCATCCTCAAGAGTATAAGTGGTCTGGTTGCCTCGAGTAAAATAATTGCTACAATGACTTGCACCCCAACCATGTTTAGTGCCCCAGGTACTGCCATATTTTACTTTGATAGATGTAAAAACGTTTCCGCATTCCACCTGAATTGCTGTTATGTCGCCATTACTCGACAAAGAAGATTCATCAAACGCGCCTCCTCCATTTCCTCCAACCTTCGTTAGGTCTGCAAAAGACGCAACATTCTTCTTTGTAAAACTTTCAATAACAATTTCTCATTACAGTCTCGCTTAATGCTAACTACTATTTCAGCTGTATTATTAATATATACAGATATATCATCATATAGTTTGGATATGACTACAATTCATTACATTTAGAATGTAATATGTCATATTATACCTTTGTATTTTATATACATGTATATATATATATATATATATCTTCCCGTAGTACATTATTTGGCGTTATAAATAATAACTGATTGTTTTACGGGATTGTGCAAGATAAAAAATTTCGCTAGCAAATAACAGGCAGTTCAGGAATAAACATGAATTAATCTATTACCATTTAGTTGCGTGGCCAATCATATCCCATTTATATCTAAACGCGATACGATGCACGGAAACATATTATTTAAACGCTTGTTACTATACTGCAACCCTTTTTTTTAGAGTAATCTGAATATAAATAAATGGTTTACTGATTTAGTCCTTATGATGTCTCTATAATAACCATAATAATATTTTATGATTGTCTGTAAATTTCATAAAACGGAACCTTTAACATAAATGTTAAACGGTAGAAAATGGTTGCACTCACGTTTTATACATATATCTGAATGATCAACTAAATGAAAATAATACAAGCACGTGTTTTGTTAATACCAATACATATTGACTAGTCGATCGATTGTCGGTGAAATTATGATATGGAAATGTTTTTGTTCTGACTACATGTACTTACACTGTGAACAGAATGCAGCACCGGTAGTACAAGGATAAGTTAAACACACGGCGATGATACCTAGGAATACCAGGTTTGACATTGTGATCGCTGATCAGGGTAGATGTGCTAGTGTATAAAAGATATTTACTTACATTATTGTATGAGTAATATTTCAGATACATACATGTACTACTATATGAACAGTCTTTATAACATCCATATAATGAATGTAAAATACAGCAGTAAAAATTCAATGTTATAAAGGCAATTACAACGTTGAACAAGCTTGAATTTTAAAACAAAACCTTAAAACAGAAGTAGAACTTGGTGCAAGGGAGAAGTAATTATCGTCTGTTTGGCGAGACATTCCCGTTATGAATGCCTAAACAAACATAAAACGGGCCATATTCCATACTCAAAATGAAAGTAAACTAACACTATATAGAAAACACCACAATCACACAAAATCAGAAGTAAGCAGATTGCACGGAAACTATTTGACAACTCAACGCTACACAGATAAACAATATACGGTAGATATAAATAGTAGATAATGGTATAATATGATATATCACTGAATGGAGTAAAAATAAAAAAGTGTAGCACTTAATTGGGGATATAACTAGCAATAATAGAGTCCTAGGGCCCACAGATAGGATCAGGTGTCAGGGAGGAGAGAGTGCCCTTTGTCGACTAGTTACGCATATCGCTATGAAATAAGGGTAAAACTATAACAGAAGAAATCTAGTTTCAGTTTAGAAACAGAAAGTAGCATGCCTTACCTTTACTTTGCTGTGATGTATTGGAGGTGATTCGTAAAGGTATTGTGATTTAATATATACCTTTCATAGCAAATATGATTGATCAGGCTTTCAAATACCTTTTGGGGATATACACACACAAACAGTTTTTAATGCAACAAATGGCATCTATATGTGCTTTTTATTTTACATATTAAACAAACGGGGCATGATCAAATTTGTTGGAAGAAAGTTTTTGCTTATACTAAATGTTTAAAACATTTATCAATATACATTATTAAGTTCGCACATGTTACTAGCAAAACAGTAGGGTTTGTTCAAAACACTATTGATTATTTTACTGAATCCATCATCCAAACGGTTGTGTAGTTTTTATTGTAATTCAAAGTACAATACCAGAAATTATCTTACATTCGACTTCCATACTTTAATATATGAAATAATCTAAACAATTTTAAATTAATTTTGTATTTTTCCCAAACTTCTTTAAAATTATTTCTCTCTTCAATGCCAACGTATCCAGCGGAATTTCTCATCCCAATTTCATAGGTCCTGCATTAGGCCGTTCTACAGTCTTTCATTTGAGAATTGCACATTACGTGACCAAGCGGTGGGGACTAGATGACGGTCTGGTACAAACTTTTTCAAAGGAAATGCTGAGCCTAGTCTATTATGGCAGTTAGTTGGGACTAATCTGAGCTTATTTACAGACGGAGACAGCTCGGTTGATTTATGTTGATGTCGTCTAACATATATTTGATACTAGCGAAAATTTTTATGACCTCTCGCCCTGAGAAACTTCTTGATCCTTGTTCTCTATATGGATGGTTATTTAAAAAACATTCAACGTGTGTCCTTTGCTGCTTTTGTGGTGAGTGGGACGGTTAGCGCCTGTAAACTGGTTAACCATACCAAATGGGTGACGTTTGTTTCTTAAATACACCGTCCCAAGCCATTATCGTAACTTTAGTGTAATGTCGTTTTCTGTATTTATTTGTCTATTATCATGTCATATGTGTGCATGTCGAAGGTGATTTATGTCATGCAACTTGGTCTTCTGTCGGCTCTTTCGTATTTGATTTTGCTTGTTACAGAAAAAATCAATATAGTAAGTGCGATATATATATATATCATATCAGACAACGATCTATCGTATGAGCAAGTAAGGTCTTTATACCGACTGTAAAGTTTGCGGAACTTTGACTTGAGGTGTGATGTCTCATATCTATGTGATAGTAACATTTCTCCCAATAGTATAAGTAAAAACGAAAAAGTACCGAAGAGTAAACCCTATCTCATAGTCCATGGAGTAAAGGGGTCAATATCATATTTAGTGACATATTCAGACAAATGCGAACCCCAAAAAAATCGAGGTGAGACCAGGTGCCCGGGAGGAGTAAGCGTTCCCCGGCTGCATGCAACACCTGTCGCAAAAGTCCTACAACAACATTTCAAGTTATGGAGGTAAATATATAAATATATACCCATGAATATACAAAGAAGACAGGAACAAGAAGTCAAATTTTCCCATTTCAGGCAAGAAATGGGCAGGTCCCAAACTATTGCTTAACATTCTTGAAAGAGGAATCTGAAATTGCAATAGATCCCTATAACGACCATAGAACTTCCTCAGTGACAATTTCAAACGTTCCTCAATATATCCCTGTGAAAGTAGTTTCGCGGCAAGAAGCCGCATGCCCTGGCATAGCGTATAATTGTGATTGAAGACCCCATATGCGGGAGAGGAAGATATGTTGCTACTCAGAAAAGGGAAGTTGGTAATAATTAAATTGCAATCGTCACGTTTGTCATAGAGAGAGGTTTCTAATGAACCATCGTCACTAACCGATAGGAGTCGCCTTTAGAGAGCAGAGACTGTATGACTTCTGCTTCGTAAGAGTACAAAAATATGTCGGCCAGAAGAGGCGCGCAATTAGTACCCATAGGTATGCCAACAATCTGTTGGAACACTTTCCCACCAAATATCACAAAATTATTTTCTATAAGAAATTCTAACATTTGGATGATTTCTTTTTCTGTATACTTGCTGCTGAAATCAGACTGTTCCTTTACAAAATATGTGTCGTTGTGACATAAAACGAGATACGTATAGCTGCGAATTCCTTTTTTGTTAAAGAAGGCGTTTTGAATAAATGATGTTATTCTGTTCTTAAGTTTTTGATGAGGAATAGTTGTATAAAGAGTCGAAAAGTCAAAAGATTTGATGTTAGTAACATTATTGAAAATAGGAGATTTTAAGTGCTCTAGAAGTTCCTCGGAATTCTTTAGGATCCACATCTGATTGATTCCGGTTCTCGAGTAAGCAGTAGAGCAGTATTTCTGAAGACCATATTTGATTTCTGTTAGAACTTTGGTGAGTAACATGGAAAGAAGATTAGTGGAACACTTGGAAGGTCCAGCTATTAGTCAATGTTTATATGGAGTTTTATACATCTTTGGAATCCAAAAATGGTATGTAGTTCGAGATCAGATTCATTTGTAGTACTACCGAATGAACTGAGAACTGACTTGTGATCATCCAATACCTTTGAAGGAGACAGATTTGAAAAACTGACAAAGTTTTCGAACTCTTATTTAGCAGACTTCTGATCGACTTCAAAAAGCGAGTCTAATTCAATCTATTCTCTCATAGCCCAACGTCTGGCATACTCTTCACATCAGTTCATAATAATATCAAAATTTTGACGCCAAGTAAATGACTGTGACTCTCTATATTTAAGGTCTTTACTTAAAAGATCTCTAAGTTTTTCATTATGAACAATATGGAGATCTCCTGTCACAGCATGACCGCATGGATTATATGTAAACTCAGAAGTGGAACAAGAACACGCTATAGGGTTATGAAAGTATTCCAGGACTACACATTTAAAATTTTGTTTATAGTTAAAGATTGTTGAAGCAACTGTTGTTGTATATTTATAGGAAATACAAGGCGACCCACTCATAAATAAAAAAACAAATAATGGAATAACACTCAAAGGAAGCTCGCGTGTACTGGTGAATTTCATAGATTATAATAATGATTCAGAAAAATGAAAGCAATTACTCGATAGTATAAATTTAAAACGAAGATATTCATAAATACTTTACTACAAGTTTGTTATACTATTTGTTATTTGATATATACTAGGTATAATGAAAAAGTCATAGGCTCCATAGTCTTAGAAATACTCCTGATTGAAATAATTGTCATGATTTTTCAATACTCTCTCCCATTTCAATGCTGTTTTCTCCATTATTGTTCTTATATATGAATCACTTCAAAATAGAAAGCTTCATTCTGGTCTACAAAATACTCCTATAAAGATTTTAGTTCTAGGAATAGATAGAAGTCAGATTGGGCTAAATCTGGAGAATATGGGGTAAAGGAAGAACCTGGAAGGTGCCTTCCGTCGCAGGTGTCATAGCAAGTTGAGAAATGTGAGCAGGGGCATTATCCTGCAGGAATAGAACGCCTCTGGTTAGCTATCTCTCCCTCTTTATGACAATATCATGCTGCACCCTCCATATTATGCACTCTTCATCGTGCGGCCTTCCTCAAGAATATCAATCATGATTATTCCTTGATTATGCTAAATAACAGAGGCCCCGACTTTTCTACATGAGGAAGCTTTCTTGGAGATTTTAGGAGGTCAGAGTGAATCCTTTGCATGATTTGTTTCTTAGAATTAGGATCAAACTGGCGAGTCCAATCTTCTTCCTGAGTGACAATTCGACGAATGAATTCCTCGGGATCATCCTCAAAGATAGACAGAAGATGCAAAAGCGAAAAAGGCATTAATAATTCTAATAAAATTGATTGATTGGTTGATTAACTTTTTACGTCACTCTACGATCATTTCACGTATATGATGACGGTATATGACGTCCTAAGTCGGTATCCTAACCGCAGCACAATTGAATATTTTTGTAATGCCGTTTTCCCATGTATATTATACTATTATTATGTTTTGTGTGCATGTCCTTGGTGATTTCTATCATACAGCTTTCTCAGATGTCTTGTTTTTTTTTTCCTTTATTGCCACATACTATCTTTGAATTTCTTCCTTTTTAAAGAGGCAGAATCCTTTGTTACACCAGCTACAGGTTGCTTTGGCTTAATGGAGTGTAATTTAAGTTTTTACATATCCGTTTTGGAATATGTTTTCTGTTTTCAATGATATTTATAAAGAAACTGCATGAATCATGTTTGATACACAATCCATACTAAAGCCATTATTGTAGAAAATTTATTGCGTATATGGTATGCAATTTTACTTCTTTGCACATGACAACATAATAATGCGTGTGCTTTAGATATACACTTTAACATTACTGTATATTACTCGTTTAATATAAGACGATGTATGGAACCAACTCGGTCATACAAACATTATGAAACCGATGCCTTAACAAAATCAGCAAAAAAAAAAAAAAAAAAAAAAAAAAAATGAAAACTAAACCTTCAAAAACGAGTAGCAAGCAACCGTTAATTATGTCCAGTAGATCTCGATAAATTAGGATATTACCAAAAAGTACTGGGGACGAAGGGCTATATGTGTGTCTCTTGATAGCGTATTGCTGAATTCAAGAATGTAAACTAGATACGGATAGTATTTGACAGTGCGTAAACCACTAAATAATTAAGATAACATTAATTACATTTTTAGAATATCCATCAATCAATTCACAGAAAGTTAAAAAAAAATTAGAAACGCTAGATCGACTTCTTAATCGCTCACAATATTATACGAATTACATAGATGGTATTCGTAATGGCAATTTGACTTTGAAGTCAATACTGTATGGGTATATTTTGTACGTTCAATATTTCCCAGTGTTAAATCTTTGAAATGACAATGTTTTCATATATTGTTTGAATGTAGAATTCCCATGGACTATGACAAATCTCTCTCTTTATGTTACGAGTTATACAGAGATACACATGTATGATCAAGTTGTATGACAAAATCACGGACACCCATTTTTTGCATTTGGGTATAATGTGAACAAAATTCATCTGTGTAATCTGTCAATATAAATTGTCTGAAAACACCTTGCAACAAAAAAAAAAAAAAAAAAAAAAGGAAAATTCACAACATATTTCGAATGTCTATACAACCATGAATTATATTTTTATGATATGTGTCAACAATCAAACAAGAATAACTCCGGCAATGATACGCATTCCTTGGATGATATAAAATATAGTATGTCCGACATCTTACAGGGCATCACATGTAGTTTCTTTATATTGATTCTTTTAAGTACATTGTGCAGTTGATATGTATTTAAAACTACTTCCTCTTATAACTGCTCTCTTGTAAATACAAATACAGGAAAACCTGTATATAACGGACACTCAGGTGACTGAAGATATTTGTCCGTGACAGGCAGTTGTCCGTTTAAACCAGGTTCACAATATAATGCACCCATGTGACAGAATTTATATCACTGTCTTCACTTTTATGCCGTTTTCTCTTTCGGTCATTATCTATGTTCCGCATTAAAATGTCACTAGCTTGAGTTATTCCAATTCTAAATTCTTTTTGGCAATTCGCGACATCCCTTTCCATTTGCCGCAGAATTTATCAAATCTATCTTTTCCTTCAATTGTAACGCCTTTCGTTTGGATGTCATATTTCAAACGGTCTTATTTTATTTCAGTATTTCGGGGTTCACAACAGTTCCTTTTTGAAACTTACACGATTTTGTATCTGTCATAGGCATTTGAGAATGATTAATATTTTGGTACTTCTTCGATATTGATTCAGAATCAACTCAGTTTTCTACTCTCAACAACCCGGGGTATAAACACCCTTTGATATTACAGTGTACACATATCGATCGATGCATATGAGTAAACAATCATTATCTACTTGTATACATGTACAGGTAAAACTTAATTGGCTAATTATCGGTTTATCGATTTGACGTTGTCACTGTATGTACATTGTACAAGAAAACTTAATTGGATAATCACCGTCTTATGGTTGTAACATAAAAACGCATGATTGTTTTACTGTCCCTTAAAACCAGATTTATTGGCATTTGGTATGGAAGAAGTGTCCGTCGTCCGTATTAGACAGTGTCCGTTATATAGAGAAATAAGACTTTATGAAGGAAAATATCGGTTCTATTAAAATCCGTCCGTTTTAAGGGAGTGTCCGGTAATCCCGTTTGTCCGTTAGGACAGGTTTTTCTGTACAATTGTAGCTCCTATAAGATTTTTACGTCATGAGTCTCTAGCTGCTGACTACATGATCACCGTTGAGTGTTAATTTTCAAGAACATATACATGTATATCATATACTGAACTTAACAATTCATACAAATTATGTGTTCTTGTATCGACTATAATTTATCATAATGTAAAAGTGTAGCCGTTCGATTTTCATTCGCCTACTAGTAACATATGTTAATATCTGCGTTTTGGAATAAATTCAAAGGGGATGTTTTGTATTTTATGACTTTAATATTGTTGTGCATTTTAGTGAATGACAAAAAAGATTAAACTGAATGATCAAAACATTATTTTGCCCCAAACAAAATATTGAATTTCTGATCATCATATTCGTATTAAAAGTGTATATATACAGCGGTAATATTCATCTAGATTGCGCATTGCTGAAAACCTCATAGGTAAGAATTAGCATACTACGTATGATGATATAAATCTTTTATTAATTTAATGAAAATTCTTCATAATTTTACAAAGTATAACATTCGTTCGTTTGATCCTCGTTGATCCATGTTCTCTATATGGAGGAATATTTATAAATTTTTAAATGTGTGTCCTTTGATTGTGCTGCTTTTACGGGGAATGGGAAGGTGGGCGCCCGCAAACCCGCTAATAACACCTATTGAGTGACATTTGTTACTTCAATTGACCGTCCTATGTCGGTATCCTAACCGCAGCACAATCGAATTTTTTGTAATGTTCCGTGTATATTCTGCTGTTGTCATTTATTTTTGTGTGGAGGTCCTTGGTGATTTGTGTCATACAGCTTTGTCAGATGTCTTCTGCTTTCTCTTTTGATCTTATTTTAACTTGAAATTTTAATTAGTTTGCTCTTCAAATTTTTAAGCTTGGTTTTCCACAGTATTTACATTGAACATCACTGAACAGACACTAGATATCAAAATGCGCATATAGCCTTTTACATTTACACACGCATATATTATGAAAAGAAAAATATGTACTACTCGCAACACATAAACTGATTGCAGTAGGATCGACTCATAAGGAAATCAGTAATCAGTAAATTCAAACTTTCAGAAAGATGACGATGTGGTAATGTATATGTGTTTGTTATATGATTTCTATTAATATAATGCATAAACTTTTTGTAGTAAATCATAGACGTTAAGATATTTTAAAATTGTTTTTAAATGGTAAAAATAATTTCCTTTAATATTTATATGTTACCCCATTTCAGTTGGTCCAGAAACATCGAATATGATGAAATCGGCCTTGTCTATTATTTGGGTTGTAGTTTCCTGTTGGGTTGTCTCTCAGACGAATGCTCAACAATGCACAAGTAAGGTTTCTTTCCATTAATTCCACTTATATCATTTAATCACCCCTGATTGTTTACTGTATCATATTATTATACAGTTTTACACGCATTAAAGTAATAAGAAATAATATATTGGGCAGTGGAGTAAGGCAATGATTAAGATAGTTATTTGCAATAAAACAAATTCCATTTTATACAGTTCGGTACATCCCTAACATAACTTTATGTTAACTGCGTTTTAACTCATAGTTTATCAGTCTCTTCAGGACTCCGTTTTAACTTACCTTTGAAACCTTCTTTTTAAAATTTGTACACATACAATTTTTCTCAAACTGAGGAATGATCCGTTATCATTATAACATATGTCAAATAATCTTATGTTATTTGTGATAAATTGTTAAACGTTTTTGAAATTGAGAGTATGACCCTGAAATCATCAGACATACCTTGTCGTGTATTTGGTCCCTCTACAGGCTTCTACAAACCCTGTCAAATGATATACGGTCCTGAATATGTAGTCGAGACTTGAACAGGGAATTTAACTCGCTCTTTGATGAATAGACTAGGGATGGCTTTTATTGATGACACCATTTTTGTTTCTGTTTTCATTACATAAAAGTATTCGTATCCATATCTTTAAAGTTTCTCAACGGAGTTGCATGTTAATCGTTATATCGATGATTATCTTTTTAATTTTAAAATGCACTGCATTTGTGGCGAGTTAGAAGGTATGCCTGTTAACCACCTCAATAGGGTTATCTCGTCATTAATTTGTCGCCTTAAGTCGACACCAAAACTTAATTACTATCCATTATGTATGTCCATAACATTTCGTATACGGTTAAAGAAAAAAGAGGAGTTAAGTAAGATTCCTTCTCTTTTACAGTGAATTTGCCGCTGTCGGGTGGAAGCGGAGGTGGAGCGTTTAGCGATGCAGATTTTGTTTCAAAAGGACTGATAACAAAAGTCCAGTTAGAATGTGGACCCTTTTTTACTTCCATCAAAGTGCGTTATGGTACCACATGGGCTCCAAAACATGGATGGGGACAGAGTAACTGCGATAACTGGTGGAAACGTGGGTCGATGAAAGAATACACACTCGGTGCCAATGAATATATCACGGGTGCAATTGTTTCACATGGTAAATATATCAACTCTGTCACATTAACGACAAATAAGAAGTCATTTGATAAATGTGGTTCCGGCCAGGGCACCACTGATACCATTATTAATGGCAGGCGAGTAATGTATTTCAAAGGACGAAGTGGTTGTATAGTAGATGCATTTCAACTGTATGGACCTACTTGGTAATAAATGCGTCATGGCATGAATATTTGTAACATTCACAATAAATGATTGTTCCACAGCTAGCATTTCTTTGTGTAGTGTATATGTTTAATATTGGAAAATGGCAATGAGATTCAAGAACACGTTCCTGTGTTATGAGAATTACAGAAACGATCATTACTTCTAAAATACTTATTCAATGTATACAGTATTGAATACAAGATGTTGAATAAAACCAACTCAGTAATGTGAAAATCACAAAATGGTAAAAGTAAATAGAAAACAACCTGCAGAACATGTCATGCGCCAATACTGCTGCGCTATAAATCCCCTGATTATCCCATTTTCCTATGATAAACTTTGCAAAACTCTGATAAACACTCAAGTCTGAGAAACCATGATGGCTCTGATAAATACTGCGAAAAAAGTCTTAATTAAAGAACTCTGACGACACTGAGAAACTCTGACAACCTTGACAAACTATGACGACCTTGCGAAACTTTGACGACACTGAGAAACTCTGACGACGATAAGACACTTTGACGATACTGAGAAACTCGGATGACACTGAAGAACTCTGACGACTCTTATAAACTCTACAATGAAAATCTTCGCAAAATTCTGACAACACTTAAAAATTATGAACACCTACCGCGACACTCTTGGCTGATCGAGTACACTTCTGTAATCCCTTTATATGATTTCCTTCAATTTATCTATCAGCTTTAAATATACATGTATATAAAAATGATGAATTAAATTGTGCATACTACATATTCTTTTGTCAATCAGGGTTTAATAAACAATATAAGCGTTTATATATCAGGCTTTGTATCTGTTTCGACATATTTTTTTCAGAATCAAACAATCCAATCTTCTTCCATATCGTAATGTGCATGAGAGATGCGCATATATAGATAATCCACTAATAAACACATATTGGAAATCTTACTACCTATTTGTCTTGGTTGACTTAGAAAAATATTATTTTAATCGTTTGAAGTGGCGAATAAGATTGAAATTAATTTCTCCTGTTTTGGCATATTACTGGTTGATAGGTGCGTTATTTTGCGCCAAACATGAAAATTATTTCCAAGGTAGAGTCGAGTGTTCATTCTACACGTTGACGCCAATACAATAAACTTAATTTAAGTCTTGCTCGTGTTTGCCTCATAGTATTAAGAAAATTGAATGGACTCCTTCACCACGGCCACAGTGTCCTTGAGTAAAGTGAATTGCTAGTGTTTCGAATAATAAAACTAAGAGTATCACAGCAGAATCAAGGGCCATTAGAAAACGTAAGGAACGCGCTAAAAGTTCCAAGAAAGGGAAGGTCGTTGGGCGTGTTTACACCTTTGATAGCACTTCAGGTTTTATTCTTTCGTTCCACTATTACTTTCGTGGGCCCACAACAGATGTCATAGACAGTTGGACAACGGGTATTTCAGTCGGCCGATGGCAACGATTAGTACGCCACAACCCAGTGTACGTTGAAAAACAAACAGTCTGATAATATTAAAGATAAAAATGTTGATTTGCATAATTTTAGTGCTGACATATTATACTACTGACTAATGACATTCAGCATATCATCACGTAGAAGTTTATGCAGAATATTTATCAATTTTAGGTTTTTCCTGGTCTTATAGAGGAAATGTGAAATAGTATAGATTTTCAGTACTTCCTCTTGGGCCTGGTTCGGCTTGTTATATTTTCACAAAATTAACAAGGCTTTTAAGAAGTGACTCTCTGAGGCAAAACAGGTGCAAATGTATTCAAATGACAGTTTAGCACCTGATACAGATTATGAACAGTGTTGTAAGATTGCTCAAGAGGAAAAAGAAGATCTTGTAGCCTCTAGTTTTGTACTCTAGTGAGATAAATCTTGTTGGGTTCCTTGTAGATAGAAAGAATATTTAGGTTAGGCACTGTCCATTTGGTAATCTGGAGGGCTGGGTTTTTCAACCCGGCCAGATTTCTTTTTACAACCTTGGGGCAAGGAAATTTTTTTTTCAGAAGAGCCAGGGAAAAGACTTTTTTTTCACCAAAAAGATAATATTGTATAAGATTACAAATTTGATAATAAACACTGTTATTTTTGACAAACTTCTGCTCAAACCGATCTCAGATGTGTAATACGCTTTTAGTCAATTACAATGATGCCATATACTAAAATGAGGGCGAGACTAGAAGCAGGAGGGTGAGGAAGGAGGTAGGGGTGTGACGGAAAGAGAGCTACCATGGGTAAAAATATTGACAGAGAGATGACAAAAATTCTAAATCTGTTAGTAGTGGTGGTTCCGATTTAGTCGCGAAATCAATCATGAATTATATAAGGAAAAACTTCTATGAAAATGTCAACGTTTAACATCTTCAAAGGGTCATAACTTTTGATACGATAGAGAAATCAGTAAAAAGAAAACTGTTTTGAAGTTGTCTCACTGAGCTCTATCCACTACGAAATTCACCTGGGGTTGCTACTATCCCCTGTCTACCCTTCATGAATCGTTTTTGTCATATATCCAGTACAAACATTACAGTACTCAAAAAAAAAAAAAAGATAAAGGCATCTGACTCTGCTGTATGGCAGAAATCACCACGGAAATGTTAATAATGTAATAATTTGAAAAAACTAGACACATGAAGTATAACGCTCAACGTTTGAGTACACTTCGTATTGTAAGAAGAAGAAGAAGAAGAAAAACTCGTCACAAGAATATCACAAAACTTTCGATTAAGGTACAGTTGAAAAACCGACTTAGGGCAATCCATTGGAGTGGTTCACCGGTTTGCGGGTCCTCCTCCTCACTTTCCACAAAAGCAGTATAACAAAAGAACTCGCATTAAAATCTATGACTTATCTCCCATATAGAGAGCAAGGATCAACAACTTTCCTAAGTTGAGAGGTCATTTAAATATAAACTTGTATGTATATAAACATGCTGAGTAAGACCATAATATCAATAATGTATAAATCGTCATCAACATGAGTTAACTGTTTTCTGCCGATCTGGAAGTGAGCTCAGACCCTTGATCTGTAAAAGTATGAGGGAGTGGGGTTCAGGACGATTTCCCACCATATAGTCCCCACCTGTCTGTTAGTTAGCGTACAAGTTCAAGTAAAAATCTCTGTATAAGATTGTAGAAGGGGTCAATTCAAGAATTACTGGGTTTTTTATTATCTCTAAGTCATATTATTGTAGATCACGAAGGCATATCACTATTTTGGAATCCGACGAGATAAGCTAATTGGAACCTTAAACCCTCACAAGTTTATACACCACATCACCGTAGAAATTGGAATGGGAAATTTTTCTGAATTTTGAAAAAAAAATGTTATGAATAGGACCTAAAATGATTTTCATGGGCTTTTCTAAGTTCATCATAATTGTAACACTGAGTTGAAAGTTCCAATGTTATTTATACATTTTTGTATGAAAGTCAAAACCGTTAGTGCAGGCGCTGGCAAATCGAAGCAACTAAATTTTATGAATAACATATAATGGGAGTCTAGTCTAGGAATACCGCAAACAATCCAACTAACGAAAATTTACAACAAGAAATCGAAAATCGTCATGTTTATTATAAATATTGAAATGAATAATATTGTTGTCTTAATGTATAGGTCCAAGAAAAGTGTTTCTGTGTCACGAACATTGTCTTTCTTCAACTGAAGTTCAGGTGGGTATATGTTAGCTATGTATCTTTCAAACCCAGGGTTACCAATAACTAAGGTGCCGTCAAGATACATGTACATGTAATTAGAGGTATCATCCAACATCTCAATAAGATCAAATCATTTAAATTGTTGAATAGAATATAGAAACAAATCTGCTATAAGAGGTGCACAGTTAATACCCATGAAATCCCAATTTTCTGTTGATAAATTCAAGTCACAAACATGGTAGGTTTGTCCATGATTGAACTGATGAAGAACAAGATCATAATAACATAACTGCTGTGTTATGTATAATTTTAGTTTTAACACCTTATTTTTCCAAAGTATGATTTTAGATTACGCTAGTCTATTGGAGACAGATTATTTTGTCACTGTGTGACTGAGTGAGATAATTTGTTTTAGTCAAAATCAGGGCAAGAATTGTTTTTAAGAAATCTCAGTCCCCCAGAATTTCAAATGGACGATGCCTAATATGACAAACTCTGTTGATGCTAAATACATGAAAGGAGGTTTCTTCAAATGCAAGATACAATATTGAATTGTGTGGATTATTTAGAGAGCACGGATCGACTGAATGTTAAACTTGTTGCTAGTTTGGTGGGTCAGATAATTTCATTTTCTTCTGTTTTAGGCAATATTATATAGCATAGGACCAACTCTATAAACATAGATATTATATCTGCAAAATCATGGTATTGTGATATACGTTTGAGCCAATCAAGTGTAAATCAGGTTAGATTTTAGAAACGCAATGTGAATTATATAAATGAGAAAAAGGTTTGTTACTGACTTTGTTACTGATTTAACTTGTCACAGTATTGTATACAGTGATGCAAGTTCATCAGAATATGGAGGTTATATGGTGAGGAACCCGATTAGTGTATGATATGGTATGTGGTCTGAATCAAAGAGAACATTTAGTTCCACTTGGTGAGAATGGTCTGCTGTTTTATAATTTTGGCATCTATTTGTCATATGCTATCAAACAAAACTGGTTTCCGACAACCAAACTGTTGTGCAAATTTTAAGAAAGGGTCCTTGTTCTCTATATCTAGAATTATTAATAAATTTTTAAATGTGTGTTCTTTGATTGTGCTGCTTCTGCGGTGAGTGGGAAGGTGGGCGCCCGTAAACCGGTTTACCACACCAATTTAGGGACGTTTGTTACCTTAATTGACCGTCCTAAGTGGGTATCATAACCGCAGAACAATTGAATATTTTTGTTATGTTGTTCCGTGTATATTATGCTGTTGTCATTTTTTTATGTTCAGGTCCTTGGTGATTTGTGTCATACAGCTTTGTCAGATGTCTTTAGTTTTCTCTTCTATGAAATTTGACCTTCAAAATTTGTCAGTATCTGCATTCGTTATGAGACAGACTGGATCCATAGAAAGCTGATTTTTCAGTAGAATCACTGATTGGGGTGTTTCTGATTTTTTAGCTTTTAGAAGCATTATGGGGTCCGCATGAGATAGGTTTCTTTTGCCAGTGATTTAAACCATAAATTTGACGTATTTTATTCTGGATATTGGACAAACGGAAAAAGGTATTGGTGCCTTCTCGATTAATTGGTTCGAATAGAATGGGTGGTTTGTTTCACCTCCGTGCTTAATACACAGTACATGCAACAGTACAAAGCTTATGATTGTCGTGTGGTTTTTTCCAGATTCCCGCTATGGTGGTGCGTTCTCTGGAGTGGTGGTGGATTATGTTTATTTACCTAACACTAAAGATTTCTATCTTTCCGGTGGAGGTGGTGATTTGTTTAGAGAGGCAGATTTACCATTTAGAATGTTGGCACTACGGATAGAATATATCCTATGCATTGATATTTAGATAAATTTTGTTGTACACGTATGTTTTTCCAGACATTCAGGCGAGACATTATGGAGCTTTCAAAACCTTATTGCTATTATTATGCATACATGAGGTGGAAAATTGAGCTTGATCATATGGTACTTCAGAAAGTTGCGTGCTTTCGGCTAGGACTTTTAATGTAGCATTGTATCTCGTCAGCTTGGTGCAAAACCATAGATCATCCGGTCCTGTAATAAGCACATTTTATGATGTTCAGTGAGCGGACATTTTAGTCAGTGTTCCTTCACCTACAGACTGAATTTGAAAAAAAAAGAAATAGCCATGAAGGTGCTAAACGACGCTTGCATAATGCAGCAGTGAAGTAAGAACCGATAACCCCCGACCCTATGCAGAAAATGTAAGATGTTTTGTATTCTTTATTCAATTTCTATCATAAAAAGACTATTTGTGTATGTCTAATTAGTACATTTTTAGAAAAAAATCTCTTTTTATATAAAAATTCAAGCATTATAAATATTGTAAACTTTAATATAACAAATATACACAATTCTGTAGTGATTGCATGTGCACTGTGAACAACGCTCGTGTATAGAGTCTATCATAATATAATTACAATTCATTGATCGATTATTCTTTTACGCCACTCCATTATTTCACGTATATGGCGACGGCATCTGTATGATGCATTGCATACAAATTTAGACCTTTGCAATGGTCCTATGCACCTAGACTATTACACTACTCTCCTCTAATTAAAGCTAGAATTCTCCTGAATTTTGTACTACACGTTACATAATCTAAGAGGAATGCACAATTTGTTGATTTCCTTTAATACATCATCTGCAGTGGTGTTTCTTCTAAATTTCCCTCGCTCAATGATCTCTTATAATCTTGTCTCTTTTGTTGCTTTTTCCTTTTTGGCGATTCTTCTAAGTACGTCACAATTATAGAATTACATTTTAAGTACTGGGCTGGTTGGTCTACATGGGATGGCGGTCCCTGGCAGTGACAACATGTATGTGTTTAAAAGCTGCATGCGGTCAATCGGTTCGGACGTCTTCTGTGTGTACATATTCATGGCAATGAATTCCAGTTGAAGCAACTTCTGGTCAGGGGACAAACTCTGCCATTGTTTTGGTAGCCAAGAAATGGTCTGTGCCTTCATAGATATTGCGAAACAGTATATTCCAGATGTGGAATTAATCAAATGTGGATCCTTAAAAATTCAAAAGAGTTGACAGAACATCTAAAATCAAAAAGTTTTACTAAAATTCACTCCATCAAGTCTTTTGACTTTTCGACTCTTTACACAACGATCCCTCATCAGAAATTAAAAGACAGATTAGCGAAAATTATTCAAAATGCATTTACTAGTAAAACGGAAGCCGCAAATTCAAATATATAGTAATAAGCCACGATAAAACTTAGTTTGTTAGGGAAAATTCTGATTCCAAAAATAAATACACTGAAACAGCTGTCATCCAGATGTTGAACTTTCTTATCGATAACATTTTTGTGGTGTTTGGAGGTAAGGGTTTTCAACAAATTGTCGGCATTCCAATGGGCACTAACTGTGCTCCGCTTCTGGCTGACATATTCCTTTACTCATACGAAGCTTGGCTTCAATTTTACTTACAGATATATAGATGACTTGCTTTCAATTAATAATCCTTCATTCGCGGATTACCTTAGCATCATCTATCCAAGTGAACTGGAGGTCAAAGAAACCACAGAAAATAGTAATTTTACTTCGTATTTAGATATTATGTTGTCTTTCGACATTAATGGTCAATTGAACACCTCACTCTATGACAAACGTGACGATTTCAATTTCGCTACCACAAACTTTCCTTTCATAAGTAGCAACATTCCATCATCGCCCGCATACGGCGTATTCATATCTCAGTTAATACGTTATTCCAGAGCATGTACAAATTACAATGACTTTGTTCTGAGGGCTCGGCGACTTTCAGGTAAGCTGCTCAACCAGGGTTATATATGTGCTAGACTAGCAACGTCACTGAGGCAGTTCTACGGTCGTTACGAGACTCTTATTACTCCATATGATATCTCGTTATCCAGACTTTTAAATGATATTCTGGACTGAGACCGATTCCGATCATTTTACACAGATTTGACACCTTCTATACTAGAAGGTTACCTACTTCGACTTCTCCATATATAAATACATATGGAATTCACACAATTAGACTCTTTCTACTGGGTATATGTGACGGGTGTTGCTAGCAAGCAGGAGATGCTCACTCTCCCCGGGCACCTGATCTCACTCCATCACAGGGGTTCACATATGCTCTTCAAGTAGACATATTTTGTTATTTTCAATTTGTTTTTCATTTTCACTGATTTTGTATGTCCTATGGTTTCATGATTTTTGGACTTGTGGTTTGGATTTATCCATCATCTTTACACTACACATGGAAGGTTCACTGAATAGGTACTCCATTCCCGTTATGCAAGTGGAAATAAAGGCATGCATCTATCTGTAAATAATTGAATGGCTCTGGATTTGGAATTTACTGCAGGTCTGCTGATGGAATATGAGGCAGATAATTGGAACGAATTTTCCGATTTTCCTGTAATACCTTATTAGGGGTAGATGGTATGACTGAAGCTGTTTTTGGTTTGGTAGGTGATGGGGCTATGGATTTACCGGAAATGCAAACTATTGGAACGAAGGGCTTCACACTGGTAGAGGTTGAACATGAGGTAACTGGTAAAGAGGTAGACGAACTGACGGTGGTTGACGATGAGGCTACAGTGATTCTCGATGTGGCGGTTGAAGATGCAGAAGATTCACTGGATATGGAAAGCATAGGTATCAAGGGTTGGGTACTAGCAGAGGTTGAAAATGCTGTAACAAGTAGCGACATGGATAGACCGATGGTGGTTGATGATATACTTTCAGGGGTGATAGGTGTTCGTGCAGATGGTACAGGCATGGTAGCTATGGAGAAAGGCAAAGGCTGGTCAATCATTGAGATAAGGACCGGATTGGTCGTAGACACTGCAGGTGAATCTTCTTCCATGGGAGGAGTGTCACATTCTAATGGGCCTCCACTTTGTTGGACATTGGTAATGGAATGGATTGGGGTACCGGTAGCCAGTGCCAAATCCTTAACTAGCTCTGCATTGGTCGACATATTAATTTCTCTCCAGTCCATTACAGGCTTGAAACTATCGTCATAATTGGCATGCTCAGACCTTCTCGTTAGATTGGCAAACACCTTTGCATTCTTCCATAGGCCTTCTTGAAGGGTCATTTTATAATAGATGTCTTGCCCGCCCATTACATATACAGTCGTTGATTTGACGTTTAGGTAGATGTTTTTCACCATCCATTCCAACATGCTTTGCCTGGACGGAAAGTACCCTCTTCCCTCGTGTCTTTTCTCCGCCGGTTCTTCTTCATAATCGGGATGAAATTCCTCTTCAGGAGTGAAAGGCCTTTTCAACGTCTGCGATCTCACAGCTGACCATCCCCTCAGCCAACTGTCCCTCTCCTCATCTCCTTGGTGATGTTCCCTAAGCCATCTTAGTACCTCAGTTCTTGCACATTGGGCTGCTTCACCATTGTATGGCCAGGACTGTAATTTTAATTACTAGTTTTAATTACTAGTCATTGTTTGCGCCGTTGTTCATCTGGTTGCTAACCATTTTAGACTATGTGCTAATAAAATATTTAAACTTTAATTTGAACATTGCGACCCCTTACAAATGGTGACAGAAGTGGGATGTCATACCGATTTAACATGACATCCAAGATTCGTACGAACGCCTGTTATCTTATTTGTAATACTCATTTAAGGATTTTCCACGATGACTTATACACCCGATCCCGAAATCGAGTTCAGGAATGTTAACAACCATAACCAAAATGAGAAATATTGGGAAGATGACGGATGTGTAGAGAGAAATTTCCAGGAGCGACAAGAGGAAGGGCAGTACTTGCATGTCAACAAAAGATCCCCCTAACAGGCATTCGAACTATGATGGTGGAGACCACTTCGAACTTGAGATCAGACAAAAGCGCCCAACCATGAGGCCAGAGCCATTTAATGGAATGGAGGATTGGGAAGAATACCTGTCACATTTTGAGCTATGCCCGGAATAAGGGCACTGGAGAGGCGAAGATAAGAGGCTGGATTTAGTAGCTTCACTGCGACGATCTGCAATGACTTTTTACACGAGTTTGTCATTTGAAGATAAGCACAGCTATGAGCGCCTAACCCAGCAACTAGGACAGAGGTTCGGATCTACGTGACATCACAATCGCTGGTTTTCAAAACTGGAGATGCGGAAACGAATCCCTGATGAGTCAATTGCTACATTATCTGCTGACCTCCGTCAGATGTCCCAGAGAGCTTACCCTCATTTAGATGCTCGCGCCCAGGAAGCCATTGCACTAAATCAGCTGTACAAATGCATCTCCTTAGAATCAATATCGAAGAAGTACCAAACCGTTAATTATTCTCAAAGTCCAAGGACAGATACAAAATCGTGTAAGTTTCAAAAGGAAACTGTTGTGAACCCCGAAATACCGAAAAATTCCGAGGTGAGACCAGGTGCCCGGGGAGGGTAAGCGTCTCCTGTTTGCATGCATCACCCGTCACAGCAGTTCTTAAGAAACATGTCAAAATCAAGAGTTTTGGTTTCCTAATTGTACATACGAAAGTACAAAACTGGTATACAAAGTCATATTTGGTGTTCACTGAACAGGTCATTTAGTCGGGTTCCAGAATATTATCAATCATTCTAGAAAGAGGCACATCATATTTTCGTACAAGATCCGCATAGCGACCGTAGAACTTCCTCAGTGACGATTTCAGACGTTCTTCAACGTACCCCTGCATGAGCAACATAGTGGCCAGTCGTTTGGCCCTTGGAATAAAACCGTCGTATAGAAAACAGGCTCTTGCGTACCTTTTAAGTTGAGATATAAAAACTCCATAGGCAGGTGAGGACGGGATATTGCTGCAAAGAAACGGAGAGGTAGTTATTTGGAAGTTAAAATCGTCACGTTTGTCATACAGAGGGGTGTCCAAATGACCAATACTGTTGAAAGTTAAAAATATATCCAGATACGAAGCGGAATTATTGCTCTCGGTTGTCTCTTTTATATCAAGTTCATGGGGATAGATTTCATGTATGTAATCCTTAAAGTTAGGATTATTGATTGACAATACGCCGTGTATATATCTATACGTAAAATTAAACTGAGATGCAAGGCTTTTTCTGCCTGTGGAGAGCATGTTTTGAATAAATTCTGCCTCATACGAATATAAGAAGATGTCCGCAAGAAGAGGGGCGCAGTTAGTTCCCATGGGAATGCCAATGATTTGCTGAAAAATGTTCCCTCCAAACACCACGAAAATATTGTCTTTTAAAAATTCCAGCATTTTGATGATTTGATCTTCGGTATACTTGTGTTTTGCATCAGAGTGTTTTTTTTTTTTTACAAAATATGTATCTTCCCGCCAAATGACAAGATATTTTTATCTACGATTTCCATTTTTATGCAAAAAAGAATTTCGAATAAGTCTGTTTTTGAGCTTTTAATGCGGAATTGTAGTGTAGAGCGTGGAGAAGTCAAAAGATTTGATGCTGAAAATATTATTAAATTTCGGAGATTCTCTAAAAGTTCTTTAGAATTCTTGAGGATCCACATCTGATTTATTCCGCTTCTGGAGTATGCGGTATCACAGTAAATTTGAAGACTGTGCTTGATGTGTGTCAATATCTTCGTTAGCAATACGGATAGAAGTTTGGTGGTACACTTGGAAGAACCAGCAATGAAACGATGTTTGTAAGGGGTTTTGTGCATTTTTGGAATCCAATAGATATAAAGTAATTCAAGGTCAGAGTTTCTTGTGGTATTCCAAAAGACTCGAGGACAGATTTGTGGTTTTGAAGTATTTCAGAAATAGATAAATTTGTTTGTGTGTATGTTGGATTTCCAGGTGCAGAGTGTAATCCAAGAAATGAAGTGCCGCTGTATTGATAAGGAATGTGTCACTGTTAGGCAAGCTGTCGAGATAATAGAGAGATATGAAGCGGTCATGGATGAACCACAAGAGAAAACGAAGTCTGGACAGGTTAGAGGTGTGGGTAATGATGGTCAGAATGTCAAGGGAAAGGCCAATACAACAACAATCACGATCGAAATAATTGGAACAAAACCTCAGATGACTCCCAACTTTCCAAAGCGATAGAAGAGCAGCTCACTAAGGGACTTGAGCAGGTTGAGAAGCCCTCACGGAAACCAACTATAATAGAAGCAGAAATTGTTTCATTTGTATCTCTAGTGACCATTTTTTCAAAAATTGTCCTGTATACAATAATTGCCAAGCACAGATGGGTCGATCAAATGGACAAGTGACGTCAGATGTTGACCAAATAAAGGAGCAGGGAAACGGTTATCCGTCGTCTCAGTAGGCCAGGAGCCGGCGAAGGAAATAAGGCCGACTCGTGTTAGCTATAGTGATGTGTACCTACTTAGTTTAATTTGTAACACGACCAATACCAAAGTCAATGGAGTGTGGGACAATGGCATTTATTTGGGCGGACATATTCTTGATGTTCCTATGAACTTTCTTGTTGACAGTGGGCCATCATGCACTCTTATAAACCACAGAGTTTTCAACCATATCCCACTTAGTTCTCAACCAAGACTATCCTCAACAAGTCGTACTTTCCTTAGTGTCAGTAATGAACGGCTAACAGTGTATGGTCAGACGCGGACGAATGTATTCCTGCAGCAGATACCCTTCAAGATAGAAGCTATCATAGATGACATAGTACCAGATGCAATCATGGGGCAGTACTTTCTCTTTGAAAATGTAAAGAACATTGATTTTGCCAACAGTATACTCTTAACGAAACGTGGAAACGTACAATGTTGGATCGGAGGTGAAACGCAAATGGTTTGTAATGTCCAGTCCGAGTGTAACGTTACCACCCCCTCCCCCCGAGAAACAGACTGTGGCTCCCTATCACTATTCATGGAAGTCAGCATTTATCTCCCTTAGGTCTAGTGGAACCCGATCTAGCGAGCTCCTTTACAAAAAAATGTTTACTTCAGTGCAGGTGTAATTGACATCGAAGATGATTCCAAGGTTAACTCCTCTTTTTTCTTTCATCAATACTGGTGACCAACCGGTGAACCTCTACACTAACACAAGCCTAGGGACTTGCCAGTCGTATTATGAGATATCAACTGCGGAGCACTGTGAGATGATATGCCATACGACCTCGAATGAAGACATGCTTTCGTTACCAGATCATTTAAATGAGCTATATGACAAGAGCAAAAAACATCTAGATGCAAAGCAGAGAAGCAGACTCAGATTATATTCCGAGGTATGCAATGGAGGTGGTTACTCATATACTGAGATGATATTTTACTGCATAGTTCAAAGACGGAAAGAACATTTTAATGAATTAGACATATTCACTAATACAGAGATATTCACTAATCTAACCTGAAAATTGTTGATGCAATGAACAATTGGAAAATACAAAAAAAAACAGTTAAGGTGGTCCAAAACTTCTAGGGCACTGTGATGATAACAGCGGTTGCACTAAAGGATTTAGTGACAAAGCATAATAGTTTAGTAAAAGAACATTATATATGACAACTGTTAACCAGAAAAGGGAAGTATTTATATGGTAAGATGAGTGCAAAAGACGAGAATTCTTAGCAGTTATTATATTTATTAGTCAGTTCAAACATTATTTATTGTAACAAAAATTTCTGTTGAGGACAGATGATAGCTCGTCAAGATAGTTGTTTGGAATTTAGATCCACAAGGGCAGTTAACGAGATGGATGGAGGTAGTTTGCCAGTATGACTTTGAAATTCAGCATCGAGATAGAAAAAAATCACGGAAATGCGGATTCCTTATCTCGTAAGTTTTATATTTGTGAACACCAAATTATTGATACTTTCGATTCAAGTTGTAAAGTTGAAACAATTAATGGAAGAAGGGTGTCAATCTCAGAATATTGATGATGTCTATACTAGAAGGTTACCTACTTCGACTTCTCCATATATAAATACATATGGAATTCACACGATTTGACTCTTTCTACGGGGTATATGTGACGGGTGTTGCTAGCAAGCACGAGATGCTCACTTACCCCGGGCACCTGATCTCACTCCATCACAGGGGTTCACATATGCTCTTCAAGTAGACATATTTTGTTATTTTCCATTTTTTTTTCATTTTCACTGATTTTGTATGTCCTATGGTTTCATGATTTTTGGACTTGTGGTTTGGATTTATCCATCATCTTTACATCAGTAATTCAGTAGACGACAAATGCAGACAAATTACAGAGGTCAGAGTATTGACATGAAACCAAGTACATCAGCAAAATAAAAATACTAAATAGTGATCGGCACAATATACTACACAACAAATTCACCAATTTTCAAAAGAAGAATCATGAGCTTTGCATGTTAACAAAAGACGATTGGTAAAGGAGAATTTCCAAGCTGGGATGAAGTTGTTAGACTTAGTCCTACAATCAGAAAATATTGGTTTAACTGAGACAATATAATTTGTACAAATGAAATGTTATCGAGTTATCGAGTTCCCAATATACTGCATACAGAAATCCTAAGTAATTACTATGAAAGTGTCTTTGCAGCGCATGTTGATATCCATCAAACTGTCGATAGAATCAAGGAAGAAAGAAAAGTCACTGGCTCGGCCGTTTGACCGAAATAACCACTCTTAATCTAGAAATCTATAGAATAATGATATGATAAAAAAACACACTTAAGGACATCACAAAAAATTAGATTATAGTGCAATTACGAAACCGACTAAGGACGGTTATGTTGCTATGACAATGTTCAATCAATCGGTGTGGTTAACCGGTTTACGGGCCCAAGCCGAAGAAATCGGATAAAGATTGGTCAATGAATCATAACGTCATTCGGAGTATCTTTAAAAATACCCACACTGACCAGGAACAAATTTCGAGTGTGTATTATTTAATCAATTGTGTAGTCTTTTAAATTGTGTGAAAAACAAATTCAGCCCATATCATTCTAGTTCCTAAGGCATGATAGAAAGATTTAAAACTCTCGCAGACATGATAAAAATCCAAAAAATTTCGATAAATACATCAATCCGCTATTGGCTGTAGAGAGGAGCACTACACACCCACCTACTGGTAATGGCCCCAATACACATTATTTACCCGTTTCCCGTTGACAAATTCAAAATATCTCTATCTCAATATGTACCAGAATTAAAGGAAAAATTAATGCAAGTTTTTTCACATCGCTAAAGAAAACTTAGGAAGGGCAGCATGTAGATACATGAACAATTAAACAGCAGACTTAAAGAAAACCAGTATAAAAAGTGGGACCTCGTATATAAACTTAAATCATGTCTTCAAATGTTTGAATCTCTTTGAGCAGTGCTATATCTAGTGACAAGTGTATACTGTCCTGTTTTGTATAAAATTCAAAACAGAAATCGAACAGAAGAAGACTTAAACAAAATGCCTAAATGGGCAAAATCCCTTTTAATAAGTAATAAAAATGAAGTATAAACTGATACTGTGATATATATATATATATATATATATCCTGTTGCGCTCAATGCTCACAAACTGTTAAAGTGCGGAGAAATGCAATGTAGCACTTCATTAAAAAGCATGGTGAAGACACAGTACTTTGTAGTCATGAAATATACACAACTTAAGCATCAAGTGAAAGGATACAAAACAATATAACGAGGAAAATTACATGTCCCATGATGGCCGACAAGAGCTTTTTTCGAAGATCAATAAATCCTTATGAATATGGAACATATCTACCTTTTAATTTTATTTTTAAGTAGTTTTAGGAAAAGACGTTTTGATGAATGACAATTAAAACAATCAAATACAAAAGTGAAAGGGAGAAAGAATGCATACACTAGGGAAAAAATCGAAAGCTGAGCGAGAGGATTAGACAACAAGAGGCCCAAGTGGGCCTATATCGCTCACCTGAGCACAAAGTGCATATTTAGAAGCAAGCAAGAAATTCTGTGCAGGGGTTCTGGAGAGGAAGATGAAAATGTGTCAATCAAACAGAGCCAATACCGGCCATCTTGGATTACGGATCGGCATGAAAAACCTATACTTGGTAGAGGACCTTGAGTACTTACTTTCTATGCAGTTTGGTGAAATTTTGTGCAGTGGTTCTGGAGAAAATTTGAAAATGTGTCAACAAATCAGAGTCAATGGCGGCCATCTTGGATCACGGATCGGCATAAAAAACACCAAACTTGGTTGAGGACCTTGAGTACTTAATTTCTATGCAGTTTGATGAATTTCTGTGCAGTGGTTCTGGAGAAGAAGTCGAAAATGTGTCAACCAATCAGAGTCAATGGTGGCCATCTTGGATCACGGATCGGCATAAAAAACAAAAATATGGTAGAGGATGTTGAGTACTTACTTTCCATGAAGGTTGATGAAATTCTATGCAGCTGTTCTGGAGAAGATGTCGAAAATGTGTCAACAAATCAGAGTCAATGGCGGTTATCTTGGATTACGGATCGGCATAAAAAACACAAACTTGGTAGAGGACCTTGAGTACTTACTTCCTATGAGGTTTGATGAAATTCTGTGCAACCGATCTGGAGAAGAAGTTGAAAATGTTTCAACCAATCAGAGCCAATGGCGGCCATCTTGGATCACGGACTGGCATAAACAAGAGCTAAATCATAATACGCATTACCACATCCTCATCGATTAGACGTAAAATGAATATCAACGAAATGCCTTTTTATATACCAAAATGCATAAGTACTCCATAGAAATTGAAATCTTACACATTTACGGCGTCAATGACAATGTTTTAAATTAACTGCATGCAACTCACTAGTCATACGGGAGAGATCGCATCAAAACTTTTCGTCCGTAAATTTTCGTATAACTGAAAAACTTCGCTCTACTATGACTTAATAAAATATATCAAGTATATGGTAAACATCAATAAAATGTACAATGAAGTTCTTGATCCCTTCTTCAACCAGAGAGGAGGAAGTCGGAAAAACACCCTCAGATAAGAAATAAATGCTAAATTTTATTTATGCAAAGTATGCCGAAAAAACGTCAAAACTGTTATTTCGAAATGCAACCAAAAATAACAACACTTCTTCACACATCCCTCTAGATCATTTCTATGTATTTGGTTTGTTTCTGTATGCACCCGGTTAGCAGTTTGTCAAAGGAGGACACTCTCTGTGACCTATTTTTGCCCATGGTGGCCCCACCTCCCGATGGATCTGGATGAAAAATAACAACACATGTAGGGGACCATTAGTACTTCATGCATACCAAGTTTCATCAAATTCTGTTCAGTATTTCTGGAGAAGAAGTTGTAAATGTGAAAAGTTAACGACGGACAGACAACGGACAACGATTGATTACAATAGCCCACTTGAGCCTTCAGCTCAGGTGAGCTAAAAATACCTCTTTTCTGTATTGAAATAACAAAGTAAAAAAAAAAACTTGAAAAAAGGTCAAAAATTTGATCTCAGAATGGAACCAAAACAACAGCACTTCTTCACCCATGCCTCTACATCATTCCTATGCATTCAGTTTATCTCTGTATGCCTCCAGTCTGAAAAAGAAGTTTGTCAAAGGAGGGTACCCTCTGTGACCTACTTTTGCCTGTAGTGGTGCCATCTGCTGACTGATCCGCACAAAAAAACAAAACCTTTGAAAAGGACTATGAGTACTTGCATCCTACCCAGTTTTATCACAATCTTTCAAGTTGTTCTGTAGATCAAGTTGAAGATATGAAAAATTGTTCCCCCCCCCCCTTTTCTTGGAAGTCTTAAAAAATTCATAAAAAATTCAAAAATCGAGATATTGAAAAAATTCCTTCGCACCAGCATTCCTTACCATAGAAATGATTAAATGAAACCAAATGAATGCATCAATGTTTACTAAAAGAAAATAATAACTCTTTAATGCATTAAAATAACAAAGTCCAAAATAAAAATGAAAAAACGTCAAAAATTTGATTTCGGAATGGAACCAAAAATATCAACACTTCTTTCCATATGCCTCTAAATCATTCCTATGCAGTCGATTTGTCGCTGTATGCACCCGATCTGAATAAGAAGTTTGTCAAAGGAGGGTACCCTCTGTGACCTACTTTTGTCTGTGGTGGTGCCACCTGTTCATGGATCCTGACAAAGATGACCACATTTGTCGCGGACCTTGAGTATTTGATGCATGCCAAGTTTCATTGAATTCCAGCAAGTGGTTCCGAAGAAAAAGTTCAAACTGTGAAATGTTTACACCAATTATCCCCCCCCCTTTTTTCTTGAAAGTCTTAAAAAATTCATAAAAAATCCAAAACATAAAATATTGAAAAATTTTCTTCGCAGTAGTATTTCTTACCATCAAAATGATCAAATTAAACCAAATTAATGCATCAATGTTTACTAAAAGAAAAAAATACCTCTTTTCTGCATTAAAACTACCAAGTACAAAAAAAAAAAAACGTCAAAAAAACGTCAAAAATTTGATTTCGGAACGGAACCAAAAATAACAACACTTCTTCACACATCCCTCTAGATCATTCCTATGCATTCGGTTTGTCTCTGTATGTCCCCGGTCTGAAGAAGTTTGTCAAAGGAGGGTACCCTCTTTGACCTACTTTTGCCTGTGGTGGCGCCACCTGTTGATGAATCCGGACAAAAAACAACACTTGTAGGGACCATGAGTACTACATGCTTATCAAGTTTCATCAAATTCTGTTCAGTGGTTCAGGAGAAGAAGTCGAAAATGTGAAAAGTTAACGACGGACGACGGACGGTGATTGATCACAATAGTTCACTTGAGCCTTCGGCTCAGGTGAGCTAAAAAGTGAAAAGGGGAGGGGGACCGCGCAGAAAGCTGAGAGAGAAGATGAGGAAAAAGTGGGGAAAACCCGCGGAGCAAGTTGGAGTGGTAAAGGCACATTTAAGACATTCTTACATAAATGAGGACCCTTATTTACAACCACTCTAAGATCGATCAGTCATTTATAAGTGAGTAACAAAATAATGTATTGCCTTCAGTTACTGGTTTATAAAGAGAAATAGTCGTAAAACAAATACACAAGATACATGAAGCTTTATGCTTTGGTATGGCTTATGATATTTACTTTAATGAATGGCAATAATTACAAAATCTATAAAAACAAAATATCGGGCGCTATATGTTCTAATTCTGATTTATAAAAAATTATTAGGTGAAGTGAAACATAGTCCAATATACCCTTTTGGTGTAATATTAAGTTCAAATATCAACATATGAAGAGTAAAAAAAATATTAAGCACACTCCTATATCCGTCTAACACTTGTTATACCCTTCATAACGATATGAAACTGAGCGTACTCAAATTCGGCTCTACGGAGTTATCGTCCTTAATTGATGACGTCACATGCTAAAAACAAAAACCCGAATACCATGCAGTACGTTGCTAATCAATATCAGAATGGATTTCAGTCTCGATAGCGAATGTGGAAGACCTTGATTGTATTGGGACGACAGTCACAGGTGATTATATCGCCTGGGTTCGCCTCTTTCCTGTGTATAGGGTTAAGTGACGTCACATGCTAAAATATATAATCGCCTGTGGACAGAGTTAAATAAAGAGTTCCAACCGTACATGTGCGAACCAGTGGGCCGTTTCACAAAGAATCATACGTACGATATTTTTCCTTAAGACTTAAGGAATTTTTAGTACGTACGTAAAATATTGTACGTATGATTCTTTGTGAAATGTCTCACAGAGCCGGGAGTGTGGGGAGATTTGAAAGCCAGCACTGACTCGGAGTCGGACAGCGATGCCGATGCCGATGATTTTGGTATAAATTGGACTTCGAAGATAATAATGGCTAGTTAGGTGAAGGAGCGTTAAGTCCTGATACATGGTTAGTTTTTATTTCTTATACAAATTAAACCACCGATTCTTATAGTCCTATTTACTATTATACTATAACCAACAATATAGGAGAGAGAACTTAACTACTGTCCTCGCCACTTGTTCCGTGCGCCTGAAAAAAATAAATAAATGAATAAATATAACAAGCCGTGCAAAAAAATATTTTTAGCGTAAAGTTCATTGTCAGGATCAAAAGATCACCCACATTGGTGTAATTTGGAAGGGCTTTAATAGTTGAGTACACATGTCAAAAATAAAGTCTTTATCCTTCACGGTTCAAAAGTTACGGTAAAGGTTAAACTTGACGACAGACAAATAAACAAACAATCAGATAGGACAAAAACAATATGCCCCGATCTATCGATCTACATGTGCTTCCGGTCAGTAACATACGACACATATCGTGCATTTCTCTCGCGTAATCGCGGCGCTCTGATAACAGCTCTCTATAGCGTTTTGTGGTTTTGTGCGCTCATGGAAATTCGAATTTTAAAAACGTTTTTAAAGGAATTTTCATTTGCTCATTGTTATTTTTATTTTCATTTTCATTATTATAGCACGTAGCAACAAAGTAACACGATTTTTTGAAAATCTTAATTTCCGGGTCACTTAGAATGGATTTTAAATAATTAAATACAGTCATGTTTTCACACTGTAATTGACATTCTAAGTCGTTTATTAATTACTTTAAATAAAACATGTACAGTATGGATAGATAAAATAAGAGATAAATGTTCATAATAATTGTAGTATTACAAACAACAGGTAGATCAAACTCCCCTTTAAAACGCACTGTATACATGTAACACATAGCTGGCATTTAGCTTGTAATTCGGCTCATTGTAAAATTACTTTGAAAAAAAGATGTTTCTTTTCATTTTCCCCAAATAGTTGTACAGGTTGTACATATTTATAACATCGGCTTTCCAATGATACTAAATATTTCCGTAAGCAATTTTAATAAAGACATGTTTTAATTTTCTTGACACCCCTATCACATTGGACACTTCCAAAATATGACACTTCCAAAATCTATCCAAGATGGATGCCGTGACATTACATAGGAATTCCCTATTCCCAAACGTATTTTTGTGTTCTGGGACTCAACACGGTATATTTCTGTAAATCTTACTTGGTTTGACTTACGACTCTTCTAATTTGACACAAAGATGTAGTTTATATGTGAATAAAAGTGAATACGACGAGATAAAAGCATGCTTTTTTTCTGGCGCACAGAACTAATGGCGATGACAGTAGACTGCATGATGTCACATGTGCCATGCCTAGGGTTTTACGAATTTACTGTGTTACAGCTACCGTGTATGAACAGTTATGGTTTTGCTAAATTATTTCATCACACATTCAAAGACCCATCTAAACATTTTTGAAAGGGGAGATTGCAGCCTCCAATGCCAATTCTTTGCGCTTTTCAGTCCAGAAAAAGACCTTTTCGGTAAAATTTTCGAACCAAAATCGGGGAGGGGGCGGAGTGGTTTGTTTGCAACCCCGATCACACATCTGCAACACCCCTCCCCCCCCCCCCCCCCCACACACACACACACACACACTAAATCTGCCAATGCAAAAAAGATAAACAACTATGGCATTGCTGCATTATTACAGTACAAATTAAAGTACACAACGGTAATGTGCATTTAATATGAAATAAAATTTTAATATATATATATATATACTGCATTGACTTGTTTTTAAACTGTTTTGTACAGAAATATTACGTGTTCCCTGAAATCTGAAATATATGGAACTTGATGAATGTAGACGACGGATTGAATAACTTAAGGTCATACGAGTTCTTTGTATCTGTCTTTGACTTAGACACTGAAATAATAAATGTTTTTAGCGTACTACGATAGGATATTCTAAGTAAAAAGTAAAACATTTCATTATTGTTCATACCACAGGGTTGTATGGTGTTTGACAAAATGTGGAGTAAACATGTGATGAAGTGGAAAGGCCATCATAGTCATCGTCTAGATCTGTATTTTGATCTTTTGAATGGGGGTTTCCAGATGCGTATGAATGAAAACAGGCCTATGTGTTTCTTCTCAAGCGGAAAATGTCACAAATGACCATGATAATTATTAGAATAGTAATTATTATTTTTGTGGAAAATCTAACACCGAAATTCGGTTACACACATCTATGACCACCGTTTCCAATGCTGGATTTAACGATACTTGTTATGCGTCCGATATGTTTTGAAGTGAAATGTGGCTTTCATGTGATTTTCCAACGATTATTGTGTCGCTTCTAATGGATTAAATGGGATTCATCGCTTCAAAGGTTTAAAAGGAACTTGCATTAAATATCACATCAGAGACACTTTAGACTAGTTTTTTTAACCAAATTAGTGGAGTAAGTTCTGAAGCTGGAATCTCCAGTTTAAATAGGCAGGGGTAAAATGGCTATTTCAGTATTTGCTTTTGATTTCTTTTCCTCTTTAGGCCTATAAACTCTATAGGCAAGTGTTATAAGTGGTAGCAGCTGTACAGTTGAGCCCATTGGTAAACAATTCTCCATATATGTCATAGTAAATTGTTTATATTTACCATTAAGTTTATTGTGATAAGTGTGAATCGTGCAGTATTTTTGGTAGCAATAAATTAATATTTATTGCTGATATACGAGTCTGTGTAGCAGCGGATAGGGGACTTATATTTAGATTGAAAGTGACGTAAATCAATAATCATTCTGATTTTGTATTTCAAGCATGATGCAACACAGGAAGATGTGATGACAGATATTAATCACGCCGTATCTGCTAGCTGTGAATTACAAAAGACCCTTTTCAATCGCAATTCATATTAATAATATAAAATATGAATGAAATATAACAAACATCTTAGGCTACGACGTACGCGCTCTAAGTTCTAACCTAATCTTTTTGATGTTGCAGATATTGTCTTTTAATTACTGCTGCTAATCGTCTAATTCTTCTTTGTTTCTCTCTATCCTCTCTCATAGATGAACCACAGTCTGCAATGCCAGTCTTCAAAATTTCTATTTTATGTCTGATATTATTTGTTTTCAGTGATGACATGCATTTAGAGATCTATAGATATCACTGCATGACTGTATATATTATATTATTCATTTATCGTTATGTCAATTTTTCACTGTACTGTACATGTATAATAGAGTCGATCTATTATTCTGTGGAATTATGAACACTAGCATTGACAGTTATTTTACATGAAATATCTATAATAAATAAATCTATTATGATACTCATGTAGCGTTTTTATCATCGGAATTTAATGCATTTTCTGATTTCTGGAGACTGTACTATCGTTACATATGTGCATTGTTTATACTGGATGAATACCAATTTTAGCCCATGGATGTTTCTCACCTTTTATTCATGTTTGAAAACCCCTCCGTCATCGAAATACGTTTCGTTTTGTTAGCCATCTTCACAGTGAATAAAATCCTGCAATTTGATTGGTTGACCTTTGGCCGTGGTAGGTATATAAAGCGGATCGTAGTCATTATTCGGCAGAGCGCAGAGAAAACTCCGTTAAGAGAAAATTGAGATAAGAACTAAAAAAGAGAAGAAAATAGAAATGACAGAAGAAAAAGTAAGAAAATTTGTGAAAATATTAATCTTATTTAGCGTAAAGTGTTATACTCCAAGTATTCAAGTGAAAAATAGTGTTTAAGTCAATGCTCCAAATTCTTTTGGAGGTGACCCTTCAAGTTTCTTAAAATCCCTTATATTTAGAGATAAAAAAGAATATGTGTGAAGTAATGTATGAAAGTGATGCTGAAATTAGTGATTAAAACTATTTATAATATTTTATCATTTAGTTAAGTAAATTAAAACATGTTTTGGAGTTTTCCTCTGAGTGCCCCCAATTCCTCCGAGATTCATCCATCCGGTTTCTATTTGTGTTATTATCTATATTTTAATGATACGTGCATTATATTTGATGTATGTTGACCATTTGATTTTAATATTCAAATAAATAATAGTTCACTTGAACAGAGTTGTGTATTTATACACGCTACCCATGTTAACATTGGAGATGCCGCAAGCCAAAGGCTAGGCGAACCCCTTTTGAAAGTTCAAAGCGTTCAGGTATAGTGACACCTGGCACTACAAAATTTCTGGTGGCAGCGGTGGGATAAACAAAACTGTATTGCTTCCTTACGATACTGTTGGATTAGCAAAATTGTAATGTTTTCCTTATTTATGTGATAGACCCTTGATGCAAAATTGTATTGCATTTATATTTCGTGAAAATGAGAAGATAAGTTATAACTTCTAAAAGAACACGAGAAGTATAGATAGAATGGAAGTTAAGATTTTATTTAAAATTTTTGTTGAACAACGGTTTATTTCTGGTGTTGTCATTGAATTTACCCTGAAAATGAAACATAAATACATTAAAGACAGTAGCTTTGGTGGTATTCTCGAATATGATGATACAATATAAATAAGTAAATTTATAAGATATAAGAATAGAAATTAGGATGGATGAATCAGATACGATCACATTTAGAGTTAGAGACATGGGGGAAAATAATGAAAGTGGAGGTGGTACTCAAATACCAACTGGCCATCAAATTGAAGGGACGATTAAGCAATATATAAGTGAATTAAGTGAAGAATTTAACAGAGGAATAGAATCAATTAATTCAAGGATGAGTCCGAGGATGGCAGAATTAGAAACGAAAGTTAAGGATATTCAAACCAAGTTAGGACAAAGAGAGATAACTCAAAACGCTTCACTTAGCAGAGAAAATGACATGACTGAAGAGAGTAACAGAGAAAGGGATATGTATGAAGAAAATGAGATGGAAGTAAGAAGTGTAGCAAATGAAAGCATAGGTTGCTATAATAGGAATGACTTGACACCCATGAGAAGGCATGATAGACAAATATCATCAGTACCCGTACTATTAGGGGGATAAGAGACGAGATACCAACTCAAAGTACGCTTAGTGCTCCTAACATAGGAAGAAGTGAGTTTGTTTCACATGGCAAAGTAGAACCACAAAAGTATGACGGAAGTGAAGACTTTGACGAATACATAACTCCATAGGTGGAATTACAAAACTAAGTCTTTATTTTTAGCTAGTTGCTTGGGTGGAAATGCTAGGTCACTGCTTAATGAGTTAAGTGAAATAAAGAGAAGAGATTTTGACAGTTTCGTCATAGCTTTAGAGAGTAGATTTCGATCCATAAATAGAGTAGAAGTCTATAGATCTAAGCTTCAGTCTAGGTTTAAGATGAGGGATGAGAGCATTCCAGAGCTTGCGCAAAGTATTAAAAGTTTGACACGCAGAGCCTATCCAAGTGCTCATGAAGACATGATAATTGTTCCTGCATTAGATTATTTCATTGATGCTTTGTCAGATGCTGACATAAGATTACGATTGAGAGAAGTTGGTCCTAAAACAATTATGGAAGCAGAAGGTATAGCTGCTAGGTTAAAAGCACATAAAATTGCTAATAAGAATAATAAGAACAGCGGGAGACAACTTGTGAAATCCGTAGAAATCAGTTCTGATAAGAAAGAGAAACAAGATGAGAATGCTATTGATGAAATTAATAAAGCACTCACAAATCTTACCAAAGAGGTCAAAAATATGCAAGGTAAACAAAATGATGAGCATCAAAGACAAGGTCAACCTAGAAACAGATCAAATCAAGGTCAAAGATACCATTCAAATTGAAATATAAATGCTCAAAATAAAAATCCTTGGCAAAACGGAAATTATCACAGACCTAACCATCAATGGTCTGGAAATCAAAGGCAACCACACTATTATCCTAATACCAATGATAGAGGTCAGGCTTAGACAGGTGAAGGTCAAAATGAGAAATATTATGGTCACAATGGTCAGGAAAACAATCAAAGTTCGAACTGGGGGAGGGGGGGGGGGGGCAGCTCGACGGAATTAGATAGGTCCGCTCAGAATATTAAAGAATAGTAGTGTGACTGAAAATGGAATGGAATATATGTGCTAGACTAGCAACGTCACTGAGGAAGTTCTACGGTCGTTGCGAGACTCTTATTACTCCATATGATATTTCGTTATCCAGACTTTTAAATGATATTCTGGACTGAGACCTATTCCGATCATTTTACACAGATGTGATACCTTCTATACTAGAAGGTTACCTACTTCGACTTCTCCATATATAAATACATATGGAATTTACACGATTTGACTCTTTCTATTGGGTATATGTGACAGGTGTTGCTAGCAAGCAGGAGATGCTCACTCTTCCCGGGCACCTGATCTCACTCCCTCACAGGGTTTAACATATGCTCTTCAAGTAAACATATTTTGTTATTTTCCATTTGTTTTTCATTTTCACTAATTTTGTATGTCCTTTGGTTTCATGATTTTTGCACTTATGGTTTGGATTTATCCATCATCTTTACATTTTAACGACCTTTAACTTTTTAGCTCTCCCGAACGAATGTCCAGAGAGTTATTGTCATATCCCTGGTGTCATTGTTGTCGTCGTCGTCGTCTGTAAGGAAAACGTTTACCTGGATAATAACTTGGGAACTATTTTAGATAGGGCTCTGATATTTCACATGCATATCCCTTTTGCCAAGACCTTTCAATGACCTTTAAAAGCTTTCAATCTTGGTCATAACTACTGAACAGTAATAAATAGGGTTTATGAATTTCATGTGTGTATTCCTTATGAAAAAAGAGAAAAACCTTCCAATACGTATCAAAACTTTTCATGTTTTGACCTAGACTTTGAACACTGACCTACTTACAAAACGCTTTTGCTATATATAAATTGGATTACTGGCACGCTCTGTTGTCTTCTTAAAACTCTTGTTTATTTACAAGCAATTGATACAATTCAGAAAAAAGTAAATTATAGAGTGAAATTAGTTGAGGTTGACCAGCTAAGAAGAGAAAAATTCACCTTTTCTTAATATATCCTCTTTCTTCAACTTTAAATTTGAGGTGGATTCTCTTCGTATATGGAGATATTATAGCATTGGTGAAGGTTAGTGCTTAGATAAGTATAGAATAAAATTAATCCATTAATTTTTTACGATCCCATTATATCAATAATATGCGATGTAAAATGTGTCTACTCACTGTGCTGTTATATGCATTCTACATTCTGCATGAAGTTAATTCAAACATGAAGTGCATTCCAACCATGTAACATCTCACCATAGGACAATTACCAGTATATAGGCAATCTGGGTTATATTCCCAGATAAATCACCCACTTACATTTATGTTGCAATATGAATGAAAATTAAATATCACGAAAAATTCGATTTGTTACCTTGTCTATGATGCCATTTATTGTTGTTGCTATGACAAAAATACACTTTTCCTCAATAAATGTCATCATAGACAAGGAAACAAATCCAATTTTTTGTGATATTTAATTAATTCTAAGTAAAAAAAAATCCAATGAAATATAGAAATTTGACCTCTTGTCAGCACATGAAGTAACCATTGTACTGCCATACCATCAAAATTTTTCCAAAAATACTTTCCTATATATTTACCAGCAAATTTGTTGAATTTCTCAATTTTTTCAAATTTGATTTTTTTTTATTACAATATTGTAGTTTTCCATGACATCATAGGAAAAAAAAACGCAGGAGAATACACTATTCGCACTTCATAAAATCAAAGAGCTATATAAGTTAATAACATATGAAAAATCTTAATGGCTAAATTTTTGATTTTCAAATAAAGTGCATTCGTAATAATTCACGACGTAAATACCAGAATTTTCTTTATAACCACTTTAATAAATACCAACATAATATTAACAATGTGAAAATAACTCCAGTAGATAATATCTCTAAATTACCAGGTGATACGAAATCAGATGTTAAAAAACGACTTTTGGAAACCGAGCTCTACTGGATTAAACAACTACAAACCCCATACCCTCTTGGTCTCAACGACCAAATATATCGACAAGGTAATATTTCTTCTCGTCAGAATAAGATCAATATTTTTACATTAAGACATAAAACTATTAGAAAACGTAGGTCACATGGTCGTCGTCGTAATCGTAACATCAGAAAACGTAATCGTTTAAATAGGTCATTAAACGATCTTCTATTTATCGCAAAAAATAATGGCCGTCATGAACTTTTGCATGCACTATCCTCTATTCCGGTAAATAAATTGAAACCTATCCTGGACGAAGCTGATCTTCGAAGTTTACGCAATTCTGATTGATATAAATCAATTTGATTATTTTATTTTCATATAATAAACTCTTTCCTCGTATTCCGTCTCTTCCACCCAAGCAGCAATTTCTCAAAATTAAATTTATTAATAAAGGCTTCGATCTACTTAACATTTCTAATATTTTCCGTGATCATAGAGTCACATCTAAAATCCCCCAATATTTTGAGAATTTAGAACCTCCACTTATTTGTTACCAGTACAAAAAGCCTATAAGAAATCTTATTTTAAATTATAATAAAGTTACATCTAAACCTGATGTTTCAGACTCTATTCCTTCGTCGTGTTCGTGTGTAAATTCTAAATATATTTATAAACCGGCAGGTCATGTTATTACTGGTGACCTAAACTGTATTTCGGACAAGAAATTGCGCACCCTTTTTGGAAAAGGACCTAAATATAGGTTACCGTCCAGGATAGATTTCAATAAATGCCGTGACGTTATAGAAGATGCTTTAACTACATATTGTAAACGTTGGTGTAAAAAAGAACAGGTAAAGGTTCATGCTCTTAATGATTGGAAATTCGAGATTTTAAGAATTGTCGATATCCGTATTAAGAACTTTACGGAAAATCCGCATTTATTTCAACAGCCTAATACATTGACGACAAATTCTATTAAAAAGAAGATAGCTGACTTACATGCTAAATATGTCTTTGTTCCCGCTGATAAAGCAGGTAATAACATAATAGTTGTTGAAAACTATATTATATTGAAGTACTTAAAAACTAATTAAACTCCACTCATACATATGTGGAAAACCCTACCTCAAAAAGAGCACCTTGCACGATCACCTCATGACCATGTCCGACTTCAAAATTAAAACTGATAAATCTGATCTACCAACCATGTATTGGCTCCCAAAACTACATAAAAGTCCATATAAATCACGTTTCATATCTAATTCTAGCCACTGCTCTACTACGGTAGTATCGAAAGATATTACGTCTGCTCTAACTGCTATAAAAGATCATATTATCAAATATTGTGATGTCGCATCTCATAATAGTAACATCAATTACTTTTGGTCGATTAAAAATTCTCATGAAGTTATAGACAAACTTCTTTCGCTAAATTTCAAAGCGACTCAAATTTCTACATTTGATTTTTCTACACTTTATACATCTCTGCCTCATGATTTGATTAAAAGCAAATTGCTGTCTCTTATACAATGGTGTTTTCACAGAGAATCTAAAACGTACATATGTACTTCCAATAACTCTGCATTCTTTTCCAACAAACAATATACTTCATATAAATACTGGACTTGCAAGGAATTATGTAAAGCACTAGATTTTCTCATGAATAATATTTTTGTGCAATTTGATGGCAAGATATATCAACAAATAGTTGGGATTCCTATGGGTACTAACTGCGCGCCTCTGATAGCAGATTTATTTCTTTATTGTTATGAGAGGGATTTTATGGTTTCTATTCAAAAATCAAAACGTTTTGACCTCATTGACAAATTTAATAATACTTGCAGATATCTGGATGACATTTTGGTTATCGAAAACCCTGAATTCGAACAATTTATATCAGAAATTTATCCACCAGAGCTCACATTGAATAAAGCTAATACTTGAGATAAATCTACACCTTTCTTAGATTTAAACATCAAAATTATCAACAACCTAATATATACTAATATTTATGATAAACGTGAGGATTTTGGATTTCCCATTGTAAATTTCCCTTACTTGGATGGCGATGTCCCTCGACTCCCATCATATGGTATCTATATATCTCAATTAGTTCGATTTGTCAGAGGCTGCACCGATGTTTTGGACTTTCATAAACGAAATTTACAAATTACTACTAAACTTTTAACTCAGGGTTACAGATATCACAAGCTAAGAAAAACATTCGGCAAATTCTTCAGATCTTATTCAGAACTTCTATCTAAATTTGGAAATATTTCTTTTCAACAGTATGTATCCAATGGAATTTCCCATCCTAATTTTTACGGTGATCTCGTATATAAACTAAGGAAAGTAAAAGGCTCCGATAACGTTATTTTATCATGTAATAAAATAGTCAAACGTCTCCTAAATAGACAATATGATATTGAGATCATCAAAAAGACTATAGGTCTTGTATTTGGCCCCTCTACAGCCTTATGCAGACTTTTACTTGAACGTTGCACGCTGCCTAACAGGGCGGTGGGGACTATATGACGGGCCTTGTCCAAACCTCTTTCAGAGGAGACATGGTCCTGAACCTCGTCCCCTCTGACTGTTAGTCGGGACTCCTACAGATCTAGGGTCTTAGCTCGCTTTCAGACTGGCAGAGCACGGTTTATCATGTTGATGTCGCATATATTTTTATACCATTATGTGTTTTACAATACCTTACGTGTTTGTATTTTGATGACCTCTCAATATGCGATACCTGTTGACCCTTGTTCTTTACATGGAGGATTATTTATAAATCTTTAAATGTACGTTTTCTGATTGTTCTGCTGTTACGGTGAGTGGGAAGGTGGGCCCGTAAACCGGTTAACCACACCATTTGTTTGGCTTTTGTCAAATGAAATGACCGTCCTAAGTCGGTATCGTAATTGCACTACAATCAAATATTTTTGTAATGTGTTAAATGTTCTATTATATTATATATATTCATGTATTGTATAGCTCCATGGTGACTTCTGCTACATAACTGAGCCGGTAACGCCTCTTTTTTCTTTGAATGCTATTTTTAGACTTTTTTTACATATCTATTGGGAAAAGTACATTCATTTAGTTATTTCTTTAAAGTAAACCTACTGTTTTTATATTAACATTCAATTATTTTATATAATTGATAATTAATATTATTTAGGGACAAAAAAATAATTCCCTGGTTCTGCTTTCACGGTCATTTCTCAAGGTCATCTACACAATTTAGTTTTAAACATTTCATTGTTTACCCTTCTGTCCTGGAACAAAGGATGCAAGTAAAACCACAGATATGAATACAATGAACATACATATATAAGTACATATATCTCTCATTTAGGGTCATGACTTCTGAAATAGTGATCTTGGCATAATTTCCAAAACGTTATCTGGCTTATAAGAATAGGGCTTTCTTCATCAAAGGTCATGACTTTGACATCTTGACGATGCATTAACCTGATTTTTCAAAACATTAACCTTAACTATATTTTTATTTATATGTATGGAATATGGCTTAAATATTTTACTTATGGAATCAGAGATGACCAGAGTTTTCACTTAGTGTCATGAATTTTGACCTAGTGCCTTGATCATGAAATTTTTATTTCACTGAGTCAAAACTGGGCATTTAAGAATGCATTTCTTTGTTCACTTCAATATGAAGTTCATTTATTACAACCTCTCTTGTAGCTGACCAAATCTTTGTCCTAAAGCTTAAGTTTTTTTTTTTACACTCTCTTGAAAAAAACAACAAACCAAAACGTCCGATGTGCTGAGGAGTGAGAAGCTCTTCGGAAAGGAAAGATTTTATTTCCATTTGGACCTTTAACTCATTTCTATGCAAACTTTTACTGGATCCTCTTTTTTTTCCTGACATCAGCCCGATATCAAATTTTTGCATGAAGAAAATCTGTCAACTTTCAACGGAAATGAGAGCATATTCTCTCTTGGAATCCTCTTTCCTAAAAGGAATATTAAGCAACGTTATGAAATGATCATGTAATAACTGTCAAAGATGAATGGTTGTAAAATTCATTTAGAAAGACAAAAGAGGAGTTACTGGCTCAGTTATGTGGCAGAAGTCAGCATGGAGCTATACAATACATGAATATAACTAATATACTAGAACTATCTCTTAATTCCATGAATGGAAGGAAATTACATTATGCAAGACAAATTAAGTAGCAAATTTGTGTGTGAATGTTATTTTTCCCTCTCATTAACTATCTCATGGAAATTTGTTCAGTTGGGTTTTATGCTGCTTTCGACAATTTTCATTCATACTGCAACATAAATGTAAGTGGGTGACTTATCTGGGAATATAACCGAGATTGTCTATATACTGGTAATTGTCCTATGGTGAGATGTTACATTGTGGGTATACACTTCATATTTGAATTAACTTTAATGTAGAATGCATATGAAACCACAGTGAGCAGACACATTTTACATTGCATATTATTGATATAATGGGATCTTAAAAAAATAATGGATTAATTTTATTCTATACTTACCTAAGCACTCACCTTCATCAATGCCATAGTATCTCCATACACGAAGAGAATCCACCTCAAATTTAATGTTGAAGAAAGAGGATATGTTAAGAGAAGGTGAAGTTTTCTCTTCTTAGCTGGTCAACCTCAACCACTTTCACTCTATAATTTACATTTCTCTGAATTGTATCAATTGCTTGTAAATAAATAAGAGTTTATAGTTTCCTCTACTTTCATTCAATCAATGGCAGAAATGACTTCACGCGCCGAATAAATACGGAGATTTACCAATATAACCGAAGAATACTATAATAAATATAGAAAATATATACCTTTTAATTTTGTGCACCATATGTGCATTTCGACAACTTATTTCTCTTTAGTGATGCTCGTGGCCGAATGGTTGGAATTCTCATTTATAAATATTTGAAGAGCAGTATTGAAACCAAAATCAATGGCAGAAATGACTTCACGCGCCGAATAAATACGGAGATTTACGAATATAACCGAAGAATACTATAATAAATATAGAAAATATATACCTCTTAATTTTATGCACCAGATGTGCATTTCGACAACTTATGTCTCTTTAGTGATGCTCGTGGCCGAATGGTTGGAATTCTCATTTATAAATATTTGAAGAGTAGTATTGAAACCAAAATGACCGAAAAGTGAACCAAAGAATCAATCTAAGGACAGAGCTATAGATAACTTCCCGTTTATGAAGAAGTACAACGACGTATCCGACATTGGAGTAAGACGATTCTCCTTTGGTTTATGAGATGAACAATTTTAGATGCTAAAATTGTTTTATAATTTGAATATTTCCTGTGACCTTTAATTTTCTCTTACTCCAATTGTCTATCTTTTTCAATTTTCTGTAACTCCATTTGTCTGTCTTTTTCTTTCTTTTCTATCTCTTTCAAGTTTCTCTAACTCTAATTGCCTTTCTCTTTTTCATTAAATTCTAGCTGTTTCAGTTTAAATTGAAATTCTAATTCTAATTTTCGTAACTCTATATTACTTTCTTCTTCCTCTGAAAAGTCATAGGTTTCAAAATATTTTTCCTCAACTAACTTTTTAGCTACCAAACTTTTAATTTCATCTTTTTTTTTCATTTGAGACTTAAAAGACAGCCCTAAATGGTGGCTTTATTTTTCTAAGAGGCTCAAAAGTTTCCAGGTCTTGCGAACTAAAAAAAAATCTTCAACCTTAAATGACATAATGAATTTTATTTTTTTGGTGGTTTTACGTTCTAATAAAGCAAATGTGCCAAACATTTACACAGTACAAATGGCAAATGAATCCTATCCAGGACAAGCCCCCAAAATTACTGTTACGGTCAGATATAACCATTTTGTAAAGCCAACAAAAATCACAGAGATTCTATAAAATTAAACAATTTACTTACAAATTAAGAGAAATGAGAATATTTGTTGTAGAGAGAAAGTATTCGATTATTCTAATTTTAAATATCCCATTATCTTCAAGAAATATGACTACTTTTGCAAAAAATTTAGTTCTTATTTTGTAATTGTTTTCAAGTAACGTTTAATACCAAGAAGAGTTTCCCTTTACTTCGAATTTTGATTTTCATCAGGAAGGATTCTATGCAAATGAGGTCATCAAAACATCTTCCAGCTTCTGCCAAAAAGTAATCTAGGCCTTCAAGTGATTTTCTGATGGTGGCTGTACAGGACTGCAGAATCCAGACATAGTATTTGTACATGTGCAAATTTAATACAAATGTATTTAAAACAAAATATATGTCAAAAAATATGTTAAAATAAATTATTTCTGTGATCCTTTGTTAGACAAAATGCAAGGTTCATCATGCAAAAAAATAATCTAATATATGATTAAACTAGATTCCTTTTTAACACATATAGATGCATCATTGGTGTATTAGTTTGAACCTCCTATGCCTCATATTAAAGCAATGAAACTTTGTAACATTGAAAACGCGGACGCCGACGACCAAGAGGGCCATAGCAAAAACTCATTTCATAATGTGACATAAAATCTGACATCAATACAGATGAATAGACAAATGGACGCTTGACAATGTAATCTCTGTGTTGCATGCGATACAAAACTGAATTTCAATACGCTAGCTAACTCCTTTGTTACCTTGACGGCATATCAGTGGAAGATATAATCTATTAATTGAATTTACTCCAAAAGTTGCTCTATTACTTGTTCACAGCAGTAGAACTTGTATTGGTCAATGATTGCTTATGGTACCATGCTACGAAGTATGTTTGGTGTTTAAATCAATTGCCCTTTAGATATTTTGATTTTTCGTTTACCAAAAGGAAGATCCTTCAATATGTGTGAGGAGGTAATGAAGTCCAAGAAGCTGTCAACATTATATGGATCCAACCTGTGTCGAACAATTTCCTTGGTAATTGGAGGTAATGCACATTTCCATGGCATGGTTCTTTGCTGTATGATATATGTACTGAGTTAATCCTAGAATTTGTTTTTACACTTCCCGTTACCATTTAGACACAGCTAGTACAGACAATATTTAACGCCTAATTTGCCAACTATCACTTCTATCATAAGAATCTGCAAGTGCATCTGTTGTTAAATCTTCATCTGTTTCTACATCATCTTCAATACATTTCTGTGGTTTAAGTACTTCATTTGCTACTCTGCATCCTCTTAAATTAAGACTTAATCTTATGAACAATTTGGTACAATGAAACAATATATGTTTGCCTTATTATATCTGTGTAATCTGCGCATTTGTAAGAAATACTCATGGGCTCTAAATCCAGGAAATTCATGAAATCATTATTTTTTCAAATGCATCATCTTGAAGTAATAAAGAGTGGGAGTTCAGAGAGGAGTTAAAATGGTGTTCTTCAAAAATCTATTTACAAAATTGTATTCAGTTTCAATTCCTTTCATGTTACTTTGATTTATGTTTCACCCTTACACATAAATTAAAACAATGTACACAGAAGAAAGTTTTCAATCCATCCTTTTAACGTATTCTTTTGTTATTGGGAATAATATACATGTATTTAGTACCACATACTTCATAATTTCATAATAAAAACCTGTACTTATATGTGATCATATAAATCCAATTGATTATATTCTTACTGTAAACAACAGGCCCTAGTGGTTTTATAATCCTGACATGAGCACAACTGAATGTTTACAGCCTATTTGGCAGACAACAGACAGATGATGTACGGCAGATAATGAAAAAGACTGGCTTGAGCGTTCGGCACAGATATGAACTTATAATTTAATTTTCCTTTTTATACATTTACATCTTACCTGAGCTTGAAAGGCATGTCCATTTTGTTAAGATGAGCCAAATGAAAACATTTGACTAATAGGAGAAGCTGGAATCTGGTAACTGCATCTAACTCCTCTGAGGTTGTAAGTGTTACACATTTCATGTTCATTTTTTATCTCCTTGACATCCTTTAGTAAACAAATATAAATGTAAGGGACTTTTTATTTTCCGTTTCAATAGGAAATATCAATAAGATGATCAGTCTTTGATATCTTTCTGCATATTATTGCAATCGGCCTCGGCCGATTGTATATTAAGATAGTAAATTCGCTTTGAGAGCGGAAGTGCAGACTCCATTAGCGTGGCATGTTGGGTAATAATCTAGTACTAAGAGACAATATTAGCACATAATTCTGCCGTATATATTGAGATTTCTATAAATAAATCTTATAAAATGTTAAAAAATTTAAAAAAAAAAAATTTCTCACTACAAAAACCAATTTATTTCCGATATTTCTGCACCTTCACACGGCATGTAACTCTATGGGCTGAAAAAAATTCTTAATTTTTAACTAACATTCTTCAACTTCAAATGCTTCAAAAACATCCTATATATTTTTTAAATGCCTTATTATCCACTAAGTTACTTGTGTGTTTTGTTTATCTGTAATATGTTATGGAATGCTCATCCAAACTACCCTACTAACTGCCTTATTAAAAATTGCTTTCATACTTTACACAACAAGAAAATAGAAAGTGAAAATGTAGTAGCAGATTTGGGATTCAAACCCATGACTATCTGCTTGCTGAAAAAATTTCCAAAATGAATTATCTAAATACGCTTTGTCTTTTAATATACCATTTCCATAAGACTGATGTAAACAAAAATTGCAAAAAATAATAATAATAGGGATTCATATACATGGACAGCTATATTGCAGATTTCTTTCAATTTTGTTCCGTGTATATTATGCTATTGTCATTTTTTGTGTGCAGGTACTTGGTGATTTTTGTCATACAGCTTTGTCAGATGTGTTTTGTTTTCTCTTCTATTATGACGTTTACTCAGGAATTTACTGTAAGTACTCCATGTGGCATTCATGATAAAAACCTCACTCAGAACTATTTATAATATAAACTTTGAAGTCACTCGTTATAATTAAACAATAATAAGATACTTGGCTAGGAGGCCCTGCTTCCATTTTCGGATGAGACAGTAAAACTGAAAGAAAAAAGAGGAGTTACCGGCTCACTTATGTGCCAGAAGTCACCATGGAGCTATACAATACATGAATATAAATAATATAATAGAACATTTAACACATTACAAAAATATTTGATTGTAGTGCAATTACGATACCGACTTAGGACGGTCATTTAATTTGACAAAAGCCAAACAATGGTGTGGTTAACCGGTTTACGGGCCCACCTTCCCACTCACCGTAACAGCAGAACAATCAAAAGACGTATATTTAAAAATTTATAAATAATGCTCCATGTAAAGAACAAGGGTCAACAGGTATCGCATATTGAGAGGTCATAAAAATATAAACACGTAAGGTATTGTAAAAAACATACTGGTATAAAAATATATGCGACATCAACATGATAAACCGTGCTGAAGTCAAATGTCATGGCACACACAATATCCCTCACTGCTTCAGGTGGGTACATTGCAAAGGTATAAAATTCTCTGTAATGCATCAGGCAAATGTCATCACCATATACGACAAAGTTTTATCGTGGAGTGACGTAGAACAATAATCAATATATCAATAATAATCAATAATACAAATTATTATTAAGATTTATTTTAATCTAAATCAGGTATGTAAAGAATTCGATACATTTAAACTCATTGTTTCATAAGTAGATAAAACACAAAGAGAACTTGGCATCAAAATTATCATTGATATCATATATATCTAACTAGATAAAGTGTAATTTCAAAATTTTATCATCATTTTATGTGAAATACTTAAGGACCCCAATCGGCAATATCAGGCCAGTGCATTATTTGAATAACAAGGCATTTTTTTTTTTCAAGACATTGTGATTTTAGTCTTTTCCCATTTTTGGTCTAGAATCAATGAAGTCCGCCGTACATGTATAGTCGATGTTAGGAAGGGCACTTATAAAAGGTGGCATAAGACACAGTGAACGCTTCCTCCGATTTTCATTTGAATTCAGAAGTAAGGATAATGAGAAGAACATATCATTAAATTTGAGTTTTGGAAATTGTCAGACAAAATATTAGACTCGGTAAACACACTGATAATGTCCGTTTCTTGCAAAGAAAAACTGAGACAAAATCCGTGGAACAGTGAACAGACAGTGTTGTAGAACTTCTTTGATATTGATAAAAACTAAAATTGCAAAACATTGTCGTAATTACAACAAATTACAATATCGATAATTTTACACTATACTTATCATATTTCTGATTCGATTATACGGCGTAACGTCTGCATTTACATTGTTATTGTTGTTATGTATATTTGTATCTGAAGAGTTCCAACCTGTGAAAATAATCGTCTGGTAAATTGCTACTAAACAGACAATATTTCTCGAGTGTTTTCTTTACTATAAGTATATTGAAGAGGACACATTATGTTGTCTACTTTCAATCAGTAATCGGAATTCTTACCCTGCATTTTTTTTTATATGAAGGCATTACCAATGTCTAAAAATTGGACTTTTGTAATCAAATTTTAAACCTCAAAACCGAATATAAAAAATTCACAGAAGAATGAAACTAGAAAGAAATCTGAGCTTTGGCTTTCCCAAGTGCCAATATCGTAATATATACGTTGGTTATTTTCTCAAGAAAATATAAAATGCTGGTGCTCATGACGATTGAGGCTGTTGCTACGACAACGATGCATTCTGCTAATGTTTATGACCATAGTGTTTCTTCTTTGTTGTTGTATGCTTACTACACAAAAGTTAAGAAATTTTCGATTTCTCTGTTCTTTTGATGGTTACAGAGAATGCCTCTTCAATGTTCAGGAATTAGAGAAATGTTGGCCATATTTCTCTATTCTATTCTAAAGGAACCGCTACATTTCCTGAATTCTCTGATATCTCTATCATCGTTTTCATGACTTTCGCACTTGTCACCCTGATCAAGTAATCCATTAGGTCATTTACCTTATTCAAGGCTGTATTAAATACAATCACAGGAGACTGCCTGTCTGTCAATCACAGCCTTTATTTCTCGTCCCATTACCATCACTGGCTGCACGGACCCCTTCCACTATATACTTCTCTTTTGAACAATGCAATTCCTATATAATATGATTTATCATCTTTCTAGTCCTTTGTATTATCTATAGAATATGTCTTAATGTTCTTTTCATTGGTAACATTCTCATCGAGTTTTGTGTCATTTCTTTTAAATTTCATTCATTTTGTCAGTTTCTTTGTTTTGGGCTGAGCATTGGACGAGAGACTCAATCTTAAACAGAATAAAGATTCTTTTGTCATAGGAGAAAATTTCTCTTACTTTACAATCTCACCCATTTGAGATTTGTCTCATGATGAGTGTTATCTTCTTCATGTTTAATGGGTAATTCCGATAAATGTGACCTGAACTTTTACAAGAATAACATATGATATCACTTTTATTTCGATTTTCTCTGTTACAAAGTTAAGAAATGTAATACACATTTTTTCTGATACTACAGCTAGATTAATGAAATTATATGCATTTAGCGTCATAGGTCTTAGCAGACAAAGGTTAGGTGTACATACCTCACGATCAGGAGACGTCACTGCCGCTGCAGCAGCTGGAATTTCTGATAGACGGTTTAAAAAAATATTAAACATGAAAACGCTATGGGTATGTAAAAGAAGATCTAAGTATCTTTGCATATAATTTTCTATATCTCTCGAAAATGAGCAGGGCGCTTCATCTCCTATAACTGTGTTTGAATGTAGTTTATAAATAATTTATGTTGGTTTGAATGAGTACGAATTAGAACATAAACATATTTACCAATAATACGTGAACACTCTCTAAACACGTGTTTTAGTTATTTTTATTTCATGACAATTTTTATTGGTCTAAAGAATCGGTCAGAATAACTATTCTCAGTTCGAGATCAGGTGATGTGATTACAAGAGGAGCGGACATTTGTGAGGCAGAAACCGCTTTGGATGCTAAAAAGATTGGAGCACAAGTCCTAGCTTCTGACCACTGGACCCACATCAACAAGGAAGTGCTGACAGAAATAATCTATGCCAAGATTAAACAAATTCAAGAACACAAGGATTTACTTTTAAAAACACCTAAGCAGGCAATCCTTGTAGAATCTGTCTATGATGACTTTTGTGGATCAGGCCCAGACAAAGAAAGAACCACCAAAACGACGCATAAAAAATGGCCTGGTCAAAACATGATGAGGAAAGTCCTCATAAACGGGGTCAAGACAGAGCTCGCGAGTGATAGCATGGGACGCGGATTCAGGATTTCCTTACACTCGTAGACCAGCATGGAAAAATTTAAAATAGTATCCCTCAATTGTAGAGGGCTTAACATGAATGATAAAAGAGTTAAATTATATACATGGCTTAATGATACAAAGATTGATGTTATATTTACACACGAAACTCACTACATAGAAAGCAAGCAATTTATTCATGATTCTCGCTGGTCTGGAAAATCTATACATTATTTTTCTAATTCTTTTTTTCGTAGAGGTGTTACAATTTTATTTAAAAACGGTTTTTCTATTAATATTATCAATGTACATAAAGCGTTAGACGGAAGAAGACTACTAGGAAATACAGACAAAATGTTTATTTAGTTAATATTTATGCACTAAACCAGCCTACTGATAGAGTTATATTTTTCAGAAAAGTTTGCACTTGAATTAATCAACTGTCGTACAATGTTGAAAATATTTTGATGGCAGATGATTTTAATTGTACATTAGATACAGCAGATAATAATGATAAAGTTATATGCGCGTTAAAAATTTACTGAAAAAAATGTTTGATTGATATATGGCGAATTTTTTAAACAGAAATTGGATATACATGGTGTGACGGGAAGATAAACCAAAATCTAGAATTGATTATATATTTGTTTCTATTAATTTTGTTTATATTGGTGACTCTAGAGTAAACCTAGTTATTCCTGGAAACACTCTAATTATACAAGAATGTCTGATCATAAGTCATTAAAATTAGTCTTTGATACATGTGGTAATATTAGAGGACCACTCTATTGGAAATTGAATACTTCACTTCTTAATAATAACTTGTTCACTCTATGAATAACTACTTAGACACGATTGATCTTAAAGAATTAGATCCGCATCAAAAAATGGGATAAATCAAAATGAAATATTTATCTCAAGAAAAATGCAAAACAAGGTTTATCGACATTTACACGAAGTTTCCATAGTAAATAAAGAATTAAAAATGTCTACCAAAAACATCCCCGTGGAATTAAGGCACTTTGATTTGCTACACTTACTGCGTACAACTTGCACAGAAACACAGTACACCAGATTCCGGGTTCTCAATTAATCAAGTTTTTTTTTTATTATTTATCTATTAATGTGTTGACCAAGAATTCCCTTAGTCTGTATTTATATAGACAAGTTACAGAATATCAACAAATAATTAATATATATTCTTTATCAATGAATAAATGAGGTAAAGAAAGAAGTATTTAGTCACGTTTTGCCAACTTCCGGTATCCGAAGCAAGCACCATGTGAATTATATTACAAAAGTTTTAATTTTCGTTGATTTATAACTGATTTGATTACAATTACTTCTGCAATGTATTACAGATAACACTACAATGATTTTATGACAAACAAGTACACATAACACACTTGATTAAAAAAGAATAGTGATCATATCGAAAATCAATGCATGGAGGCTCGTTCAAGTCAACAATTTACAATTAAAACAGATTTATAATATAATATGTAAACTTCTTACTATATAATACGTATCATGATACTTCATCTACAAATCAAGTTTATCCCTTTTTGCATTGGTTTCATGAAGTATCCAAAATACATTTTGAAAAAAAGACATATACAACAATGACGAGAAATTTGTTACAAATAGGCACAAACACACAAAAACTATTTTGATTATCTATTTATAAATTGAAATTGTAGTATTAGTTTGTGAAATAATTATTATTTTAAAAAATTATACCACGAATTCTCCTAGAGAGTTTATATAAATTTTGTTTGTTTTAAGACAATGTGCTTCTTTCTTTTGATATTTCTTTTAGCAGTAACAACGTCAATTACTTTTTGGTAAATCAACAGCACTTGATTAGTTAGAAAGAACATGATAAAAAAATCTATTGTAATATGAAAGGTTTGAACATTGATATTTAACAAATTAAGGAGGGTCATATATTTTGATAACTTCACTTTGTCCGGATCTAAAATTGTCAAACGTCTTCTACATCGACAGCATGACTCTTAAGACTGTTGGTCTTCTATTGGGCCCTTATAAAACCTTTTACAGATATTTCCTTGAGCGTTACACACTGGTCGTTGGAATTCCATGATGAGTCTTGTCGAAATCTTTTCAGAGGAGACATGGTCCCGAACCTTTTACCCTCTGACTGTTGTCGGGACTCCTACAAATCAAGGGTCTACGCTTCCAGACCAGCAGAGTACAGTTACTTCAAGTTGATATCGCTTTACATGTATATTGTTTTGATATCATAATCTTACTCTGCATTTCTATTAGTGTTTATGTGTTTTATGACCTCAAAGCCTAAGATACTTGTTGATCCTATTTCTTTATATGGAGAATTATTTATGAATTTTGAAATGTGTGTCTTTTGATTGTACTGTTGAGTACCGTTTGTTACTCAATTGAACGTCTTAGGTCGGTATCGCATCTGTTGTACAATCAATATTTTTAATGTCATCTCATTACTTGTTACCAAGTTTTATTGTGGATCTCCTTGGTGACGTCTGCCACACAGCTAAGTCAGATGTCTTTCTATTTCCCTTCTATTTTTTTATTTGAATTCATTCAACTTATCGTCTAATTCTTCAATATTTCTTTAAAACTATTGCAAAGTTTTGGTGTTATTTACCAATGCGGCAATTGAAATATGAAGTGGTGATGTAGTAAGTAAATCGGCTTTATTCATAATTACTCTGTTGCTTCTATAGTATAATATGTAAAGATGATGGATAAATCCAAACCACGAGTTGAAAAATCATGAAACCATAGGACATACAAAATCAGTGAAAATGAAAAACAAATGGAAAATTACAAAATATGAAGAGCATATGTGAACCCCTGTGATGGATTGAGATCAGGTGCCCGGGGAGAGTGAGCATCTCCTGCTTGCTAGCAACACCCGTCACATATACCCAGTAGAAAGAGTCAAATCGTGTGAATTCCATATGTATTTATATATGGAGAAGTCGAAGTAGGTAACCTTCTAGTATAGAAGGTGTCAAATCGGTGTAAAATGATCGGAATCGGTCTCAGTCCAGAATATCATTTAAAAGTCTGGATAACGAGATATCATATGGAGTAATAAGAGTCTCGTAACGACCGTAGAACTTCCTCAGTGACGTTGCTAGTCTAGCACATATATAACCCTGGTTGAGCAGCTTAACTGAAAGTCGCCTAGCCCTCAGAACAAAGTCATTGTAATTTGAACATGCTCTGGAGTAACGTATTAACTGAGATATGAATACGCCATATGCGGGCGATGATGGAATATTGCTACTTATGAAAGGAAAGTTTGTGATAGCGAAATTGAAATCGTCACGTTTGTCATAGAGTGAGGTGTTCAATTGACCATTAATGTCGAAAGACAACATAATATCTAAATACGAAGTAGAATTACTATTTTCTGTGGTTTCTTTGACCTCCAGTTCACTTGGATAGATGATGCTAAGCTAATCCGCGAATGAAGGATTATTAATTGAAAGCAAGTCATCTATATATCTGTAAGTAAAATTGAAGCCAAGAGCCAATTGTTTTTTAACCTTGCGAAAGCAAAGACTGAATGAATTCAGCTTCGTATGAGGAAAGGAATATGTCAGCCAGAAGCGGAGCACAGTTAGTGCCCATTGGAATGCCGACAATTTGTTGAAAAACCTTACCTCCAAACACCAAAAAAATGTTATCGATAAGAAAGTTCAACATCTGGATGACAGCTGTTTCAGTGGCCTATTACTATATATTTGAATTTGCGGCTTCCGTTTCACTAGTAAATGCATTTTGAATAATTTTCGCTAATCTGTCTTTTAATTTCTGATGAGGGATCGTTGTGTAAAGGGTCGAAAAGTCAAAAGACTTGATGGAGTGAATTTTAGTAAAACTTTTGGATTTTAGATGTTCTAACAACTCTTTTGAATTTTTAAGGATTCACATTTGATTAATTCCACTTCTGGAATATACTGTTTCGCAATATCTATGAAGGCCAGATTTATGATTCTCGAGTACTTCCGAAACCGAAAAGTTCGTGAGAGTATAAGTAGCATTTCCTGGAGCTGAATTTAATCCTAATTCTTTCACTAGGCTGTCAAAGTAATATTTCTTACAGGTAAATGTATAATTATTAGATGCTTTATCTGCTGGTGTAATGATATAATGTTCTTGGAGGAAGGTAAGTTCTCTGACAACATCAGGATCTTTAAAAATAGATTCGAATCTGGTGTTTACAGAACCTTGTAATTTTTATATTTTGATCTCAGCAGTACTGCAATAGATTTTATCCATTCCGAAAGAGTGTCGACTTGTACTTCCTCTCTTTTTGCCCATCGTATGGCATATTCCTCACAGCAGTTCATAATATTCTCAAAATTTTGGCTCCATGTGTATGATCTGGGTTCTCTGTATTTTGGACCTTTAAGTAAAAGTTATACTATTTCCCGTGAAGGAATAAACATTGTAAAATTTATTAATAAAAGTGGGGAAAAAGAATCGACCACCGTTATCAATGATGCACAGAGATATCCTAATGCCCGTGTGAAATATATCGTCCATCCCAACTCGGCAAAGTTCGTTGTGGAGGAACGAGATTTTTGACATGAAGTTAAGGATATCTCTGTCTATCATAAATAGTGGAAATAGATTCTATTAATCCCTGCATACGCTTTTCTTACAGCTTGTTCTACTCCTCCGGCGTACTTCTGGTATGTTTCGATGAAAGACCTTTAAACATTTTGCAAATTCCTGCGAAAAGTCACAGGTAATGTACGATCCCCAAAACGTTTGCCATTTCTCTGTGAAGTGCATCATATCTTGTCTGAGCTTACAATTATGCAACATATGATTGTGCCTCATCTCGTTAACAAAGTATTATGTCTTCTAGCTGTCGTGTGCGGCCCCAGTAAATTCTATCAGCTACAAGTTCAAATTGCACGATTTAAGAATCCCAGCTTGTATTTCAACTGTAATTACGCAAATTTAATCTAGGCTCATTTCTGTTCCTGCCATCAATTGCGATCTATGTCTCTATATGCTACTTGTCGGTTGTGTAGGTATAGTTTTTGCCTGATGATTTCATAGCCGTATGAATTGTATCTATCATGACTTGGTTCATTTTTACCGTCAATGTCATACTATTTATAAATGCTATTTGTGCTATACTCAATATGGCCATTCATTATTGTTTTACGTAACCCCACGATTATTATGTGTATATGTTGGGAGCATTATTGCATACAAATTTTGACTTTTGCAACGGATCCACTCGAAGCAGTGAGGATCTTTTACGTGCCACGGGACCTCGATTTTTATTGTCTCATTCGAAAGACAGAACACTGGTGTGCCCACAGCGGGTGTCGAACCCGGGACCTCTCAACAACGAGACGAGCACATTATCCACTAGGCCACACCTGCTTCAATATGGTCATCATAGTTTGATGTTTGATATGCATTTCTATAACTTGGGAATATAATACCATCTGAGTTATATATTTGAGGGGTAAAATTATAACTCGAATCCTTTTGATCATCTTACCTACCGGGTGAACACACTGACATTTGATAAGGGTCATTTCGATCATCAAATCCACGAAATCTATCACTGAAATGTGATAAGTCAGGGGCATTGCGATCATCTGCTGTATAAATTTTGGATTTTCGCTTAGGGATATGATGATGTGTACAATAAACTTAAGTTGTAAAAAAAAGCAACAACCTCATGTTGAACTGCAATAAGCAAATTGCTAATATTGATTGAGTGGTCCCTTCTATATGTTATAAGTTTTGCTGTCACCTAACTCTATAAATGTTTGGAATGGATATATGTGCTTTTATATGGGATTTGGCTTGTACTTTAGGGTCGATTTGGTAATAAGTTTGTTTTTCTTGGTGATATCTGCCCTAAAATTAAGTCAGATTTTTTCCCTTTCCCTTGATCTCTTGGTGACTTCTGCCCTACAGCTAAGTCAGTTGTCTTTCTGATTCCCTTTCTAATCTTTCCTTAGTATCAATGGACTAACAACAATATACACATAGTGCAGTAAATTGATACAGACACACTGCATATATGTTCTGATAATAAATAGTCACCTCTCATTATTGTCTTGTCACACAAATCTTTTACAAAATTGATACCTAGTGTACATTATCGTAATAAAAGCAATGAAGTTGCACTTTAAACTTATAGCAAGTAAAACGACGATTTTCTGATATTCAAGAATATGCATAATAGGTGAATAATAGACATTAGGTATACTTTGTCGTAGATTGTAAAACGCTGCCAAATCTTTTGATTCAATTAAAATAACAATTATAATGTTGAGAAAATAATCTGTAAATAACAAGTAGTGCAGAATGATTTATTCAAGTTTGAAATTCTGAGTTTATATAAAGTTAACTCCATTGTGGCCAGTACAAAGAAAGTGAATCAACTATACAGCCGCTTCTTCCGTTAATGTACTTCAAGTGCCTTCCGGTGATTGTTGTTGATTTGGCACCAGTAGACCATCCACATTTCGCAAAATTTCTCTTATTTGTTTTAAAAATGATCGAATTTACATATGCATTATGTGTGATGGTTGCACCTGTTATGTACTCGCCATCCTCAAGAGTATAAGTGGTCTGGTTGCCTCGAGTAAAATAATTGCTACAATGACTTGCACCCCAGCCATGTTTAGTGCCCCAGGTACTGCCATATTTTACTTTGATAGACGTAAAAACGTTTCCGCATTCCACCTGAATTGCTGTTATGTCGCCATTACTCGACAAAGAAGATTCATCAAACGCGCCTCCTCCATTTCCTCCAACCTTAGTTAGGTCTGCAAAACACGCAACATTCTTCTTTGTTAAACTTTCAATATCAATTTCTCATTACAGACTCGCTAAATGCTAACTACTATTTCAGCTGTATTATTAACAGATATATCAGCATATAGTTTGGATATGACTACAATTCATTACATTTGGAATGTAATATGTCATATTATACCTTTGTATTTTATATACATATCTATCTTCCCGTAGTACATTATTTGGCGTTATAAATAATAACTGATTGTTTTACGGGATTGTGCAAGATAAAAAATTTCGCCAGCAAATAACAGGCAGTTCAGGAATAAACATGAATTAATCTATAACCATTTAGTTGCGTGGCCAATCATATCCCATTTATATCTAAACGCGATACGATGCACGGAAACATATTATTTAAACGCTTGTTACTATACTGCAACCCTTTTTTTTTTTAGAGTAATCTGAATATAAATAAATGGTTTACTGATTTAGTCCTTACGATGTCTCCATAATAACCATAATAATATTTTATGATTGTCTGTATATTTCATAAAACGGAACCTTTAACATAAATGTTAAACGGTAGAAAATGGTTGCACTTACGTTTTATACATATATCTGAATGATCAACTAAATGAAAATAATACAAGCACGTGTTTTGTTAATACCAATACATATTGACTAGCCGATCGATTGTCGGTGAAATTATGATATGGAAATGTTTTTGTTCTGACTACATGTACTTACACTGTGAACAGAATGCAGCACCGGTAGTACAAGGATAAGTTAAACACACGGCGATGATACCTAGGAATACCAGGTTTGACATTGTGATCGCTGATCAGGGTAGATGTGCTAGTGTATAAAAGATATTTACTTACATTATTGTATGAGTAATATTTCAGATACATACATGTACTACTATATGAAGTTTTTATAACATCCATATAATGAATGTAAAATAAAGCAGTAAAAATTCAATGTTATATAGGCAATTACAACGATGAACAAGCTTGAATTTTAAAACAAAACCTTAAAACAGAAGTAGAACTTGGTGCAAGGGAGAAGTAATTATCTTCTGTTTGGCGAGACATTCCCGTTATGTATGCCTAAACAAACACAAAACGGGCCATATTCCATACTCAAAATGAAAGTAAACTAACACTATATAGAAAACACCACAATCACACAAAATCAGAAGTAAGCAGATTGCACGGAAACTATTTGACAACTCAACGCTACACAGATAAACAATATACGGTAGATATAAATAGTAAATAATGGTATAATATGATATATCACTGAATGGAGTAAAAATAAAAAAAGTGTAGCACTTAATTGGGGATATAACTAGCAATAATAGAGTCCTAGGGCCCACAGATAGGATCAGGTGTCAGGGAGGAGAGAGTGCCCTTTGTCGACTAGTTACGCATATCGCTATGAAATAAGGGTAAAACTATAACAAGAAATCTACTTTCAGTTTAGAAACAGAAAGTAGCATGCCTTACCTTTACTTTGCTGTGATGTATTGGAGGTGATTCGTAAAGGTATTGTGATTGAATATATACCTTTCATATCAAATATGATTGATCAGGCTTTCAAATACCTTTTGGGGATATACACACACAAACAGTTTTTAATGCAACAAATGGCATCTATATGTGCTTTTTATTTTACATATTAAACAAACGGGGCATGATCAAATTTGTTGGAAGAAAGTTTTTGCTTATACTAAATGATTAAACATTTATGAATATACATTATTAAGTTCGCACGTGTTACTAGCAAAACAGTAGGGTTTGTTCAAAACACTATTGATTATTTTACTGAATCCATCATCCAAACGGTTGTGTAGTTTTTATTGTAATTCCAAGTACAATACCAGAAATTATCTTACATTCGACTTCCATACTTTAATATATGAAATAATCTAAACAATTTTAAATTAATTTTGTATTTTTCCCAAACTTCTTTAAAATTATTTCTCTCTTCAATGCCAACGTATCCAGCGGAATTTCTCATCCCAATTTCATAGGTCCTGCATTAGGCCGTTCTACAGTCTTTCATTTGAGAACTGCACATTACGTGACCAAGCGGTGGGGACTAGATGACGGTCTGGTACAAACTTTTTCAAAGGAAATGCTGAGCCTAGTCTATTATGGCAGTTAGTTGGGACTAATCTGAGCTTATTTACAGACGGAGACAGCTCGGTTGATTTATGTTGATGTCGCCTAACATATATTTGATACTAGCGAAAATTTTTATGACCTCTCGCCCTGAGAAACTTCTTGATCCTTGTTCTCTATATGGATGGTTATTTAAAAAACATTCAACGTGTGTCCTTTGCTGCTTTTGTGGTGAGTGGGACGGTTAGCGCCTGTAAACTGGTTAATCATACCAAATGGGTGACGTTTGTTTCTTAAATACACCGTCCCAAGCCATTATCGTAACTTCAGTGTAATGTCGTTTTCTGTATTTATTTGTCTATTATCATGTCATATGTGTGCATGTCGAAGGTGATTTATGTCATGCAACTTGGTCTTCTGTCGGCTCTTTCGTATTTGATTTTGCTTGTTACAGAAAAAATCAATATAGTAAGTGCGATATATATATATATATATATATATATATATATATATATATATATATATATATATATATATATATATATATATATATATATATATATATATATATATATATATATATATAAATTAAGGGGGGGGTTGTTAAATTATGAAATTGTCCTGTAGAAATCTTTCCGAATGTTGAAATAAGGAAGTCATCATATCAGACAACGATCTATCGTATGAGCAAATAAGGTCTTTATACCGACTGTAAAGTTCGCGGAACTTTGACTTGAGGTGTGATGTCTCATATCCTTGTGATAGTAACATTTCTCCCAATAGTATAAGTAAAAACGAAAAAGTACCGAAGAGTAAACCCTATCTCATAGTCCATGGAATAAAGGGGTCAATATCGTATTTAGTGTCATATTCAGACAAATGCGAACCCCAATAAAATCGAGGTGAGACCAGGTGCCCGGGAGGAGTAAGCGTTCCCCGGCTGCATGCAACACCCGTCGCAAAAGTCCTACAGCAACCTTTCAAGTTGAGGAGGTAAATATATAAATATACACGCATGAACATACAAAGGAGACAGGAACAAGAAGTCAAATTTTCCCATTTCAGGCAAGAAATGGTCAGGTCCCAAACTATTGCTTAACATTCTTGAAAGAGGAATCTGAAATTGCAATAGATCCGTGTAACGACCATAGAACTTCCTCAGTGACAATTTCAAACGTTCCTCAATATATCCGTGTGAAAGTACTTTCGTGGCCAGAAGCCGCGCTCTCAGGATGAAATTTTCGTATTTAGAACATGCCCTGGCATAGCGTATAAGTTGAGATTGAAGACCCCATATGCGGGAGAGGAAGATATGTTGCTACTCAGAAAAGGGAATTTGGTAATAATTAAATTGCAATCGTCACGTTTGTCATAGAGAGAGGTTTCTAATGAACCATCGTCACTAACCGATAGGAGTCGCCTTTAGAGAGCAGAGACTGTATGACTTCTGCTTCGTAAGAGTACAAAAATATGTCGGCCAGAAGAGGCGCGCAATTAGTACCCATAGGTATGCCAACAATCTGTTGGAACACTTTCCCACCAAATATCACAAAATTATTTTCTATGAGAAATTCTAACATTTGGATGATTTTTTTTTCTGTATACTTGCTGCTGAAATCAGACTGTTCCTTTACAAAATATGTGTCGTTGTGACATAAAACGAGATACTTATAGCTGAAAACTCCCTTTTTGTTAAAGAAGGCGTTTTGAATAAATGATGTTATTCTGTTCTTAAGGTTTTGATGAGGAATAGTTGTATAAAGAGTCGAAAAATCAAAAGATTTCATGTTAGTAACATTATTGAAAATAGGAGATTTTAAGTGCTCTAGAAGTTCCTCGTAATTCTTTAGGATCCACATCTGATTGGTTCCGGTTCTCGAGTAAGCAGTAGAGCAGTATTTCTGAAGACCATATTTGATTTCTGTTAGAACTTTGGTGAGTAACATGGAAAGAAGATTGGTGGAACACTTGGAAGGTCCAGCTATGAATCGATGCTTATATGGAGTTTTATACATCTTTGGAATCCAAAAATGGTATGTAGTTCGAGATCAGATTCATTTGTAGTACTACTGAATGAACTGAGAACTGACTTGTGATCATCCAATACCTTTGAAGGAGACAGATTTGTAACTGTGTAAGTTGCATTACCAGACATTGAATGAAGACTAAACTCTTCTATAAGACATTTAATATAATATGCCTTACATACAAATGTGTAATTGTTAGCTGCCTTGTCAGCAGGAACAATAATGAAATTTTCGTGAAGTCGAAAAATTTCTCTAACGACACTGGAGTTACGAAATATAGAACAGTGTTTGTTTTTGAAAAACTGACAAAGTTTTCGAACTTCAAAAAGAGAGTCTAATTCAATCTATTCTCTCATAGCCCAACGTCTGGCATACTCTTCACATCAGTTCATAATAATATCAAAATTTTGACGCGAAGTAAATGACTGTGACTCTCTATATTTAAGGTCTTTACTTAAAAGATCTCTAAGTTTTTCATTATGAAGAATATGGAGATCTCCTGTCACAGCATGACCACATGGAGTATATGTAAACTCAGAAGTGGAACAAGAACACTCTATAGGGTTATGAAAGTATTTCAGGACTACACATTTAAAATTTTGTTTATAGTTAAAGATTGTTGAAGCAACTGTTGTTGTATATTTATAGGAAATACAAGGCGACCCCCTCATAAATAAAAAACATATAATGGAATAACACTCAAAGGAAGCTCGCGTGTACTGGTGAATTTCATAGATTATAATAATGATTCAGAAAAATGAAAGCAATTACTCGATAGTATAAATTTAAAACGAAGATATTCATAAATACAAGTTTGTTATACTATTTGTTATTTGATATATACACGGTATAATGAAAAAGTCATAGGCTCCATAATCTTAGAAATACTCCTGATTGAAATAATTGTCATGATTTTTTCAATACTCTCTCCCATTTCAATGCTCTTTTCTCCATTATTGTTCTTATATATGAATCACTTCAAAAAAGAAAGCTTCATTCTGGTCTACAAAATACTCCTATAAAGATTTTAGTTCTAGGAATAGATAGAAGTCAGATTGGGCTAAATCTGGAGAATATGGGGAAAAAGAACCTGGAAGGTGCCTTTCGTTGCAGAGGTCATAGCAAGTTGAGAAATGTGAGCAGGGGCATTATCCTGCAGGAATAGAACGCCTCTGGTTAGCTATCTCTCCCTCTTTATGACAATATCATGCTGCACCCTCCATACTATGCACTCTTCATCGAGCGGCCTTCCTCAGGAATATCAATCATGATTATTCCTTGATTATGCTAAATAACAGAGGCCCCGACTTTTCTACATGAGGAAGCTTTCTTGGAGATTTTAGGAGGTCAGAGTGAATCCTTTGCATGATTTGTTTCTTAGAATTAGGATCAAACTGGCGAGTCCAATCTTCTTCCTGAGTGACAATTCGACGAATGAATTCCTCGGGATCATCCTCAAAGATAGACAGAAGATGCAAAAGCGAAAAAGGCATTAATAATTCTAATAAAATTGATTGATTGGTTGATTAACTTTTTACGTCACTCTACGATCATTTCACGTATATGATGACGGTATATGACGTCCTAAGTCGGTATCCTAACCGCAGCACAATTGAATATTTTTGTAATGCCGTTTTCCCGTGTATATTATACTATTATTATGTTTTGTGTGCATGTCCTTGGTGATTTCTATCATACAGCTTTCTCAGATGTCTTGTTTTTTTTCCTTTATTGCCACATACTATCTTTGAATTTCTTCCTTTTTAAAGAGGCAGAATCCTTTGTTACACCAGCTACAGGTTGCTTTGGCTTAATGGAGTGTAATTTAAGTTTTTACATATCCGTTTTGGAATATGTTTTCTGTTTTCAATGATATTTATAAAGAAACTGCATGAATCATGTTTGATACACAATCCACACTAAAGACATTATTGTAGAAAATTTATTGCGTATATGGTATGCAATTTTACTTCTTTGCACATGACAACATAATAATGCGTGTGCTTTAGATATACGCTTTAACATTATTGTATATTACTCGTTTAATATAAGACGATGTATGGAACCAACTCGGTCATACAAACATTATGAAACCGATGGCTTAACAAAATCAGCAAAAAAAAAATATGAAAACTAAACCTTCAAAAACGAGTAGCAAGCACCCGTTAATTGTGTCCAGTAGATCTCGATAAATTAGGATATTACCAAAAAATAATGGGGACAAAGGGCTATATGTGTGTCTCTTGATAGCGTATTGCTGAATTCAAGAATGTAAACTAGATACGGGTAGTATTTGACAGTGCGTAAACCACTAATAATTGAGATAACATTAATTACATTTTTAGAATATCCATCAATCAATTCACAGAAAGTTAAAAAAAATTAGAAACGCTAGATCGACTTCTTAATCGCTCATAATATTATACGAATTACATAGATGGTATTCGTAATGGCAATTTGCCTTTGAAGTCAATACTGTATGGGTATATTTTGTACGTTCAATATTTCCCAGTGTAAATCTTTGAAATGACAATGTTTTCATATATTGTTTGAATGTAGAATTCCCATGGACTATGACAAATCTCTCTCTTTATGTTACGAGTTATACAGAGATACATGTATGATCAAGTTGTATGACAAATTCACGGACATCCATTTTTTTTTTTTGCATTTGGGTATAATGTGAACAAAATTCATCTGTGTAATCTGTCAGTATAAATTGTCTGAAAACACCTTGCAACAAAAAAAAAAATGAAAATTCACAACATATTTCGAATGTCTATACAACCATGAATTATATTTTTTATGATATGTGTCAACAATCAAAGAAGAATAACTCCGGCAATGATACGCATTCCTTGGATGATATAAAATATAGTATGTCCGACATCTTACAGGGCATCACATGTAGAGTTTCTTTATAATGATTCTTTTAAGTACATTATGCAGTTGATATGTATTTAAAACTACTTCCTCTTATAACTGCTCTCTTTTAAATACAAATACAGGAAAACCTGTATATAACGGACACTCAGGTGACTGAAGATATTTGTCCGTGACAGGCAGTTGTCCGTTTAAACCAGGTTCACAAAATAATGCACCCATGTGACAGAATTTATATCACTGTCTTCACATTTATGCCGTTTTCTCTTTCGGTCATTATCTATGTTCCGCATTAAAATGTCATTAGCTTGAGTTATTCCAATTCTAAATTCTTTTTGGCAATTCGCGACATCCCTTTCCATTTGCCGCAGAATTGATCAAATCTATCTTTTCCTTCAATTGTAACGCCTTTCGTATGGATGTCATATTTCAAACGGTCTTATCTTATTTCAGTATTTCGGGGTTCACAACAGTTCCTTTTTGAAACTTACACGATTTTGTATCTGTCATTGGCATTTGAGAATGATTAATATTTTGGTACTTCTTCGATATTGATTCAGAATCAACTCACTTTTCTACTCTCAACAACCCGGGGTATAAACACCCTTTGATATTACAGTGTACACATATCGATCGATGCATATGAGTAAACAATCATTATCTACTTGTATACCTGTACAGGTAAAACTTAATTGGCTAATTATCGGCTTATCGATTTGACGTTGTCACTGTATGTACATTGTACAAGAAAACTTAATTGGATAATCACCGTCTTATGGTTGTAACATAAAAACGCATGATTGTTTTACTGTCCCTTAAAACCAGATTTATTGGCATTTGGTATGGAAGAAGTGTCCGTCGTCCGTATTAGACAGTGTCCGTTATATAGAGAAATAAGACTTTATGAAGGAAAATATCGGTTCTATTAAAATTTTTTTAAAATTTTTAAAAAGTTTTAAGGGAGTGTCCGGCAATCCCGTTTGTCCGTTAGGACAGGTTTTTCTGTACAATTGTAGCTCCTATAAGATTTTTACGTCATGAGTCTCTAGCTGCTGACTACATGATCACCGTTGAGTGTTAATTTTCAAGAACATATACATGTATATCATATACTGAACTTAACAATTCATACAAATTATGTGTTTTTGTATCGACTATAATTTATTATCATGTAAAAGTGTAGCCGTTCGATTTTCATTCGCCTACTAGTAACATATGTTAATATCTCCGTTTTGGAATAAATTCAAAGGGGATGTTTTGTATTTTATGACTTTAATATTGTTGTGCATTTTAGTGAATGACAAAAAAAGATTAAACTGAATGATCAAAACATTATTTTGCCCCAAACAAAATATTGAATTTCTGATCATCATATTCGTATTAAAAGTGTATATATACAGCGGTAATATTCATCTAGATTGCGCATTGCTGAAAACCTCATAGGTAAGAATTAGCATACTACGTATGATGATATAAATCTTTTATTAATTTAATGAAAATTCTTCATAATTTTACAAAGTATAACATTCGTTCGTTTGATCTTTGTTGATCCATGTTCTCTATATGGAGGAATATTTATAAATTTTTAAATGTGTGTCCTTTGATTGTGCTGCTTTTACGGGGAATGGGAAGGTGGGCGCCCGCAAACCCGCTAATAACACCTATTGAGTGACATTTGTTACTTCAATTGACCGTCCTATGTCGGTATCGTAACCGCAGCACAATCGAATTTTTTGTAATGTTCCGTGTATATTCTACAGTTGTCATTTATTTCTGTGTGGAGGTCCTTGGTGATTTGTGTCATACAGCTTTGTCAGATGTCTTCTGTTTTCTCTTTTGATCTTATTTTAACTTGAAATTTTAATTAGTTTGCTCTTCAAATTTTTAAGCTTGGTTTTCCACAGTATTTACGTTGAACATCACTGAACAGACACTAGATATCAAAATGCGCATATAGCCTTTTAAATTTACACACGCATATATTATGAAAAGAAAAATATGTACTACTCGCAACACATAAATTGATTGCAGTAGGATCGACTCATAAGGAAATCAGTAATCAGTAAATTCAAAATTTCAGAAAGATGACGATGTGGTAATGTATATGTGTTTGTTATATGATTTCTATTAATATAATGCGTAAACTTTTTGTAGTAAATCATAGACGTTAAGATATTTTAAAATTGTTTTTAAATGGTAAAAAATAGTTTCCTTTAATATTTATATGTTACCCCATTTCAGTTGATCCAGAAACATCGAATATGATGAAATCGGCCTTGTCTATTATTTGGGTTGTAGTTTCCTGTTGGGTTGTCTCTCAGACGAATGCTCAACAATGCACAAGTAAGGTTTCTTTCCATTAATTTCACTTATATCATTTAATCACTCCTGATTGTTTACTGTATCATATTATTATACAGTTTTACACGGAGAGCATTAAAGTAATAAGAAATAATATATTGGGCAGTGGAGTAAGACAATGATTAAATTAAGATAGTTATTTGCAATAAAACAATACAGTTCGGTACAGCCCTAACATAACTTTATGTTAACTGCGTTTTAACCCATAGTTTGTCAGTCTCTTCAGGACTCCGTTTTAACTTACCTTTGAAACCTTCTTTTTAAAATTTGTACACATACAATTTTTCTCAAACTGAGGAATGATCCGTTATCATTATAACATATGTCAAATAATCTTATGTCATTTGTGATAAATTGTTAAACGTTTTTGAAATTGAGAGTATGACCCTGAGATCATCAGACATACCTTGTCGTGTATTTGGTCCCTCTACAGTCTTTTACAAACCCTGTCAAATGATATACGGTCCTGAATATGTAGTCGAGACTTGAACAGATCAGGGAATTTAACTCACTCTTTGACGAATAGACTAGGGATGGCTTTTGTTGATGACACCATTTTTGTTTCTGTTTTCATTGCATAAAAGTATTCGTATCCATATCTTTAAAGTCTCCCAACCGAGTTGCATGTTAATCGTTATATCGAGGATTATTTTTTAATTTTAAAATGCACTGCATTTGTGGCGAGTTAGAAGGTATACCTGTTAACCACCTCAATAGGGTTATTTCGTCATTAATTTGTCGCCTTGAGTCGACACCAAAACACCAAAACTTAATTACTATCGTGATCTTTATGTCCATAACATTTCGTATACGGTTAAGTAAGATTCCTTCTCTTTTACAGTGAATTTGCCGCTGTCGGGTGGAAGCGGAGGTGGAGCGTTTAGCGATGCAGATTTTGTTTCAAAAGGACTGATAACAAAAGTCCAGTTAGAATGTGGACCCTTTTTTACTTCCATCAAAGTACGTTATGGTACCACATGGGCTCCAAAACATGGATGGGGACAGAGTAACTGCGATAACTGGTGGAAACGTGGGTCGATGAAAGAATACACACTCGGTGCCAATGAATATATCACGGGTGCAATTGTTTCACATGGTAGATATATCAACTCTGTCACATTAACGACAAATAAGAAGTCATTTGATAAATGTGGTTCCGGCCAGGGCACCACTGATACCATTATTAATGGCAGGCGAGTAATGTATTTCAAAGGACGAAGTGGTTGTATAGTAGATGCATTTCAACTGTATGGACCTACTTGGTAATAAATGCGACATGGCATGAATATTTGTAACATTCACAATAAATGATTGTTCCAGCAGCTAGCATTTCTTTGTGTAGTGTACATGTTTAATATTGTAAAATGGCAATGAGATTCAGGAACACGTTCCTGTGTTATGAGAATTACAGAAACGATCATTACTTCTTAAATATTTATTCAATGTATACAGTATTCAAATACAATCATGCCGTATGCCAAGATGATGAATAACACCAACTCAGTAATGTGAAAATCACAAAATGGTAAAAGTAAATAGAAAACAAACTGCAGAACATGTCATGCGCCAACACTGCTGCGCTATAAATCCCCTGAGTATCCCATTTTCCTATGATAAACACTCAAGTCTGAGAAACCATGATGGCTCTGATAAATACTGCGAAAAAAGTCTTAATTAAAGAACTCTGACGACACTGAGAAACTCTGACAACCTTGACAAACTATGACGACCTTGCGAAACTTTGACGACACTGAGAAACTCTGACGACAAGACATTTTGACGATACTGAGAAACTCGGATGACACTGAAGAACTCTGACGACTCTTATAAACTCTACAATGAAAATCTTCGCAAAATTCTGACAACACTTAAAATTATGAACACCTACCGCGAAACCCTTGGCTGATCGAGTACACGTCTGTAATCCCTTTACATGATTTCTTTCAATTTATCTATCAGCTTTAAATATACATGTATATAAAATATGATGAATTAAATTGTGCATATTACATATTCTTAAGTCAATCAGGGTTTTATAAACAATATAAGCGTTTATACATTAGGCCTTGTATCTGTTTCGACACCTTTTTTCAGAATCAAACAATCCAATCTTCTTCCATATTGTAATGTGCATGAGAGATGTGCATATATAGATAATCCACTAATATTGGAAATATTACTACCTATTTGTCTTGGTTGATTTAGAAAAATATTATTTTAATCGTTTGAAGTGGCGAATAAGATTGAAAATAATTTCTCCTGTTTTCGTATATTATTGGTTGATAGGTGCGTTATTTTGCGCCAAACATGAAAATTATTTCCAAGGTAGAGTCGAGTGTTCATTCTACACGTTGACGCCAATACAATAAACTTAATTTAAGTCTTGCTCGTGTTTGCCTCATAGTATTAAGAAAATTGAATGGACTCCTTCACCACGGCCACAGTGTCCTTGAGTAAAGTGAATTGCTAGTGTTTCGAATCATAAAACTAAGAGTATCACAGCAGAATCAATGGCCAATAGAAAACGTAAGGAACGCGCTAAAAGTTCCAAGAAAGGGAAGGTCGCTGGGCGTGTTTACACCTTTGATAGCACTTCAGGTTTTATTCCTTCGTTACACTATTACTTTCGTGGGCCCCCAACAGATGTCATAGACAGGTGGACAACGGGTATTTCAGTCGGCCGATGGCAACGATTAGTACGCCACAACCCAGTGTATGTTGAAAAACAAACAGTCTGATAATATTAAAGATAAAAATGTTGATTTGCATAATTTTAGTGCTGACATATTATATTACTGACTAATGATATTCAGCATATCATCACGTAGAAGTTTATGCAGAATATTTAACAATTTTATGTTTTTCCTGGTCTTATAGAGGAAATGTGAAATAGTATAGATTTTCAGTACTTCCTCTTGGGCCTGGTTCGGCTTGTTATATCTTCACAAAATTAACAAGGCTTTTAAGAAGTGACTCTCTGAGGCAAAACTGGTGCAAATGTATTCAAATGACAGTTTAGCACCTGATACAGATTATGAACAGTGTTGTAAGATTGCTCAAGAGGAAAAAGAAGATCTTGTAGCCTCTAGTTTTGTACTCTAGTGAGATAAATCTTGTTGGGGATAATATATATAGATAGAATATTTAGGTTAGGCACTGTCCATTTGATAATCTGGAGGGCTGGGTTTTTCAACCCGGCCAGATATCTTTTTACCACAACCTTGGGGCAAGGGAATTTTTTTTTCAGAAGAGCCAGGGCAAGACTTTTTTTCACCAAAAAGATAATATTGTATAATATTACAAATTTGATAATAAACACGTTTATTTTTGACAAAATTCTGCTCAAACCGATCTCAGCTGTGTAATACGCTTTTAGTCAATTACAATGATGCCATATACTAAAATGAGGGCGAAACTAGAAGCAGGGCGGTGAGGAAGGAGGTAGGGGTGTGACGGAAAGAGAGCTACCATGGGTAAAAAATTGACAGAGAGATGACAAAAATTCTAAAACTGTTAGAAGTGTTGGTTCCGATTTAGTCGCGAAATCAATCATGAATTATATAAAGAAAAACTTCTATGAAAATGCCAACGTTTAACATATTCAAAGGGTCATAACTTTTGATAGAATGGAGATATCAGTAAAAAGAAAACTGTTTTGAAGTTGTCTCACTGAGCTCTATCCACTACGAAATTCACCTGGGGTTGCTACTATCCCCTGTCCACCCTTCATGAATCGTTTTTGGCATATATCCAGTACAAACATTACAGTACTCAAAGAAAAAGATAAAGGCATCTGACTCTGCTGTACGACAGAAATCACCACGGAAATGTTAATAATGTAATAATTTGAAAAAAAACAGACACATGAAGTATAACGCTCAACGTTTGAGTACACTTCGTATTGTAAGAAGAAGAAGAAGAAGAAAAAAAACTCACAATATCACAAAACTTTCGATTAAGGTACAGTTGAAAAACCGACTTAGGGCAATCAATTGGAGTGGTTCACCGGTTTGCGGGTCCTCCTCCTCACTTTCCACAAAAGGAGTATAATCAAAGAACTCGCATTAAAATCTATGACTTATCTCCCATATAGAGAGCAAGGATCCACAACTTTCTTAAGTTGAGAGGTCATTTAAATATAAACATGTATGTTTATAAACATGCTGAGTAAGACCATAATATCAATAATGTATACAACGCCATCAACATGAGTAAACTGTTTTCTGCCGATCTGGAAGTGAGCTCATACCCTTAATCTGGAAAAGTATGAGGGAGTGAGGTTCAGGACGATTTCCACCATATAGTCCCCACCTGTCTGTTAGTCAGCGTACAAGTTCAAGTAAAAATCTCTGTACAAGATTGTAGAAGGGGTCAATTCAGGAATTATTGGGGGGTGGGGGGGGGGTGTTATGATCTCTAAGTCATATTATTGTAGATTACGAAGGCATATCACTATTTTGGAATCCGACGAGATAAGCTAATTGGAACCTTAAACCCTCTCGAGTTTATACACCAGATCACCGTAGAAATTGGAATGGGAAATTTTTCTGAATTTGGAAAAAAAAGTTATGAATAGGACCTAAAATGATTTTCATGGGCTTTTCTACGTTTATAATAATTGTAACACTGAGTTGAAAGTTCCAAAGTTATTTATACATTTTTGTATGAAAGTCAAAACCGTTAGTGCAGGCGCTGGCAAATCGAAGCAACTAAATTTTATGAATAACATATGATGGGAGTCTAGTCTAGGAATACCGCAAACAATCCAACTAACGGAAATTTACTACAAGAAATCGAAAATCGTCATGTTTATGATAAATATTGAAATGAATAATATTGTTGTCTTAATGTATAAGTCCAAGAAAGGTGTTTCTGTGTCATGAACATTGTCTTTCTTTAACTGAAGTTCAGGTGGGTATATGTTAGCTATGTATCTTTCAAATCCAGGGTTACCAATAACTAAGATGCCGTCAAGATACATGTACATGTAATTAGAGGTATCATCCAACATCTCAATACGGTCAAATCATTTAAATTGTTGAATAGAATACATGAAACCCTTACATTCCCATATAGAAACAAATCTGCTATAAGAGGTGCACAGTTAATACCCATGAAATCCCAATTTTCTGTTGATAAATTCAAGTCACAAACATGGTAGGTTTGTCCATGATTGAAATGATGAAGAACAAGATCATAATAACATAACTGCTGTGTTATGTATAGTTTTAGTTTTAACACCTTATTTTTCCAAAGTATGATTTTAGATTACGCTAGTCTATTGGAAACAGATTATTTTGTCACTGTGTGACTGAGTGAGATGATTTGTTTTAGTCAAAATCAGGGCAAGAATTGTTTTTAAGAAATCTCAGTCCCCCAGAATTTCAAATGGACGATGCCTAATATGACAAACTCTGTTGATGCTAAATACATGAAAGGAGGTCTCTTCAAATGCAAGATAAAATATTGAATTGTGTGGATTATTTAGAGAGCACGGATCGGCTGAATGTTAAACTTGTTGCTAGTTTGATAGGTAAGATAATTTCATTTTTGTCTTTTTTAGGCAATATTATATAGTCTAGGACGAACTCTATAAACATAGATATTAGATATTATATCTGCAAAATCATGGTATTGTGATACACGTTTGAGCCAATCAAGTGTAAATCAGATTAGATTTTAGAAACGCAATGTGAATTATATAAATGAGAAAAAGGTTTGTTACTGACTTTGTTACTGATTTAACTTGTCAGAGTATTGTATACAGTGATGCAAGTTAATCAGAATATGGAGGTTATATGTAGTGAGGCCCATCGCAAATGACTAAGTTCAAATTAATCAAAATGCGTTGTTTGCAATTTTCGCATCAATAATTTATCGGGAAATATTTTTAACATGTAAATCAAAATCATATCATTAGAATATTCATTTTGTTTTCTTCTCATTCCTCAAATTTCATCTCATTTGGAGTAGAAATAAAGAAATTAGGGCAATTTGAAAATAGCTTAAATGATTAAAATATCTAACGATACCGCAGCGGTACAGCGAGATGTTTATTTTGCCTTATAATTGACGGCGCGCTTAGAATCAATGAGCATAAAAGCGGTATGTTCACTGGCGTTGTTCGGGGTCACAGTTGTATCAAATCCAATGAGGTAAGGTTTTTCAGGTAGATACTTCCATTACCTGTAAACAACTGATCGCCGAAGCGAAAACGATGTGCGATGCGGGCACACGTAAGTTTTATATATATATATAATTTTCAGTTTTTAATTTATTTCTACCGGCCCATAATATGCGATAAGTATGTTTCCACCGATTCATTTGATACCATTTTTATGAAAATATACCTAGAAATGACTACAAACATTTGAAAATAAACAACGGTCCGCCATATTGTTTTCACGAGTCATTTGATTACATCGATATAGATAGTAAACAATCGTACATTATATAGTTCTCAAATAAGAGAACACATAACGAAAACAATGTCTATAGAAGTAATTATGATTATCTTATTTGTGAAAAAATTACCCCGTAGCTATTATTTACAAAGTTTTTTTTCTCAAAAGTTTCATTTCATCATTCTTGATGTAATTTAAAGAACAGCGTGGGCGCGTGGGCTGATACTTACCATGGACGATTTTTATATTCGAATTGATAGTTATTGGTATTTACATTAATTAAATATTTGACGATTTCATATAGTTTATTGTAATTTTGTAGCACTATTGATACGATTTTACACGTGTTTCCTCTGACTCGGGGCGACCTCCACGTATTGTCGTATAGAATTATGTACAGAAATACATATTTCAATGTAATAAATACCAAGGCATGTATTGTGCGATGAAATAAGACATCATTTCATCATTTAGTTTACATTGACCCCACTGTTTACAACTTCAGACTTACATTTTAATTGTAGATAAGTCTAGACCTCTGCGAAAGGAAGGTGGGGGGGGGGGGGGGGTAATTTATTCATATTTAAGGAAGACATTTTTGTTAAAGGAAAAATGACGAGACTAAGAGCCTCTTTTGATTCAAATGATTTGGTTTTAATCTTCTTTAATTAATTTTGGTATTTATATCAGTTGCGAATCCAGAATTTCCGAAATGGGAAAGGGGGGGGGGCGCACAAGTGAAAGTCCAATATAAACCAAAATACTCTTCCAATTTAGATCTAGGGCGATCACCTGTCATCTGTGCGGCTAAATTATTACGTAATATCACCTCAACCGGCTGTCTGACCCAGCAAATATCAACCTTTATTCCGTACATTTTAACAGCTTTCAAGATATTAATTAGCGATCTTAATAAACTGGGTATTCATATTAATGAAAGACGAGGACTAATTATCAGGTTTCCTATTCATATTAATGAAAGACGAGGACTAATTATCAGGTTTCCTGTTAATTGTGGATTATCATGAAGGAGACATTGAAATCAACCAAACTTTACGAAAATTTATATTTATGAAGAGTCAATATTTGAGATTATAACACTTTTATTAAAAGTTTTTATGTTTTTAAAATAATGAATGTATTACATATAGAAGATTAATATAAAAAACTAAGCTATACTATGATAAATTAAAAGGTATGTGATATTTTTCACATTTTTAAAAAGAGTTATCCGCCCCTGATTTAGGTAAAAATGTTTTTGCTTATAAAGAGCTTTTTTTTTTTGTCATACAATCTAAATTCCTTCAAATATCCTTATAAGTAACCATTTTAAATAAGTTTTTACATTATTATGAATCGTTGTATAAGTTTTTAGAAAAATGACCTTGGACATTTGGACTTCGTCATTTTCATCAAAGTAAAAAATTTTAAGAGATTATATTTGAAAAAAAGTTTAAGAGATTATATTTGAGATGATAAGACCTACAACCAATGTTTTTATCTTTTTTCGTAATACCTGTAGTACATAGAGTAGATTAATATAAATAAATCACAAATTTTATGCATAACTGATTAAGTTATACACTCATAAAACTGCGAGGTTGTGCATTTTCATTTGCTTGAAAAAGGTGTGAAAATGCAATATTGTCCATTTTCAGATCCTCATATCTTGTAAAGTACTAGAGATAAACCGATGAAATTTTCAGAGTTTGTTGACTATAAAATATGCTTTGTAACTTACTTATTTTTTGGTATATTGTGATACAAGTAAATTATTTATAGGTATCTAAAAAGTGTATCTCATGTGTTTTAAGCATCTATTTGTCATATGCTATCAAACAAAACTGGTTTCGGACAACCAAACTGTTGTGCAAATTTTAAGAACGGGTCCTTGTTCTCTATATGTAGAATTATTAATAAATTTTTAAATGTGTGTCCTTTGATTGCGCTGCTTTTGCGGTGAGTGGGAAGGTGGGCGCCCATAAACCGGTTTACCACACCAATTTAGTGACGTTTGTTACTTTAATTGACCGTCCTAAGTGGGTATCGTAACCGTAGAACAATTGAATATTTTTGTTATGTTGTTCCTTGTATATTATGTTGTTGTCATTTTTTTTTTATGTGCATGTCCTTAGTAATTTGTGTTATACAGCTTTGTCAGATGTCTTTAGTTTTCTCTTCTATGAAACTTGACCTTCAAAAGTTGTCATTATCTGCATTCGTTATGAGACAGACTGAATCCCTAGAAAGCTGATTTTTCAGTAGAATCAGTGATTGGGGTGTTTCTGATTTTTCAGCTTTTAGAAGCATTATGGGGTCCGCATGAGATAGGTTTCTTTTGCCAGTGATTTAAACCATAAATTTGACGAATTTTATTCTAGATATTGGACAAACGGAAAAAAGGTATTGGTGCCTTCTCGATTAATTGGTTCGAATTGAATGAGTGGTTTGTTTCACCTCCGTGCTTAATACACAGAGTACATGCAACAGTACAAAGCTCATGATTGTCGTGTGTTTTTTTACCAGATTTCCGCTATGGTGGTGCGTTCTCTGGAGTGGTGGTGGAGTATGTTTATTTACCTAACACTAAAGATTTCTATCTTTCCGTTGGAGGTAGTGATTTGTTTAGAGAGGCAGATTTACCATTTACAATGTTGGCACTACGGATAGAATATATCCTATGCATTGATTTTTAGATAGATTTTGTTGTATACGTATGTTTTTGCAGACATTCAAGCGAGACTTTATGGAGTTTTCAAAACCTTAGCAGATACAGTAAATCTTCTCACAGAATTAGTAATGGAATATATAACAGATGGGGCCGTTAAGTGCTATTATTGTGCATACATGAGGTGGAAAATTGGGCTTGATCATATGGTACTTCAGAAAGTGGCGTGCTTTCGGCTAGGACTTTTAATGTAGCATTGTATCTCGTCAGCTTGGTGCAAAACCATAGATCATCCGGTCCTGTAATAAGCACATTTTATGGTGTTCAGTAAGCGGACATTTTAGTCAGTGTTCCTTCACCTACAGACTGAATTTGAAAAAAAGAAATATCCTTGAAGGTGCTAAACGACGCTTGCATAATGCAGCGGTGAAGTAAGAACCGATAACCCCAGACCCTATGCAGAAAATGTATGATGTTTTGTATTCTTTATTCAATTTCTATAATAAAAAGACTATTTGTGCATGTCTAATTAGTACATTTCTTAAAAAAATCTCTCTTTATATAAAAAATCAAGCATTATATATTGTAAACTTTAGTATAACAAATATACACAATTTTTAGTGAATGCATGTGCACTGTGAACAGCGCTCGTGTATAGAGTCTATCATAATATAATTACTCTACAATTGATTGATCGATTATTTTTTTACGCCACTCCACCATTATTTCACGTATATGGCGACGGCATCTGTATGATGCATTGCATACGGATTTAGACCTTTGCAATGGTCCCATTCGAAGCAGTGAGGGCTCGTTTACGTGCCACACCTACCGTGACAGGTGACCTCGGCTTAACTGTCTCATCCACAAGACAGAACAGAATGTTGGCGTTACGGATAGAATATATTTTAGATAAATTTTGTTATACACGTATGTTTTTGCAGGCATTAACGTGAGACATTATGGAGCTTTCAAAACCTTAGCAGATACAGTAAAACTTCTCACAGAATTAGTAATGGTATATATAACAGATGGGGCCGTTAAGTGCTATTATTGTGCATACATGAGGTGGAAAATTGGGCTTGATCATATGGTACTTCAGAAAGTGGCATGCTTTCGGCTAGGACTTTTAATGTAGCATTGTATCTCGTCAGCTTGGTGCAAAACCATAGATCATCCGGTCCTGTAATAAGCGCATTTTATGGTGTTCAGTAAGCGGACATTTTAGTCAGTGTTCCTTCACCTACAGACTGAATTTGAAAAAAAGAAATATCCTTGAAGGTGCTAAACGACGCTTGCATAATGCAGCGGTGAAGTAAGAACCGATAACTCCAGACCCTATGCAGAAAATGTATGATGTTTTGTATTCTTTATTCAATTTCTATAATAAAAAGACTATTTGTGCATGTCTAATTAGTACATTTCTTAAAAAAATCTCTCTTTATATAAAAATTCAAGCATTATATATTGTAAACTTTAGTATAACAAATATATACAATTTTTAGTGAATGCATGTGCACTGTGAACAGTGCTCGTGTATAGAGTCTATCAT